>OY754329.1:129629421-130879421 GCA_963573305.1 Pyrrhosoma nymphula | reverse complement strand
GGAAAAAGAACATCCTGGAAATTTTTTTCGCTCTACTCAAGTTCCCGCTGCATTCACTCACATTTTATCGAAATCCAGGTCGTCCCTAATAGATGAGCCATAAATATATTTTATCACCTTTATTAAGGAGGATCTTTCGTGGTTTCTCTAAATGCATTCATGGGTTTCCTTGAGAAATACTCATGTCGTTGTAACGTCATGTAATTACTTTGATGTATCAAATTTATTTCATGTGAACATTTTCCTGCCAAGATTGCAGTATTGCAGATAGCGTTAAAAAAAGAGCGTGAAAAGCAATAATTGAGGAATATCCAATGGAAATACAGGGATGGTTCTTGAACATTTACGATATTAGGAAGGCATAAGGTCACAAATAGATAAACTATATATATTTTCACTAATTAGTTATATGCTCGACCGGTTTTGTCACCTAGACGATCTCATCAGGTCTGACTTAGGCGACATCGTCAGTTCAGACCTGTAGATGTTGCCTATATGGTGAAACCGGTCGTGCTTTAAATTAATCAGGGAAAATATAAATAGTTTATTTGTTTGTGACAGTGAATTTTCACAAATTTCAGCCAGAAACAACTAATTTCACTAGACAAGAGCCGAAACTACGGCTATAATTTAGCGTTCAAAAATGATAGTTGAGTTTATAGCACAGCAATTCCCACGAGATATTTTGTTGTTCACGACCATGGTTTCGTTTCAAAGCAGCATCACCACGTCAGGTGATGTTGCTTTGCCACGAAACTTTGGCCATGAACTATAAAATACCTAGTGGAAACTGCAGTGCTATAAAATCACCTTTTATTGCTACGATGAAAGATGCCCATATAGTGGAACGTTAGACTCAACTATACGATCAAAAATGTCCGTTTATATTTTTGCTATAGTCTGTGTTTTTGGCTTGAGTTAATAGCTGACCGATCGTGATAGGTACTTCCAAAGTCAGGGTAATCTTCTAAAGAGTTTTTTTGCTTCCCTTAATTTTGTTGTCATTCTTTTAGATCGGCTTGAAAATGTTAACCAGGGTTTAGACTTTTTTCCGAATTTCTTTATTCACTGTATTAAAATAAATCTTAAATTAATAAGCATTTCAGGAATTGTTTAATCCCAATGGACAATGCACATGCATTATATCAGCTATTTGAGTAAAACGCTCTTCGCTGTTTGTTATTCGACGATTCATTCTACACATATCTATATATACTGCAGGTAGTCTGTGTACAGCCGTATTCTGTGTAATAATGCGACCTACAGTCTTTTAATGTGTTGTTTAACCAGATTTTCTGTTTGCCTTGAAAATTTGTGGATGAATTGTGTTCTCTTATTTACTCAGGAAAGCGCCCGAGGTGATATATGCGAAATGGAAAGCCGAGGTTCTGTGAGCGCGTGGGAATTTTTCCCGGTGTGGTTATGATTCACATTTTGAAGACAATAACAAGGCAGAAGAAAGTTTTATCATTCTCGAGACATTAGAATGTGGGTCATTGAAGAAATTACAGCGATGATTCTCCAACACTCCCCCTCAAGTACCCTTGGCTGCTCCCTCCTTGCGAGATGTTTGGAATTAATCAAGGTCGACGATCAGGAATCTTTCTCATGAAAGCGGTAAAGAATCGCTGGGGAACGCGCTCTTAGGGATGTTTCTGAGATAATTATAGCGTGGTAAAAGTGTCAAAAGTGAGTTTCTTTCCTCTGGTATCGTCACTAAGGTCGGTAGTGAGGGAGAGAGCTCGTCTTGCGGTTGCCTTGAGTCCTCGCCAAAACGTGATGATACAAGGAGAGAAAGAGAGAGAGGGATGCTGGGCTGGAGATGAAGGGTTGAGAGGTCAAAGACAGTTATGGTGAACCTCTCTCTCCCTGGCTGGGGACGGGCCCGAGGAGAGAAGACATCAAACTTGATGTTTTCTTTTCACTCCCCTTTTCCTGTCTCGCCGCGTTAAAACTCTCGCTACTCAAAACCACCTAGCCTCAACAACCACCTCGTCTCTATCCTTTTTCCCTCCTCTTCGTGCAACATCCATCCCGAAACAAGTTTTTACATGCGTTTCTAAATGCGTTATTTCCTTTACCTACCGTCAGTGGACGAGTTTTCGTCCTCGCCGACCCCCCTCTCTATGTCGCCGGCATTTCGTCGGAGGGATATCATCACATGCTATTAAGTTGCCCCAAACCGAGGACGTGAGATTTCTAATGTAGGCTTCGGGAGATTCCCTGAGTTTTTTATTTCAAAACTTATTGCTGAAAGAAAGAATATCAGGTTCTTTTTGGTGAAAATTACTTAAATTCATGCAGATTCGAGTCAATTGGTGAAAATATTTGAACCTATTGTGGTTTGGACACCTTGTTGGTGATCCCTGCATTTTGAAACCGTGGCCGATTCCTAATAAATTACTGGCGACGCGATGTAAACTCTTATTTATGAGAAATCGTCAGAACTTGGTATTGATGTCGTATGCGATCTATATAGAATTGTTTTCTAGAAATAGAAAGCGTTGTATTTTTGCGCTCTTAATAAAAATACGCGATTGTATTGTTCCGCTGTTTATTGACATGTGAATCTGTATTTTTGTATTATTTCTGAAACAATAAAAATATAGTTGACCTTCCTTTACTGATTGACATGCTAGCGAAGGAATTGTACGAAATTTTTCGTGCCGAGGAAACAACTGTTGCCTTCATTTCAAAAAATAAGAAACTGAAAGATCTCGACCCTCGGATTAATTTCTCCCGACATGCTCGGCAGAGAGATGGTGGAGGTTAAAGAAAATAATGTTTGCGAAGCATTTCTGGAAGATTTCTGCAATCAGTTTAAAGAAGCTAATTGCTATTCATTTCAACATTTTTTTAATATTGAGATAATAAAATGTTTTATATGGCAATAATGCATCTTATTATACGTTTAAAGAATTGTTTTAATAAAAAGCATTTATTCAGTTAAAATTTCAGGAAGCAGATATATGATAGAGAAGTGAATGGTGTGAGGTAAATCGAGAAAGTCTTGGGCGAATGTGGTTGAAGAGACTCTTAAGATATTGTATAATTGAAGAACAGGAGGACGTGCATGAAGCAAAGGGCGAGTGCATAAGGAAAAAAGAGGTATGCGAGAATAGGACCATATGGAAGACATTATTAAATCTTAGTCAGCATTTCAGGTCTATTACGGAGAATTATACTTGGGAACGGCGTGATGGGTATTTATGCATGCGATATATTTTTCTTCTTTCATCAAATTCTTATGTATTCTTGTAGGCTTTAAAAAACCTATAAACCGTTTACGACATGAATACTGTAAATTTTAAGCTAATGCACGCATCGATTCCCATCTTAATTGTTGTATTAGGCTGGTGAAACTCATGAAATGATCGTAACGATCTGTAAAATACATAAAACAGATCTTCGCTCCACATGATCTTACTATACGTTTAAGGCAACCTCTTTAGGGGGGATAAGTTGCATGAAGTTCCTTATTGGTCGAGTGACCGGCGCATTGGCCGTGTGGGGTCCGGACGAGAAAGGAGGAGGTGGGGGGAATGAATGAAAGGCTTAAGGAGCGGCGGCCTACTTATGAGAATAAGTTGTTGCAGCAGTTGTAAGCATCCTCCCACCCTACGCACCGTTCTTGTCCACGTTTTCTCATTCCTTTTTTTTGCGATGGAGAAAGATTGTTTTCTTTCCAATCTCGGCTGACCAGCTCCCAAGATTTTCACCCGTCTGCAAAGATGACTTGTTTTCTGACCTTCGATGTGAACCAGCGTGTGTCGCTTTGCGGCGAGGGGAGGTTATTTTTACAGACGGGGACTTTCATTTGACGTTCGTCTCTCTCGCTTTAAACCCGTGGGTGGATGGCTGTAAACAAACTCTCTCTGCCTTGAAAAGGGAATGTGTCTCACTGTCATCGGGAATTGGGGTTGTATGTTTACTTTCTTTGAAAACATCACTGCTTACGCGGTAGTTTTTACCATAACGTTGAGCAAGTCGTGTCTCTGGCGGCCAGAAGGTTGCGTTTTAGGTAAAATGTGTCGTCCTACTCCACTACGCTTTTGGACTCTCCTGGCTAAACGAAGACCAAATCCATCGCTTTGAATAAAAAAAAGGAGTTTGTTGATTTTATTTATGTTCAGGTAAAAGTTTGCTCGTAAGCAGGGCAGGTTCATTCTTTAGTGATCTTTTCAAGGTCTTTCGATCACTCTTTTTGAGTTTAGAAGAGAAATCAGTATCAAAAGAGAATCGATAAATTGTAGACAGCAAAGTTGACCTGATTTACCTGCATCTTTTGTTCTCCATCGCTTGTTCATTTTCACTCCATGATATATTTTCATCATATTTTTTTTCTTTTCTGTGTGAATGTGGTGATCGGGTTGATTTGGTATCCAATAGTTTCCCATCTCGTTGGTCCGAATTCGAATCCTCGTTTTGGTGTAGTTTTGATTGGAGTTTTTCACTGATCCTTACTTAAGTGCTATGTGGAGTACTTCAAATGTAGTACTCCGTTCGTCGGATGGGACATAAAACTGTGGACTTATCGGCGCGTTGGTCAAGTAGGCTACTGTCGTTCTCCTTCTTGTATTGACCGAATAATCCTACCCATATCAAACTATTCATCTATACTTACTGTTGCCATTGACTTGTGTTGTTTCCAACTTACTTAATTGTGGGCTTCATAGTTGTGTAATAGCTAACTTGTGAGACAGTACTAGTTATACTTGTGTGGTAGACTGTCCCTATGTCAGTGGCCTATGTCAGTGGCGATCACGATTGGCATTAAACATGTCTTGAATCGATCTAAAAACTCCCGGAAAGAGTGATCAAGTTCCACCCTGCAAAACTTAATGTTTTGCTGCTTCAATTACTTGAAAAGGAAAAAACTTATAAACCATGGCCTTGAAATCTACATAGTCGGAGAAACTATCTTCTCGGAGTTGCCTCGAATTGAGATTTTGTGCGTGAAAGAAAAGTCTGGTCAATTTTTATTGCAGAGAAAGATGACCACAGCATTCTGAGACACTAAATTCCTATCATTATTGCTTTCATGATGTTTATTCAGTTTGCACATTGGAGTTACGTGTGCTTTTCGTGAATTTTATGCATAAGAGTGTTACGATGAATTAGTCACAAATGAGTCACAGTAAATGAGGCAGTGATTTTTATGAATATGGTGGGGTTACTTGCGAAAATTTTTTACAGCATGATTTCGTTAAAATTAAAGCTTTTTTAAATCACGATTACATTCTGAGGAACATTTCATGCACCTTTGGTCTCTTTAATTTGTTTTATTTTTTATGCTGCGAAGTTCTCAACCACTTCAATGAAAATAGTTTTACGCATTCTTATTTACTGTGGCATTAGAGTAAATAAAGGTTTCTGATGTAATGCGTAAAAATGTTCAATGAGAACTGTTTAATTTTTAAAGAGAAACTTATTTTTCATTGAGATTTTAGTTTAGAAGACATTAGGTCGCTTCTGACCTGAAGTCATCAGAGGAATGGCTGAAGAAACTATCGTCACCAATGGGAAATTTCACGCAGGGGAAAGCCCGTAAGCCGCTAAACCTTAATTAAAACGCCGCTGAAAACTTCCTTAGGCTGAACTTTTTGCGTGTGTGTGATGTTCGGCGAATCTTGAGGAAAGTAATTGCATTCCATAAGTAAAAAGATGACCCACAGTCGTTCGTATGTGCAGTAAAGAGTGTGCATTTGCGAGAGTCCAGTAAGTGATTGCGCCCATACCAAGGTCATTAATGTTTGATCTCAACCCCCTCGAGGAGTTATCACGCTGTACTCATGACCTTAAAGCGACTGATGTGATGGGCGCTAAAATGGGGTTGGCTCTTTCCAGGATGAGATGCGTGTAGTTGTAGGTCAAACTGGCGAGTGATTCTCTGAAGTATAGTGGAGTATTTTGAGTCATGGGTGGTTCACGATCTACATCAACTCTGACGTCAACTTAAACCGCAAATACAGCACATCGGTAAAAAAAAAGGACGTGGCCCGGTAATCTAAATCACGGAACTTTCGTTTGCTGAAGCAATGCGCATATCTCTAGGCTATACCCAGGCTTCTTAATTCCCGTGGGAATTTTTGGATAATTCATGGCAACTTCTAGATGTTATGCCCTTGCCGTCCATTCTTGCGGCCGGACTCTTTCATTGCTCCAATTGGAAAACTAATTAGAAAATGTAACAGAGTAACACTTGAGGGCCTGATATCTTCATGATTCTCCTTGAAATCACGATCACACCTAGCACTCTATGGTTCACTTAGCATATTATTTGAGCCTAATGAAAAATACATCGGAAGGCAGCAGATAACTACCTATGTCCCGAAATTAAGAAATTACTGGAAATAATTATTTCGTTGGTGATAAATAATAGATGCCGATTCCATTTCTGAACTATTAACTACTTCGGTACAAAGGGGGCTTTCCATTCAAGGTGTTGAAGTTAGTGCACATCGGAACAAATTAGCGCACTTCAGCGCACAAGAACAACGTTGAATGGAACGATGTGGGCTGGCGAAATGTTTTGTAATCTGCCGGTAGGTAGCATTGTGTGGTTAAACAGCAGTCGCGGCGGAATGTTTTGTGTAAATTTGTTGAATTCGTTCTCAATAAATATTTAAAAACGTTAAGCTTTTTGTCGCTGAGTAATTAAAAACCCTAAAATACGCACGTTTGCCGCCTTTACTGAAAATCAACAAACTTGACAACAATCGCGGATGCAATTATCGATTTTCTTAGGTTGTTAAGCTCATATCAACTTTGCTCCCGATCCGTTTTGAAGTGCGCTACCTAGCGCGCAGGGTCTGTAACGAATGGAAGGCAGGTGCGCTGTTGTGTTGCGAAGTGATCAGCGCACTAGAGCGGATGGGAAGGCACCCAACAAAGACAAAACTTGAAACAAACATAAGCGGCACCGTTAACATGCAATTAACCCCTGTCCTCTCCCACCTCCTTTTCCATTTTCATATTCCCTCGCCTCTACATGGCTCGTGTTCTAACACCCCCTACCATACACCCCTACGGCGCGGCTTGTCGGGTAGCATGTAGATGTAAACTTAAGCCTCCAGTTAGTTGAGAATTTCCTTCGTAGTTTGTCTTCAAACATCGCCATTGCTGTTAATATTTATTTTACTCACATCAATCAAAATCGGTCAAAGGATTCTGTTTCTTCACAGAAAGTCCTTCCATATTTGTTAGACATGGAGAAAAAATGCATTTAGGGGCAAATATGAGAAAGGAGATAGAGAGAGAGAGAAGGCCGCCCTTGATGCATTAATTGAGTTTGTGACTTCTCTTGGGGAATCTTCTCTCAGCTTTCTCCCTTTTATTAGACATGGAGAGAGAAAACTCACATCTAAGGCTACTCTACCCGTCTCATTCCGAAGTGATGGTGTTATGCCATTTGGGACAGGTGGAGGTGCTTTCCTCCGCCTCTCTCGGATCTTTTCATCGGCACCCTTCTAAAAGCATCCATTTCGAATGAGGCGAACGTCTTCCAGACACGGTCATTCCGAGCGCGGGTTTATTCACATGCTTGCACGTAAATGGTCCTATAGATATGAACCAAACGAGCGTTATAGTAATTGCTGCTCGTCACGACGCGGGCAGGTGCGAAATCTAATGCGCATTAAATCCCAGCGTCTTGAAGTTGACTGTCGCTTCTTCTTATAAAATACTGAATATATCTGCTCCATCGAGACGGCATCTACTTTCGCTTCCTCTGATAAATACAAAATAGATCCTATGTTTAATTCAGCACCTATCTGGTAAGTGTTCTTATGTGCTGTATCCACTGAATTTGGATGAGATCTCTCGAGTCTTAGTCGAAATAAATTCTCCCGGGAATTAAACCATCAGCCACATTTTTAGCCACGGTAAAAGTACAGCGGTAGCCAAATCACAGTCGAATAACTACAACGCAGTAAGAACTTCGTTTTCAACGATAGAACATGTAAATATTTAGTTTATGAATAAACGGGTTAAACGTCTGCGTCGTCACTAGTCACGTGACTGCATAGGTTTTTGGAGAAGAAACAATCGGTGGGTGGTGAAATAAACAGAGATAGAATATTTATATTTTGAAATCTTAGACCAACAACTTGTTTCAAAAACTCGTTTTGATGTCGCACGTTTGATTCCACTAATAATCGGTTGGCGAAATGCTATATAGTTCAGCAGTGTTCCTGTTTTAGGAATTCTATCCCACAGCAGGACACAAAATTTTGGTATTTGTCGAACTTTATTTCGTACGCCGTATTATCTTCCAGTTCACGGCTTACACCAACGTTCTTCATTTTTTCTCTGAATCCACCTCAATTCCATCGTGTCATAATATGGAAGTGAGGAAAAAAATAAAGCTTTGTTATTGCAATGGCCTCAAATTCTAGCTAGTTCGGGTTTTTGTTCCTAAAAATTTAGGCAATTAGGCAAACCTGAGGTAATTAAGTAGAGATTGTAATCGCGGAATGTTAACATTGCCCTGCCATTTAGTCTAGATTATTCTTTATGGCAGTATATTGGTTATAGATACATAGTATGTTGGTATTGAATAGTAGTTCATTGTGAAACAGATTGTTTTTGAACTTTTAAAAGTATATAAATTATCAAACTACCGACATGGTTATAATCTTATAATTGCACAAAATTTCGGTTGGGTGAAATCGTGGAATTGCTCATGTTGCTGAGTCATAATTGAAATCGTTTTCCTAATGTCACGATTTTGTTTCCGGATTCAATTTCCTTCCTTGATGATTGCAACTGACTAACCTGCCAGTTCCTAAAATCGAGAAATTTCGCCATGTCTGATGCGCCAGCGACGCACGTCTCTTCATTACTGCCCCAGCCGAAAGCGGTCCCACATGCCTTCGGGGGATATTAGTCGAATGGGATTGCTGACCCAAAATATCTCCCGTCGAGACATCGCGGCTATTAAATCGACATGAAACAGCGCGCAGAATTCGCGAAAAACGGGACGCCCGCTCGGTGAATCAGAAAGAAATTTAATGACCCATGTACGGAAGATATCGCTGCTGATCTATAGATTTCGTACTCAGTTGCGTTGTTGTATTTTTTTTTGAAATCTTTATGTTAAATGTGTCGAATGTCACTCGAATGTTTAAGAGGTATTGCTTTGCAAAAGATTTTTACCCCCTAAAAGAATTTGCTACCTTGACATATAAAGAGAATAGGAGTAAAACTTTTACAGTTTGCGTGATCATCCTGGTCCATATTTTTTGTCGGTAGAATATAAGTTTCTTAAAATTCTTATTTAATCCTTCGGATATATTTTTCATCTTAAATGATGCTCACTTTCCTGTCATTTTACTTGCCTTTTTATTTTCATGTGCGCATACGTATATACCTAATACTTTCACTTTTCGTTTTATTATGCTTGAGTGCGTTAATGTCCATGATTAAATACTGTTATGGTTAGTCATTGCTTGTAGATGATATACTTTGATGTAGTGTCAACCATAAAGGTTAAGTGCCTAGTTTGGAATGTGTAGCTTGAGGTGTCATCTTAGGCGCATGTTGTAAATACGACCGGTACGTAATCTTCTAAATGTAAGAGATTTTAGCGGTTTTGTTTCAAATTGTTTCTGAATTTATTTCGATGTGACGATTCTTTCACCATCCTTCAATGCTTTGAAAAATTTGTAAAATAATTTATCCACATCAAAAATCAACTTAAAATTTGGGGGATCGCAATCAGGATAGCAGCTATTGAAGTGTTGTTTAAATTTTAATCCTTGTAATCGATTAGGCTTATTATTGATCTTTGGTGTCGAAGATCAATAATATATCATCATTCAAACATTTAGTGAACGTTGAGCATGGTGAAATGATATCACGGGGTTCTATTCCACTTTGGGTCTTCATTCCTGATCGATTTCAAGGTCTATGCGTCATTATCAAGGTACCATGCCAAAGTTATACCGACCGTTAACCAAGTGAAGAGTTGATGTAACTATCGTGTTTGATAAATCATTTTTTCTTCGGGAGGAGATTGGTCTTGGGAAATAATAGATCGTTGTTACCTCATCGACGTTTCGTAAATATGTTTGCTTTTTCAGGGATACAATTAATTGAGGGCATTTGCAAAGAAATTGGTAATTTACATACGGCACAATACTTAATCAAAATTGCATGCATTAAACATTTACCTGATGATGTTTGAAAGTGAGAGGGGTTATCTCTTTGGTTAGCTCCTCCTATGATTCAGTTGAAGTATTTGTGATTGTTATTGTTATTTTGGTGAGTAAAATATCAATATGATATTCTGATGTTTTGATTAGTTACAAATAAAATTAGTGATATAGTAGACATTAAATTGTAAATTATTTTTTTTGTACATGTGAATTCATGGATACCCTGAAGGAACAAATAATTGTATCAAATTACATATCGTTGTCGAGGATGTTATAATGTTCTATTATTTCTCAACACGAATCTTTTCCCGAAGAAACAATTGTTTTTTGATAAAAAGAGGCCGAGGAAGTATCTCATCTGGATTATGTTTTTGGTTTCGTGTCCCATAGTGTTAATCACATTTAGGTTAACCCAATACCTATGTATGCGTTGGAAGACGGGCATTGATTTTCTATGAAATGGTTTGAAGTTGAGAGCGTTAGTTGATTGGATGGAAGTGGATCGATAGGCCATTGAGCTGGCTTATGTCCCTTGAGAAATAACGGGCGAATGCAACTTGGGAGTATGCATTCAAAGAAAGGCGCCACATCGGCGCCACCTTATTCTTGGAAGGCTGTAAAAGAGTTTGTTCACGGCTAACGTCCCCGGTCACGGCTTCGATCGTGTTAATTTTTAGAGTAATCCCGTTTAGAGCTGTTAATTACCAACATTTTTTAGAAAATTTGATGCATTTGACGCTTGACAGTTTTAAAATATTTCTACGTTTATTATTTCAATGTGTTACTATTTTAAGATGATTGCAGGAAATTTGCGTAAGGAGCATTTGCAAAAAAAACGAGTCGATATCTCAATTTAATAGTTTTAGTTTTCCCATTTTGAATGTACGAGGACCTACTAGTAGATCGAAGCATTTACGAAATTCCAAGTTCGCAGATTATGTCAAATTGTATCAAAAATTTTCCCTCGCGGCTCTAGATCTTGATTATTTTTGGCGCAAGACCATCGAATTTATCAGGGCATAAACATAAACGTGGACGCTAATGAATTAAAAAGTCTTTATCATTCTGTGCTAAATCCTACAGATGGGTTGACAAGAATACCAAAATATCCCGGACACGAGTACCTAACTAATCGGTTCTATCTATATAAGATTTATATCCCTAAAGTCACTCCAATGCGTAGTGCATTACCACCACATTTCCGGAGTACTTATTTCAAGCATGTGGGAATATGAATGGCGAGTAAAGCATCTCAGACAAAAAATAACTTGGAAATTTTCAGAAAAGGGCTTGCGTGCTTCTACTGAACTTGGAAAATTCATTTCCCAGGACCGCTTTGGTTTCATCATACTTGTTACTGCTCGTGAGCATATATTCTTTTAGATATTAGGATGGAGTTGCCTAAGAATTTTCATCCGAATTATAAATTAGGACCCTACGTGGTTATTTAGCCGTGCTTTTTGTCCCAGCGTCACCACGACGCCATCAATAACGTATTATGATTTTTTCCTTGGTATACTTATTGATTAAATAAATCTCACAACTATTTCACGCAAGGACGAGTCTGAAGTTTCCGTTAAATTAACGAACTAAAAAGGGCTTATTGCGTTTTTTTAAAGGATTTGAGTTCAATGGGGAACATTCAGCATAACAGCAGAAATCAACCGTGAAGGCAAAAAAATGCTCATTGCGCGTAATGGAAGAAGATTCACAATGGGTAAATGTGTCAGAGGGCTACTAGGCACAAGCATGAGCAATGCGCACTGCGTGCTTATTGTAAAAACTGCAGAAAGTAGGGCGAAAAAACACCGTGACGCATTCTCCATGTGTTATGATTCAGAACCATGCCCGCTGATTTTGCGATGAAATCCATTGCACGATGTTTTACGATTACGACTGTTGCCGAGGGATATTGTGAAATTGATTTGCTCCGACACTGATCGTGCATTACTCTTCCGGGGTTTATTATTTGCATATTTTGCTGAGTAGTTAAACTCGTCTGCTTTGAGTGCCATATCAGGTCCCCCTGACGTCGGCTATCAGTCTGGCGTAGGCTTCTCTGTCCTTTGCTAACGTGAACAGATAATAATTCTCTTTCCCTGCTAGCCTTTCGCAACACTTCAGCTTTGGTGCCTAATCTATTCATGGAACACGCAACATTCTGCGATGGAGCCACATTTCAAATGCTTCTAAGTTAAGATCTAAGATGCCTTATTCCAGTAAGTTCATACATCCCTGTCATTATGGTTTATATCACTTCTCCGTGAACTTGTAAGACTTAACTTGAAAGAGCTATTGAAAATGAACTGTTTCGCGTTCATTATGACTACCATTTTAAAATTCTTGGCCTTGAAAATAAGAATGATATTTGTAGTCGGATACTATGTCTGTTATGCTCACATTGTGGTTCAAGGCTGTTTTCCTGTTATTCGTGGCATAGATTATATGCTGAGTTTCAATATGATCATTTATCAAGTGTAAAAATATACCATATTGTCTAAAAAATACCACTATTACTGCTAGCAATCCCAAGTTATTATAGAAAACCAGATTAAGATACGAAATATGTAAATTATTCGAAGGTTATATTTTTAATGAACAATTTTTCCCGACCACATTAACCTGCCACAGCGCCATTTCTATTGAACTAACACAATTCGACAATTTCCTGTGGTTATTTGGTGATAACTAAAAAAATAAGGTGCTCGGTGCCTATATTTCATTACCATTTGATTTCCTTGAATTATTTGCTTTTTGCGAACAGTTTTTCGCAAAAATGACATTTTAATAGGATAGGTAAATATTATGTTTATCATGTTTCACCCATTTTTACATAATTTCAAGTTCAATTTGCGAAAAAATTATGAGGAAAGGTAGAATTTTGTTGTTCATATAAAGCTCGTTTTTTTATAAAAGTAATCAGAATATTTATTGAATGGCACTGAAATCATTTTACGCTGAATCCGCCTTAAGCAAAGTGAGGCGTCCGAATCTTCCAGCTATCCTATCCCATATCTCTAGAAGCCGCTTCTTCGCTTCAACTGCTTTGGAAGCTTAGCGACGATTCAATTCCTGCCGACCGAGAAACGCATGAGTCGGCACGAGGCCTCAGAAAGTGCTGTAATCCCTTTCTTTTTTATCCTTCCCCCACCCGGCATAAAAGTCGATAAATCCTCGATAGCTAAAAAAGTATTGCCATTCTCAATGCTTATCGGATCGGAAAAGTTCTCCTGCATCGCATGCTCTCCTTATGAAGTTCATGAACCGAGCCGTAGTATCCGAGATGCACGGGTCGCAGCAATATATTCTTCAATAGATATGAATATTTGGTTTCGTTGGTTCTTGACAGCTCTTTTAGCGATTTTGAGCACTTTGACTTAATTTTAAATCATTATTGAGAATAAGATTACGGTGAAAATCCCAAGGTGATAGTTGCTTTCCTCCTTGATGCATTACGAAGATAACCTTTATTCAGAAGATTGATTCGCCCGCTTACGTGGAGTGCGGGATTGCCTTTTTTCTGAGAAATTTTGTTTGAAATGTAATTTCGTGAGCTTCTAATTGAATTTATAAGTCTTATAAAATCTTTTTAAGGATAATTCAACTTTCTTATCTATTTTAAATCGTCTTTAAGTTATCCCTTTTAACTTTTTTTATTCTGAAACGCAATCCTAGATAACTAATCAGGAATGAGAAAAAGTTTACATAAGTAATTTAAGTATTTTTGAATGTATGTCCAGAAAATTACTTTTGCAATCCATTCGAAACTTTAGAATTTGTAATGAACGCGTTGACTGGTTTATTATACTGGGTGATTACAAAACAATGCGTCGGTTTCAAAGATCTGTATTTTTCAAATGGTTCAAGCTACGGAGCTGCGCGACCTCTTAAAATGACCTATACATTTTCTAGTTTTGTTGAAAAAAAATATTACAGATGTTCAATATGTCCTCCTTGAGTAATCCGAGCAATATAAAGTCGATATTCGAATTCCTCCCACACTCTGTGAAGCATGTCAACAGTTACTGTCTTCACAGCCAACGTTATGCGTGTTTTCAATTCCCCGCTGTTAGTAGGCAATGACGGCACAAAGACTTGACCCTTGACATATCCCCACAAAAAAATCACATGGTGTGAGATCAGGTGACCTCGGAGGCCACAGGTGAAGGGCGAGGTCTTGCCTTGCAGATCGACCAATCCATCTTTGTGGGTAGGTCTCATTAAGATGAGCACGAACTGAGAGGTGCCAATGGGTGGGAACCCCATCTTGCTGAAACACAAAACCATTGGAATCTGCTTACAGTTGAGCAAAAAGCCAATCTTAATGTATGCCTACCAACAGCGAGGAATTGAAAGAACGCATAACTTTGGCTGTGAAGACAGTAACTGCTGACATGCTTCGCAGAGTGTGGGAGGAATTTGAATATCAACTTCACATTGTTCGGGCTACTCAAGGAGGACATGTTGAACATTTGTGATGTTTTTTCAACAAAACTAGAGAATGTATTGGTTATTTTAAGAAGTCGCGCAGCTCTGTAGCTTGTACCATTTGAAAAATACAGGTCTTTGAAACCGACGCATTCTTTTGTAATCACCTTGTATTTGTTTTATTTAATAGTCCCACTAATCGCGTGGGAAATGCACTGGCTGTGATATTCTAATGGTCAGGTTCGAAAAAGTAAGAGGGTTATATCTAGTCATGTCTCGCTTTATTATAGCTACTTTACCTTCAGTAGAAATATTTATGTACTTTATGAAAGTGTTTGTATTACTTTAACGAGGCGCTTTAGGTAACCACCTATATAAGAAGATGTAACAAATTTATTTCCCTTTCATACTTGATCCACTGACACGACCTAAAAACGAATTGAATGGAATAAGGAGATGATTTTAACACAACGTGTAAAAAGATCTATACACGAAGTGTAAGACATCGAAATTCGGGTGCTCCCGATTTCCAAGAAAATCGGTGATGATTCCAACGGCGTGACGATGTGAACGAGAATTTAAAAAACTGCTGGCGTATTAAGAGGTGACGAGAGACGGAAAATACTGATCGTTTCGCACGTCCGCCGGAAAAAATGGTTATCCGAAACCGCAAATGCGTGCGTGACAAATGTTTTGACAGGGGAAGAGGGTGACATCAGGGGTTCTGATGACAGGAAAGTCTGCCTAATTAGTTAATTTATTTCCTGTGGCAAGAATATTGTTTGGTCAACGAGCATGATTTTGTTTTGCTCCTATAGGGCGTTCCGCATTTAGCTGACAGTACCTATGGGCTCTTATGGAGATTCGTTTCCTGTGTAAACCTCTATGCGACTGTAGGTGCAATGCTGCCAATATCAGCTGGTAAATTTGCATAGTCTTCCCAGCGTACTATCTACACATCAAGGGGTCTTCCAGTATGCAAATATTATTCCCTTAAATAACATATCTACTTAAATTTAGTGCGGTGTTGGAAATGATTGATCCCGAGGCCTGCAGGGGAGTACACGGAGTGTAAGTTTGGTAACAGTGCTTTCCATTAGACCCATACCGACAACTAAATACGGAACGCTCTATACTGTTGCTTTTTGTGCATCAGGCAAGTCATTGACATTAAATATGCTTGGGTAAAGGGTATTTACCTGATTATTCTTTCGCTTATCATGCAGAACTATTGTCAGTAGTAGTTTCATGCTTCACAAATTTTAAACTTCTATTCTTTGATGGATATAATAGCTTAAAGAGGTTAATTAAATCAGGATCTCGGTGGCTACCTACGTCTGCGCGTTTTGCTACGCCAGGCGCCAGAGCCACTAAGCCCAGCAGTCGCGCGCAGACAATGACTCAATGAGCCTCAAGAATTCCGTTGCCACATTATTTCCTGAGAGGAGGGGGCTGGAGAAACGAGAAGAGTAGGTGAGGGGAAGAAGTTAACTCTTTTTATCTCTCTCTTTCCCTTCTTCCCCTGCTCTGCGTCGGATTATTTTTCTTTTATTTTTTAATTCTCAAGCGCCACGTCATGTGCCATTACTCGCCCTTATTTCACTTCCTTCTCCTGTTATTCGTATTGGGAGATCAGCGGAATAGTACGTAGGCGTAACTAGATAAGCCTTTGGCAATGCAAATTTGAGCGGGATCTTCACTCTAGTACATAATAGAGACTATTTGATGAATTTAATTTTTTTTTAAGTCCAACGGTTGTGAGAAGTACGAAGTAAATATTAACGACAAGATATTAGCAAGATTGTATCGAAGCTATTCTTTAAAACTACGGCATTGTAAAGCAAAAATTCCATGTTAACAGATAATATCGTTTTTTATTCCATAAAAATCCTCCTTTAACTTCACCATCAACTTAAGTCGGAAGATTTTCCGAGAAAACTGAAGACGGGCATTTTTCTGGAAATTTGCTCATGTTTGAGCCTCTGTATCTCAGAAACGGGTGAGAACTATGCCAAATGAAGTGCTATTCCAGATACATGAATCGTTTGTGAGTTTTCATGCGAAGTTTCAAGTTCATATCTCAAAAAAAGCCATTTTGGAATTTTGGCCAGCTTTTTCCGATTTCAGACCACTGTGCTACGTTACATTTCTGGCGCAATATGTGCGTCAGATCCTCAGAGCTTCCTCATTATTTTTTGTTAGTAATGTTTATCTGTAACCCACAGTCGTGTAATAACCCATTGAAAATAGCGTCTACTTATTTGGCAAATCTTTCGAAATGTAGTGCTGCAACTGGCATATATTGTAGTATCAAAAGAAATATGAGATATTTTTCGTTAAAGTGAGACCAAATTCATTGAATTTTATACAAAGTGATATCTGATACTGCAATAAAAGTGTTACCCCTCGAAGGAGCATGTCTTTCCGCCATCGGCATAGGTTTGAGGGGAGTCCTTTCCTCTCTCAACCGATTGGTATTAAACCGGGCGTACCTCTTTTAACCGTAAGAGAACGGTAGCCTACGCGACGAGGCGATTGTCGGTGGGGGGGAGGATGTTTACCTTCTCCCTGTTCATCCTCTCTCCCTCTCTCTTGGACTCAAGTCAACACTCTCCTCATCTCGTTCCAGTTCATCATTGTGGTCGCATTCTTGAAGAGATCCTGCGCAGCGCTCAAGGAATGGAAACATGTGGTTATATCCGTGATCGAAAAAGGAAATTGTTGCTTTGGCTGGTCATAAAGGCTTTCCTTTCCCAAGTGAAGGTGGAAATATTTACAGAAAACAGTTATCAACTTTGTCTTTTCCATCCGTAATAGTTTAATAGCCTTAAAATTGATTGGTGTGATTAAATTTTAACCATATGTGGAAAGGAAACACACAAACAATATAAAATAAATCTTTCAGCAAGAGATTTTTTCCAGGATAAAATCGGATTTTCCAGCTTAATTAGTAAAGGGAATCTATTTACGTGTAATTGAAAATTTTCATAGCTTTTGCTTCTAAAGACTGCCACCATTTACTTAAAATCTAGTTTCCTGCTTTATTTTGTACGTTTTCTAAACGGAATGGTGTTTGGTTACAGTATAAATTCTACTTAATACAACAAACATAACTTCGAAATAGCCCCGTTTCCAATAACACGCTCTCCTTCGTTAATCCATCTCTCCGTAGATTACGTGAATTTCAATACAGTATCCAATGTGCCGTTAAATACGGAAAGCAACGTGTGTGTGTAATATCTGTAAAAGGTTGTAATTACGAAAATTATTCAGTCATTCGAATACGTTAGTCAAAACGAGTGAAGTGCTTTCGTAATTGCTAGTATCGTTGCATACGACAGCTTGCTGGCTTTATTTAATCGTGTTACCCTATTATTTCACCGAAGAATAACGTTTAATTAATACCAATATTGAAAATATTTCTGCGAAATAGGCGAAAAAATTTCCAGAAAAAAATACCCGTTCCTTAGCACATTTAATATAAGATTTACAACCAGCAGCACTGGAAACAAAACATCATGCTCATTGACCAAGATATACTCTTCTTGCCACATCTTATAAATCGAATAAATTGGCAGACTTTCCCTCGTCGGAATTCCTTATATCACCCTCCCGAATAAACTGTCATTTGTCACTCACGCACATTTGCGGTTTCGTATACTACCCATTTTTCCTGCGGACGTGCGAAATGGTCAGTATTTTTCGATTCTCTCGTCACCTCTTATTACGCCAGGAGTTTTTTTTATTTCGCGTTCACATCGCCACTGGAATCATCGCCTCGCCGGGAAAGCCGGAAATTGCGAAAATGCTAACCGCAAGTGTTGCGCACTGGTATATCGGTGTACTGCATGGAAGGCGTGCCGCGTTCATGTCCTCTGACACCGTTGCATAGATAACCGAGGCGTGGCCTAGCGCAAATAGGAGTCGAGGCCGTTGAGTTCTATTATCGATTCTAATATCGCACAGCTCTATAACTGGACAGATATTTTTTCCCATGGAGGGTCATTCGCGCGTGTGAGAGTCGAAATAAATATCAAATTCCATCTTTTCGTTTTTATTGGTTAAAAAATGCTGCCTCCATTGATGACTTGCTTTAGCTATAAAAAACAGAATTGAGATTAAAAATATGCATGATTATTTGATAAATTAATTTATAATAGACAATTTTTCAGCTCTAGGATCCTACTGCGGCGCCATTTTCATTGCGTTACCGCATTTGGACTTCAGTTATTGCAGTAATTAGCGTTAGACTAAAAAAATTTTGGCAAGGTGCCTGCATTTTATCATCATTAGTTTACCTCGGAAATTCTTGATCTTATGTACATTTTTTCCTGAAATGGCATTAATATGGATATGTAAACACTATTTTTGCCAATGCTTCACTTATTCTCGCATTTGGCACCCATGTCATTTCCAATTCAATTTGCGATACAAATAGGGAGGGAAAGTTTAATTTTTTTGTTCATGTCTGATTAAGGTCATTTTCTCGATAACACCCCAGAACGTGAATATAATGATATTGAAGTCATTTTACGATGGAGCCCCCTTAAACATATGGTTGTTGAGAAGTATTTTTCGATCCCAAAAATAATGATTTATGTTACGACGTAAGTGACATTGTTACGTGTTGAGATTTATTAATTATATTTTGATGTAGAAGTGGATATTTAATTGAGGAAGGGACCAATAGCCACATTTCAAGATAGCTGGGAAGGTTGGTTAGGGCAAGAATTACTTAGGTAATTGTGGAAAGAAACCTGGCGTCAGCACTGACCTTCCTGCTCTTCATGGAAGGCTCTTAGGGGTACACAGTTTAATATAACATCCAGCGAAGAGTGCTACACTTTAAATAATCCTCATATTTCACCCAAGTAGGGGGGTTGAGATTCCACCGAAAACATCTCTGCCACCTTCCTCATTTGGCCCCTTGTCATCGGAATGGGCAGCAAGTAACTACTTTAATCGAACTCATTCCTAATATTTTATGTTATTATTATTATTTTTAAGAAGAGAATGCTACAAGTTGGGTATTTGCAATGTGATAAAATGAATAACAACAAAATTCAACTTATATGCATCAAATTTGAACCTCCCGCTTCACTAAGTTGGAATGACCAAAAGAGTTATCTACAATATATAAATGAAAAACTTTAACTTTGTTAAAGTTTTTAATGTATGCAATGAATATTTCCGCCATGTTACGACTGAAACTACCTGTTATCTACAAATAAAATATTTTATAAAAAGATATTTTTTGCTCCTTTTCTTAAAAGTAATGACATTTCCTGGGGAGAGCACAAATAGTTCTGCAGGCAGACTGTTCCAATCCTCAATTGTTCTGTTATGGAATTCAAATATTTTAATATTTGTCCTTAGAATCCGTCCTAAATAATTGAGCAGTTGAATCATACTGACTTGAATTAGAAGGAAATAAAAGCAAACAATTTTTTCACGATCGTATGATTTAAACATAGGCAATCAAAATTTATTCTTCGGTCACTTGCTTCCCTTCCCCTAACGGCATTGGACGTGTTTACAAATTGGGTGCATTTCTGTCAACTGCGCTATTATCACGTAGTGTTGATGATCATTCCTTCCTAATGTTATAGTGAAAATGACCGATTTGGCTGTTTATTTTTCATCATACTGGAAATTGGAATTGTAAGTCACTATATTATATATGCATATAACACCCTTTCAATTGTCTCTAACAACATATTCTGCGCTCATGACTCCTCAAGAAGGCATACCGCACTCTTGCCGGTGGCGGGTGACTGCTTAAGAAGTCTTGGGCCTCATAACGGCCTCTTATTGACCAAATCTTCTTTACATCTCCAATTAACTAAAAAGGTTATCAACTAGAACTGTGTTGAATTTAAAATGGTCAATCTGCGAGCTTTTTTATTAACTCTCAATTTCACCCAAAAAGATGCCATGCAATTCGCAACATCTCATATTCAAATATAATGAATTCACTATTCATATTACGAAATTTCCCTGATGCCAAGCTTTGCCATGTTAATATTACAAAAGGTCACTAACGTCACGGATTCGATGGCGCTTCCGAAGTCAGTGCACAACCAGAATTTTGATTCGTATGTAAATGTCCTTTCAAAGAGTGATGACTAAGGCAAAAGCTGCCGGGATAGAAAAGTACTTGACGGCAAGGAAACCGGTCGTGCTCCTTGCCATAAAGCACCTCTCATTTGTTTGTTCCCTTGTTTTATTTTTCGTTTGTCAACATTGCCTTCGGGTTATTTTCAGTAAGAGACGACGCGCGCTTGTTGATCTACTGGCCGCCCAGCAATTGGCATGTTGGTTAACCATGGCGCTGTTGCTCAAATTCAGAATTTATAATTTACGTGGCATATTAAATTCTCGATTTAAGTCTCGTCGCCCAATAATCTTGTATTACTGTCTTTTTCAGACCTTAGCAGTAAATATGAAACCGTGCGATAGCTATCAAGTGATATTGCACTTGATGTTGCCACATTAATTGCGTAATCAAAGGTTCCTCTCGACGAATTTGGTGACGTGTGAACTTTGGCAACGGCGGACTTCATATATGTAGATCCAAAAGTTCCGTAATAGAACTCCAGGTGTATGTAAGTTCTTCCTGCGTTCCTATTTAAACCATTTTTTGTATCGTAATTTTATTTCCGTCCGGAGATAGGTAAACCAATGACATATCGAGTTAACGTTGAAAGATTAAACTCACTGCGAAGCCGCTGGAAACGCTTTACTGAGTTCTATGCCGTATCCATGGCTCGATTCGTGGCCTTGATTGACACTCTCAATAAAAACACCTTATTTCTCACCTTTTCCGCTTAATTTAACGACAAAAAGCAATGGTTATCACCGAAGGAGTATTTTCGAATGATTCTCTTCCCTGTTCCAATTCTGCACTCTCATATGTGTGACTGTTAATATTTCCATTTATTTTTAATCATGAAAACGCTTGAAGTTGTTCCATATTCCCTGAAACATTTACCTTCATAGTTATTCTGACGAAGGTGTATGTTATTCCACTTCAGATATATGGGTAGCCTTTCCCCGAAACATTACTGAGAACCTTCCGGGGCATCTGAAGTATTTCCTCCCACACCTCACGCCTCTAGCCCAACATAAATTCCTTCTGAAGACCTTCATTTGTTCCATTCTCCTTCGCGCCCTCCGAAATGCCAGTTCTTTTTCTCGCTTCCCGCCTATTACCAATCATTCTCCCTTGTATCGCTACCGACAACATCCCATTGCCGCTTACCTAGTCCTCCGTCGCCTTTTTTGCTCGCTTCCGTATTTTGTGAAAATTATCTTCTCTTCTCCGAGCAGACTGAGGAATGTTTGTTTTTTTCTGTTATTTTTGCATTGTTTATGAAATTTTATCATAAATTGTAAACTTTAAATGTGTCAATGTTTCCCGTGGAACCCTGAGATAACGGGAATCCTAGGTGTAGACGTTGAGAAAAGGCTCAATTGAGGAGTCTCATTTAGAAGTTGTCATTAGGTGGTAACGTGGGAAGGAAGTTACTTGTGGAAATGAAGAGGAGCGAAGTTTGGAGCAAATAATGAACAGAGATGGGATACCGAATGCCGTTTTGGACGCTAGAACACTGCGAAACAGGGTGGAGAAAAAAAGGCATTTTGGACAAATTAATAAGATTCAGGCGCTATTGCTGGGAATTTTAACGTTATGGGTTGATAAAAATAGCTAATTGCACATCTTTTCGTCCATATTTAAAAGGCATTTTGGGTTCTATTATGAAAGAGGAGGGAAGTTTTATGATGTGAAGACTCGGATCCTGTTAGGGAAGAGATCTTTGTCGATTAAATAAGGGGAGAAGCTAACCAACATACCTATTCTGACCCGTGAAGCACAAAATAACAGCAATAATGGATGCATGAGATTAGGAGGAGGCAAAGAAGGTGGTTGGAAGACGTAATGAAGGGCGAAGGGGTGCTTAAGTCCGTGATAGAGGGCAGGATGTTGGGTGAGCGGGGAAGGGGAAGAAAGAGGTTTTATGGAAAGGTTTTATGGGCGGAATGAAGAAGGGTAGGACGTACGCTGAGATGAAAGAAATGCTATCGGTAGATAGTGTTCTGCACATGTAAAAATCTAGTGGATTTTTATTCACTTCCATTTAAACCTACCATAACCGGTAGATTACCTTAATGGTAGTAAATAGATCCGTATGTACGTAATACTCTTCTCTTAAATATCAAAAGGTTACTAGGGCTCGTCCGAAGGCCTTTAGAATTCATCTTCCTTGATAGCTTTCTCTTTGTGTTCATTCCCCTTCCTTTGTCTCTTATTCTTCTTCTGTTTTTGAGCGTTCTTATCCTCTCCTATTCTCCTCTCCCCATCCCATTTCGCCATTCCCCCTTCTCCCTCACCTCCTCCTTAAAAAAACCTCCATTCTCCTCCTCGGCTGTTGCGTGTTGGCACGCGACCTTTTCTTTTCGAACCGGCTCCCTTTCTTTCGAAGCCTCGCGTCTCAGTGCCAACGACACCCCAGTATGTGCCTACACCATTCCTTCTCCTGCCTTACCTCACCTCTGTCTCTGTCTACCGGCCCCACCCCTTCTATTTTTCTCCTCACCCCCTCTCAACCCTTCATCTCTCTTTTGCCCCTCAAAACCTCGTACCTCTCTCCAGCGGAATCCGCGGGAATTTTGCCAGACGGAATAGTAATATTCCGTTCCGAGGCGGGCAAGTGGTTGCTGTTTTGCGCCTTCCGCGCGAGAATGATGATGATGACGAAGCTCACTTGAAAACTTGGTGCTTTTTCTCTCTCTTCCCCTTCAGTATGCCTGTGAGATGTTGACATAAAATAACGATGACGTCTTTGTTGAGAGCGAAATGAGGACTGTTTTGTTTTAATCCTGCCTTCAACACATTCACCTTTTCATTTCATGTATGCTTGAGAACACACCTAGACGGGTCTCGAACCCGCGACCCCAAGAACAGGAGAGGAGGGAATACCGATCCCACGCGGCGTGACCCGTAGAATAGTTAGCCAAATTATCAGTTGTAGTTGTGTTTCATTTTGAATATTTACACTTTTAGGCTCAAAAACGATTGGTAGATATTTTTCATACCTGAATGGGGACAATTAATCAAATTCCTCGCGAAAAACAGGTTAAGTTTAAATTAAAAAAAAATTCAAGAAATAAAGTAGCGCGGCTTAATTAGAATACCGGCTCGGTTAATCCGTAATTAATTAATTTATCGCCTGGAATAATTCCAATGCATACCCTTATGTTGCTCTTTGACGTTCGTGTCAAATGTACGTTCTCAACACAAGTTCAGTGCCATTACTCCTGACTTTTATTACCAGCATTCATCATTCCAAATATTGGTTTGCTGGAGCTCTTCACTTCATTCTCCTTAATACCACTAGTTTTGTTCCTTCGTGAGTCTTCATTTTATCGTCCGTCGCAATTTTTCAGATGCATTCCATTTCTTGGGTTTCCTTAACAATTCTTCCTATTCAATTTTCTTTGCATTGTAGTTTTCAAGAGGCTTTAATGTTGCTGAATGTGTCCCCCTAATTTTATTCCTTCCACGTAGCAGAATTTTAATGGAATATTTTTTGCTCTTCAATCCTTCAGAGGACTTCTTCATTACTCTTATATCGCCAATCAAAATATCATCAATAATGAAACAAGGATGTATGCTTCTCACCCCTGCCTTCTGCACGTCTTCGCACACACCGAAAGGAATCGACGGTGGAGGATGAAAGTTAAACGTTTTCATCCACATCTTACTACTCGGCATGATATTTATTTCTTTTTCCCCCGCTTTGACCTCGAGAAAACCTCAAGTCGTGCATTTTCCATCCCGGTGGGTTCACGATCGCGATCAATCAAGATCAGGTTGCGATGGTAACCGCATTCCCATCGCGAGATTGAGAACTCCCCACGCATCACGCTCTTTTCTTTTCTTCTATTTTCTCCAATTAGCCGCTTGACTGTCGGTAGATCGACTACGAGTGGCTTGACCCGTTTATCGCATTACGTACAGTTAAGAGTATATGCTTAGTAATCCTTTCATTTTTTGCATTTACTCGTCTCATGATGAACAAAAAGTCAAGTTCGTATTCGAATGACAGAGTTTATTATAAATATCGGGTGACTTGTAGCATACTATCCGTCTGTGGCGTTATAGATCCAACTCTTTGCGGTGATAGTTTTTTTACTAAGCAAATTAAGTACAGGTTTAAACAAGGTCAGGTGGCACATTATCAATGCCCAAATATTATACAAAGATGCATAACAAAATATAAACAGCAAACAAATATCTAAATCAAATTATAGGTACACTAAAATATAAAAATCTGAATAGAAAAAGAACAAAAAAGACGTTTTATCATTACCAAACTTATTAATTTGATTTGGCTTTATTATACCTGTTCTTAATTCGCTCTTTATGACTTATATTGATCTTGATAGCATTGACTGAATCATTGTGGTTTGAAAATAAGCCAGGCTGATAAGTAAATTGTGACTATTACAATTATCCTCTATATTTCTTTATCGTCTCCAATAGAGTTAACTTAAATAGCCTAAAGATTGGCCTAATAGACTAAAGATTGCTAGTTGCAAAATTACCTGAGTCGTCGGAACACTCTTGTACCAGATCCACCCCTACGATTTTATATACTTTTGATTAACGAGATATGAGTCGGTTAGTTTAGTAATTGCTTCGTTGAGTTCATCAACAGCAGTAGTAGACATCAACTCGGAGAGATAAGTTCTCTGCAGCTCTCCACTTCACTCTTCTTTCTTCTAACCGTTTTATTCCTTCATGAGACTTCATCATAGCCTCCCTCTCGTTTACCCTTCAAGTTTTTATTTCCGGGTCACCTCCAATTATCCTTCCCATTCGCTATGGCGTCCATAATTCCATGATTATGTCCACGAAGCTATGGATGGTGCTGGATTCCCCCAATTAATTTGTACCTCTTACTTTGCTTGCTTGGAAAATGATTTGTGCTAGTTTTTTCATGCTGCTGTTGGCATACGAAGTTATGATACCGATATTAGACTGTTGGTAGGTTGGTTGGGAGGCGATCCGCGACTGCGGTTGCATTAAAGACTAGGGGTTTATTCTCCAAACCAAATTATAGCATACCAAGTTATCGCATGGTATAATATTAATTTAATCGTATGGTTTCTTCGATTAAGCATGTAACAGTCGTAGGGAACATCTTTTCCGCATACGTTAATTATTGATTGGAAAGTACCAAGTGGTTGGGTAGCATGCGAAACTTCTATGAAATCATTAATACATGCTATTCTCGCTTTCGATAAAATTCCCGAAATACCGATAATCGACTCCCTGGTATGTAGGTTAGCGAGGGAAAGGTTATTCGGGGAATGCAAGAGTGGTAGAAACAAACCCGGTGTCAGTATGAACTTGCTCTTAGTGAAAGGCGCCAAGGGTTACAAGGTTTGACGTCCCATCCGACGGACGGAATATTGTATTTGAAGTGCTCTCACCACACAGAGCAATCAAGAAGGGATCAATATTCCACTGAAAACCCTCTACCACCAGCGATATTCGTATCCGAGACGTAGAGATTGGATGCCGGTACTTCAGCCCCCGCCCCTGCCCCATCCCACTCGTGATTAATTAGATCCATGAAGACGCACGTGGTCGTCATTTTATCTCTACCTTTCATTAATCATTTCAATTTAATTTATGTTATTTAGGTGGTTTAATCACTGAAAATTTAAGTTATAATACAGATATTAAAACGGTGTGCCCAATAATGTTCTGAGGAAGGTAGTAATTAACGTGACTCCGCATAAAAATATAATTTTAGCGTACCACCCGCTCCGATGCACACTCCAGTTAGACGGTTTAACGCAAGACTGGCTAGAGCGTGCCCGCTGGCCACATTTGCCAAGCAATCAAATCAACTAACTCAGCGTATCATTAACAGTTAAACGTTGCAATTATCCATGGAAATATTTCAGGTTGCATAACGTGGTCTTTTTAATCGTATTTTTTTGCAATATGCCCCTTTTTAGACTGTAAATCAGTCGATGATCAGGTACGTAATTGTATCCTGTTACTTATGGCTACAATGTGTAAGTTGTAAAATCCGATCATATATCACAAAGCTTACTTTATTCAGAAGGCTTTTTGATGGAACGTTCGCCCAATTATCAGCCGATAGTGAGTTATATTCTCAATGGAATTCTAATGAAAATTTCACGGGTTCTATGTTATCCTAGATCTATTTTGACATCTAAATGCAACACATTTTGTACTTTCTCCAATATTTTTTCCTTTGCAACCTACAGCGTTGCAATTAAAAACAGGAAGTATTAGGTGGAGCGCTGGGATTTATGAAATCCTATTGTTGGTTGCTATGTTGTAGTTGTGCTTCAGTGAATCGTTAGTCTTGGTTGTTCGAAACCGCAAAAAGGCACTATCGACAGCTTTGCTGTAGCAGTGATGATCACTTTCTCTGAATAGATAGAAATTCTATCTAAATGAGTGTGATCATCACTGCTACAGCATGGCTATCGATAGTGTCTTTTTGCTGTTTCCTTCTGCCAAGAATCACGATGGCAAAGAATTCCACCGCGCTGAATTTGAGTTTTCATCATCCGAGTCCTGCAATTTTTTTTTTCCAGTAAATGCTGACTTCCGTGTTTTCACATGTTATAAAATAAATTACATTTTTCTTCCGTTTCGTGGCAGTAATGCCTGTAATTCGAGCATTTCTTCTCTCTTTATCATTTCAAACTAAATATTAAATTTAATATTATAATCGGGCAAGGTGCAGTGAATTTAATTTTCTTAAATCATCTTCTTGCTCCATTGGTGGAACTGGACTGTGCATAGAGTTGTTAGTTAGCCTTGGAAGTGAGTTTTCTGGGCAGACCGCTTAAATTGCTTGCAATCAAGCTATTGAGTCATTCAGCTAAGTTATTTATAACTCATAATTTGCTCGCTGTATGACAAGGCTCTTTCCTGAAGCCTTCTCTTACAGTGACAGCAATTTTCTTTACCTTGATACTAAATATGTCTGTCGAAACTCCTTGGGATTATTTGACTCGATACGGAGAAAGTTTTGGAAACTATATTTGCCCGATCTGGAGTTTTCAAATTTCTTCTTTCACGATGCTTCACACTGTGGAAAACTATGGAATCATTATTTAATAGAGCGACAGAGAATTATTCGTACCCAGTAATTAGATAATTTAATCAACAAATACGCAGTCTAAGTTTGCATCTGAATTTTCTAAAACTCGAATTGTATAAACAGATCGGCCTTAAACGTTTTCTGAAGTATTCAAATGTATTCTACATTTCGATACGATGGTGATACATCCTCCTCATTCGTATCTGACTGTTAATTATGTTGGTGGAACAGTTATGAAGTTTTGCTGCATATGTTTAACGTTTTATATACTTACATTGCTAGAGATACTCAATTTCTTCAGCATCCTATTTCTGACACAACTACCATTAGGTAATATTTTTTAACATTTAATGTTAATAATAGTTATTTATGAATAATAAGGTTACAACTTTAGCCAATGACTACCTATTACATAATATCTGGAAACCGCTTCTTCGCTTTCATTGTAATTTTTTCTCAGGTGAATCTTTGATTAACTCACACGATTTAGGGAAATTAATTTTTGTAATTTCGCTGAAAACACGTCGCAAATCCAACAGTGACTCACTTCTCCGGCTATCACATGTGCCATTCTCTCCCGTAAATAAACAATGAACAACGTATGTAACCATCTTGAAAAAAAGCTGAAAAACGCCAAAATGGTGTTTGATCTTAAATTATCTTAATGTACAGGCCATTAGTTCAAAATTGGACGCTGCAATAATAAAATATCAACCTTCTGGTGCAATATAGTTCGTCTTATTGTCTCAAGTATCTTTTATCGTATTTTAAAATCGCAAAATAGCATACTCTACTTTGAAGTTCTTTGATTCCCAATTCATGATTTGGCCTAATGGACAGGAAGATTAGTGAAATCAAATTACTTCTCAAGCAATATTTTCCTGTATATATTAAGCATTTGCTTTGCATATATTTGGATAAGAATACCTTGGTGACCAGTCGTCCTTGATTTCATGCTTTACCTGTCCTTATAGTTTTCTGGACTAAAATTCGGTATCTCAACGATTTTTCTCGAAGATCTGGTCTAGCCTTAGGAATTAATCGTACCTTCCCAAAGCTCTCAATATATGATGCATCGTCAAAATGGTAAGAGCCGTTTTCGGGATAAATTTTACTTACATGCGTACAAGTATTATTCGCTTAAGGTAGTTAGAGCGAAAAATCACTTCACCTAGACTTTGATGAATTTGACCTTATTTTAAAGAAAAAACTCATCTTTACAATTATATCAAAATATCAACCCCTTACTAACCTACTTTTCGAGCAATTTGTCTCTAAATATATGCAGTTTTACATGGGATAGATTATGGCTCTGCGCTCCAGAGGGAGTTTATTTCAAAAATTAGGAACTTCTAGCACCTAGATTTCGTCAAAAAACTAACGATGTGTAGATTGCAAGTTTTGTTAACTATTTATAAAAATAATTTTTTACTCACCTCAGTAATTTTTACAGAATCGCAAAAAAACCTGCTATTTTGAAGGGTTTTCAGCCGTACGGCGGGAAATAATAAGTCAAGTTAGATACTTATGTACATTTATTTATTTAATTACTGAGAATTTTGATCATTTATAACTATATCTTTGTGCCATTAATACTACAATATTTATTTCATACTTATTATAGACGCTTAAATAAAAAAATAAAATTTGAATATGGTCTCCATTAGGACTAGGGAACTATCTCGCTCAAACCACCTTAAGAGTATGAGATTTAGACCGTATATGATGACCAAAAAAACACGAACTTGGAGGAAGCACTAGCCTCATATTTGATGTTGGCTTGTCGAGTTTACTCCCCTTCCTGCATGCTTAAATGCATAAAGCGTCACCATGAAAAATTTCTTAAGTGTTGCTGCGTGAGATAGTCGTAATTGGATCTCATAGTCTCATCTTTTCCCCCGACCGTAAGGAAGCGAAGGCGCTTCGTTCATTTATTTTTCTGCTTAATTTACATGTCAGTCAGCCAGCGCTGTCGGTATTTTCGTTTTCACGGCACGTAGGGGAGGGAGATAAGGCTGGTTGCGGAGGCTGACCGTGCAACTGCAGGGGGACGAGAGAAGATACCTGAGGCACTCCGTGGCGTTGCGAAGCGTCTTGCGTAGGACGGAACATGCCGCCGTCGCGGCGCGCGGGGCGATTGTGTGCGTACATACATATGCGTATGCCACTACCGCTGTCGGATACTATTTTCTCGTGAGCACAAAACAGCGCAAGAAACGTAAGCTTCAATCTGTGAGTTTGCTTTTTCCGGTTAATAAAAAGTTGCAGTTTTACGCATGGAGGAGAGCCGTCAAACAATGAGTTAATTTTGTGGGAACACTTTAAGATTTAATATCTCCGTTAAAAATTAAGATAGGAAAATAATTTTTCTAAGAGTAGAGAGTAAAACGAATTCGCTAATTTATTTTACTCAGATATTTTTTTCTTGTCTCTGAAATTAAAAAAGCTTTTCTAAAAAGTAATCTTTTGAAGAAGAAAACTTTTGAGAATTGTATGTCATCATCTCTAAAATTAGAAGCTGTGAGCATAAATTACAGCAGCAAAAGAAAGACAGGAATCATAAGTACAGTTTATAAAAGTTTGACTTCATGTCCATCAGTACTAGACACAGGTTTTTAGCGTTATCGCCGTAACTGCAAAATGCTTTTGGAAACATATTTTCGTTGCCTATGTTCGGTAAATAAGGACCTTTGAACTTTACCGACCACATATTCAGAGAACAAAAATTCTTAAAAATATCTCCATGTCGCCTCCTTATATACTGCTGGTCCTTCGTGAATCACCCTGTATAACGGTGCAATTCGGAATTTGCTTCTGAATATGGCGGTAGGCGTAGAAGAATTATGGTACGACAACGTGTAATATTTGCGATGATTTTATCGTTTCAAATTCGGGAGACCAACTTAGCTATCATGACCTTTCTACATTTACGCGTTTACGTTCTTCAGCATGTCAGTTGTGCGTAAATATTTCTTAATGTAAATGGACATCTTATCGTACAATATTATGAGGGATTTCTCAGTGCAAACAATAAGAGGCAGTTACTAGCCACAAAATAGTGTCCTTCCTTTAGTTTTGAGCAAATATATTACTGCTATTACAATCAGGAGTCAGCGATAGGGTGCTATAGAACTAGTGCCAAACACGGTGAAATAGTCTACGTAAACTTAAAAAATATTAGTTCCTGATATTGGTGTGGGAGGCACCGTATTTTCTTTAATGGGCCTTAAGCATAAACTTTAATGGTTTTTGGCTCCTTAATTGTTTTTTTGTCGGTTTTTTTTCTTTTACTATGTCATCATTTCCTCTTCGGGATCATTTAGCCAGCCTGGCCTGGAAATAATATGGCCTGGATCATACACGTGCACAAACAACGTAATTTCTCAGCATTTAACGTCAATTCGAGATAAGAAAAATACAATAGCGCCTTGTGTGAGCGTTTTTCGATAGCATTCAGTAAAGCTGGTGATATATTTCCGGTAACAGAACGCTTGATCGATACCATTCCTAGAAATTCTACCATACCAGAGGGTATGACGCTTAAGTGTAAGCCTGTGTTGTTCCATTTTGATCTTCTCTGAAGCATCATATATATTGGCGGTTATTTATCTGTGTTGTTTTCCATTTGCGTGGTATTGTGTATAACATTACCTCAGTGTTTGAACCTCGATGTCGTAACATTTTCTGAAGATACATATACTACCTCTGACTTTGCAAGGTCAGCGTTTTAGAATTAACGTCAGACTAGTTCATCAGTTCGTCGGACAGTTATCAGAATTAATCAGCCAGTATTTCGATGACATAATTTCACATCGTATGACTTAATTGTTGATTTTAAAATCTGCTCTTGGATATATGTGAAGTTGCGTTTATCAATTTATAAATTATTTGAAGTGCTTATAATGGTGGGTGAGGGGAGGAGATACGGGCACGCAGGGTCGGTGAATGAAACAGGCAATGAGGAGCGAGGGGGTGCTGATAGCCGTTTTAGAAGGGAGAATGTTGAACAAGCGGGGAAGGGAAAGGAAAAGAATGGGCCTTTTGGATGGGATGAAGAGAAGTAGAATTAAGGTAGGTAGGTGATGAATTAAAGAAGCGAATAGATCGAATATATGAAATAGGTAGAAGGAAAGGAGTAAGGTGGTAGGGCTCTGCGGTTTATTAAAAGATTAGAAGAGGTGATATTGGCCATGTAAACCTTCCTTAATCGGGAGACAATCTTTTAAAATTATTACCTACCCTCCACTAATTTTTTCTATGCAATCCAGAATTTTTTCTTGATATATATATGCTAGTGAATCGAAAACATCGAGACTGTGGAAAATTTGTAATGTTGCCTTTGTTTTTACGGAATTTCCTTGTTTCAGAATATTACATTGGCATTAATGAGATGCGTCTCGTGCTCCAAGGCATTGCTCAGTTGGGTCGTTGTTAATTACTGAATGTCCTTCGTAGAGGAGACAACGGTAAAATAGCAAAGATTACTGCTGTTGAGGTATCCCAAGAAATCGTAGATCAGAGAGCGTTTCCAATGCGTGGTCAAATACTGTGTATGATATCAGTCTGAATATGTACTTAGGACTGGATATGAAAAACTTTGCATTGTCCACTGATAACCTTTAATTTGTAGTGCGTCGCGTTACAATACTTTAGCGTCTTCTTCAGGTAATTACATTATATATAACCAGTGATCAGTACGAAGTTTTTGTTATTTATAGTAACCTGTATTTTATTCCACCAAGTGTCGTCTGACACGTTAATTTCTGGAACAATGAGATGATATTTTTATATAATTCTTCTAACATCAAAAAATTCGAGCCGGCACTTTTCCGAGTACATTGTCTTCGAAAATTTCGACAAAAAATCCGAGCTGAGAGCACTTATTCTGTTGCTCAGTGCGTCGTAATAAGTTGCAGGAAAGAAAAATTTTCGTAATTTTTAACAAATAATAACTCAATAAAACAAAATTTTCCGTGCACCTGATTCGGGTAGGACTTGAAAATCATGATCCCCGAAAATATCGAGGTTGTTACTTTACATCCTCGACAAATTTTAAAAGTTAAATTAAAATTGAAAAAAGAACCGTAGCTAGAATGACATAGATTAAGCCCGGTTTTATAATTTCTGGTCAAATATTTTCTTGGTATGAAAACAGAAGTTAACAGCTTCTCACATCGATTATGCTCTCGTTAACTTACTTACAGCTTGAAGTAATATTCTAAATCTGACTTCTAAATTAACACAAAGTCAACGAAAAGGTTACGTCATCTTGCGGATATCGTTTACCAGACATTATCAAAACCAAGCCATCGTGGCTATAAGGAGGTTTCGCCGCGACTGTGTATGTCAAAACAAATACCAAATTCCACCGTTTCGATTGTATATAGGTAAATGCAAGCACAACCATCACGTTATTCGCTTTCGGAGTAGGCAACGTCAAAGAATTATTTTATTGCCGTTAGCCTTAGAAAACTGGCTCCCTTTTAATAATTTCTTCCACAATGCCCTATCCTTACAAACCACTTTTGCTTCTATTGCACTCATGCATTAAGCATGCTCTCCTATTCTTGAGACTCCTAATGATCCTCCTCTTTGAAGTCTCTTCTGTCATATCCACCCATGACTTTCGTGGTCTAACTCTTCCTCTTTCATCATTAACGCAACTATCGTAAAATTTGTTTCGTTATTCGACTCTCTCCCTTTCTTTCGACATGGCCAAACCAACTATTGTCCATTAAAAAAGTCGAGTCCCTCGAGTTTAGGAAGCTGTATCTGCAAGTAGGGTTGACGGATTTTTACGAAATAAAAACCATGTGATAGAATGATCATTCCTACGTTTATCGATGCGTGTTGAAAAATTTTCAACACCATTACTGAAGCGTCCAACCCACATTCTTTCTTCACACCCTCATTTGTAACCTATTCACCCTACTTTTCTCGCAAACACTTCTTAAGTACTCCATTCCCGTTAAGTACTCCGTTCAGCCAACATTTATCTTTTAATTGTTTAAAAAATACTGCTTTTGCTGAGGACGATCCTCAGCTATTAGAAAACAAAATAAAGACAAAATTTGCCCATTATTCGACGAATGTATCTTTCAATGGGCAGTTTTTCAAGCCGTATTTTTTCAACTGTGGCGCTTTTTCTATTTAACTGAGGCATTTTGACTTCAGTTCCTGCAGCTTTTTTTAATAACTAATAAGCTAAGATAAATTGGTGCCTGAATTTTATTAACATTCAATTCCGTGGGAGAATTCACTTCTTCAAAATATTTTTTTTGCGAAAATGGCATTAATATTAAACTGAGAAATCCTGTTTTTATCCATGTCTCAGCCATTCTTGCATTAAACATCACGTAATTTCAATTTGCGAAAAAAATGCTTGGAAAGGTATGATTGTGTTGCTCATATCAAACAGAAGGCAAGTTTTTTTTGTCTAAGTATCCAGCATATGAATTTAATGGAATTAAAGCAATTATGCGGTGGAGCAACCTTGATTGAGAATTTTCGAGGATTTGACGTCAATATACCTACACATTTGTACCCCGGAAATGTCGATTCTTTTCTTAATTTAAGGCATCTGCTTACGACTAACTAATAAGGACTAGTCCTGACTGGGAATCTGTTCGTGGTCAGCGATGGAGATGCTATCGGTGATTCTTACATGTTAGTGCGTTTCGTTGCATTCACTGCCGTACTCTCATGGTGTGGCAATCGAAGGATGGAATGCACACGTGCAGGAATGGATTTCTGTCAAGCGAACGACAAATATCAATAAAACCGAGCGTGTTTGTCATCCGCTTTGTCAAACGCCGTCCGCTGCTATTTTTACGCCGTCACATGACCCTGCCTGTGGGTCACATTCACCGTAGCTGTACGTTTGCGATTTGAGAACTCTGTACCAGTCTCCTCAAATGCTTACTGCCTGGAATAATGACTAGGCATGACCTTTAAGTTGAGATAACCCTCAACTAATTTCATTGGCTAAGAAACTTAGGTTTCGGATGAATAACTCTGCTACAAACGCTACATAAATCTGCTAATTGAACTCTCTTACTCATTGAACTACTTTTCTAATCATTTTAAAGTTTCCTCTGCACTAGGTTATAACTATAATTCATCTTGATGACTTTTAATTTATAACTCATTAGATGTTTTAAGCTTGTATTTATAATTGTAGCATATAAGTCATTTAGCGTAAATCATTATAGGTTACAAATTATTGCTCATAAATGAATGTATTCGCCATGTAAATGTTACCTCTAATGACATCAGACTCCTGTGGAATGCATGGCATTTCCGTGGATTGAAGGAGAGAATTGTTGGACCAATACGGAGTGATAGCTCAGGGGAATAATAAGGCCAATGAAATACGCAATTGGCCTTATTTAATTCATCATGTATGCATGTCCCTGTGCCCGAAACCTGCGATATTAGCTGAAGAACTGTCGCGAAATCGTAGGGATTCATCGAACTACTTATGTGATCCTAAAAATAATTACAAAAAAGCATTTAAATTAAGGTACTGAATATATTTGTTGCGTTAACCATGTATGGTGGATCATTTTTTTCTGGAAAAATCAAGACTACACTTTCGTCCGCCTTTTCGGCGTCTCTCGTCTTTTTTTTATTTCTTGAGTGCTACATATAATGTGTTGGAGACTTATTTAGGTGAATACTGAGTTTCTATTTGGCCAATAATTTCTGCAAAGGTGCATGCACGCATAGATAAATTAAAACGTGGAGGCCAAGGTAGAAATTACTGGACGATGCCCAAAACAAATATTTCTCTACGTGCGGGGAATTTCGCTCCGCGTGCTCATGGTCACCCCATGTCGAAGCTGTTCCCTTCACTTAAGGTCGCAGAGCGTGACTAAGGAAACAGGTGTCTGGAAAGAAACGAGAACTCTCGAGGAAGAAAATGGGAGGCGCAGGAAGTACAGGCTGAAACGTAGCTATTTGGTAATGTTGACAATGGAGAAAAGAGGACTTGGCGATTTGAGGTGAAGGCCCAGGAAGAGGAATGAATTGACAGCACGAAATGCGTCTGTCCTTGTGATATCATCTTCATTCATTATTTTTGCTAGGTTCGATAGTATAACGCGGTCGATAATCATTACGATTAGTGCTAGCCGAATACCAGTTTTTGATACACTCCGATGCTGATATTTTACCCGCCTTGTTTCGATTCTCTCGATTCAGTTTATAATGATAATTCGCAAATATAGATTTTAACTCAAAGGTATGCATTATAACTGCCTTCTAAGCTACCTTTACCTTTCAGCTACCTTCTTATGGTACAATATTGCCTATTTACCCAGGATAAAAATAATCTGTACTCTAAGATACGTTTTTACTTCATCATCATCTGCAGTCATTAATCCGAAGATTGGTTTGCTGCAGATATTAACTCCTCTTTCTTCTCTGCCAACCGATTCATTCCTTCATAATTTTTCACTCCAACGTACTTCATAATCTGCATAACGTATTCCGTTGGTCTTCCTCTGCAATTCTTCCTATTTAGTTTCCCTTCTGAGAGTCTTCACCTTACTTCTTTTCTCTCCAACTCTTCGTGGGACTTCTTCGTTGGTGATTCTCTCCGTCCATTTGATCTTCATCATTCTTCGATATAACGCTACATCTCCGTTGTTTCTAATATATTTTTCTCTGCGGCAGTTTTTGCCCTTTACTTATGATGTATAATTTTATATTCATCTTAATACCTTCCTCTATCAAACTATTAATTTTAAAATACTTATTTGAATTATTTTTTCGTTTTTCACATTGAATTGAATTATTAACAGTTTCCCTTGCGTTGCAGCTAGCGCCGTCAGGTCCAGAATGTGACCAATGAAGTCCCACCTGGATTCAGATTTCAGGACGTGACAACGCTAGGTGTAACGCAAGCAAAACTGTTATCCCTGAAATGAATCAACGCGGGGAAAACCCGAATAAACGGAACTCGTCAAATCACCGCGGAAGCCTCCGTACCTATTTTCTGTAAATTGTAAAATTCAGTGAAGACCAATAAAAGTTACTTGACTGACGGGATGATTTAAAGGAAAATTAAAAGAATACACAATTGGAGAGCCATGTTTAATGCAGTTTTGGTCAAAGGTACATGGTTCCCATGCAACCTCAAAAATTGCCTATGCAATCAATGAATCATGACTTGCGTAGTAATCTGCGCATCGGCCGGAAAGCCTTAAATTCTTTACTTCTTCATAAATAATCGAAATGCTGGCATATCCACCGATATTTCCTAAAATTTTAAATCAGGAAATAGCATGAATTATTTGAGGAATGTGCTTTAGCCGATATTTCGCTGGTAATTATAATTTAATCTACATTTTTTATCGGTCAAGTTTTCGGCACAAATGGTGAGGAAATACTGGTCTATAAGTTATCACAGAAAGTTAAGATATCAATAATAATTGCATAGCAAACATAAGGATTTATCGACACGAAATAGGGAGAATTGTGGCGCCTTGGGTCAGATGAATGGGGACGGTATTGATGTGAAGGAAATGCAGTGATATCAATGGCGGTAACGAATTGGTACCGGACATACTAGTTTTGGGAGAGCCTGTAGGGTTTTATTAGTGCCTTTTCTGAAATATATGTGCTCATTTATGAATTATATATCATTTAAGAGTCATCGCTGCGTTTTAGGTTATCAAATATACCTGTATCCTTATTCTGAAAGACAGTGTGTTTTGAAAATAAAAATATAAATCTCACTATTGTTTTACTGTCTCATCTATACTGTCTTCGCTGCTATGGAGTAAAACTAAGGAGGGGAAGAGTATTTTTAAGGAATAAGTTTTTTTTTTGTAGTAACGGAAATTGCAGTAGACAATGGGTTCTCCCCCCGACTGTATTGAAAAGCTGTGAAACCAGAATAAGCATAAATGTAGGCTAAATGCAGTGGGAATCTGTTACCTGAGAAGTGTTTGCGTTCAAAGTATGTGGGATAGGAATAAGTGGATAATGAAAGAACGTGGATTCGATACTCCAGTAATAGAATACGAAAGGAGTGTGCTTCGTTGGTTTGGCCATTTTGAGAGGTTGGATGAGAGCCGAATAGTGAAACAGCTTTATTATATATGAGTAGTTGGTGTAAGAGGAAGGTGTAGTCCGAGGAAGTTACTGAATATGAATGCGGTGAGAAAGACTCCTTAGAGAAAGAATTTTAGAATTCCTTGGAAAAGGACGGCGTATATGAAGCTATATATGAGTGCAACTATAAGAGAGCTATACAAGAACAGGGTCGTATGGGAGAAATTACTAAAACAGTCTGTTTCATAGGCCTGATACCTAGAATTAGCTCTTCAGACTGCCTCCCCTAACAAGAATGGCGTGATGGGTGTGTATGCATGTACCGAAGCGATCATCTTCAAGAACACTGTAAAATTCTACAATTACGTAATATTCACTAACATAGGTTTTGAAATCAGCCTCGACTATCAATACACTATTGTTTAAGTCAACGAAGTAATTTCAATAAGGTGGTCTCTGGCAACCAGTTCCACAAAGTGGGGCCGAATGTCTTTACTTTTATTCGAATACCAATGCATCAAATACGTAGATACATGTCGGTAGCCAACTTTATGGGCTCGTAATTTTACTTTTTCACGTTCGCCGAAAAGTAGCAAATAATTGCAACAAACTTATCTCTAGATGTCACAGGAAATGCTTTATCTGAGGCTCAATGAAATCCTTTTAATAATTATTAATAGTTTCCCTTTGATCGTGTCTAATAAAATATTAGTAAATTTTAACTGAGAATGATTGTTCAATATTCTAAAATCAATTTAATTAACGCGAGATAATATATATATAGCATGTTTTAATAGTTTTTAGAATTTATTATTTGGAAAATATTGCTCCATCGAAAGTGTCGCAATGATATCATTTTGCCATTTTTAATTATGTGAAATAATACAGAATGCATTAGATATTTACATACAGTTCGCTGCAACTATGTAAATAAAACATTTTACCGCATCTAGTTTTGTTGCAATAGTTTTTCGCCGTCAAAAGCTAAGTTCTTTATGAATGTTTGAAGCAAAGCACTAGCGGGTTTCCACTAATTAATATAAAATACACAATAATTTCGTAGTGGAAAACTGCAAGGTTTTGCTTCTGTCATTATGGAACGATTCCACCACATCACACCTGAATTTTCCTTTTTGGGAAAAATCCCTCGTTACGGATAAAGCGTGGTAGAAAGATAGTAGATGGGTTCCTCTTTTATTTTTAGCTCGTTTATCGGATCAGGTTTGGAGAGGCATATGACGCTGTGAGTTTTGTATTACTGGGACGAATTCCCTTACTAATTGCACAGCTGCTCTTGGAGTGGTCGACGGCCACGCCCTCCTCTTATGGAGGTTCGACCGTAAAATAAGATAAATGTCATTTATTTCATTCTTGTGCCAATTTCAGAAAAATATGACCTTTGCATTATAATATAGATAACATCTCTCATTTTCCCACTATTTGTTTACTATTCAGGCTTCATATTGCATAGGCTTTAAGATGAGAATGGATGGGACGTAAAATTGTATTTTTTTTAGTCAACGTGTATTATTTTAGTTGAGAACTTATGCATATTGTAAGTGAATTCTTCCAGGGAACCAAGAACCCGCCAAAAAAAAGGACTAATTTACCCAAGTTTAACACCCGCCAATCCATCTTTATTTTTTGATCTATTGGCGAATAACTGCAGTTGAGCCGTTGGGAACAAAAGTGGTGTAAGTCAGTTGTTTGCCACACTTTAGTTAGGTGTGTAGAAGCATTTCTCTACCTGTATTCTGTTTTGTGAATGAGTGGTGTTAGTCTATCTTCAGTGTTTTTCGCTGGAAAGCAGCAATTTTGGTTTTATTTGTATTCATTCCGCTTTGAGCTCCATTTTCCAAAAAGTGACCGTTGTGACTGACACCATTCTTGCTGTCAACGGCTCAGTTATTCGCAGCGAAATGTGATAGTTCAACGCATAGGGCGCTTCAGTCTCAAGACTCCTTGGGCTGAGAAAAGTGTTCGTTCAGCATATGCAGCCGTCATATAAATATGTTTTGATACCTTACTGCTGCTTCTCAGTAGGTAGAGTAGGACATGTCATCAGCGGGGGAATGCCGTCGCGAGGGAACCACATTGATTGTCCATGAGCATCCTCCACGCCCCGAAGGCATTCCCCACCAAGAGATCAGGGCCCCTTCGGGCTGCGGAGTCACGTGACTTCGACACCGTCGTCCACTTTGCGAATTTATATGCCATGGTGATGGGGAAGGATAGAGAGGGCACGGCGGAGGCAAGTCCTTAACGGGTCGGGACAATGAGGGTCCGTGCTTGTGCGGGAGAGAGACGATTTCTATCTCGGCCATCGACGGTGGATGTGAATGCGAAATTAGAGGGGTGATATTCCCAGGAGAGAGAGAAAGATGGGGTTGGAGATGGAAGAGACAGACGTCGGTAACGCGACTTTGGGACGACCAGTACAGGACTCCTCCTGCCTGGGATGGGTGATGTCAAACAAAATATCGTTTAATACGTTTTACAACTTTTTAAATCAATAATATCCATCAACCCTCGATTTATTCATCTTTAAGTTCCACTTCTCGGGGAGCAGTCTCGCTAACACATTCTTTTTCCATAAAATCTCTCAATATTTCCCCCATTTTTTCAACAAGCCCCTCATGACCAATGAACAAAATTATCAACAGCAGACAAAATCAACTCCTCTAGGCATACGAGAGGTTATTTTTTAAATAAAAGCAATTAGAATAAGGGTACTAATAAAAATGTCATATTTTTTGCATCAGTTATACGATATTACTACCGACATAAATTTTAAGATGAAGAAAAGGGCTGTATTAGAAACACTTTGTTTCCATATCCCGGAAGAATGTTTAGGGAAGCAGGAGTATCTTAGAAGTCTCAGGGACCTAAACTTCCTAGTTTTAGCCGCCTCCATGATATAGGTAATCACTGATAGTTTACTTTTTGCACACAAAAATTATGGGTATTCTGGTATTAGCACTTGATTGACTAACCCCTAGATACATTCTTTGAGTTTATAATTTCCGTCTCCTCAACCCAAGATATTTTTTTACTACAGAGAAGATTAATTCATTGGTACAAGGAGGTAAATATAAAACATCGAAAGGAATAGGTTATCTACCACTTGGAAACTACCGATATGATTAGTATATGGCTGGAAAATATCGCTAATATTCCGATGTATCGATATTCATCCCGCATATCTCTTCCGTCCGTGCCCCTCTTGCGATTAAATATTTCTATTGGCGAGTCTCAGGTTGCAGGTGTGCTGCCATAAGCAGTAGCCGCGAATAGTCCTTCCTTGCCCTCCCACCCACTGGAACACATTGTCTTCTCGGACTCCAGGGTCTTCGTCACGCGTCGCCCAGTCGCTTTTTACGTGCGTTACGTGACCGGGCGGATTAATTATGCAAAAGGATGGAGTTTGGCGCGCCTCGTCCTTGACGGAGTAGTCGAATTGCTAATTGCTTCCGAACGCGAATATCAGAAGAGTGGCAGCATTGAACTTGAAACGCTAAAGGGCGTGGCCCTCAATGTCTCCTTCACGTTGGAATCCAAGTCTACTACCATATGAAAATATACCAGCACATTTTTGTTGATTGCATTCACGTTCGTTGCTTTACGAGTACAATATATCGGTGTGTGTGTGTGTACGAAAAGCAAAACATTCGGAACTAAGATCAAATTCATAAGCATTCATCGTATGTTGTAATTGATAGTGATGTGTTTAACACCGGAACTCATTACGCAAAATAAATAGTTGTGCGGAAAGTGATGAATTTCCTCCTCTTCCTGTAGACATTCTGTACGAGAGACTGCCGCTGCAGTATGTGACAGAATTCTCTCTTTTCTGCGCTCTCATGTAGTACCCTAACTATGTAGTCCCTGTAGTCTCATGCAGTCTCATGTAGTCCAAACCCATGTGCTATGTGGAGAGCTCTTCAAATGTATGATTTCTTCCGTCGGTGGGGACTGAAGACTAAGGACCCAATGGCACCATTCATGAAGATTGGGCTAATGTCGGCGATGGGTTTCTCTCCAACGTTCCTACATTCACAATACCACATGTCCGCACCATTAGTGTCTATAGCAAAAAAGCAGAGCGAGACACTAATAAAAAACTCAGTCAACATTCAATTCAATTTCTTCCTTTCGCTCTTCTCATTCTTTTTCCAAATTCCCTCCCTTTTTCATGGCTGGTGTCCTAAAACCATTTGGTAGTGTTCTGGCGGCTCGCAGATTAGTTGTAGATGTTCATCAACGTCCTATCTGTCCATAATAGTTCCGCAATGACCACCTTAGTCGATCGTCTCCTCTAACTATAATCGACTATCCACCAGTGGCGGTTGAATCCATGCTCCCAGCAATGTGGCATTGTGATGCCCAATGTGTATCCCATCACTGAATCTATGAAGAGAGACTTCTGGCGAGAGAAAAAGGGGATTCAAGAGTTTTTGTCTTCTCAAATTGTTGCCTCTCAACCACGTCGTCGTCTAAATGATCCGCTTTTTTCTTTTCCCTCCACGGCGGAAGGATCGCTCACGTTAGTCCCCCAAGTCATCAGTGAAACCCGCCCAAATCAATTCTCCGCGCCCGTATCCGTGTCTCTCTCTCTGCCGGAATGTTCCCATCCTCGCGATATGATATCACTTTTTTCCCTTCTTTCCCCCCATGGGTGAGGAATCTCACGATCTGTGCCCATTTTCGCGGATCCCGGGCGGGACATGAGTCGTCCTGAGTCGTGTCTCCCGCTTAATTGCTTACAATCTCCTTTACCTTAGGGAGTCTTCGGGAGACGCCGGCCCCACCTCTGCAGCTGCGCTCGGCCCCTCGAAAACTGCCCAGTCGCGCGATACGTTATGTGCGTTCTGAGATTAGAGAAAGGAGAGATATTTGGAGGAAGGGAAATGGAACACAATCTCCTCGTCTTTCGCGGCCACGGGCGCTATCCATTCGTCTACGTGAAATTCACCCATAAATCCTTGCCGACTTCTCGCTGTCCGCCACACTTTCTGATTGGCAAAGATTGAAATGCCTATTTATAAACCAATTAAATATTCTACGCAATAAGTAGTCATAAACATTTAAACGAGCAATAATTGTATGTGTGTAAAATTTATTTAAAACGGTGATTTTTATAAGGCATATATAATAAGGGTTTTAGGTACGATAAATTCATTGAACCAGTTCTGGTCTTCGGGAAAGGGCGTTTAGAGACCGAGTTTGCCCCCAGAAAGAATTCCCAGGACAAATCATCAAAAGCATGAGAATAAGTGGGTACCTCGATTTAGAGTTTTTTTTATTTTACGGCATCAAAACATTTAAGGCAGTGAGACTTGGACTAATTTCGCAAAATATTGTAAATTTTATTTCTCTAGCGTTCGGTGTTGACTTCTATAAATTTAGATTGATGTTCGTCAAACACATTATTTTATTGTTTTTTATAGCCCTTTCAAGCTTAGTTGCATGCTTAAGGCTGTTGTTGCATTCGAGATGTGGTGATTACGTGATTGTTTATTTACGAAAAAGGATGACTCATGCCGTAGCCGGAGAAGTGATAGAATGGTGGACTTGCGACAACGTGATTTTTAACCATGCTTTAACAATTGATTTTCCCAGTAAGTATGATTACTTCATGAATTCGATCAAAGAAAAATCACGATCGAATCAAAGATCGGCCTCTATGCATTCCGTATTCATTTGAGTAAATATGCTCTTATATGAATTTTATCTGCGTGGGGCATTTCTTCGGATAAATGTTCTTACGGGCGTCATCACTGCTATAAATAATGCGACAACCATTGCAATTATTTGGAAGGACAAAGTCAAATGGCAATAGGTAATTTTTGATCGGTAAATTATTTTTAGAGTAGCCATTAATAAAAATATATTCATACTGTATCTACGATTATTACGAACTCATCCCCATTTTTTGGCTTCAGGTTAATTGAATATTTAATATTTTCAAATAATTTTACCTAATAACCGGTGCTCCGCCCCCTCCCGCTTCCTGAGTCTGTAATGCGGCCCACACACAGGGTTCCCTACGTGCGTTCCTTCGATGAAGGAAAGGAGATATTTAGACGGAAAAGAAATGGCACGCAATCCTTTTCATCTTTCACGGCCACTGCACGCATCATTTATATATTTTTTCATTCTTCCCTGATATCTCGGCCGTCATCATGAGTCCATGAAGATCTTTTCCGAAGGGGGAATTGTAAAGCGCGCTTGTTTGTGAGCGGGGCAAAAAAAGAAGGTCCAGCCGCGGGGGGGCAGCACCTTTTCCTCCGGCTCGCGCGGAATTGGGCCGAAGAAAGTGAGTGACGCTCACAGACAAGCCGGCTCTCGCCACTAAGGTGTGTGTGTGTGTATTTGAAAGAATGGAGACGGGTGTGGAAACGAGAGAGTGAATGTTCTCGAAGGTTAAAGAGGTTGGCTTGCCGCTTGAGTTACTCATTGAAAAATCCCTACATCTTAGTCCTCTTATCAATATATACTGGGTGATTCGTTGAGGTGGTTGGAGTGATTTTATGTATGTACAGATTTGCATGAAACTTTGCATACGTGTTCTTACTAGTAATGTCTAGTGGTAAAGTTGAAAAAATTGCATTTTATTAAACAGTGTTTTTGGCAATTCAAATTATATTTTAACACGCAGCCTGAAGGCGCATAAGATGAATTTCTTCATAATTCTATGTGCATATTTTCTTCTAAACGCGAAAAATATTTACTATAGTGGTTACTAACAAATATCAAGGTGTCACGATGAGTCAGGAAAAAACATGCAAGTATGTTATGTTCGCGTAAATTTAGAATACAGCGCCGAAAACTATCCATAGATCGGGTCATAACATACTTCAACTAAGGCAAAAATGTAAAATATAATTATTGTATCATTTCCATTATTGCATGCATGGTGAGTTTCACCGCATAGAAAGATGTACTTAAATGAAATATTGGCGTAGGATTTTCGAAAATATTATTAATGATTGCTCTTAATGACCGGTTTGGATGACGACAACGGCAACGCGAAAGAAGGAACCATAATCCCACCCCTGGCCACTAATAAAAAGAAGCGACCTTGATTAGATATGGGAAACAAAACTAAGCATTCCGCCGTTATTTTGTTTTCGAAAATTGAACATGAGATCACATGGTTTTAAAGGGGATAATGGGTGAAACATGGGGGAAGTATTATTTTTTCTATGTAGTATAAGTGCTATTTTCGTGGGAAAACGGTCTAATAGACTCTAATTCTCTCGGGAACGTGAATAGTAATAAAATTAGGCCCTTGCCGATCTTATAGTTTGAGTAATTAGTTTATTACTGCAATAATTATTGAAGTCCTGATGAGTTGATACAATCGAAATGGTCGCTGAAGTGGGTTTCTATTGCTAACAAAAGAGTTAATTAAAAACATTCTAGTCGAATAATCCGCATTATTTGTACCTTATTTCTGTTTTCTAATATCTAATAAATGTCTTCAGAGAAAGGAGTATTTTTTAAACAATACAAAAGAAATGGTCGAGTATAGTCACGGAGAACATAGAGAGAGGCCAAAAGCGACATTAGCTGTAATAATTTATTTTGCGCAAGCCGCCATGGTCTTTGCAAATTCCACCCTGCCCAGCAGATAGTTAAGCAGTGGCGAAATTTGAGAGAAAATGGCGTTTTAAACATAAAATATTATTCGTGAGTAATGTCCAACGTTGAGCATCATGTCTTATTTCGATGCTATTTAGTATAATGCAAAAATTATGGACTCAACTCCAAGTTCGGTGAAGGAAAATTCAGCGATACGCTGATACGGTGTTTGAAAAAGTGCTTTAGAGTGAACTGATGAAATACTTTTGCTCTACTTCCTTCAAACTTCCATCACGTGGTCATGACATAGTAAAATTTTGCGTCGCCTTTGGAAATTTCCGGGTTAGCAGATTTCTTTGTATTCTCATTCAACTGGAATTACCTCTTTTTCTTTCCCTAAAGATCATCGATTTTGTTTGGGTCTGAATGAACAATTTACAAATTTTTCCTTTTGCAACACTTCCAAACATACAATTCGTAAAATAAAATCGCCGATCTTACGGCAATGATTTCAAGCTTGCGCCTAAGGAACTGACAAATGGTGGGTTTACACTGGAAAGTTACTTCCTCAAGTTCTTTCTGCTTGTCGCTTGCTGCAAGTAACTTGCGCAATCAACTTTGCAGTGTAAACCTACCTTAAGAATATGGTGGATGTGTGCAGCAATTATTGCATAAAATAACGTACACGGAGCAACCAACTTTGGACTCTCTATATGTACTGTGTAGGTTAGTATTTGTTTTGCGGTACACAGTCGCGAAGTCCTTAAGGAGGAGAAATTAAATACGAGATTTGGGTGAAGAGCTTGGAGGTTCGGATGGACGGACTTCGGTGCGGTTTTTGGCTGAGAGAAGACGGTGGGAAGCTGCGGTTATCGCCCGGGAGGTAATCTGTGGTCGGGGGTGGGAACCTCCGGGCTTCTGGAAGATGGATTGCGTCTCTTGGCCCGGAAGCCTCTGGGATATCTTCCTTTCTGCACTCTTCTGGGTGATTGAGCACGTTGTTGCGCGAGATGAAGGTGCACGTTTAAACCTCGCTAAATCACTGCAGAATATGTACGATGCGTGAAAAAGTGGCTCGCAACTTAACGGAACATTTACTTTGCACTTAGCAGGAGGAAAAATTGCCTTTCATTATTCTTCTTGATTTTACTTCACCTTTTGCAAATTCAATCATGCCAGTCTAGTATTTAAAGGGGCAGAAGGCACATCCGAATTTATTTCCTGGTTTGATTGGCCTAGGTTCATGTCAGGGTGAGGCCTCTGATGACTCATAGGAAAATGATATCTTTATGTATCAACATTTCTGGAAAATCGCTGTTGAGATAGGGGAAGAATTGGACATCCCTGATCACTACGTAAGAATTAGACTCTCTGATGATGTACTATCTCAACAATCCAACAGATCTCTTGAAATGGTGATCTACTTCGCTTCAACGAATCCGATCTTATCTGAGCCGCCGTTAAAATTTTCGCATCCTGAGAGGCATTGCTCATTTATCCAAATTATTGCTGTCACATTCCTTCGCAGCATCAATCCTGAGGATACTTGTTAATCCTCGAGAAGACGCTATTTCTATAGCTTGATTAGGCTCGGAATGTTTCTTTTACACATGAGCCTCGTGTGGTTACTCCCAAGTATGTGAGTTAGGTTAATACGTCGCCCCCGAATGAAAGGAGGTAATGGACGTTTTATTTTCGCTTTTTGTATGCTGCTCACTTTGCAACGCAACTCTGCAAATGACCCTCTTTCTCTTGGTGGAGTGAATCAGGCTGGCGAAGGAAAGCTCATTGGTCGATTCGTCTGGATTTTGTGCCGTACGAATTTGGAAGATACGTGGAGTGTAGTGGTGCATTATCCCTCTGAAAAAAATAATCTAAGACTGCATGTAAAGATGAGATAGAATTAGGGTGAAATTTGCCACCTCAAAAATCTTTCGCCTTGACCGGGAATTCAAACCCGGATCTCCCCTCTTCGGAGTGTATTTTCGCACCCAAGCGCGTGACTGCGTACCATGTTATTTGCGCAACCGTATTGATTGGAAACTGGACTAAATGTAAAGTTTCAATACTGCTTGATAACTTTTGCTAAAATATGTGGAAAATAACTCCGCGGATTTAGGAGTAATTTTGAATTTTCCATTATTCTATCCCCACCTGAAGTACTAAATACTCAAATACCATTTATGTCTACTTATGTAAGTCATAGCATAATTGTTGTTGCCTGCCGATGTTGTTCATCAGGTTTTTATGTGAATCAGAGTCCTCTGGATGGCCCTTCTCAACACTACTCCCTCATAGGGTTGGATTGGGATGGACTCCTGATAAAATTTTCAAGTCTGCTGAGGTAGTAACAACACTTTTTAGCAACTTATTTCGGCATAGTGCGCTCCATGTTGGTCAAATTTTTCGGAAATTTAGAAATGCATTGTCATGTACCGCGTAATAGAGATGGGCGCGTGATCTCGAAGCAGTGGTCCGTGGGACATCCTTAGTTCTATTGAGAATATGCTTTGCATGTGTACCTTTTCATTTATCTTTGGCAAACCTGGTATTCCTAATTTGATAATCATGGGAATATGAATCACCTAGCAAACTTCGTAACCGAAATACTTTGTTCAAATTGATATGTTCCTTACGATTAGACCCACCCCAATAGTCGAAAGTCGAGAAGCGGGGAAATCATAGCATATTTTTTATATCCAGTATTCATGACGGCGTAAATGAGGCTAATGTATATGGAACAGATTAGCGCTTTGTTTGATAGTAAAATACTTATGCTAGTCAAATCTAGCTTTGCCTTGCTTACACCCTACTTTTATCATTTTTTGAGATTTTAATGCCTGCCTTATTGGTTTCCGCTCTGCCATTTCTCTGCTGGAGGCCAATCATTCACAGTACTTTAATAGATTCATTTGAGTGTGCATTGATTTCTTCATCCATCGCTTTTAGCCTATCATTGGTACTGGAAGAAATGAAAGAAATTTCCACATTGCCTTGCGTGAATCACCCAGTGAATTTTGAGTGTTGATTTAACGGCTTTAACGTGTTCTCGAATAAACGGTACGCATTAATCACTGTGGGCATAACTGATATTCGATGCGTGAAGCGAGAAAATCGTTAGCCACGCGATGAAATCCTCAGTCCATCTTTGCTATTAACCGTACTAATGCGAATGGATGAGGAAAGTCACTTAAAGAGAGTAGTTTGACGGAGATTTTTCCTCAGTCATGTTGGAGGCCAAAATTATAATGTCAATGTAAAATTTAAGCAGTAATAAGAATATTGAAGTAAACATGGTGATATGTGACCCAGAAACTTTGTTTTATATTACTTGAGGTATCTGTAATTAGCTTGATATTCTTGTTTTAGGCTTTAACTTATTTTTTTCACATTCGTTAATAAATAAATTTTAAATATTCCTCAATATTTTATTCTGGTCTTTTTCCAGGAATTATTTTTCAAGATCCCATGAAAATGACGCGCGAGCGTTGAAATCGATTGCGAATAATAAAAGTACGGAGTATACAAAGTTTATTCATTTTATAATGTCTTGAAAATACCCCAAATTAAACTCCTAAACCATTCAAGTTTGTTTCATGCCACATGCCGAAAACGCCTCCTCAACTGAAATTCAAAAAAAATATTTTATGAAAATTATTACGGTGTGTGACGCAAGTATTTTTAAAAATAACGGAGTTAATATTTGAACAACGCTACGTTACATTTCCGAGGCGATCTGTGCGTCAGATTTTCATTTTTTTTAAATAATGTCTCCCTGGAGCGTATAGCCGCACGATATACTGTGGAAAACTGCTTCATTTATTTGGCTAATATATCTAAATATAGTGCCGTAAGTGGCAGATTTTTTGCTACCATCAGAAGATGGCACCTCCTTCGTAAGGAGTACAGAAGTCTTTAATCTTTATGAGTGGTTGACTTTACATCAACATCGAATTGTGTTAGAATTTATGTCCCGTGGAAAAAGGAGAAATGCTGCTTGAAAACGGCTTTCATTGCCATTCATTTCTTCCGTAGTATTGACTTCACTCACCTTGATAGAACCATCGTTCCATTTTTTTCTTAAGCCATTGCATAACCGTAAACGATATTGTTTTCTGTGCCCATGAGAAAGATATCACCTTTACTCATCGAGATCAATTGCCGTTGATCCCTCTCTGACTGCATCAAGCATAGACGGTGAGTCATTCATTAGCGGTAGTAAGAAGTCAGTCTTGTTGTTTTCATCTATTTATAATCTCTCGTTCATAATTGGTATGATCGCACGATCGCTTTGTATTTCCATGTCGCGTGCTTTTTCATTGTTATTAATCATAGGTGGAATATTCATTTGTTTTTCTTTGCTTTTCTGATGGTGCTGTGCTCATTTGAATGTATTGTCTACTATCGTGAGTACATTTCGCCGGCATTCCCCGAAATTTTGGGGTCAGAATTAGTCCGCTTTTTTATATTACTTTTCCTTCTGAGAAGACTAGTATAAGATCACTCGTCCTCGTTTTGTGTGCTCCTTGCATATTCACCCGTGTGATTGTTTTTTCTTGTAACATCGTCATGGCATTTCGAATTCGAGGAAGAAAAAACATTCTAGTCTTGCTTATTGTTAAGTAAATAGTACTCTTTGCCATAAACATTGTAATTCAGATTTCCAATCATTGCATTATCAAATGATGTGGTACGCAGTCACGCGCGCGGATGCGAAGTTATACACCGAAGACGGTGAAATTCGCCATGAAAAAATCATTTGACTTGACCGGGATTCGAACCCGTGACTGCGTGTCACATCATTTGTTAATGCAATGATTTATCAAGGTGTCGTTCCAAAGCGACAATGTTGGGTTTATTCTCCGCGACTATGGCATATCATGCAACGTCTCCTGTGCTACAATGTAGACTGGGGACGATAACATCTTGTTCGTATAAACCCCCGCGGAAATTCGCCTTGAATTAAGATGGCTTGGTGGTGTAACTGGCTAACACACCTGACCGGCAATTGGGAGATCCGGGTTCGAATCCCGGTCAAGTCAAATGATTTTTTCATGGCGTATTTCACCGTCTTCATTGTAATTCAGATATATTTCTACTGGAAATTTGTCAAAAGAATCATTCATTAGAGGAAATGGAAATGCCCTTTTTTACAACTAATCCTTTTGTTTCTTAAGTTATGCTATGAGGGATTCCCTGCTCTATTACGTAGGCATTGCTTGGAGTTGAGGCAAATGAATCATTCATCAGAGAAAATGGAAATATCAATTTTTTCTTATATATAATCATTTTGTTTCTTAAGTTATCCTATGAGGAATTCCCTGCTCTATTAAGTATGCATTGCTTTGAACTGAAACAGTGAAATATTTGTGTGAATATAAAATAAACGACGTGAAACTGCCAAATAGACGAGGAGGATTTGATTAATATTTCTCTGAAAAGGCTTTATTCCAATCCGATTTGTCTATCATTGCTCTGTGAACATTCTGAACTTCACTTTATCCCCGAAGCACCAGCAACAATCGTCTGTGATTGGCCAATTTAAGGTCTCGCGTCTCGTCAGTGATTGGACTACTAAACGACATAACATTAAAGATGAGCATGAACCATATATTCCGTTGTGTTATGACATTACGGCGCATTGTGACCGCCTCCACTACAATTCAAGCGCCCTACTTTAAAGTTCTTATGTTATGTAATTACGCAATGTTCTTACATTCAATGAGAGCTGACCTCAAGAGCGGTTAGCTTAGAGGAGAGTGTATTTGGAGAGCTTCAGCTGAACAATCATCGGATTGATGACTGCAGATGGTGATTGAGGCCGCTGCCACACCTTTAGTGGGTGGAATAGGATGTCCGGCTAGCCGGAACTTCCTTTTAGTGGAAGTGGATGGATCTTTAACGATAAGTATACATCCTCCTCGTCTCAAGTGGCGCTAACGATCTTAAATAGCTACTGATACACGTGTTACGGGCGCGACGACTTTCACTTCGTTTTCAAACAGCATCCCCTCCGGTGACAGAAAAGTTTCCATCTTGTTCCAAACGTTTTTCATTTCTCTCTTTCATTCTTCTTACGCGTGCTGATGAGTCACCCGCCTCGCCTAAGGATGGGGATAAAGACCTCGTTATTCATCTGCATGTACAAAGCACGTTTAAAAACCACCTTAAGAGCAGTGGCAGGAAGTGAGTTTTTAGTAAACGTAAAATTACACAAAAACCTACTTTTTTTTCAAATCCAGTGTTAATGATCTATGCGATTACACGCATGCTCGGTGATCTAAGAAATGCGCAGCAAGGATGCAAACCGCGCTATTAGTAGTAGTTGTTAGCATATCAACAAAATAGCATCACATTGCATATTTACAATTTAGCTATACTACCTGTCTAGCCACCTAATACCATAATGGTAAAATTTATGGCCTTTCATTGTTCTCGGAGAAAAATGTTAAACCCGTCCCTTCAGCCGTGTTACCTTAATTTTATACTCGAAATTATTTGTTAACAAAGCATTATTTTTTATACGCTATGGTAAATGAATTAAAATTCGCCTTCTCCGTTAAATGTTTTAGAAGTAATTTCACTGCTTCCAGTCTGTCTTCTGTTTTCCTATGATTACAGGTAAGAATGGCAGCAGAATTATAAATGAAACTACAATAAATAAATTTACCGAGAGATAATATACCTATTTTTTCATATTATATTTATCGTTAAATCTATGTAAAAGATGTCCATAAATTATCTGAAAACCTTCAATCGAGCATGAAAACGGTTAAGTACGTAAAAATTGGTACGAAGTAATAATTAGTGAAGTACGTAATTTACTCAAAATACTTTGGAGCCATTAAATCATAAAGTTTTAGTAATATACCAGTAGGTTGCGTATCGCGTTGTCGTGATATGACAACTCGTCAGCTATTGGTTACCAGCAATGTACACATGAGTCATGTTGTTTAGATAATTTATAGACAACTTGTATTTGAATTATTCATCTATTTCTTATATATCAGCCAACTTTTGTATGCCTCTTGATTTTTGTCTCACGGTGAGATTCCGTCGTGCGTCAACCTTTTACTTTTCATGATTTCTTTTCACATTCTGATGCGTCAACCCGCTCCTAACCCCCATCTCTTGTTTTTCTTTTTGCAGATTCGCGCCTCGAAGCCTCCCGGGTCCACCGCGCTGGCCGTAGCGGCGCTGCCTTCCAGCCGCGCCTCTCCGATCGAACGCTTTCGGACGCGTGCGCCACCGTCGGCGCTCAATGAGGAGGAGAGCCGATTTCTTTTCGCCGTTGAGGAATTTCCGGTGACTCAACCCTTATCCGGTGGGAATTACGAAGGCGCAGACAGGAGGGCGCCTCGGGAACGCCGGGACATTGCGGGGAAGGATTTGGGAATCGAATGACAAATGAGCTGCAAATGATATCGACCAATCAGGTAAAGAAAGACCGCAATCACGGATTTTAAACTCCTCTCACCTCACCCGAGTTTTTTTTAAGGACGTGGGCATTTTTCGTTAGCCTCTCGTTGGCGTCGACAAGAGGAACAAAATGAGGGAAGATGTCAACAGGTATTAATCATTAGTATTTTTATCCTAATATTGCTTTAGTTGCGGGTCCTCCATTCTTACCAACCCTTGCTATCTCCTTTGCTTCACGGTAATTCTTGTCTCCTCTCGTTTCACCCTGGTAATTTTTTCTCCGTGGACTGGGTACTGGAGTTGTTATGCCTTAAAGAATTTGTTGCCATCTCTTTGTCGGTCTTTTAATGAACTGACTTTGGTACTATTTTTGCGGAGTGGCGTTGACTGCGTGATTTTTTTTGTTATTCATGATTTATGTACCTGTAGTGCGTTACTCATACATTTATCTCGTTTTTTTGTCGTCAATACTGTGGTTTTACAGTTACGTTTAGACACTTACTGGAGCAAGTGGAGCAGTTAAATTAATTGGGAAATAATAAAGGGGAAAATGGGCATAGTTTTTTGTCACTTGTTCTTTCTTGTGGGGCTTCTCCTTCTATTTTTGCCTTTCGTATGTGTCCAGCAGTTTGGTCCAAGAATATTTTTGTTCCACGTCCAATACTCGACCGCATTAAAAATGGAGGGAAACCCTATTTTTTTAAATCTGTCTACGTGCCTTTTCCTTTCCTCCCCTTTTCTTAGCTGGTGACATAACAATCCCAGCCGCAAGCCCTTTTGGCAGCTTACAGTGTAACATGTAGATCCAGATTTTAGCGTCCCAAATTTGTAGCACTTGAAAACATTTGCATCTCTAAGCGCCGGAAATTTTTTAATAAATTGTTTTGGAAATCGATGCCTATAAAATATTATCAATCAAGCGTAACGCTTGGATTCTTAATTTTTCAGTGCGAAAGTAATAGTTGACGTTTGCCAATAATTTTGTTGTAATCTGGAAGTCAAATGTTTGTCAGAAACACCATTTTAAAAACCTTTTGACACCTTTTCGTATTATAAACTTATAATTTCAAGATGAGGCATCTTAGTCGACAGGACGAATTTTGTAGTGATTTTTTTCTGCAAAAAACTCACGAATCAATACTTTCGCACGGAGTAATAGTCCCCACCCTTATCTTGAGCGTGAAGTGGTTGAAACTGAATTCCTATGTGTAAGAATTGGGTCATCATCAGCGCAGTCATCAACCCGAAGATTGGTTTGCTGCAGTTCTCCACTCCACTCTCCTCTCCGCCAACCGCTTCATTTCCTACATAATTATTCCCTTTGACGTCCTCCTTATTTGCCTACATCCTACTATTCCTTGTCTTCCTCTGTAATTCTCCCCATTCTTTTCTCCTTTCCATTCTTGTTTTCAGTGGGCTGTTATGTTGCAAAATATGTCCTCTCCTTCTTCGGAGAGTTTTCATCATACGTTTTTTCCTCTCCAAATCTTCGGAGGACTACTTCGTTCGTGATTAATGATCGAAAATGCCCCCGAGTAAAATTACACTATTATGTTTATTCCCTCATTAAATCGGCAACATTAGTAATCGCGTCTAACTACCGGAGGAGAAAGGTACTTAATGAGAGTCATTTCAACGCGATACGTGTTGGGAAAGTTGGGTAGCAAATAATTAATTCAATAAAATCACATTCCCTCGATATTAACTGGTACTTGCTCCCAATTCAATTGCGCAAGGGTTTTGCATACTTTATTTTCTGTTTTGCATTTAAATTATTGACTTATATTCGAGAGCGTGATTAAATTTTCCAACCCTTACGTCGTATTTGAGTGTCTGATAACTCTTCGCCGTTTTTAGCGTGTAATAAATCATTTGGATGCCGGGAGATACTGGCCAAAAATGGCTACTTGTCTTAATTTGGGCTAATTTTCGGCCACCTATACTCCTGCTTTCATTCAATCAATCAAATTTGGAAAGCCCACCAATAAATGCAACGTGATAAATGACAATGCATTTGCATATTGAAGTCGTTGGAACAGAAATTCACTTATTCAGATAGAAAAGCTTAAGCAATGAAGTCACCGTATTTAAGTCTACAAAGAATACACAGAAATTCAAATCCTGCATAATTTATACAAAATTCATAAGGTTTTACGTAATTATTTGTTAAAGCCATATAATATTGTCATTTAAATCATTTTCGTTTGACCCTGGTCAAACCAGCCAAACTCTCCTCGAAACCCGGTAATGTATTAGTTTACAAAATTGTTAGCATTAGTAACACAGGTTAGGTCGGCTGAAAAAAATGCTATAAAAAACATCACTCGAACGTCCATCATTACGGAGGGTTTTCAACGAGTTAGCTTAGCGTGGGATACTTGACCGGAAGGGGCGTTTTCCCATTCGCTTGTTTGCCCTCTCGACATCCGGAGGCAGCTGGAGTAAAGAGACCATCTCCCTGAGTATTGCCACCTGGATTAATATTGTGCCCTTTCCGTTTCCAAATCCACTAGAGAATGTAAACACTCACTTTTATTCCGTTTATGTTGGAGCTAGCGTTAGAAACTCCAGCCGAGCTTGATCAAGTGTCAGTCGTGATGATCTTTTATCATTCCTACCAAATTGCATACATACAAATCACGCCGTTCCCTTTCGAGGTAGACAAATCCGAAAGAGCTTAATTTTCGGTGTTAGGCCTATAAAACTGGCTTCAATTCAATAATGTCTTCCATGCTGTCGTATCCTTGCAAACCTCCTCTGCTTCGGTTACATTCATACATTGATTCATACGCGACCTCGTGCTCTTTAGGCTCCTTATATTCCTTCTCTTAAGACACCACTCCACCTCCTTATCTTCCACCATTACCACCCATTACTTTTGCAATCTACGCCTTCCTCTCTCACCATTCACTCCACTATTATAAATCTATTTAGTTATTCGACTCTCTTCCTTTCTCTCGACCAAACCAACGGAGAACACGTCTTTCACATATTTTCCTTACCGGAGCATCCATTCCACAGTCTTACATCAACTATGAATTCCTAACCCTATCCCTCCTGCTTTACCCCAAAAACTTCTCAGATACTCCATAAACTACTGTATTTGGACTACTCTCCTGCTTATCCTGACATACCCAACTTTCGCTTTCATGCAATAAAAAGGGAAGGAATATACTTTTGCAAACTACAATTTTATTTTCTTTCTTAGTAAAATATTCCTTCCTTGATACACACCACATACTTGCAAAATTGTGAACGCCAATAGTCTGAGAATTCATTTTCCACCACTCATAAGCCATTCATTTACAGTGATTATGATGCTGCACTCATGATTCTTTGAACCGGCAGATATCACCGCTGTGGAAAATTTTTCAACGGAAGTGACGAGTGAACATAATGCGAACGATTATGAAATTTCACCGGAAAATACTCTTCCGTTGCAGTTGTAGCGTGGGTGGATCGGGCTCGGGCCAAGGTCGAATTTATCTTATAACGACAAGAAAACGTGCGTCACGGAATTAAACTCCTCCAAGCCATTGAAAAGTGAAAATTACTGTTTAAAGCTTCCTATTAGGTAAGTGGAGATGAATTTTTGTGTCTAAATACTTATTAATACTTCTTACAAATGTACTATATTTATACGTGTGGCCTTGCTGTTAACAATAACGATCTAGAGTTTAATTCCATTTCTGTTCCTAGCAATTGAAAATGTGCGCTAGTCAGCAGTCGTTGTACTTTATTTTCACCTTCAGTTTTCGTAAGCATAAATATTTTTTTCGTAATTGCATCAATGAAAGAAAAGGAGAAATTTAACATTTTGAATTATTACAATCAACAAGTTTTAAAAATACTTCATTCATGTTAGGTTTGCAGTTGTTACTGTAAAGCAAGAATCGAATACTAAATATGCTAATTAGTTGACAGGTTTATTATTGCACTGCTTTTTCAAGCACAAGTAGCTGATCACATTTCCATGGATGATGAAAGGATACAATTTACCTTCCATTTAAGACAGAAATATGCTTATAATTTTAATAAATAAATGAATATCTGCGTTTATTTTATTGTCATCATATCCCTCCAATAATACGCTTCTTGTATCGATTTTTTTCAAATATTTGTGTGTGGTTGGAAAATGCCATTTTTCACTCGGCCGTTAAAAACGCCTTCGTAATACTCGCGCGACCGCTCAATGCTCAAACGGAGAGAGAAGTCCATTCTTTCTTGAAATACTGTCTCGTGTTGCGTCACTTCTTAACCGCATGTCGCGAAATTGGGCAGTCCAACCTTCAAGCTATTCAAAACTTTTTTTGCTCGTCGCGCATCATCAATGAGCGTTTCACCCACGCCTCGTCTCACCTCCATTGAAGCTCTCTCTCTTTCGATACGAATCGTTTTGCGAGTTCATTTCTATTGAGTTCCTTCGGCTGAGTGTGGCCTTCGATGTGGATGGCGTTGGTGCAATGAGTAATTGATTTGCATGCCGAGAGCCCAGGTTCGCATTTTAGCGATGGCAGAGAGTTTCTGGTGAAATCCCGCCTAGACGCCCCCTACTATTGGATTTCTCCTTCCAAAACAATTTTCACAAAAGCCGTTTTTTTACTCTAGGAACTCAATTGCGCAGTTTGATGCTCAGAAATTGGGTGAACGCGGGCACGGAATTAGACCAAGTAATATTTTCCTATCTTTCGTTCATATATGCGCGTAGTCATTCTTGCATGTCCCCGATTTACACGACGAAATTTTCACTGCCCATCCATCCATACGTCCGACTGTATGGTGAAGTGCCTCGTGTAAAACAGCCTAGAGAAAAAAAATTTTCACTTGTATTTATTTACGGTTTTTTTACTCCCTTTATATGATCTCACCCACTTTGTCTGTCTGCTTGTCTGTGTACGTACAAACCCATTGGAGCGGAAGGTGTGGTGTTCGATTCCCTGCTGGGTAAATTATTTTTCTTCTTTTTTTCATAGCCGTTTTCACTTACGTCTTTAGAAATTTTGTTTTTATCATCGCATTACCCTCTAAACATTTTTTTATCCCTTGGACGTTGTGGAAATGGACCGTGGTAAGCCAACTACTGTGATTGTTGCTATTGAATGTTCAACAATGAACATAAATGTCTTATCGAATTACTAATGTTCCTAGAGGTTGTCGAATGTCTGAATAATTTGACATATCAGTGAAGATGGAATGATTTCCTTTCACAAATTAAATATATTAGCAATGTGATAATACAATATTTAATGGCCAAGATACCATAAAACAAAGAAAAAAATATAATAAAATGCACTGAGAATATGATACATTTAAACGTGACGAAATACATATGAAAATAAAGGGAGTATAGTAAAAACTTTTTTTATGAGGTTATATTATTATTTTTATCAATCCAGTTTTCGACTGGTAAACGTCTTTTTCAAGGTCTTGAAAATCAGGGTTATCGGTCGAAACCTAGGTCGATAAAACAAAAACTGTAAATTAATGCCAGCGAAAATTTTTCTTTTCTCATAGAAATGAAAATATTTCTCAAAGCTAAGACTGAGATTCTTTGCTTTATTCAAGTACAATGTTCTGTCTATAGAAGGTCGCTGCTTTTTCTTCGTTTCTTGCGGACAAATTTTAAGGCTTCTTTATTAACTGCATATATTTGGTGGGCGTAAATTAAATCAGCGTCATAGTATTAATTCTATAGTCTTGTATACAATGCCTTTCCGGTGTGCTGCTGTGATATTTTAAAAATATGTTGGTGATTTTCTTAGAACTTCTGCTATAGGTGGTATCTTCAAACCTTTTTGACTGTCGTTATTTCTGACGAGCCGTGGATCATTACAAATTGATCGCAGTGTTTTGTTTTGGAAACGAGATAGACGGTGAATTTACGATTTTAGTGGCATGGGTCCATGGCTGGTGCTGTGTACGTTAGTATTGGGCTGATCATTGTGATTTGGAGAATTATTTTCGTTCTCAGTGAAACAGGGACTTTTATGCGGAGCATAAGATAAAGGGATCAAACGGCATCTTAACTTTTCCCCAGAACAACGTCTAGATGTCTCATGAATGTCAAGCGTTTGTCTAGTTCGACGCCAAGGAACTTCTCCTTGTTCGGGATTTCTTGGCTGCCGAAGTAAAGGGGTCCCCTGTTGCCGTTTATTGTTCACCGAGCTGTCGAACGCTCTTCAGGTACGGCTGTAGGGTGGGATTACGATCGACGTTCCCTGACATGACAGGAATAGGCCGGTGGCGTTGGCGAAGCTTGGTGATTGTGACGTAGTGGAACCCACCACTATTGCCGAACGTTGACGACGCCGTTAAGAGATGGCTAGTGAACCAAGTCAAAATCTTAACTTTCCCTTCACGTTACGTCAACGGCAGCCAATCAGAGGAGAGCTTTTTTCCCCAACGTTTACACAAAATTTCATTTCCACATTGTCCATCTTAACTTTGTTTACCAGGTTTCGGAAGTTTTTATTATTTTCTGGTTTGCTTTTCCAATGGTCCATGCTTCCGATCTATATAGTACTATGTTCCACTCGAATGTTTTCATATACGTACTGTTTCCTCGATCGTAGTCCTATCTTCTTTGATCCATAACATTTATGTGATTTTAATTGAGAAATCATGTTTCGCATAGTACATCTCACTGTCAGTTAGTTGACACTATAGTTATCGTTGGGAGATCATATCCACATCAGTTATCATTACAAAAAAATATTTTACCGGAAAGCGGGTCTAAGAGCTGTATTCTGTCCATTGGAAGGGGCTGTATAACCACCCCTTGGGGCCTTTACGGTTGGAGAGTTCAACATTCACTTGGGGCCTTTTTTTAGACTAGGCGAAGGCCGGGTTTCTTCTCCCCTTCAGTGATCGCACTTTTGATAATCTTAATTTAAGATTCTGTTAAAAATAAACTTGCTGCAGAAGTATATTAGAAAAATGTATTTGAGAGCGAATAATTCACGAACTCAAATGTATGAGATATTCAAGCCCCCAATGATGAGATAATGAGTGAAAAACTCGTGCATATTAGGTAGTGTTATTTATATTGCAGAGAATCAATGTAGAGGTCAGGTCATTATGTTCTCCTTGTCAGGAGGAACATATTAGTGTCTTATGTCCCTATGGACCCCTAATTAACGCAAGCCCGTAGTATCCGCTCCTCCGTGACAAATAGTCCCGTGCAACTGGAGGATCTCTCCGCTGCCTCCACAGAATCCTACACTACCTAACTCCTCCATCACCACACTATCCACCTATCCTTTTTGGCGTACATGACGTCAAACCTCTGCCGCCTCCCTATATTATCTGCTAATATTGTCGATGGATGGCATTGGCGAGGGGGGAGTCACCGTGGAGGCAGGTTGGTATCTAGTGGGCGTGGCACAGGAACCAATGCCTCGTCCTCCGTTCCTCCCATCGGCGGCGTGGGCGTTCCTCCTCTTTTCTCCCGCCGGCGAAGCGATCGCTGTGTGCGAGTGACGCTAATCGAATGAGCGGGCAGAAAATTCGTATTTTTGTGACGCTTTAATAGAGCTCTGTCAAGGTGTATATTTTGACTTGTTAATTTATACTACTACATAAGTACATTCATAATATTTTAACACAGTGCTCTCTGACCTTATGTCTAATTGCTCATGATTTTGTAAATTTCATTTGGGTATTCTACCAGCTAATTGTTAGGCTCTTGGACAGTCATTACCCCACATCCCAACTCATGATCGTTTTCCTCCTAAGGATGTCCCGCCATTAGATCCCTCTTCAATTCTTCATATCTTCTACCTCCTCTTACTTCATCCTGAATTCCTATCCTCTTCCTTCCTCTTCCACGCTTCCCCAGTGTTCTCCCCTCTATCACTCTCTTCAACATGCCCTCTCCTCTCAAAACCTCCTCCATCCATCTCTTCTGCCTTCTCCGAACCTCTGCCACAAGCTTCCTCTCCTCTCCGACCATATCCAATACATCCTCACTCGTCTTCCTCGCCACCCAGCTCACCCTCTCCATCCTTCTTCAAACCCACATCTCAAACGCCTCAAGTGTACGTACATCCTCCCTTCTCAATGACCAAGTCTCTGACCCATACATTGCCTCCATGTTAGAGTTTTCACCAGCCTTATCTTTACGTCTATATTCAGACCCCCCATCATCAATTCCTAATAAATAAAAACAACATCGTCTCAGGTCACATTGGTGCCACAAGTGTTGCGGAAAACAACTACTGCACCAAACAGCTATGCTGGGTCCACGCCCATTTACCAATGACCAATACGCCGAATGTGGAAAATTCGCTCCGCCATATTGTCTACCAGTTCTTTAAAAAAAAAAAGCATTCCGCGCGTCGGAATTCCTTGCGTTCAAGGATAACTCCGTGAAATCGGGAACGACAGCTAGACTGGATGATTATCGTAAGATTTCTCCCGCTCGTGACATTTTCGGGCTCCTTTCGTTACATGTATATTTTCTCGTATGTCTATCGGTCGTCACACCATAGAAGGTGTTATTAGGTTTTCAAACCTCTTTTGATTTTCGAGCCTAATGATACCCAAGTGTGATTTTTTGGAATGCAAATGATGCCGTCACCCGTTCATTCTCTCCCGCCGAACTTATAATTATTTGTTCACCTTCGTCGAAGATAAAGTGTTTGGCATAGTTGCATGCACAAAAGACTTAGAAATGGGGGTCACGGTTGATTTCTGGCTTTAGGTTCACGTATTCCTCGGGTGAATCCAGCACAGCTTACAAGGTACAGCATGAATACGTCACTCACGGCAATTTGCGTTTGAATTATATTCATCCGCTCATACCCTTGAAAAGAATAGAATCCTCTAGTGTGTTCACGTAAGTGAATGCTATGAATTGGGGCTTGAAATGGGAAATACCATGGTATTAATTTTTTCCTCATACCCGTTAGCGTTTTCGACCGTGGTAATTGAAATGACTGGAGACTTTCACGATTCCATTAGCATCGCCGTATTAATTATGTAGATGAAATATTTATTCAAAACTTAAGTCTAGATTTTATTTCAGAAAGACATGGTAATCAATCATATATGTATGTCACTAAACCTTATGAAACACACCTTGCGTAACCCAAAAGTATTTGGGTCACTCAGGGCCGTGTAGACTCGATGTGTAGTGACATTGGTTAAGCAGCTATCTTTCTTCAAGTCTATGTTAGGCCAATTATAAATTGCTCCCCGATTCTCCGCCAAAGTAAATAACATATCTATAAACTTAATTGTTCTCCATGTCTCCATTGTCAGTTCTTGGATCGTCTTTCAATATTTATGTTGAAAGTGTGTTTTTAGAACAAAATCAGTTATTCGAATAACGAAATAAATTGGGAGAACATTTCAATATTGGTAGCTTGAATGAGAAGTTTCTCTACAACCGTACTTATAATCCTTTTTGAAGACCCTTTTCTTGGAAATTAATCACGGAGTTAACAGGAACAGATGCTATTTGTGAAAGAAAATTGGTTGTCCCTACGTAAAGTTTTGGGCGTTGCAATACTTTAGGAGTCATGACATTGAAATTTTGCATGATTGGACATGAATTAAGCAATATTTAAGTAAATTATTGAATTAGTTACGGAGGCAGAAGAGAGGGGAAGCATTATGTGAGAACGTGGCATGTGACAATACATGAATCAGAAACTTGCACCTTTAGGAAAACAGACCTGAGAAGAAAAGAAGCCTGATGTTTTAGGCTTGCGCTGAAAATGAAATAATTAGATAATATGACGAACGAATAGGCGAATAGAATAGTAGAAGAGGAAAGCAATGGACGAGGACCGCAATATGAATTTTAACTAGGGTCAGGCCCACCTTTTGACTAAATGAAAATTTATGGGTCGGAATTGAAGATTAAAATGGGCAGTAAGGTCCTTACAGGAAGAGCAAGGGTAAGTAAGTACGTGTACTAAATAAATAGGGGTTAATAAAATGATCAGTGGGTGAATGCATTGATAAAGGAAAAAGTGATTCTTGCGTGTTTTACTTATCATGAATTGGTAATTTGTAGTTGTGAATGTAGGAGTCGCGTGATTGCCAAGGTCATTCACTCCAAGCAGGCTAAAAGGTCAGCTTGGAATCTGTTCAAGTAGGAGACGTGAAGAGAAACTCGGTGTCGGAATCAACCCACTCTGTTGAATAATAGCGCCCGAGTCAACCACACTGTTAACCTTCCATCCGGGATGGCGGTATCTGAATGTTCACAATACCTGTTCTCCTAACTGTAGCTAGGTAGAAATCAGGGTACCTATCAGAAAATATTATCTGCCTTTCCCCGGGCCCATGCATATCCATGTCTAACTTTCATGTAATAAATTTTAATGTTTTTTGTTTCTGTTACATTTTGAATGAGAAAAATTCAAAACGAATGCAATTAACACTGCTATGCTAATATTTTGTGTATTTATACTGTACATGTAAATCCAACTAAATAAGTTAAGAGGCTGTCAGGAAAGAATAAATGAATTGAATTCATTAAGTTAAGAGGGGTAAACTCTCAAAATTGTAAAATTTTCGAAATAAATTTTGTTCCTAGCCCTCAAAATGGAGGGCTTAAATTTGAATTTGAAATTTCGACCAAACCTGGTCCCTCTGTTTGGGAAGCGAGTAGTTACGTTTCAGTCACAGCATAAGAGTAATTCTTATAGGCGTAGTCCTCTTAAGAATAATATTCATGAGCTCTGATGAAGGGATGCATATTTTTTTGCAAGACGTTACACTGTGCCGTATTGCACGAAAAAACTGGAAAATCCGTAGAAGAATAAGGTTTACTGGACTGGGAATATCCAAGAAGCTTCAGATCTCCAGGCTAATTAACAGACTATATCCATGATTCCTGGTTCCAGTCAATTTTGAGAGAAGCAATAAGAACTACTAGCTATCATACGCCTTCGGAAAGTGGAAGTTCCTTCGTTCGATTCCCGTCGGGGTGACCTCTTATCTCTGGCAATTCCAAACGTTTTTCTTTTATTGAATAGCAAGTGAGTACCTGAAATTACATTTTACTCGTGCTATTGTAGTCATTGCAAGCATTTTTTCATTCCTATCATTCATTAAGATTTTAAGAGTTACCAATTTTTCATAGCGTAACATTTTTCTTTTTCTATATCTTTCTCTAAATCACATTGTCTTAACTTGCGTACAAAACTAACGTAACAAAAATACGTAATTAATTCAGTTTTAATGAGACCGTAGTTTATTAGATATATTTTACTTGTATTTTTAAACGAATTGCACTTTTATTTGCTGAAATCTCTTCTTCTTAATCATCATTCATCTTCTTGAATGGCATTCACAAAAATACGTAGTTAACTCACGTCTTGGGTGACCATGGTGAATTAAATATGTTTTCTAGTATTTTAAAAGTTTTTTCGTGCTGCAAATGAGCTCTGTCCGTTTTTATTCCTGAGACAAAAGAAAAACACATTTTTATTTCTCATTTCCGGGGACGTGGCCGATTAGGCAAATGGCGCCTCTCCCCATAATCAGGCCAGTCAAAAGTGACGGCAAAAAAAATAGCGCCGTCCTTGCGAAAGTCCTTGGGTAATCTCCCTCTCGTTGTATACGTGGCTTACCTTACTCATTGCCAGCAATAGGGATTGCGTCGCGTAATTCCCTCCGCGGCCTCATGACCGTAACGTCCGGGCATAAAACCGCGAGGAATAACAAGTGACTGTCGCCAATTTCACCCGTTATTTCCATCCAAATCGCTATTCCTTCAATTCCCTCGCGTTTCTGCTGATTTGATTGTTGTCTCTATGAAAGTTTCTAATTAACACGAACCAAAACGTTGGGTCAGTGAATTGAAAATTGGCAGTTTTCAGTGAGTTCATCTTTTTACTGTAGACAGCACGGGAATATACGGCAAAGCCTTGGATGGGTAAAAATATTCACAATTTTCCAAAAATAAGAACAGCTTTAATCGCGCTCCAGGTTCTGATAGTTATGTAGTAAATCGAAATCCAGGAAGTAATTGAAGTTGTTCGTGTTTGAGGAAAATTGAAAATATTTTTATCAACCCGTAATGTTTTAACTCTACGCAATATCGCCTGAAAATCTGAATTTGCGTAAAGGCAATTTCCTTGCCATTCCGATTGCAGTATCTGACCAGCGGAAAGTTAGTTAAATATTGATGTCTGATATTCATGAAAACAGCATTGTTTGCTTTAGCGAGTGACGGGTCTAACATGAGCTTTGGTGTGTCAAGCAAATTCTGATCCTCCCTCAGCTTCTGTTTTGTTGCCAATCTCAACGTTTGTTCTTCATTTCTTTTATTTTACGGATAAATTATTTTCCATAGTTTTTTTATGCTGTGATATTTTTCTTCGGTATTTATTTCCTATGAGGAAGTGCTTTGATGAGACCTGAGGAATTAATTTTTAATAGAATAGTATCTATATGAATAGAACGTCCGCCTGCTGAAAAGCGTTGGGTAAACTGAACTTTTGATATAAAAATATATTACGATTCGTAAATATAAGATTACGTCCAGAATATAACTGTGTTCAGTTCGTTTGTTCTCTCTGTTTTTCTGGTTAAAAATTAGTTTATTGCTTGCTGTATATATTTTTATAAAATCACAAAAAAAGTTATTGTGAATTCCTTTTCAGACTAGGTACGGCTTGAAGAAAGTTATGCCTAGTTATTGTCTCAAATGTGTGTATTTTCGTTTATTACTGAGAGGTTCAGTCATGTAAACAGTTTTTGCGTAATTAATTGAACTTTCTTTACATCAGGCTTTCTTAACCTATAACTTAAATTATAAAATAAATTCAAACGTGACCTCCTCTTTTATGACTAAGGAATAATCTCGCCCAAACAGCCTTAATGAGGTCGTTACTGGTTATACTTTTGTACTGACTGGCGCATATAGCGGTGCCTTGCTCCTTTTTTTCTGTTTGTTATGAATTTTCAAGCATGTCAACACCTCCCGTGGCTTATTCTGCTTTCATTTTCCGTTGCCCATCCTTGCTCCGGGTCCCCTTTCCGAGGTCACCCGTTTCACCTTTCGAGTTTTCTCTGTCGTCACTCCTCTACTCGATGACGTATCGCTCGCTGGCATTTCAAACTCACGCGGGAGTGGGCGGAGGCCATCGAGGAGAGGCGAGTCCGAGTGCTACGATTCCTTTGCCTCGGACTAGTGACGACTTCGTCTCTTTCGTGGTTTATCTTCCGTCGAGCGCTGTGGAGTAGGACAGCCATGGGAGAGATATCACAGCGTGTATCGTACATGCCCTAAATATTCATGCGGATACCACATTTCCTCCGCGAGTTTTCACAAGTTTGTCTGTTCACACTCAACTTGATGCTTAGACATGCATGCTATGTTTCAGGCGTAATTTCGTGGTGTAAACTGATCATTGTGTATTGAAAGAAGGAATGTTACCGTCCACGATTCGTTTTGTTACAATACACTTTCCGCTGTTTTTATTTATTTTTTCGTCTCGAGAAAAAAACGATATATATTTATTTATGACACTCTATTTTCCTTGTTATTTTTACCTGCCGTAAGTGATGCAGATGAGTAGAACGTGTAATCATACTACTGCACTAATCACACTGCTGAAATCAATGCGTTAATTTGCAATCCTCCCCAAATAACCAACCTACTAACACGAGAGATGTGGATGGGACCAGAAAGTCTCATCGTTAAATTTCCTCATCAAAAGTTTCGTTACCGGAAAGGTTTTAGTGTACTTAGTTTAATAACTAGCAATGACAAAACACTTCACAAAAGGATTTCAATTTTTCCCTCTGAGACAGAGTTCCGGTTTCAGTAATTGTAATCTGTTTTTCATCGAAGGGTTATGAACTTTGTAACAGCGATTATATGTACTTAAATCGCCGTAACAGGATATCAAAGCGACTTTGTAAATTCATATTTTTTAGTTTTTTATAATAATATTTTTTTTAATTAATGTTTAAACTTAAACATAAATTCGGCGCATTGAAGTCGTCAGTACAATAAATATAACTTTCAGGCTGAACCTGGTGGAAGTTGTCGATATTCATAATGAATTTTTAAAACTAGGTAATCTTACACAGATTTAAATCTGTGGAAGATAACCCAGTGTTTTTTTTATTCATTATGAATATCGTCAGTACAGGGCATCATTATTGAGTTTATTTTTGCATATTAACTGTTTTCTTGATTTCGCTATTTGTGTTTTGCTTTGAAGTAAAGTCTTGTGTTTTTCCGGCGTATAGCGTCATGGAAGGCTATTCGGGTTTGCCATCGGGTCACTCCTCTCATTGCTGCCGACGTTTCGGACCTCGAGTCGAGATCCATCCTCAGGGCTGAGAATGGATCTCGAATCGAGGTCCGAAACGTTGGCAGCGATGAGAGAAGTGACCCCATGGCAAACCCGAATAGCCTTCCATGTGTTTTGCTTTATTTACTAGCAATGGCTAAGCCTTCTTTACTCTCATTTCCTCATGAAGAAATGCAGAAGAAAACTTTTAGAAGAAAATTTATTATACAAGCTATTAAATCGTACCGCCTGATTATTAAAGATCAATGAAGACACTGAATGTTTCGAGTCTGATTTATATATTTTTGTGCTTGTATTTACGTGATGTGCAAATCACCAGTCCATAGTCATACAAAGTGGACAGAAGCGTTCAATTTATTTTTGGGAAAATACTTTGGGCCGCCTCCTGGTAAAATTCAACTTTTTATTTACTTCTTGGATACCGGAGCGTAGTGCATTGGGGGATGGAAGTTGTAGAGTGAGTGGATCTAGCACGGGATTGTGTTAAGGGCATTGCGAGAGGGGAAATCTTCTATCGCCCATGAAATTACAACATGCTTCATTATTGTGCTTGTCAAATGTGCTGAAAACGGTTACTTCTTCGGCTTTGATGTTCTTTCTTTTTTATGCTACGAATTTAACTTCCATAAGCTCCTATAAAATTTTAATAACCAACAAAAGTGAGTGAGCCAGGGTAGTGAAAGGAAATTCCTATTTCCTTGTTTACAGTCGAGAATAAAAGAAGCATTTCACATATACTTCCGGGTATCATCATTTACGTTAAGTATATACCCTTGGGAATTTTGATCATGATGAAAATGTTCACTTCCATGTTTTAGGCTGTTTTTGTGACTTAGGGCGGTGGGTATTAATCCACTGTATAAACAAGTACGGATGAATACGTGAGTCTGTATCGTTGAAGTAAATAGGTACATAATGTGTTCTTATGCTATGACAGCTTGATTAAATTATTTGAAAAAATGTATCCGATACTATCCTTCGTGTTGAAGTATACCTTCAGGATTTTAACCATGGGCGGAGCATAAGCGCTAATGTGAGTTCAATAACGCCCTGACAACTCAGTCATCATATCGAAGATTTTTGTTGTAAATAATCGGCGTAGGATTGAATTCAGGTAGTGGTAAAGCTTTATATCAGAGTTTCGCGAGATAGCGTCACTGCCTCCTTCACATTTTGTTATCTAAACTTGCCCAGATAACGTGTATACGTAAAGGAGTTCGACTGCATCGAACCATGCTGTCCCATATTCCCTCTCAGGATGTTTGCGCGTTGCAGTGCCCCAGTCAAGTCCCGTCTCAGGGATTCGAGGATCACGAGACAATCAGTGTAAAGGCACCCTGGAAATTAAGAATCGAAAATGGAGGCGGTTGGGACAGTGAGCGAACGAGGGAGGCCGGCGAAGAGTTGTGGACTTCGGAGGAATCGTGTGATAGTGATAAGGAATCGGACGAAAGAGGCAGTGAAGCTCTCGATGAAATTTGCGGTAAGTTGCGCATACAAAAGTTTTCTCTGAAACTTTGCGTCGTCATGGCCATCATCAGAAGTCATCGATCACAAAAATTGGTTTAATGCAGGTCTGCGTTACATTCTCTTTGCAGCATGCCGCTTTTTCCATTCATCACGCTTCATTTTGTCATCCCCCGTATTTTACTTATTTTATTCAATCCTGGATCTTCCTCTGCGATTCTTTCCATTTGTCGCTCCAACCATTATTGTGTAAAGGAGATTCTACTATTAAATTTCCCAAATAATAGACATACCTATTCTTCTCAGAGTTGTTATTATACATATTTTCTCCTCCAACCTTTGCACAAGCTCACAGTATTTCCCTGGGGAGAAGGGCATCTCAGTAGCTTAGCTCGCTAAGGCGCTCGGCGCGATATCGAGAGATCTGGGTTCGATTCCCGGTCACCGAGAATGATTTTTCCTCTTTACAAATTTTCGTTAGTTGCGGGTGACTCCGTGAATGCTCTGCGGCCAGTCCGCGGTATCTTTAAAAAAAATCTTCATCTGACTTCTTCACTGGTGATTCTTTCTGGTCATTTCATCTTTATCATTCTTCTAATACACTACATTCTCATTGCTTCTAATCTTTTTGTCCTGTATTTATCGTCAAATCTTCACTGTAGTGTCACAGCATGGTCCTTAGGTATGTTTTGGTGAAGTACCTCCTTACTTCCAATTTTGACAGGAGTTTAGTTTTACAAATAAAAAAACGGATGAGTAGGTGTAATATGGAGAAGTATATGCATACTCTAAGTAGCATTTTAGCCTTCTAAGCGGTCGTTAATGCAATGAGTTCTTTGGTTGCTTTACGTCTGATGGAACAGATTAAATTTCGAGTTTATTTGCATTCCATCCTTCACAATGAAGTCAAGGTTGAATGTGATTTCGCCAGAGGATCAAAAGTGATATTATAGTTATTTCAATCCTGCTTTATTTAGCTCAAGACCTTCAATCCCACCCATGCGATGTCATAATCGGTGTCATGTTACAAACATGGGCCCTTCATTGTTTCAATTAAGTACCCCAAATTTTTGTGAGTATGCAACACCGGATTTTCTGGGAATTCTTCTCGTGTAAATGTTGCAATCCAAAAGTCAGTGCAAACGTTATTCATTAGGCTGATCTCCAGTATTCGAGAGCTTATGACCGTAGGTTTTAGACTTCCGAGATGAGGGTCTGGAGAAGGATAAAGAGTGGAAGCCGGGACAGAGAAGAGTAGAGACGAAAGGGTGTTAAGAAGACTCCACCACGGCTGCCCGAGCCAAAACAAACAGTATGATTTGCTCACCTTTTCGTGCGTGTTGTTTAAAAAATAGTGCTTTCAAACCCTCAGCTATTATAAAACAATATACTTATAAAATATGAAGATTAGTGGACAAGTATATTTCAATTAATACTTTTTAAATGCGTATGAGCTTACTGCTGCACCATAACCATAGAGTTGACGCTTTTTTACTTCAATTTATGCAGTTATTTGGCAAAAACTCATACATTATGATGGGTGGGTGACCATATTTCTTAACTATTCAGTTTCCTGGAAGAATTTGCAACTTATAAACATTTTTTCCCGAAAATGTCTTCTATATTAGATAAATACTGTTTGTTCTCGTGTTTTACCTATTCTCGCATTTAGCACAGTGTTATTTCAAATTTAATTTGCAAAAAATATAGCTTGGAAAAGAAGGTTTTTGTAGATCGTATAAAAAAGTGAGCAGCTTTTTCTGACTGTAGCAATAACTTGAATTAAATGACATTTTAAAGTCATTTTACGGTGCCACCACGGTCGGAGAAGATTATGTTTTCGGTTTCATATCTATGCGTCCGTACAACTCCAGAATTACTAGTAAAATAATAGGTATTAGAGACTGAAAGTGAAGCAAAATTTTGCCAAACAAAAGATGTTGATTTTTCCAAGCTCTGCTGTTATTCCGCGAAACGCTTAATCAATAATGTCTTTAAAAAATAAAAAAGTCAACGACTCCATCTGTATCGGTCGCGTGACCTTATTAGATGCCACAGTTGACTTCATTCCACTGTCATTCTTCTGTAATTAAGGCTACGCCAGGTTCAACGCCCCTCGCAAGTAAAAAAAAAGTTAAGAAGAGGAGGAGGAAGTTGGTGCATTAAAATTTTACCTCTGTCGCAACGGCTTGGAAACATTGCGAAATAGAAGGAGAGTCCGTTAGGTGAAAATTTATCGTTGTCATGCGTTAAGAGATGGAGGTTTTTTTGTTGTTACTTTTACCGTTAGTGACACTGATGAGCCTAATGGTTTGACTGAGTGTGTCTCAAAAAGTACCCATCTTTTTTATTGTGTGCGCAGCGTTATCGGTATTTGGTATGAGTTGGGCGTGTGGGCTTCGATGTAAAGCGAGGAATGAATGCACTGAACAAAGGTCGTTCTTGTTGGGGCTTAACTTTGTCACGCCTGCGTTGGCATTTCGTTGCATGACAACGGGATATCGTCTCAACCATGAGCCTCTTGCCCTCTTTTTTTATTGTTTTTCCGGACATGAATCGAATGCTAGTGCGTGGATTAATTGAAGCGGCGGCATTTGTTTTTTTGTGGCGCCCGTGAAGCATCAACTTTACAAAAGCATTCTCTACCGGATACGGTTTTAGATTAACTTGATTGATCTTTATTGACAGTTGATGCGACGCGGAATCACGACGTTACCAATCAAGACGGTTCTGGTTTTAAAGGGCAAGTTTTTTTTCCTGTAAATTGACGTTTAATTGAAAAATGCGACTCACCAAAAGCCATTAAGTGTTTAAAGCCTCCATGCAGGATTCAACTCAACGTCTGACCTATTTTTTAAAAAGGATTTTGCCATATCGCCGCGTTGCAGGAAGGTATTTATATCCATATGAAGGTTATGATTAACCGTTGGAATGCATGGAAGCTTTATGTCCCTGACGAAAATTTGAAGTTATTCTCGCAGCCTCACTTAGGTACATTTTCAAAGAGATTGTGCGATTACCTGGAAGTAAAGTCGCAACGTTTTTAAAACTCTTTTTGGAATCCATCATCTATTGAAAGTAAAGAAATTCAAATTCAGCCTCATACCCTCTTTCTCTCCTTATGCCGTCCAAAATTCCTATCCTCTTCATTCCTATTCCACGCTTTCCCAGCGTTCTCCCCTCCTCCTCTATTATCCTCCTCAACATGCCCTCCAGCAATATTTTCTGCCTTCTCCGCCACCAACTCCCTTTCCTCTCCGACAATATCAAACACTTCCTCGCTCGTCTTCCATGCCACCGCCACCATTACTCTCCAGGTCCACATCTGAAATTCCTCCAGTCATCCTCTCTCCACGATGGCCAGGTTTCCGAGCCTTAACAGCGCCACGCTCCGTAATAGAGTTCACTTATATTAGAGCCCACGGCCTATTTATTTATTTATTTATCAAAAACTCCAAAAACAGCAACTAAGGCCTTTACATTGGGTTCAATAAACAGAATAAATTTAAAAAAAACTAAAAAAAACAATAAGAATAAATACTATGTTTTCTGACGTGTCTGTAGAAATATCATGAGCCCGAAAAAGACGCAGAAGGCATAAGTTGCTTTGTGCTTTAACGAATTATTTCATAAGCTTTCCGTCTTTCACTATTAAATAGAGGATAGTAGTTTGTTTTCCTTTTCTGATTGAGAGGTTAGGATTTCAGGGAAGGGTGGTCTAAATTAATCGTTTTGTTTCGTCATTCGTTTCCTTGATTGGCTAAATTTTTAATGAAAATTTACTAACAGGTTGCGGACTCGAAGTAATTTTTTATGATCACGTTTGATTCGCTTGCTTTAGTATATAACTTTATTTTTCGTATTATTATATCATTTTGGTGTTAAGAAAACGAAATATCTAGCATTTATTGCAGCAGCAAATAATTTTTCCCTTTTTACACGATCTCATTACCCTATCTCAGTTTCAACGTATAATCGTCGTTCTCAAGGGCACACGACAGTTGTTCAAGGAGTTGTACTATTCTTCCACATGGTTTCGTTCAAATGGTGTGAAATAAATATTTGTTTTTTATTTATAAACCTGTGGAGAAGTCATTCTCAATCTTCTGCAGGATATTTTTCAACGAATAGTTCTATTCATTTCTTTCGACACAAAGAGTAATAGGGTAGTAATTATGGAAATCTTCCACTGGTTAGCATCGGGTGATGTGGCTTCTAATGTTGCCACAATTTTACCATTAACCAATACCGGCTACTTGAGTTTAAAGTCGACATGGACGAAATGCGGCAAAAGTGCTCATGACACTCGATACCTTACGATCGTAAAGTTCCATTGTAGACGCACATATTTGGATCACAGCCTCTTGCGATCCCGTTGAAGGGTAGAGATGGCCGAAGTCTGTCCGTCTGCTAGGTCTAGCCAGTCGACCAGGTTCCCGCCTCGGTCTGCCTCCTCAGTCGTTCCCCTCCAATAAATTCGAATTTTCCTCGTCGCCCAGCACGCACCACGGGGGTGTATACCATATGGGTGGCCTGTCGAGGAGGCACATATGCGGAAGACTCCTGGCAGCAATGGGGCGGAAGGAGGAGGAGGAAAGAAGAAGACCTTTGTTGGTTGCGCAGAAAAATTCGCAATCGATTCACAGAGCGAACAATTGCCTCATCGACAGCGTCCGTCCGGCCCTTCCACGCCAACAACACGGATGTGCTCCTTTTACTTTCCTCTTTATTACTCCTCTAGGGTCCGTATTCCATCAATTCTCGCGGTATTATATTCTTGCGTACTTACTAGATATGGGATGTGACCAGGATTTTTCGTCATTCATAGCTCCGATTGAGACAGCTTCAACCGAGTCACAGCGCCAAAGACCCGTGATCTTGTCACGGGTGTGATGTTGGAATGAAGCTTTTCAGATTCCGAGACAAACCGGTCCGGAACAGGAATGATATCGACACAGCTCCAGAACGAGAAAAATCACGAGAGCGACTCAGCTCCGGAGCAACTAGGTCTAGATGCTCGCAAAATCACTAAACTGGGCTGAGTGTCCCGGCTCACTCCCTCAGCGCCAACAGCTTCTCTGAAAAACATAGTTTCCAGAAAATTACATCGCATGGGTTTTGCCAGACGAGTCCGAAGACCTCCCCTAGAATCGAAACCAGTCTAATAGTCCAACTTTACTCCCACTAGGCTATTACCGACTAGAGCTACGAGCTAAACATAGTACCTACTCATAACTAAGCGCTAAGTTTCATAAATAATCCTTTTACAAGTTTTGTTATTAAACTGCTGTACATCAGACATCTGGTAGACGACATTTTCGGTTAATAAAATTAAGTTACAAGCTAGGCTGAGATTGCTTGCAATATTGAAGTCACACGAGTTTCAATGTGGCACGAAGGATATTATTTTAACCCCGCATTACATCTCTAGAACGGATATAATCAACAAATTAAGAGAGATGCACAGTCGAACTAATGGATATACAAACAATAATGCCTTCTTTTTCCCCAAACGCCCTTGTATCATTAGTGGCTGTAAACAAATTCGCAAACCGCCAAGACACTCTTTTAACATGCTATTATTCACTTTCGGCCTTTCTCACTTCCAATACATTATTCCCATTCCTTCCCTTTCCCGAGGCTTGTGTTCCAACACCCTCTCCCACACGTTCCTGCAATGGTTCGTAGGGAAACCTAGTAGAGTCCTGGTAATCCGAAATATGGTAATCCGAAAATCTGGTCAATCCGAAGAAAAGTTAAGACAAAATAGTAAAAATTAATGAATAGAAATTCACGAAGCACTTAATTTATTTTAATTGTTTTTACAAAACTGACTACAAAACATGAGTTGTTTACAATTATTTATTTTCACTACCGTTTACACCACTCGAAGATCTTAAATGCACTGCTTCCCGAGGATTTTGCAATGAATTAAAAGTTAATTAGAAAATCTCGCAAGGCGAACAGGCTTCGGTCCCAAATAGTTCGGATTAACGGGACTCTAACTACCTTCTATTTTTCACCTACTCTACATGTAGGTGAAAAATAATTTACTTATCTATCAATACCTATCATTAGACAGTTCTTAATTTTGCGCGCACCATAAGGTTCCACAAAGTTCTCAGCCAGAATCAATTTGTTAAAATCTTACGTCATGTTCTTTCGTTCAGCGTTCAGTGCGAACCGGGTTTTGTCATGCCCTTCGGAAAGATGGTGGTGGTCTTTTTTTATGCTGTCTGTATGTGCGCCTCGCGTTTTCGACATTCCGAATCCGCCCATTGGGTCTCGTCCCACTTTAATCGCTGCCTTTCCTCGCGATCGGAGCTCGCTCACGAAGACACCGGTCGTCCTCGCGGTCGACGCGCGGGGATTTCCGTCTTTCCTCCGCATCGCTATGCGATCGCTTGAGCGGCGTATGTGATCGAAATTTCAACGCCAACATCCCAACATTTCGCACTGGTTAGAGAGAGAGGGAGAGGACACGCCACACCTATCGCACTGTTTTGGTTTCGTGCACGTCGGGACTCGTCGCGTTTCGTAAAAAAAAAATAACCGGGTGAGGCTAGTCGAGAGAGAGAGCTAAAGTTACGAAACACTCCGATATTTCAATATATCCGTTCAATTTTCATAAGGAAAAGAACGATATGGTTACGTGGACGTGGTTTTTCTCAGGCTTCTCCTCCTGGATAGCTCGGTAGGGCACAGAAGCGACATTTTGATAGCATATAGGCAGGGTAACTACATTCTGATTTCCGAAACCGTTAGTAGTTTTATAGAGCCTGAAACCGGACAAAATCGTGACTTTAAAAAAAAATAAAATTGAGGCAAATGGTAAACATTTGTTTTATTCTCTGATTGCACTCACAAAATTCAAAATTATTGCAGCTGTGGCGTCTTGTTTTAGTACCAAACTCTGGAGTAGAAGTTTGAATGTCGTTACTACTGGGGTGGCTTACCCTTCTCCCCGCCGAGTAATACCTCTGCCCCCCCCCCCTCCCCCCCCGCCGGGATAAGCTCAGTTCAGCTTCTATCACTAGGGTTCTTCCCTTCAACTAAGTGTTAAACACTCAGTAGTGAGTTGAGCCTTGGAGGAAGTGAGATTAAAATCATTGGGCTACATTAGGGATTAAAAATTAAATTTACTTACATCAAACCGAACATTCAACTTCTAGCGAAGAAGCTTCAGGCACAAGAATACCATTGAACAAAGAGAGTAAATATGAAGTATTTTCTTGTTTATAATTTTATGAAAGCCATCTGGAAGAGTTTTGTCTAAAAACCCATATTTATTATATTCGGGGAATTTAAAAAATATTTGAGAAGCCCTGCTGTAGACGGTAAGTTACGGTCAAAGTACTCAAAGCGGTCGCAAGGGCCTTGCTTTGCGGCGTTTCATACCCGTTAACGCAATTATGTCAATGCAGGTGACTTGATTAAAAGTTTTTTTCCATGTAAATGCGTTAAATGTAATGTATTTAATGCGTTAATGTATGTATACAAGTTCTGTACAAGTACAAACTGCTACCATGTTTTGCTACCACTATACTTAACCTTGATCATAATCATCATTATCTGGATAAACCATTACATGTATAGTTTCTCTTCCCCGTGAACTAGTTGCCAGTTGGCAAGGCCAAATAGCACTTTGGGTAAAAATGTCTTATCAGATACTCTGTATTAATCCATAATATGTGTTATATGTTGGTCTGTATGTCTTCTTTAAATCTTTATTTTTGAGTTTCACCTATCGTCTCGTATTTTTCGCTAAAATCCACGTTTCTGCTGTTGATTTCGCCTAGGAGCATTCCCACCCTTTTGTTTACGGCACATAATTTCCTTTTCGTGGAATTTTTAAATGGGTTCTCGATTGACCTTCGTCGGACCTCAGCTCCGCTCTAATCACACACTCCTCGAATACTACCTGCCCTGAGCGATAGGGCCAATGGGCAACAAGAGAACGTGCCATCTACATAATTACTGTGATTTGAACCTATGCATATTCATTCAGCTATCGAAGTGTTGAGCACGCTGGTATTTTTGTGCGGGAACGTTCCGCTATTCGCCGCGATCGAAACTATTCGCTGTTTAAGGCCTTACCCCCGCTCCGCTGCGTGTGTCTGGCAGCTTCGGATTCCAGAAATGTTCTCCGGCGCGCGGCTCTTTTAGGCTTCCATCAGCGATTTCAAAAGAGTAAATGCCGGGTGACATCGGCAGATTCCTCTGGTTTCGCGACTTCTTCGTCCGCATCGCCTGACGGATGAGAGCGGGAAAAGTGGCGCGCTCTCTTGTGAATATCAAGTGAGAAAGGCATCGTCTCGGTGTGTTTAGTTTCTGAAACCGAGTGCGTGTTTGTGTGACGGTTTCGATGTGAAATTGTGATATGTAGGGAACGTATGAGTATGGATGCAGGTGTCAGGAAAAAATTAAGTTGATAGTCTCGTGGAGTTTCGTGGTTTTTGTGGCCTTTCCATGGTCTGGCGAGTTGAGGATGCCATCGTTCGTCGTAGGATCAAGTCGAGGTTCTCTCAAGTCATTTGAAAGGTAATTCTGCTCAAAATACTCGAATGAAATGCTATAGCGTAAGACTCATCGTTAGCATACAATTAACCTCTTTCCTCTCTCCCCTCCTTTTCCCTATTCCTTCCCCTTGTATGGCCGGTGTCTTTACTCCCCCTGCCACATGCCTCTACGCTGGAAGTATGTAGATGAAAATAGGTTCGTAAATCAAACCAATTTATAATGGGAATGCATTTTATTTGCTTGCCCCGAAAGGTGATGGCGTCGTGGGTGTGTATGTATGCATGTTATACATTCAATCCTTGATCTGGATTAAGCTTTTGCTGTCTCAGCCCTTATGTCATCGTATATTAAACAATGAGCGTGCATCGTGGCCTCTAAATTGGAAGTTTTAAACCCTCGTGAATCATCGTATGGCCACAGTTATTCGCCTCTGAATCCCATGTATTTATGCCAACAGATTTACGTTTTCTTGTTGTTTGTAGCTACGTTCTAGGTGTAATGTAACATTACATTTCACATAAAACGTAGCTAGAAAGCATTTGGAAAACGGCGTTTTACACGTACGCCTTATGCTCGACATTCTCCTGAAAGTAATTGGCTATTTAAAGCCAATCGTAAACTTTTAACTAATGCACCACTGCCCTCGTTCAAGGCAATCCGTTCTAGCTTGGTGAGAAACTTTGGTATTCTTTGAGATATGTACCTATTGAGAGTCTAATACTTTGCACCCTGTTTGTGAATAACGTAAAATTAAATTTAAATTTAAAAAAAATTATTTAGGTTGTTTAAAGAACATGGAAGTTAATTCCGAAAGTTCTCGTCTTTTAGCTAATTCTTTTCTCCCTTTGACCACTATAAAATATTTTTTCCATTGTTGCCAAGTCATCGCATTGAATAAAGAAAGAAAACAACTTGTTTTTCGAGACTCTCGTTACGTCTTATTTGTTTCTTCTGTTGATTTTTTTGTTGATACTTGGATTTCAATGACGTTTTTTCCTAAGGGTTCCAATTAACATGCCTATTAACATAGTGTCAATTAGGATGAAATTATGTATGTTGGTGATAACAATCAATTTAGACTCTGTTTAGGTTGTCTTTTATAATGTCTTGTTATCTTTAACCATTAGATGTGGTAGCGTTTTTGCTAATGTCATGTAGCCTATTAGCTCGGGTTTTGTCAAGTTCGAGTTTGTGTGAATGGTGAAGTAATTGAATAAGTTGATGATTTTGTGTGATTATGCCGAGTGTTAGCGAAAGATGGAAGGATGGATGTGGAGATAAAGAGGCCTGCATATGCCGGATGGAAAATCGTAGGTAGCTTGTGGATCATTCAAGGAGTGAGTGTTTGTCTAGGAAAGCTAAAATCGTGGGTCAAAAAAGTGTTCCCCTCCCGACGCTATTAAATGGCAGCGAAACCTGGGTATGTCAGGATGAACATATATTTCGGCTAAATGAAGTGAGAAGGAGTACCTGAGAAGTATGTGAGGAAAACGTAGAATGGCTAGGGTTAGGAATGAGTAGGTGATGAAAGAATGTGGGTTGAATATTCCAGTAATGAACATCCATGAAAGGAGTGTGCTTCGTTGGTTTTGCCATGTTGAGAGAATGGATGAGAGTCGGATAAAGAAATAAATATATGATAGGAGAGTAAATGGTGTGAGAGGATGGGGTAGACCGAGAGTTCTAGGGTGAATGTGGCGGAAGAGATAAATGTTGAGAGGAGTTAAAGAGAGGAGAGTGCGTATGAAGCAATGCATCTAATAGAAGCGGCAGAGGTGTGCAAGGATAAGACATTATGGAAAATTAAGATAGTGGTAATTTCCCAGCCCTAACATCTAATCAGCTAAGTTCTTAGACATTGCCTAACCCGAAAAGGAATGACGTTTGTATGTATGTGTTTTGTCACGTTTATCACGCTGCCGATATGTTGATGTCATTAACGAGAAAGCAACATATTCTCATCGAATGTCATGCCGAGAAAATATTTAATCCGAATTGTAAAACCGGGCTTTACTTGGAGGTCAACAGCGACAAGATTAATCACTTTTTCGTTAATTTAATTTGCCGTGGATTCAAATATCAAATTCTGTAATTTTTGGCATAAGAAAATGCTGATATTAAATTTGTTCTTCTTACGAGGAAAAATCCGTAATCCATTGAAGTCATTTAGACCAGTCACCATGCGGTGTCTGCCGGTGAAGTAAAACCAGTAAAGTGTGCCGGTGCCCACTTTCACATCCCTTGGTGGTCATTCCATGGTTTTATATTTTCCTCGAGTAAAGTGATGGATTTTCCCATGCTTGCCGTCCATTTGCCTAATGAAATGCAGCTTGACATATTCCTAAAGCTTCGAATTAACCTGAGTAAAAGCTGTCCCGGAGACACGGCTTCGGCTGCTTTGCCTCGGGATTCCCCACACCATTCCAGTGTATCCCGTTGTGAATTTTAGAAAGAAAGTTTTCTCCTCCATCCGTTATGGAAGCCACTTCTTGAGAGAACTCAAGAAGCCTTTCTTCGTCATTCGGAGCAAGCATGACTTTCTCGTTTCCGAGGATTGTGCTCTTAACAAGCCAGCATATTTTAAAGCCTTCAATTATTTATCGCTGGGTAGCAATTCTCATAAGAGGGGGTTAATTTCTCGGTTCTTGCGGAATTTTATAGCAGTTTGTTTACCTTTGAAGATTCAATCGGACTTCTCTTCGCATTCTTTAACTTGGAAACACTTTCTCTTTTTTAATTCCATATCAATAAAAATGAAATGGTGATGTCAATGCTCAACAATTGCTCTGAAATTCGTATCCAATTTCCCCTGATCTTACATTCAAATCGCCCTCTCTGTATATATCTGTAGATTTCTTCGGCAAAAAAGCGAAGATTAATGGGGAGGTGGCTACACGACTAGTTTTATAACATCTTGTCTGTATCTAAAGTGAAAATTTCTTGGATTACTGGAAGCGCATTGTCTTTCAATTTAAACTTAAAATGAGCGCCGTTTGTTCTTTCTCCCTGACGCGGAAAGCAAAAGTCGAGAAAATAGATGTGATTGAATCTACGAAGCTCCTTTGGTTTCCCTGTTGGGGGATGTGGCCATGGAAGAAATCTAACAACTGAAGCAACCGTTGTATCTCATTCTTAAGCCTTTTACCCTATCTTAGAGATAATGAGTAACATTTGAGGACAATCTTCCAGTTTGGTTTAAATGATATTTTCGTAAGCTGTCTGCTTTACCAAACGTTGCAGTTGCTGCACTATAAATTTTATTTTTTCACCTGAAATTTATTCCAGCGAAAAAAAATATTTTTCAAGTGTATTTTCACCATTATTGTTGAAAAAATTGACTTTATAGAAAAAGCTTTGCCTCTGTTCAGCGTTGATTTCCACTTCATAGTCAATTTCCAATATTTCTTTGAAAAACAAAACACTGCATTAGGAATAGGCGGTTCTCAACTTTTGATGGTGAAAAAATGCGTGCCCAAGTTTGATTCGGAGTGAATGATTTTGTTTTTATTTCAGGTCGTTTATTCGTGCGATGTTGTCCTTGACGAATTCTCTCAGCACCTCGTGTCTGAAGTATTAGTACAGTAATCAGTTCACCAAATAGGTCGCAGGTACTTATCAATGGGGGTATCTTTACATGTGGTACATCATGTGCCTCGATCGATGTTCGAGAGAGCTGAAAAATCGGTTCTTTGATCAACGTGTTTGGCCCTCAGTGACGCTAGGAATGCTTTATCGAAGGAAACAATTGAATAGCCGCGTTCTTTTTCGTTGGCTTTACACGATGCCTTGTTACCTAAGTTATATAGGTAGCCTGACGATTGCCTTCCCCTCCTTCTGAATTGTCTAAACTTACACCCTGTACTAATCTTGCCGTGAGGGGCTTCGCCGAATAAATTAGGTTACGACTAAAAGAGTGTAATTTTTCTATCACGTTGAATTTTTTTTTATCCTTCATGTTTCTATTCTTGCGATTAGCAATTCGAATGATTACGCCTTCCTCTTTGATTCAATGCGATACTTTACTTAGCACTCAGATTTAAAATTAATGTAATCATTTTTTTAAGTACCTAACTCGGATAATTTTTCAGTCCTATTCAAGAAGCAAATCATTTGGAGGGTATTCACATCCATTGCATTATACCCCGTGGTAAATTGTTACTAAGGAAATTGTTACGTCTTTCCATGTGGAATCCAAAACTTCAGTAACATGCGTGGATTTCTCAATGGTCGTCGGTCAAGTTTCCATTCGTTCTTTTTTTAATTATCTTATTCTTTTTTTCTCAGTTCCTTTATTCTTCCTCATTGCAAATGCTTTAATTGAATGACTTTTTTGTTGTCTTTGACTCTACCAGCGTTAGTACCTACTGGTTTCGACATGACTTCTTGTCAACAATCAAGAGCTTATTGATAGTCCTAATTGCTCAGCAAGGTCTGCAACAGTTTCTGCGTAGGTCTTTTTTGCCTTCCAACGCCGCCGCTTGTCCGAAAAGGAAGCGACATCTCGCGTCCCTGACGTCTCCATGGAAACGGGCGGGATGCCACGCAGTTTATTGGTCTGGCAGCGCGCTCTCTGGGTTAAGTTGAAAAGGGTGCTTCGCATCCTCCTTATTCAATTCTCCAATGGGCGCTCGTGTCCGCCGCGCACATGGACGTCGTTTATTGGCGTCCGTTGTAGGAAGCAGGTACTACTTACTCTACGCAACTCGCCCGCTCTGGGTTGCGTAAAAAAAATTATTTTCCGAGCAAGTCCTGCGTATAGTTCAATGAAGTTACATGCGCTAAGTATCCCGTCCGCATTCGCAAAACTAAAACTCTTCCCCCCCCCCCTTTTTCCTCCTCTGGAGTCCGTATTAAACAAATCGCTCGCTAATGGTCGACGCGTAGTGACGTTTTATTTTTTGACGGGCACGCGCAAAAACTCATCAATTTAGTTCCTGCTCGGGTGCGTGAACGATTCCGTAAACTGTGGAGCTCGGTAATCGTTCCTAGTATTTCTCCTCGCTTTGAAAAATTACTTGCGTAGTCTTGCGAGGGTCAATATTGCGTTCGACGTGGAGAAAAATGAAAGGCATCTCAAGCACTGTCGTATGAATGAATGAATAGGTTCCGTTAGTTAATCATTGTAAAACTTTGGTGTAGTTGATTATGTATAATTTTCTGTTTCATCACTATTCATCCGGAATGCCTTTGATAGTGAACAAATATTGGTTCTATAAAGCAGATAGCTATTGACTCTACAGATTTTCCTAGAAAATAATTACTTAACTGGGCTCTCCAATGCGAGAAGTGACGCCGTCAAGAAATTCTTTTACGATCACCGATCTTTGTATTCGTTTGAATAAGGAATGAATTGATCCATGAATTGATATGAGTTCCTTTTCCATTGCCTTATTTTCTCGAGGCATTCGACTCGCTGAGTGACTATGCTTTTTTAGTTTTTTTGCGGTAACGACGGCAAATTCTATTGCTGCCAAGACTTGCTATTTTCTTGCTGATCGACCTGCGTGCCTAAGGCGGATCTCCGACGAGCCAATTGCTTGGCAGGGTTATAAAAATGTGCTTTGATCAGTGTCCATACACAGGAAGAATCCAAATGCGTGCCCTCCGTTAGTTATGTTACGCAACTTGCGAATACGATCGCAACCGGTAGGTAAATGTCGAATTTTCAGTGCAAGTAGGTTTACCTTCTTTTTTTGAGATTTATGGTGCATTTCATTTAGGAAAATAAAATGGAGGATCGAGTCCCCTGTTTATCATTTAAATAAATTTGATAAGTTAAAAGATTGTTTGGGATGGTGGGATGGAAAAAATTGTGTGATCTATCCTGAAAGGTTATGTGTAGCAGAATAGGGAATATTTCCGGCAAAAATATGTTCACGATCTGCCGGACAAATGACGAGTCTGTCCTCATAGAGGTATATTTTGTGTAACACAAGCTTGCATTATATTACCAACCGACTTTTATGGACCACTAAACGATAGTTTGGAAGAGTATCCAAAGTTATTGCTAAGAGCTCATCAGAGTGTAATGATAATTTAATTTTTATCCATCATTGAATTTTCGGGGAGATTCAGATATAGCTTCGCCACGATTTAAAGTGACTAAAATTGATTTAATTACTCTTGGTTCGAGCCCCCTTTTCTATAAAATACATTTTACAACTTGCAGCTGTGTAAACTTGGTCATGTGTCACAAAAAGTTATATATGCCACAAAAAATATGATATTACATCTACGATGTGTTTTCTTCGTAGTTATTTACCTTTTTTACTTGCTTAGAGTATTTTTTCGCACTTTCGCACTGTTTCTACACTGAGAAGTTCTTGTAGAAAAGCGTTGTCTTGAATAAACCGCGTCTTTACTCCGTTAGTCTGCTAGCAACTTAGAGAAGTACTACCCTGAGGTGGTTGTTGGCAGAAATTATCTCCTCTCGTGTCAAAACTGCGTACTTAAGTTGAAAATGTTCTTTTTGGAGTGAAATCACATCGGCAACTTCTTAAATACATTCACTCGGAACATTTGCCCTCATTCGCCTTGCATGGTGATGAAAGTATTTTGGTCGAATTTAGTATTTTTCTTTAAAGATTCAGGCTTGTATCCGTGGACAGAAACGCGATATTTGGTGAATCAAGTGTTACAATATTCATGATTATATTTGCGAATGAGAAAACGTGCCGCACATTCATTTTTAAAAGGAATCAGTGGTGTCACCATTATCATCTAAATGGCCAAGATATTCAACTCAATACTGAACTGAACCCCAACGCCAACTGAAAACGGGAAATAAAATGCGTCCTCGTAAATTCTTCTGCATGTCGCAGTTCTCCAGGCCTGCACAAGATTCAGTTGACGTTGGGCATGGTGTGAATCATTGGGCTAAAATAGACGCGTTTTCTAAGGTTCGGTCAGGGAGAAAATCGTTCTTAAGGTAAACGATATGTGATAACTGCTTACCTTTGTACTTCGCACTTAGGATAAGGGTTCTGGGATGGTGCTTATTAGATATTCATACGTTAGACGATTAGCGAAAACAACTCTGGCTAGTCTGGTATCCATATTAATAAAGTGTTCCGAGTTATTTGGCAGGAGTCAAAATGAAAAGACGGCCCTGGGTTTGTTAAGAATGTCGGATTAGATCTCTTGATAAACAATCCGTAGCCATGGAAAATAAAGAGCAGAATATAGTGTTAACAGAATGTAGCAGATATCAAGTAAAATTAGGCCTAAGGAGGCCTTGCCAAGGAGGAGGAAGACCTTGGAGGCCAATTCTTGCCGTTTTATGGTTGCGCATTGCAAACGCTTGAGTCCACCAACGCTTGAGTATGGTAGTTTTATAGTTCCTCGTAATTTCACTTTCCAAAGTTATTCCCACGTTATCTGCTTCGCATATCTGCATTCAATGTGGTTCCTGCCGCCCATTCAGTTGAATGTTGACCGCTGTCGCTAAATCTGCTCGCTTTCTTTGAACGTTTAGTTGATTAAATATTCCTTTTGTCCGTCTTGAAACTAAAACTTGTATTTTAAAATCAGGGAGACGCTTGTAGACTCGTAAATAAAAAAAACTTCTCCAAGAAAAATCCCCTGGAAATATGAGAAAACTTGGAAAATGTTCACAAATGTTATTCCTGGGAATCGCGTGATCATTTTTCTTCTCCCTGCGTTACTCGCTTAAAGAAGACTTTCTGTAACCATACGATATATAGAGCCCGGAGGAATATTGTATCCATTAAAATGCGCCACCAGCCATATTTAATGTGTCAATTGTGCAGTTAATACGCCAAAAAAAGGTATTAGTAGCAGAAAAGTCGTGTTGTTGTAATTATTGTCTGTAAAATGCGAAACGGAAATAATTTCCAAAAAAGCACTGCATTATCATAAAATTTGTGTACACATTTATGCGCTGTGGTTATGTTAGGTGGATCATTAAAAAAACTCTTTCGTGAGTCAAGACGCCATATATTCTCTCCTTTAATCAATGGTTATTTGAGGCTGTGTGTTGTAAATTTGTTATACATAACATTTAGTAGACTCTGTGTAACTTTACATTGAAAAGTTGCTAGGGCATGTTGTAACTGGTAACGTTTATTCTGGCCCAAGTTGCTCCGGTATCCACTTGTTTTTTTTTTTAGTTTTTCTCTTCGCTGCCCTCAAATGAGTCATTAATTTGTGCACGTGTTTCTTTCTATCGATTAGAGTAGGTCTCGTGAATATAATTTTTTTCTGGCTGTAATACCCAGCAGAACGGGAATTGAAGGGTGCTGAACGGACATTTTGCCTCTCCAGGTGAGCAACCGATGTAGCAGCTGCCTTTTTAGCAAAGGTGGTATGCTACTTAATGGGATGAGTTAAATTATAGTATATTAGGGTAATGTGAACGTGTGCCAGGCTTGTTCTGTCAATGGTCGATCAGTTGAGACTTTATCTCAAGGCCGAGGGAATGTAATAGATTGGATATAAGGATTTGTTTACAGTTATGAGACTATCATGAACTAAGGTTAACGTTTTTGTCTGGTTTTTGCGATGAGGTTTTGGAGCCTAGGGTCAAAATAATTTTGCTGGCTATTCCAAAAATGTTGGACTGTCGTCGTGACTAAATTTTTCAACTCCTTCTTTAGTTCATACCTCCTAAAACTCGTTTTCATGCCCGAAGTAAAAGCATATTATAATATATTTTTCCGCTCTCCTTAGTATAAATAATTCGTTGAAATGAATAAATAATTAAAATAAGTAAATACTTATGTAAAAAAAGAATTTATGGTTTATGTGGTGAAAAAATTGCTGTTACTTGGAATTTCTTCCGCGATAAGTCCTACGAAGGTGTTGCGTTGAGTTTCCCAACATCGCTATATGGGATCCCCTTGTGGATCCTGATCTCAACATTCCATTTTGGTCCTGGCTATAACTATTACAGCTCTGGATTGAAATGCTGTATAATTTTTATTACTTTAATGTTGTCTATACCTATGTCTCACAGTAAGATTTTTTTATGAAATTACTCGATCAAATCGTCTGTTTTGGCAAAATATTGGTATCATAGCTGTGCCACACCATAAACAAGTACATTTAAAAGCAAAAATTACGATTTAAAGATCTGATTTAAACATGGCTATGAGCGATTACGAGAAACAAATATGTTCCTCATTACTGTTTGCAGGCCGTTTCAAATGTGTGATTGTTTCTAGTAGAAGCGCCTTCCTTCAATACCTATGTTCAAATTATATTTGTTCAAATAAATTGAAAACAAGTATTAAATTTCTCGTCGCTAAAATTCAGCTATCCACACAACACTCTACTCGTTCGTTCAATTTCTAATTTAAAAAATAGGTCGTAGATTGCTCAAATTTGACTAAATTTTACGAGCTCAAATCGGACATTTCATTATTTGTTAATTTTGGGATAGTTTTAACTTCTATTATTCGTTCCCTCGCCCTTTGCCTTGCTTAGTAGAAATTCTTTGATCAACAAAATAAGGGACTGTTCGATTTTTTCTAAATTAGAAAAATCCAGTGATATAGCTCTAAATTCAAAATGTTTCCTTTATTTGTTTATGTTTCCCGAGAACCATCGTACGAAGCGATATGCTCGTGTACTTGGATGGACCATTTTTGTCTCAAGAATCGCAAAAATCTACTTCTGGTAACCGGTTCCAATGCTTTTTAGAGCACAAAACTGTGTGCGTGTGTGTTTGGCTTCTTGTATTTCGGTAGCCCTAGAACCCAGAGGGAAGAGAGGGGGAGCACACTGACTTGCTGTCTCCCCGTTATCCAGGTAAATAAGCAAATGTCAAATATGTCAGGCGCATGTTTCTCTGCTGGGGAACGGAGATCGTCGCTGATAGAGCAGGCAAGGCACTCCGGGCATCCTCCTCCTTTGCCGTGTGCGTCTCTCTCTACTCCCTTTCTTTCCCCCTCCACCCCCGCCGACTCATCTCACCGCGACTCGTCACCATAGCCTCAGGTTGAGACCGTCCCCCCGCTGATGATGACTCATCGGGGCCGATTCCTCTCTTTCTCTACCTCTCGCTTCTACCTCACTGTGAGGCTTCTGTTATGAGCGGGGTATATGTCTCCCTCATCGGACTGGTTCAAATAACAGTCAACAACGCTCAATCTTCCACATAGTCTCTCTCTCTCTGCTATTCCCTTCCCTCTTGTCTGTTTTCCTTCCCTTTCTCTTGACCGCACCTCTTTATTTAAAAGTGTCCGCCTCCGGCGTCGAACAGCTCACCTCTCTCGGCCACTCCCCCCTCCACCTCTTACACCCCTCCGCCCCCCCCCTCCTTCTGAAAAGCCTTCTCACGACTGGCTCTGGTGTCCCCGAGCTCTGAGGTTCCGTATTACTCATCATCCCTACCTCCCTCTCTCCCCACCCCCAACTCCCTCGTACGTCGGACGTCCATTGATTGGATTAAGTAAGATGATGGTGGAATTCGACTTTCGCGTTCGTTGACGTCTCATTCATTTCATCTACACACAGGTAAACTGTACGATATCGCAAAGAATATTATTGCTTATGATTTAAAAATTGATTTTCGGATTGTTAAAAATTCCTTCATGCCAGTTTGTCTCTCTTAGTGATCTCTATGAATCTATAATGTATTTATTGTTCGTCTTCGTCAAATTATTGTTTAAATGAGAATTTATTGTTGTTTATTGCCAGTTTTGGTTCATAAAAATGCCTTTAAATTGTGTGGATGTAGTATTGATAGTTGGTAATTTGTCACTCGTCTATATCGACGGTGTCACACCCTACTGCCCTCTCCATTACCCCTCCCCGATACTTGTGAAAAGCCTCTCTCGACTCGTGATGCTCAGAAGATTCGAATTACTCATCATCCCCACCTCTCCCCTCTCCCCGTGCACCAGGCCTGTTATTGATTAAGTAAGAGGATGGGAGAATTTCCCGTATGTTTACCCCAAGTTACGTCCTGAGTGATTGTAACGCCTACATATTTTCCGGACTTGACGTACTATTTTGTCATGTAAGATCGATGTGATGTATTTTTCTTTCTCCAAAATTTTAATGCCACCCATTTCTATAGGTTTAATTCCTAATCCTGTTTTTCGCTCCAGGCTTAAACTCCTGCTAGACTTCGTGTTAATGATTCCCTAACTTACTTTTTGGAAATCTCATTTCGGTCACTGCTCACATGCAGACGAGAGCTCAAGAGATGTGCATCATTTATCAAAATCTATCTACGTGAGCCCATATGTATCGTGAGAAAATCTTTTTTTGAGGTGTGTCGTGGAAGGAATACAGCTTCTGAGTTTGATAGCATTTAAAAGTTCGATGCTTTCGTCGGAAATCCCCTTCTCTCACGACTGAATTGTTCCCGAGCTCGGAGGCACCGTATTACTCATCTCCCTACTTACCCTCCCTACTACATCCCGTTCATTTGATTGGATTAAGTAAGAGGATGGGAATCATGGGAATGGTGTGGGGTGGAAGTTCACCTTTAGCGTTCGTTGACGTCTCATTCATTTCCTCTCATTTTTTTAGGAATTTGATCAGTGCACGTTTCTAATGACATGGGGTGCTTTCCATTCACTCTAGGGTTCTGCCCCTTTCGCAGCAAAACTGCTCCCTTGCTTTCCATTCGTTTCAGACCGACCCTGCGCCCTCGGCAGCGCTCTTCAAAACTGACCAGGGGGTTGTGTTTGCACCTTTCGAGATAATTCCGATCACGTTACTAAGGAGTCACGTGGGACAATAACGAAGAGTTCGAGAATGTTATGTATTTAAACCATTCGTAAAAACCTCACGCGGCCTTTCCCTTCGGGATATCGTTGATGGAGTCGAATATCTATTTTAGAGCCGCAATAATCATCATATCAGACGCTTAAGTTATCCATCCGAATGTTACAAACACACCAAAATCGCGAAGATTTCGTTGTTTTGCCACATGACACCTTAGTTACGTGATCTAAATTATCTCGAGCGGCTCAAACACAAACCCCTCAGGAGCTGAGTTTATGTGAGCAGAAGAAAAATAGAGCTTCAATAATCGCATCATCAACGATTGTTGTTTTTGTGTTGATTTGTTACCTAAGGCGTCAAACATGAATTTTGTAAACATTTTTTATTACTATGCGGTAAAAAGCTTACGTTTTTATACGTATTTTGAACTAATTCAATAACTACACACCAAACATTCGGCCGTGACTATTATGGAACTCAAGAATGCCTCCTTCGGGCAGGTTACCGTACGTTTTGCCTGCGCACTTTGTTCAGTTCAACATCGTTTGGTACGTTAATGTGTTCTGATATGCTCTAAAATGGACAAGACTTTTCTTTTTGGGTTAGTTACTTATAAAATCCATCTGAAATATTCAAGTTACCCTATGGGGTGCGCGAGAGGATTCTCGGAGATTTTAAACGAAAGCATTTGTAAATGCTAAATAGGAGAAGAATTGAGTGAAGTGACACCGTAATTCGTAGTAGTTACTTGTGAAGATAGTGTTCAGGAATATTTTCGAATGAGCAGAGCCTATTAACAGGCATTAGACCTCATTTGTTTTTGTAGGATGCAATTAAAATTTTTATGTAGAAAGCTGTAGGTTGATAGCAATTAGAGAGATATCCTTTCAGCTGAGAGATTTCTAGAAGACTTAAAAACTGTTGCCAGGCCTTAGGGCTCTGAAAGAAACGAAAATGTATTACTGGGTGTCTCCGAGGAATGTTAATGCGACTCGAAATTCATTTCCAATGAACGGATTCCGAAGATTCCGACGATGTTTTTTGGAATTCCGTAGGCCACCAACAATTCTCCTTCCACCCATTCTCCTTCCTGGTCCTTTCCCGTCCTCCTCTTGGCGCTCAATTGACTATAATTTACATCTACATACTTATGCATAGTACCGTGCAAGCCGCTTTAATAATGTGTAGCATGGGTGAATTTGCACCAGATATGCATTACTATGTGTTATATTGAATTTTTTGTGACTTTATGGTGGCTGACTTGCGTGTGAATTATTAAACTATGGATTAGGAACCTGCTTGGCATAAAGTCCTGTAAATGTCATTATTTAAATCTTTTTAGTTGCGATGTATGGTGTTAGTAGCGCTTTGCAGATTGTGTGAATTGGATAAATGTGGATTTGGAACCTTCTTGCATAGTTGCTTAAAAATATTATTCTTTAATATTTCGAGAATGTGATGCGTGCTCTTAGTAGTGTTTAGCGTTTTTCAAAAACGTTACATTTAGAAAAATCAATGTACGGGACTGCATTTAAGCTGGTTTGAGCGACATAAAACTCCTCATAAAAGTCAATGAATTTGACTTCATTTTAAAGAAAAAGATATCTTAGTCCTGAAGATAGCAATATGTCAGTCACTGAACCGCACTACCTTTGGCATAGATTTTTGCCCAAAAAAATTAGGCACTTTCCATGGGATATTCTACGGCTGTTTGTTCCTGAGAGACATTATTTTTTAAAAATACGCGATTTTTGACGCACTGATCGAGGCATATATGTAGTGGTGCGTATTTTGAAATACCCTCAATTATTTAAAAATAAATTTATTACTCGTAATAATTTTTATAAAATCAAAAAATCTATAGTTTACGAAGGCATTATCAGCGAACAGCGTGAAAAAATTAGTCAAGTTAACCCTCAAAGATGTGTTTTTAGTTATTTATTCAGAAATGAGGTTGTAAAAACAAAGTGTTTGCGTCATTAATGTGACTGGATTTACTTCATGCTTCTTACAACTGCATTTTAAAATTATATCGAATATGGTCTCTATTAGGGCGAGAGAAAAATCTCGATCAAACTACCTTAATTGCGCAATGCGTTATTTCAAATGTAATAGCCATCTCCATGCTGTGCAATGTGCGTGGATCATAACGACTTTGTCGTCGAAGCTGCGATAAATCCAAGTCTCTTTCGCGCCTGATTCACTCCCAAGCCAGATGAAAACGTCGTTGCCCTCGACTTCTTCCACCCAGGTGGACTGCTAAGAGGTATTCTTAAGGTTCATTTCCCTCGTAAACGTCGGAAGAGGTCAAAAACCACATTTTTATGCTCATCGATGTGAAAATTAGTTCTTCTCCCAGTGTCAGTTCCGTGGGCCATTGTCAAGGGATGGGACGCCTTCCAAAACTAGTGTGGGGAATCAGCGAGACGTTTCCCTTATGAAAATTAAAATAGTATTCCATATTGATATATTAATGTTAAAAAAGTTTATAGTATGAAAATTAACGTTTGCATGGTGTGCCCACGTTACATCTATATCTTAATCTACAAAATATTCTGCAAGCCACCTCAGGGGTGTGTGGCAGGGGGTGAGTATTCACCAACATGCATTACACTATACCCTAATGTTAATATTTTTTCAAACTCATAAATCTCATCGAATTAATTTATGTGATATTGCCTTTCTTTATTCTGTTCATTAGATTCCGTCCTCTGTGTCCTTTCTACCTCACAGTATGTTTCATTAGTAAAAATTATCTTGAGGAGTTACCTACCATGTTTGTTGAGAGTAGACTCTGGTACCTTCCTCTTTTGTCATTTATTTAAGCATAACCATCGAAATTCAGTCCCATCTGTTGCAATTAATTTTGCTGTCAAAGAAGTGAAGTTCCGCGTATTTTCTCCGGTATTTTCTTTTCCGGTTTCCTAAATGGAGAATACCAAGGTTTGACCCAAGGTTGTTGAAGCTGCTGGCTGGCTATTAAACTGGCCAGACGCATGTTTCCAGCATATTCAGCACGTCCTCTGCCGACGTTGACATTGATTTTACGATCGATTTTTTAAGAAAGCTCGTTTCCTTCGAGGCTATTTCACGATTTTCCTTTCCTCTTTCTTCCTCTTCCTTGTGTAAGATATGAACTACAGGTTACTCTCTGAATATGGTTAGATGTTATATATGCGTTTGTTTATCTTTTGTTTGTTTTCGTTCATTTCGTTACTCGTTATAAAGGTGCTTTTTTGAGTCATTTTTTAAATCTAAATGATAAAAACTAAAGTTAAGTTCATAGTACTTAGCGATTCCTTATTTCATTATTTGTGTAGTAATTCTCTTCTTTGTTTTACCATGATAATGAAGCATTTTATATGGCAGGGAGTAACATTAACGTCTTCGCCTGTTAACCCTAAGGCCGGAGCGCCGGTTCGAGTCCTGCCGGTGTAGATTTGTCACCGAGAAATTTGTTTCCATGCTGGTTAAAATGAATCAGTAAGGCCACTATGAGCTGTTTCTGTGATACTTGAAAATCTATACAAATATTATATCGTGTCACGAGATGCGTGTATGTATACAGGTGCTGGGAATCTGTATTCTAGTATTTCTAATGCCTTTGGTTCAGTTGCCGTGTATATTGTTGATTCTGTACTTGTTGTTTCGGTTTTACGTAGGTAATATTTTCAAGTATTTTCGTTTCAAGAGTGATTACACTTCGATATTGGAGGTTATAGCTTGCATAAAGCCAAACTAAATTTATAATTCAAGTTAAATAAGTCAATATTGGTCAAGTTAAATGTATAAGACCTTAAAAAGCGATGGACGCTGCGATGTCACCAAGAACTTGGGTAAAGAAATGGAGATGAAAGAAAATAATTGGGATTTTAAGCCATCATGCAGAGAAAGATAAATATCGGATAATGGTGATGATGTCTTCGTAATTTGTCTGGAAGAGACTGGGCGAAAAGTTATCAGAATTTCGTAAAATACCAATAGCGATGAATGATGGCACACCATGTGTTGCATTTTTTTCTTGCTCTCTTTCAGTCCTTGGCTTGTATGTATTTTTCCTTAGGTTAACGCGGTGCTTTCGTCGGAAAGTTACCCCGGCATTTTTCGCTGTTTTTTGTCTCTGTTTATACTGATTCATCCATCTCACTCACTCTCTTCAATTTCTTCCGTGTCGCGGCTCCGCTCGAAACAGCCGCTTCTTCCCCTTCCAGTCTTTCTCCACCACCCTCATCCCCTCTTCCTTCCCTCTCAACCCCCTCGGTTCCAAATGCTCGTGACTCATTCTCCCACATCGCTTTTTTTCAACTTGTCACCGAGCTCACTCGTTTCCTCTGCGCTTTCCAGGCTTCGATTTGTGTACCCAACTGAAAGTGTTCGTCATTTCTCTCCAATATCCTATGTTTTTGCTTCCCTACTTTTTAGGTGCATTTTGTGAGAATCGTAAATAAAAAAAGTTGCCACTTGAAAAAATGGTTTTATGAGTGGTAGTTTAGTGTGGTTTTGGGAAAGGAGCACCCATGTGACAAAAAGATGAATCACTAATACCGAGTACTAGTCGACGCTCATGATCCGGAGTGTGGGATAAACGGTGGAATTTCAGTAAGAACCTGAGATATTCGGTGGTTCCTGACGACATTGGTTACAACTACGTCTACAAAATACCCTGCAAGCCACCTCAGGGGTGTGTGGCAGGGGGTGAGTAATCATTAACATGCATTACACTATACCCTAAAGTTAGTATAACTACGACCAATTATGCACTATACACGCGGGCAGGAATTTCTTCAAGACCTGGGGATTTATTTGGACTTAAAGATTTTAGCAAGTTTTCTATTCCGTGAGTGCAAATATTGATAGGCGGCATCTTTTGGTTTCTTTCCCCTTTGGTCATTGTTTTAACAATCGTCCCATCGGACTCTTAAGTGTAATGTGCGTCTGCATGCTGGCGATCATATGGTACATTGGTGTAAAATAGACCATGCCCCGTTCGATTTACATGGTTATTACCATGGTAATCTATTATAAGGGAAAGAGTTAGTAATGCGAACGCCCGGTTGTTGCCGACCATGGTAACTTTTCCTACCCGAGTAAATCTACCAGGGTACACTATCTAACCCCAGCTGCTTTCTGCCATCCGAATCCACGATAGCAACGATGGTCATGTGATCATCAACCATCATCATCTTCAAGTGACCGGTGCGAGTTAAATGTGGCGCAGGTTAAAGAGAGGAAAATAAATACCAGTTGTTCTGCTGTGATTGAAGACATGCGAATGCGATTTAAAATTACGAACATATTTTACAATGGTAAGAAGCTAGTTAAGCGAACGGGGCATAACTGTTTATCAGTGAATAATTTAAGTGAAGGGGAAACTAAGATTTAAGTTAAGAGAACATTTTCTTCTATGGTATATTTTGAAGTTACTGTTAAAAAAAATAAATTACGTTAGAATAAAATAAAGTATATGAAATATATCATTAGCCAAAATTCATAACTACCTGTAATTCTCTCTTTCTGGCAATTGTAAGTGGAATGAATACATTTAGACGAAAGTTAGTGATGGATATGTTGCTTTGAATTCTGTCAGTAGAGTATTGATAGTAAATTTTCAAGGATCCTAAGAAGAGGTATAGCCATCAGCTGATTAACATTGATAAATAAAAAACTAAATCTATTTTCCTTCCACTTTCTGGTTACATCTTTGGCCCCGCTTGTTTATGCTTCATACTCTACGCTTTGTTTTCCTAAAATTTGTCGCACTCTATCGACTGATGCTATTTGGTTTATTTCCTTCTCTCTCATTTTTGTGCGTTGCTTTACTCTCAATATCCATTTGCTAGCTTGAAATCCTTACCATTCAGGTATTTTCGCTTCTCCAAACGTAAAATTGGAGTGTGTCCCTGGAATATGGGATGTCTTCTGTTCGTCTAGGGCTTTTATAATTAAGTTAGGCATTTCTACTTATCAGTTTCTTTGGAACTAGACTTTGGGATGTCGTCTGTTCGTCTAAGGCTTGTACATCTAAGTTAGGCGTTTCTACTCAGCAATTTTTTTTCTGAAAGTACTTCCCTGGTTTTTTTAAAGCTTCTTATATTTTGTCAATTTCATGGCAGAATGACGCATGATTTTCTGCCAACTTCAGAGTATATGTGCTGGGTGAAATTCTCACTGCCTTGCTCCTGACTCATTGACTGCATGGGAACTCTTTTTTTTTACCGATTTTTCATTTAGAAATGCGCGAAAAGTGCACTACTCATGCATAAAGAAATGCATGGACTCTCGCGGATAAAATGTATACCGGTTTAGCTGGTTCAATTATAAGGACCACTTTTATTCCGAGAAGACACTGTCAAACATGGGCCTAAATCGCACCGTTCACTCAAGGATTTCTCAGAAGAGACGAGCATGGAAAAAGCCTTTCTGCCGAGCATGGGCGTCGGTTTAATTTTGTCCCAATGTTTAGTTGATACTCTCGATTTGTTTCCATATACGTATTTGTGTGAGCCATGACAGCCTGCTATTTTCGTATATCTGGTCGGTGATTCATATCTTTCAAGTGCTTCCTACTAATTCTGACCTAAAATTTATATGCTTATCATTGTCGCAGCTGGAATTTTCTTCATTTCCTTCGTTCCTTACCATTAAGTTCTATGCTACATGGATTGGTTGTAAACTTCAAAATTATTGAGCTATCCCTAAATTTCTTTACCTATCCTGGAGTTTAAGGGAGTCGATCCCGTTCTACTTTAAATGTGTAAAATGAATGGGATGCATGCAATCAACAGGTTTCAGTTGTAGTGTAATTGATTCATTTTGATAATTTAAGGAACTAATGCAATATCTTCAAACGGCATTAATTGTTGTCACCAGAGAGGGGAAGCACTAACGTACCCCTAAGTAATCATTTTAGCGAAACCGTCTCTAGTGATGAAAGTTGATTACTAGGTGACTGAAAGTGCTTTTTTTACTAGCCCAATTAGGTCGACTGCGGTGCTGAGAAATAAATATTACTGATGATTAATTTTTTTTCTCAAAGTTTTATTATTTTAAGTATCTCGAATACTTGGGAGAGGCTAGAAAACCATGCTGGCCTCGTTTGGTCAAATCTATACATGTGCTACTGTGTATTGTAATTATCTTATCTGAGTTTACATTCTGGCTTTAGATCGTAGTCATTACTTCCAGGGATGGTAAGCATGCTTGCACCATTTTTGATCCTTGGTTTTTGGTGATTAGTTTATAAATATTTCTTTTTCTTCGCACTTGTGTCATTGAAATATTTAATAGTGTTAACATTGTTGTAAGCGTCACTTGTTTCTTCCCAAAAAAAATTTGCTGTCTGCGATCTAATTGAAAAAATCATTGTTTTCTACATCTACATCTACATATTACCCTGCGAGCCACCTCTAGGGTGTTTGGCAGGGGGTGACAAGTCACCAAAATTCAGCATGCAAGCGGACCCCCACATGCACACCGCACGGTCATGAATATTAAGGATACTAACCAATTCCATCATTAACTAAAAACCATCATACAGCATGCAAGAGAATCCCCACATGCACGCCACACATGTACGATGACACATAATATTCTACATGCTACTTAAGAGGGTAATCTGCCTATGAAGCTAGAACAAGCAAAACATGCTGTTAGAATCACCATAAAACTCCGCAAACATGCTTTAAGAAATACATAAGTTAGTAAGCTACACTACCAGTCAACTAATCTATTTCTAAGTCCTTACACAGCCGTTATAGTCTCTTATCGCTCGCGGAAAAAACGACATTTTGAATCTATCTGTTCTACAGTCTATCTCTCTTATTTTATTTTTATGATCTAATCTTTGTTCTCATCTCCGTTGTGATTTCCACAGATTTCTGGAATTAGCAATTGCTAGGGAGCCATCACGAGGCTCAGTCGAGGTTGTTAGATATAAGGCTTTCAGTTATCAAATGGTTCCTTGTTTGATTTGGCGGAAGCATAATTCATCCGATCTTTAAGTGTTGTGGTCGTCCTTCTTTGGCTTCCAATTGTCGATTTTGGTTCGGGCGTCTTGTTTCTGCATGTATAGATGTTGAGATAAACTGCTAACATACCGCGAAGGGGTCAAGTGCATGTGATCAGGCTCCTCGTCACTGTTTATCTTTGAAATATATAGCTTTTTTGTAAAATTTATAGCTTCTCGATATGCCTTAGTTCTATCTACAAATTTTCTTGACGCTCTGAGACCTCCCTTCCTCAAATAAGTGTGGGTGTATCTTATAATTTCCAAGGGGGTCGCATCCCCCCAGACTTGGTCCATATCCGTCACGAATTTGCCATCTCATTGCTTTCCATCCTCGCTCTCCACCCGTATAACCAACCCTTCCCTTTCGGCAGTTTCCTCTCTCGACCTATCTGCCTCCGGCGGAGAGATTCAAGCAAAGCGTTAAGCATGTGCAGAAAATTTTCTCGGGTTTCCCACAGGGATTCGGTCAATTGCTCCGTGTTCGCCAACGTTTCGATGCCCGAGTCGGGCATCGTCATCAGGGCAGATGTGAGTGTTGAGGTGGATGTTGGTTCCCTTTATATATTCCCCCATCCGTGTCAAATGTGCCGTGATTGTTGGTGTGGAGGGGTAAGTTTGGATTGTTTTCCGCATTTTTTGGAATTGCCGTATTTTTACGTCAAGTGCCCAAGGCGGGTTTCCAGGAGTTGCTCAAGGGGAAGCCTGAATCTTGGTTGAGATTGATTTTCTCCATGAGAGTCTCAATGTGCTCCTTGACCAGGGGATCCCGAAATCTGGAGGAGTGGGCGAGAATCGTGGTTTCGTCAAATCGAATGAGGTGGTCGAATCCATGGCCTTGTTCGGCGATGGCTGATTTTTCAGGTTGTCCAAGTCGTAGATGTTGCTTGTGTTCCTTTAGATGTGTCTCTATTGTGCGTCCCGTCTCCCCAATGTGAGTGGCTCCGCACTTAACGTGGCACCCGGTAGACACCTGACGTCTTGAGCCCAGCATGTGTCAACTACGAATTAATTCCATTGGTTTTCTCGTATCAGATCTATTGGTATCACCTAAAGGAGAGTTTCCGCCTAAAATCAGCGAAATTTGGGTATTTCTGTCATATTTTGTGCTTAATTATGCCGATTCATCGAAATAATATGATAATGAGTCTGAAGACGAAGAGTAGACAGAAATATATGTTGTGAAACATACGTACATAAAGTTATACCACAACTTTGAAGAAAAACTGGTGCTATTCCCCGGTTGTTGACTTTTTTGAGCTTCCATTTTGTGTTTTCCATTTTTAACATCGAATTTCGACTTCAAATTAATAATAAGCCACTCAAAAAAACCCTAGTTCGAGCTTTAGCGGGAATCTAATGAAATTTTCTATGTGGGCCTGGACCTTCCCCCCCTTTCAAACTCATAGTATGCGATTTCTCCGTCTTCCAACCGACTTGGATGTTTTGATCTTCTTTCGCTTTCTGCTCACGTTCGTGTTATTCCTCCAGGCATTCTCTCTCTTTCTCTCTCCTCAACCCAAAATCTTTTCCCTCCATTGCAAGCTCTCTCCTCTCGCTCAATTCAATTTCTCTCGAAGCTTCTCTTCGGTCAACCGCAAGGACATTGGCCACTAAGACTCCTCCCCGCAGAGATCTCCCCAAAATAGATAGTTATCTGCCGAATTATATGATGATTTTTGTGTACCTAGGCCGAAATGTTTGCGAATGATAAAGGATAGATGGGGAGATTAAGTGGTGTGTGAATGACGAAATTTAAGTTGTGGTGCATATCAAGGAATAAATGCTTGCTTGAGGAAGCAAAAATCGCAGTGTACAAAAGTGTACTTCTCCTCATTTTATTGAATGCCATTGAAACTTGAGTATGCCAGGATAAGCATAACATTAGGCTAAATTCAGTAGGTGTAGATTATCTGGGAAGTGTTTGCGGTAAAAGTTTTAGGAATAGGGTTAGAAATGAGTGGATGATGAAAGATTGTGGAATAGATACTCCGGTAATGGACATGTATGAAAGGAGCATGCTTATTTTTTTTTTATCAAGTTGAAAGAATAAATGGGAGTCGAATAGCGAAACCGATGCATGAAAGAGGAATGAATGGTTTGAGAGGAAGGTGTTGACCAAATAGCTCATATTGTGGTGGAAGAGACTCTTAAGAGGATTAATATTAGGAGTGTTAAAATCAACAAAGTGTGCATGAAGCAATGCGTGAATATGGCAGAAGCAAAGGGGTGTTTAAAGGAATATGGTATTATGGAGGAAATTATGAAAACGGTATCAAAACGAAGTTATTTTTTTCTAGGTCCAACGCTAAGAATTAAGCTTCTTGACCGTGCCTACCCCGAAAGAGGACGGCGTGAATAATATGCATGTATTTATCTGTCAAATTTAGTCTTTTTGACAATCTCCGGCTAACGGAAAAATATGGATGGTGAAACCATAAGAAATTTCTCTTGCACTGGACTATTTTGCACAATATTTATTCCTTCTTCAGCATTGAACTATTTCTATTCCCCTTCATAACGTCCTAAATGCCCTACTCTTCCTCCCTCTTCCCCTCTTAACGCAGTTTTTTTCGTGGCAATCTTCTTGGCAATCTTCTTTCGTGGCAAGCATCTTCTCCGTTCGCTTCTTTTCGTTTTTTCTGCTTTTTCTCGCCAGCCACTTCACCTACATTATCTAGCATCTCTTCGATGGCTTTCGTCTCAACCAGTTTACTTTCTCCACCCTTCTCCAAGCTCACATTTCCAAAGCCTCTTATGTAGGCACATCCTCTTTCCTCATTGACCAAGTTTCATTACCTGACGTGCGACAGTGAGTTCTGCATCAATAGCTTTACCAATATTTTCCTAATGCTTTCATTTATGAGTCCTTATCATTATTATTAATTTCCCTCTTCCTTTTGATTGCGTCTTTGCCAGTGATGCCCTTCTTTTTACTTTGGAGAGGAATGATTGTGTTTGTAATAGGATTTGGCTCAGTAAAATTTCGAAAGATGTCTCCTAACCTCTTCTCTCGTTCCTTTTGCCTTACTAAGCTTTTTTCGCGATTTCTCTTTAGTCAGCTGGTAGGACAATGGCTATCAGCCTCCGCTCTGGAGAAATCACCTCGTCATTTATAGGTTTGCCATTTGACAGTTTCGCGGCTTACGAAAAACATTCTTGGCGCTTCGTTAGTATTTTCTCCCATACTAAACTCCTTCTGCGTTACATTATTTTCCACTTCATTTCTTAATAATCTTGCATTTCTCATACTGACATCCTAAATGCATCGTCGCCTCCTCCCTACTCCCGCGTTACCCAACAATCTCCCTTCCACCACAATATTCACTTTTTTTCATCCCTAATACGTCCTGCATCTACTTTTCCAGCCTTTTTTCATCCCAATCGGCTATTCCTAATCGGTCTTCCTAAAGTCACATCCTCTTTCGGCCGTTACCGCATTTCGCAAACATTAATAGCTGCATTCCGTATGAAAGTTTGTACGAACCATTTCTTAACATTTTTGCAAATGAGTTCGTCATTAATGTATTATTTTCAGTGCTTCCTTGTCTTGTGTTTCTTATTTTCCAGAGGAATCATTATTCAAGGCATTGTATCATGAAATATTGTTGTAGACAATTTTAAGGGAGGAATTGTTTTTGATCTGCCGGTTAATCTAGGTTTACATGAATCGTTGCTACTCTAAATTTCCTCCCAAAAACTCCCCTTTCCTTCCCACTAACTCTCTCTGTGACTGAAAATACTTCCTGAATCTCTTCATATGGGAAGTATTTATAATTTTTATGTATTTTTGTGGAATACTAGTGTGTTCGGTTGTTTGTATAGATGTTAGGTTTGTTAGAGAACCCGGAAATTGCAGAAAATTTGTACTTTCCTATTTCTGTTGCCATCAACGATACATATTTTTGTTGTCACCGGTAGTCTTACACTTGATTAAGATTTTCCTATTGACTGGATCTTGTCGATCCTGTGTCGGCGTTTTCTTTTTTTTGTAGAAGCGAGCATAACTAAGTCGCCGTTAGTTCTTGTCCGAAAGCAGCGGTGACACATTCAGGACCTTTTGTATTCGTTTCCGATATTTCAGCAAAATTGTGCAATACGCAGCTTGTTAAGAGTGGTTAAAGCTTTAAAGTCAATCGTTCATTGCTCTTGGCCATTGTGTTATTTAACGTTCGTTATAATCTACTCAGTGCAGTCAGGAGGATACTGTTACATTTCTTTTTTTCATAAACGTAATTATTATCTTTAAAAATCTAGCAAACATGTCTTTGACATAGCAGTTACTGTTAGTAACTTCCAACACTTTTCAAAATAAAATGTTAAGGAGTTGATGTTCTACGTTAAACCGAATAATTCAAATTGTCGCAGTCCTTGTATTTACGCGAATTCTGTATATTGAGTCCATTTGGAGATGTGTTGGCCGGCTGGAAACGTTTTACCAAATCCCAAGTCCATACTTTATGTCGTTGCAGTGACTGAAGGAAATATTGCGTTTGTATTTGGATGTTGCTTACTCCTATGTTTTTTGTGTGTTTATGTACATTGGCTGCTTATGTTTATACCACCCACTTAAGCCTAATGCATGAGTCTTAGTATTAGCTCAGCACAATTCTGGTATTTCAGTCTGTTATCAATAACTAATAACATAATTAATTCGAAACCGGTTATCACAAATGTGCGTCCTGGAAAACATTTCGTAATTGCATGTCGCAAGTAAATATCCTGAGTTAGGGATGCAGTATCGAACCGTCGCTTCAATATACGGTACTTTCATGGTAGGTACTATCTCAAAATCAATAACTCGCTGGCTTACCACGCAAAGAAATTCGAAATGGCTCTCTGGTTTGCGAGAGAATTTGACTACACGTTGAACACTTTTTATAACCAAATTATTGTTGAAATGTGTGAATACCTGCGCTCTCTTAGGTGATGCAAACTAAATTTTTGAATAAAATGAGTTGACGATGAGGCTACTCGAAAGTGGCTATTTGAGTCCATAAGTCATGTATGGTGGCGGTTTCCTTAATCGTTGTCAGGGTGTCATGAGTTTCCACAACATTCGTAGTCCTTTTGAGAACTACTTAACTGGTGATGAAAAGCCATAATTTTGTGGAGAGTGAACATTAATGTGAGGGAAAATAACACACTTGATTTTGGGTTCTAAGTTTTGGGAACCCTCTCTCTCCTTCGCGGGATTCGAACCTTTACTTTATAAGAGTTCAGCGCGACTTGAATGTTGTCAGACTTTTGCTATAACAGCTCCACCCTCCGCTGTAGGCCTATAAGAATTGTGCGCTTAAAAAAATTGGATTCATCAAGTGACCTTTTTCCGATATTAAAATCATTTGTTGCTTAGGCATTCAAGTTCCAACATCCAAACGCCCCTATCTTCATGGACCATTTGAAACCTCCTCTTTTTTTAAGCCTTTTTTCTTCCGTCATCACTCAGTTCTTTGGCTCCGTGGTTAGCTGCAAGTGCTCAGGATGCGTGAAGGAAATATGAAGCAGACTCAGTCAGCGTAAAAACCCTTTCCTACGAATTTCAGGCAGATGGCTTCGATTTGGTTGATTATTGCGGTTGCCTAGGGAAGCGTGGTCAATTGGAGATCGATGAACATTACTAAGAGATGAAAAGGAGAACATGTATTGCCCCAGAGGAGAAGGCCCTGCGTGATTTTGAGTTTATGATTGCGCCATAACGTCCTATTTTATTCTGGCTGGACGTTGAGCTATAAGTGAAAGAAATGCTGTTGCGCTCTCTTCTCACTTACAATTAGTTGCTCTCTAAACTAGGCGATATAACCGCACATCCCAAGTGTTAATGCAGTAATAATAGCGGTTTGTTTAATCGTTATCAGGGTGTTATGAGTTTCCACAACATTCGTAGTCCATTTGAGAACTACTTAACTGGTGATGAATAGCCATAATTTTGTGGAGAGTGAACATTAATGTGAGGGAAAATAACACACTTGATTTTGGGTTCTAATTTTTAGGAACCATCAGCGGGTAGTCTTTCGGTAAACATATTAAGGGGTATGTTGGTCTTTTATTGTGGAATATACCGAACAAAATCACATTAATGTTCTCATGCGTAATGTGTGGTAATTTAAATCAAAGGGTCGCCAAAAAGCTTTGCGTATCCTGGATTCTGTTTCAGTCTCTCGTCCGTTTGATTGATTGATTCATTAGTTGGTCTGATTAGGTTTAAAAACGCATCTCCATCATCCGAGTCGATGAACTTCTGTACAATGGTGACCTCGTGACCAATGAATACCAATATGACGTTGCCATGTTTTAAACACCGTTTCCCATTTGAAATTTTAAAGAGTTCTTAGGTTATTTCTGGTTAAAATTAACATTTGCGCACACAGAACGGACTATGTAACTGTTTGTGTCTTGCGGTTTGGCAAACTATAAACTTTCCTCTATTTCAGGGTTTCATTTTAACTCCACTTCCAATCTTTTTAAGATTTAATTACCAGATTCATGATGGACCATATGTAAGAATTCGTAATGACTCCGTATTTTATATTTTTACGCATTATTTTCCCATTCCCGGTTTTCGTAACTTAAGTGCGGTCCAATGTTGCGATTAGGAGTGGTACCTGTCTATTTATGACTAACAATGTTGTAAATAACGTGCATTGCCTGGTTCGCTAATCAGCGAGCAGAAGTTACGAAATTCTGGTATTTCAGTCTTTTATCAGAAACTAATAACATAATTAATTCGAAACCTGCTATCGCAAATTTGCGTACTGGAAAACATTTCGTAATTGCATGTCGCAAGTAAATATCCTGAATTAGGAATGCAGTATGGAACCGTCCCTTCAATTTTAAGGCATTTTCATGGTGGGTACTATCTCAAAATCAATAACTCGCTGGCTTACCACGCAAAGAAATTCGAAATGGCTCTCTGGTTTGCGAGAGAATATGACTACACGTTGAACACTTTTTATAACCAAATTATTGTTGAAATATGTGAATACCTGCGCTCTCTTAGGTGATGCAAACTAAATTTATGAATAAAATGAGTTGAATATGAGGCTACTCGAAAGTGGCTATTTGAGTCCATAAGTCATGTATGGTGGCGAAAATGATGTGAATAAACAAGGGACTCAGCGTTATCTCTGTGGTTCCTGAGGTGAAAATTACGGGTTTGGAGCCATTTATTTAGAAGATAGCTTTTTGGCGTCAGTAGTTCACAAACAACTGTTCGGCGGAAATCTTAATATGCCCCCGACATATTTTTCGAAGATAGCCTAATATTTCTTGCAAAACAGCTGTTGTTTTTTACTCTTGATGAAAGCGGATGTATTTCCCGTTATAAACTACGTCAATCAACCATATAAATGTCTTAACGCACTGCTAAACTAAACGAGATTAGATTAGGCATTATGTATGATCAATTTTTTTGTAGCTTCTCGACTTGAGAGCTTTGCAAGTACAAACGAGTGTACGATTTCTTGTGCGTATTGGCGTCACTGTGCCAAATAATTTTTTTGGGTAATAATAGTTTACAAAAAGAAACCTGCACTCGTATCGAATCGCCAGCTTTGTTCTGATTATCTTGGTCAGAGTGCAGAGTAAGCGATGGCGATTTGCCTGTGAGGAATTAGAAATATAGATTTTTTTTGGGTCAAAAAATGTTTTTTGCGGAATTAGTTGATGAGTGAATAAGCGCCATTAAACTCCAATAAAATTTCTCCAGCTGCAGTTTATCCTTCTGATTTTTTTTCGCGGACTCTTTCGAGTCACTTTTCTTTTGGGTTGCCTTGACCTTAAATCTGCGCTGTTTTGGATTTTTTTTTTATTTTCCGGCTTTGTAGCTCAACTGATCGTTTACCCTCCATTGGTATTACAGCAGCTTCGTCAGAATGGAAAACATTTTTTTCCTTTTCAATCATTCCTTGATGTTCCGCTTTTCATCAGTTGTAGTATTTTAAAACTGCGCCACCAAAGCGTTCCTCCAAACGAAACTGCAAAGTTAAGGCGTGTCGAAAAATCACTGGAGCCAAGTGAATCACGCTCAGTTTTTCTGCCTTCCCTACCGGATCTCGAATCCAAGGTTCTATAGATGTCCCATAAACCCGACACAGTTCTTTATAGTTTTTGTAAGTTTGTTCTGCTTATATTTATCCATGTGTTCGTCCTTTCGATCTCATATAAGAAAAAAATATCGTCTATGTTTGATACAATAATGAGGAAAAATTTGGCTGAAGGAGAAACTCAGCTGTGTTAACTCTTTTCCACTAAAACCTTGTCATTTTATAATTTGCCCTACTGCTGCTATAAGCGTCGCAGGGCTAATGGCTCTGTTGCGTTGAATATCGTTATTCCTTTTTAATCAATTTCTTACCTTAAAATGATTAAGTATCATGGTTTCTTCATTTCTTCCATTTGAAAGTAATATAATCATTATCTCAGTATTCGAGTGAACGGTTATATTACTCTAGTCATCATGGTGAAATGACACTCATTTACCCTCATTTCGTCAGTTTTGGAGAGCTTTTGGCTATTTAATGATTACTAATTGTTATTTTCAGATAAATAGAATACATTTTATGTTCTGTCGGTTAATCTTCATTTCTGGAGCCTGTTAGTTTTACTCTCACGGCTGTATTTCTAATTTGTGTTACGATCCCTCGGTATTGTCGGTTTTTGGAAGAACTCCAAGTGCGGTGCAACGTTTATCGGATTGGAAATCGTTTGCTGTTGGCCTTATTGATTCTTTCCGTGAATGTAAGCCAGTGCCAACGCCATCGTCCCTCTTCTGTTTCTTTCCCAACATTCTAGTAGTGTTAGATTCCTTCCAAGGATACTGTATAAGTATATATAGTATCCGTGATTCCATCAATGGCTTCAGTAAATGCATGCATTCGTCGTCATCATAGGTCTTCGGTGGCGGCGGGGTGAAGTTATCGCCTGCTTACCCTTCGGTCGCGGGTTCGAATCCCGCCTGGGTGGATTTTTCAATACTCCGGGGATGATTGTTTGTGTTTGTCGTTGTTGACTGTTAAACCACCTCATTGTAAAAGCCCATAGGAGCTGTTTTCGGTGGTCATGGAAAATTATTAAAATTAAAATAAGCACCAGTGATTTTGACCAGGAGATTAGAGGGCGCAATCGCTTTCCTCCGACGAAAATTAACCGTAAGTCTTCAAAAATAATTCTAAAATTGAAAACACGAAATTTTGATTATCTAGTTGACTTTTTCGTTTATAAAAACTTAGTATTGGATAACATTTATCATTTCCACTTGAGGAAAAGTCTTGCTTAAGTTGATGGCGCGTGGCACCAAAGACGTCTTGGAGGTTTCATCGTTTAATTTAAGATGTCTTTTTGCCTGGTGTAAGTTCACTTACGCTGAACTTACGCCTGGCAAACACGACTATTGGTGTCATTACTTTTAATTGATTTATCATCGCGTTTTCGTCGCAATGTGATACGTTTTTCCCAAGCGAAAAAATTGCTAATCTCTTTTCAAAATTGCCAATTAAATTTCGATTACGGATTTCATTGCGTCTGCTATAGTGCGTTGAGGGTGTGTTTTTTCTTAACTACATGTGAGGGAAAGGAACCGGAGAGCTCTCTAGTGTATCGAGAATTCCGAGAACCACCGCCACCATCCCCGCAATTAACCCCACCCATTTCTCACTCTTTCGCTTCGCGAATCCGGATCGGATTCCGCCCCGGGCGACCGAATCTCGTCCTCTCCGTTTCGCCTTCGTAAAGGACACAGCGCCCTCGGGTTTGACTCTCCGTGAACTTCAACTCGTTCCCCTCCTACCCTCCCTCCCTTTCTCCTCCTCACCGCCCCCTATCTCCTCATAATCTCTCTCCCTCCCTCTCTTCCAAATCACCGCACCCAAATCTTCCTCCTTCCTCTCCGAATATTAAGGAGGTTGGCTCCTGAAACGAGTGCTTTGTCATTTTTTTTTTAATTTTATGTTAGGAGAGAGGGTGTTCGTTGAAATTCAACGGAAAGAAGAAAAAAATCATTCATCAGTCTTTCATGAGATTAAAAGGATCACCAAGATGTGACGTGAAAAGTAGATGTACCATTTAAGGACCATTAACCACCCATGGAGAGGATGGGGTGAAAAATACCCCTGCTAAAAACCTCACTGTTATTCTCTTATAGATAAAATAGCGTAAGTCATAAAGGCCTCGGGCATTAGTTCCCATTGAAAGCCTATGCAGCGGTTGCCAAGTAAATTTTAAATTGTTAATGTAGTGGAAACAAATTGACTCTTTTGGAAACAAAAACACAATTTTCAGACTAAAGCGAAGCATGTAGTAAAATCAAAGGCAAGAAATAAAAATTAAATTTATTTAGTCATCCGACAGTGAAAGTTTCAACCTTAAATCTTGAGTGTCAGTAATTAAAAAAATAAATAAATTAAACCTGAACCAAGTTCAATGACTTCTTGTAGGGGCTAAAAGTTTACGAATACGGGGCGAAACTAATCCCTTTAAATTGTTGCTTGCAATTTTCCTATATTTTTTCGTCGATTCTACATCCTTTTTGACACCCAAAAGTGAAAATTTCAACCCTATATACCTTGATTGCAAGTAATCTAAAAAAATGCTAAAAAAAAGAAACCACAATGCTTTTCTTATTGGAGTAAAAGTTAATAATATGACATAAAAGAAAGCCATAAACTTTAGTTCGCTGTTTTTTGCTACTTTTGCGGTTGGCTTTAGGTCACGACCTGCATTTCTGCCAAATTGCAGCTTCATAAGTCGCCTGGAAGTCCTTCAAACAGGCGTCACTGGCAGGCAGATTACAACTTCCCGTATCGTTACTTTATAAGCGAGGTAAATAGATATCTCCACGGCGAAATATACATTTTAGATGCCAATATTCTCTCGATAAGGTGTTTACGAGGTGGAGAATTGGGTTAAGATTTTTCTGCCAAAATATCGCAGACGAAATGCGTTAGTGAAGTGCAAATGGCACTGCGTCCGGTTCTTTGGGCACATTTAAGGGACCACTATATAAAAAATCATTATCATTCGTTTATCTACATATTTTAGTTCGCTTTCTTCTTCCATTGATCATCCATATTATGAGTTTAACCAGGATTTTTTTTGAAACTGCATGAATGAAAAGGTGTGGTTTTGCGTTGACTCACACAGTCTTGATGCGTCGTTCCCAATTCTGCTGCCAAGTCAATTCCCTGGTTCGTCATTCTAATCCGAGCCCACCTCCCTCATCCTCTTCCACCGGTAATCCTCCAATCGCAACTCGTAATTTATTCCTGCAACACCGCTTATTACGCCCGGGAGATCCAGCGAAGGGGAGATGAGAGAAGTAAAAAACATAAAATACCCGGATTTGCATTTCCGATTTCCTTCCTCACCTTCGTTCATTTCTCTCTCCTCTATCATTTCATGCCTCTTTATCCTTTTGCCCTGCATGCGAAACTCGTCTCGCTGGAAAATTCCATCAGTTTTGACTTCACCTCCATCCTTCTCAATTCTTTGTCCCCCTCTTCGTCGCCTAGTTATCCTTCGGTTGTTTGGTTATTTGGGGGAGGTGATCGACAACTGAGGTCATTTGCGTAATTTAGTATAGGTGGGTAGAGCGATAAGAGAAGTATTACTTGGAGAGCTTAAGGAAGAGTGGATATAAACCCGGCGACGACTTCAGCCTACTATTAACGAAAAGTGCCATAGAAATGGCGGTTTAAAATTCCATCTGAAGGACGGAGTGCTACTCTTGAAGTGCTTTTTATATGTAAATCTACAAGGAATCGTTACTCCCCTGAAAAATATCTGGATTACGAACCCAAGCTCTTGTAAAGGGAAGCGAATATTCCATAAACTGATCCCTGACAATTGTAACAGCATTGAATGTGCGCAGTACTTTCGTATCTAGTTATTTTGTTTACTCCAGCTGCCGGTTCCCTTTCACCGAGTCACACAAAAAGATTATTGGAGGTGTAATGGAGTAGACGTGATAAACCTGCCGTCGGAGCCTATTATCAATCGAAGGCGCCCAGGAGACCTCAGTTTGGAGTCTTATCCGAGGGATTGAGTTTAGCATTTTTAAGCGATTTACATATGGCACGTTCTTTTACTTAAATTGCACGTTAATGGCATCGTGTGTCGTAGTTAGTTATTAGTCGTAGTTACACTTACTTCAGGGTATAATGTGTAATGCATGTTGGTGAATACTTACCCCCTGCAACACTCCCCTGTGGTGGCTTGCAGGGTATTTTGTAGATGTAGATATCTTTGTTTCTTCCCCCTGATATGTAACTGTAGGTCCTCCAATCTATAGAGGGCGTATTGAAATCTCCACCTATGATTAAATTTCTTCCGGTGTTCCTGGATGTGATGTTCTTTATTTGTGTTTCGAGTTCTAAAATTGAGGTTACGTCGGTGTTAGGTGGCCTGTAGTATGCGCACACGAATATTGTTTTTGATTTAGGGCATCTAATAGAGCACCATACCGATTCTAGGCTGGTATCTGGGACGATTTCCGCTTGGCTGACAATGGTATTCTTTACACTTGTTAAGATGCAACTAATTGTCAGTATTAGTAATACTATTAACTTGTGAATATTACAAGATACTAATTCATGCATAAAACAATAATTCTTTAAAAGAAATACGATGTAGACGCATATAACGGACCGTGGTTGAACACGAAGTTTATGGAAGAGTTTAAGTCTTCTTCTCTTTTCCCCTTCCCTTTTCTGGTGCTTCATTTTTTTGTCTTTTTAAGTCTCACCTCTCCTTGCCGCCCCACTTCTTATTTTCCTCGTCTTGTGCCCTCATCCTATCGCTTGTGAGAATTCGTCTCGCTCCCTTTCCCCCCCTCCCTCCCCTCATTACACCTCGAACCCCACTGGCAGGTGTTAAAAAACCTTCCTGGTGAGTTTCGAAGAGAAACGCAACATCTCGCGACGACCTTCGAGTGGACCAATGCCCTTCCGTCTTCCCCTCCCTTCCTTAGTGTCGTACATCCCCCCACCAACTCACCCCTCCCAATTCTCCTCCCCCTCTCTCTCAACAATCAGCCCTTGACTGACGTATGCAAGCGCAGCTCCGTGCTTCTAAGGGGACTCGCGATGGAGTGTCATCCGACTGAACTCTTCTCATCCATAAAGTCTACTCCGCTGAGTAGTATTAGATGCCTTGTTGACGTCCCGCCTTCCGCCGCCTGTTGGGAAATTTCGTCCTCGAAACCCACTTCCTAGGTTGGAAGAAATGATTCGTCCTTCGCTTCCCTAGAGAGAGAAGACGAGGAAACATATTATAGTCATCCTCCATACGACACCGCGTGTTGGTCGCTTGACTCTTATCCAACCCCGCACGGCAGGCTGCGTTTTCCCGCTATGTTGACGGAAGTGATAATTTTTTAAGCGTCCAACACGGACTGGATTCTGTGGACTTAGCGCACGAAAAAAGTGACCCGAGATGAGTTTTTTTTATAAATCCGTGCAAGCCGTTGAACCTAAATTAAGGTCCTATCTAATGGGGGTCAAGAGTAGCTTTCTCCAAGAAGTTATATTCTTTGGTGTCCACAGGTGTAAGTCCTTGTGTCTCTTCCAAGTGATAAAAAATACGTCTCCATCTATCATCTTTTTATGATTCCTGGCGTCCGTCTTTCTTGGAAAGGCAAGTTCATTTCTTAGAAAGTTAAGTAACTAGCCGTGCCTTCCGAGGTTCTCCATAATGTGTGCGCTTGTATTATCGTCATTCTTCTATTGCGCCAATTAGAGTGAAAACGTGATCGGCGTTCTCCAAATTTTGTCTGGTGCTTTAAAGTTTCACCATTAATTGATGGAGTGAATTCTCATGGCAGTAACTGTGAGCATCTCCTTACGAGAGGTTTGCGTTTTTGATAACGATAACGCGAAAGAAGGAATAGTGATTACATCCCAGATTATACTTTTCTCTTTCTCGTTCCCTTGAATGAAATATAGCGCTTTTTAATTTTCTATTTTAAGGATTGTAATATTTTAAAGTATTCATCGTTCATTGCTTAGACTTGGTGCTGTTATTGCTGTGTTTGTGTTCACCCATTAATTTTTCCCCATTTAAGTAATCAAGTTATTTGATGTGCTATATCAATGTATTGTGTTACAGTAGGTGAATTAGGAAATTTACTTTTTAATATAAGTATGTGACAGCGAATAATCCTAGATGTAGTCCATTTCTCAATATGGATTGAAGGGGAATGTCTTTTTTGTGAAATTCTCTATTAAAAGTAATGAGGTCCATGTTTGATATAACTAGAAATGATAGCCATTCATTTTTGTCGTGCTACTAGCCAAACATACTGAAATCTTTTCCTTATTCTTTCAGTATGGTCATTCGTAGCTTGGAGATAACAATCACGTAAAAAAATTAAAACTACTTTATTATAAAGATAGACGACGAATAACTTAAAGAAATGAAATGTGAGAATTGCGGGTGATGAAATGCTAGTGCCTTTTCGGAGACATCGGTAAAATTTAATGCTGAAAATTCAAGAAATGGAGTGGTTATTTTTATGGTCCCAAGCTGACTTTGGACCAGTTTATTTGCATGATGACTGTTTGGTGCACGTCTTGTTCAAACTTTAGGTGGAATGGCAAACAGTTCCCTTCTCCTATTTCGCTCTGTGGCGTTCCCAGGAATACGGTGCCCTTTATAGTCCAGGTGTCTCGCAGACTTTATTTATTCGTCCCATATTCCACTCGGTATCTTGGGACTCCTGTATCTTTCTTATCTTTCGTGGATTTTGCGACGTGCATTCCATGGTCATTAATCATATGGAAGCGGCGGTACATTCCAGCACAAATCCGGTGGGACTGGAGCAAAGTTTGCTATCTCCATTCTCGTTGACAAAGCCGTCCTGCAGTTCTTATCGCTTATCTCGAAATCATTATATCTGTATATTTTTAAAAATGTTTGAATTTTTGCTTTCTGTTTCAACTTTTTCTAAGTTACTAATGGACAATTCGCAACGTGAATAGCATTTTTTCATGAGCCCAGTTAGCATCCGCATTAGAAGAAAAATGTGCTTGTGTTTGTTCAGGTGTTAGATAAGTGGCACCGTAGCTGAGAGGGAAAAATGCATCGTAAGACCGCGTTCGTTAGACGGGCAGAGACCAATAGACCAATCTCGCCCTGCCGACTTTCTGTGCTGCCAGCCTTGCACTTTTCTCATTGCTTTCATATAGCATTCCCTGATTCGGATTCATTATAGGAATCAAGATCAAAGACGTAGCTCGAAACGGAGTTTTGAGAGTGTGAGAATCAATCCTAAATACTTGTGAGGAAAATGAAGTATTCATGAATAAAATATATACTGTCTATACTTTACAGGAGTCCTTGGTTGTTTAACTTGTAGGCCCGGAGACGCTTTAGTGTAGACAAGGATGAGTTGATGCCTAACTGTGGATGGGCCATTTTTGTCGCGGAATGGATGTTATGGAGCAGTACTATCTCGGTGGGTCTTATGGGTCAAGCCTATGGGGCGTTATTCCCCGCAACTTACGAAGAACATGGGACTGAGTTTAAATTATGCCTATATTGCGACCTATGTGTGGAGAAAATCGAGTGCTTTAAGTTGGGCGCCATGTTCCTTGGCTCGAGAACTCCACTCTCGTCATTCACATGGTTGGAACTTCATAAGGTCATCAGTATTCAGTGCGCCTGCTTCCCCTTTGCTCCGGCGTTGTGCTAATTTCATCAATCCTCGTTACTTTATTTCTTCTGTTTCTTTTATTATTTTGTTACTTGTAAGCATCGAAAAGATTTTATATGCCCGGAAATAATATTTCTACAACTTTAAAGTTTCTTAATATTAAAATAACCTTGCTTCTATATTTCCACTACAATAATTTAATCTCAATTTTTATGGTCTTTCTTATGTAATTAACTTGCGAAAAAATCGTTTCCGATATTTCGTTAATTTCAATTAACTTCATCTGGACTTCAACGTAAGTTTAAAATAGATTCAGAAAACTAATCTTCAATTTTCAACACAAAAACAGGCTATTATTTTTAAAGATGCGAATATTTTGAAATTGTGTGTATGTTAAAAAAAGTCTGCTTGCATGTTGAGTATTGACGCGCTCAAAGCTGACGTCGTCCAAAGTTATTACGCTTTTAAACACGAATCAGAGAATGCTCGATATTCTCTCTCAGAAAGTTTCTTTTCTTGGTGGGATGTGTATTCATATCCTTAAGAGTTTTTTCCTCAAGTGGAACGGTGATACCGTTTTGCCTGAATGGTTCGCACCGATGGAAAAAAAAAGTGTGGTTTCCATTCTGAGGAGCACATTTACGTCTCCTGCCCATCCTAATCGACACATAAAGATTTCCTGATCACACTCAATCTAGGAGATTGGGTCGATGCATTGTCGACGCCAAAAAAGCTTTGGAAGTTAGCCACCCTACTCTATGGACTTGGCCTCTATTGAATTTTCCTGGTTTTCTAAACATAATACATACTTGAATCCCGGTTATGGTGGATAGTTTTAGAGGAACCGTAATCCCTACTTGGGCTCAGACCACTTCAACTGCCATACTCTGTCCGTCGGATGAGACAATTAAACCGATAGAAAAGCTACTTTTGATGCTTAAGTTAGCCAGTAGTTAGTAGTTTCAAGTAGGCATTGTTTTTAATTGAAGAATAAAACTACGGAAGACTTCTTTTATATTACTGATAACTTTTTTCTCTCGCCAAATCTATGATTTTTTATTTTATTCCAATTTTGCTATAGTTGCTATGAAAACTTTCTGAACTTTGCTTACATGCTACAATCGTCTTTGATTGGCCAGCTTAAAGCCTCGCGCTTCGTCTCGATTGAACAGCTTAACGACGCACTATAAATGATGAAACTGAACCATCTTCTACGCTATATTATATCATTGCGGCGCATTGTGACCGTCTTAACTACAATGCAAGTGCCAAACTCTAAAGTTCTTATGCTGTGTATTTACGTTAAGTCCTTACGTTCAATGCGAACCGTCCGTAAGGAAGCTAGTGCCCACGCCACGATTCTCTCCACCCTTACTCCATTCCCCAAATAATCCATCCCCAGCCACAACCTATCCACCTATCCCTTATTGGGCAAATAACCTCAGCTGTCGGTCGTCTGTTCTAAAAAATAAACCAACCAGCACTAATGGTATTTAACGGTTTTCGGAACAAGAACTATGTACATGTTCAATGCTGTATTATAAATTTGACTTCATTTTATATGATCTCTGTCATTTTCTCCTGCGAATGTATTAGGGTTTTAGACAGACTTTTACGCGGTAAGAAGCGGCCTTCTCAAGGAGCCAGTTAAGCAGAAACAACATCTTATTCACGCACTATTTTTGGAGTCCAGAGATGTGAGAATTCATTCGGCTCCGGGCATTAAATTTCAAAGGGCGAAGTTGTGAACGTATATGGTCCGGTGTATGACCTTGTCGACGTCACTCTTCCAATATTTCATTGCGTCCTGCCTTATTCATAATTTTGACTAACCCGAGAAACGTCTTCGGATAATGAGTCTCCATTCTTTAACTTATCCTGGCAATTTTTTGTGGGAAAGACCTTGGCAAATGAGCTTTATTCATCGATTCAAAAGGGAATTTACACTCAAAACAGCAATAGTTATAGAGGGCCATGTTCTCACTATCACTTGATGCCCATCGATCCGAACTTTGTTTCAGGATTTCATAACCTAAATACCCCTTTAATAAATCAAAGTCTTAATAAACGTATTAGACGTATTTTCCAGTGTCGAGGACGTACCGGCGTCGAGGATGGACCCCAGTTTTAAGAGAACTTTTTGGAAAAAATAAATTTAATAGATACTTACTCGGTAACATTTATGTTTTTTATTTTTTATATATTTAATACTCATAGTTTATAGGCCATATATAGGACTTCATGGTACTGTGTAGTGCTGATGACTTTCCCTTAGAATTAGCATTGACCTATGAATAATGTAACCTTTGCCGTCGAAAACGCGCTTTAAATTTGAGAGACTTCTTTCAAGTAAAATACTGCGTCCTCGACACCGATAACCCGATCCTTAAGAGTTCAATGCTTTTTGTTTACCCTTGGAGTAAAAGTTATTTGTATTGCAAATCTTTAGGGAATGACATCCCTTATATTTAATCTGAAAAACTCTTTAAATACATGAAATATGAATCTGAATAAATGTGCAGTCTCGTTGAAACTTTTTGGGTTGGAATTTTCATCCTGGTCCATTGGACTTATTAAATCACCCCACATTAAGAAAAACTCGATGAAGCAACATGTGGTGATTCCTGAATACCATGCTTCGTTTGAGGATTGCTCCCTGATGTGGAAACTGACGTTGAGGGAAGTAAAGAAAATGGTACACGCATGGATAAAATGCTTTTTAAGGGGATCCAGTGTAATAATTTGTGAGAACGTTAAAAAAGTTTTTTGATCGGTCCTGTAATATTGTATGCATGCTACTCTGAATAGTTTATGACTCAGCGTGAATTCTTCTCCAGCGCTCATTTTTTCTTTCGTTCATCTCGCCCTTCGTGTACTTTTTTCGGTCGTGGGTGAGAGGAATTTCATCCATCGCCGTAAATTACGGAGTACGTATCTCTCGTCAAGCACGCAGACTCGTTGATTCCGTTCACGTGTTTTCTTTTTCCTCTCATTTTATTTTTGCCAAGAATCCGTCACAGTTGGACGAGCATTGCTCTCGAGATGTAGGCAACTGATTTCAATCACACAGCTCATCTTCCTCTCCTCTTCTGTGGTGTGTGCTCCATTGCGTTGAGGGAAGATACCCTTCGAAATCACTACATTTCCCATTTGGACTCGAAATTTGGCTGTCGTTTGTTCTTGTGTCGGCGTGCAAAATCTCACGCATTAGCCATTTTTGCCGTGATGATTTGGGGCAAACTTCTTTTTCAGCCTATATATAAAGGAAGCCTCTTAAAATAACTTGCATTATTTTAATATGACAGAACATAAACAAAAAAATAAACAAACAAAACCATAGCAATGGATCCAAGAACTTTGGACTCAAAATAAAATCACAAATCAAGACAACTTAGGATTACAAATATTTGAAAATATTTGGAGAACGTCTTTCATTTACACGACTTTATGTACTGCTATAATGGTGGTTCCGCCGTATAATTTCACGAATGTAATTTCATTCAAATTCTGGGTACTTATAGAAAAACATGTCCTCTATTTGATATGAACAAAAAAATGTTACTTTCCTCGCTATTTTTCTCGCAAATTGAACTTGAAATTACGTGGTGTGGGAGAAAATATGTAGTATTTTTCTATCTAATATACATAAATTCCATTTCACGTAAAACTATTAATAAGAAGCGAAAACTCCTGGGTAATTGGTTAAAAATAAAATAGATGCATGTTACCACATTTTTTTAGTTATTAGCGAAGTACTGCGTTAATTGAAGTCAATGTGTGGTAATTCCATGGAAATGGCGCTGCAGTCAGCGTCTAAGGCTATAAAAAGTGTTCATTATAAAATATATTCGTGGAATAATCTGCATATTTTGTACCTTAATTTTGGTTTTCAGTAGCTAACGCCTGACATCAGTGAAAGCAGGATTTTTTAAACCAATTGAACAAAAAAATGGGAGTTTAGTATTTGTTGGACAGACAGACAGTAATTGTTTTTACTCACGCAGTCACGGTGGAACCTCCATAAGGTGATACCGCTGTAAGATGACTAAAATGCCATTTTTCCATATTATAGCTGTGCATGGAAGAATATACCCTCTGTTTGATATGAGTAACAAAAATCATAGCTTTCTGCGCAACGAATTTCGCAAATTGATCTTTAAATAAAATGGTGTTACAAGCAACAATGGGAGAAACTTGTAGAAAAATAGTATTTTTTTCATGTAAAATTAATGGTATTTTCTCCAAAAAGCTGTTATAAGAAGTGAGAAGAAGAAGATTTCTCCCTGGGAATCGAATGGAAATAAATTTTAGGCATCATTCCTTTTATTTATTTTTTTAAATTATCAGGAAATTACTGCAGTAATTGAAGTAAAAATGCATTAATGCAATGGCAATGGCGGATGGAGACAGCTCCTGTGGCAGAAATGTGGAAGAAATGTTTGTTAAAAATATATCCTCCGAATAACCTGCATATCTTACGCCTCAATTTTGTTTTTTTTTTATCGTCCAGGGGACGTAATCGGAGACATATGTTGTTTTTAAGCAGCACCAGCGAAAAGGTGTCTTTTAAAACATTGTTTTTAACTCACACAGTCGAAAGGGAACGTCATTCAAAGCCACAATTGATGAATTCAACGATCGTTGGATCAATTTAGCGTCATTTAGAAGTTGTGAAAATCGAACTGCCTTTAAATGCTCCACATTTTTCCTTTCTTCATCGACCGAGAAAGGAAGATGTCAGATGAAGATAAGGACAGATGTCATGGTGGAATTTTACCAGTTAGTTTTCTTTTTTTAACACCAGAATTTCATTATTTGATACATTCAATTCGCGCAGATTTGAGACCTATGCTAGTAATGTCATTCAGACTCTACGCTACACCTGGCCAATATTTCCATTTTATTTTTAAAACATCTTCAGGGCTACAAAATATGTAACAGACGATTTTTGATATTCCAAAATTTTATGTGCCAGTAGGTTTATAAAAATTTGAAATGTCAAAAAAATGTTTAACTTGTATAATTTCATTAATCAATCTATGAAGATAATCAAAAAATGTAATTGTAGAGCTTTATGATGGAATAACCTCCAGTTTATATCCGGGTTCTGGCTCTGACACCACGCCAGCTTATTTCAGAGTTAATGCGATTTTCGCGTAACTTGCATTTCGTGGTGCACCGCTGTTGATCCTCGGAAAAAAAATGGCTCAACTACCCAATTTTATATTCTCTAGGGCAGTGTTTCCCAACATCTTTTATTCCCCAACCCTAAAAAAAATGTATATGTCCTCGAAGCCCTTAAAGTAATATCTCGCACCCCTGAAAGTAATAATTTATGTAAGAATAAAGTGAAGGTGACCAAAACAAATTTGTATGATCAATTTTTAATAATACATAAGCAAAAATGAAACATATGGAAGATAAAAATGTTACAACAAATTTAATGGTGTATAAATCTTAAAAAAGGTACCCTTAATAAAAACAAAAAACTGAAATGTTATCTCGCACCTCCTGGAATGCAGTCTCGCACCCACCCTGCTCTAGGGCTTAATAGATCAAATCTACTCTTTACTTTCTGGATGGGCATCGTGTGTGACATAAATTGTTTCAGTGCAAGGTGACATGCGTAATTAAATGATATTTTTCTTTTAAATCTGATGGCCAAAATCACTTGGAGGAGGATTGAATGCAGTAATCGGCTTACTTTCCCCACTTTTGGTACCGGTCATTCGGATTTGGAGTTGCAATTCCGACGAACTAACGTCATGTTCACGGAAGACCCTCGTGAAATCATCTGGAAGTTACTTCATTAGTTCTCATAACTGACATGATGAAGAAAGCCATAATTGGTAGGCGATAGATAAGAAGTCCGTGTGGGTACTGCTATTGCAGCTTGGGGAGCCAGTGGTGCGTAACATTTTCGGCATGTGTGTACCCCTTGCTAGCCCCGTTTTTTACTTTTACTCTTTTGAAATCGGCCCTCTTCCATCTTTCACTCCACGCGAGTCGCGTTTTTTATCAATTTTATGTGATCTCCATCCCTTTCTTTTACCTTCTGTTTGAATTTTGCGAATGAAGGTTACATTGCTTTTGGGTAAGGTGGCCAGATTAATGACCTACTAAACCGGTAAAAACTTTTGGTTCCCCTGAAGCATAGACTGTGTTCCAGACATTTCACTCTCAATCAGATCAAGTAAAGTGTTGGTAAACCTGTCACGCTTGAGTCCTATACCACTCACCTTTGCCACAGATGGTGCAACTTTCCTAAGAGCTTAAGATGTTACATCAGAAGGAATATGTCTTCAGCATTAATTTATGCAATGGAAGGGAAAAGATTTTTATTCCATTTCAATGTAAATTACGAATATTTTATTTAAATACTTGATCACGCAGTGCAGAAATTGCACTTTTTATACCCACTTTGAATATATGTAGATGTGATGGACAGAAATATTTAATACCGTTCAGTATCGGTATTTCATTCCGCCCATCTTTGGGTAAATTTCGTTCGTTCCCTTACACCTATGAATGGTGTGATCAAAACTTCGCTGGCAAAACATTGAAGACCGGCACAAACTAGTTATTATTTTAGCTTTTCGTGTCACCATGATACACACCCTACTACCAGTGGCATCCCCGCAAAACCAGTACTACTCATGGTCACCTTACTTCAGGGGTTTTTCATTTGAATGTCGGTTTTGTTAGTGTCCTTTCCATGCTCGGAGGAGTAGCAAGTAGAGGAAACCATCCCGAGATGGCAGTTGCCTCGCGATTTCACGATTTCATGGATGCGTGGTCTTCCTTCTCGCTGCTCTCTCTTTCTCACGCGCGGAATCTTCGGATTCAAACCCGCTAGTGGTTTGTTCTCCCGTCGCCGCGAGTCGCGATAGGGCAAAAAGGAAGATTCCTCCGGAGGAGAGATGCGTCCCGTAAGTGTCTTAATGCGGAAGTTGGAAAAACCTCCACGGAGCAGGAGAAGACTCACCACCTATCTTTTAAACCAGGAAAGTTGTTAAGTCGGTGGCTAAAAGCACAATCATTGGCATAGTTTTGCCCAAATTATGTATTGAATGTCCAAATTATGGCATTGGATTAGGTGGAAGTAATTAAAATTAGCTTGAAAGTGCTATTTTTGTCTAATAAAATATTATCTAATGCATAAATTTATAGGGCTGTTGAGTATTTAGGGGTCTTTGGCAAGTTTCTCCCCAAGTTCGACATCATCTTTTTGCGTTTTCTGAAAGTTTAGTAAATTGGACATACCTACAATGATTGTACTTTTAGCCATCGTAGTATTGTTGTCTTCGCATTTCCGCCTACCTCCGCAGATCCCTAGGAAAAGGACTATTTCTGCTATAGGCAGTAGCGGCCGGTGTCATTCCGGAACTCGAAAGCGACCAGGACGGATAATTTCGTCTCCTCATGTGTGTCTTTTGCGAACCTGCGCGTACGCGTTCTCTTCGCTCCTGGTACTTGCAGACCCTCTCGGTTGAACTACTTCTTCCGCTTTTTTTACGGCGCGGTTGGATGGTTGCGTGTCGTGTGACGCAAGTGCAATAAATGTGGGAAAGTGTGAAGGCTTCTCCTTCGCGAAGCTATACACTCCGGTTACATTAAAGGTCGCAGTTGCGTCTCGCGGAGGAGCTAAATATACCACTAAATGATATGACGGTAAATGTTTGTCGTGTACTGGATAAATTTGTATTAGTGCTCTGTCAAACTCCTAGTCTTGGACGGCTCATAATGTTGAATATATTTATAGTACAGCGATGTATTTATGGCATAAAAACAATTTATTAGGAATGTACACTTAAACTTACGTATAAGAAATAAATATAAGATTTTTGGCTGGAAGGACGAGATGGGGTTCCGCAAAGCAGTAAAAAAATAGAGCTTACCCGATGAAAAAAATTTCTTTGAGCTGCCCATGCTCCTAGGATTGCCTCTTTGTAGTAGGATAGTGTAAATTTCAGTTACGCAAGATCATACCACCAAAAATCATGATTTACTAAATTACAATTGGGCTCATCCTCGTTCCCAGGGTCTCGGCTTCTAGTCCCACCTTGGAAGATTTGGTCTCCACCTTTTGGTGGGGAGTGCCTTTCTTGTAATACTCGTTATTTCATCTGATGGAAAAGACCTTAATAGCCATTTTAACAGTTGGTATGAATAGTGAAAAATGAAAAATTTATTACCAGAAATGGCGGGGGAGCAATGAATGATTGTTGATTCGGAGTTGGCAGAAAAAGCGAATGGAGGACGTCTTGAAAAGTAAGTTTTCTTAGTGGAAAGAGGAAGAAAAAAATGGAAATGTTGAGATAGAAAATAGGAATAAAAGGGGATGTAGAAGGAAAGATGATTCTATAATAGGGCAAATTAAAGCAGGAACTATCTAAAACCCTCCCATTCATTGGTTTTTATTCCAAATGATGATACCATTCGCCTTAGTTTTTTGGTATAGTTCAGCCGCAGGTTTGACGCGATAATAGGAGGTGAAGAAATAAGAGTCAGCAATCAGTGAAAGGAATATGATACGAGCAAATATAGAGGGAAAAACTACTCTCTTTTGACATTGCATTCTTATCGAATGTAGCAAGAGGCTATTGTTTATCGAGATAGTGATTTTTTTAAAGATACGTTTCTCAAGGCTTGTAACTACGATTTAAGATGGACGCTGACTTCGTCAACCGTGAAGATATCTCATTGCTGCGCCAATTGTAAAAATATCGTATCTTGACAATAATTTGTTAGTTGCCGGAGAAAAAATGCTGGTATATTGATTCAAAAATATCATCAATTCCTTGTGTGATCCCAGGTGCTGAAGTTTGACTTGGCTTCTTTATTAAAATATTGATTGCTTAGCTGAGTCTGTTGTAGTTTTAGTTCTTGTGTATTGTAAGTTGCTCAACTGTGGCTTATTCATAAACTAACCATTATTCAAAAGCGACGAAAATTACAAAATTCCATGCTCAGTTCATGTGCTCCTTTCCTTGTATTAATTTCAGCTTAGGAGAATATTCTGAAAGAAGCCAGAATGGTGGAACACCGTCAGCTGTTAATTCATGAAGCCGTTACATTGTGTGAAATTACAGTTTAATGTCAAAAGAAACATTTACTGCGATCATTGTGCCTCTTCCTGTTGCTTTATCTTTAAGGGTCATTTATATCTCGAGTAGGTTATTTGACTCACACTACCGGCATATTTCTTTTAAAATTTAAAATTCACTCCTCTTCTATCTCCTTCTTCCATCATCACGAAATTTAAATTACCAATTATTGAACAATTGTATTTACTTAAAGAGCGCATTAAACCCCATTTTATCTTTTTTAACAATGAAATGTATTTAAAGTTATGCTAATACATGATTAAGGAAGTCGAAAATTTTACGTGAGGCGATAACTCTGCCTTTAACCCTTAGCTTCCTTTTTCCTGGTCATTCGCATTATCTAAACCGCTATTTAAAACAAATGGACTTAATTGGTCATCATAAATTTGATTGCTTGGCATAATTACTCGTATTTGATGAAAAAGTAAATTTAATGGTCTCACCGTTACGTCCGATTTCGAAAGAAACAGTGCTTGGCGTAACGTTACGAATTTGCGAATAAGTTTTTTGCATTGGTTTCATCTCCCATACCCTTATTTTTAAATTGTCTTGCCTATGTGAAGAGTCAAAAGGGCTTGCTCATCCTTCTCATGGATTATGTATGTCCAGTGCTCTGAATCATCGCGTCTTATTTTCTAGTAAAATTTCTTTGACTTTCCTCATGTTTTGTCATTTTCTTTGGACTTCCAGGCATTAATTTCTGTTCTTATGCTGGAATTGATTTCTTATCATCCAGTTCTTAAATTTAATTAAATACTGCTCACTGCGTGTGAATGATTAATGAACCAGACTTTTCGAGCACCGGCGCTTATTTTAGGCTACGTAAATTTTTTAAACTATTACATGAGTATAGTGGTACATTTATATGGCAATTTCACTGTCATATCACTGCGTTCATGCCCATGATACTCGTCTTCGCCAGATCTTTAAGATTAGTAATTGGCAGTCCCTCCCCCCATAAAACTAACGGCGTATTTCATGTATCTACCTTATGCCAGCTTCTCTGTTTTAGTGCAAACAGTGACAGGTGGGAAAATGTTTTGTGATTGGTAAGGAAAAGAATTCTTCCTAAAATAAAGAACGAGAAGCATCTTAACGTCATATGTCTGGGATGCTGGTCAAGTGCTTCAGTGATTATTATGAATATGAACCACCTCAATTTCCGCAAAGTATGTTCATCAATTGCTATATTATACAGTTGTAATAAAATATAAATATTTTTACTGCTAGTAAAGATTTTATATTTTCGTTGAAAGATAGTGTTTTTTAACATCTAGGTACATAATTCCCAGATAGCCAGCTGGGTGTATCCTTGATAGGTATGCATTTGATGTATTAAAAGGAATGGGAAAAGCGAAACATTATGCAACTCTGCGGTTAAGAGCGCTTCACACGGCCTACTGTTACTCAGCGCGAGGCGAGCTGTTAGTTATGATTGCATTTACTTTAATTGAGTCTTTAATTGCAAAATCTTAAGCGAAATGTAATTAATCCAAGCAATAAGTGAGATGTTTCTGCAGTTAGACTTAAATGACCGTCTTCAGCCCATCATATGCTACGTATCCTGTAGGAATAAGGGCAATGGACCATAATTTCTCTTCAAATATCTTTTGTCTATTTTTAAATATATGTAATTTGACCGTATTAATTTTTTGATGAGGTATCTCATTTTTTTTGGCAACAATATTACCGGTTGGCTAATCAGAGTCTCGGTCTATTCAAACTGGAACGTTGAGATTAAGACATGAAATTTGTTTTTGACTTGAAATTTGAAACAATTTCTCTTGAAATAGATTTTTTGTCTGTTTTAAAATATTTAATTTGGCCGTAGTTATGTTTTGATAAGGGATCTAATTTCTTTGGCAAAAATATTACCGGTTGGTTAATCTGAGTCTCGGTCTATTCAAACTGGAACGTTGAGATTTAACTTGAAATTAGCCTGGCGCGTTGTTATTAAGAAAATTAGAAAGTCAGCTCTATCCACAGTTGCTGCAAGACGTACCTGAGATTGAAATAACATATGCTTTCCAGTCAATGTCGTGAACTGGAATTAATTTCTCAAAAGAGCAAAAATAGAATGGGTACGTCATTAAAATATTGAGGCATATTAAACTTGTCATAACGTTAAAAAATTTAATTCCTATTTTTGCCTGTAAGCTATTTAAAAAAAACGCAACCATTTCACTTAACAATGCAGACGGTTGCTCTGCTGAATGCAGAATATTATCTGAGTTTTTAATGGATATCCTGTACAATATTTTAATATCAACTAGTAGCTACTGCCTCTTTTTTTTGTAAAAGTTTTTTATAATTTTGAGTTAATAATACATTGGCTGTTGTTATTTGCACTCTCTTTTGTATGAAAACCCTATCAATTCTTTCAATTAAAAAAGACGACTAGCTGCCCATATTCTGGAGGATTGAACAATTTTTTTTTTAATTTTGAGGAAACCGGGACTAGCCACGGTAGTAACCTTTACGGAGTCACCCGCAAGTGCACATAAGTGCGATATTCCACAGGAGAAAAATCATTCGCCTTGACCGGGATTCGAACCCGGATCCCTCGATTTCGCGCCGAGTGCTTTAACCAGGGCCTCGGTAGCTTAACTGGTTAAAGCACTCGGCGCGAAATCGAGGGATCCGGGTTCGAATCCCGGTCAAGGCGAATGATTTTTCTCCTGTGGAATATCGCACTTAATTTTTTTTTATTTATTAACTTTTCGTAAATTCTTTGAATTTGGAAAGATTTAGCTGGGTGGATATTTAATGTACTATTGCCTCCGTGTGCAAGTCGTGAAAATAAAACTGGATTTTTAAATTGATTGGGTTTATATCAGTGTGTGAATAAAATGTAGCATATCATGTGCTCCGTGGGTTGTCAGTTGGCCAATTTATTGTAAGTGATAGATATTCATTTGTTATTGCACTGCACTCTCTCTTCTACTGATGACCGTGGAAAAGCTTGTTTCGGATTGCTTACTCTACTGCGTTGTCATATCCATGTTCCTGCCCTAGATAAATAAAAACCTGTATACTTATACAATCCTCTCTTTTGCAATTTAAAAGTGTAAAGGTTCGGGCGAAAACCTTAACGAAATTTCCCTATCATTCTCTACGCTTAAATTCTTCCCTTGAGTCACCATTCAAGTATGAGGCAGAGACTGCGTATTCTTGGATTCGTGAGAAACATTTCTGTGAACATTATGCTGGTAGAAAAATGCAGAGAACTCATAGTGTTTATGAACCGATTTATAGAAAACTCACATTAATATCCAAAATGCTTATTGTGACATGTGTAGCCTTGTTCAGTTAAAGAAGACTTGTATAAATGTAAACATCCTCCTTAAAACATATCATTTCGGGAGTTGACTTTTTATACTGTTATTTCTCTTATTTAGCGTGGTTTATTTTTTATGCCAAGTGGAGCTGAAAACTTTTCTCAGAGTTAAATTGGCCAATCCATAACCTCAGTAGTTACTTTCTAAAGGCTTTAAGCCTCTCAAGCCTGTTCTCCTTGGGATGAGAGAAGCTTCAATTCCAACTTTTCTTTTAAAATTGCGATATTTTTATAACGTTTTAAGTACTAAAAATTGGGGGCAGATGTCTTCTTGACTTGGCGTTCTCCTAACTTTAGGTAACTAACTGTGCCTTCTTTTATCTTCGTCTATAACTTATTCTTATTCCTTACTGACTTTTCCTCTCTTCTCCAACAACTTGCAGAGAGACCAATCTGTGACTTTTTTATTCTATGTAATATTTTCTGTGGTTTTTAGAAGCACAAAATTGCTACATGTCGGATGATCATAATGGTAGAATGAAGTTTCATACTTGGAGATCAAAGAGACTTAAGCAACAGAAAACAAAACATTCCTTGCTTGTGTTCAAACAGAAAGGTCGCGCCTCTCCAGAAATACGCCGGTGTACTTTGATAACGCGTAGATAATGTTCAACGGTGGTCTAGTCGGAGTCTTCGTGAGGGCGCCCAGTCAAACAAGTGCTGATCATTCCTTGGGAAGCTACACGGAAATAAGTTGGTGTAATTTGAAAGATTATGTCAATGACGTTGTCTCTAAAGCGAATTTGGTAGCTTTTTTGTGAAATGGACGGTGAAGAAAAAGCCACACCAGTATAACGTAACGCTTCAACTGAGCAAGAACAAAGCATTCACTTGCCGTCAGTTTGCTCTGTGGACCGCCTACTGCGAAAAAGATTCTTTATAACCGAGTTGGTGCATCTTTTATATTTGAATCGGAGAAAAATAATAATTCACGGCCAGCGTTAAATCATAAAAGTAATGTGAATATGCATAATTTGCACTGCTCATGGACGTAATGAATTTCGTCGGGAAATATTGTTTTCTAAACATCACAATGCTATCTCTTGTTCTTGCTAGCTAATTACTATCCAATAGGAGGATAAAATTTGTGCCATCCATGGTTAGTAATTGAAACCGTTCAAATACATATCATGATTTACGGAAACTTTTTTAATAATACTTGTAACGACTAAGCGAGCATTGGGCTTGTTAGCTGGTCGAGGTATGATGTTTTTGTTATTAGTCGTGCTAGGATACATATATATTTTGGTGATCTCCATCTTCAAACTCCGATCATAAAGTTTCTCTGGCATTCGTCTGCGTAGGTCATATACAGGATTGTTCTGACCTACGAACGGTGTAACAACCGCTGACTTCCACTACATCATGGGATTTATTAGCCTATTCATGCCCATTTTTCTTTCACATCATGTTTTTCATTACCTGATCTCGTCCATAGTCTTCCGATATTGCACATTCGTAGGTTAAAATACTGTTGTTTTTTATTCAGAGAAGTATATGCACAGTGCGTGGGGATTATTGAGTCCTATGGACGATTTTTGTTAATTTCTTTTCCAGATGGCACTGGTTATCTTCTTAAAACTCCCGTCAGACTTTTAGCGGAGTGATCGCCTTATACGTTGCTATTTGGTTCATGCCTCACCATTCTATTTACCTCAATTGATGTAGTCATAAATGTTTATCCAAAAAGATGCCACTGAATGCATATTGGTGATATTGTTTAATTAATTAGATACCCCCGAATTCTTATGAACTAATCAGATTGTTTACTTCGGAAAACCTGTTACTTAAAGAATATTATTGTTGGTAAATAACACGCGTAGCGCTTTCAAAAGATTTCTCCGACCGCCACAGTTATGCAACGAATTATTAATGCTCGTCTAATATATCATTACCTCAACTGGAAAGTCTAAATTGAAAAAAATGATGAAGATTAGAAGGCGGTATGTTCACGCCAATTAAATTCGGGAATTTTATTGAATGCTCTAGTTGCTCATCCTTACGTTGGTATCTCCTATCTGTATTTGAAAAAAAAATTATGCAAACATTATTTATCGACTGAAGCAAAAATGCAAATATACCAGTTAGAAAACAAAGATTGCGTAAAGCCCTAAGACCGGCTGAGATAATGATAATGTCTTTCCTAAAACTCGTTAGATGGCGTCTGCAATTCTAGCTTTTTGCACGCTTCTCTCAGTTGTCTTCTCTGATAAATCGTAATCGTCAAAAATTCTATCAAATTCAAGTATTTTCCCATCACTCTCGCGCAATTTGCGAATATCCATGCTGAATAACTACTCAAGTAAAATGAGACTTAGTGAGTAGAGGGTAGGTAGATGCCCCATTCTGGAATGGGAGAGAGTAAAATACATAGTCACAAATGTAAAGATATCAGTTATGAACGCCAAGTCAAGTATTATAAAAATGTTGGAAAAGAAATAAGTATTTTATATTGATTTTTATATCTAAACATTGCACCAAGTACCTAGATGGTTTTACATATTCATAGTTTAGACAAAAACAATTGCATAACGTGAAAAAAGCGCGGTGCATTTTAGCTATCCATGTCGTTCAATCAATTGAATTACAAATAACCAATTGTGGGAGCTAGGGAGAACCCTCCCCCCCACCATCAATTTTACTGGGCTACGCGTGATGGAAAGCATTTTGACTTAAAAAGAAAATAGTTCCTTTTTCCGGCTTTTGTTGAAACAAAAGTTTATAACTATGTTTTCGCGCGTATTTTCCATTTCTCGTAGTTCATTCTACTGCTAAATATTTAGTTTAAGTTAGCCTAAGCACAGGTCATTTGCCTTACAGACTATCTAAACTTCCCTTAAATGTAAATACAAAATGTATATTCGTGATACATGGAAGAATAAATACTATTATTATTACTCCTGGCTTGTCTAAGCTTCAACGAGCTAGAATAATCTCAGCGCTGATGCTCTGACTGTGATCGAGACGAGACTCGAACCCAAGACATTTAGGTTAACTGGCGGACGAATCGCCCTCTTGAATGACTGTCTCAATGAAGCCGTTTCCCACGTTTCACGACGTGGGAAGGTCGTGAGTGTTGAGGGAGAACCTTGACGACTTAATGATGATGATCAGCATCAGAAGCCACCAATAGTGTGGGATTGGAGTGAATCTACTTTCCGCTCAACTTCTCTTTTTCCAGTACTTCTTCATGTGAATGTATATCCTCTTAGTTGCGTCCTATCCCATTAAGTACGCTTCGCGTGTGTCTTCGAGGATCATCTCCCGAGATATTTATGTCACTTCACCTTTAATGACACTGCTTTCGTTAAAATGTCCCATTATTTATTTTACCCTTTGTTTTTTCCTAATTTCTTTTTCCCGCTGCTCATTGACAAATTTCGTTAGTCGCCTGATCCGTTCGTGTGATATCCATCACACTCCTACGCTGTATTTCCTGCTGCTAATGGTAGAATCTCATCTTTATTTGTCTGACCAAAGAATAACTCTTAGCAAATTTGCACGGATAAATGTTTAATGCGACCGGTCACGATGTTTCACATCATTGTCGAGCCAGTGCCGTGGAACATTCCAAAGAGTTCTTCTTTCGTCAAGTATAAGTTCCATCGTATCAGTCATGAGACAACATTATTGTTTCTTTCTCTGCTTCCACATTAGTCTGTTCATACTGAAGTACACTTGCCCTACCATCTATGTCTTGTTTACATTCTTTCTCTGCATTAAAGGGCATGGTAGTTATTATTGCTCGAGGCCGATAGCTGTGGCCTTTTAGCGCCATGGAGAGCAGCCGTTTATGTTAGTAACTAGAGAAATTAGCATACTCCGTCTACTTAAAACAATAAATAAAATAATGTAATAACTTAAAATGTAATTAATACATTTAAATTGAAAATATTTATTATATCCAACTTAAAGCTCAACCAGCACAATTAATATCAAAGTAAATTTTTAATGAGTAAAGCTAAACGTACTAGCTGTCATGCTCTTAATTACTTTAAAGAGCCACACCGCAACAGATATTTTATAATAATTCAGAGTAAACACAATAAAAAGAGGGAGTAGAATTATCATTTGTTTATCTTCCCCTGGTGACTTGTAACGATAGCCCATTTTTGCTTCTGACTCTTGACAGATCTGTCCACAATTGCCCATAATATAGCGCAGTTTAGTAATTGTTGTGAGTCGATAACGTAATTTATATAAAAAATCGAACTTCCCTGCGTGCACATGAGACAAATTAACAAAACAAACAACAACTTACTTACAAACAAATGGAATTGTCCTCAGACGAATTTCAGGTCGTGTCCAAATAATATTTTAATACAACTATGCAAATAACTTACTTCATCATATGTCATAGTATTAATTTCCTTCGTCAATATTGTAGTTAAGCAGGTTTTGTTTTGGCAGACAGTTAGCTTCGTTTTGTAGGTCATAATATGGGATAGAGAATTAATTTTGGTAGTGGGAGAAGGGTGTAAAGAAACCAGGCGTCGGCATAACAACTACATACCATCCAGCGAGACGCTGCAAGGGTCTTTGGCAGGGGGTGTGAGGACACTTCACCTTTAGGAAGGATGGGAAAAGGTATTGGAAGAGGGAAAGGACGATGAGTTAATTGTATTTTGTGGGAGTGCCTTGGTGTGTATATTTATTTTTGTTGTAGCCGTTAATTGAGGGTGAGAAGAAGTAGCTGACATCAGCTAAGGCACCAGGGGAATTAGTGTGTAACTTTTTTCGACCGTCGACAAACGCCAATTGTCTCCCATTCGTTCTAAATGGACATTGGCAAGAATGTGAAACTACCTTGGACGACATGGCGGCCACCACTGAGTTCACTTAATTGTTTTGGAATGTCTTTGCGAAGTTAGTTTTGACAAATTTTAAATTTTAAAACTTTGGAAATACGTGTTAATGGTGTGAGAGAGTGGCCATAAAAAATTCGCGGACTTCGAGTGAAACCAAATTCCGCCTGATCAAAAAGTCTGCGTGCACTTTTACCCTCATTTTTATCGACGGTCGACGATTTTAGGACCGGGGTAAGCGATTGTACGTAAAATAACCATCCAAAGTGGCCTATATACTAATCGACATCGCCACAATTGTCGACCGTCGATGAAAATGAGGATAGAAATGCGCATTCGGTTCAGACAGAAGTTTGGACCTAGCTACGTTAGTTTTCTATCGAGGCTTGCAAATTTTTTTATGTTCACTACCTCACACTAGACGCACATTTCTACAGTGAGAAAATTGTAACGATACCAATATTCAACGCAAAAATACTGTAAATCTGTTAGGCGAGCTCAGCAGCGACCGTCATGTTGTCAAAAATGATTCTTATAGACTCGCCGATATCCATTAAGCCACAACGGAGACAAATGACGTTTGTTGACGGTCGACGAAAGTTACAGCCTTACCCCATAGGAGACCACAAGTTTATTGGGCCACTCGGCAGACGTTTATTGCTCTTCAACTAGTCTGCAAATTACACTCGATTAGGAATAGTTATCCCACTGAAAAATATCGGCATCTGCAATGGATTTCGAGACCCGATCCTTGGGATGGGAAGCCACGAATTTATAGAATATACGTATGATTGGTAGAAAGTAAAGTTTTTTCGTTGTTGCGTGCAACGCTCATGCTGTGATGTTCTTGCTTTTACAATCGTAACGATGAAGATTGAGTTCGTGAATCCATAAACGGGAGCTCTGGCAATGTCTACTAATCGCGACCTTGCCCGCGCCCAAGCAGGAGAAAAATTTTCCAAACTCTCTTCGCACAGTGCCAAGAGTTTTCCCTCCAAGCGTCGTTAAACGTATTTTTTTCCTTCTTTTGCTCTGGAGGGAAAGCTGTTGCCGCCCTGGAAAGATACGTTTTCGTTCTCCTGGGAATGTCGTCTGTTCCCCCATCTTGACCATTCCATACACTCTCTCTACCATGATGCTCCATGCGTCAATTTTTATGCACTCCGCGCTGAGGGTTGTTGCACGTGACACAGGCACACTGACAGTGGTAATGAGACAGAAAATGCGCTTCGGGGTACGCAGAGCCCATGAATAAAATGATTATTTTCGTCCATACAACAATTCATTCATTCTCAGAGGCGTTATATTAATATTTCGTTCAGACTGAAAGAGAAAGAAATGGATAGGTAACACTCAAAATTGACGAACACAACTGTCTTTCAACAATCTTTCTTTTCCTCTGCGGTCCTCGTCTTTCCTCCTCTACTGGCGGGAGAAAAAGCGCCCTAGTCTCTTGGCCTAATCTATGGTCTACTCCTGGAGGTGTTTGTTGATATAACCCCGCCCCCCCCCCTCCCTCCCCGATTCCCGTTTCTAAGAGAGTTGGATAGCTTGGTGGTCTGAGCAACCGACGCGGCTACCGAAGGTCCGTGGCATGGATGAAAGATCCGTATCCATTCCGGATTTATGATTTTTTTAGTTGAGGAACACGTTTTTCGCACGATTCTTAAAATTTCATCCGAAAAAGTTCGTTATTTTTTACCGTAATTGCGTAAATTTGACCGTCAACATCAGAGAATAGGATTTTAATAAGTATAACAGTAGTTTTATTAAATAGCGAGAATATAAACGTGGAATTTGGAGTATCTCATTTGTTTTGAATCATGTAGTCACGAACGGGGACCACCTCCTTTAACTGTCTGTCCGTCTCGTTCCCCCTTCCTCCTTAGCCAGTCTCCTTCACGATTTCGGCTCTTCCAGCGGGACGACTATCGTGCAGAGAGAGAGATATCTCTTCTCGCGTGCAAACAATGATCTTACGAAACGGCCCGCTCCATTGTGTGTTCCCCAACGGTTGCCGGGAGCGGCGCCAGCGCTGTCATCCCGTCGGAATCTCGTTTTCATTTCCTTCAATTTTCCCCACTTCCTATTCCGCTCGCTAGCATCTCTTCTGTCCGTCGCGTCGGGTCGTTACTGCTCGTTATCCCAGCTTGCTGTCACCGGAGTCTCGGGCTGTGGTCACTTCTTCCGGTTCGAAATCAAGCCTCTGGACCACCTCCCTCCTGGGCTTCCAGAGTCCTCACGTGGGTGTAAATTATGAGGACAGTATGGAAAAATCAACATCACTGGGAAAATACACAAGTGACTTAGCCTCCATTGTGTGTTCCCCAACGGTTGCCGGGAGCGGCGCCAGCGCTGTCATCCCGTCGGAATCTCGTTTTCATTTCCTTCAATTTTCCCCACTTCCTATTCCGCTCGCTAGCATCTCTTCTGTCCGTCGCGTCGGGTCGTTACTGCTCGTTATCCCAGCTTGCTGTCACCGGAGTCTCGGGCTGTGGTCACTTCTTCCGGTTCTAAATCAAGCCTCTGGACCACCTCCCTCCTGGGCTTCCAGAGTCCTCACGTGGGTGTAAATTATGAGGACAGTATGGAAAAATCAACATCACTGGGAAAATACACAAGTGACTTAGCGTATATATACCTACGCAGTCACGCGGACGGGTGCAAAGATACACGCTAAGGGGATGTAATTTGCCTCGAAAAAATCATTTGACTTGACCGGGATTCGGATCCTGATCTCTCTGGTTTCCTAGTGTAACTTGCCAACACACCTGGTCGGCAACTGGGAGATCCGAGTTCGAATCCCGGTCAAGTCAAATTGTGTTTTTTTAATAGTGAATTTCATCCTTTTGGTGTATAGCATGGAATATATTCGTGGCACTCGCCTGCGCGCGGCGTGAGGTCAGAGAGAGAAAACCATGTGAGGGTAGTGGGACGTAGTGCCCCAGGGTCCATCCATAGGTCCCCACGGGAGCCTTTGATTCCTCTTCCTTGCTAACACACGCTTTATTAACCCTGCCTGGCCTTAAGCTCTCCTCTGGGAAGTCGCACCAATTTCTGCGATTGACATAGTGGTGTCTCTCAACTAATTGAACGTGAAAAGGAATTAGGCTGGCATCTGGTAACTGAATCATGGTCAGCATTCTCCCCATCACAAGCTTTCGCGCTCGTTGCAGGTCGTATCGCGAAAAGGATAGGTGAACAATATGGTGAAGCGAATGTGATTCGACCAATCACCGTGCGTTTTCTCTGCTCCGCTGTGGGAAACAATTTCACTCTACAGACACTGTTGCAGCGAAGAAAACTTTAATTATGATATCACTTTGATTATGGCATTTTTTATTAGCTTTCATATTAACTTGACTTTCACAACAATCAACACTCAAGTGAGCTCGTTCCTTATTCGTGCGGAAGCAAGTTACTCTTTTTTGGTTGTTTTTCTCTTGCGGTCCCTTGATATGCGGCGTTTAATTTCTACCCGTCCATTGTTCTGTGAAATTATTTCAATCGATTTTGCACCAATCGATCATTATTTTTTCTCTATCCTATATTTCGCTCGCGCGCATCCATATTATCGTAGCCATAGTCATATGTTGATACTTCTTTTTTCATCTCGCGCAAGCGCACCGTTTTCTGCACATTATTCACCTATTTTTTTAGTTCTTTATGTCTTCTGAATTTTCTCTAATTCATTTCAACATGTCGTCACATCTCCATTCTCGTCTTCCGTTCACCCCTTCTGCTTTCATCTCGTTTCCACAAAAAAATTACTTTCAGTTCCTGCTGAACTTTCTTTACTTTTTACAAATTCCTTTTTCCTTTCTTTTCCTTTCCTTACCTTGTGTATGTACCTTCGACTGCTTTCCTCCTCACCCAGTGCATTTTCTCCATTCTTTCTCCCGCATCTCAAAAGTCCTCCTGTCTACGCTCATCGTTTTTCTCAACTGACTAACTTTCTTCAATGTCTAACCCTACTTTGTACGTTAAAGTTTTACCTGACCTTTTCTAATGAGTCTTCACTCCTTCGATTTATCCCTAACCTTTCCTCTTTTCCTCGCCGTCAATATCCAACGCGGAACGTTGAAAATTGGAAGGTCGAAAGGTTAAATCCTCCAACCATCCAGAAAAATAGAAAATTCCAGAAAAATGGTGAAAGAATTGTTAGACGCCCCAAAAAAAATATGTTTCGATCTTATTCACGAAATTTTTCACATTTTTTACACAAACATTCACGAAAATTGTAGATGCATTTGGAAAATTCAGGCTAGTAAAATTTATTTTAAGAGTTGAAATTTTGATAACATCTACCTCTGTGAGAATTGGACATCCTAGGGAAATACTCATTTTTAGTATCTATTTCTTACGAATTTCTTGTAATATGTTAAAATGGCTACTTAAGTTCTTACTCACGAGAATGGTATTTTTTTACCATTATCAGAACTATACATACAAGTAGTGATGCTTGCGAGCTTCATACTGTTTTCCGTACATCTTTTTATTAGAACTGATTAGATATTTTTATTTTGTAAGTCTATTCTTAAATAGGAGTCATTTGTGAATTAAGTGCTCTGATGTAGTGATAATGCTTAAATTTTTGAAGTACGTGGAATGATATGGATAAACAAGTGACCGATGTGAACTTACGTCTTAGCCCTTTCTTGCGTTTCCAACCACCATCACCATCGTTTTGCTTGATGCATGCATAGTATTACACATAACTGCTCATCACCAAGGTAGTAAAAAAAACTCACCTTGGCGGGATTCGAACCTCATGGGGTTTTTCCTCGCCGCCTGTTTAGGACGACAGGATGATTTAAAGGCGTTCCAGAAAAAAATGAGCGTTAGCCTACTGATGCTGGTTTATGGTCCTCGTCGGAGTTCATGGGGATGCTCAATTGAGGCTGCCAAAGTTTGAGAAACACCTGGCGTGTTCTGTACGTACGTACGTGTGGTGTGGATCGGATGGGATGGTTGTCCGGTGGTCGGAAAGTGGAACATGCGGTGTCCGAGGAAAAGTGTCTGAGGGCTGTGTGTGGAGATCCGTCTGGCTTGCCGGTCCGTCATGGGACGCTGAACGCGACGGGCGAACGCTTACACGGGCTGTGTCCGAAAAAACGCGAGGTGTTCGGGGGAGAGAAGAAGCCTGAATTTCGCTCGGATGCGACTCCCTCCTCCTCCGCGCCTTAACCTTCGCTTCGATCCGGTTGGGATGATTTGGGATAACGTTTTATATCTCGGCCTCTGCATCGTCTCGCGAACAAATGAGCCTCTGTGGAAAATTGCCGCGAACGTTCGTGTTCAGCGCCTTATCGGACCGTGTTTTCCCCCTATTCTTATATTTTTCATCTCCCTCTCGTCTTCGTAACCCTGAAATTTCGGAGCCGAAACGTTTTCTATACAGATACATCTATATTTATGTTTTCACTTTTTTAAAACACTCCGGCCTGATAAAATGCTCTTGTTCGAATCAGCCCAGTAGGTTACTGTGACAGTTTTAAAAAAGAAACGTAGTGGTCACAGAATACAAGAGGCAGAAAGGAAAAATTTTAAAAGTGCTTGTATCGCGTTGGCAAAAATTAGTTGATTTTGAGCATTTTTTGCGGTTTCTTTTTATTTTAAATGTCTCTCGTCCGCAATCGTGAAATTTTGTAGCCAAAACTTTTTAAATGTATATTTTTTTCTTTGATTGTATTATCTTATCCGTACCTTTATCGTATTGCATTTTGAATGTAAATTTGTGAACTTTCGTGTCTCTAAATCTTTAGTGAAAACACTCCTGGCTGAGAAAATACTTGGCTTCGAACCAGCCCATTAGGTTACTGTAACGGCTTTGTAAAAGAAAAGCAATGGTCACGGAACGCATAGAACTGAGCTGTTTTTAACTTCTCAGGGATTATGTATTTTGAAAATTCGTGAGTTTAAAAGGGTTGAAGTCAAACATTTGCTATATTGTACAGAGCTATGAAATCAATTATCTTCGGCCGATGCCTGATTATCGGGACAGGTTAGGGGTGCCCTCTGGAAATAAAAACCGTAAGGAAACCGATTTGAATCTTGATCAGAGAGTTTTAACCAACTAATTGCTGGGAACTGGCTCTCCTTCGTGAGAAAGGCTGGCTAATAATCAATGAAGGTCCAACACAATACCTTAGAGTTTGCGGGTCATCCATTGTTTCCAACGGAACATAGAGTTGATCTTGCCTCAAACATCTTTTTAGATAGATTTTTCCTCTTCAATCAGTTACATCTATTTTATTTTTCACGTTCATTCATCTCCTCTTTTTGAGAGTGGCATTCACGCCTGGAATATATATCGTGTGCCATTGCATTTGAGCATTATGTTGATTTTCATAAGTGCTTATTTTAATTCCGTTAGCCCTCCCTCCATGGGTGACTTGATTTAAAAGTATTTCCGGATTCACTTTTATACCCCCTGGATCGTTTGTTATACGATTGATATCACTCTGGGTGACCATCGTGATAGAGATGTTGTTCCGCCTTACGTCCTGCACGTGGGATACCATGTGGAAAACCTTCCCACGCTATTTGTAGGGACCTCGACTTTGATCAGAAAGATATGAATATCTGAAAAAGGGGACTTTTCCAGCTTCTTGAATATGCGTTATCACATTTGTATACTTTTAATTAATTCGAGAATGTCTATAGTTTTTCCCTTACCGTTTGTGGCTGACACCTTTTGTGATGGAACAATAATGTAATGTTGTTTTTACGTATTTCGGCTAAGCAAATTGAAAATATTTAGTGCTAGGCCCGGGCAAATAAGAAACGGCAGGTGAAATAAGATTACACCTATACATAGGATTTGAACCAATCGATTTATTATTCGAATATCTTACCCCAAGACTACTTACTCTTGTCTAAAGTGGCTCAATCCAATTGCTTATGATGATATTAAAATATAGCCTCGTATTTTTTTTCAACTATTGGGGTTCTAACCCCAAAAGGGGATTATTTGTAAAACACTATCCTAGGACTACCTGCTTGCCAACTTTCGTTAAAAATCCTAGACTCGGCTATTGGAGAATCCCCTTTTCATGTTTTCTTGAACTTGAACACCACCTGCTTCCATGCTCTGCTTGTGGCGTCACGGAGGGGTGCTGCGTCGAAGTAGATCTTTGATTTAAAGCTGACGTTTCTCTATCCCTGAAAGCGAACGCCTCTAGGAAAGTAGCGCAATGAAAGGAGAAACCTTGGAACGTGAATAGTATGTGTCGCGCGGCGACTCCTGATCGGGTTTCATCCATGTTCCCAGCCTGTCCTTTTCTCCAAGTACGCGCGTTTGGCTGGACCTGATAAGAAAGGTGAGGTGTCCTCGCCTTCCGTAAACGGTAAAAGGTGGCCCAAAAAAATCTAGTCTTCAAACTTTTCACACCGTCCCCCTATTCAATGCCAGATGAGTATAAAACTCTCTTTGTGCAACATTTTTGCTCGAGATGTCAACCAGGGGCCTTGCTCTATGTAGTTAATTGTTTCGCATAAACGCCCAAAGCCTATTGGATAGACAACACGAACGAGTGCATTTGATATATCGCAAACTCGAAGGCTCCTGGCGTGGGTTAGAATACGGTGGTATAATTGTAAAGATACTTTATATTTCTTACTTGCCTGAGTAATTGGCAATTATGGATCATTAAGTAGTACGCTATATACCTATATACGTAGTTGAGGTCGTGCGGAATTACTTATGGGCGAGCGCCTTGATCAGCTACGACTGTTAAGAGGTAAGGAAGCTATTTTTCGTGTCGCATTGCTATCTCTCATCCCACACCTGGATAGTGGGTGAGGAGAAGGCATTGCTTTGTACATACAACGGGGCTTAATGTTTAAGCGAATAATACAGGTGAACCGTGATTTAACTCAGAGCGATTTGGGGTTGGAGTCTACGATGATGGTACGCACCCCTTCCTCATTCTTCCGTGCGAATGCCCACGCGTGCTAACGGAGGGTCCCCTGGGGGAGCGTGCCGCTGGACGTCTTTCGCGTATCCCACGTCACGCGGCCGTGCGCAAGGGATCGCTCCTCAAAGGCCAGAGCCTGCTTCTATAAATCTCTTTTCTCCTCTGGCAGCCTCTATTTCTCTCTCACCCTCCCAGCCCGGGTGGGGAATGCGGCGACGGGTGAATTCTAAATTGCAGGAAGAGAGGAGAGAGAAAACGCTGTGCTCTCACAATAGGCGCGAAGGAGGCTGACCGCTCCAATTGGAGCGGAATCGAAAGGAAGCGAGATTCTTCCGTTCTCCGCTCTTCGGATGCGGTGATCTCCCCATTGCCCCGTATACTCACCACAATGGATAAGTATATTATATTGACAAAGTGCATTGGCACCTAAAGCTAACTTTGGTGGTTAATTGGTTGCGTAATTATTTTAAAAAAGAGGCCATGGATAAATATGTACTGCTCCCCCCTTCTTTTAAGGTAGTTACAACGAGATTTTTAAAAACTTTTATTGAACTTCACCGAAATGTCTGTGGATATGGGTGAAATCTTACGATCTCATTTTCACCCACTTCCCAACCACTTAGAGCTTTGAAATTTGGCATCAATGTTGAATTCAACGAGCAATACGATGTTATGAAAATATAAAAAGTTATAAAAATAAACGTTTTTCTCGAAACATTTGTAGAAGCCTTTGTGTTTTTTTTTCTCTGGTATATAGACCACATTTGAATTTTATTTCAAGTTACAGGCATATGTAAAAGGCTGTTTACACGAAGAAGTTTATTGCGCAGCTCGATGCATGTTTTAATTGTGAGAACGCAGGCACGGAAATTCTCTCGAATTTACGCATTAATGCTGACATTTCTTCGCTTTATGCGACACATTTTCACTGCTCATCCATTTGCACATCAGGCTATGCAATAAAGTGTGTAGTGTAAAGTTTGAAGAAAATCTAGTAAGTTTAAAAAAGCAAAAAGTCTTTTTTATGACTACGACAAAAACCTTAGTAGAAACACTAATCTGTCAAAACGCTTTTCTTTTTTTTCGTAATTTCGTCTCTTCTCTCATTCAAATTCCTTTACCTATACCGCTCTTATTAATTTTTATCCACGTACTACCCTACGAGCCACCACAGAGGCGTGTGGCAAGAGGTGTTATGATGCCAGCCATTAATATGGAAAAAGAAGTGGGAAGAGGACATAGGTGGAACTGCATGTTGACGGACTGCCTTTTTGTAACTTTCCGTTTTTGCTATAGTTTGATTTAATTATCCTCTTGTGGAACCTTCATATGTACTTCAATGTGTATTCAAGTTAATTACATATTTAACCACCAGGATGTGTATACGGGATATACATTCGTAGGTCGTTCAATCCTTAGATAGGTTGACTGCAGCCCTCCATCCTTCCCAATCTAATGCTAGTTCCCTTACTCCCTGGCAGTTCTTCTTATGTACTTTCCTTTTTATTTGGTCTATGAACTTATCCCATGGCCTTCCTCTTGGGAATTTTTCGTCTATCTTTCCTTCAATTATTATGTTCCTCACAAGCGCATTGTGCCTCAGGGTGTGCCCAATCCATCTGGTTTTTCTTTTCTGTGTGGTGTTCAATATGGTCCTTACCTCCTCTACTCACCTGTATACTTCTTCATTTCTTATTTTATCAGTAAATTTTGGTCTTCAGCATCCGCCTCCAACACTAGGTTTCGAAAGCTCCTAATCATTTCTGATCTGCTTTTCCGATGGCCCATGTTTCCGATCCATAGAGTACCACGTTCCTCACGAATGCTTTCACATACTATTTCCTTGTTCGTAGTTCTGTCGTCTTGGAACTCAGTAGTTGCCTGTTCATCATGAAATACGGGATATATCATTAATTTAATTGAAAAAAAAGAACAGCACTTTGCGATGACCGGTTCCTTTGGTTCGTGTCCCATCCACGCGGAAATTCCTCGCGTGCGCTCGTTTTTATTCAGTCTACGGATCTCTTTTCTCACGCCATTGGACTATTTGGAGAAGTCCTATAATTCTCGAGCGCTCCAAAAGAGGTGAAAGTGCCTTTAAACAACACTGCTCGACAAAACGGCGTATCCTGTGGTTCAGTTCCATGGGTTCTCGCATTTGAGATAGTTCGTGAGCGTGGCCCTCGTCCCGCGAAACACTTTAAATCTGAGAGCTATGAAATTAATTTTTCATGGCCTTTTGAATTCTTACTGTAGAATGGATTCAGGAGTGAGATCACGTTCCTTCTTTCACGTTTTCGTTATCAAAAACTCAAACTTTTTTAAGCCCGTTTTACACGGGGCACGTAATTACACAATCTGATGTACGTGCGAACGTGAATTTCAAATTGCATCGTGTAAAGCCGTGAATTGCAAGAACGCATGCGCGAATGGATGAATGCGAGATGGCAAAATAGCCCCTGCTCTAATTCAAAAATGATTACACGCCCGATTGAGAAAAACATACAGTTTGAAGTTGTGCAATTTCGTTCCCCGCCTAAAACGGGCTTTAGAAGTAAAATGCACACTGCTGCTCTCCTAAGAACCCTCTACATCAATGAAAACAAATAATTTAAAGAATATGACGAAATTTGAGGAATGAAGATCATGTTTTCGTCCTCATGCGAGAATTTTAAAAATAACGATAACGCCAGGGCACGCACTATGGAGAACTTTGATGAGAGCTAGATATTGGCCACTTAATTACATTAAAACGATGTTTTGGAGGGTTGGTCAGCAACTAATCAAGATCACAAGGTACCTCTTGCCAACGTTTCGAAAAATTATGTTTTCATCATCAGGGTTTGAAGTGAAGATTAGTTTGAGAACGCATAAAATGTAAACATTTGCTTTGGTAACATCAATCGACCAAAAAATGTAACCCTACCTCCCTGTTCTTTGAATAGTATTCATATTAGCGTTGTCTCATGGTCATTAAAATTTACGTTTTTGGCGTTGAGAAACTTCTCTCACTGGACAGAGCTGTAAACAACCGTTATTTAGCCTGGGAACGTCTCAGACCAGAAACAAAACTACGCCGTATTACGGAAATAAGCTGAGACACCCACACTTCTCAATTTTCTTGGAATCGGCAACCGTGAAATATTTTCTCTGGAGAATTCTTGTAAATATTTTCCCATGAAAATTTTATAACTTTTTACATTTTTTAATTGATTTGTGGCTATTTGTCAAGTAACATCTACTTATATTTTCAGGTTGTGGACGAGTATTTTCGTTCTTGTGTGAGAGTTTGAACACTATTGTGATTTGCTCATTGCAATAATCTGTTCAGAGTGTCGTTCGTTGGAAGGTTGAAAGACAACTTAATATAGCAGTGTGTTTTCATTGTTGAAACATGCGGTTGGCAAACTCTCATACGAGAAAGGAAGTTGCGTAAAACTTGAGAAAAACTCGGATGGTATCTACGAAGGTCATTTCGCTTCTAAACTAACGCACTAATGGGAGTTGGGGTTCTTGTGTGCAAGTTCCCTCGAGAACAAAACTGAACTCTTAACTGAAAGTCCTTGCCATACCGAAGCGTTTTATATTGTCCGAGCCGTTTTTAGTCTAATGGTCTTGTGTCTGGTCTGATATAGGGATGGAGTTTCCTGTTTGTGGTATTATTGTGAATTTGGTTGAGCTCGCGAGCACAACAAATGAGAACGTACCTGATTCCCACACGACTTCGTCAATTCTCACATACTACGATAATTCAACTGAGAAGCTATTGTCAAGTTCCTGCAACTTGGTTTTCCTGAAAAACTTTAGCATCGTTCGAATTGATAGCTTACGGAACACATTATCCCGGAAAAATTATTTCAATTGGGAAAAGCTGAAATTTTATTTTCATAAATCCCAAAAAGTCTTCTTTATCGTTTTCGATGGATGAACTATTTGTTAATTAAAAACCTGAGATCAAAGGCTGCTTGGTCTCTTAACTCGCTTCGTCATCCAACTATTTATTTATTTATTTTCTACCACGCTCCGATTTGACGTCCAAGTGTAATTATTTAGTTTTATGTTTGTATGATCAGATGTTAATGAGGAAGCGAGAAAGGTACTTGAGTCAAGAACCCCATGCAAAGAAAGTATTTTTGTCAGATTAGGGTGTAATGTAAGCCAGAAACAAGTTTGGAAGTGAGAGAGAAATGCAATGAAACGTTTTTATGGAGCATGTTACTACATGGTAGTGAATTTTGGGCGAATAAACCATAATGATGAAGACAATAGGTAGCGATCAAATTTGGTGCTAAAGAAGAATGATAAGATCAAATCGAGGGAGAAAATCGCCAAAGAAGGAGGTCAACGAAACGTTTTGTGGAAAAAAGACGCATTGTGAAAAATGATGGTGGTTTTACGGAAGAATGAAGAAGATCAAATGGACCGTGAGTATCGGCAATGAGCCAATGAAGAAATCCTTCGAATGATCGTAAGCATCGAGGAGGAAATATGTTTGATGAACACTCTGCGAAGTAGAAGACAAAATATTTCGAAGCATTCTGAGACTTAATAGCCTCCTGAAAGTAATGATGCAAGGTACAACGAAAGGAAAGTATTTCCGAGGAAGACCAAAGGTGGAATGAACACATATAGAAAGTCGTGTGGAGTGTAAAGGTAGTCCCACCGTGACATTATTTTAATTAATCTTGTGGCCACTTATAAATAAACTAGTCCTTAAAATGATATGTGCGGCAAAATTCTACCTTTCCTCGCATTTTTTTCGCCAATTGAGCTTTAAATTGCATGGTGTTAAATGCGAGAGAGGTTGAAATATAAGTAAAAACAGTACTTTTATCTCAAATATACTTGCCATTTTCGCAAAAAAAACTGTATATAAGAGGCAAATTCTCACAATTAATTGAATGGTGACAATATAAAGGCACCAATCCCTATTAATTTTAGGGTCATTAGCAAATAACTACGAGAGCTGAAGGCAAAACGCTTTTTTCCGATACAAATAATGCTGCAGTTGGCTCCTATGGCTAGAATCAAAGTGTTCAGGAAACAATACACGATATTTATCAAATAGTCTGCATATTTTATGCTTTAATGTTGTTTTCTAAATGCTGAGGCATGTCTTCAATGGAATAAATATTTTAAAACAATACAAACGAAAAGGTGTAAGTCAGTGTTTGTATTCTTCACTTGTACTTCACTGAAATTTTTCTTATTTGTAGCACGCGTTTCGCCGACTTATTTATAGAAATAAGTCGGCATCATCAGGTAAAAATATATTTATAGAATTTTTTTTTCTTTATTTTCTGTCGTTTGTTGTTGATAGGGGGAAATAAGAGAGTTTGGCGGAATATTTTGGAAGGAAGGGGTCTAAAGAACCTTGGATCATGGACTAGGGATATGGGAAAGTTTGTTTTTTTTTTCAGAGTTATTATGACTGTCCGAAGCCTAATACAGTTAAGTTCGTCAGTATTTTATGGATACGCACAGACACACAAACAGTGGCGGTGAAAATCCTTAATAGTGAAGAATTAAGAAAGAAATGAAGAGGTTGTCTGAATGGAGATTGGAGTGGAGAGTCGCAGCGAAAAAAAATATTCCCGGATTGATGTCAACTGATTTTGACATACTGTTTACTATTCTGAGACCCAATATTAACGCGCAGTATTGCCCCGAAAAATGAGTCAGCCGCGTGTCCCGCATCTCAACTGATTCCATCCGTGCGGGATGCGGGATTTCAAAACCAAGAAAGGAAGCTTTTTCCCGCCCCCTACGAATCGATTCCCTTTCTCCCCTTTGTTTGCATGCATCTGTTGTTTTATTTTTCGGAAACAGCATGCTCGAAATGATAAGGGAGACGGAAGTGCACTGGCAAGGCTTCCATCCTGTCCGCTTGCCTCCACTCCCCTCCCCTCCTCTCCCGCCTACTCGCGACTTCCCCGCCTCCGCTTACATCCCCCCCACCGCCTACGTCCCCCCCTCCGCCCCCTGACTTCCCCGCTTCCCAAGAAAATGGAAGACAATATTTGTATCCCTTCCACAAATATTTACCAAACTTTTGATTTTCAGTCGGAATCGGGTTTCAAACCGCCGATACTTAACCAATCAATTGATTTATCTTCCATGACGAAACTTGGTGGAAAGATATTTAGATAGATAAATATCCCTTATGTACAATTATATACAAATAGCAATGCTAAATGAAACACGCACGTATGAGGTTTGTTTACCTTTACAGGAATTCCTCCAGGCAAATCTAGCGTCATAGTTTGATGGCAATAACACGTTAATTGCAAAGTTTATCCGTTATCTCAGGCGTAACCATATGGAACTTACTATTCATGTTGAAATGAGAAAATGACTTTGTAATTCCGCATAAATTTATCGAACACGTGACCTAGGTTTCGTCGTTGGACGTCATCAAAAGGTCTGATCTGATGATGACGTCCAACGAAGAAATATAGGTCGTGTGTTCAATGAATTTATAATGAATTACAAAGTCATTTTCTCATTTCATCATGCAAGGCAAATGAATCAGAAATACGCGACGAAGTCAAAAAAATGGAATAACGTGCCAAATGCTAAAATAAAACCCTCATGCAATATAAAAATAATACCACTAGAATAATTCCAAACCCTTGATTGAAAAAATTACCCCACCCTTAAATTTATCCTCTTTTATCCTCCTAAAAAAATTACCCTCAAATTTATCTCTTTAGGAATATGAATTAATTTTCCAATAATTGTAGCTCATTAAGTATTTTCCACTTCTTCATTGATGTGGTGTCCATAGATTCTTTGATGTCTTATTACTGATCAGGAGATATTGTTGTAACGCTGTGTCGAACGACCTAATGGGTTTTCTGGAAACTAGTAGTTATTTTTGTGCAGTCATAAGTACGTAGATGCTAATTATGAGCTTGAAGATTCCCCGTTGTTGAAGATCTTCACGAATCAAAAGAAATATTCTATTTTTCCTTACCTACTGTCTTCGTTTCTGAAGGTTAAGTGGGAGCGTTTGTTAAATTTTTCACAAGTTGCAATCATTAAGAGTATATCTTTAGATTTTGGCTGATGTATCGAGTGTATCTCATTAGTAGGTGGTCACTATCAGCTTCTATTGTTCGTAATACTTGAATTCTGTGCGTCCCGGCAATTTATCGAGCCCATGGCTATATTATTCTCGATTTTATTAATATTGCCAATAAGATTGAATAAAAAGATAAAGTTGGTTCCAAATGATGTTTCTGTATATCATACAATTCATGGCAATAATGGGAAATAATGAAACTTGTGGAGCGTATCGTGGACGGTAGGTCAAAACCACAGCAAGACGATTTAGCATTTTTCTAGTTACGTTTTTTACGCGAGTATTTGTTATTTTTTGTTTGAGTGTTCTACTGCTTTTTTCTTACCTTTATCTCTACCGTTATTATTCTAATTATTTGCTAATTTTGCTATCCACCCCAATGCCTGATTACATCACCTTCCTAGTTTTTGTCCTTGTTACTATATTGCCCGAGTCCCTTCGCGTAGTACTTTACGAAGCTAGTTTCTCCTCGATTAAAACAATAAATAATAATAATATATTATTATAATATTAATTTATCCATTGAATCAACATCTTTACGTTTTAAATAAAAAAGGATAAATTAGGAATCCCTTTTCGTCATTGCCTGTACTTGGGATACCTCATAACAATTTACATAGAAAATAATTGACAAAAATAAATAAACTGAGACCAATTACGTAACATAAGTATAAAAATGAAAAAGATAGCAATTTTTTGTTTTTATTTCAACCTGTCGTGCATACAGTTTATAGTGAGTGTTAACCGTACTATTAACAAAAAAACTTCTGGATTTTCTGCAACATATATCCGCCTTTTTACTCTGTTCCAAAATTATGTTAAACTAATTGTATCTCTTACATCATCAGGCAATCTAAGAAATAATGTAATTCATTATTTGTTTTGACTCACATAGTCACGGTGGATTCTCCTCGACACATCTTCGCCTCTCTTCCTCTCCACCCCGCTTACTCTCTTTAGCCTTTTCCAGACTCTCATCTCGGAAGTCTAAAACCTACGATCATTCTCTCGAGTGTTGGAGATCAGCCTAATGAATAACTCGTTAACATCACCGTGAACTCAGCCCTATCTTGTTTTACTCTCCATTTTCCTTCCTGCTTCGTCCTTTTTTCTTTATTTTCCCTCTCTCTCTCTCTATTCCTCCTCCCCCGCTCCTCTGTAGTCTAAACGTGACCCCTCGTGACCGGACAGTATCACGGCGGCACCCGGGAAAAATGAGATAAAGGCCATATCCGGCTGTTTTGATATTAAAATACATGTTCTCGCTCTCGAAGCTGGCGTCGCGTCGCCTCCCCTTTAGCTGAATGCAATGAAATCCTTGTGTTCTCTCGTCGTGTGTGCAAGAGTCCGCGGGTCTCGCCCACGAGCGCGTGAAAAACAAGAGAGTTCCACTGTGGCGCGTGCGTCGCGAACGAGTTTCGGTCGCGTCATTGTCGGGACGTCGTGTCCGAAGATTATTTGGCTTTCCCCGTTTTTTAAGGATTTTTGGCTGGCTTACGTGTTCTTTTCAGTTTTGGTATCCGTGTGAAAACAGATAATGCCTTTCGTGGTGACTATACTCCTTTTGTGTAATTTAAACAGTGCGTGAGATGTAGCTTACCACTTTTTATGGGTAAGTAAACACTATTTGTCTGAGGAATTGTACATCGGTAGTTATAGAAAAAACTTTATTACCGACAGTCTAACTACAGTCAGTTTGCTTAGCAAGGCGTATTTGAGTTAAATATGTCTTTAAGATAACTTTGATCGAGATATCACTGCACATAAAATTCAATGAATTTTGGCCTCATTATGAAGATAAACCTCATCTTTCTAATCGCGCTAAAACTACAGCCTCTTATTTTATCTACTTTTCGAGATAATTGCCGAAAAAAATAGATGCCGTTTTTCATTGGTTATGATACGAATGTGCGCTCCATGGAGACTATGAAAATTTATGAGGAAATTTTGACGCACAGATTCCGGAATTGTAAAGGTGTTTAGTTCGTATGTTTTCTAAAGTATTTAAAATACTAAAGTTAACGCTCATCGTAATACTTTTTTAAAACTTATTGCAAGAATTTGGTTGTACGTTGAAATTAAAACTAATAATTCAAGGTAAATTCCTCAATTGTGTATAATTAGTTTATTACCAAGTAGTTTAGTTGTAAAAATAGTTTCAGTGCCATTATAACAACTCTTATTTTCTGCATGCTTTTTACAACTCCTTGAATTTTAAAATAAAATTCGAAGATGGTTTCTACAATGACTTAAGAAAAGTCTCGTTCTAGTTTAAATTATTGATTTTTTTTATCTCATTGCTGGTAGTGATTCACCACTGACCATACTCTAAACTATGATTTGACCCTGTTTCAAGGATTTTTTAAATCGCTTTTGGTGATCGATCATACGTTTTCTAGTCGAGATTGGCAATGAAGATGTACAGAGTTACTATTTGCAGTACCGTGAAAACAAAGTTCCTCTGAGTCGAACGACTTTCGGTCCTGTCAGTTTCACGGACGTCGTGCCAACGATTTGACTTTCACCGTTTTAGAGGGAAATCACATCCGCCTTACGTGTTCTTTCTCGTTTGGAAAGCAGATAACGACATCATCATAACATCTCTCCCCTTTAGTGTTGACTCATTAACGCACTGTAAACAACACGTGATAGAGCGCACCTTTTTCATGTAAGTATAGGTTTCCTTTTTTTAATGGGAAATGTGGACCAATATTTCTACTTAAAATAATACAAATTGGCATTTTTTCCGATCTCGTCTGTACATTCTTTTCATAGCTTAATGAGAACTAATTAATTCAGCAAGTCAAATGTAATTCGAAGTTTTGTCTGATTTCTTACTCTGTGGGTTACTCGGCTATAACAGACAATAATTTCTCAGTGTTTGTTAGTATTTATTTTTCTCAAAGCTACCATATCTTTCGACAAATAGGTAGGTTAGCGATGTAGAGACCGTAGAATACATTGAACTCCCTGCGAATTTTCAGACATGTTACAGTGGTTTGGTATTTTTTTACGCATTAACGCCTGAATGATTTGAGTATACAATCTGTTTTCCATATTATATTCTATTTCATTTACAAATTCGCCGACTTTATAACGGCTAACGAACCGATTTTAATGTCATATGACTGAATGCAGTACTAACGCATCACCATTCGGGCTGCGTATAACCTCATGTTTTCTACCTATGAAATTCAAACTTGTTTTATATGAAAAAGTTAATGTATTTATTCAAAACGTATCCTACAATGATATAGTCACAATAAAGTGTAGTTGAGAGTCTTGAAAATTTTCAAATCTTTGCTTAAAATTACGAATTACGAAGTATGATCAAATATGAAAGGCCTAGACTAAAATATTCTGAGTGATAATTTTAATAGAGCTACTCTCCTGTGAGCATTTCAATGGGAAACTTGAATATCTACATAATAGCAAGGTATTTTGAAATAGCTATTTGCACTTAAGTTCTATTTCGCCTTAATTAATGTTTTCTGGCCCTCCTGAAAAGTTCGGAGGTTCGCATTTTTACCTTTGTGTGGCGATATGGCGCGATGTACATAAATAGAAATGAATCATGTCATTCCTGAAGGTAAGCATTTTCTTTGTGGTGTCCATTTTTTAAATAGATGGTGACAAAGGAAACAAAAAAAATGTTCAATTTCGCGGATTTTTTATGGGAAACTTGGGTGTTTTTTTACTGTGACGTATGCGTTAGCTGAAATCTTGTTGACCGCATCAAAAGTCCAAATATCCTCTTATCTATAAACTTGGAAGACGTTGTGGTTAAAGCTTCCGGTGATGCATCTCTGTTGTGAAGGAAAATTAAATAGCCACTAGTTTGAGGTCAGCCTTCGTGTTTAAGATGTTCTATTCGAAACAGTGGTATTATCTCTACGACGAAAATCGAGATAACTACTCACAATTGGACAGGTTAATCTTTTTAGAATAGTACCTACCTGTGGGGTGACGACACCAGTTTGAAAATCTTCTCGGAACCTAACAGATAATACCTCGATATATTGCTGGTAGCGGCTTATTCCCTCTCCCAAGCTCGGAGTAATTAAGTAATTTAAGATTCCTCCAAATTCTTCTGCGATTTCATGGATATCTTGAGGGTGATTTTTAGATTTAAAATGGACATGTCTAGTTTTATCGTGACGATACCATTTTCATGCATTTGCAGTTTTCCAAATGGGCTGCATATTTATTTATTTACTGTATAACGTGATCGATTGCGTTAAACAAATATTAATAATTAGTGTTGAGTGAACAGAGTATTTAACTGTGGACTTTCTTTGAATATTTCCAGAATATCGGGAATAGGATCTCGACTGCCCAATGGCATCCTTATGACAGTCGCCGAGATGAGATGATGTCAATGAAGAAAGCTGCCCTGGAGCTGGATGCTGCCCTGCCAACTCGTCGCGCGCTCGGCACATGGGCGGCCGTCGAAATCATGGCAGACGTGGACGCCTCGCCGGTCAGCGGAGGAGGTCTCCTCTCCGGGACCACCTCGCAGAGGAGCGAACAACGGCGGAAGCCTGCGACCCTCCCCAGGCCGAACTCCAGCTTCCTCCACGGTTTCCTCAACTCCTACCAGCAGAAACCCCAAGAAACTGCCGTCAACACGTCCAAAGAACCCCCGACCGTCAACCGTCCGAGCGAAACGAAAACGCAGGTGCAGGAGCAAGCTTGCGTCTCCAACGAGGTCGGGACGAAGGTTGCTGCAGATGGTGCCTCCCAAAGGGTGTCCTCTGCCGCCGAGAAAGACGTTCGAATCCCTGCCGTTTCCACACCAGCGGAGAGTTCGAATGAGCCCTCTGTCACGTCAATAAGCAGCAGTCCCTCCATGGTACCGAAAACGAAATCCGGCATCGTGGTAGATGTGGAAAAGAAGGGTGGTGATGGTGGTGCGACTTCTTCGCTGTTTCCTTCTTCTTCTAGGGAGAAGAAGGAAGAGCAGGCGAAGAAGACCATGACGGACGTGTTTCCCAAACCGGTAGACTCGTCCAAGGAGTGTAACTCGAAGTCGCCGGGCGAGGTTGAGGTTCGGGTGACGTCCGTCCCTGAGATCCCGCAAAGGGACGGAAGCGGGATGAGCAGGAAAGCCGCGGATCCGCCGGCATCGGCAGGATGTTTTCCCCCCCACATCCCATCTCCTCCCGCCGTAAAGACTCCTCCGCCTTCCGCGCTGACGCCCTCTTCCGCGGCGGTGTCCAACTCCCCGAAGAAGCCAAGCTTCCGGGTCGTTCGTCGCCGGGATTCGAGGAGGAAGGAGGTCCGGAGACACCATGCCATGGCCGTGCTGCCCAGCAGCAAGGTCGCGACCCTCGCGTCCAAGTTCAACGCGCTGATACTTGAGAAGGAGTGCTCGCCGTCCCAGCCACCTAAGGCTGGCGCAAGGCTTTACAGGACGCTGCCGTCTCCGAAGACGACTGGTGCGGTTGTGCTGAGGAGGAGAGGCTACGCCTATCTCCAGGGGGAGGGTGACCTTAGGAGACCCAGTAGGAAGAGCAGAGACGAGCCAGGATGCCGAAAATCCGACGGGGAACTGCCCAAGAGGTCGCCCAGTTCCGTCTCTGTAAACAGTGTTTCGGTTGCTTTGAAAGCACCGAGGACTTCGGTTAACAGTGTTAAGGAAGCCATCAGGTTATTCGAAGATAACCTCCGAACGCGACCTCCAGTCCCTCGTAAACCAATACTGATTACGGACAGTATCCCCAAGTCTCCTCTTCCCCCGGAAACTGCAACCCAGAAGATGAACGTCGAGCTTCCCAAATTACTCGTCGCCACAAAAATCGAAGTTTTTCATCCCGAATCGGTGTTCAGTGTCATCGAAGCCTTGAAGTCCAAGGAAGAAGTCATCGAAATCGTCGAACCAGACTGTGACGTAAACGATGGGGTCTACCCCTTAGACCAGTCGTACGTCAACTTGGTGGAATGTATTCCGGAGGACGAGGTGCAGCCAAAGACCGAGGAACAGCCCAAGAACTCCTCCAAAGAAGGGGAAGATAGCGATGGTGGTTACGAACCAGTTAGTCCTGTCCCTCTCCCCGTTCCTCAGTCCCTGCCGCTCAACAAACCCGCGCCCCCAGTGAAGCCCAACTCATCTTTCTTGTGGGGAGCACTTTCTCAGCCATGTTCCATTTCTTCCACCCTGTCCTCTTCGCTCAAGAAAATATCCCTGACTGACGCGTCACCGACGACCGAGTGTCCCCCGCAACCCCTTCCCCCACCCCCTCCCCCGGTTTCCAACGGTTATGACTCCTTGGAAGACGATGAAGAAGATGGATACGATGACATCGGACCGCCCTCTGAACCCAAGGGAACGACGGAGTGTCCGGCGCATGGTCGCGGAGGCGAAGTGGACAGTATGGGAGGGTACGAATCATTCTCGGTGCCCGGCACGGAAAGCCGGGAGACTCAAGATGGGAACAGGGTCGTTCGCGGGATGGTCGAGGGCTGCGCCGGCGATGGGAGGCGCAAGCAAGGGAGGATGGTGGATTTCTACGAGGGGATGAGGAGTGTCTACGAAGCGGCGGCAGCCGCAGCGGCTGCTGCCAAAGCCGAGACGACCTCGGTGTCGAACTGTTACGAGTCCATCTACTGCGGGGAGGGGAGGATAATTGTCGGGGGTTCGAGGACTGGGGCACCAGGTGACCGGCGGAGCGTGTCCAGCGAGGAGAGCCGGGGAGGGAGCGGCGGGGGCAGCGACAGCCTGAGCAACATCGAGCTGAAGAGCAATAGTCTGTACGGGAGGTGTGGCTCTCCGCTGTCGGACAGCGGGGAGTCGCGCACTTCAGAAGGTATGACTCATGAGACCTGTCTTAGCCCCTATTCTATGGATAGTTGGACGCCTTTCCAGTAATTTTATGTGTTCGGTTTGGATTCGGTTCGGTTCGGCCTGGATTAACGTGATGGTTGGCGAAGTTACTTTGTGGAATTACTATGTATGAATACACAAAAGTAATATTGGTGATATTCCTCGCAATATTAAATACACCAACCGGTTTCGATGTTAGCAATCATCGGCAGGGTAACATTTATGTCTTCTCATTCGTAGTACTAACAAGGAAGGAATATTGCAGCTCTGACGATGATGTGTTGACATTGAAAACGGGCATTGTATTTCATATTGTGTGGAATATTATCCAGTGTTCTTTCTTTATTCACGTTTTGGATGTAGCAGTGTCCCAGTCTAAAATTCGATGATGTTAGCGTACTAATTAAAACACTATACCGTAGATTTTACGGGACCGATTGTTAAATACACTGTAAATATGAAAGGGGTCATGAAGCAGAACTATCTTTGCATAAAAGAATTAGCTGGGAAGAGTAGAGGGCTGCAGTCAATCGTTCTTAACCACGCCCCCTGTAAGAATTGCATGTGCAGTCAAGCCTTTGTAGTGCACTATTCCTATTAATCTGTCGAAATGGACCAAACATTGGACCTGTCGCCTTGTTAAGACTGGACTATTACTGATGTCAGGTCCTTTCCTTCCGCCCTTCATCAGCCCCCCAGCTGCCGTATCGTACCCGCATTCCCATCACGCTGATCCATTTATGGGTTTGCACTCTCAAAAAAGTTTAATTCTTGGAGATAGCTGTCAATCTGGCTCTGTTTCGATATTTTTCTCCACACTGCCCTATCCTTTGCTCTGTACTTTGCTCGATTTCCTTTCCTCTTTGCTTTGTACCTCTTTTTCTTCAGTTACACTCATGCATTTCTTCATACTCGCCCTCCTGTTCTTAAGTCTCCTAATATTCCTCCTCTTCATAGTCTCTTCCACCACATTTACCCATCTCGGTTTACCCCTTCCTCTCAACCCATTTACTCTCCTATCAAAAAACTGTTTCGCTATTTAACTCTCACCCATTCTCTCGACATGGCCAAGCCTACAAAAAGCAGGTTTCTTTCATAAATATCCATTACCGGAGCTGCATCCAACCCACATTCCTTCTTCACCTACTCATTCCTAACCCTATCTCGTCTGCTTTTACCGCAAGCACTTCTCAGAAATCCCATACCCCCAGCCTACTCTTATGCCTTTCCTTCCATATCCAAAGTTCGATACCATAAAATTAAGTAGGAAGAAGTATACTTTTTATACTTAAATTTCTGCTTCCCTCTGACAAATATTCATATCTTGATATACCTACCCTATATACCTGCTACCTTCCAGTATTCGCACGCCTTTTAATCTTTAATCTCTCCATCTACCCTCCATCTTTCACAAATATTCGGCCAAGGAGCACTATTTCGGCCACTTTCCTATTGTATTAAACTACCTATTCAACCCAATAGAACAAAAGACCTCAGCTGACGATCGCCTTCCTACATAGCCACTACCCATCTTTCCATTTATTGATACGTTTAACCAAAAAACGATTATAACTGGGTGTAAAATTCACTTTCGGTCTTTTTGTTGAAGTTACAGCTTAGTTTCATATTAGCCAAGATATTTTTTGTCTCAAGTGACACTTCTTTGAAAACATATCTCCTCTTTTTTGTTTTTTTTTATTATAAATTGTGTGTTTCTGCGAATGGCGTTCATGTATTCATTTATTGGTATATAACCTCATTCTTGCAGTCCCTTTGCTAAATCTACCGTATTTCACTATTTTAACATTGAACTTTCAAGTAACTAATTTACAATGTTTACGGAGTAGAACTATTTATTGTTTCATGTATACCTTCACTTCATTTAGTGACTGTAAAACCACGAGGATGAGACAGACTTTTTAGCACATCTAAATTTGAATTCCGATAAATAAACATCGATTTAGCTTAAAAACAATGTGGCTTTCTCCAATTGTGCATGAACTGATAGATTACAAACTTGTTGTTCGAGTTTCTAAAAGAAGATAGGTTAACTAACAAAAGTGCTAATGGTCGAGAGAAGCTCACAGTAAGTAATTCATTTCGGATCCCAGTCCAGGCGTATGATTTTTCTCACTGAGAACTTCTCGCATTCTTGTTCTCATCAGCGAGTGACTTAGCAAAAGTTTTAACTTAAATCTAGTCACGTAGTACTTTTTAAGTGCTAATGATTTGAAATTTCTCTCTTAACACCTGAGGCCATCACTTTGCAATTTAACCAGGCTACAGATTTTTTCTCGGATTAGAGAATTAAAGCTCTTGTATTAAATTATCTATTGTTATACGTAGCTCCCTTTGTTACCTCTGTTACCTTCTCTGAAGTCAACGGCTTAGCTCTAACTTTAATGAAGGTTGAAAATAATTCTCACCACACCTTTAAGGCTGCTTGTTATTCTCACGCTTTAACCCAAATACATCTCTTTGAGGTTTGTACGGTGGAGAAAGTGAGAATTTCTGTGGATCTCTCTGTGATTTATGCTGGACGGGGTTAAGTACACGGATAAATCAAGGATGCTTTGTCATTACCATGGATACTAGGTCATTGCCCTATTTGTTTATTTTTTTGGTTGCCTGGAAGCTCCTGAGTATCATTTCGTAGAATAGAATAGAATAAAAAAATTTTCGTGCTCTAGGTTTCCCCATAATTATCAGTTCAAGAACAATTTATTTTAGTGTGGGTTTACAGTGACATGTTACTTTCTCAAGTTTCTTCTGCAAGACCTTGCGAGGAATTTCGCTCTGACAAAAATTTTTCACAAGTTAGTGCAAAGGCATATTTACAATGGCAACAATACTCATCTTCAAGCGACTTGCCGAAACTTTTTAAAGTTCTGCGATCAGACTCACAGATCCGTTTACACGTGGACTTTACGGCGCAAATTTCTTCCAGTAAGTAACTTGCGCAATAAACTTGCCAGTGTAAACCCACCTTAACGCATAAAGAGTTCTGCTGAAGTAAATAAGGCAAGCTAGCATTTATCAAAAAAGGAAAAAAAATAGGATTAACAATAAGGAAGCAGTACCTGAAAACATCATGCGTGTGAAGTGTTCTACTGTATGGCTCCGAGACATGGGTCATTGGGAAGCTGGAGCGGTATCTTTGTGGTATCTTTGTGGCTGACGCCGCGAACAATTGCTTACCAAGGTATTCATTTCTAAATAAAGTCAAAGTCAATTCTAAATATACAGAAAAGTGTTGTTTGGAAAGTAATTTGACGTCGCGACTTTACCAGTCCATAGATGCTTTCGAAGCTTGGTGCTGGAGGCGAATGCTGAAGGTGTAGGACGGATAGGATGTGTACAGAGGATTAGGAGATTATCAAAACTATCGGGAAGACGAGTCCCAGATAGATTTCCCTGACTTTGATACATGACGTATTTTTAAGGAAGATGATGTAAGGGAAAGAAAGCTCTTTGAGGAAGACCGAGGGAAAAATACATAGACCACTTAAACGGAGACATAAACCGGAAGGACTACGGAGGGATAATGGAGTTATAGCCAGGGAAAGGATAGAATAGAAGGCTGCTGTCAACCAGTCTTAGGATTGAAAGATTATCGTAAAAACACCTGGCAAACAATTAAGTGTTTCCATTGCACTTTATGCTGCCTGTCCCTAGATTATCTTCATCTTACTTTCCATCTCATTTTTCATTCTTTAAGGTAGTTTGAGCAAGATATCTCTTCTCCTAGAATTTGATGAACTTGACCTCATTTTAAAGAAAAAAAATTCATCTTTCAAATGATATCAAAATATTAACCCCTTGCCGAACTACTTTTGCTTAAAAAGATTGCCTGTTTTACATGGGATAGATTACGGCTGTGCGCTCCAGAGGGAGAGTATTGAAAAAAATTGGAATTTCTAACATCTAGATTTCGTCAAAAAACTAACCGTGTGTAGTTTAGACGCTTTATCAACTATTTATAAAAAATTACAATTACTCACCGCAGTAATTTTTACAGAATCGCGAAACAAAACCTTGAGTTGTGAAGGCGTTTTCACCGTATGGCGTGAAATGATGAGTCAAATTAGAGACTTATGTAGATTTTTTTATCTAATTACTGCGACATTTGGTCATATATAACTATATTCTTGCACTTGAAAGAGACTTTTCCTTGTGGAAACTGTCGACATGGCCAATCATCGTCAACGGGTAAATATTGGCGCTAACGGGAAGAATGACTCAACCAATCAAGACTGAACAACGGGCCTAAATAAGGTCGTCAATTACCGGCATCATCACTTTGACCTGAAGACGCTTGCTGGAACGCAGGCGAAACTGTTGTCACCAAAACAACGACGCGGTGAAACACCCGAAAGAATGCAGCCTTCAAATAGCCTAAGGAATTTGTTCCTAATTTACATCCCGACTGATTTGTGATGGCTCTTTATTATTCTACGCATGGGCTAGTGTGTTTGAACCGTTCGAAATAATTCTGATCACTTAACTAAGGAATCACGTGGTACAATAACGAGCATTTCGAAATTTTGGTGAGTTTAAACCTCTCGAATGCATAACTTAAGCGCCCGATGTGTTGTTTATTGCGTCTATAATCGGGATTTTCTACTCGTTCAGCAACATCCCAGAGAGAAAACCTCGATGGGGAAGGCTGCGTGAGATTTTTACGTGTGGTTTAAATAAGTACACCAAAATCTAGAACCGACCTTTATTTTACCTCGCATACGTACAAACGCGAGAATCTAAGTAGTGTTTTGAGTGAATTCAGCTCCTGGAAAAGTAACCACTGCATTTATTCCTTCCTGTGCGAGAGGATCGTGGGAATATTTCTACTGGCTCGTTGATTCCTTTGGGAAATCAACTGTTGACAGGAAATAAAAGGGCTATCGTCCAGCAACGATTGACAATGTGCGATAATATTACAACATTGATTAGCTCCCATGTTTCCGCTTAACCGGAAGCATTGTCTCTTCCGCTTTTTTCCACTTGAAGCAAAGCTTTCTCTCCTTGAAATTATATTTTTTTGAGTTTCCTGCGCTCAAGATGGCACAGCTATGTCGTAATTTCGGTTGCGTATGTGAAAGATTTTCTTTTTTTGGGTTGACGCCATTCATTCTTTTGTTGTCGATCGAAGGGCATTTTGCAAGGAGATGGGACCAAAGGAAAAACATAATGCCTCCATTCCATTCTTCGAAAACATTATGCAGATTAGATTCAGCTTTTGGGCTGATTGGACTTGAGAAATCCTCCAGCTTTCCCCTTTCAATTTTGCAGGCGCTGACTAGATGTTGCTGCATTAGTTCGGTGATTGAGGATTATGCATAAGCAAAGATTTGGTGGCATCTGATTACTTAAGCGATGGCAATGGAGTTGTTTTTAGTTTTGCAAGTAGTCTGTAGATGGTCGGTTATTTGGAGAGGTGACCGACAACTGAGGGAATTAGCGCCAATAAGGATAGGTGGGTAGAATGGCAATGGAAGGATTATTTGGGATTAGAGGAAGTTTTGGAGGTAAACCCGGCATTGACCTTACTCTTAATGAAAGGCGCCAAGAGGACCACAGTAGAGATAGGGCATCCGTAGCGGTGGAGTTAAGTGTGCTTCTAATGACCCTTCTGTCGATCTCATGTCTGTTCTGGAGCGGGCGGATTTGGAATACATGTGTGTATCTTGTATCCAAAATCACGCCCGTGACAAAATCGCAGGTTTTGGTGCAGTGACTTTGTGGGAGTTGCCACAGTCGGAGCTGTGTTAAATAAATTCTGCACCATCCCATCCCAAGTCTACAGTTGGACATCCCATTCGATGTGTGGCGTACTAGCCTTGAAGTGCTCTCCACATAGCACCCAAGGAGGAGGCAATATTTCTATGGAAAGTCTCCGCCACTGTCGGGATTCGAACTCGGCCCCTTAGGACGGAAAGCGGGTGACTTCTGCCACTAAACTTACCCGATCCCTGTAAAATACAGTGACCGTGAAAAAATGGGCCATTATACAGGTCGCCGCCCCCGTGTTTGTGGTTTTCTCTAGTTTTTGTAAATTTTCTTTAGTAGGAATCATGAAGAATTGATTGTGGGAATAGAAGTTGTTTGGTGAAATTTTTTGAGTGTCCACACTTTGTATTAGACAGAATGGCCCTTAAGGAGCCAAAAATTATGTATCCCAGGAGTTTCATAACGAATAAAGTGCGTTGTTTGAGATATTTGTCCAAGAAATAAAACTCAAGTACTTCTTTTGGCGGGCCCTTTTTGGTGATCACCGGGTTATTATTGTATCTTTCAATTTTATTTCAAGGGCGTGGTGTAATTGATTCACAGTGAGGAAAAACCGACTTGTATCTTATTGCGTTACCTCTACCCTTCCGCTGTAATATTCTCAATTACGATGAACAAATGAGCAAGTTCGTAGATGATGAATATCAAACCTTAATTGAAATATTGTAGTAAGGGGGATTGTAGAGTGTATCTTGTAATCTGACCCCTTGAATTTGAACTATAAACATATTTCTGTGAATCTGAAGAGCTTTTTCCTGAACCGGAATTTTCCGTTTGTAATCGCGTTACAGTGAACTTCACAGAACATTATTGATGTTACAACAGGGTAACTGTTAAAACTAAGCCCTTTCACGCCTGTAAAAAGTTCTCACTTAAATTCCACATATATTTTTTTAGGTATTGGAGTGTTCATTTCTAAATGAAAAAAGGTTGCTGGAACATGCAAACAAGAAATGAAACCCTTCAGGCCTTAATGATTCAGTATATTATTTTATCTCTCCATGTAAATGCTGGCGATAATTCTTGTTTTTCAGCTTTCTGTGTTTCTTTTCAATTATTATTAGTACTTCATTGTTCGCAGTGATATCTGGGTAAGCCAGGATAAGCATATATGTTAGCTAAATGCAGTGGGGAATGGCTACCTGAGAAGTGCTTGCGGTAAAAATAGGAGGGTTAGGGTTAAAAATGAGTGGTTCATCAAAGAATGTGGGTTGGATGCTCCAGTAATCGACATATAGGAAAGGAGTGTGTTTCGCTGGTTGGCTCGCTGGTGGGATGGCATCCTGAGAGAATGGATGAGCGTTGAATAGTGAAACAGATTTATGACAGGAGAGTGAATGGTGTGAGAGGAAGGGGTAGGTCGAGGAATGTGGTGGAAAAGGCTCTTAAGAGATGGGATATTAAGATTCTTAAGAGCAGTAGGGCGTTAATGAACCGATAAATGACTGTAATATAAGAGAATGAGGTATACCTATATATAGGTATGTATAAAAGGATAGGTCAGTATGGAGAAAAAGATTAAAAGAGAGCTAGTCTCGTAGGCCTAGCAGCAAGTACTGAATTCCTTTTTAATTTTCTTACTCTGAAATAGAATGGCTTATATATGTATGCTTATAGCATGTATGTATGTTATCTTAGAAATAGACTGATTCGAAGAACTCTTCTTGTGCACCATAATTTGTAACGCTTTCGCTTGACAGATACTCTTGAACTGGGCGTATTCTATTTGTTTTTCTTATGCACGAAATGAGATCTTATCAAGCTGGACTTAAAAGAGCAGCGCAACAAAACCACCAAGCAGGCCGCCAATAACAGGAGAAAACGTTTTCATTTTATCACAATTAGGTAGATTTTATCCGCGCCATGTTAACTCTTTTGTTTCTTTTTTATTCGAATTCCAAACGTTCTCAGGAACACAACAGAAACGACGACTTCTTTCTTTTTTTCTCGCAGGATAGTCAAGTTGCTCAATCTTCGTGCACCGAACCGGGCGTGGGGTTCCTGAGTGAATTTCACGGAGCCACTTTCCTTTTCTCAATTCCTCATTCGGTCATCTCGACTGAATTATGCCTCACTGCCGCCCGGAGGTTGTCTTATTGCCACTCCTTCGCGTAAACTCAGAGGAGGTCTTCTGTCTTTTAGGTATATTTCGAAGAAAGGCTATTTGGTAGATTGCGAAGAAGGGCCAGTTATCGTAATCGTTATCATGGTGCGACTTTCGGAAAATGTCTACATAGTTTTTCTTTTCATGGTCAGTACACCCCAAAACCATCAACTCAAAATTATATAAAATATGATGGTAGAAACTCTCGGTCAAGTTCGTTAACGGGCAAAATCGAACCAAGGGGGGAAATGGAGGAGGTTTTTTGAAAAACTGAATAATCGCTATAAGTGCCTTATTATGAAATATATTGCATTCGTTTGAATTTATTATGCTTCCTAAAACTACTACTACCAAAAACTTTTGTTTGATAGATTTTTTTATAATAGCATTAGCTCAGATGGTGGAAAAATAGGGTTTTTCGGGCAAAAAAATCATAACTTCATTTGTAGGAACAATATCAGATTTGTTCATAGTTATTGTATACCTGAAAGTAATTTGCGGTTTAAGAAATTGCAATCGGTGAAGAAATTTATTATTAAGGGCGGCCAAATAAAATTTTTCCCACACTTGTAAATTAATTGTGTGTTATTGTGTGTGCTCCTTGTGAATTATTTTCCTGGTGTTTATTATGCATGCAGTCAACAATTGTGCAAGTAATTTTTCGATAGAAACATAATATTTTAACTGAATAAATACTTTTCATAAACTCCACATTATAAACTGATAGAGCCAAATGAAACATTCCTCTTTTCCTCTAAAACATTCTGTTCACTCCCCTTTTAACAACGCGTTCTCTTCCTCAATCGCTTCTTGTATAAAATGTGAATTCTCCCCCACAGTGGAAGTTCATGACCATTTTTTCTGTTTCCTTTTTCTTTTAGAAACGTGATAGTCGTTTCTTCGGTTTGAATAATTTCGTAGAGAACTTCGCAAACATATCAATCAGTATAGCCAAGGTCAATTATATTTTTGTTTTTGTTTCTATAAACAAGGTAAAAATACAGACACATGTTTCTCTAAATAATGCCTGCACGTATTTCTATCCGCGGTGTGAAAATATAACTCATTCTACGTAGTAAAATATTATTTTCTGTTGACAACATTCGACATGACCTATTTTCTTCTCTATCCTTCATCACCTCCCAACCAATAACCGAATACTGAAATAAAATGTGTGCAGCAAAGAATGGCATGATAGGTAAATTATGGTTACGATCATTTCATAAGTTCGTAATTTTGCATGCACTTAATCAATTGGCACCAGTTGTTTCTAAGAATTACGTTTCACGGAATTTAATTAATGTTTTATAAAAAATTATTCCCCTGCCGCACTTCCTAGAGGGTTCAGTCAGGGATATTTTTAGATGCAGAGTTGTGGTAGGAAGAGACATTTTTTTCACAAATTCATTTCTACGAATTTGTTTTAATAAAATCCTAAATGCCATATGTCGCGCCAAAATTTGGATTACTTCAAGGCCCTTCGTGCTTACTCATAATTTATTCCATGGATTTTCCTTTACACTTCTGCGTTATTGACAGAGAACCAAAGCTTACTGTCAACCACGTCGTGGATGTGGTTAATTTAAAAATAATACAAAATTGGCCCTACGACGCTCCTTTGTGTGCCCCTCGTTGTGCCTCAACCTTAATTATAAGTAACACTTGCCAAAACTCTCCATTTTCTCGCGATCATTTAGTAATTCTTGAATGCAAAACTTAATATCATTGTCTAATCCGTAAAATTTTAATTTCATAGTGTCCTCTATGGGGCTTTTAATCGAAAGCTTTTTTTAAGTAAATAAACATGGCGGATCTGCATTAGCAGTTGACTGCCTGTAATAATTATTGATACTTATGACTTTGCTGACATCGATGCCTGGTGCCTGGCTAATGGTGCATTTTATCTCTTGAGACGAATTGCATATTACCGAGGAAAATTCTTTCAGGTGAAAAATGCGTTCATCTCCTATCACCTTTCAATTTCCCATTTATTAATTTTATCTCTTTATCTCACTCAAATTGTGTCTAATCCGTAAAATTTTATTTTCATGAGTAAATCATGGGACATCTAATCAAAAGCTTATTTTTTTAGGCAAGAGAAATGGCGCTTCTACATTAACAGTAGTCTACCTCAAATAATTATTCATTCTTATGACTTTTTTGTCATTAATGCCTTAAAGGTTTACAAATGGTACATTGAATCGTTTGAGACTAGTTTAGTTTCGTAATGCCGGGGAAATATTCGAAATATTTCGAAATTCGGGGAAATATTCCTTAAAGTGAAAAATGCGTTCATCTCCCCTCACCTTTTTATTATTGTTTAGTTAATTTTCTCTCTCTCTCTCTCTCTTCGCAGTGGTCGGTCCCCACGAGGTGCTCTCCTACCAACTGACGTCGGTGGGCGTCGGGAGCGGCGTCATCAAGGAGGCGACGGGCGTCGGCGGAGAGTCGGAGAGGAGGAGCGATACTAGTGAAGACTGGATGGACGTGGACGCGTCCGACGCCGAGGACGAAGACAACGGGTCCGATGGCGCGGTGGTCGTGTAAGTTGACCCTTACGAATTTTGGACTCAAAAAGACTTAGGTCCGTTCCGAAACCCTTAATTTAACGTCGTCCAGCGATAAGGATGTTACCTAAATATGAAATTCTATCACTGCCCACTCTTGGTTACTTTATCACCGAATAAGACAAAAGAATAATTTTTTACAACCTATTTCTAAAATTTATCTATAGCGAACCTCCATCGCAACTGACTTAAAACTAACTCCATATCTCTTTTACCGGCTGATCGTTTTTATATTTGTAGTTCTCTCTTATTCTAGAAATCATTAGAATTTAGCATCTCGAAAAAATCCATTCTTCATGTTAACCGAAAATACTCTTACCTTCCATAGATTGAAATTTGTTGGAAAAGTCCATTGCAAGTCCAGAAGTTTTCTTGAAGAAAGCAAACAGCCTACCTAAAAATACTACATTACAATTCTTCACGATGTAAACAATGATAGCATTTGGAAATCGACTGATTGCCGTATTCTGACGTTAATTTTTAAGATATAAACCGGCTTGGTACAGCCACAACTTAAAGATTTGTTGCTCGGATAATGCCGAGCCTCAGTAAAGCGGGACTCGGATAGTCGAGACTTCACCGTAACTAGAAACAGCTTCTTTTACTTTCTCTTTTTCATCCACTCACATAGTAATAAATGTGACCGTGAATACAATTGAGCTTGCAGTTTACTGCTTGTTCGGTGGAAATTCACTTCCTCCTTCCCATCCATGTCACACACCCTTGTTGTGACCTGCAGGTTACTGTGTCGTGGTATATGTCACTCATGTAAATAAACCGGCGATAAAATCATTTTAAAAGAACCTTAGCGGAATCCTCCAAGTTTGTTAAGTTTCTAATCGTGAGATTCCTCAAAGTTGAGCCCCAAACATTCCAACTGAACAGCCATTGTTCCCGTGTAAACTCCATGTTATTTCACGGTCAATCTTTAATGGGTGTGTGTGAAAAAGAGAAAGTGAAGCAAGCTGTTTTATTGTTCGTACTTAGCGACTAAGGCTTCAGGAAGTAGTTAACTTCCTCTTTATCCAAAGGTCTCTGCATTAAAAATCCGAGCCGAAAGCTGTTCAAGTACAATTTATGAGCCGACTTATATCTATCTCGGAAGACACATTTGTGAAAGTATGAGGATATGAAAACGTTATGGTACTGCAAGGAAAATGTTTCTGCTCACTAAAAAGCATTGATGCAAAGCAAAATCAGATGATCATATTAATTTGAATCAATAGGAAGAATGAATGAATTTGGAAAACTTAGTGTTTCTCTATTGTCAAGGTGGATATTAATCAGATGATTAGTAACTGCATTCAAGAATCACTTAGATCTGGGGCATAAACCTGTAAATCTACTTGTGCTCATTAGGAATTGGAGGTATAGGTCGTTATACCGGTACATACGGTATTTTTTTCGATTTATCGGAAAAATTTTTAATTCGATATACCAGTAGGTATAATCAGTGTTATTTACTTTCAACCGGTCCTGATATATATTTCATCATATCACTTTTTAAATTTATTTATGACTAATAATATTTAAAACCTTTTAAGTAAACTTATTACCATGATTCTCTTTCTAAACTAAAAATATTCTTCAATCCGATAGCACGTTGATAACAATGATCATGTGATAAATCGTCTTCATCTTCATGTGACCAGGGAAGGTGATTATAAAAATTGTAATTAATAAAGGGAGTAACTAAGTTGGATTGCGAAGGTAATTGAGGATATGGAATAGGGAGGAGGGAGAGAACTTACGGAAGTTTTCTACTATGTTAAAAAATAAACTAGTTATACGGCGGTGGCATTAAAACATAGAAGTAAATCTATTTTTTTTAAAGCAAAATATTTTCGGATTTGCATCATCTTCATGGACTAATTAGCACTCGTCAGCGTGACGACTGCAGTGAGTATTTTGGTACGTTGGCGTCCGATGGCATTTCGAAATGCGTTCCGGAGAAAGTGAGAAAATCCCAGCGGCTGTAATCTCATCCAAGGGCGAATTCACTGCCGAAACTCCGACGAAACTAGAGGCCATTGAGGTAAGCACCGCAGCAGCAAGGCGGGAATAAATGAACCTGGGGGTCCATAATTATTACATGTGAAATTAGTTATTTTATCGCATGATTTCGTTGATTCAACATTCTAGTGTCCTGACTTATTTTCCTCATGCAAAAATTATTGATAGGAAAGCATCGAGTGATTGTGTAGCATGCTATACTCCTGCGAAATCATACGACATTTTACTAATTTAGCGTGCGATAATTATCACGGAATGTTGTGGATCCGAGCTTCTTTGTGACTTGACCCATTTTGCTGCATAAACTGATATCAGATTTCACCCTGGTGGTACTTACACTTAGAGCAAGTTATTTCTCTCTTCATAATAAAGATCATATTAGATGTTAGTTTCTTTTAAAATGCAAGCAGTTTTACGGAGAATGAAGAGTATTTTCAACGATGGAAATATATTTTTTTATAGCTAAGCTTCTCTATAATTTTCTAAATAAACACATTGGAGGCTTTGACTAGACTTGTTTCTCGCCTTACGTGGAAAGCGCGTTTTCACAACTCAAGGATTTTTTGGGATTTTGTAAAAATTGTTACTGTAATGTTTTTTTAATAATTGATGAAACATAAAAAACCAAACACCGCATTACATTTTTTCCGCGATGTTTGTCTTATAATTTCCCCATTTTCTTTAATAATCTCTCTCAGGAGCGTACAGGTGTACCAAATCCCATGAAAAACTGCTGTCTAGTATCTTGAATATTAGTGCGATAAGTGGTCGATATTGTGGTTTCATTGGAAAAGTTGTGATTTTTTTTCATTATAAATAGGTCCAATTTATTTTATGTTATGAGCAGTGATATATCGCTCACACTACCTTAAAATTTTCCCTTGTCCGCAAAAAAGAATAATTTTTCTCATAATATGCGTTAAATAGTGGCAATTTGTGCTGTGTTAAGCATAGATGTCGCTAAGTTTTATGCTAAACTGTTACGTAACGATGATAAATCTGTCATTGTGTACATCTTGCGAATGTATGTATAATCTCCGCAGCTGAGGAAAAGTATTATTTTTAGATGGTGGGACCGCAAGGTAAAATTGATGAAAATATTCAATCAGATGTATCCTAATGTCGCATTGATTAAGTTGATTTTAATCATAATTATAAATATGGAAACGACATTCAGAAAATCTAATTTATTGCTGGTTATTTTTGTACTCTACAGGTTTAGAGAGTGGATTCCTAGGGGCAGGCGAAGTCCCAGCTGGTCCAAAAAAGTTAGGAGGGAGTACAGCAGAAGGAGTCGAAAAAGTAAGTATAATCTATAGCCTTCCGAAGACTCTTTTGTGATAAGTGTATTCATCTGCAATTACGTGTACATGGCTTAGTCAAATATATTTCAGGGTGTTTCCGTTCGGCTACAGATAAGAAGTGCGACAGAATTTATTTCACGAATCCTATGAGGAGATGAGGTTGAATAGTAAAATATTAAACTTCGTCCAAACGTATCTTGGAGTATTTATCTCCATTCAATGATTTTTAAGGAAGTTAGCTTCATGTTTCCAATCCGAGCGAAGCCCTGATTATTTTTCCTCGGCTGCTCAGCTTTGACTTATTTGGGAATCTCATGACTGAAAAGTAACTTTTCCTTTTCTCGTTTAGCTTATCATTGGAATTTTAATGGCAAATTTTTCTTGAGAGATGAATGGAATCGGAACGAAACTACGAATAAGATACATTTTTAGACTTAGGATCTGTTTCTGCTTCGTAGATCTCTTCAACGTGAGCTGTGTTTGATAATTCAACCTAAGTTGTGACATGAACTTCCTACTCAGTTAACTCATGTGAGTCCATTTTGTCAGAATAATGCGTCCAGTTACCCTATGCTTGTTATATGGAAACAATTTAGACGATGGAAGTCCAAAGGACATTTTTTCGCACCTGCAAGGTTGCTTTTCGGCCTACCCCCTTCTCTTTATCTTCTTAACCAAAATTCTTACGAGGCCTTCTTAATAAACTGATTTATAGGTGCTATTTCATTCCGTCTTCTTCTAAATTAATAAATATATTTAAAGCCATTCTTTTTCGGTTTATCCTCGATTGGGCGCCCCTACCCCCCTTGAGGCAGCCCTCCATAGGCCAACGCTGCGTCACAATATGTAATTTAATGGGCGGTCATGGAAAATTCGAAACTCCTCTTCAGTTGAAACAGTTTTATCTTGAGTGTGGCTAATCGACCTTTGGGTTTGTTTGTCCCTGCTGAGGCGAAGTCGTGCCGCTGGAAGGAACTTCGATTCCTGTCTTGTGTTTGAAGAGGCTTCTTGCACGTGCTCTCGCCATCTGATTTAATTTCCACCTCCATCGTTCGTTGAATGCGTCTCTTTCCTTAATTGGAAACCGCTACAGCAACACTTCCCGACTTCCTCTATTATTATCCCTTTCCACTTTCAGTGTGATTTTAAATTGCCTTGTTGTTAACGTTTGATCATTTTATCGGGTGTATTAAGAATATTTTAATGTCCAAAGAATTCCAATTTTCGTTTCGCATTCAATTGCTCCAATGAAGGTTTGATGTCATGCTCTTGTTAAGTTAATTAATTTGTGGAAAAATCGACTGCTGTCGTTCGAAATTTGACGTCTGCGCGTAAAATATTAAAGAAAGATATTTTTTATAAAACCCTTTTTTTGGACTAAATATGCTCTTATGGACAAATTTTCTATCATTTTTGAGACATGATGGAGAACCTCCGCGAGAGATATGGCAACCCTTATTGTTGAATAAGTAACCGTCGTAGGATGTATTTGAAAATAAATGATATTCACGTCATTGAAAATTTAGTTAACCGATTCTCTCTAAATTAATTTACATTAGAAGTGCTGAACTTTCTGCAGTGAAGTATCTGATCCGTAAATGATTATGTGATTGAGATTTATGTGAATAAACTAATCCGCGTTTCCGGAAAGTCAAGACAAGTGTTCTCGCTCATATATATTTTCTATATATGATTTCTCACTCGTAATATAATTGTCCAGCTCTTCAGACTAATACAAAATAGGTAAATTCTTGCTTTCGAAGAAAATTCGAAGTTTGATTCTTAATAAACATGGTAAAAATATTCTTCTTATTCTAATTGAATGAATTTAAGTGCATGTAATGAAATTACATGGAGAATAGGGCGCAAAAAATTGAATGAATACAGTCTTTCATCGTGCATGTTTCCGCTTGACACGTAGTAATACATACCCAATCGCACGTATTCTTCCCATATGATTTATGGCTGATCTTTATCGTTCTTTGCGAGCCTTCCTCGTCTTAAATGCGTCCTTAAAAAGAAATCGAGCCTTTTCCGTGCAGGTGAGTTGGCGCATCAACCAACGCAGAGGACGAGTTCGAAAGAAGCGATCGAAGAAGTTGAACTGAGACAAGTAAGGATGAGGGCAATGACACTCCTGCCAGTTTTCTTTCTGACATTTCTTTCTTGTTCTTCCCTCACGTGTAGGAAGATTTCATTTGGCACCTTCCCTCTTGATGATCTGTAGTGCGAGCGGCGTGCTGAGTCTTTCCCATCAGGACTGCGTCAAGAGGATTTGAATGGATATGATCCGTGATTTCTCTTGTCCTTAGTTTCGGAATCGCGTACTGGATCATGAACAGCTCACTCATAAGTTGAAGCTATCATGTTGACATTATTCAGTTCCGGCTATCTTTTTCTGGGTTGGGGTGTGAATTATTTTCAAAATCACGGCCAAGTCTTTTGTTTCGTAGATTTTTTTCTAACTTTCTTAGCTTTCGTAAGTTGGACGTAAATAAAGAACTAAAATGTCCACATACTCTTGAACGTAATTTCTTCCGTGGAAACTTTCGATTATGATGATAGTTCACATGATTTAATAAGTTTAATATAGTTAGTATTTATTGGTCCAAATATTTTACAATAAAATGTCGGACAAATATAAAATTCAAGAAAAATACAGGAATAACAATGGTTTATGAATTTAAGTCCAAAAGACTTCCAAAAAGTCCTGTATATTATAATACACCTTTTCTAACAGGAAATGCTTCATTTTTTTTAATTTCCTGGAGGGGAAATTTTTTATGCCAGATGGCAAATGGTTGTAGACTCTTAGGGCTACGTGGAAAGGACCTTAATTAAATAATGCCGTTGAGTGGCAATACAAGTGCATGTCCCCTCTTTGCCGAGTATTGTGCCCATCCGTTATTAAAATTTCACAGGTCTATATAGAAAGGGCCTCTAAATATATTTTAGTCGAAATAATAGTATAGAAAATTTGGATTACTTATTACCATAGAGTAAATAATTCTTAATGTAAAAGAATATTCTCCATACTCTATCTATTATTGACGTAACTATCATTTTGTAGACAGTTTTGGTGGTAGTTCTACGTTTCACTTTTTAGTAATTCTAAATAATTTTCCCTTTGGAAATACACGTCTTTATCTTGAACTAATTGCAAGAAAGGAAATACTGTAATATCCAAGTGAGGCGAAAATTGAGCGGTCTAAAATATATAACAGCAAAATGTAAAATTTTATAAATGCATACATTTACTCGGTATATTTTCTGAATGAGAAGAATTCATTCCTCAAATTTCTAGATACTATGGAGTATCATCCTTGTGGCATATAAAAGTTGCGAGCACATTTTGTCTCGGCGTATTAATTTGGCAATGAGTATGTATATCCAATAAAAGAAGACATAATATACTCTCGCATTTATTTCCAAACATTTGGGAGCCTAGAGTTACAATATACTATCGAAAACAACTATGTATCCACAGGAGCTCAAGTCTTATATGAATGGGATATAATCCGAATACGACGCTTCAACTTGATATTTGAAAATCCCTCCACGAGAACTACGCTCGATGTTTTTTCAAGTCGACCTCTCGAACCACTGTGCGAGAGAGAGCGCGGCTTGCTGCGAAGGGAAGACCAGTTAGTCATCCAGCTGTGTCCTCGATCTGCTCTTGCAAGGCTACGCGCAGTGAATGTGAAAGTGATGGCTCTGTCTGTCTGGTTTCTTCTTAGCAATTCGGTAAACGGAATGCTTATCAGAAGACTTATCAACAGCGGTATACTTTGGTGAATCAACTTTTACGAAGTTGTTGTGTTTTTGCATGGCAACGCGAAGGCTGTTTGTTGCTTTGGATTTCTGTGTGGGCGGAACTTCGTACTCCCACCTGTTATTCGCCTTCATACCCATTTTGGCTCAAGCCGCGGAGCGTCGACGTTCCCCGACGAGTTTCACTGGCATGTTACGCGCGGACGCCGCAGGATATCGAGAGCAATGCGTTAATTACTGTGCTGAGCTTTCTGTTGGATTTGTGTTAGTGTCATGAGTTTGTTTTTACGTGCAAGTGATGTGTGTGGCCCATCAAGTGTGTGTGATGTCCTCAAGGTTGTTGCTGTGTCGTAGCTTTTGGAATTATGTGATTGAAGAGCTGGCACACCGTGGATTAGTCAACACTTGAACTTCACACTTGTAGGCGTGTAAACAATGATTTTGCCTAAGTGCTTTTCTTGCTTCAAAAGTGGATGTAATGGCAAGTCTCTGTGCCGTGTGGATTTCTTCCTCTTCAAGCCTTTACGTAGGTTTACCGACGGTTGAGGGCAAGAGAAGTAAATTACCGCCACCCCCTACTCCGCCTCGAAGGAAATTCGTTAGGAAAGACTTCATAGTTCTTCGATCAGTTGCCTACGATGGCATTGCTACGGAATCGCAGGAAATATCTACTTACATTCGTGAGGAAGGTCAGTTTGGACGAGAGACGCAAGTGTGAAATACTCTACCTGTCTTTTATTCCGCAAATCCATGCCACTTACTTGCATAAGAGAAATTTCATTCGCGGCCGAGGAAATATGTATATGTGAATAAAGAAGCCATTTAGTCGCAAATTAAAGTTTTCCAGCTAATGTTTTTATCAGAGAGTGACTTGGATGCATGTACATCTTAAGCAAAGAGACCTTTGCAGTTGCTTTATTCTCCTTCTATCTGGTATTTCATTTTTTAACATGATTTTGGCTTGCCTTTCTCTCAATCTCGAGCATATAGCCAAACCAAACTAATGACTTTTTTAAATGACTGAAGTGATTGAAAAATCATTGACAGTTATTACATTGGCGGTCATGAGAAGTACGATTGTAGAATGAATGTCTGGAAATACGTTTAACATGTGTTGATTAATCTAAGTTCATGTGATTGTCAGTTGGCCTTTATTTTAAAATTTTGTGTACACATTGACTGACCATAGCCTTTAGTGACTCCGGAATGAACAGAGTGGCTCATGACATCTAATTAGGCTCTTGACTAAAACAAGAGCATGTTTTACATGAAAAGGATATAACAGCCTTATACACTTATTTTTGTCTGGCTATTAGAGTAAACGCTTGGTAATGTATTCTCTCAGCGAAGTTACGTTTTTAGATGAACTTTCATGGATATTTTATCACCTTTCAGGCCGAGATACTGTGGATATGGAGACTGAACAGCACCATTATGAAACTCTTTATGAGTTGGTTGGAGGCATGGGTGTGCAAGGACATCAGGGAAATTGCACAGTTGTGGTACAGGACCGACCTTTGCCTTCAGACCTACCTCCTCAAAGACAACACGCTCTTCCTTATGAAAACTTAAGTGATGACGACTTTGATTCATTTGATTCAGATTTATCTGATGAGTTCGATGATCAAGTCCCAACTAAGGTAAGCAACATGCATTTGTCTCCTTGTGTAATCATAATACTGTGCATGCAGTTGGCACAGTTTTTTTTATTATTTGAGATCAATCCCTCATTTTTATTTCTCTTTGCATTGTCTGTGAGCAAGTTCCAAAATTCTGTCTTTGTCGTCTTTATATGGGTGCTCATGAAACGTTAAAAATTAAGAGCCTTCTTTCAATCACATTCCACTTGGGGCACACTGATACAATAGGAGGGGGAAGTAGTTTCTCAGAGAGTGTAAGTAAGGTTTGGACTGCTTGTTGACATCGTATATCCAGCAGTCATTAACACCTTGTTCCTATGAAGCCACCAAAAATCTACAAGGGAGTAGGACGCCTCGGTAGCTAAACTGGTTCCCTAGTAGCTGAGGATGTTGTCACAACTTTGTGACAACGTTACAATGGGAAAAGATACAAGTGCACACAATGTTGATGTTGGTTGTCACAACGCTGCATGCACATTGCCTCAACATCTGAAGTCCCCACAAAACCAGGTTGCTACAATGTTATCAGTGCAACATCACTGCTACGTTATTGGTGCAACATTGTCAAGGCAACATTTAAAAATTTCCCTAGCTTTAGCCATCAATGAAATTATCCTATAATTAACATTAATTTTGATAATTTGCCAACAGACAGTCCTTTCCTAGTTACTCAGGTAAAACTTTCTCCCTTGAAACTCCCTTGCCCTCTCCACTGACTCTTCTCTGCCCTCTCAAAATTTAAAAAAATGAATATTTGTTTTAAATACTATGTATGTTACTATATCACGATGGCATGTTTTTTACATTGTATTTTCCTACCTCGTATCTACCTGACGACATTGTATCTATCCATATATCTATGGTGCACCTGAAATTAAAAATCTTACGTCGTGTATACATGGTCACTCCTATGGATTAATGTAACTTGGAGAACTAATTTTTTAAATGGCAATTACGTGATAGTTTCAGGAAATACCATCCAATTACGATAACAGTTATCAGACATTAATTAATTGAAACCTATATTGTCACAAAGTATGAATATAAATGCAGTATTAATGAGAATAAACTGGATGATTTTTTTCCAATTCCCACACGTTTGCTCACATTCACGTTCACAAGCAGACAGCCAACCAGTAAAATAAATTATTCAAAGCATTGAATATATATATTTATACGTGAAGACAATGTTCACATGCACGAATCCAAAAAGCCGCAGTTTGCCAACCCCTGTGGTTTAATTATATATAAAGTATAATTTAAATCATAGCTGATGTCAATGTTGCATGCACGTTGGCTCAACGTCGACTGATAATGTTGTGCTTGGAGGTTGATGCAACGTCCACATTGTTATGTAACATTGTGCACATTGATGCAACGATGTAACAAAGTCATCTGCTAATAGGGTTAAAGCACTCAGCACGAAATCGAGGGATCCGGGTTCGAATCCCGGTCAAGGTGAATGATTTTTCCTCTGTAGAATATCAAACTCATTACCTATTTATTCAGTCTTTTCATTTTGAAAGCTCGGGGTGCTGCTATTTTGGAAAATTAGGTTTTTTCAAGCTAGTAAATTACTTTTATATTTGTTGCAATAAAGCCAGCTTTGACTCCTGTGATTAAACTTGTCACTGCTTTATTTGGACAGGACCTTCCCAGTATTCCCAATGAGATAAAAATTTCTACATCCCAGGGAATTCCAGTGACTGCAGCTAACACAAATGGTATCACCAAGAAGATGGCTGAGGTTGCTGGGAAAAAGATGCAGGAATTTAAAAAGAATTGGTCCATACGAAAACATGATCTTTCTCGCAGCCTTTTGAGGATCCGCAAGAAGAGTGGTAGTGAACAAGTTGTCCCTGGTAATTAGTTTTCTTTTTCAATGTAAAGGTAATTTTAGGCCTAGTTCATAGTTTAATCCATGGAATCATTAAGGTAAAACAATAAATATTGTGATGGCATCAGCCAATATATATTTGTAAAGATTTTCTTTGAAAAGTCATTTGCTTAGATCAACATTTCTTATTTGGGTGAGTAGCTGACTAGCTTTACCATTATTTGGAAGTTTTAGGATTGTGTCCTGGACTGCATTTTTAATTTTTCATCAAGATTGGCAAATATTTATCTCTCATTCTTCCCCTTGTATTGTGATGATTTACATACTCCTCGAAAATCTCCTGAATTCAAGTTTGTATGATTTAGTGGGATGTTTTAAAGTCATTTTGGCCATTAATCCAGTCAAAACATTGCAGCATAAGCAGTCATAATATAGTCTTCTTGCTTCAATGGATTTGGTGAATTCTTTTGGATTGAATTCAGTGAATAAATAGTCATTTATTGTTTAGTGCAAGGGATTTTTTCCAAGAAATCTATGTTGGCCAAATTTGTTCATAAAGGGTGTGTTTTAACTTTAAGAAGATTCAGATGCATTCCTTGCATCATAAAAATCCAGGGGTTAAGGTCATAAAATACTGGCATACTCCATAGAAGGGCTTAAGAAACTGTTTTTATTCAAGACATTTGTTGTGTATGTTACCTTTGAAAGTATGTAGCGTGGAAACATAACTTTGATAGCAGCTATCAAGTTGATGGTTTCTGGTAAAATTTCATGGAATAGCTTAATGGTTGAAATGAAAAACTTTGTATATTCTAGGTAAATTAGCTTCAACCTTTAATCACCTAGCGTGCCCAAAACATCCCGGATCCGGGAATGCATCCATTTAAATCTGGCAGCTAGGCGAATATACCAGGATTTAAATCCGGCTGATAAAGGTTAATAATGACCTAGGTTTTGTCACAGTCAAATCATCAGGACCTGATGATGTCGCTCAGTGGCAAAACCTAGGTCGTTATTAAAGCTTATTTTAGTGGAGTATACAAAAGTTTTCATTTCAATTAAATAGCATTAAGTTCTCTTCCCATTATAAAAAAAATCCCTCCTGAGATTGTATTTTTATGGCCTCCTTTTGGTCACTATTAAGGCTGCTTTAGAAATGAAGGTTGTCAGCATGATGTACTTATGGGATGTGCCATTCAATAAATATATTCTATATGCATGTGAGAGCTTTTCACTTAGACTCATCCGCAAAGAAAGGATGAAGAGCATTGTGGAACTAAGTAAAAAATATCTGTTCCTAAGTGCCGTCAGTCCATCTTAATCCAGAGAGTGGGAGATGGAGTTAGACTCTGATGTAAACTTTAATGGGAATATTCTAGAATCACTTCTGTGCACGAAAATTTCCTGTCTTTAAGAATTTTCAAAACTCAGTTAAAATTACTCCCCACAAATTATTCCAATACAGAGAAGATTTTAAATGATGATATAAAGTTCTGAAGGGGACTACATCTATGCACTTTTTCCACCTTGTATCAATAGCAATGTACTTTGATGGAGTCAGGATCATCTTTGTGAGATCTTATCGTTACTCAAAAGATAAAAACTTAAAAATTCCTCTGATTATTTTTAATTGTGGCTGATTTCATCCAACAGCGGATATCATCAGCATGTAGGTGACGTCTACTGTCAGATTACCAGTTGTTATTAAAAAATGATGTGAAATTGTTCAAAACTTTTATCTTTTGTGTAGTAATGTACTTCTTTTGTACTATGTTTTGACTTTTCCTTTAGTCTGCTTGTACAAAGTAGCACGACCAATGAAGCATTTGTGTCTTTGTAATTTTTTCAAGGTTTGACAATCAATTGTCTCTTTCTCTCTCTTCCAGTGATACACTCTCACCCCCAGCCTCCCCTCCCTCCCACCCCTAATGCTCAACCCCCTCCTCCCCCACCCCCTGCTCGTCCCTCCATAGCAGCCCCACCTCCTCCCCTCCCCCCGGAGAGGACCACTTCGACAAATAGCCCCACCACACCTCCTCGAAATCCTTCTGCCTCACCTCCCCGAAATCCTTCTGGCTCACCTCCCCCTCTACCACCCAACAACCGCTCCCCACTGCCTCCAGCTCCGCTGAATAAATCGGTATCGTCGGGAAACCTCTCGGGGCGGAAGTACTGGTCATTTAAAAGTCGGTTTGGAAGGCGGGCTTCTGCTTCCACGTCTGCTTTACAGAGACAGTCATCTGTGTCCCCGAGTACGTCGCCATCATCTTCAACTTTCTATCTTACTGAGACCCTGAATGTGGATACTGGCCTCAGTGAGATGAGTGATGGAATCATAAAGGCTCAGCCAGTTGAAAAGTAGGTTGCAAGTTTAATTTGTGGGCATAATTGATACTGATGTGCTGTATAAAATATGCTGGTGCCCATTACAGAGCATATTTGCCACTCATATGCTAATATGAAGCACTTTTACTTCTCTACTTCAGAAATCATTTTTTTTTTCAACTTAAGAAGTGTCTTGAAAATTGAAGTTCATATTTGAAGTTTCAATTGATGAAATGCTGCCTAGGCTTAGGCCTTTGGAAGCTTTCAGTATTGCTCTGTAAGTTAATCTCAGTAAGTTAATATTTTTGTCATGCGTTCATGTAACATTGTTTTCCAAAAATTAACTTAAATCATAATTTAAATTAAAAGTGTGTCAATAGTAAAAATGAAACTAACCTGTGTCTTAATCGCTTGTTTTTATTGTTGATTATTTGTTACTTTTGACTAATCATCTGCATGTTTTGATTCTTGCCTTGGCTTGATGATTCATCCTTAAATGTAATTATCAGTCGTGTTGCTTCATTGGCTTTTAAACTCCCCTTAAAATAAATTGCAGCCTTGACTCACCAAATGAAAATATTAAATTAAAAAATCAAAATAATAAAAATTATTTACCTATCATAAAATCAAAAATTAAATAAAACTCTGAGTCCATTTATTGAATTGGTGAAGTTAAGCCTGGGTATTGCTAGCATTATTTAGTACATAATGGATTGTCCTACAACATAGCCTGAAAATCCAATATTAGTTTTTTTAAATGTCGAATGCAGAATATGTATTATTTTGAATGCTTAAATACATTCTAATTTTTACTGCTATGACTAAATCAGTGCATGATACTTGATTTAGTACACAAATGAATGATAGAAGTATGTATCATTTTTGTTCGAAGACATAATTTTTAAGCATATTCCATGCACTGATATTTTTGCAATTTTGACTATTGAATTGCATGGAAATATGGTGCATCAAATATGCAAGTTTTTGTAGTTGCGTATTTAGGGCTGTGAAAATTGAACAATCTCTTTGAGTTTTGCCTTTTCATTTACAGGACATCTGATATCCGATGGAGTATTGCTGGGGGGGATATAATCGGGAAAACTAAATGTTTAGACGAGGAGAACAAAAAGAAAAACTCTAAGCCTCCTCCAGTGAATAGGAAAAGTTCGATGAGACCTAGAGGACCACCTCCTCCTCCCCCGAGTACTCGTACAATTCCTCAAAATGGTGAAACTAGGAGCTCTATACCTTTACCTTCGAATTCTTCTCTTACCTATGCTCCTCCATCGACTGCATCATCTTCATCCTCGTCATCCTCCCCGTATGCATTCAACAGGTCTTCACCCACTACCTCATGGTACACTGATGAAGACCTCAACCTCCAGAGAGCTGGATCTCTGGATGAGCATGGTAGGTCCTCTCTGACCACTTGGGTTTGGTTTTAAAATAATAATCATTGATTTATTGAATGACTATTTCTGGAAAAGTGTTCAGTGAAATATTAATTGAAAGAGTGAGGAAGATTGCTATTGCGAGAATTGGAGGTGTTCAGTGGGGGTTTATGCCTGGGAGGGGATGTAGTGATCAGCTGCTGCACTTCAGCAAGTGCTTGTATATTGTATGGGTGGGCGAGGGCCTTCTGGAACCCTCCTGGCACTCAGACCTTTTGGTCCATTGTGCCATCCCACATTTATCTGCCTGCCACTTACAGACAGGGGACAAGAGCACCACGGGAGAGGTATGGAGGAGGGGCCACCCCCAACCTTCCCAGTACAGGTATGGAAGAGGGTCACCTCCCTCCAACCTTCCCGGTCTGGGTCTACCATCCGGCCTCCCTTGCTTAACTTCGGTGATCTGATGGGAACTGATGTTTCAACGAGGCTAGGCCCTTGCCCTCAGCAAGTGCTAGAGAAATGTATGGATCTAAAAGAAAATATATTGTGCATTTAGAGGAGGCATACGACAGGGGAAATAGAAATAGGCTGTGGCAAGTTTTAAAGGACTATGGAGTGAATGGGCAGTAACTGAATGTAATGTAGGTGATGTATGATAATAGCAATGCAAGTGTGAGAGTTAATGGGGTCCTGAGTGACTGGTTTGAAACAAATAGAGGTGTAATGCTAGTATGCGTAATTTCACCATGGCTGTTCAATGGACCTCAATAACTAAGTTTTTACACATTGCCTATACGCGATAGGTGCGTGTAGGGATGACATCAGTGTGATGGTTGGAGGTGTAAAAGTGCAAGTTCTGTTGTACGCCAGTGATGCTGTGTTACTGTCGGAGAGTGCACAGGAATTACAGGGGCTCCTGTTATAATTTCTGTGAAGCAACAAGGAGAACAGATTTGAGGGTAAATGCTTCAAAGACCAAAGTAATTGTTTTTAATATGGAGAGTGGTAAGAATGATTGTATTATGAGGGTAAACGATGAAATAATTGAAGAAGTGGACGATTTTGTGTATCTTGGATAAATGTTTTCAAAATATGGGAAAGTTAGATGAAGAGATTTTAAGGCGTGTGAATGCCGGAAGGAAAGTCACAGGTAGTGAGGAAAAAGTGGGATGGATAGGATAAGGAATGAGTGGGTCATGGAATAATGTGGGTTGGATGCTCTATTAATGGGACATAGGGATGCACTTTGTTGGTTTGGCCATGCAGAGAGAATGGAAGAGAGTCTGTTAACAGAACAGGTGTATGATAGCAGAATGAATGGTGTGAGAGATAGAGGTAGAATATAGAATTCATGAGTGAATGTGGTGAAAGAGACTCATAAGAGGAGGCCTTTTAGGGGGAGAGAATAGGAGAGCATGTATGAAGCAATGCATGAGTGTAAGAGAAGTAAAAGAGGTATGCAAGTATAGGGCATTGTGGAGGAAATTATTAAAAGAAAGCCGGGTTCTAGGCCTAACAACAATAACTAAGTTCTTACACTTTGCCTACCCCAAAATGGAATGGCATGATGAGTATGTATGTATGTTATTTATTGTTAACTTGATAATGGTTCACCATCATTGGCAGTCGTGATTCCAAAGATTGGTTCGTTACAGTTCTCCACTCCAATCTCTTTTCAGCTAATCACTTTATTCGGACAGTCTTCCCGGGTAATTTTAACCATTCATTTCTCATTTCATTATGTTGTCAAGATGAAGTTAAACATCAGAACATGACCATTGAGTAATTTTCTCATTCACAGAGATTTCATTAAACATCTTTCCTTCTCAACTCTTTATAGGACTTCTTCATTGGTGATTTCCTCTCTTTTAAAGTCATTATTCTTCTATGACACATTGCCTTGCTTCCTATCTACTTTATTCTGCCGCTGCCACCTTCCACCTGATATCTCTGGCTGACACCAGTATCAGAACTGAAGGAAACTGGCTCCTAAGAGGGATTAGTTATTGACATTTAAGGATGCAATCATGCCACCTTTATTGATATGATTTGTATACCCAGTGTTTTTTAAGTTAATATAAACAATAAATGTCATGAATAAAATCTATTTTTAATTCCCTCAGACAGAACTTTTAGTTTTTATGAAGTTCCCTACTATATTTTTAAATACATGAGAGACAAACCTATCTCCATCATGTTAAAAATGCTCTTGGTTTGCACAAATTTGAATAGTGTAATGACTCGTTTGATCCATCCCATGAGCTAACTGATGCATGACTGTAATTGGGGCCTAATGTGGCAGGGAAAAAAACATGTAGGTATTTGTTGTTCTCTCCGTTGAATATTTTTCTTATGCATGATTTTATGGTAGAGACAAAATATATTCTTTATCAGCAGATGTGCGCATGAAAACATGCACGAGAAATCGTGCATGTGCGTGCAAGCAGAGAAATATTTTAAGAACCCTGTTAAATAATAGGCAAAATTTGAAATTTCATTGTCTAGGTAACCTGTAAGATCTTTTGGTTTCCTTGATCATGATGCAACATTACAAACCCATTGGGGGTTCCAAAAATAATCTAAAAATTTATAAAAGGATAAAATTAATCATGCGACTAAAGTCATAGGCTGGACTTTGAAATTTGTGATATGAATGTATCCTGTATACCTACATATAAAGCAGAATTGACCTGTAATTACTAATATTTGTTATTGATGACAGGAAATGAATTCAAAATTTAATGCAATCATCATTAAAATTTCAGTAAATAAAAAAAACAAGGAGAATAGAATTTCAACTGCATCGTGGTATGCTGACTTTGGGCTGTGGCCTTCCAAAAATTCTCAAAACGCGCAAGGTGAGAGAGTATTTTATGTCATGATCGGATTGATTGTTATATAGAATATGAAATTCTGTCATCATTTTAATTGGTTTAGAATGAGGGCTTCCAATTGTATGATCCTGGACAGATTTTCATTCTACATGCAGAATGGACAGTTTTGGAGAAAGTTGTCAAAACAGCTTGAAAATTTGGAACTTCCTTAACAATTCAAGTGCATGAATGTGGATGGATTTTCTTTTAAATCTTGTAGTGAGGCCTTAATAGAAAGTTAAATTCTTTTTCAGATAGTGGTCGGCATACTGATACCAGTGACTCATCATCATCAACTGTTGCCAGCCCAGAGGGCAGTGTGGTACACGGGCAGTTCACTGATGAGCCTCTCTATCAGTTTTATACAGCTTCCATTGCTGAGGTAATTTTATTTCTTCATTTCTTAAAAGTAAAGTAATCAGATGTGTATGATAAATTGTGTGTATATTGCCCTCCTCCGTGTGCCCTATGTCTTGTTACTTTGGAGAAAGAGGGGAGTTGCTAAGTGTATGGAGTGCAGTTAAATCAGAGTTTCTTTTTCAAAGATTCTTTGTTATTATTAATTGGTTAATCTATCAGTTAAGTTAGTTCCTCAATGTTTTCTTGCAGAGTATGTTCAAGAAATTTTTTATCAATATTTTACAATAAATGCTTGGGAATCACATATGTGGTGAATTTTCCTGAAAGCCCTGTCAGGTGGAAATAGAAATACAAAGGTTAATTGGTTCTCCTGAAATCAAATGTGCCTTCCAAAATTACCTGAAAACTGTGGTCATGCATCTTACATATTTTTTCTTCCTCCTGATATCATACTTCCAGAAAATAACATAAAAATCCTGTTGGTCATAAATATGCAAATCCCTTTGCTCTCTTCCACTTGGGCTTCATTAACAAATTCCTATTATTTTCTTTAGAGTCTCTCCTGTAATGCCTCTAAATTTTAGGATTTTAAATTAAGGGATTACGTTGTCAAATATAATTTTCGCCTGGTGTAATAATACCTGGTTAACGTTAGATGTTTCTGTGGATTTTAGCCCCACTGAGTATCCTTGTATCCATGAATGTCATAAAAATCTTGTAAAGTTTTGACCTGTCATAGACCTCCATTTTATGTTATGCCTTCCCCTAAATCTGTGAGAATCCAAATTATTTTCCATTTTGGATTACTAGACATAAATAATATTGATTCATGTATCATTCAGTGGATTTTTATGTACGTTATTCTATTTTTTACTCTCCAGAAAGTTACAAGGGATATTTCTCAGGAGTATGACTCTGATGGATATGAAGAAATAGGAAAATTTAAGTTAGAAAAGCAGCCATCTCCACGTCCAAAGGCAATGGATCTTGTTCGACACAAGGAAGGGTGTAGGACCCTTTGGTGTCAGATTCCAGAAGTGCTTGGAAGTGGCCTTTTAGGTAAACTATTTAAGCTTTGGTGCAGTTTGAAAGTATTTAATATGATTGGTGATCTTATGGTCCTTTTAAAATCTCTTTCTTTCAGATACCTTTAACGCACACCAAAGAAAGATCCAAGAAGCAAAATTTGAAGTGGTGACTTCGGAAGCATCATACTTGAAGTCCCTTAATATTCTGGTATCTCACTTTTTAGAATCTCCAAGTTTAAAAGATGAAAATTTGCTCAGCAAAAGTGATAGAGAAGTTTTATTCTCTAATGTATTGCCAGGTGTGTAGTTAATTGAAGTTTTGTATTAACATTTTTAGAAATATCTTTCACTTTTTTCTTCCATCGTATTCTTGGTTTGGTGGTCTAATTTTGTATGTGCATGTGTTGCTAGTTACTTACTAAGGAATTTGAATTTCCTGTTGTTTCCATATTCATCTTCAGTTCTATTTTGTCTTTTTTTGCTGACATTTCTCTTTAAAGGCATTGTCCTAGTATTTTATGTGGCAGTAACTTTTATAATACATTGATCATCATTTTCAGTGAAGCAGTGTTCAGAAAGATTCATGGCTGAATTGGAGCGCTGTTGGCAAGAAGATATTCTACTTTTAGACATCTGTGACATTATCCGTCGACATGCAGAAAAGTACTTCAATGTTTATGTGAACTATTGCTCAAATCAAGTCCATCTTGATAGAGCATTGCATCGCTTAAAGTAAGTCCGTCTTATGTTGATTTTAAATTTTGAATTTAAAGTTTTTATTTCTTCTCAATCATTAGACACAATAGTTATGCAGATTTTAAAGATATATATAATTATTGGGGTTTTCTATTTTTGAAAATACATACTCTTTATTATGTTAGATAGAATAGATAGAATGATATGATGTTATCATTATTATATGTATTTTTGTTTTTTTCTGTCATTTAGGAAATCCCCTCAGTTCTTGGAGGTAATAAATACCATTGAGAGTCATTCAGTGTGCCAATCATTGTCATTGCATTCATTTCTCATGCTACCAATGCAAAGGGTGACTCGTCTTCCACTTCTTGTTGATGCCATCTTGAGGAGGATGTCTAAAGATGATTCCAAGTATGGAGCGTGCCAAGTGGCTCTTGCAACTCTAAATAAGGTAAGCTCTTCCATGTTACCTAATTGATATAGGATTTGGAATAATTAATCCTGAGTTCAGTGTTGCTACAGGGCTGCGACTCACAACATATTTCTACTGCCATACATACCCCTTAGTATCCCATTTCCCTTTAATGTACTATGGGGGAAAAAAGTTTCCCAACAAACGGAGCGTCGCCACTAGCGCTCTGGAGAAAAATCGGCCTTCTCTTTTATGGCATACTATTCCAAGGCAACGACGAGGGAAATTCGAACACAGTAATGTGATGGACTCATCATCGAAGCCAGTGACGGATTACTGGCCGCTTGCCTTCCCCGAGTGTTATTCGCGCTGACTTCCAAATTGAGGCGCATTAGACAGCCATGTATACATTTCAAACGTATCATTGAACCCATTGAACCCTCTCGTTATCGCCATAGCTTCCTCTGCATTCTTTCTCTTTCCTCTCTTTTTCTTCTTGGCTTCGCTCCAATTCTCGCACTATAGCAAGGTCCTGGGATTCACCCGCTGTCTACTATTCTTACAACCTGCGATATTTAAAGAACACCGCATTGAATAAGAGTTTCTTCTTTTTTTTTATTCGTGAATACAAACGTATGTTCAATGCACATTTCAAGCATGGCGGTAGATTTTCAATGAATAGGCAAATAAATAAGCTTTTTATTCGCAAATATGTATTAATGAATTAATAAATACGCAAATAAAAAGACAAAAAACAGTAAGTAAGATAGATATTACATTTTTCTTATGATTGTTTGCCTTTTTGAAATGTTGTACTATTTAAGCTTCTAGATGGAGTACGAAACCACTTTAGATTATGTAACTGGAGTCATCATATTATATTCCAGCATATCAAAAAAAATATTGAAGGCATTTATTCAAGATGGAAGTTACTTTTTTTAATACCGTAGTATTCGTAAATTAATTATTTTACAGTATTTTAAAGTAACTCATTTTAAACAAACGCAAAGAGAATAAATAAACTCTTGGTAGATGCACTGTTGGTCAAATTATCTGTCAACTTCATAAAGAAATGCAAAGGAAACAATTTTTCCGACCACTCAAAATGGAGATACATAGCAGAAGTCCTGACAAACGGTTTAACTCATACTTTACTAATAAACAGTATTTAATTTCACCCCCATCACAATCAATGACTCCTTGAAGTCTTTGACTCATTGACGCTATTTAATATTGAAATAATGTTGGGCGCCAACCCAAAGATGCCCATACCTCCCAGACGTGACCTTTCAGTGTCTCTTGGTTCTTTCCTTTGCAATTCTGCCATTCCTTGACCATTAAGTCGCAAATATTTTGTATTGGATTCAGATATTGTGAGTTTGGAAGGAAGGGTTACTCTGTACTGTGCGAATGCTCATCGAAAAATCTCCTGAGTTTCGCGCGCTGTGGATGGGACAGGTGTCCTGAACAAATATTATTTCTTCACATTATGGTACCACGTCGTTTATATAAGGAAGTGATGAAAATACGAAAGATTCGGGCGTAGGTAATCCTTAGACGTCACTCTAGGTGGTGTTCTCAACAGCAATCCCGGCCCGACTGCAGAAATAACTCTCCAAAAACGCAGACATTTATGCCCAGATCTAGTTCTCCTAGTTGTTTTTTTGGGTGATACGTGACAAACAGGAGGAATATAACTTTTTTTTTCTAAATAAGTAAATGTTCTAAAAAGTACTATCAATTAATAAAGTTATATTTACCAACAATTGCATGTTCTCAATTGCTAAATATGTCCACAATCAACACTTCTATTTTTTAATAATTGATGAAAGTTACGATATTCTAATATGATCCCGTTACGAATGACCGAATTCTAACCTCGCCGTTTAATTAGTTTTGCTAATTTCTGGCTTTCTTTCTGGACTGGAACTTCTCATACCGGCTTCATGGAGGCGGCTTCTAATCATACAGGTGCTTTTAAGTTTAATGTCCTCTTTATCACGGCCACCCCGCCAATAGTAAGTGAGTTGTCAGCAGGATGCTAAACGAATGCTGCCATCATCATCTCGAGACGTGAATCTTGGTCTTCGCTTCTTTGTCGTATTTTCATCATCTCATCCCCTCCCTCTAGCATTTTAGCCAGCAATATACTGCCTTTCTATTCCAATCCATTGCCCTTGATATTTGAGCGAAGTTGAGACTACCTCAACTGTCTCATCGATTTATCCCCTCTCTCCTGGACTTAATGGAATGTTTTGAATATCCCTGGAAGTTATCACAGAGAAATAGTGTCTTCAAAAGCAAATGCTTTCAAATCCACATTCCACAAAACCTACCAATCAACTGCCATTCGTCTTTTAGCGATAAGCTCCCTGTGGTCTTACCTTTATCACTACCTGGTTTTAGTTGAGCCGTACGAGAGAATTCAAAGGAACGTTTCAAATGCATTCAAGGTTATCTAATGAACCTCCGGTCTTGGGGCCAGCGCGAAACCCACTCGGGTCATGCGAACAGCCGGGAATCCATCACTGATTCGGACGATTAGTCCATCACCTTACTGTGTTTGAATTTCCCTCGACCTAAGAATAATATGCCATCAGAAAGGAAAGCGATTTTCGCCCAACAGCGATAGTGGCGACGCTCCGTTTGTTGGGAAACTTTTTTCCCCCATAGTACCTCTTGGCACCCCAATCAGTTTGGACCCCACACAGTAAATGAATAATTATTTATTACTCTTTGCCAACGTTTCGCATTTTTATCTATCATTTATTTTAATAATAAAAATAGGTCATGAAAAGGAATCATCTAAATGAATAATAATAATAACTTGCTTGTCTTTCTTTTGCCATTATTCAACTTTTCTCATGTTCATTTAAAACCACCAAGTATGTATTTCGTAGGTGTATATGTACTACAGGGTTGAAATAATCTGTTGAGGTGCAATCTGTGGAGCAAATAATCTGTTGAGGTGAAGAGTTACAGCTTTTAGGCATTCCTCTGTGTGGTGTACATTATTGACAACAGTTTTGCCAGCCAGCTGATTCAGCTGAGCTGTCTTCAGGTCTTAGGTGGCAATGCATGATTTTGTTCTGTCTTATGTAGCCGTGTCTGAGCAGTTGGATCGTTCTGATTGGTGGACTGGTTTACTGTGTGTGGGTGTGTTTGACACTTAATTGCCTCCCGGATCTATTAATGGTCGTAATTAATGGGCACCTAGCAGATGAACACCCCAAAACTATTACTCTTCATGATAAAAGCTGTGGAAACCTTAATAACATTATGTTGAGGGTAGCCACACCACCTGGAAATCCTTGAAAACTGGGAAAATCTTGTTCAAATTGTTACCTCCTTGAAAAATAATAAGCCTCCAATAATTCTCCTTGGTTTCATTGTGATTGTGGAATTTCTCCTTCATTTCCCCAGTTATTACGGCATGGAATATTGCCTCTCTAATTAACGTGATAGTGGACTAGGTGACTTTATGGAATTTTGACATGAAAAGAAGTAAAACTTAGTGATTTTCTACTCAATTTTTTAAAACACTGAATTGTTTTTAGGTTGTTCAAGATTGCAATGAGGGTGCACGGCATGCCGAACGTCTTGAAGAGATGAAAACTCTGAATAGGCAGTTGGACTTCAGAGAAGTGGGAACTGTGTCTCTTCTGGCTGGTGGGAGGTGGTTAGTGAGGAAAGGAGAGCTTACACACTTGCATTGGCGTGATGATCCTTCTAGTCTGCTTGGTGTTGCCTCAACACCTGCTGTGTCGTCCGTGTCTTCCATTGCTGCTGTGCAAGGTGGTGCTCCAAATTCCATTTCGACCAGCAAACTAACCTTTGGCCGCAAGATGGTGAAGCAGTCTCTCTTTTTGTTCCTCTTCACGGACTTGCTGGTTATTGCAAAGAAGAAAAGGTGGGACATAAGTTTTTAGAGATCACTGGATGGGAGTCTTCTGTCACTGATGTGTTGTTATGTATGTTTTTGCTCAGTCAAAGTTTTTTTTTGTTATGGTATTTGATGGCATATAAGATGCACCCCATTTTATTGGAACGCATTCAGGAAAAAAAGTTTTACTGTCCATGTGAAAGCACAGCACTGTAAAAAAGCTGTAGACGATTTTGGGACTATAGTCCTCTCCACATGTAGTTGACAGTATGGGCTCATGTGGAGATTCATTTCATGAGTAAATCTAGGTAAGGCTGGAGATGCGATGTTGCCAATAGCAGCAGGAAAATTAATTTGATTCCATTTTCATATACTTACTGAAAATTTAGGAGTCTTCCAGTATGCATATATACTATTCCCTAAAGTAACTTGCTTTAATTAATCTAGGTGTTGGAAATGGCTACCCACATTGCCTAGAGGCAAATACACTTGTTTTAAGTTTGGCAACTGATTTCTCCATAGTGCTAGTTTTTCAACTCTATGTGGAACACCCTTTAGAGGGGTCTATTTAAAATACCGGATTCGATGGGGAAACATTTCTGTAATATTATCAAAATACTTAATATTTTTTTGGTATAGTGCTATACAATTATGTAGTAATTGGTATTGGAATAATATGCATTACATTTGGCGATTATGTACTATGTTAGTTTTGCCTGGTTTTTCAAAGTCGTAGATGGCGACGATATGACATACGATGTATTGCCTTTTGTTATGGCAGAAGCAATCCAAATGATATACCATACATATTTCCAAATGTAAGCCCCCCATTTTTAGTCAATTATTGGTTGTCAAAAGGTTAAGGGTGGGCTATTATCAAGCATGAAAACAGAAAACCACTCTAATTCCAAGGCTGGCTAAATGTCCTAAATAATGGAGAAAACTAGATAGTTATGTGCTAATATGACACATATCAGTAAATAACAGAACTATTTTTACTTTTAATGAATTCATCTTTCTTAATAGCTATGTACATAGTTATGTATATTGTTGGCAGCTCAGTAATGACATTATGCAGCTGTGTCATAAATATTTTTCTGCTCAAGCTGAGGTACCCATCAAAATACTAACAACTTTGCTCCTTAGTCAACATTAATTCTCTGATTTAGTGAACTATTTTTATTATCTCATTGAATTTCAATCATGACAATGTTTTTATAGTCCTACAATGCTGTGGAAAAGTACTCATATGCAACCCGCGATACAATTTCATCTTGAAAATTTTTTTCCTCCCATGGGTGGACTTAAGCCTGTGTAAGGACTCGTCTTTGCATATTAAACCGCATTTACACATTTGCATGAATGGGGAGTCAAATCGCAAGCGGCGGGGCGAATGTGTTGTCATCTCACTCTTCATTCACCTTGTACTTCCACTTGCCACTCGTATTGCTTGCACCAGGAGAGCTTTTTTGGGGACAAGTCAAAGGGATTTCCACATCGTCTATTCCCCTCGAATTAGTGAACTGAACACTTAGGAGTGTGTAACGGTCTTTCATATTGTGGGGACGAGTGTGCGAAAGTTGACGAACAATGAGGTGAAATATGAGCTTGTATGTGTAAATGCTGTATAAGACCCTGGGTTGATTTTCAGGTGATTATTTTGGTGAAATAGATGCGTCTTATGTGCTATCAAATATGGTATTCTTAATTCATTTCCTTAAATTCATTATTTAAAAATGAACAAATGTTTCATGATGATGCAGTCATACCTCATTTAGCCCAGAGATGTGTTCCTGAGAATCCTTGATCTGCTCAAATTGGTGCAGATTGAGAATATTTTTTCTTGATGAAGATTGAGATGGTTCATTGTTTTACAAAAATTTAGAAGTATACACTTTTTTAAAAATAAACATTTTCTATTCAAGAGCCTTTAAAATAGTTTTATTGATGACACTTATTGTTAATATTAGCTTAAATATCCATGTAAAAACTACATATTTTAAGACATTAAGATTGAGGCTGTTCCCATCCTCTCCTTCCATATCCCTCCTAATTGTGTTTAAAATTTTGCTTGAAGAAGTGGTGGATTGGCATTAATTCATACTTGTTTTACCTCTTTCAGTGAAGAACATTACCTAGTGCTTGACTTTTGCCCAAGGAATCTTGTTGAAATTGTGGCTGGGGGCCTTGATGGTTTGGGAGGCCCAACTAGCCTGCAGCAACTGCCACAAAAATATTTTTCTGAAGGTGGAAAGAACATTTTCCTACTTTCTATGCTGCAAAATCATGAAAACAGAACTGTAGAAATGGTATGCATTGTCAATAGTTTGAGTATCTTAGTTAATGCTTAATTATTTCTAGGTAGGACTACAACTACAAATGAAAATTGTTTTATCTTTCATGCACAATGTAGGTTTTGTCCTCATCACAAGAATCTGAAAAGGAGAGATGGTTGGAAGCGTTCACCACAGCACCCTCTGAGAACCCAGATGAGCAAGTCTATGAGGAATGGGACTGTCCACAAGTGGCTGCAATTCATCAGTACGTGGCTCAGCAGCCAGACGAGCTCTCTCTTGAATTATCAGATGTGGTTAACGTCTTGAGGAAGTTACCTGATGGTATGTGATGTCTTTTCCGTGATTGTGACAACTTTGAATTATAGAATGCTTGAGTACCTCAAAAAATGAACTACATACATATTTAAGATGCTCACTGCATATACTCGAGTATAAGTCGTGATATTTTTCCTTTTTTGGTCAATGAAAACCTACCAACAACTACCCTACTTATCCTCAAATCACTAAATAGGGTGACTTTTTGGGGTGAATATTTCTACATATCAGCTGCATAAAATCGTATGTATCTCTATTACTGATAGGCCACAGAGAATATTCACCAAGATATGCATTAGATTTTTGTTTTAGTTTCTTATTAAAATCTCCCACTGACCTTGTTACTTCCACTTTGTGATGTTAATTCATTCCATAAGGCCAATTTTATTCTGCAAATATCGCATTATCAATGCAAAACACTAGGATTTCCGGATTATCTATGGACTATGTCGGGGCCAAAAATCTCCGTAAATGTGCAATAATGAGATGAAATGAAAACATGTTGAATTCTCGTCACGGAAACTGTAAACACCCGGCTTCTATGCTTCCCGATACACCACATACTCAGATGGTCAGCTGAGTCAGTTAAGACTCACCCCTAGCTTCATTGGTCCCATTTCATAACTTTGTCTGAGTCACGAATATTCACAATTGTCCCTCCCTTCTGGCAAACATTCACATTTCCATAACCATCTGCGCCCAATGGTGAATTTTTGTTGAAGTCAAAAACGCAGCTTATTGGAGTCCGTGATGCCAAAAAATTCTGATGAATCTCTAATATCTTCACCTTCACTTCTTTATCCTCTTCAGCGAATGTTAGGGTGTCTCATCATGCACAAAATCACTCTACCAAGTTAATGCTTCATTTCTTGGCAACATTTTACACCACAAGCATGCATCAAATCTCTCATCACCGACCTATCGTTTTTCCTCTGGTGCTATTAACTGTCGTGATGTCAAAACTACAAGTGTGATAGCCAAAGTGGATGGTGCGAAAGATGATGATTCCCTGAAACAAGATATGATGATTGCATAACTGCTTCATTGCAAAGGCTGACAATTGCATCGAAGGATACAGTAGACATGGCCGATTTCGTAGCAGTTACATATATTATTGATAAATTAATTGAAGGTTTGTCTTTCTTTTATTCAATGTTAGTCACTCTTAGTTTCAATATTCATCCATGAGCCTGTGATTGCTCGCTTTGTTAATCACAAATCAAGAGATCAGGAATTTTTTTTTTTTTTGGGGAGAAAGAAGGATGCTTCAGTATCTTAACTTGCAAAAGCACTTTGCATGATATAGAGGGATCTAGGTTTGCTGTCACAATCAAGGCCAATAATTTTTCTAGTTCGTAATCATTATTTACAAAAATATCAAGATGCATGGGAACCTTCACTGTTTGGTGTTATCTCGATATGAGCTTTTCAAACTCCCTGATAGTGTTGGCTGAAAAGTGTTGTGATAATTTAAAAATATGTACAGAAATTAATTCACGCAAAGGCAAAGTATGCATTCGTGGTTTTTTCATCAAAATGATTGTAGATTTGTACATTTGTATAGACTATTAAAGATAAGTGTTTATTAGAGAAAGGTGGATATGCATCCTGAATGTGTATGTTGAATAGAAATGTGGTCCTGATGCACAATGTTTTATAGAATGAAAGGGCTGAGCAAAATGTGTTCCTGATGAACAATGTTTTATAAAATGAAAGGGCTAAGGAAAGCTAATACATTAAGGGGTTAAGTTAAACACAAGGCATTTTAATTGGACTTAAAACATGGCACTATAAATATAAGATGCTTCTCCAAATGTTGCTAGCCTTTGTGCTATATGGGAAGTTATTTTTGCCATTTGGAATATAATTTAAACTTTGATTGAGGTAATTGTTATCAAATTTATTGTTTAAATCTGCATTTTAAAAAAAACAGCCTACATTTTATCCTGTATTTCTCAGGTAATACAGACTTATCATGACAATGGAAATTTATCTTATACATACTTCCATTCAGTCTGTGGATCAGCAAAATTATGCAAAGGTCCTCGAAATGTGTTAATGTAAATGTTGAAAACCTATATTCTAGTTTTTTTATACTCTCCCTGTCCTGAGAGGAGTCTTTAAGCCAAAGGAAATTAACTCTTAGAAATAATCAACCTCTTTTCATTGAAAATGCAAACTAAATGTCAGGTACATACTTCCATTGCCTTGTTGGGTTACTCAGTCTAAGGTATTGAATTTTGCTTTTCCCCTAAAATGATATGCTTTTGAATATTCCTCCTTCAATTGTTATGACATCAGCAGGCTGAGTCCTAAACTGTGTCATGTTGGTGTAAGTTGTTTCTCTGTAGCATGAGCAAAACATGTTCTCTTAAGTCCTTACTTCATGGTTGTTTTGAGGAATCCTGTCAAATCTGACGTATGTCAACATGTTACTTTATTTCCTTGCTTCGTTTTGCCACTTGTAATCTAATGAGTTATCCGGCCTTTATCTTTTTAGGCTGGTACCAAGGAGAACGTATCAGAGATGGTGAGAAAGGTTGGTTCCCAGCCAACCATTGTAGTGAAATTGCATCTTCCCATGTACGAGCAAAAAATCTTCGTCAAAGGTATAGACTTCTTGCTCTTTCGGGGGACTATCTGGAGCAACAGCGAAGAGAGAGAGCTCTTGCTAAGGCAGCCAAGAAGAAGAAGTTCAAGAAGGAATCTAAAAAGGAATGATGAACCTATTACTTGAAGGTTTTCACCTTATTGCTGCAATTATTACTTGTGGTTTGATGATTGCCCTGTTTTGAGGAGTATATTTTTGGATTGTCTTTCATCGATGAGGAAACATTCCATTCAGTAAGTTGATTATTCTAAAAGAGGCTCATTGTATGGAACTTTCTTTTTTAATGGTCAGATGTGTATTCTACTTGGTGAAGAGCGGACATTGTGTAATATTCTCAAATATATAATATATACTCCATAGTCATTGTTAACATATAAATATTTTATGGTGTTAATATGGGAGTATTTTGTACATAACTGTATTTATATTTTTGTTTGTTTGTATAAAATATTTACATTTTTATTGTGTAGCTTATTTCCATTATATTTTAATGCATAATTCATTCAATGCATTCTACTACTGTACAAAATTGAGGATAACCCTCAAATGACCATTGGGGCACTCATGATAATACAAGTTTCAATGCTAGGATCTGTAAAAGTTTTCTATGATGGGAGGTCATGGTAGTGGTTCTAGACATTGGGAAAAATTGAAGAGTTCAAGAGGCACTCACATCAAATCATGTTGGATTGGAGGAAGACTATGAGGGGTTGGAAAATGTTGGCTCTGTTATATTATTGGTTGGTAAATGTGATGTGGCTACATGAAGAAAATGCAGCTAGTAATTGCCCCCAAGTGGAAGAAGAATTAGTTTAAAAATCAGGGTAAGTCCTATCTGCCAGGTTTCATAAATTTTGTTTCAAGAAAATATAACCTTTAAGAATAAGGGAAATAAACGTTAATTTGTAATAGTGGGACTGATAGACAAATTGTCCTTTCTCCTTCCTATGATGGTGAGAATAATTGAACCACAGATGAGCAGCTTAGCAGTTTAGATGTGCCATAATTACTCTCTTATTGTTTCCATTTTTATTCACAAATAGTGTCTCCTGCACTCTCACCATGGTGAAGTTTTAGAGTGTTATATATTGGTTTAGATCTATTACCTAAACCATTTTAATGTGCATGGTAGAAGTTACTGATCTTGATTTCAGACCTGGGTGGAATTTCAGCATGCTTTAAACATGTGATTCAGCTGCTCACAAGATAATACAAGGTCTGTCCAGTAAGTAATGCAAATATATTTTTATTAAAATTTATTCAAGATAAACCAACAAACTTTTAAAACACTTCAAATAACCCTTGGGCATTACACACTTTTTCCAGCGACTCTGCCATGCACGGTACGCGTCCTGGAAGGCGTCTTCGGGAACCTCTTTTAGGGCCTTCATTATGGCGGTTTGGATTGCATCTATCATCCCAAAACTGATTCCTTTCCGGGCACTTTAGATCCTGGGGAACAAGAAAAAGTCAGCTGGGGCAAGGTCCTGACTGTACGGGGGCTGCGGCAGTGTTGCCAAGTTGTTCTTGGACAGAAACTCCCGAATGCGCAGAGCGGTGTGGCTGGGAGCATTGTCTTGGTGGAGCATCCAGGTGGTGGGGATCTCCCCTCTCATGCACCAGTTCGGCGAACTTTCCGCATTTGTAAATTTTCGGAAACAATCTCGTGCACAATTGTTTTCGAGAGGTTCAAAGTATCCGCTATCATCCGGACACTCAATTGATGATCTGTAATCAACAAATATTGCACGCAGGCCACCTTTTCCTCACTTTTGGTTGACGAAGGATGTCCAGAGCGGGGTTCATCGCTCTTCCTGGCCATCCTTAAACATCTTCAACCATCTCAAAACTCAAGAATACAAAAGAGCTGAGTCCTTGTAAGCTTCCTTAATCATTGTGTAGGTGTCAGCAAGGTTATTTCTGAGTTTTGCACAAAATTTGATGGCATACTGTTGTTCAAGTGGGTCCTCCATCGCATGTCGTGACACATGCAGTAAAATGGGGTACACTAAAACAACGATTTTGACACTTCCAGAGCTCGAAGTACACTGAGATTGGCAGCATTGGATAGCTGAAGCCGTCCCCCATCTAACCTAACCAATCTGCATGTGATACGACCAGTAGAAGTGCAGGAAAAGAAACATTTGCCTTACTTACCTGACAGACCGTGTATGAGACAATACCAAGGACACTTACAAGCATCCATATAACCTTGGATAATAAATGATTCAGCACTGTGCTAATATATTGCCTCAGCTACAGTAGCCACATATGTTTGCTACTCTTGTATGGTAGGAAAGTAACTTGAGTATTTTCTCCTTGGAATATATGCTAATTAGAGATGGGCCACTTTGAAAATTGCCACGGTAATTTTCGTATATTACCATGGTATTTTTCGTAATTTACCGCGTCCCTTGAAAATTACCGTTATTTTCGGTAATTTTCTAGATAATTCACCTATATTTGTGAATATTTTTCATACAGGTAAATTCCCAACATGTTCTTTTAAGCCAAGTCAACATTTCCAATGTGTTTAATTTTAAATTGAGGCATATACAACTCATTTTTGGCATATTTTACTTAAATTATAACATTATTGAGTAATTATTAGTAGAATATTCTTCTTGAAAATTTTTCATACTTTGACAAAAGAAAGCCAGATTGCGTGTTGCTGCTGTATTTCTTTTTGCAATTTTAAAAATATATAATAGATTAATGTTACATTAGGTATGGTTTAAACATCTTATCCCCTTGCTTTTGCTATTGGCATTCTTATTTAACCATACATTTTCTGTTTAATGCTTAAAACTGAAAAATACTGGAAAATTACCAGGAAATGCCTTCACTTTCTATAATGGCAATTCGCCAGTCCAGTTCTTACTGATGTTTCATTGCTCATTGAAGTTCATGAACTAATTATAAACACATTTTAAAGTCTCTTCTCACTTTGATGACGTGTGCATACAGTTCTGTTCCATAATAAGTGACTTGGGTACAAAGTCGAATGATTATTTTTATTTTTCTATGCATAAAGCATTTCTCCACCTACAGTGCATAGTCCTGTAAGAGAAGAAAGGTCCGAGTGAGGACATTGAGGCATGTATACCTTAGGTGGGGTTGCCTGGGCTGGGGAGTTGGGTCATGAAATGGTAGGAGAAATGAGGGAGGGTAAGGGGCCAAGGGTCTTGCCTGCAGATGAGTCAGGGGACCATGGTCTTTATGATACATGAAAGCATTGTCATCAGAGGAGGGATAATTGGCAATGCTATGAGGAAGGGGATGTTTATGTTGGGTGTTCAGGAAGTACAAATGAAAAGGGAAAGGCGGTAGGAGATGGTAACCAGAAGTTTTGGAAGAAGACATCTCCCAATATGAGATAAATGGCTGGGGACTAGAAGACCGGAGGAAATTCTTGGTAAGTGTTGAAGGTTCCTTTTCTTCATTACCAAAAGGCACCACTCAATTTCACTAATTAGCCTGAACAAATAATTTAGGGATAAAAGAGCCAAAGATTTTAAAGTTGTTTATTCCTGAAAAGCATAGCTTTTGAGTAGACATATATTACACAAAAAATCTATGGTTCATTGTTTTCTAAATTACTGCTTCCACCATGGCTTCTAAATTCGATAAATAGAAACTGAATTGCAATTCCACATCGCTCACTAGCTCGAATTTTTGTAACGTTTGAAGGGCAAGGAGACCATATTTTTGGTGGAATTATGTTGTCATTTTCATCTTCATCACTACTATTAATTGTGACTGCTCCCTGTCACTGCAGGTTCCTCTGGTGCAGTTTCTGGCGTTGCATCGTGACAAGCCTGAAGATTGTCGTCCATTGCAATATAATCACCGAGATTCAATGTTACCCCTACCAATACCACTAAACCTGATTCACTTGGTCATTTATCCCATACCAACAAGGGATAACAGTGATGATAGCCTAAATGATGGATCAAGGCCTGGTTATGCAACGAATTAGGTGCGTAATGGTTATGGATGAATGTGTGCTCCAGCAAAAATTCATCGTGTAGCCATAAAATTATCTTCAAATTAGGTTAAAATGAAGGGTTCCCGGGTGGTTTGATTTTAAAGATTGAAATGTATTGGGTTTACTCCTGCAATTATCCATGGTTCATAGGATGATAATTCGTGGTCATTACAGTCACATTCTTCAGGTAAAAGTGTGTAAGGGGTTTTTTTCCTGGTCTTATTTTTCTATTGTTAAATCGCCACCCTTATTAGCTCAGTTGCTTTCAAATGTAAAAAATCTTTTTTCAAGGTCAAATAATTTCAATAGGGAAGAATACCCTTGCAGATTCTTGGAAATGGACTTTTTTTTAATTTGAGAAAATCAGGGCAGGAACTCAGCAATAGAATATATGTATAAGACCAATTAAAAAACCGCTTAAACAATTTGACCAGAAGAAGCCAACTGTAACGCTGGTGAAATATCGTTCCATGAAATATGGACAATCATGGGGGTAAACTCGAAAAATTGAATTCTTAAAAATCTTGGAATGCATGGATGCAAGTCCAGAAAATATGTAGACCCCGTTCTAATTCCATTCATTCAGTCTTACATGCATTCAAATATAAATTCGCATGGGTTCATACATGGTGAAACCAGGCTTTTAGGGATGTGAACTTTTCAGTGATATTGGCAATGACAGGTATCCCTGTCCTATTTTCCATTATTTTTTGCATCATTTTTCCACCCCTGACTACGCATAATAATTTGAACTGCCGCCAATCCAAGTTCATTGCTGTAAGTATGGTATGTGGTGCCACACGTGAGTTTTAACCAAAAGGGATTTGGTTACACTATGGAAATGCTGTTAACAGATAATAAAAAATAATGTGCAATGGAAGCAGGGACGTATTTATGACCTCTGAGGCCCCCAGTGGAATCTAGAATGAGGCCCCCAATGTTATAGTCTTGCAACCTGGCAGCTTGACATAGACTTTTCCTTAGATTAGATTAGATTAAATTAGCGGCAGGACCCCTAAAGATGGAGTCCTGGGGCACTTAGACCTAACGGTCCATTGTGCCATCCGCAAGATTTGACATCACCCATAGAGTCCTATGGCCTTGCTAAAGGCCAGAATATCTCTAATGGGGATGCCCCTGATTTCCTTGGGGTCCATGTGTGCAGCCCCAAGGTGTCTCATGCCAGTCCTGGAGATTACAGGGCACTCGCAGAGAATATGAGATGTGGTTTCATCCTCTTCTTCGCACCACCGACAACTTGGTGAGTTAATCAGTCCCAGGAGATTGAGGTGCCTATTGACACGATAGTGGCCTGTCAACAGTCCAACTATTGTTCTAAGTTGGCTTCTATCCAGGGATAGAAGTTTTCTCGTCATGCTAGGCTTAGGTCCCGCTATGTGGAGCCTAGCTTGTCTTAGTCCCTGTGTGGAGTTCCAGATCTCAGAGTGTCTGCCAGATGTCCATTCTCTGACCTCTGCTCTCCCAATAGCAGGGGTGATTGGTAGAACTGGTTCGGGGCCATTTGGATTGTGACTAGCGCCAGCTTTGGCGAGCTCGTCCGCCTTTTCATTTCCGGGTATGCCTTTGTGACCAGGTACCCAGAAAAGCTTGATTCTACAATGCCTAGCTATCTCCTATAGTGCCTCTCGACACTCTTGTAGTAGGCGTGATGTACGCCAAGGTGAGTTAAGCGCCTTGATCGCAGCTTGACTGTCGGTGCATATGTGGATTGGTCCTTTTTTGAGGTCTCGATCCTTGATAATATAGGCACAGGTCAGAATCGCAAAGATTTGAGCCTGGAACACTGTAGCGTACTTCCCTAAGGAGAAGTGATACGATCTTGAAGGGCTACCTCCGTAGATGCCTGCCCCTGCTTTATTGTCTTTTCTGGAGCCATCTGTATACCACACAGAGGCTCCGATGTGGAGATGTTTCCCCCCTCCCTCCCACTGTTCCCTAGAGGGGATAACTGTTTTGAAAGGAGGATCCTTACAATAGAACCTTGCCGACATGTGGTCGCTGCCCATCTGAAAGATTGGGCTGGACCTGCCCATCTCGGTCCATATCTGTCTATGGCCAGAGAGATTTCCCTTGCCATTCCATTGGCCTGTGTAATTTAGACGATAAGCTGTGGCCCTAGCTTGACTCTCCACCACCACATGAAGGGGAGGGAGTTCAAGAAGAGTTTCCAGGGCCAGAGTTGGAGCAGTTCGCATGGCTCCCATGATGCCTAAACAGGCCATTCTCTGAATGTGGTTGAGTTCCTTTATAGCACCGATTGCTGGACTCTCTTCCACCATACTATTGAGCAGTATGTAAGACTGGGTAGACTTTTCCTTGCTTATAAAGACAATACATAATGAGTACAAATACCTATCACTATTAATACTCTGCTAGTATAGGCGCCAGGTTACTTACAACTATATTTACATTTTTTTCATTCAGTACACTGCAAATCCAAGTGTGCCACAACTCTCGCGAGGCCGCTGGGTACGCCATATAGTAAATACGGCCCTGAATAGGAGAAATAATGGTTTGAGCTCCAATTTTCCCCACCACTCTAGTAGACCTGGACGAGGACTTATATGCGGACGAGGACTTATATGCGAATGATACGAGGACTTATATGCGGAAAATAACGCTAGAGAAGAATGCACTATCATTCACGCATTTCACACATTGGATGCATCATATTCGGCAATGCTGATTTACTGGGTGTCTACCTCTGCAAAAAAAGTTTTGCTGATGCAGTTTTTCCCCGTGGTTTGTAAAAGCGAATTCAATTCATTCCTATGGGAACCAGTCTCAAGCTTCATTATTTCAAAAATTTTGTATTTTCGAATAGTGCCATAGTATATTGAGATGCTTTTGGTCAGGACCAACAGTTTTGCTACATATTATCGAAACTTCGTATTTTTGTGCTTCGTATTATCGAGTTTCTACTGTAATAATATAAATCTTTATTATTTATTTATTAGGATATCTACTATTTATTTATTAGGTTTAAATCAAAGTAAGGAAAATCCTCTAGATTTTTACATGTGTATGGCCCTGTCTACCAATATTTCTTTTTTCATCTCAGCATACTTCCTACCCTTCTTTATCCTGTCCATAAAGCATTCTCTTTCTTCCCCTTCCCCAACATCTTCCCCTTCCTGAACATCTTCCCCTTCCCAACATCCTCCCCTTGATTACATGCTTATAAGTACCCCCTTGCCTCCCATTACCCCCTCCAAGCACCTACCTTGTCTCTTTCTAATCTCATCCAGCAGTTTCCTTTCCTCACCCACCATACCGAGCATTTTCTTGTTTGTCTTCCTTTCTGTCCACCACATCTCCCTCCTCCTTCAAGCCCACATCTTGAAAGCATGCAGCCTATTCTCATCCTCCTTTCTCAGAGTCTATATAGACGTACCTATACAATTTTTCCCCATTCAATGTGACACACCATATCAACCTCTTCACCAGCCTCTTCTTTATATCCTAACCCAAGGTCTCCGACATTTGCTCCCTTCTATTACTAAATGCTTTCTTTGCTAGTGCTATTCTCCTCCTAATGTCTTTGCCACTATGCCCATTTTCTTCTAGCGTACTGCCCTAGTATTTAAATTGCTCTACTTGCTCCAGTTTGTGCCCTCCTACTCTTATAACCAGGCTCACTTTCTTTGTCCAAGAGAATCTCATTACTCGTGTTTTCTTATGATTTACCTTTATTCGGTATTTCCTGCAGTGGGTTTCTAATGGATCTACAAAAGCTAATCCCTTTGCTGATGAACTAACCAATGTCTGGTCACCCACTTCACTGTCTATTCTAACCAACTTTATCTGCTAGCTTCCTACTTCAATGGCCACGAGTAACTCTTCCCATGCCTCTCATTCCTCGGCATGTATGTTAAAAAGCAAAGGCAACAGCTGGTACCCTTGCCTTACCCAGCAACCTATGACTGCCCAGCCTGATTCACCATCAGCCCCTCTAACCTGTGCCCTCTGGGCCATGTGCAAGTTTCAGATAAGTTTCCTATCCCACCAATCAATTTCTATTTTCATCTGTATTTGCATTAGTTTTCCCTGATTAACTCTGTCAAATGCCTTTTGGAAATCTACTATGCAAGCAAAAACATCGGGGTTGTACTCTATCTTCCTTTCTATGAGTGTTCTCATCACCACTACCCCATCCCAGTCACCCTCCCCTTCTGGAACTCAAACTGGTCAATGCCCAAGTGCATAGTAATTTGCCTTACTATCTAACCTTTTATTAATTATTCTGAGTAAAAGAAATGATGGTTTCAGGCGTTACCTTGTGGAACTTGGAATTCATCTTGAATAACTTTAACCTTTGTATTTCCACTTGAAATTTATTTTGCTATGACCATGGTTTCGACATCACGGCATCATCATCAGGTGCATAATACAGAAAATTGTTCACTTATATACAAAAAAGTTGTGGGGGTGGAGGTTCAGATCCACACATGAGCGGGGGGAGGGAAGAAGATGGAAGGGGTGGGTTGGGTGAGTCGAGTGAAGGGGGCACTGGTAATGGGATTTTTGGGTGACGTGGAGTCATGGGTAGGGAAAGAAGGGGGGGGGGAGTGGGATGGGGGCAGGTAGAAGTAAAGCCTATGATTGAAAGATTATACCAGAAAAAAGTGGAAAAAATGGCCGTCAAAACCATCTATGGCACCTCCCCACAGGGTAAAAGTACCCAAAAATGGAGAAAATGCCTTTACTTGGGTAACCTCTCCCAGAAAACCATCAAGTTATTCCAGAGGTATAACATTAGAACTGCGTTTTACAACAAATGTAATTTGAAAAACATTTTCCAAGTGCAAAGACGTCATCCCAAAATTGGAAAAGAGTGGGGTATACCAACTCAAGTGCGAGTGTTCAGCCGTATATATAGGCCAAACGGGCAGGAAGTTCCAGGAGAGGCTGAAAGAACATATTGCCTGTTTCAAAAACAAAAATTTTAACTCTAACTTTGCCAAGCATCTACTGGACAATGGTCACCACAGTCATTTCACCCCCGAAATTCTGCATTACGAAGGAAAAGGTCCCAGGCTAGATGCTCTCGAGCAGCTGGAAATTTTGAAATGTGTCAGCAATTATTGTGTAATTGTGAATAATCTGTTGTATGCCTCCCGCTCCCCCATCCTCAACCTCTCCCTGTTCCACGAGCCTCCCTTCACCACACCCTCTGTTTCCCACTATTCTCAACTGCTTAATCCTCCCGTAACGCCCGGGGGTAGTTAGCGCTAAAGGCTTTACTTCTACCTGCCCCCATCCCACCACGCAGTTCTAATGTTATACCTCTGGAATAACTTGATGGTTTGCAGGGAGAGGTTACCCAAGTAAAGGCATTTTCTCCATTTTTGGGTACTTTTACCCTGTGGGGAGGTGCCATAGATGGTTTTGACGGCCATTTTTTCCACTTTTTTCTGGTATAATCTTTCAATCATAGGCTTTACTTCTACCTGCCCCCATCCCACCCCCTCCCCTTCTTTCCCTACCCATGACTCCACGTCACCCAAAAATCCCATTACCAGTGTCCCCTTCACTCGACACACCCACCCCACCCCTTCCATCATGGTCGTAGCAAAATAAATTTCAAGTGGAAATACAAAGTTTAAAGTTATTCAAGCTGAGTACAAGTTTTGCTAGGTATGATATCAAGCTAGTTGTTCCACACTCCTCACATTCTGATGCTTTCTTCTTCAGGATAGGTATCAGCACTGTTTTATGATGCCCTCTTGTCAAACTCCTTCCTTGTAGATCCCACGAATAAGATTGAAAAAATGTCATATTCCCTTGCTACCTAAATTTTTCAGTTACTCGGAAGGTATGTTATCTACTCCCAAAGCTGTCATTGCTATCATTTCTCATAATGCCTTCTATATTTTGCTGACAAGTGTCTCCGGCCCAAGGTTATCCTTATCTATAGTTATTATATAATCCATCCTTATTTCTCATGTTCTATATCTAGGTCCATAGGTATATTTCCACAGTCATATAGCTCTTCCATGTATTCCCTCCACCTATCCTGTATACCTTCCTTCTTGATCAGTATCTTCTCTGTTTTGTCCTTAACCTTTTTTATCATTTGCCCCCTTTTACCTCCCGATAAAATTTTCACATAAGCAGTGCACTGACTTTCCTTCTTTCTGTAGCTTTTCCATGTCTTTGTACTGTCCTTTCCACCAGTTTTCCAGTGTGCCACGTTTGGCACATGTGCCAAGGGTTGCCTACCCTTAGCATAAGGTATAATTGATTGAGCAACTTAACCGTTAAGGTAATGAGTGCAACTGGACATAGTGAGACCAATATCAGGATGAAGAGACTTTTGCCAATAGGAGATGAAGAGACCTGCAGTAAATATGCTAAGGGGAGACTATTTAAGGGTTTGAAATGTTATATAGCAATATGTCTCTCTATAACCTGGACATTGAATCAAGAAAATGTGGATAGATTAAGAAGAGATTGGATTTAGAGCAAGATGAAAAAAGCGAAATTCAGGAAAACGAACAAAGAATTCTGGAGCATGGTTACAGTTTTCTGGGAAGAGAAAGAGGCAGATTATGTGGGAGGAGTAAGTTCCATATTAGAAAGAATGCGATGCTGATGGCCCTGATAACATGGAGAAAGCTTAGGAAAGGAGGAAAAGAACATCCATTCAGGGTGGGATGAATCGAGAGGTAATACATTAGGGGCATACCTAGGCTAAAAAGCTCATTTCAGACGTTTCCCTCTTCCCCAGGAATGGCTTTACCATGATAGCTGAAGACTTTCGATATCTTTTTGTCCGTAGACAAAGAGTCATTTGTTTAAAAAAAAAAAAAGGAAGTTGGATGATTAATCAAAGTCCTAATTTTGCTCAAGAAATAAAGACAACATTATTATTAATGCTTAAACTACCCACCAATCACACATACCATAATGACCTCCCCAAATAACTAACCAACCAGCCTCAAGGCCCCAGAGTACAAACTAATTTTTGATCTGAGTGAGTCTCTTTAGGCAAGCTGGCCCCTTGTGGGAGCATTTTTGATCTGAGTGAGTCTCTTTAGGCAAGCTGACCCCTTGTGGGAGCATAATCAAAAATAACCATAGTCCCTTGGGAAGGCTGTGCTTCCCTCCTCCCCCAGCAGTACCCTTCCCTCCACTTCCGGCCATTCTGCTCATCAAGAGGCTATAATCTTTCAGATAAGCTAAACAAATTATTATCTGAAAGCCAATCTCAAGTGCCATCCCCATGGACAACAACCATAATGATGAGGAAGGGTTTGGGTTCCAATCTTTATCTACATACTACAGTACAGAAAAGAAGAGTACAGGGAAGGATGTGATAAGGGAAAATCAGGGATTATAAGATCGCCAGAAATTGACGATAGGAGAATAATTAATGAGCCATGCATAAAATAAATTACAAGAAATACTAACGAATGATGGAAGGAGAAGAACAGGAATCCGAAGTTTGGCATAATTTGTAGGCAGGTACTCACTTAGAATGACATACTTTCAAGAAATTAAGAAACTAGGGGGCATGGCAACGTGACAAAAATAAGAAAGGTAAAAAAATACCATCCGCATAGGGCTAGGAGGATAAACTACCATTACAGCCTGAAGAAAAGGATGAAGATGACTGATGTGTTATGGAAAATAGAACTGCATAATTCAATATAGGAATCTAGTATAGTTCTACAGCTACACACAATGCTGCGATGGCGTGATGCAGGGGGCGCTGTGTCGGCACCCAACCTACCCAGCGAAGAGGGAAACGGGGGAGAAAAGGGATTAAGAGTTGGGGAAGGGTAGAGCCAAAAAGTGAGGTGTGTAAAGGTACTGATCAGTGCATCGTTACAACTCGCCTGTCCATCAGATGTAACGGGACTGACTCTACTTGCAAATCGACTTGTCTCAAATTTCCCAGTACTCTGACAATCAGCTTTGCATGTAATTCCTAATCTCGTTCTCCCACAGCAGCCTTAAAATTTTCGCATGCTCGCAGTATTTTTTTTACAAAGCGCCCGATTCTCATTGCAAATTGTTCAGCGCACGAATTGAGTATTACGGTGCTGATCCCCTAATGCTCCCGACGAACTACATGTTAGGAATGACTAGAGTAATAAGTACCTATATCTTTTACAGGGTTATCAATGCTATTCGCTTCATATGTCGTAATATATTGATATAGTTTCGTACATGTTTTAATTTATCGTAGAGGACAACCAAGATCGAGACAATTTAAAGAAATGTAGGCGAGAAAGGCAATACGAATAGAATGCCCCACCAAAAAGTTACTTAAGATTTGCAATATTCAACATGTTATCATGCAATTTCTAGGCCGCAGGCTGGATCACTGGTCGGCCAACTACGGAAGCTTACAACGTTTCGTGCTTGTTAAGACTGGGCTCAACCCACCATACCCGTAGGATACTACGTGTGAGAGAATAAGAACCATTATTTAAAATTAAAATCATTATAACACACATCCGTCCATTCGCTAATTCACATTCAAGGAATATCCATAGCTCTGTTCGCGTCGCTGCTACTTCTGCCCTTTCTTGCACCTTTCTGCCCCTTTGGCGTTCGCGTCGCGGAAGGAGCACGTCACAACGGCGTTCGCGTCGCGGGGGCAGGGGCAGAAAGGAGCAACAGAACTTGCTCCTTTTTGCACCAGCTTCGGTGGTGGAGCAAGAAGGTGCAAGAGGAGCAGCGCGGTGAATTATGGGTAGTAGCAGAAGTAACTCGCCGACTTTTCGTCTGCTGAAACGTGCCACATGATGAGAGATGTTGTTTTCAAAATATTGTCGCTGATTTGGCTTTTTTATATGTTAAATCGATGAAAAGGACGGTAAAACTAATAGTTCTGGAATCTATAGCTCTCCTTTCTTTCTCGAAATGAAATTCCTAAGCTTTAACCGCAGTAATTTAGTTTCTTAATGTCCTCAACCAAAAATTCTTCGAAAATGTTAACAAGCCAGCGTATAAAATACATGAAAAGATTTCTTCGTTAATTTCACGTAATTAAGTTTCCCTATCCACATGCGTTTCACACCATTTCCACATGTGAGTCACTCATTATCCCTAGGGATACTGCAAAAATATGCACTCCCTATTGAAAATGCCCCATTGGTTTCCTATAGGAATTGTGTGAATTCCTATAGGAATTACAGTTTCCTACAGGAACGATGAAGCTTCCTATAGGAACAATAAATTTCCTATAGGTACAAGAAAGTGGTACTGTGGGGAAAAAAAATTCCTATAGGGCATTTTCAGTAGGGCTGCTATAGGTTTAAATGTTATTTTAAAGTAGGTACCTAAGTACATTTGAGACTATATTTTCGTTTCATTCAATTTACCGGCAGATAAAATGATGAAATACTACTTATTATCACTTAATTGTGGTTGCTGAGCATATATTTTTCAATACCTTAAGTACACAATACTACAATGTAATAAAAGTTATCGAATTCGAGTTTATAATTCACAAACGGAAATAAGAGGAAAGAAATCGTTTGTTAAATTCTGATTATTTTTTCCGGACTTATTTTTGACGTGAGTAATAAGCTCATTAGGAGAAATGCTAATTCTGAATTGCTAATGTGACTACTCAAAGTCAGTGGGTATTTGCAGATGATTGCAAAGGATTTGTTAAGCACCACAACCAACTTGCTAATTAATTAAAAATGACAGCCCGTCCTCTTTTGAATGAGGATAGAAGCCTGATGCTGGATGAGGAGGGAATGTTTTCCTTTGTGCTTGAAGGTATATTTCAGAAGGATTTTGAGTATTTAGGCAACAATATTGGCATACATTTTTCCTTGAACAATTTAGGTAGCTTTCCACATTTGCAGAAATGTGCACATAGATTATGTACAATAAACATAGTGATTGCTACCAGCCTTGCTAAATTACTAAGCCTTTATTAATTTTAGTTACACAATATACTACAACTAATATTGGATTTTATCGAAATTGTCCATGCCAACATATTTCTTGCATGGTGTTGTTACTTGATAGATGGATGTACCATGGTTAAGGTGAAAGCGAACGAAATCGACTTAAGCAAGGAATCCCTGATTTTAAATGTTGGAGACAGGCAAATTACTTTGGTGCTCCCACAGAAGTCCCCAGTGGCCAAAAATGCTGCAACCGAGCAGTTTGAGTGGGATGACTCTTCCACGAAGCTATTTTTTGAAAAATATTCTTCAAATAAGGGGAAGAAGAAGTCAGTCATCCACAAAAGGTTATTTGAGACAATAGCCTCAGAAATGCAGGGATATGGCTATAGCTTAAATGCACAGCAGGTAGCTAATAAATATAAGTCCCTGGAGAGGGCTTTCAAGGCTCATGTGGCCGGAAACAAAACTGGCAGGGGTCGACAGACTCTTAATTATGAAACGTAAGTATACAAGTGAAGACAAAGCCCTCAATGCATAAACCAATGTTGGATTCATGTACATGCAAATATGTGAATATTTCATGCCTCCAGGGAAATGATGGAATTGTTCAGTAAGAAACACAACATCACGCCCAAGGTGGTTTCTGGTCGTCATGGACTTACCATAAGGAGCAACTCGGTTGATATTCCTGAAAAGTAAGTATTCTCTATGTTTGGCACATAACCGATTCTTTATTTTAATATTATTTGCAACATTGATTATAGTTCATTACTGATATTTGATGGTAGGTCTCCTGACCCAAATACTACCAACAGCCTCGGTGGTGGTAGTGGGGTCATAGATGTAATTGTGATTTTGCACCTCACTAAATTTTAGAGGGGACTAATTATCCTAATTTTTCAATGTTAAAGAAGTCATAAATACATTCTGGACTAATTTAATTTCAGTTCTGAGATGCTCGATACTGTTGACCCTGGGCCATCAACATCAGAGGCATCCCGGCAAAGGGCTGAAATTTCATCCCCACAACCCTCAGCAGACATTCCATCACAGCTATCAACCACCAATATCTCAAAGCGTGATGGAAAGACTGCAATGGCTCTGAAAGCTGTCAGAGAGGAGATAGCCCTACAGAATCACCTAGACTCATGGTGCAAGCTGAGAGGGATGCAGAAATAATTAAAGAATTGAAAAGAGGAAACCAGGCGAAGGAGGAGGCAAATGCTCTGAGGGCTCAGAGAAATGAAATACTTTCAAATTTGTTAAAGGAGCTCCAAAGTCAAAAGCCCGAGTGAGCAACAGAAATGTGCTCCCCTTACATTTATAGTTTTTACTCATCAAAAAAATAAAATAGTCATAAAACATTAAATACCATATTGTCATAGAATCGTTTTTTCCATCAAATCAAAAAAAGGGGTTTTCATAAACAGCCAGAAAAATTAAATTAAAAAAGTAAAAACTATCTATCCTAGAGAGCCCACCAATTCAAATGTAGCAGTTAATATAGTAAAACATAATAATGTTAAAAACAGGGGGATGGGCAGATGATGGCTGTGAATTTCCTGAGTGGAAGCTGTTGGGCAGGCTGAAAAGTAGGCATGAGGAACAATGGCTAATTTTAATTTCCTCGCCCCATTGCCAGCTGTCGGCATATCTCGTCCCTCAGAATTTTGCCCCCCTCAGCATCAATTGGGTCTCCCATATTGTCCACTACTGCATCCCAATTTCGCCTGCCCTGGAGGGCTTCTGCATCCCTGTCCGGATGATCTTCTGGCAGAGGCTCCTCAAAACCATCCAAATCATCAACATCTGCAATATTATGCAAGATGCAGCATGAATGGATGGTCTTCACCAGCTCTACCATGTCCCTTCCTTTGAGATGATAGAGTTGCCGGAACCTCTGCTTCAACCATCCGAATGCATGTTCCACAGTTATTCGGCAACTACTGTGGATGAAATTGAAGTTTCTTTGGGCTCTTGTAAGATGCCCATTATCTCTATAAGGTGTTATCATATATTGGGAGCATGGATAAGCACTGTCTCCCAGTAAATAACCCTGACCTGAAAGGTACAAGGAACATCTAATTGGATTTTTAAAACGTATTTCATAGCAATCATAATGCTAAGAAAAAGTAATGAAATATGATATTGTGGAAAGGACCATTCAGCAGTCAAGATTAGTATTGGAGCAAAATTTCCAGGGAAACAAACCTTGGCAAAAATTAGGAAGCTCGGGATAGATGGAGCTATTCCTATACACCCTAGCATCATGTACAGACCCAGGAAACCCTACAAAAACATCAATAAATTTGCCCTTTTCATTAACGATTGCCTGGGCCTGTACAGAAAAGTATTTCTTCCTGTTTATATAGGATTCAGGATCTTCCACTGGCTTATCAATTCGGAAATGTGTTCCATCTATTATACCTGTGTATTGAGTGAAAATGTTAATACTGTTCTCATTGATGGAGCACATAAATATTGCATTGCATTTGCATTACTTAGATAATATTAAAACTCGTTACCAATTATGTCAGGGAAGCCTTTCCTCTCTGAGTAATGACGCTTGGTGGCATTTTTATCGTCATTTGTGGGCTCCTTCATGAGAACAGAAGCCATACCAATAATAAAAGTATTAACACGTTTTATTATAGAATGCAGGGTACTGAGGCTAACGTTAAACCTGTCCGCGACATCCCGGTAGCCAGCAGCCTCATGACCAACGAACCACAAGTAAGCCAAAAAATGCTTTTGTGCACTTACTGGTTCGAAACCTCCATGACCTGCGATGAAAACTCAAGAGTATATTAACACCATTAACAGTCAGGTAGAATGAATATTAACACAGCAGGTATGAGGTAGTACCGTATAGACTCATAAATTCTTGAGACACTTGAAATTTAGCGATCAAATCGCGAACAGTGCCCCTTTTCAGCCTAAAATGCATAATGAACTCTCTATCGCTGTACTCTGGAATAATCTCCTCGACATATGCGGGAATAGCAGTCCTCTCCTGCTGTTCCATAGCATTAAGGGCAACGTTTAATGCCTGTAAATTACCTAAGATAAAAGTAATAGGACACAGATGGCTTTTAATCATGTCGAGCTTGTATTTTATTGAATTTTAAAACATAAAAAATGACAGAACATCGACTTTCCCAATCACACTACACAATGGGAGTAACGTCGGAAATGCCACTTAATTTAACACATTGCCTTCACATTTGTAACAATCGAGGTATTAGAAATAATGAAAGTGGGAACGAGATTGCTAAATGAGAACTTTTAGAGCCGATTCCTTGAGGCTTAATCGGGAGTTCTTGCATCGTAGCTACGAAATGGACACACACTTCAGCACATGGATACCACAGTCTTCAGAAGTAATAAAAATTAGTTTTTCGGATATGATATAAAATGAATCATAACAGCCAACATTACTTTGTACGGATGAACAAGGAAATGAGATATATTCGCGAAATAATACATTCAAATCAGAAGGCACTATTCGTTCTACTGCCAACAATATTAATCAATTCGGCTAATTACAGCTGAGTATCGCAATATATCATCACCTCTAACACGCGGCCGAATCAAATCAGGGAAGACATCGTCATCTTCATCAGAAGAATCATCAGCCGCTCCCTCCAGAATATTACCCAAAATCATTTCACGCGCCATATGTCATACACGACCGTTCGCTTCGCACGAGAAGAACTCCACTGCCCCCGGATGTTCTCTCCTGCTCCTTCCGGTTCAAGAAAGTTCAGAAGGAGCAGCGACGCGAACAAAGCTCAAGTTCACATAGCTTCTATATTCATGTTCACGATGTTCACATCCTTTCGCACAATCCTTCTCTGATGTCAGTGCCATCTGCAGGCTGACGGAAGAAATAAATTAGGCAGACTCGTTGGATGGCAAAAACATATAATATGGATGCTGAGATTCATGCATTCACTCTAGTTACCCGCGGAAATCTTTCACTAAAACTCGTTCATAACTTCTGAACTTTCGTACACTCATAAATGAAGAGGCTGATGAAGTGGATTTCATACCACAGCCATTCGTGCTAATTCTGCAATATGTTAACTTAACCCGGTAGAAGGAGTCTTTAAAGATGCAATCTCGGACAAATAATAACTTGAGGTATAATTAGAACGGTTAATCACTCTCAGACCTAATTAAAATTGGAATAAAATGCTATTAAAGTGTGTTCCGTGCGTTTCACTTTTCTTTTGTTAAAGCACTGGTGCATGCTGGTCTCGGCATGTCACGTGGACGGCGACCAACGAAATTTCAGATAGATGCCGCCATATTTTCTGGTGTAGGAAGGAAGACTGGAAATTCTCCGTTATGAAGTGACAAAGTCCGCGATTTTCCTAATCATCGGTTTTAGATAATGGCAAAAAGAAACAATAACGTAAGAAACAAAAAAAATCAATCATCAAAGCCGTACGACGTTTCTAATGTAAGTATTAACAGCTGTGGTAATCTGCGCGCCTTTAGCTGAAAATAGGTTGTTCTGGAAACCAAACGACCTCCAGCAGTGTAGTAATACACGAGGGAGTGCATAACTTGTTTATTTCCGTCATATTTGTCACAAAAGTTATTAAATGTTAAGTTGTAGTCTGTTTGTAAACGATTACGTGTGACGTGCGAGCGGGGTCGTGTTGTAATTTTAAGAATCGATAGCAGTGGTTGCTCTATTTGTATATATTAATGTTGTATTTCTGGTAGTCTTCATCAGAGAACTCTTAGTGAACTCAAATTTTCCCTGTATCTTGCATAGATTAGTGAAGCTGGTGGTTTTCAATTTCGCTGATAAGCATGCTAATTATAACTTGCCAGTTGGGTGATATGTTGTATCTTTTCTAGTCTTTCGTGAAGAAGGTTGCGTCGCGTGTTTCTGAATTGCTGCCTCAGTCTCTCTGGCCAACGAAGTGGTTTTCATCTCCAGACAACGAAATACATACCCCGAACCAGGGGAGGGAGGCCCTTAATTCTCCATTGAAAGACAATGAGGAGGATACGAGTCCGATTCCGTCAAAGAGAGCTCGTATTCAGTTCAATTCCTTATTAAACGAGCCTTTTTGCACTTCGTCAAACTCTGGCGCAGAATATGAAAGTAAGTATCAAACCTAGACAGTTGAGTGATTTAGTCATGCTTTATCGAATGAGTTATTCTATGTGTATCTGTCCCTCATTTGTTGTAGTATATTATTTGAATCTTAATTGGTATATTCAATTGACATCTAGCACACAGACTGAGGCATACTTTACCTGGCATAAATTCCATCGAAGATGGGCTTGATGAACCAATTGCTGGGCCCAGTGGGATCCAGCGACAGTTTCGACGAATGGAAAGTTCAGAGTCTTCGGTACCTAAATCCAGGGATGACCTGAGTTATAATACCAAAAAAATAGACATAAATGGTTGGTAGCTTTTCAAGTTGTGTTTACATTTAGTGTGTGTTAATGGGCTCATACAATATTTCCAGTACAGTTGAAATGATCATGTGGATGTCTATTAGTATATGTTGTATGATTTTTCGTTTGTGCTGGCTGGATGCCTGCTTGTGGAGAGCTTTATTGTATATAAGAATGGAAAAGCAGATTTTCCATTGAGTAATTGCATGTACGTACTTAAGTGTCAGACACATGGCAGTATCATTTTAATAATATCATCACCAGTAGTATAATTTTTCATTGTAATACAGAATTCACGTCTTGATTTTAAACCATTGCCATTGTATTTTAAGGAGGTAATGGGGGCATTAGTTGCTATGTGAGTGGCAAGTTTGGAAGTGCCCTAAATACTGTAAATGCAGCAATTGAATGTGCCTTGCAACAGGGACTCAGAATGTTTTCTTTTATTGCAGGGGAAGATCATTCAGATAGCAGTGAATCCACAAGTGGGTGTTCATCTCTCCCCCTAGGCGATAATACAGAGGTGCGAAATGTCAACAGGCCACTATCTAAGGAATCTCAGGTTGAAACTACTGAAGAGCCTAATATCAGAACCTCAGTTAAGAGAAGGTTTTCAGAGGTTGCAAATTACAGTGAGTGATGTTTTTTTATTACCTATCTTTTATTGTGAAGGCCTTCAGTTTTCTTAAGTTATTAAAAAAATATAACTCAATTTTGAACTTTGATGTTGTTAATTTGGAATGCTGGCATACACAGCAATGTGAGTTTCCTTTGGAATGGCTTCCCAATTAATTTGCGTCTTCATTTCTCAATGGCAAGCTTGTTGTGACTCTTCCTGCAATTGCAGTAAAAGCTCAGCGTAAAGTAATAAAGATACAGCAGAAACAGGAAGCCCTTCCTAAAGGAGAATGATATTCTCCTTAAACAAATAATTTTTAGTGCTTGAAAAGTTTTAATAACCTAAAATCAGAAGGTGTCTTTATTTTTTATTGCCCTGTAAAAGATTTCTTATACTCTAAGAAAAACTGAATGCTGTGCATGGACATAATATAATGGAGTACAAATGTAGTTCTTAAACAAAAAGGGAGGAATCACGCGAGATGTTGTGGAATATGAACATATGTGGTTTATCTGTGGAAAATTGCATCGTCATAGTTCTTATTAGTTCTTTAACATTTTGTCCAGATTAGTGTATCAATTATTGTGTGTCTTCATAACATTTAATTGAAGTTTGTTGTGAATGTTGCTGTTAAGCTGCTCTTTTCAAATTTCTTGCTTCCACCGATACAAGGAACAGTGAACACTGCTATATGTCTAGCTTTCTTTGAGAAACAAATGGTAAATTGAATGTCATCATACATCTAATCTTCAGTATGGACAACGTGATTTAATTTAGTTAGCTAACTCTTTCTCTGACTTGTCTGCAAAATCTGTTGGCAATGAAAGGGTTGAGATCACAATTCCCATTTCAATAGTTCCTACTTCCTGGGGATGCCTCTGCATGATGAAATGATGAGAAGTACCACTGGCTTATTCATCAGATGTTAGCTTAAGAAAGCTTGTTGTGGTCAGAAATACACAAGGCTTAGTGATCCAAAGTGGGTTTTAATCCTGCCTAGGTTTCAGAAGCTGTGGTTGTGACAGGACTTAAGTCGTCAGACAGTTCAGTGTAACTTAAGCAGTAAAAGCACCAAAAACATTTTTGACAAGTTGACTGCTACTACTCTCCTTCAAATCGCTGTTTAAAAACTAAACAACTAAAATATTTTGCTGTAGTCAATGAAAGTGTGCTGTTTGAGTGGTTAAATCAGTGATTTGATGCCAATATCTAGTTTATTTGTCCAAATATAGCCCCCCTCGTAATGTAAGCCCAACTTTTATCCCTCCTTGGAAAAACTTATTGTATTTGCACGAATCTAAGACTTTTTCCCTTCTGGGCTTCCGAAGAAAAGTTGGTTCGTCTTAAAATTGGAAGCAAAATAAATTACTTTCACCATTTTAGATTTCCAAAAAAGGGGGTCATCTTATTAGAATCTGGTTCATCTTAGAGATTTATGAAAATATGTAATTTCTGTCATGCGTCATCCTTTTCATACAATACACCACATTAAATATAGAAGGTCTTTTTTATTTAACGAATTTGTGAATACATGTACAGTGAACGGCAAAAGTAAATGTGGGAAGCTCGGCTGCACCACAGCTCGAATCACGTGAAATTTGCGTGAGAAATTTTCGTATGTTGTCAGTGAGTTTGATAATAGATGCGGTAAGAGGAATCGGAGGTGTGAGGCGAAGTGGGAGGGGGGAAGTGAGTTATAGTAGGAAGAGATTTGGTGGGCGCAGTATAGTGCCAGTTGAATGGAATGCGACCTTACAAGCTCTTCAATCGGAAATTCTTTCGTGAACTGAGGCGAACAGAAGCGGGTTCCACTGAAGCACGATCTCGGCCGGCACGATTAGTGAACTCGTAGCGAAGGAAGGTCAGTGAAGGGACGTTATGATTTTGAGATGCGTCATGTTGCGAGCTGGCATCATCACGAGCTAATATCGGTTTGCAATTTTAATTTTGTCGTAAACGTTTAGAGAATGAAATCGCTTAACTCTGTCCGAGTCCCAAAAAATGTCTTCAAAAACCCTGCGTTACAGGCCATTCAAGTTCAGGCGCTTTTTGTCATCTTATGACCCCTCCGCGCCCCCTATTTAAGAGTTAGATTTTATAAGCTATCCGTCCCCTTCCAATCCTACGTAGTTAACATGGATTTTAGGAGCCATGCTCAATGCATCTACTGACTTGTGCATTGACTTTTCAAAGAATGATTTTTTGGGCAGTTTATGCTTTCCATGGGAATATTGGGCACAAGATATTGAAGGTGTTACAGTGAAACCAAGATTTGCCGTCTGCCGACATGAAACAATTTTTCGGCCGGTGGTGGTGTTCAGATCAACTACTGAAACTGGTGGTAGAAGAATTTGGCCATAGGGTCAGTTTTAAAATTAAATGGAATCTATAAAAAGCTATTTCTTGTCATGAAATAATGCACAATGAGGGATCGCTGAGAATATGCCAGATTATGTTATTGGGTTTATTGCTTGCCATATAAAAACATGAGAATGGATTTTTTGCCTTTGTCAAAGGCATTGATCAAACAAATCCCAATCGGCCTTCCAGTTTTTCAATGCTATATGTGCACCATGACAGAAAAATCAGTTGTTTGTTTTACTTTGCAGTACTTAAGATGGTAATATAATTACATTAAAAAACCTATTCTTTCGGGAAAATGAACACTGTTTGCAGTTTTAAAAGCTACGATTTTTTTGTATAGTGATTGTAAAAAATTGTGATACATTTGCGATCTCACGAATAAATACAATCATAATTAATCCATTATCTCGGCATGGCACTCATCCATATGTAATGCATTTGAGGAGAACCCAACCTCTCCCAACCTCCCGAAATGTATTGTATAATATATGGATGGCATCTTATCATGCGGTCAGGCGAAATGATCAATGTATTTTGGGAGCATTGCATCAATAATTATTTTATAAGTAATTTGATTAAATTAACATGGAAGTTATTCTTTAGATTTAAATTAGTTTTCTTTTAAAATTGGAAATAAAATTCACAAGGAAATTTAGACTTACAAGGGGAATACACGACCGTCGGGTGGCCAATTGAGCTCAAATTTTCTGATTCAGTAGTTCATGGTTATTGATTCAATATGCCGGAGCGAGACGATGTACCTCTTGTAAATTTTTGAGAAAAATCGTAAAAAAGCATGTTGCTGTATGTAAGCTCTGAAGAATGGCAATTCCAATATGGTGGTGGTGGCCCAGTGGAGAAGGCAGTCGACTGTGAAAGTGAAAGTACCGAGTTTGACCCCCACTCTCGGAAACTTTTTATACTTTATTTTTCAAAGATTTTATTGCTTAAATTTTCATATATTTTTCTCTTATCATCATTACTTCAATGAAAAATATTTTAAAGGCAAGTTTTTTAAATATTTATGAGTCGTTAACTGGGTAGGAAATGGAGCAATGGTTAAAATAACCTTCTCAAGGGTGGTAATATATAATTATTTGTTATATTTAAAGGTATATTAGGATATTGCGATTATAAATTGTCATATATAGGGGTGGGGACAATAATGGCATTGGAATAAGTAATTGGGTGTGAAATCCACCCTAAAGACTGCTTATGCTTAAATCGGGAATGGATCAGCTAGGGATTTGGAACAGAGGATAGGGTGGATCGAAACCCGGCATCGGGATTAGCCTACTCTTAACGAATAATAATAATAATAGTTTATTAGTCCAAAAGACACTGTACAAAATAAGAGTATAAAGTAAGTGTATAGGACACGTCAAAAAAGGAAGGAATGGGGCAATGAGGTTATAGGATAGGATATAAGGTGTAAGGTTACGTTACATGCAACATGAGATATTCATTGACACTGTAGAAACACCTCGTAACCAGGAAGTTAAATAACATTCTCTTAAACACACTGTATCTGTCCTCTTGTTTTATATCAGCTGGTAATTTATTATAAAGTTTTATGCACATATTTCTAGGATTCCTTAAATGTTTAGTGGTGCAGGACGACATCACATGCATATCATATTTTAGCCTAGTGTCATAACAATGGATTTCATTATTCTTTACAAAATCTGAGATGTTTTTTTTAACATAAATTACAGAGTGATATGCATAAACTGAAGGCACTGTTAATAGCTTTAATCTCAGAAATAGTGGCCTACAGTGAGCTCTATAGTGTACTTAGCAGATTGTTCTTACGAACTTTTTTTTGGATGACAAAAACACTATTTAAAAACGATGTTGATCCCCACAAGACTATTCCATAAGATATACGTGGGTAAAATAGTCCGTAGTAAAGGGTTTTCACAATTTCTAAGCTAACAGTGTGTTTCAAAATAGATACCAAATAAATTATAGAATTCAGTTTTTTACTTAGATTAGTGGTATGCACATCCCACTTTAACACAGAATCAACATGCACTCCAAGGAATTTAACATTGTTTACGACATTGAGGTCAGCAAAGTTGGAGGCTAAGTCATTAACACCCTGTTCATTATTTAAAAATTTAAATTTGGTGATTTGTGACTTTTGATTGTTCAACATTAAATCATTGCTGTCGCACCAGCTTGACATTAGATGTTTTACCAATTTACCTGAATCAAATAAATTAGCCAAATGGTGCCAAGGGGACCAGTGTTCAACGTCCCATCCGACGGACGGTGTACTGAACCATCGGTGTAATCCACATTACACCCTAGGATGGGATTTCAGAATGCTCTGAAATTCATACCCGAGAATAGTATGTGGAAGGCCAGTACACTACCTAACTACTCCAGCTACTTCTTTATTTATCATTTGCATGTTTCTGGATGATAGTCATCGCAGAAACAGGCAAAACAAAATGATTTGCTAATGGAGAACTCGTTCTTTCCACAGCCGCAACGACTGTCCTGGATTTTCGAAGGAAAGTGCACGTCATTCACGTTTACAAAAAAACAGTCTCTGGTCAGTGATCTTTGAGGCAAACCATGCATATTTAATCATGTCGTGGGAAATTGGAGCACTCAATTGGTGATTCATTTACACGTGTATTTTGATCGCATCTTCTCTTGTGGCAAAGTCCCGATTTTCCTCCAGCAGAATCAAGCTATTCTATAGCCGTTTGAAAAAAAATTTCACTTGCCTGAAAAAATATACTTGGTGTGGATGGCATAACGGGGTACATTTGGGGGGGTATTACTTTCACAGTGCACGATGCCTTGCCATTGTTGTCCACAAAAATGTCGTTGTAAAGTGTTGGGTTCGTCTGGCCTCCCCACGTATCTATTAGAAGAAGAAAATGCTCCCTGTCGACATGTGGTTAGATCACATTTTTTAAAACTTTATCAAAAATATTTGTCGTCAGTTTTCTGGATTTTGAGCATGTCATAACAATATTTTTGAAATTTTTGTCAGTTGGTCAACATTTTTTTGGAGTATTGGTCCAAACTTTCCTCCAGGTTCTTGAAGGCACAAAAACACCTTTGGCAGCAGCTTCCCTGACAATGTCATTCCATACTGTGCTGTGTACGATTGCGTTAACTTGAATACATTAAACATATTGAATTAATAACCATGAACTACGGAATCAGAAAATTTGAGATCGATTGGCCACCCGACAGTCGTGTATTCCCTTTGTTAGTATTTGATAGTGTCTCCCTCGGCATTCAGTAACACCTTATTCGAAACGGGTCCTTGGGGATCCGCTTAAACTTTCAAGGGCCAGAGGGTGAGACAATATATCTTTCGTGCAGGATAATTCACCAGTGCATACGAGGATTGAAGCCAGGAATTTCTTGACCGGCACGAAAATATTGATGCCCTTGACTGGCCAGCTAGATCCCCAGACCTCAATCTTATATTTAGAATGTTTGGGTGCAGAAGAGAGCGACAGATCATATTAGAACCATCAAAGTGCTGGTGAACCAAGTTAGGCATACTTGTATTTCCTTAGGTCGTCGACCACAATTGTTTGAACATTTAATTGGGTCTATGAAGACCCGTCTCCAAGACATCCTGAATGCCGAGGGGGACGCTATAAAATACTAAATAAAAGTCATGAATATCTTAAAAGTTTGAAAATTTTTATTCTTACAATGCTCCCAAAAATATATTTCCGATTTACCCTGATCCCATGGTAATTCGATATACTTTAAGGCATTTTTTTGGAACTCGTGAGTAAAGCAATTTCATTCTCTAAACGTTTGTAGCAAAATTAAAATTGCAAACCGATATTCACTCATGATGTTGCGGCCACTCAACACGACACATCTCAAAATCAAAACGTCTCTACACTGACCTTCCTTCGCTACGAGTTCACTAATCGTGCCGGCCGAGGTCGTGCTGCAGCGGAACCCGCTTTGTTTGCCTCAGTTCACGAAAGTATTTCCGATTGAAGAGCTTGTAAGGTCGCATTTCCATTCAACTGGCACTATACTGCGCCCACCAAATCCCTTCCTACTATTCTTCACTTCCCACCTCCCACTTCTCCTCACACCTCCAATTCCTCTTACCGCATCTCCAAACTCACTGCCAGCATACGAAAATTTCTCATGCAAATTTCACATTCTTTGAGCTGGGTCTGAGCTGTGGCTTGGCCGAGCTTCCCACATTTACTTTTTCCGTTCACTGTACAACTGACTAAAATTTCTAACATCAACTGAGCATATACATGTCGCCTTCAAGTACTTGTTACTGTTTTTATCAAGGGGCTGATCAAGCTTGTCTTTCCTATAGGAATTAGAATCAAATCTGAATTACACATCTTATTTTTCCTTTTTCACACTCGAAAATGATCCTTAAAGGAGTCTAGTTCCAGCATTTATGGCATTTATTAATATAAGTTGATGAGTACTGAAGATGCAAAATTGTTTTCAGAGACTTGACAATTAGGTTTACTCATTCTTTTTTGTTTAAACCTCTCAAGTGCATACATAAATCTTACCTAAATTGAACAACAAATTTAGAATGAAGGATGTTGAAAATTTTGTCTGTAGGTCATTTTTCCTCAAGTAACACTAATTTACATTGTATTTTTATGCTTCAAATGATGAATGACATCGTGTAATTTTTCAATGTGAACCTGTGCAGTTCAAATGTGTGGAAAATATTTACAATTAAGTTGTATTTCAGGTTGCATAACGTCTTTACTGCATCATAATAGGGCCATAACAATATCGTCATGAAGACAAATTAATATTATTGCTTCGTCATAAAGCCCTTGTTAAATGCACGAGCGAATTATGTGCCTTTTTAAATGTGTACCACGGTTGTTCATGAGCAGAAAAGCAATTATGGCACAGCTGTGTTGCGGGTTGCCTGAATTCCTTGGAGAGCTGCTGTACTACAATAATGGCATTGTCGTGAAGGAAAAATGATGGGATAGTAAACTGTTTCAAATATTCTTAAGCTAATGGACTATTTACTTATACAAGTAATATTGGTGCATTATTGACCATTTTTTCTCTATTTTGGTAGAAGTCCACAGAATTCCTGAGTGGTTTTCTTTCTTCATACTCGAAAATGTGAAATCCACTCCATCAGAGGGATGAATGTCTCATCCTGTGCCACCTGTGGCTTCCTTGAAAGACTAGATACCCTAGAAATCAATCGGTTGTGTGTGTTGCTGGATATGTCCAAGCTTAATTTTCTCTAAGATCCATGTTTGTTTGAAAGCTCTATCCATTGTGCTCTCATTCTGTCCAGTTATCGATGAGAGGGGAACCATATGTAAATCAATTTTTAGTACCATACTTTATTGTAGATAAAGCCCATACTTTATTGTAGACCACTCCCTCATAGATATTGGTTTGGCAGGCTCATTACAAGAATGCATGTTTTTTTCACTACTAGATAGTTGCATATTTTGTTTACCGAGTTTTGGTTTACCATCTTACGGGTTGAATTTCAGTGAGTACTCTCTGCTGGTGTGTGGATTGGTTTCTTTTACCTACTTTCGGCAATACCTGTGAATGCGTTACTTAAGAATGCAGAGGTTAGCATCATATACAGTGGATAAGCTTCTGTTACGGTTATTACACTTCATTGACAATTCAAAGCGAGGAAATGGTGAGACTGAGAAAAATTTGATTAGTTGTGGACTCTGTAAAAAATTCCTTCAGGAGTGCATTTTATCCTTTTGGAAATTTGTGCTTTGATGAGCGTTTACAGCTATATCAGGGAAACTTTCTATTCAAGCAGTTTATGCCATCCAAGCAGAGTAGGTTTGGAATAAAAAATTTGTGTTGTGTTATTACCAAACATTATATTTTAGATTTTGTTGTTTGTTCTGTATGGCTAGTGCGAAAACTGATATTCAAGAGCAGAGTGAAGGTTTGGAAAAATTGGGTGATGTGGTGGTTACACTAGTAAAGCCTTACCTAGATAAAGGTCTTACTTTATTCGTTGATAACTGGTACACCAGTCCAACCTAATTTTGCTGGCTACATGATAAGGCCACCAATGTGTGTGGTATAGTAAGGAAAAACGGGAAATCCATGCCTAAAATGAAGAAGAAACTAATGAAAGAAATACAGTTCAAGTTACAGTTTCCGGCGTAATTCGGTGGAAATCATTTATGTTGAACATAATGAATTCACAAGTCTATTTCCACACTGTTTAATCAACCGACCATGGTTTTGGCACGTAGTGCCATTTTCAAGGTACACAGCTATGGGTGGCAGCCTATATATACATGTTTCAATGGGAGAGGGATGGGGTAGAGTTTTCAGGGGGGGGGGTTACTGGATTTGGGGGCGGGGGGGTTTGGGGGTGGATTCACTTGAGGGTTTAGGTAAGGTCATGGGAGTGAGGGATGACGTCAACGGGCGATGGGTGGGAGGTAGGGTGATGTGCAGGAGAGGCGAGTGGAATGGGAACATATGATCATTACATAATTTAAAATCAGCGGGGCAATTCACAATTTCAAACTGCTCGAAAAAATCAAGTTTCCGCCTCTTGTTAAGTACATGTAAAATTTTTGGATCAAAATCGCACCAGTGGTGTTCTTCATTCAAGTGTTTAGCTATTCCAGAGGAGTTGTCAAAATTAAAAAGAAAGAGCTCATTCAAAGCAATGGTCAACAGACTGACAAATATCCCAATGTCCGTAGAAAATTTCAACGTAGAGTTAAACGCCATCAAATCTATTGCGCAAAGGAATGGATTTGACACAAAGTTAATAAACAGACTTCTGGAATGTTCTAGACGGAAAAAAGCACTTAAGATGATAACCTCCAAACGAGAGAACAGAGACAAACCATCGAACTGGCGAAAGATACCATTTATTCCGAAAATTTCTTTTAAACTTGACAAAATTATTTCAAATGACAAAACAAAAGTGGCTTTTTATAATCCATTGACATTAGGAAAATTGTTATTTAACTCGAAAGACGTGTATTGTAATGAGAAAAAAAGTGGAGTGTACGAACTGAAGTGTGACGATTGTGAAACGAAATATATTGGCCAGACTGGGAGGAGTTTTAGAACGAGAATGCGTGTACATAGACGATGTTTTTTAAATTGTGACAACTCCTCTGGAATAGCTAAACACTTGAATGAAGAACACCACTGGTACAATTTCGATCCAAAAATTTTACATGTACTTAACAAGGGGCGGAAACTTGATTTTTTCGAGCAGTTTGAAATTGTGAATTGCCCTGCTGATTTTAAATTATGTAATGATCATATGTTCCCATTCCACTCGCCTCTCCTGCACATCACCCTACCTCCCACCCATCGCCCGTTGACGTCATCCCTCACTCCCATGACCTTACCTAAACCCTCAAGTGAATCCACCCCCAAACCCCCCCGCCCCCAAATCCAGTAACCCCCCCCCCCCCCTGAAAACTCTACCCCATCCCTCTCCCATTGAAACATGTATATATAGGCTGCCACCCATAGCTGTGTACCTTGAAAATGGCACTACGTGCCGAAACCATGGTCGGTTGATTAAACAGTGTGGAAATAGACTTGTGAATTCATTATGTTTAAAATACAGTTCAAGTGCTCGGACATTTTCCTGGCTTTGAAGTGGCAGGATTACATTGAAGTGTGGATGTTTTCAATGTGCTACAGTTTAAGGATGGTGGAAAATGCTAAAATAGATTATAAAACTAACAAAATATTTTTGAAACCGGTGTGCATTTTCGACTAAAATAAGATGGTGTGTGTGGTTGATAAAAAAATCATTGGAATCATTTTGCAAGACAGTGAAATGGTATTTTAAAAAACATTTTCTCCATGTCCAGGATGTCTGTATTCAACTCCCTTGCTGTACATTGTGTGGTGAACAGGAAAAATTTCCCCTGGCAAAATTTCATCATTCCCCAATTCAGGAAATGGTTGAAAGGTTTTTAAGTTGAAATAGGTAGGGTTGGTGGTAGAAAGTTGGAGGAGGATGCTCCAACAAGTTTTGCAGGACGACACTTTCCAGAAAATGTGACCTCAGAGTTTTCCATAAAAAGTACCCCTCGAATCTACGAAGTGTGTAAGAAAATAAATATAATTAGAGAATCAGGATTTATGTGCAAAGAAATGGGAGTGAGATTGTGTTTTGCCATGTTTTGAAATTTACCCCTTACTTTACTTAGGTGGCCATTCAAACCTTAAGAGGTTTTTGGCCTCGCCAACCACTTGTCTCCACCTCGGCCTGTCCTGCATAGTGTTTTCATCCGCTCCTATTTTCCTCATTTCCCTCAGCTTCTGGTCAGTTTACCTCAGTCTTGGTCTTCCTGGTGGTCTATTTCCTATTGGCCTGCCATTCATTATTGTTTTCAGTAAAGAACTATCCTTTCTTCTATTTACATGACCCGCCCATCTCAGTCTTCTACATTTTGCTTCTGCTGCAATGTCTGCTTCCTTAAAGAGTTCTCTTATCTCCTTGTTATTCCTAATTAGCCACTGTTCCTCTTCTTTTATTGGTCCATATATTGTCCTAAGTATTTTATTTTCAAAAGTAATGTTTCTTCAGTCTTTTTACTGATTGCCCATACCTCTGAGCCGTATAGGACTACTGGCCTTATAATTGCTTTGTATACTGTTTCTTTCATCTTTCTCGATAGAATTTCGTTCCTTAAGATTTTTTGTAATGCCCAATAGTATCTGTTTTTATATCAGTTTCTTCAGTGTTGCGTTGGTCAATAGTGACTTGAAATCCTTCCTTCTTTGAAATTTGTTGTGATAACTTCCAAGTTGTCTATTCCTTCTGGGTTTCATCAGACTGTTAGATATTTTGTTTACTCTTCATTTACTTCTGGCCCCACTTGTCTTGATTGAGAGAGCAATTCCTTAGTAATGTTTTTGATGCTATTTTCGTGTTCTGCAAGCAAGACGACATCATCTGCAAATGCCAGTATGTACACTGAATTGGTGCCCACAAATAAGCCTTTATTTAACTCTTTTGTTTTTCTCAGTGTTCCTTGTAGTGCCAAATTAACAGTAAAGGTGACTAGCCATCTCCTTGTTGGACTCTTGTACTTATTAAAAGTTTCTGAGAATTCGTTGTTTATTTTTACCTTTCAATTATTATCACCTATGCAAATTTCCATCAGTCTAATTAACTTTTCAGGTATACCCTCTTCTCTAAGTATCATAACTGTTTAGGGTTATACTTTCATATGCTTTTTTTTAAATCTACAAAGTGAAGGTGGGCAGTTTTATTGTATTCCCAATATTTGGACAGTGCTTGTTTTAAAATGAGCAATTGGTCCGTTTTGGATTTTCCTCTTTTAAATCCAGCTTTATGTTCCCCTAAAATTTCTTATGAGTAACCTGTTAGTTTCTTGCATATAATTTTGGATAGGGTTTTGTATGTAGTATTGATTAGGGATATTCCTCTATAGTTGTTACAGTTATGTTTGTTTCCCTTTTTGTGTATCAATTGGTACTACAACTGCTACCTTCAATTCTTCCGGCAACTTTTCTTTTTTCCGAATTTTCCAGATAAATTTGTGAATCTCATCCAGTAATGTTTTCCCCCAGCACTTCTGTCAGGGCTTCAGTCTGTATTCCATCTTCCCCTGGTGCTTTATTGTTTTTTAGGGACGATAGAGCCTCTTCTACTTTTAGCGATGGTTCATTGATATGGGCTTGTACATTTTAGTATGTCACTGTTCCTGAGTCCTTTTTTTTGTTTTGCCATTCCAAAGTTTCTCAAAATATTCTTTCCATTTCTTTAGGCTCTTGGCTTGATTAAGTGTTACTTTTCCTTGAGCATTTTTTACCCCAGACTGTTTGGAGTGACTCCTCTTTTGAAATATTGGACGGTATGTTAAAAGTCTAGTATTGTTATTTTTCCTATCCTCTTCTGCTTTTTTCAGCTGGTCTTTAAGGAAGGTCGTCTTAGCTGTCCTCAACTTTCTGTTTAGATTTCTATCTATCTTCTATTGAATTTCTGCATTCTTCACTGACCTATGATTTCTTGTTTCGTTTTCTGGTTTACCACACTCAGAAAAACTATTGAACTGATTAACTATTATGATTGAAATTTAATAATAAGAAAGGTAAAAAATGACTACTTTATTAACTGCTTACCCATGTGAACACATTTAGTGCACTCAATACAACTCCGGAAGTAATTGTAGTTGCTCCCTAACTGGAAACATTTAATGAAAAAGAAGTCTACTATGCACGTTCAGAAAGACTTTGAAAATTATCTTCTAATTTATTATGAAAGATAAATTTTCCTGCTATAAGAAATCTATCTCAAAGAGAAGGATACATATTTCAGATTCTCAATTTGATTTTTGCATCTACTTAGTATGAGTCATAATCATTGCACTTTAAGGAAAGAAAAATCTGTGGCTACTATAAAGCATCATCGTGCTTGATTTAAACCTAGGATGGAGCACCTGAAGATGAAGGCTATGTAAACATAATTTTGTAGCTATTATTGAGGCTTAAAGATGTAAAAAAAATTAAACTTGTGCTTATCACCTGTGAGTAAAATTGATGGAAAGAGAGCATCACAAAAAAATCACAGCATGCTCACATTGAAATAACAAAGGTATAGTTGACAGATTTTGAAAATAGAAGGTCTACAATATTGTAGGTAGGCTGAAAAATTTTATTATAAAGATATATCATTACATTCTTACAAAATTAACGGGTATTGTGGGGTCATGCATAAACTACGATACCAGCTTAGGGGGGAGAGGGGGTCACCTAAAAACCTACGGTGGGTAACAAGGGGGAGGGGGGGTTGACTCAAAGTAACGCAGCTGTTACAATGCACCTGTTTAAGTTTCTTACTCATCAACAATACTAGAGTTAAGCATGAGGAAGGGCACCCGAGGTGTTTCTTACACGCTTCTACTTTAACTCAATGTAGCTGAACTATTGCCTTTACAATGTTGCAAGTCTTTATACCATCAAGTTGCTTACATTTTAACCTTCTCTCAGGTTAAATAGTGAACTCTTGACAACACTTTTCAAGGCAGCAGTCAGAAATGTGGGGAAGGGAGAGAACAAGGAAGATGAGCACAGCACTTTGCAATGTGATTCATTATTGATTTTTTGAATTTAAACATGAATATTACTTGTTCCAATTGAGATTTGATAGGTCTATTATATCTAGTTCGGCTACTATATTTGTCTTATTTCAACCTATCCCTACAAATAAACTCGCTCAATAATGGAGAAAATATTTTTTGGATCAAATGTTTCATTTGTAGAGACAACGTTACATGTTGAGAGGTGCTGTTATTTATTTTATAATTATACTAAGGCTGTTGATTAATGGGGGAGGGGGTAAAAAGAATCACTGAAAACCATAATGTAGTTTATGTATGACTCCTGTATGTTAATCCTAAAAATGACTTTAAGGATATATAAATACTATTTCAAATTAAAGTACTTATTTAGTATTAAGTAAACTTTTAGCTTCGCATTACTTTTTTTGTCATTTTGGCATTTATATTTCACAAAACATGGTCATTTTTCTCCCGGAGTGCAGAAGTGTTTAAACTTCCCAAAAATTTACGTACACTGCGGGAATTTAAATTTCCAACACCAATGCGAGCTGGGTGAGTCACTGGATCTTTAAACGTTTAGCACGAAAATGGTTAATATTATGAATTTCAAGGAATTTTTTTTATAATTTTGTCTCCGCCTTAGGCTAGTGCTTTTCCTTGTTAGCTCATACATTTCTTTAGTGGAAGCTTGGCATCCTAGCCTGAGAGAAATAAGTCCACTTATTTTGCAGTGATCAATTTTCATTTTCAAAGGAGTTTTCTCGGGTTTACCACTGGGTCATGAAGGCTTTTGTTGCCTACGCTTCGACTGCCTTCTCTGTCATCATCTTCAGGGCTGAAGATGGTGGCAGAGACAGCCGTTGAAACGTTGGCAACAACATCCTTCTCGGTCTGGTGGGAAACCCAAGAGACCTTCATCAGCCTTGTTTGCCTGGAAAACTCCAAATCCTAAATTTTCATTCTTTCCATTCTAGGTTCATCAACTGCCCAGAGCACCAGATCTTTTTTAGGTCTTGGAGGCTATTCTCCACCTAATAGAACTATGCCAGTACCTGTTGGTCGTAGGAGAAAGCCATCATTTAACCCAGATGCGTTTGGGTTTCAGAATTGGGTAAGATATTTGATTTTTTTTCTGGTAAATATTCTTGTAATCTGGAAGAGTCATATTTTCATTATATCAACTATTTTTCTAGTGTGCTGTTCAGTATATTCACAATTTTCCAAATCTTCATAAACTTATCAACAGGGGTTTAGTGGTTTACTGTAAATAAATGGCTTTTTCTCTTTCAGGGTGGAGAAAAAACTAACATCAAGGATAGAATAGTCAATTCCCCATTCTATTCAGGGAGAACAACATATGGTGGAGTTGCCGCATATCAATCCAGTTTGAATAAGAGTGCAACTCAGGTTTGTTCCTTGATTTCTTCCCTCAGCACCTGTGTACTAAGATGGGTGCATTTTATGTTGCCCTCATCCATGTTTTCTGTATTTGGCTTTTTTAAATTATTGAGAACTTATATTTTTCCAGTCTTGTGGTTAATTCATTCCTCTCTTTCATATCTCATTTTTTATATTAGTTCCCAAAACTTGATTCTTCGAATTATTTCATAAAGTCATGTTTGCTTTTGCACATCTATAAAAATATAGTTAATGTATTGGTTCTAATATTCCACAAATACTCATTTAATTTTTCTTCTATTTGTAATTTTTTCTAATGTGCTTCTTTTCAGCCTGTGCAAGAGGGAAGAAAAAGTATTCAAATTCGCCCAAAAAATGTGTCTCAAGTTAGGGAAAACTCCACTAACATCAGCAGCACAGCACGCAGAATAATGGAAGCATTGGAAATGTTTTCTAGCCCTTTACAGGTGGGTCTTCCATGCATGGAAGCAAATTTATCTTTGCAGCCAGCGCAATACACCATTCTCTTTGTCTGCAAGGTTGAAACTTGTGATGTGGTGAGGATTCAATGGAATCTTGTCAAATCCATGAATTCAATTATCAACTGAATGCTTAAAAAAAACGTTTGAATCCTGGCTGTGCAGGTGACATGTGCATGTCTTGGTAAACTCTTTCATTCAAAACCTCACGATGGAGTATTCAGCTATGGTAATGATATAGTGACGCTTTATAAGTGTTGATAATTAGGACAATTATGCTTGCCTTTTTTCCCTCGGACATTCTGATGATCTGTATGCCCCTGCGATCCCGGTAAGCCATTGGCTTGTCATCAGGTTTCACAGGAGCCGAACCACCAGAACTTGACAGACACCCATGCCCTGGGCAGGCGAAATACCGACCCAGGTGGGACTCAAACCCGGGACCCTCGGATTAGCAAGCGAGGACCCTGCCGCCACCGGGGCCAGAATTTTTTGTTATATGTTAGGCTGATAGACCTGATAGAAAATATTCTTTTTTTGTTTTTGAATGATGAGTTGGCAAGAATGAGATGAGTAAACTTGGCAAGGTCTATCCATCAACCTAGCTTATTTGTGAACACTTAGCCGGCTGTGATCATTCCACCTGAGGAACGTTCGGAGACAAGAGTACACCCTGTCCTCAATTATTGCTCTTAATTCGTTCCAGGAAACTCTAGCACTAATTGAAACAGTGCTATTCGAAGCATAAACCTCCACAAGGACTAATGCTATTTTAAGTAATTCATTCCCATGTTTTGATTGAAGGATAATTGAAATTGAATGAATGCTTTTATATAGATAACAGTGCACGTTTTCCTAACTCTATAAATTTGAATTATGTAGCGCAGGCCTTTTACGGAAAAATTTATTTAAAATTCAACAAGAAAACAATAATAAATCAAATTTAGTACCAATTTTTTGAAATTCTTGAATTGTACGAGATAAAACAAAACATCGCTACAGCACTGCATATTCTTAAAACTCTAGGCGTCATCATTAGGTAAGTGGCACATTATAAATATAATCTGTAGTTCTAAAAGGATAATAAAATTGGTCGATATGCAAGAGAAATAAAAAAGGAAAGGCTACTAGGAAGCATACGAAAACAACCGTACTAGAAATCATACATATCGAAATCGCCCTTCGATTCATAAATAATATTCGAAACTGAACTAACACTTTGGTTTAAAGAAATAAAATACTCTTTAAATCATATGAATGGAAACCCAATATGCTGCAAAACGATTAAAACATCAAGATAATGAGCTAAACTCTGAAGCTAAGGTGTTAATCATCCTCATCTGTTTTCTGAGAACTCTCTTTAGTTTGAGAAAGGTTGAACCCTGAAGGTTTGGCGAAAAATGTATCCAAGGTGAGCTGTTTTATTTTTTTTTCTTGAAGCAGTTCTCTATAGCAATCCACAGCACAGTTTATCCCTCTCACAACCTTCGAACTTCTTTCCTCATCAGGGTCTTTTTCTACCACCAAAGCACAAGGACTATCGATGTGTTTTAATATTTCAGTGATAACAGATGGCGTTAAACTTTGGGAATTTGTTTTAGCGTCATTATGATCATCACTAATTTCCTCTATTTCCTAATATCGTTGCATTTCCATCAGTTCTTCATCCGTGAGTTCTTACCTTTGTGCTTTAATCAACTCATGAGTATCACGTTGCTTGATTTCTTCTAAACCTACTTTTCGTGCGAGGTTAACTGTTTCATCGATGGCTTCGTGTGATAAGTCAAAACCTTGAAAATAGAGCACACAATCACTCCGAAGAGTTTTCCACACCATGTTAATAGTTTTTTGGCCGATTTCATCCCATGATTTAGCAATGTTTTCTATTGCATGGTGGATATTGTAGCTTCTCCAGAATTCTTTCAAGTCCATGCCATTTTCACCCTCTGTAGCCTTCATAGCTTGAGCAAACGTTTCCCTTAGATAATATGCTTTGAATGTTGAAATAATGCTGTAGGATTTAAGTTAAGTTGAAATAATGCCTTGGTCCATGGGCTGCAGAATAGCAGTTGTGTTCGGTGGCAAAAAACAACAACATTCACTTCCAGACTTAAATCGCAAAGGGTTCTTGGATGACCTGGAGCATTATCTAGTATCGAAAAAATTTTAATATCTAAATTTTTCGGTGCAAGGTACTTTTTTTTACTGCCGGGCAGAAGTAAGACGTAAACCACTGCTCAAATACGGGAATTGTAACCCAAGCTTTTTTATTAGATGTCCAAAGGACAGGTAGTTATTGCTTGTCATAGCCTTTAAAAGCCCTCAGGTTTTCGGAATGGTATACAATCATTGGCTTCAACTTAAAGTGTCCGGCAGCGTTTCCACCGAGCAATAACATCAACCTGTCCTTCGAAACTTTGAATCCAGGCATTAGTTTCTCCTGCTTAGAAATATACATCCTGGGTGGCATTCTTTTCCAGAATAACCCAGTCTCATCAGCTTTAAAAATTTGGTGAGGTGAGTATCCATTAATTTCTATAATAGCAGAAATTTCATCTATATAAGCCGCTGCTGCACTATCATCTGTACTGGCTGATTCACCACGAACAGATATGTTGTGCAAATTATATCATGCTCTAAAGCGTTCAAATGGTTCAAACCATCCTCGACTTGCAGCAAATGTTTTGACAGTGGAACTACTGGAACTACTAGAACTTCCTGGGAGATCTTTAACCAAATTCGCGAATAGACTTTTTGCCATTGCTTGGATCATCAGCAAACTCACGGGCATACACTTTTGAATTAAGTCCTTCTTCTAAATACTTAATAAACTCTCCATTTCCACCGTAGTCTTCGAACTCATCCTTGTTCCTATCCTCACAGAAGTTAAGGGAGTCGCAATCTTTCCATATTTCTTAATTTTTTCTGCATCTCGGATGATAGTCCTTACTGTGGAACCAGCCAGAGATAGCGCCCCGCAGACTTCGTGTTGTCGCTGCCCAGCATCTAGTCGTCACAAAACATCCAATTTCATGTCAAGGGTTAGGCTTTTCCTTTTTTTCTTAACTGACTGAGGCTTATCACTCGTGACCTTAATATTTGAGAGGAAAATGGATTTTTTAGAATGTTGTTTTGTAACTAGCAAAACTATCGGATGTACTGCGGTTAGAAGGGCGTAGCTGTTAGGCTATAAAGTCGTTTGGCCCCTGAGAAACCTGATGACAAGCCAATGGCTTATCGGGATCGCAGGGGCATACGGACCACCAGAATCGTCAGAGGGCAAAAAAAAATTTCTCATTACAGTGTGTCCTCGTTTAACGTTGTCCCGTTTAACGTTGTTTCGCGATAACGTCGTCCAGCAATTAAAACCCTTAATCGTTCAACGTCGTCAGTGCTTCGCGATAATGTTGTTCAAATTTTGCGCAACCAAAAAAAATGAATAACGAATAGCAATTTGGCGCATCTGATGCGTAAGTTCCATTCGGCGGAAAAGTTTGACGTTAACTCCTCATAGCGTGTGTCAAAGGTTCACCTGAGCGAATAATTATTGCGTTATTTTGCTCAAATCAACGTTAGTGTACCATCTTGAATCGCATGGTATTAATAATACCATGTCCGAATGGTAGAACCAGGGGCAGATATCTTCGGGAAAAAATACCTGAAAATCCCATGCCGCCATAAGGTAGAAGTGGTGGAAGAAAAAGTTGATTTACTGCTGTTTGAAGTGAATCGAAAACATGTTTTTCGTGTTGAATTAGTGTGTAAGAGGAAGTTTTCTAAACCCTCCATGATACAGTAAATCGTCGAGGGTGATACTGTTCCTAAAACATTGTTACGAAATAATAAAAATTTTGTACACAGCACAGAGTTTCCCTAGTTCGCTCACTATTTTAATTGATATCCTACGTCTTCGCGATCGCAGCGAGCGAAATTTTTGCCCTTCACTTCATTCGAATGTGCACGCTCCCGCAGTGTAGGACAAAAATTTGTATTTACTCAGAGGGAAGCCGGTGCTAACAGTACTAAATATCAGAAATATAGGAGGGAAACCTGGTGCTTATTGTTTTAAAAATGCCTTTTCAGTTTGTTTCACCTGAGATATGAAGATCTCTGACTAGTGAAATCATCTGTTCGACTGCCCGCGTAATTAAAATACGCAGTGTTATTTGTATCATAGCGTCAAGTCTGGGAGAAAATTAATTTCACCTGCTTCCCGATCACCTTTTCCACCTATTTCACTTATATTGCTACGCTACATATGCGCATTTATACTAACCTTTCGTTTGCTTCATAAATCCTTTTTCTTTCGTAAACTATTCACTTAAACCTGTGATGTGAATCTACTTCTGGACGCCATATTGGAAATACTGACCTTTTCCTCCTAGTTCCCCCAGATGGCGCAGCGGTCGAGCAGTGTCTTCATTTTCTATATCCACCGTCCATGACTTTTCCCGCCTTCAACTTAAAACTATTCCTGCTTTTCGACGGCTTTATAACACTCAGGAGGGACGGGTAACTTCTCGGAGCTACCCTATAATCTTTGAAGGTACTTCATTCCACTGCCTCCATACTTTCACCACCAACTCGCCTCTCGCCGTAATTTTACGCAAACCAATCACCATTGGGGTGTGTTGTGTAATATTTCAGACGTGAAATTAGTCCGTATCCCTCTACCGGGACTTCCAAAAATCTCGCAATATGGCGTCAAAATATCACAAAAAATACGCGAATTTGGTCATTTTCAAACTTTATTTTCTCCAAAACTAAGAATCTCACGCCTTTTTTTCTTACATTTAATAAATGCGCATTCCTTTCACTTTCCTTTCCCATTCATCGAATACCCCTTACTTTTCTACTATTCCCACACAAGAATTTCTCCCAGACTGGACCCTATGATACCTTTACCATTGGTGAGTTTGGAACCGATTTTAATTTTTTACATTGTTTCTTATGGAAAATACTGCATCGTTTAACGTTGTTTCGCTTAACGTCTACTTTTTCAGGAACGACTTAACAACGTTAAACGAGGACACACTGTACTTCATGAAGTTAATGATTTTAAAGAGAATGTGAGAAAAATTGAAAAAGTAATCCACTCAAAAATGGAACAATTAAAATGCAAAAAAAACACAATATTATTAAAATACGTAATTCTGTTAATGAAATTTCTTCATTTTCATTTTGCCCAGGCAGTTAATTAGTTTGCTATGCAATGTTATTTAACTTTCGTTGTGTGGTATACTTTTCTTATTAATATCTTGGATAACTTTTTTGAAATGTCTTATTTTCAAATTTTATCTCTCTGTCCTCTCCCATAGGCATTAGAATTTAACCTAACTTGACTGATCTCCATGTGTTGTTTGGTGAATATATTTTTTTACTTTCCAGGATGCCAAGAAGATTCCATTAAATGATAGCATTCATATCAAGAGAAGGAAAGTTCTAGCACATCAGGATATCTCTCAATCATCCTTGCATTCCTCCCAGTCCTCAAATCTGACGGTTCAGAATTCTTCTAGCCGCTACTCTGGTGAATTGGCTCCACCTGTGAAGGAGCTAGTGGTTCCCTCTGTGCCGGACATTCTTGCAATGCAAAGGCGAAAAAGACTTCAAGGTTCAACTTTGGCAGGCCGACAAGCAGTTAGTGAGACGAGTATGCTTCCTCCTAGTGCAGAGATGGCTGAGAGAAGTGATCATTTAACAGTTTCATACGTAGCAAGTAGGAATAGTGGCAGGGCTGGTGGGAAGATTAAGTCCAAGGAGGAGATAGATGATGAGCCAGTCCTAGAGCCCAACCTTCCCAGTATTGCCTTGCCCATAACCTCATTACCCAAATTTGATTTTATCTTCTCACCTGTATGTCCTCCCCAACAAACATCTAAGCAGATCGACTCTCAGATATCATCAAAACCAATAAGTTCCATGTCATTTAAGTTCTCCTCTCCTATAGCTTTTTCGGGTGCTTCTGAAATGCCTGTGTCATCCAATAATTTTACATTTAGTAGTCCTCTTAAAGCCCTTAGTAAAAATGCCATTGATGACAGCACCACAAAAGTTAATCTCAGTACTGAGGGTGTAAAATCAGTGAGTGGTGTTGAAAAAGACAAACATTCTCAGTGTACTGAGAGAAGCACTCCCAGCAAAGAAAACACTTCACAAATGAAGGGAGCATGGACTAGTGGAAGTTTGAAATCTGAAGTTAGTAGTGGTAAAGATGGTAGCTCAAAAAGTGTTAACCAAGAAAACTTACAATTTTCTGTGGGGAGTAAGTTGTCAGAAAAACAATTTTCTGTGGGGAGTAAGTTGTCAGAAAAACAATTTTCTGTGGGGAGTAAGTTGTCAGAAAAACAATTTTCTGTGGGAAGTAAGTTGTCTGAAAATAATTCATTTGGTGACAAATTCAAGCCTGCTTCAGGTACTTGGGAATGTGAAACTTGCATGGTCCGTAATAATAGTGATGTGTCAAAATGTGTTGCCTGTGAAACTCAGAGAAGCTGTAAGGTCAGTGTTGCTAGCAGTACAAAAACAATCCCCAAGGTCACTTCTGGTTTTGGCAACAGTTTTAAACCACCTAGTGGATCGTGGGCATGTGACACGTGTTTAATTAATAACCCCAGTTCTGCAATTAAGTGCCAAGCTTGTGAGACTCCCAGAGCCAAAGATGGAAAGGCTTCATCCAGTAGTGATGTAGCGAAGGGTGACAACAAGGTGGTGGGAAGTGGTTTTGGGGATAAATTCAAGAAACCTGAGGGGGACTGGGATTGCGGTATATGCTTAGTAAGGAATAAAGCAGGTGGACCACTGAAGTGTGTAGCATGTGAAGCCCCGAAACCTGGAACAGAGCCTGTCAAAGAAACATCTGCTTCTGGGCCTAAATTTTCATTTGGAGCTCCTGCATCAGGGTTTAAGTTTGGAATAGACAAGGCAGATTTACCTAAAAAGGAAGATGCATCTGAAAGCGTAAAACCTTCATTTACTTTTGGAAATCCCAGCACTGCTACCGCTTCAGGATTTACCTTTGGGGTAAGCAATGCATCTGAAGGAGCTGCAAAAGAGAAAGTTGCTGGTTTTGTATTTGGATCTTCCACTACTGATTCTACTGATAGTGTTAAAAAGTCCATTTCTCAGAATACAACTACGTTTAATTTTGGAGTCAAAGAGAGCACTGAAAAGAAACCTGCCAATAAAGTAACTAGTATTAAAACAGTCTCTGAAATAAAAGAAAGCTCTACAAAAAAATCAGATTCAAAAGTTTTTGCTGAGAGTGAAAGTAAAACTATTCCTCTTAGCAGTCCAGCCAGTTCCGGGTTTGGTATACCTGCCTTATCATCCAAACCCTCAGTGTCAAATGAATCTAAGTCAACATTTTCATTTGCCCCTTCAGAAGATGGCAAAAAAGAGCTCACATCTAATGGTAGTACTTTCTCTTTTGGAGGTAGTCAAGCTGCCACAAAACCAGCAGATGAGGAGAAAAAAGCTACCAGTGCTGCATTCAGCTCCCCATCTTCATCTAATACTCCGTCAGTTTTTGGTGCTAGTGCATTGGGCTCAGGATGGAATGCCAGTTCATCTTTTAAGCTAGATACCTCACCCAAGACTTCAATTTTTGCTAAGAGTATTCCTGGGTTAGGATCTCCTAATACATCCACTGCAAAGACAGAGGGAAACGCCAGTGCTGGAACCTCTACATTTAGCTTTGTTGATTCATCCAAAACAGAAGTAGCAAGTACTAAGTTACCAGAAGTGCCTAGTACCTTGTCTTCAAATTTTAAATTTCAGGAGTCCCCCAAGAGTTCTGCCTTCAAATTCGAAGAGAAATCCAAAACTGCATCATCAGGTTTACCTTCGTTACCCACTAGTACCTTTGCAAACAATCCCTTTACGTCGGGTGGTTTTGGTGCTGCAAGCAAGGATAAGGCACCTGTAAGCAGTACAACGCCTGTGTCTACAGCTGCATCATCAACGTCAGCAGTTGGTAATGAGTCATCCTCTGCTAAAACAGCCAATGCAGGACTGTTTTTATTTGGGAAAGGAGCTTCTTCGGCTGCTGTCTCATCAACATCTGTTTCTGCAGATTCAGCTGCCTCAAAAAGTAACAGTCCTGGGTTATTTATGTTTGGAAGTGGTACAAGTTCCCAGCCTACTGCCTTCAATCTAGCAGAACAAAAACAACCCACTCCAACTACTACTGCTAGTACTACTGCTACAGAGCAACCAGCACAACCACTTGCAAGTGGTATTGGATCAACCCCTAATATATTTGGTAGTGTCATACCAAAAACCTCAATTTTTGGAGCTCCCTCCTCAACTCCATCTCCGTCCTCAGCAGCCTCTCTACTGACAGCTACTAAGTCAGAAGCCTTAACCTCAGCAAGCTCTACGTTTGCCTCCCCAACCTCAAGTTCCATGTTTGGCTCCTCTGTTTCATCTTCTGTCACCGCCACAACTACTCCTTCAACCACCACAACAGTGTCCTCTACATCAACAACTTTTGGTTCATCCATATTTGGGACTGCATCAACAAGTTTCTCAACTGTCAGTTCTTCAGCTCCTGCTCCTGCATTCGGATCAGCACCATCAGCCTCGCTCGCTGCACCTTCTGGTTTTGGTGCTCCTCAGACATCGTCAGTGTTTGGTATTGGTTCCACAACTTCCTCTACTGCACCATTTTCATTCACAGCCATCTCTAAGCCGGCGGCCGAGGAGCAGCCAAGGCCCCCGGCAGCTAACGCTCCCTTTGTTTTTGGTGGAGGTGCTCCCACTGCTGCACCAGCAGCACAATCTTTTACCTTTAATGCAGCTCCAAACAAGCAAGCCTTTTCCTTTGGTAGCTCATCTAGTGGGTCACAACCTTCTGTGGGGGGGAGTGCATCTTCTTCTGCTGCCCCAAATGCTCCAGTTTTGGGGGGATTTTCTTTTGGTGACAATTCCAAGGGAGCCGCCACGCCTTTCGGGTCCTCTCAGCCTCCCACCAGCATTGCTGGAGGAACTGTGAATCCGTTTGGCTCACCTCCTGCCCCTCAGCCCGTGGCAAATATTGCTCCAGCAGCCCCAGCTTTTGGTACTCCCCTAGGAGAAAGCAACGCTGCTGCTGGAGGTTCATTTGGAGCGGCCCCAGCATTCAACTTTGGAAGTTCACAGCAGAATGCTGTAATGTATGCTTCTTTCAATAATAATCAGGTATGTATCTTCAGCATCATCCAAAAACCATATCTTGTTGTGGATAGAGCATGCAGGCTAGTATGGAAGAACTGTTCCATAATAATGAATAAATAAGGAGCAATTTTCCTCTGAGATAGTTTAATGGACTACTAGTTTTGATGATTTTATATCATTTTTAAGTAAAATGTTGAACGCTCAGAAATGATGAACAAACTTTGAAATTTGTTGCAGCATTAAATTAAGTGGAAAACTTCAAAGTATTTACTCATTATCATTTCCTGATGTGATAATTTTCCTTAGCTGTTTGTACCACCTGAGCATCTTGTGCTCACAAGTGTAGTACGACAAGAGCTGAACCAGCCCCCCCCCCCCCCCAATAACCTTGTTATATGTAACAATGGCTTCTAGTTTTCCTCTGCCTGGTTGCGTAATTGTTACAAAGTTGCTTCCAAACTCAGAGGAAATCACGGCAACGTCTCTCTTGTCTTTCCATGGAAAGAAATGATTCCCATCCTCACTCTAGCGAGTAATGGCCTCACCCTTAAGATTTCCTTTCCTGTTCGCTCGAAGCATTCCTCTGCAGTAAGTTCCACTTGAAAGCAGATCCTTAGTTAGTGGTACATTATTTTTGTAGTTATTCAGGTAGTGTCCATAATTCTTCAAATTATTTAAAAGTTTATGGACCACTTAATCGCCATATCCTCGTCCACCCAAATCATAATCTCCGGAGCCTGCATAAATTATCGGTGGAATAACCCTGCAGGTTCATAAAGCATGTACATTTTGATGCTATATTTGTGTTTTTTACCTGGAAGGTATTGGCAATAAATCAAGTGGCCTCTTCAGAGTAGCATCAACTCATTGATGCACAATTCCCCTCCTGGAGCAGCAGATGGAAGCAGTTTAGAAGGGGTCTAATTTTTATACAGACAATCTCCGGGAGCACGATCCTTCTCATCAGGATTTTTAGCAAAGTGTAGTGCTTGCAATATCCCTAGAAAATGATCCCTTGGTATCTACTCCCAGAATATTTCCTATCTCATGGGTGGTCAGGGTTCAACGTTATTTCCTAGTCACTTTCTCCAACGTTGGATGAAAATTGGAAGCTTGATGACCCATTCGATGAATCGTCATCCAATGACTCCCCAAAGGCCAAGGAACATATTTCCTCCTGTAGTGTTTTTCTCAGGTGTTTAGCTGACCGCTGACTATAATATATTGAAATAATTTGTGTGTATTTTTATCAGTAGATGATTGTCAAAAGATACATTAAATGAATTTATCATACCCGAAAGTCCAGAAAGACTGGGCGTTTTGTCATCGATCAGGCCAGTAGTAGAAGATGTTTTCCTGCTTTTGTAAGTGGCCTGAGAGACTCTTCTCTACATTTTGAAAGTTAAAGAAAACAGCCTGTTGATGCAAAATAAAAAGTAGATAATTATATCTAATTACAACAGATTGGTAGATAAAGAGCTAAGGAAATGAAAATCAAATAAAAAAGGTATTAAAAATGTATTATTTCAGAAAAAATTGATGATTTTATTGATATAGCAGCCTGTAAAATGTCTAATAATGTAAAAATATAAAATGTCTAAATTCATGATGTACATGAATGAGGGCCTCGACTTTCGTACACAATGCATTCCTGAAGACCTGTACGAAAGTCAAACAATGGAGTCCCATACTAATTAGGCGTTACGTTCCCGGAGAGTTAAATATACATTGTAAAACCTCATATCAGTTGTAAGGAAATTTTATTTTTAATACAAAAGTTTAAAATACATTAATTATATTTAAAACAATATGTAATTACTTTAAAAACTACGGTCTTGATAAACGGTTCTAAAAGAATACCGTTGTTTACTGAGTAAACATACGCATTTCTAATTTTTCTCAAGCAGAAATTAAAAATTCACTGATAACGTCCACTATCACAATAAAGACACAAAACAAGATGCATCGCGATATTTAATTTTTGGAACCTTAAACTCGATGTCATTTAATTTATTACAATTAGCTAAACAACAAAACTTCGCAATTTCCTAAACTGGGCAAAAGACAAGCAAAAATAGAATGATGTTTCCTAGGTACATGCCATACACAACTTCGTGAATTTCACATTGCACTTCCCAGCATTTCGTACATGGTCTATAATTTTATCTTTCCCCTTTACTATTGAACACACAGTTGAACGGCGTAAGTTCAATGATTGTCTTGCAGCAAAAGATCCTCCCAGTTCAGCACGTCTAATAATTCCCAACTTTTGCTCAACAGTATTAAGTTTATGCGACCTACGCGTATTTTCGTTGGTCTCAGTCATATCATATTTAAATTTTCTACTCATTCTTATCATACAACATTAATTAAATTCAGTAAATAAACAAGTTATACCTTGCTGTAAGTTAACACTGCCCACAGTCGCGTATACTAGCGAGCGAGCAAGTTGAATGCCAGGATGCACCATCACAGGAAATTCAAAAATATTGTTCGACAAATGTCCGAAAGTCCGAATTTGGTGTCCGAAAGTCAAGTAAAAGGTATCAATTTGGAGTGTACGAAAGTGCAAATTGTACGAAAGTCGAGGACTGCCATGTAATACAAGTGACAAGCATCGTCCAAAGTCAACTGTATCACTTTACTACGGTAAGACATGTCAATAAGCAAAGTAGCTTAAGTGTTCGGCGGCTAGATCGCAGCACCATACTTTCGACCACTTGCCTTCCTTTTCCTGTAGCTACCTGATGGTACCAACTTAGAAAATATGCACTTATATCGTTTTTCGTGTTGATGTCACTTGTATTACTTTGACTCTAAGGCCCTCAAATGTTAACAAAAAAAATGTTTTTAAAAGAAATATAAGTGCTTACCTCTAGAGTGAATGAATGAATCGGTTGAAAGACCAGGTCGTATTCAGAACTTAAGAGAACAAGCATGAACCATGAAAAAAATATCCAGAAGTCACAAAACAAAATATTGATGAAGAAAAAACATTAAAACGATGATCAAATATGAGATCAGTGAGTCAAAAACAAATGTCCACCGGGAAATATCACCCTGAATCTGCAGTGAAAAAATCTCAATAACACAAAAAATTGCAGAAAGGCGAGAATTTGGCAAAACCAGAAACTAAGTTCACGACAGGATAACCAGAAACCAATTGCAGAGCAGAGAATAGAAATCACTTCCAAACAGCCTCGCGTAGTTCCTTTATAGCCATTCACAATGAGCCCACGGGCATGACAGCCCTGGCTGTCATCCGTGCCGGTGGTTGGGAGAAGATGACAGCCAGGGCTGTTATCCACATTGAATGGGTTAAAGGAATGTACTGAAGTAGTTTCCTACAATCTTCATGTCCTTGTTAGTTTGAAATAATTCTGAGTTATTATATGTGCCAATTGTGACCTTATAACTTTTACAGGCTTATATTTAATAAAGTGTTCATTAATTTTCATTTTTTATCCCTCAGAATAATGTTGCACAGAACCCAGCATTCAATTTTGGGCAAGCACCTCAGCCAACCTCTGCCCCTAGTGTTGCCTTCAATCCCAATATGCCACCATCCTTCAACTTTACGGGAGGAGCAACTCCGCAGTTCACGTAAGTTAAAATATTTCAGTTTAATTATCAGTTATTGCGTGCTTGTACACGTTGATAAATGTGTTCTCAAGGAGCTGACTTTTTGCTCTAGCAGTGTTAGTTTTCACTCTAAAATTTCTGTAGTTACTCTTTTACACACTGCATGCATTTTTAAGATGAAAATTTTACTAAGTGCTCAATACTCACTGTGCAACGAAACATACAGTGAAACCCCGTATTTGCGTTATCGGAAATTACGTTTTCCCGCAATTTACACCACTTTTACGAAGTCCCATTCCATTTCCTATGTTTCCAATGTATGCAGAACCCCGAATTTAGACTACATTTTTCAGTTTTCCCGCAATTTGCACCACAACGCGCTCAATCAAAATAAAATTTAACTTTCAAAGTCCATTACTTAAGCATATAATCCTTTGTTAAACACTTTTTGACTTTGTCTTGCTCATATTTGCGGAAAAAATACGAAAGAGAGAAGTAATAGGACCTGTTTGAAGAAAGAATTTGAATTTGGCGGGGATAGTTTACAGCGCCACTCGTAGCAGAAATTGGAACTACGCCAACTCGTCAATCTGCCAGGAAATGATACAAGGTATGAAATGAATACATTGTAAGGCTAGGAGCTAACTACGTAATTTATACAATGTAATTAAACCTGCGGAGGAGTATTCATTTTTTACCGAAGTAGAAACTTTGGAGAATGAAAATGGATTCTTATCCAGACATGATGAAAAATGAAAGAACTCGTACTAGTGGACAACAGATCATTTGCACTGCCTCGATTCCCGAGTTATAACTAGGATAGGCTACAAATGAATTAAACTTTCGTTATCGTACCTTAATTAGACTGAATCATAAAGTTTATTTTTTAGTTGAACAATTGTTTGGACTAGTCAAACATCACGGCTGATCAGATTCTCATGTGTTGTTAAGTTATCCTCAACTAAACTGGGGCGTAATTTTATCCTGCTTGGCAATGGAAAAGCGAGGAGGAAAAAGGACTTTTTCAATCAAGGAGACAATTGAAGTTTTAGAACAAGTCGATTCTCATGGTGGAACTCGCGTCGATCTAGCGAAACTGCTACGATAGCCTATCTCTAAATTAAATACTATAATTGTGAGAAATCGCGATGGGATTCTGAAACAAGCCAACCAGTGCGGTAATTTGTCTAAAAAGAGAAAATATGTTAAGAATTCTAAGTATGGATAAATGGAAGGGTTACTTAAAGAGCGGGTTTTGAGTGCTAGGTCTTCAAATATCCCTATATATGCGGTGCCATCATACAAGAAAAAGCTCTGCAAATCGCCACAAGATTGGGAATTGAAAATTTCACAACATCCAATGGTTGGTTGGATAGATTCAAAAATATTATTTTCTGAAGTTAATATATGTATTATAATTATTTATGGGTAGGGTCCACAGTTACCATGAGTGAAGTGAATTTTTAAGAAGCTGTTTCTGTAACTTTTATTTATTATAATATTTTATTTATTTATTATAATTTGATCTTGATTTTGTGCGATATGTAGTAATCCCTTATTTTCTGTATCAATAATGAAGGAGAAAAATAATTTTCACATTTCTATTCATCTAAGGTGTTCAATGTCTTTTTTTTCATCGTATATAAATTAATGAGAAGAGCTAGTTCAATGAATAAATTATGATACTGCTCTTTTTCAGTTTATCAGTCTATTTCTTATTTTTACCCTTACTCCAGTGAAGGAACATGGCTGTAGAAGTGAAAATTCTACTTCTCCCGCAATTTGCACTTTCCTGCAATTTGAACCTTTTTTTTAGGGTCCCTACAAAAGTGCAATTTAGGGGTTTTACTGTATGTCCAACTGTGAAGTGAGCTCAGTGGGGTTTGACATGCCTTAAATATGTGCTCAATAACCTCAGAAACTTTTATAGCTACCTTAGTATACATCAACAGTCTCAGTACCTCACCTGCAGGTTTGATAAAATTCTTCTCAAAATATTTCATGCGAAGATGAGTTCAATTACCACAGAAACCATGTTAGTTCCCTTGTCAAGGCTATAAAAACTCTGGTTTTACTTAAAGTTTAACTGTTTTTTTCCTTTGCGAGTATGCTCATGCTATATTGTTGAACTGTATAGTATGGTGTGCCTAGGATTTGTCCGAGAGGTAGTTGAATATACAGTTAGAAGCAGATATAAAAATAAATCTGGGGGACACCTTCGGAGCCGGCGCCTGGCCTCTCTGGCCTAAATCCGGTTTATTCTCCATAAGGGGGTAGTTGGATATACAGTAAGACGATAGTTGAATATACAGTAAAACCTCTACCTAGTGAACCTCATCTTATCGTAAACCTCCGGTTATCGTATTATCTTCTAGGTCCCGCCAAATTTGTATGCAGCCATATAGGGAAACCTCTTCCTATCATACCTCTCTAATTTCGAAAAACCTCCGCCGTTCGTATTGAGACAAGACTCCCCTGACTGAGCAACTACCTCTACGGAACGAAATATTCAGCAGCAATTGTTTACCTTACTCCCACACTTCTTATCTCATATTCCTTGGAAAGGTTACAACTTACGAGCGTTGTAATAACAACTTCTTACACCTTTCCGACGAGTATCAATCATGTGAATTCATTCACAACCACGTACAAGAGTAATTATCAGCCGCGAATGTAACTACATCGGAATACTTAAAATAGCTTAGCGTTCAATTGATCATTTAAAGAGATTTTTTTAACCAGATATGACTTCACTTTATCATAAATAGCCTGAAAATCTCGTTTTAGTTACAAAGATGACCAGTATTCAAAATGATTACCACTTGGTCGCATTCGCGCTCATTCACGTGTGCATCGCGGCATTCGTTTGTTTTGAGTATCCATGCCGTGAATTTTAACTCCCATGATCAAGATGACTACTGTCGCCGCAGAAAGTATGCGACCCTGAGTTTGAGACTTCATATCTCTAAAACGGCTTGGCCGATTTAAATGAAATTGGCATCAATATTTAGCTTGTTTCAATATACGTTAGGTGATTACAAGAAATATATTATTTAATTACAATAACAGTTTGTTTCTTGAGAGAAAAGGAAAAAAGAGCCCATTTTTGGCCCGCAACAGGCAATGTCCAACTTTTGGGGATTACTACGCCTATACCGTTCATTCGATGGCAGTCAAACTTAAACACTTTATTGCTCAAACTTCTATAAGTCCTATTGTCAAATTTGAAAGCAATATCTTTATTTGTTTAAATATTGTAGGTGGTTTTCTGGCGAAATTTTATCTCCGTTCTCACGGCATGCAGAGAGATTTCCGTAACACCATTGGCTTTGTCGTGAGTTCTGCACTACGATACACATATATATATATATATATAACAACATTAAAATAAAGGCTTATTTTATATTGATTTTTATTTATACCACGTTTTTGTCCGCCTTCTGCCTGGGTTGAGCGGCGGAGGGTGGCTCTCGGAGCTTACTTTCTCTTCCTGTTACTCACGCGGTGTTGCCGCTGGTTGACGGAGAACGCACGGTATTGTTCGGTGATTCATTAAGTCCCGTACTTAGCAAGGTGCAGTCGAATTCATTTCCTACGATGCCTCCAAGACCGCGACTCTCTGAGCAGGAGATGAGGATGGTGTTGAGTGCAATTTGTTTCTTCAAGGCGAAAGCCAAGAAAAGGGGTGATCATCGATACCCAGTTTACAAAACTGTCCGACTGCTTGGGCATTTCAATGACTTCAGTGAAGAAAATTGCTTCAGTGGATCGGGAAAACAACGAGGGAGAATCAACTGTTCCCTGCAAGAAGCGACGAGTGAAGTTAGGACGGCGAAATATGAAATTGATCAATTTACTGTAGGCGCTATTCGCCGTTGTGTCCACGAATTTTATATTAAAAAAGCGTTTCCGACGGTTGAAAAAGTGAAGCAAAAGCTGGAAGAAATCATGCCTGAGTGATTGACCAAGCACCTTACCACACTAACACTACGTTTACCAATCGATCTCAGATCGGTCTGAGTTCAGACTGATCTGAAAGTTCAGCACGGAGCTGACTCTGATCGCCTGGTTTACCAACACGGTCTGAAAATATCGATATTGAACTATCGATTTCAGTAGTTTGAATTATTTTGAGATTTCTAGCATATTTCAGCCACACCCCTTTTCTTGGCTTCCGACTTGAAGAAACAAATTGCACTCAACACCATCCTCATCTCCTGCTCAGAGAGTCGCGGTCTTGGAGGCATCGTAGGAAATGAATTCGACTGCACCTTGCTAAGTACGGGACTTTATGAATCACCGAACAATACCGTGCGTTCTCCGTCAACCAGCGGCAACACCGCATGAGTAACAGGAAGAGAAAGTAAGCTCCGAGAGCCACCCTCCGCCGCTCAACCCAGGCAGAAGGCGGACAAAAACGTGGTATAAATAAAAATCAATATAAAATAAGCCTTTATTTTAATGTTGTTATATATACATGTTTGTATCGTAGTGCAGAACTCGCGACAAAGCCAATGGTGTTACGGAAATCTCTCTGCATGCCGTGAGAACGGAGATAAAATTTCGCCAGAAAACCACCTACAATATTTAAACAAATAAAGATATAGCTTTCAAATTTGACAATAGGACTTAAAGAAGTTTGAGCAATAAAGTGTTTAAGTTTGACTGCCATCGAATGAACGGTATAGGCGTAGTAATCCCCGAAAGTTATACATTGCCTGTCGAGGGCCAAAAAATGGGCTCTTTTTTCCTTTTCTCTCAAGAAACAAACTTTTATTATAATTTAAAAAATATTTCTTGTAATCACCTAACGTATATTGAAACAAGCTAAATATTGATGCAAATTTCATTTAAATCAGCCAAGCCGTTTTAGAGATATGAAGTCTCAAACTCAGGGTCGCTTACTTTCTGCGCCGACAGTAGTATCCACGATCGAGACGACCACTTTGTAGTAATTCATACTATCAATCCACACGCAGCATTATTCATAATTTAGTGGTTGATATGAAGTCGGACGATGAAATATCCCTATCGCGTTGTTAATCTAACTCTCTCGCCGGTTTATCCCTTTGCAGATTCACCGAAGTTCGTGTGTTGCAGTTCGGAGCTCTATCTACGTTAATTATAATTTGAATAGTTTTATTTTGATTAAACCATCTATGAAATATTTCTAATCGACGATTAATTGCCTTTCAATCACGTGAGTGCCATTTATTGTTCAATAACCTTATTACGAATGAGCTTACCTATCGTCTATTCCTGATATTTTTCTTTGCGTAAATATTGGAATTTCTCATTGGTTATTGTTATAATAAGAAAGAAAACAGCGTAAAAAGTTATTTTAGGCCTAAAATGGATTTAACAAATCCCAGAAAAAGGCGGCTGCTGAAGACAATAGCAATATTCCAAGCCGTTGATGAGGGGAAGTGGAAGATAGACATCGCTGAAACCTTTGGAAAACCACCATCCAACCTGACATCCATTTAAAAAAAACGTAAAGAAACTGAAGAAGCTGCACGTAGAGGCTGCATAGATAAAAAATCTCGAGAAGTGAAAAGTGAGCAATTAGATAAACACGTATTTGACTGGCTGATGGATGCTAGGACAAGAAATATTCCTATTTCTGGACCTATTCTACAAATGAAGGGAAGAGAAATAGCCTTTAAAAGTGGAATAGAACATTTTCAGACATCAAATGGATGGTTGCAGAAATTTAAAGTCCGGTGGAATCTAAAAACTTTGAAATTGTGTGGGGAAGAAGCGTCTGTAAGTGACACAGTGGTAAAAAGATTGGAAAAAAACTCTGCAGATCATTTTAGTGGGGTATAAACAATGTGAAATTTTCAATGCTGATGAGGCAGGTTTTTTTATAACATGCTTCCTGATACAACTCTTTCAGTTAGAGGCCAACCTTGCCATGGAGGAAAAAAGCAAAGAAAGATTCACAGTGCTATTATGTGCTAATTCTAATGGCTCTGAGAAATTGGAGCCACTTATCATTGGCAAATATAAAAAGCCTAGATGCTTTAAAAATGTTCAAAAACTTCTTTGCTTATACAGAAACTCCAAAATCTCGTGGATGACATCACCTTTATTCTGTGAGTGGTTGAGCATGTTAGACTCAAAGATGGGGGTGAGCAACTGGAAAATAGTACTCCTCATTGACCAGTGTGCGGCACATAAAACTGAGTGGATTGGCTTACGAAACATAAAAATTGTGTATTTCCCACCAAATACCACCAGCAGATGGCAACCCCTGGATCAAATAATAATTTCCATTGTGAAAAGAAATTACAGACATCAATTGGTGACATACATGTTGAGGACAGTCGATGATAATAATGACAAAAAGAAGTGTTTGTGGAATATACTTCAAGCAATGCATAGGCTATGTCTTTCATGGAATTGTTTGCAGTCTGAGGTGATTGAGAAATATTTCACCAAGGCAGGATTTATGGGGGTCAGTAGTGAGGAAGACAGTGATATTGAGGATGAGCCAGCAGAATGGCATGAAATAAATAAAATAATGAATGTGCAATTGCCATTTAATGACTTTGTGAATGCTGACGATGCTTTGCTTACATGTGCCCGAAATGTGAGGGAGACGGTGGGAGAGTTGGTGGCAGAAGGTGGAGGGGTGTCACCAATTATGTGGAAGAAGAAGAAGATGATGACGAGGAATTAGTTTCCGATCCAACCAGAAAAGAGGTTCAGGAAGCTTTCATGTCAAGGAAAGATTTTTTAAAATATGGAGGACTGCAACAGTGAGAGCACGACTTTACTAAATGAGATAAAAATCAATGAAAATAAGATAAAAAAATGAAACAAACACATCACTAATTTTTTCAGCAAAAACTCCTTTTTTGTTACTACACTCATAAAACTATCAGCAGTATGTATATTTAAAAATGTACAAATATAGTGATTAAAAATACAGCAGCAATTTCATTGATTAAAAGGGCCATTAGGAAGAAATTATGTTCATCCCGCTAAAACCTCTTTATAGTGAACCTCCAATTATCAAAATGTCACAAATGTTGGTCCCTTCCATTTCGATATAAAGAGGTTTTACTGTATGAGGAAATAATTTAGATATGCCAACAACTAATCCTGCAATGCGTTATAATATCCTTGAAATGTGTGATTTTCCTCCTGGAATAAAAGGGATATTCCTTGATTTTCAACTGGAATTTTAGTGGCTTCCCTATACTCTCATTGTCTATGTGTATTGCTAAAATCAAGTCATGAAAATTGGGAAATCAAGGGATATCACAGTAAAGCTGAGTGGCTGGGGAAAAAAACTGAAAGAGAACATTTGAAAGATTAATAAGCTTGAAGAAACTAAGTTGAAAAGGTCACATTCTTTTTTTTTACAAAATTTGAATGAACTGAATTTATTTATTTCATTTTTCCTATTTATGGCATTGCATGTAAACATTTGGGGCCAAACTGTTATCTTACTAGCACTGACTAAAGAAAACTTGTTGGAATAATTGTTGGAAAAGCATTACTGTGAAATCTGACTGCTGATTTCCTGTATAGTATATTTTTCTGGCAACTGATCAACTATGGCGTGAAGGATCACTGGTTAGTTGCAGAATGGTTCTGAGAAGTGGAAATATATTCTGCCTGTAATTCTGTATTGAAGAATCCCACTCGTCCTATTCCTCTAAATGGCATTCAATTTTCTCTTTATCTTCCATAATTTTTTTAAATGAAGTGTGAAGGATCACTCATTATCTAAGCATTCTTTTCTCATGGATATTTCTGCTTAGATATTATAATTTTCGGCAGAAGTGAGGGCCTTTATTGACGTAGCCTGTTGTGGTGAGTTATCCATCAGGATTTATCCTCAAGGATTGTGGCTTCTTTGAAGCTCACTTCTCTCTTGCAACTATAATCCTTGATGGACTGTTTGGGTTAAACACGTGGTCCCATGAAATCCACAACCAATTGTCATAAGAATCTGGAAGCTTGAATAGCATGGTGATCAGCAAATTGGTCCGGAGAGCCATAGGGCCGTGGTTTGATACCCAGTCTTGGTGGATCTTTTTCTCTTGGCAATTGCTGTGCATCAAAAAAGTCTAAACACCTTTCTAAATTTAAAATAGTGGTATGAAAAGAGATGCTGTGCTTGTGTTTCAGTGTGGAGTACTTACCTTGACCTGCTATATTTCTCAGGGCTACTCCTGGAGTTCTCAATGCTGTACCTGCGGCCAACCCATTACCTAGAAGGATCAAAAAAGCTGTCCGTCGTACTCAGCAAACCCGCTAATGAACAAATCACTTGTGGTGGGTGATGCTCCAAGTCGATGCAACATTATAAGTTTTAAACATTTGGTAAAGGAATCACTGAGATCAATGTTAATCTGAGTTTTCAGCTGTGTAAACAATAATGTTTCTTGTGTAAAGGTTGTTACCCCAGTGAATTATTACCAAGACTTGGTTATTCACCAGTAATTGGTTTTAGTGATGTATTTTTTGTTTTCGAAAACGACTGTGTATTTCTTGCTGGTAAAGGAACATGGTTAATTGGTACTCTTGAGTATTGAATAAACTCGAGCGCTTTGTTAAACTTTTAGTTTTCCTTTTACACTTAATATTGGTATATGTACATCAAGTTGCAGTTTTGCATCTTGGTCCACATGTGCATATGAGTATGATGCATTATATTTACGACACATGAAAACATCATTGTTATGATGCTTATTTAAGCAGTTATTCAATTTGGCTGCCTTTCGAGTAACATTTACATAGTTTGTACAAATTTGGTCCTCAGTTGATAGTTCCTCACCAATATGCTAGAAGTTGGGCGATTGCTGACGTAAATCATTTCGATGAAAACTATGTGCTATTAATTTTATCAAGAGAACCGTGCTAATAAGTAAAATATGATATTCAATCAGTACTTAGGTAATTATTGATTGTTTTGTCAAATTGCTCCTATTAATTCCTGTGGATGAGACAATGTTTTGCGGGTTGTTTTTATATTAATGATATTTTGAGATTCCTCATTCAGGATTGGTAAATTATTTGACTGGAACCAATTTGGCTGATATTTATCATGTATTGTTATTCCCAATTGGAGAGCATTGATTACTACAGTTCATTGCCTCTCTGGCTTAAGTAGATTAGAATATGATAGCACAATTGTAAATTAGTAGGCTAAGGAAGCTCACTGCAAAAATGGTGACCTAGTTAGTCATATTTGGTGTATTGTACATGTTTTAAACGTATCAAAGTGGCATTCAGACAAAGGGTTGATTTTATCACTCTTTTTAGTCAATTGGTGTACATTTCATGTAAGATTTTGATATTTAGATATTGAAGACTGCTGAATGCCATTTTCAAGTGTGTGGTTTAGAATTTTTTTTAAGTTTGGGTGGGCAAAAATTGCCTTCCTGTGCAGAGAACATTCTCGCTGTATAAAGAACTTCAAACCAGTCTGTTTTAAAGACTATTCTTTGATAGAAGAGTTGAAGTTCTAGTTTGAAAGTGATATTTGTCAAAGTTGAATATTGTTCACTGAGGCATGTGAAAATGGTGCCAATTTTAAAAAATTGAGAATGTTCACTGTATAGGTATGTTATTTTGTATTTACATACTATTTGTTGTTCTATTTAGAAGTAGCATAATAAATCAAGAGTTATTTACACAAATCTACGGTCTGACCCATAGAATTCCCCTATGAAATTGAAAATGCTACATTTTGTGTAAAGCGTTGAGTAAAATTGTTTGAAGTCGCATATACTATCATTTGGTAGAGCGTGTATGTGTACAAAAATGAGCATTACTGTGATATTCTTTGTGGGTCAGGCCGGAAATACAAAAATGTCCATTTTTCATGTAATGGCAGGCTCACTCCTTGACGTACTAGTTCCTCCTTAAACAGAGAATGATAAATATTTCTATTTTGTTACTGAAGTTGCAATAAGCAGAAGGAGACACTTGTTACTTGCAAAGACATTGACATATTGCACATGTTCTTCTAACTAGTGGAATGCTTTTGGGCTTATATTTATGAATCGATTGTTAAATCCAATGGAGTAATGAAAGGAGTTAGACTGCTTACTGTACATATTTTGCATGGCGATGTAATTTTCCCTGTTCATTTGAAAAATGGAAGTATCTTGCTGAAGATGTTATTTGGAAGTATCGTGTTTTTCTTTGTTTTTAGTAATGTTTGAAAGTGGCTTCCTTGTATAGTATTTTTTTGCAAATGCAGCCTTGCCTATATGTGTGTGACTGTGGGTGTGAATTCTACTCTCTCTCTCTCTCTGATTCTTTGTTTGTGTACATGTTGTGGTTGGGGGCCTTAATTACATTGGTAAGTTACTTCTTATTTCCTGTAATCCTGCAAAAAAAGAAGAATAATGTCTTCAGTAAGATCTTATAATTTGTGCCTTTGTTAATTTTATCATTTTGAAAATGAAACACAAGATTGTCATATGCCAGTGGTGTAACTGTCCACATGGTACCTCTGATTGTTCATTGTTTTGTTGATGTAAAGAAAAATATTTGTGGGGTTGTGAAAATTATGATGGATTTATTTCCTGTCCACTGTGATGGTCTGGTTAGGATAACAATGACAGTTTTGATTTTATATATTCTTATCATGCAACAACCTAATTATTCAATAGCCATTATTATTGACTGTGATAAGTCCATGTTTAAAAGGTGGTTTGTAAGATTATTTATTGATCCTTTTATTTCTTGATTGTAAATTTGTTCCGTAAATGCTTAAATAGCATAGCTAGCAGTTTTTTACTGCTTACTTCATGGAAGTACTTAGAATTAAGTTGAAATTTACACATGCCCAATGTCAATGTTATTTCTACTCCTATTTAGAATTTAATGAGAACCAAAATCCCAAGAAGGCATATGACATTTTGAGTATTTGAAATTCTTAAACATTGTACTCTGTGGTATATAATTATCAATTACAATGTACTGAGAAATCTTTCAAAAATACATTTTATACTATACACAAGTTAAGCATGCGAAAATTTCTATGAATGCTTCCTCATCAGTCTAAAGGTAGCCTACTTCTGTTATTCGATTTCTTGTATCAATATGGTTAAAATTTTATTTTATGAATTGGTCAATTTCTGTTTCCTGAACTAAGTGCTTAATGCAAAAGCAGTTGATGAATTTTCTTTCTCTTGTTAGTTTCCAAAGTGAATTGGTGTCAGTTTCTGGAATAAGGTATTGCCTGCTTTAACAGGTCACTTTCCTTATGTACCAAACTAATGAAGTCACCTGAAATGGATGGAACCATAAATGCCATAGTAATATGCATTTTGAGTTTATTTGCTTTCTTAAGGTATTCAATATCAAAAAATTTGATGTTATAGGTTACATTTGCCATACATTTAATGCATGGCTCAGGTATGTATTTGAAGTTAGTAGAGTAATTAACGATTTATATTTGACGACAAATGGACTCTACATGGCTAAATTTTAAGGACAGGGATTCCACTGACTCACTTATTTGAAAACCTGGTCACTTTTCTCACTATTTTGAAAAAATGCTCAATTTTATGGCAAATACGAGCATATTCTACAATAAAGCCAGTCCTTTCCTTGGAAATCAGTCACCTATGTACAATTTGCGAACTAATTTAGGCACTGAAGTGTGTCCAGTCCAGCTGCATCTTTGACACCTTCACAGGAATGTTCGGGGAAGGTCACGTATGGAAGGGGATATCTTTAGGAAGGACAAAGGTGGCTTATTTGTGGACTGAAGCCCTCATGTCTTTCTTCCAGGACCTAATGCTCAAAATGCTGTTAGCTTTACTATTTGTTATTTCGAGATAACTAATGAGAAACACTTTAAGGAACTGCAGGTAAGCATCGGGTTTACTCAGAAAAGAAAAAAAGTAATTTTTCGTCACTTAATGACTTAATTCATTGGCAGGGCCACTGTTGAAAAATTGTTTCAGTTAATTTGTTCTGCTGCTGAAAATGGTTCACTGTCCTTTGGGAAAATGCTCATGTTCTCTAGTGAATGTAAGCAAAGCCATTGTTACGTTTTTTTCTCAGAAACTCTTGATTTTGACAGGACTTCTTGACATTGGTTTATGCACATCCTCCATACATAATTTCAGGAAGTGCTTGAATTTTTTTTAATGGAGGTATCTGACTTCATTATTCCTGTATGTAAATGACACTATCCAAGTCGTTTTTAGGTGTTTGAAAAATCTCAAAGAGAAGAAAGTGTCTATGCACGAGTTTCTTAAGCATGTTTTATGGTGGCTCACCCTGTCCCCAGCAGCAGAGAGACTTACAGAGCAATTGCTGGCTCTCAAACACTTCTTTAATTGTTACCCTGTCAGAAAGGCAAGAATGTTGAACCACCCTACATGTAAGTGCTATTGGTAACACCCATAAGGATTAAACCTTCCCTACAGAGATAGCCTTTGTTCTGTAAAGTGCTCAAGTTTTTGAAAGATTTTCAAAATAATCCATGATTTGTATGAAGAGGTTGAGTCTATATTTACTATGGCTAAGTAGTTTGTGCAAGTCAGAGCTGCTCACAAGAATGCATGAAATAAGCCTCTCTATACCAACAATATTGTGGAAATGAGCAAAATTGGCATTAGTAAAGATGCCAATCGGCTTCTTGTTGAACAGGAATGCTCGCATCTCCAGAGTTTTAAGTTTTATCAAGAAGCTTTAAAACATCGGGCAGCTACAAGCCATCTCCAGAAATCAGTCTTGGCAAAGGGAAGAGAGGCTCTTCACCTGTAATGTCTGAAGCCCCAAAACATCAAGGAAAGCTCCTTGCAGAACATTGTATCCATTTACAAGATGATACTGATGGAAGTGGACGGAGATGGCCTTTGAGTGAAGATTGTAGCAGCTGGAAACCCTTCCGCCATATGAACCTGTGACTAGTATTGGTGATTCCTGGACCCACATATGTTGCCAGTGACCCTTAGTATCCACTCGTAAGTGAAGTGGTGAAAGCTGCCCTTTGTTTGGCCCATGGCAGTACTTATGTCTTAACAGAAATCAGCTCCCTGCTGACAGGTCGGCTATGCTGGAGACTCGACATCAGGGATAGCCCAGATTACAATGGTATCCCTGAACATGTGCCTGTGACGTTGCAGCTGCTCAAGCACACAGCAAGTATGAAGAGTACCTGGAAGCTAAAAGAAAACTAGCTGAAGGAACCATCCAGTTAAACGAACGACAGGCATTGGGCAAGCTGTAGCATAACCTGCATGCGACAAGTAAGAAGGAGGTTGAGAAGTGCAAGGCTTCTGATCAACGAGACAAGGGAGAAGCTGGAGGAGGTTATTGCCAAAAAAGATGACAAAGGTCAAGATCGCCAAAGGTATGTTGGAGGGGCACAAACATTGTGGTCATGGGCAGATGACTTACTGAAGAAGGAGCATTTGCAAAAGAAACTAGAGAAGAGGACAGTCTCTACTAGAGCAACTTTTTAAGAATCACAAAAAGCGGCAGGATGATGATCCTGAGGCACAGGTGGACCCTGCCTTGACTAATAACTATTATTGCTTGTAATAATTGCTTTTTACTTTTGATCTCCTAATGTACGGTACATTTTGTACCTCATTCTTATTTATTTTTTGCCGTTCATCTCTAGTTGAGATTAAAGCGCTTGATCTTTAGTTGAGAGTTGAAATCAAGAGCTTTAGTTGAGATCTTTATTTTTTTATGCTTTCTAGCAAAGATTATATACTCCTTTCTAGAGTCTGAAATACAAGTTTCCATTATCCAATTCTTTGTACTGTGATTTTTCTCCTTGTTGCTACTGCTTTAAAAACGACGTCCAGCTTAAAATATTACAAAATGTAGGGTTACAGTCATTACCACAAGTTGGCATGGGGTAAAATCGCCAATTTTCTAGGTGTATTATCACTTTTCTGGCAAAAATCGCTCACTTTTACGTATCAAAAAGTGAGTGAATTCCTGCGTAAGGAAGATTTGTGCACATATATAGTGGCATTTAAGTTGAGACGGTGACTAAACGGCAGTTTGCGCATAAGTGAGTTCGTTACATTCTTTATAATACTTCATGAGGCGCTCGTAAATGGATGACTCAGTAAGATGCGGAACAGGCATATGCTTATTTGATCGGGTTGACACAACTTATGACTTTGTTAGAACCAATTGAAGTTTCTGGCGAAATACGAAGATCACGGCAGTCGGCCAAACCTAGGCTCTTTCGTGTTGACATATCCTTTACCTCATTTGAAGTTAGGCATCAGTAAAAAAAACTTCACTGCGGGGCAGTACTGGGGACGTTTTTTTCAAAGACATTGGGTTTCAAACAATGTGACAGCCACACCCATTGCAAAACAAAATACGGTTCTTCAATATTTTTTAATGAACATCCAACTGATTATAACAGCTGTTGTAAAATAAACTTTTCTAGTAGGTATATACCCAAGAAATTTTATCGTCATGACAACATTTGGCGGTTATCATTAGAGCACGACACCACAAGCGCCATTTTAGAAATATCGTAATTCAGTTGTCTTCTATCGTAATTACAAGATGTTTTTCCGTAATCCGCGAGTGAACTGGGCGGATTATGGTTGCCTTACATGCAATCCTTTTTTATATATTTAATGCTAACAATTCCACCAACTATTTAAACTACAGTACAATGATAGTTTAAAAATTCATTTATATACCCCATTTTGAACGTTACATCATCGCTGGGAGTCGTGGCGTGCTCCTGTAATCCAGCTACTTGGAGGCTTGGTACAGAGGATGATTTGAGGCTGGGGGTTCTGCCTCTGGGTTGTCCCACGTTGACTGAACGTCCGCACTAAGCCCGGCATCAACATGGGCACCCTGGAGGAGTCTGGGGTGGCCAGGTTGCCTAAGGAGAGGCGAACCGGGCAAGGGGGGAAACTCAGCAGCCAAAAGTCTCCGTGGCGGGCAGTAGTGGGATCGCGTTCGGGAGTGGGAGCCCAGTGACAGCCTGGTCAACATAATCAAACCTGTATCTTTTGCCACTTTTTTCTGCTTCAAAATTTTAGGAGACAAGTCTAATTTCCCAGAAAATCATCAATTTTCCTAACTAAAGTTGTTTATTTTTTTTTTAATATTGCTTTATTTAATTGATTTTTTAAAAATCTTGCTTGATTATCATTCATTGTTATCATTCATTTATTTTCCATCCATACTTTTTGTTTTATAAATCATTAACATTTTTCCCAAAAATCTGAACCTTTTTCCCATCCTCCTCCTTCAGCATTTTGTATCGTGCAGGTTCTCCTACTATTTCAGAGTTTACTGCCCCTGACTGCAAGTCCCAGACAGTAAATGTGAAATGACCTTAGCTGTCAAAATACGCGAAACTGAAATACTACGACTGTGTCAACCACAGTCTCCCTTGCCAATATAAATTTAAAATTTCTGTCAAAAAGCTCAGCCATATTGCAGTATGCCAGTAATTCAATAATTGAGCAAGACAAATAAATATCCACTACCAAGGTACGTTAGATGGAATCCTTACTTGGCTATGAGGAGGAAAGGTGTTTGTTGCCATTGGCTTAAGGCATTTATGCAATTAGAGTTGTCCAAGGAATCTAAGGGTTCACTGGTTTTAAATGCCAATATTTGGTCTTAATAAGGTTCACAGGTTGCCATATGGGGTTTCCAGTGCCCCAAGAGTCTTCCAGTCAGTATAATGGAGCTGTATTGCAAGGAATGGAAGGGGTGTTCTGTTACATTTATGATATGATTATTGCTGGAAAAAATCAAATAGTTTGCCAAAAGAAAACCCATAGAGTGTTAGGTCACCTGAATAAATATGGCATCCAAGTAAACCTTGAGAAATGTAAGTTCCTTAATCCAGTGGCGAATATAGGTCATAACTTCGGGGGGAAGGGGGGCTAGACCAGCTATTTAGCGGCAACTGGCTGTAGTTTAGGTACCCGAGCATGCGCCTCTCACCACAGCCTTATATTTCAGGCCCCCCCCCAAAATATATGCCACTGCTGTAAACCCAACATTGAATATTTGGGGCATATTATTGATAAATTTGGATTCCAGCCTTCAGAGGGGCAAAAGAAAGCCATAGAGGAGTGCCCAATGTACAGCAGTTAACATCCAATCTGGGCATGTTAAATGTTTGAAGCAGGTTTGTCCCAATGTCATCTAACATCCACAGACCATTGCATGAGCTCACTGAAAATAGTACTCCATATAAGGTAAGCCCGTGCGGGGCCCTCAGACACGGATCCCAGTTCAGCAGCACCTGTTGCACTACCCTAGGGACAGCACTGTATATGAAATCACTGTAATTATGAGTAGATTAACAACTCTAAGATCGTGCTTCTGTGCCGCAGGTTACTTGCACGATTTTTATTTTCATTTCTCTGGGGTGGATTCAATACCATCTTTACCATAAGGGTACTCGGGGCCCGAGCCCAGGGCCCCCGACCTCATGGGGGCCCCGAAATGCCAATATATTTGCTTAGACAAAAAAAAGGAGCTCAATTTTTTTTTGTTTTCAAGTAGATATACCTACTAAAATTACCATCAGATTTTCAACTTTTTCCAGAAAGTGGACAGTGAACATTTTAACTATAATTAATACGTATTATTTGCCATTATGTGAAACTGATTAGGCATATGATATTTATTATGCCATAAGCATAATAAATATAAAATCATAACATAAAAATATTTTTCTTGTTCCCTTTTTTTTACTTTCCAACGGCGGCTCAAACTTTTGTGTGCCCAGGGGCCCCAGTATGTCCTAAGACAGCCCAGTGGGGTCATTCTGTAACTCCAAACCGATCGGTACGGTATAGGCTTTTCGTCGGGTGGGACGTCACACCGACTCAGACAGTTGAGTCAACTCAGGCTCAATGTCCGAGCATCAACCGTTTCCCTGTTGTTGATGCAAAGTTTATATAAACGGCTCTTGAGTGTGCCAGCAGGGTTGGTATGATTATGAGGTGACCTATAGGAAACAGATGGAAAATGCCAACATGTTGTCTCAGTTACCGCTAAAATCAGAAACTACTAGAGATATTGAATGTATTTTCAAGTTTTGATCTGCTTTGACAGCATAAAATGTTTTAAGGCACATTCAGCCAAGGACAAGGTGTTACAAGGACAAGACTTCTCCAGTTTACCGAGACCGGTTGGCCAAAAGATTTTGATCAAGCTCGAGCAAGGCTTATGCCTGTATTTTGTCCAGGGAAATGATTTCTTTATTAAAAATGGGTGGCTATGTTAAGGAAACAGAGCAATAATTCCTCAGACCCTGAGGGTATGGGTGCTGGAGATGCTTTATGAGTAGCACATCGGGATAGTTTGAATGCAACTATTGGCTCGGTAAATGTTTGGTGGCCAGAAATTGACAAGGACATTGAGAATGTGGCAGTAAGCTGTGAAATTTGTCTAGTGCCTAGGCAACGCCACATAAAGTAAACTTTACCTTACTATAGGTGGCCTAGGTCCCTCAGAAGAGGTACCTCATGCCCTGGCCAACACTTTCTCATTACAGAGCTCGGCTACTCCTCCGCTCTGAGCAATGAGCGTTGACCTATAAGAGCCTCTGTTTGTCGCCTGGTTGCGGTGTTAGTGAATATATATTGTCACTGACACCGTTAAACAGCTTACTGCCAAATTACACAGTGACTATAGTCATTATGCACTGGGTAAGAATCTTTCGAATAATCGTGGCTTCAGCTGGGACTTACCACGTTGCTCCCAGGCATAATAATAATAATTTTTATTCACCTGTTTGATCATACATTTAAGTAGACATAGACTTTGTCAGAAGGAACTTGTGCCAGTACATTTCAATGAGTTAAAAATTACACACACTATAGGTTTTATAACATAGCATAAAAATATGAAACATTTTTATGAAAAAACAACAACAATATACATGATAAGATTTTTGATGTTATAATAGTTATAAATACAAACCTACGGTTTACCTACAAACTTTAAGATACATTACATTACATATAATTTACATTTCATTTTGATTTGTCAGCGAAAGAGCAAACTCATCCACAGTATAGAATACTCTGCTAAGAAGTACCTAAGTGTTTCAATTTTATTTTGAATTGCCCCAAAGAATTAATATTCCTTATACTTCCAGGAAGAATGTTACATAGTTTTACTCCTTTATGAAATGGACCATCGCTGCATCTTTTTGAGTTCCTTGGTAGCACATGTAGTTTATCTCTAGATCGGGTTCCATAGCTATGGTACTCCTCATTTTTACCAAAAGAGTGTATATGCCTTTTAATAAATACCAGTAAGTTTAGGATACATAGAGATGTTAATGTTAAAATTTGAAGATTTTTAAAGTGAATTCGGCATGATTCTCTAAATGGAAAATTTAACATGATTTGTATCACTTTCTTTTGGATCATAAAAATGTCTGTGCTGTGGTTGCTATCCCCCCAGAAAATCATACCATATGAAATGAGGGACTGAAAATTGGCAAAATACACGCATTTTAAAATATTTAAAGAGGTACTGGCCCTAAGTAACGAATTACTATAACTCAACAGACCATTAAAAGCACATAGGTATACCCGGCGAAACCTATATGACGGCTCAAACATTTTGAGGGATTCAAATCCTATGCTGAAAAAATCGGTCAAAAACTGGGGGACTTGAAAAATCCCGGTTTCAACTACGGGGTGCCAGAACAAATGCAGAACGATATCTTATGTGCGCATGAGATCACGAACATGCATGAGATACATGGGAAAACACATGGCCCCATTGACCAAGGTGCGTATATTAGGGTTATTATTCTTCTAGCCACCTTGACATTGACAACACGTGACAAAGTCAGGTCCGTATCATGTCCCTCTATACCCTTATTTAGGGACCGTGACAAAATCCTAAGTACAATGTAATATCCTATTCATGTGTGCAACCAAAGAAAATGTATCCCACTAATATATTTATTTTGGATTCCCTGGTTCAACACTATATTCATCGTCAATTTGCCTTTTCAGTGACTTGAATGTGGGCGTACATTCCTTTTATCCTGAAGTGCCCTTCGAAATTCAAGTGTTGAAGTTGGATGGGAAACGCTATGATTGGAAAGCAGGGTAAGTTTTTTCGTTTTTGTTGATTAGGTTTTCATTAATATGTTGAGCACGAAAATGTAATTCTCCATCGCGTTTTAAGAAACCGCACCCCTATTACCGAAAAGTTAACTTCTAATTTGCAATAAGGGTTTATCTTTGCATTTATGTACCTTTAAGAGGCGGAAGAAATTTGGGGATGGGGACAAGTCAATGTGCGTGATATTTTGAACGATATAGATTACGGTAGCCATGAATTACTTGCTACGGCTAACACCGAGGAAGAAAAAAATGGATCAATTCTAAATATTATTACGGAATTGTAGATGAAACGGGGACTGTCACTGAAATAACAGATAATTGGGAAACATGACTTTAAGCAGCTGCAAGAACAGAGACAAAATTGAGATTTCGGCTGTGGGAGACGTGATAGAATTCCAAGTAGAAACGAATTGCGAGGGGGATTTGTTGTATCCGGACCTAATCAATGGTCGCACACCTGGGATTTTTAATTCCTTTGTGGTGAAGGACACTGAGAAAAAAATCACAAAAGACTACCATCAAACGTGGTTACACGCCGTGGCCGAGTTTCTTTTAATCCCGAGATGTATAGGCGAAACGCGGCACTGGGAAGTCAATGGTGGTTCGCGAAATACAAACCCTTACAATATCATTTTTTCACTATGGTTCCCATAAAGAAAGCCAACGTTGCACTCATTAAGATGAGGTCCTCGTGCATGCTGGAACAAATTTTCCAAGTTATACCTTCGTATTTAAGGATGATGAGACATCAACTGTGGCGCCCTTGGACATGTGCCATTTGCAGGCTAGAGGAGGATGGGTGAATTGAAGGCAGAACTACAATGGCATGGGAACTGTGATGCCTTTCTTGACATGATTGTAGAAATTTTTGAAATAAAAAACAAAACATTTGTTCACTCTTTAAAAAGTTGTTTTATTCACATGGCCATACATCTTTGTATTTATTACCCTTGTAACAAAATGGAAGGGTACTAACTCGGTCATTTAAAACACCCTTTTCCTATCCTCAGAGGACAGAGCCAGTCTTCTCTGTTTAACCATGTGCAATTGGTGTTCTTTGGACCGAATGTTGTACTGATCCACGAAAATATTCTTATTTGAAAACAATGCATCCATGTAATCTTGGAAATTTATTTTTGAGCCATCTGAGACTGAACTCGCAGAGGATTTGGTTCCCTTGTGTTTTAAATTGAACCCGTCTTCGAAACGGATGGCATTAGATTTAGCTCTTAATCCCACGAATTCTATAATTTTCTTGTGCCCACTCCTGTCTGACCACAGTCTGGCCTCCTTGTGGGTCCCTCTGGTTTTGATGACGTAGTCGTCCGGCATGTCCTCATAGTCGAGCTGTGGTCCCAGTATCGCATCATGCAACATGGTTAACAATGGATGCTGCTTACAACTCGAGAAATGTATCATCAAACAATCTGTATCCGAGTAAAGACAGGATGCATTGTCTCCGAACACCCCTTGCAAACGATAGAGAAATACATATATTCTAGAGAGTTTAGCTAATTCTAGTATGCAAAAACCTAATTGGACGGACTTATTTAACAATATTTCATTCTTTTTGAATTCACAAAAATGTTTATCATCCACCATGATATAATTTTGACAGGAAGAAAGGAATTCTTTCTCCCGGTGTCGGGATTTTTTTTCTCTTGGAGGACAGCAAACCTTTTGTATCTGAAAGGGTCCTCACAATATTTACCATACGGACTGTTCGTTGCCAATTTGAACAAATTCAAATAACATTTACTCTTGGATTCTTTTCTTAAATTAATATTTAGCGTGACATTCTTTGAATACATATTCTTGAGTGAAATCAAAACCTGCAAAATGCACCGTCGTGATGACGAGTCCCATTTTCACATAATACTGCAAATTTCTCACGTGCACCAAATACCGCTATTTGTCCACGAACGTCATGCAAAGCCTCTCATTAAACTTGTGCGGAGCCAGGGAGTATTGGTGATGAATGTCGTGAAGTTTGGGAGGATAACTAAGATCACCAATGCAAGGAAGCAGTAGTCACCAGCTTGCTCCCAACGCTCCCAATTCGAAGGAAGTTCATTCATCGTTTCGACGTGCTCCACACACAGTTTTTCGCATATCACACTTTAATACAACCCATTAATGTCCAATTGTCCATGAACAATATGCATTCATCCGCTTTACCCTCCACATTGGCATATCTCTTGACGCATTGAGCGACTCCTCCTCTGATGTTTTCTTTCACCAGTACGTACAATTCTGGATCGGTCATTACTTTAAACGTGGAGGGATTCATCAAAAGGCTGCAATACCACTTGAAGGATGGAATGCCTTGGGAATAAACGGGGTCACGTTTGTGGGTGAGGAAGGAAGCATCGCAGAAAGACTCGGAACACTTCAGATAGCAGTGCGACGTCCAGATCGAGAAAAAAATTATGATAGTCTTTAAACGTCAGCGTGCATTCCTTATCGAAGACCTCGAAGGCCGCAGCCTTATCCTGCTGAACTCCCGTGACCCTGCTATACCAAGCGTCTTCGCTAGCGGGGAGAGTGTGACGTAGTTTATTTACGGAATCAAACCACTCATATGGGAACGGTGCTTTTCTTTGATATTGCTCTGGCAAATACTTAAGGGAATCGATCGTTAAGGAGAGGGCATCCAGGGAAGAAGGTAGGAAATTGAAACTATACATTATTCGAAACCGTGTTTCTTCGATAAGGACGGCCATCACATCTATTTTCTCGAACGTTTTGGTGTTGCATTGCACTTGAGTCCCGAATTCTCAAATGATTTCGCGTAAAATTAAATGACTCATAACCACGAAAATTGTGAAAGAAAATCACAGCGGCATTTTCGTAATAATGCCAACATCTTTTGTGATACTATCCCCTCGTCCCGTCATTGTAATTGCATCTCCTGTGTATCACATTTTCCCTATTTAAAATTTTGCTTCCATAAATCATGCATTTCGAAGTCTCGAAACCAGGACAAAGTGACCAGAGTTTTAACCACGAAGACAGACATTTCACGAAATGAGCAGCAATCTCATGCTTGTCGTCAATGGTATGGATGGCCTTTTTAATGATTTCTTTTCTCCTGAGAGCATACCAGCAGTAACCATAAAGGTGGTGCTCTCCCGATCCATCGACGTAAGCTTCAAAGTCCACGTATATGACCATATAATGTTTACACTTAGGTTTGTTATCAGCTCTAATTTGAGAATCTCTCACGCATGCTACGCGAATGTCACACTTTTTGTGCGTATGGTATCGTTTGCACCCTTCGCAAAATACTCTAGCTTTACCCTTAGTTTTATCCCTCAGAAAAGCATTGAGGTTTGTAATGAAGGAGAATTTTTTATCCTTATAGAACATAGGTATTACCTAATCGAAAGGAGTCAGCGATATGTTATAGATAAAATTCCCCCTTTCATTAAAAACTTGAATATTAACGTGATATTCCACAGGAGAAAATTCATTCGCCTTGACCGGAATTCGAACCCGGATCAAGAGATCCGGGTTTGAATCCCAGTCAAGGCGAATGATTTTTCTCCTGTGGAATATCGCACTTAAGTGCACTTGGGGGTGACTCCGTAAAGGTTACTACCGTGGCTAGTCCCGGTTTCCTCAAAATTGGTCAAGAGAGAACACCTCCTTGTGTTCTATGTATGGCTTTATCCTTGTGGACTGTGGTACTTAGCGCACGACTTGGACTGCTAATGACATCATATGTCTAGCAGTCATGACCACCTTGTTCCTATAAAGCCACCAAGGTTCTACCACTATTAGAAGCTAAGTAGTAATTTTTTTTCGAGCATGCAAGGGAATATTTTGCATTTTTTGTCATGTTTGCAATCCTGCTGAATGAATATTGTGAATAGCTGAGGGCTAAAATTTTGTGTATGAGTACTACTTCACATACTTTTACTTCCTACCAAATTTCAAGTAAATCTGAGATAGTCGGATTGGGAGCTGTGATGATTTGACATGGAATGACCCGTACATGAATCATTGATCACCTCCAGTGACTGAATGCTCGTTCAATGTTGTACAATTCAATGGCTTCAAATGTGTGTAATCGTCCACTGCTGCTGACCGGAAATGGGAGATGAGACAATTTGTTCAGGAGATTTCTAGTTATTGTGTTATCATTTAATAAATAGACTTGGACAAGGATGTGGGATAGAATAAGAGGGAAACTTTTGAGAAAGAAATGGAGTGGAAAAACTCAAACTTGAGGAACCACAGAACTTCAAATAATCTTCATAGGAAAGCGAAAAAAAACCCAATGCGTTGCCAAGGCGTGACTTTTACATTCAAATTGAACCTGAGTTAACCCTGTTTACCCTGTGGGTGTTTATTGGGAGGAGGTGAGTAAGGATAGTGGAGAAAGTGGCCTTTCAGGTTCCCAACTAAGGAACACACTTTGGATTACTCTTTCCCACTCTATTGAAGTGAATATCCTTTTCTCCTTAATTTATTTAATAACATTTCGATAAGTCTTTTTAGCTGCTGATGCTGTTTTTTAGGTTCCCTTTTGTTAACCCCTTAGTTACATACATAAGTACAAAAAACGATCTTAAAAAAACCGGTGTCACAGTGCCATCTCTGGATCGAACTACGAACTAGGAAATTCAACTTGATTTTAACATTATAACGCCAACACACTCCTCATCTCTTGCAGCTGCTATTATGATAAATTCTGCACATAAATTTTGCTAATGCTCATGGGAAATCTGTGTATATTTCTCCTTGCTATTCATTTTATTACTTTTATCAACTGTGTTTTAGTGGCTTTTTTTTATAGGAGGGGTGTTATTTTCTCTGCGTGGCGATCTACACCCCGAAACGGCACCCTAAAATATATTTTAGAGGAATGCATCTCATTGCTTCCTGTATATTTTTGCATGTAACGGCAAAGAAATCAATTGTTTGCAGGCAATGCAATCAGTTGTTTCCTAACTGAAGAAGTGCTAGAAATAACATGATGGAAATGAATAGATATGCAGCCCAATACCTAGAATCTGCCAAGCCAAAAAGAAGATCTCTGAAGAAGAAATCGAGGGAAATGTCGGCGAGAGAAATGAAAAGATTCATCTCAGTTCTCATGGCAATGGGAGTAAACCATTTGCCAACAATATGACTTGGTCGGAATCCTCTACTGCATCGGAAAGGCAATGCAATTCGACCCCTCAGAATGATTCTGAAGTATTAACATTTTAACAGCACAGTTTCTACAACCGAAAACAGGTTGGCCAAGATAAAACCATTGCTTGATATTATATGCTAGTGTTTTCAATCAATTTCTGTTACTTTAGATTTTTACTTTAAAAAGAGATAGTTCTAGAGCTAACTACGGGATTTGTGAATGAGGGTAGGACGTTATATGGCGACAATTTTTACTTCTGTGTTTCTCTTTGTGAGGATGTGTTGGCCAAAAAATCTATCCTTGTGGATCTTAGCAAAAAAATAGACAAGGGAATTCAAAAGAGTTGATTTCAAAAAAGTTGAAGAGAGGAGAGGTGTGTGCAAAACAAAAAAAGGGTACAAGTTATAAAGTTGGAAGACAGAAGACCAGTGATTTTTCCAATCATTGCGGTTGGAGAAATGATGTGGCACGTAGGCACGCGCATGGATGCGAAGATATAAACCAAAGACAGTGAAATATGATTTCCTAGGATCCTACCTGCACTGCTTATTTGGTTCCGTCTACATCCAAGACAAGAACTGATGTATAAAAATTGAAACTGTAAGCTGTGATTGACTGTGTAATAGTCAAAACCCTGTGTCGGGAGAAATAAAACTTTTTGTGGAATATTACGATGTGAAATCGTTTATAAATTATTGAATATCTATTCACTGAAATAAGAAATAGTGGAGAAGTGTAGCGAACCAACCTTTGAAGTATTGATAGCTGATGATGATGATAAAACTTTTTGTGAAAGCTTTTGATTTTGGCAGAATTTCATTGTGACTTTCTATTTTTTATAGCTCTCTTGAAAGTGCACATTTTGGGACCTGGGCTAAGGAACTTTCAAAATAGTGTGACGCAGGAGAGGAAGGTTACTTAGAGTGGAGGGTCAGTCAGAAAACCTTTCTTATTGCTGCCATCTTAAGCGCTTCAGGAATGGGGATGACTCTCCAGTACCTACTATCCCATTTTGACTCATCTCACAGGGTAACCTCAAGATAGAGTCACAGGTAAAGTCATGGCGATGGGTGATATAAACCACTTTTTTGCGTGTGCGCGCCTCGTGCTTTTTTTTCGAAGTAGTTTGGTTCCCCTGCATCACTCTGTCTCTCTCATTGCCTCCCTCTGTACCCTCCATCTTTTCACTTCACATACCAATTCTACCTCCCCTCTTTGCCACGTAGGTCTGTGCCAGGAACTTATGCGAGAGCTATTCTTACAGTTGGGTTAAATTTAACCTAGAATATTTCTCATGACAAAAAAATAGGAGCTCCCAATGATGAGTCCACCGGTGTCACCAAAATTCATTTAAATCTGTATGGCACACACATGTCCAGAATATGACCTTAAGAAGAATGCATGTTTGTGAATGTGAATGAGTTGAAATTGCAGCCAAAATGCTCAGAACATGAGACATAGCTCATTAATTTTCAAATTTTCCTAACATTCATTACAGGAGCTGATTTCCTGTGATGAATCAGTGCCCAACAATGGAGCCGTTGACACTGCCTTAAAAAAATTCAACATTTTTCAGCACTGATTGTATCATAATCACTTCTGTCAATGAAAATTATTTTGCTGCTTTCTCATTGAGGTAACTTTCTGCAATTGGTGGTTCTAATATTTCCATTCAAAATTCATTATTTTGGGTGTACTTGGGTTAACCGATCAACTTAAGACATTAATCTTAAGGTAGCTATACACTGACTATGCAAGTCAAAACACTAAATTACACAATTTTATTTATTTGGTTTAAAATACCGTGCCACCACTGATGAAAGGGGTTGTCTATTGAAAACCAAAATTAAGGTATGCACAAAGTTTGCTGATAATTCCATGAATATATTTTTAATTACCACATGTGTTCAGCCATAGGAACTGACTGTAGTGCCATTTGTGTGGAACTACCGCATTTTAACTTTAATTATGGCAGTAATTTGCTAATAACTTAAAGACAGATTGTAAGATTCCTATATTTTATTTTTATTCAATTTCCCAGGACTTTTCAATTCTTATAAACAGTTTTAATTGCAAGCTTATTCATTGCTTTCTCGTTCAAATTGACATTTTTCTTTGGTTATCGGAGCAATCTCCATTCGATTCCATACTAAAATCTCAACTTTCAAGGCTGAATTATGTTAAAACTAGAAACCCTGACGATTGAGCTATCAGCTGTAATTTAAGCGGGTTCTTGTATTTGTATTTTTATTGCTAAGCAGGAATTAGAATTAGCTGTGTTTACTCACAAAAATATTTTAAAAATAAACTATCCATGTGGCGCCCTTTTGCCTTGGGGGGCCCTGGGGTTGTTCCATGTTTGCCCCGGGGGAAGTTACGGCCCTGACCGGTCGGTATACTGGTGACACTTGAGGACTGCAATCGACTGTGCGTTGCCATTTAATTTATCGCTTTTGGGCATATCACCCCTTATATCTGTTATCAGACCGATATATCGGGCCGCCAAGTATCTGTCGGATAAGCCCGAGCTATTCTAGGAAGGGATTTTTTTCTTTATTTGTTGTCACTGAATAGGCCACTGAGCAAAACGGCAAGAAAACCCTCAGACTGAAAGAACGAGTGGGGAATCCTCCCCTTTTTTCATCAGTCATAATGCCACCAATGCATATCATCCGATATCTGGCACCCAATATACTGAAGCCAAACCTATACGAACTCAATATCCACTGTTTAGAACCTTGGTCATAAGCTAATCCTTTTTTGGGCCTAGTAGCGAAGTTGCCAACCTCTTTTGACTGCCATATCCCTTTGTTAGTTATTTTTCTGAACCAGTGTCTGTAAAATATCCATTTATTGTATCAATGTCGCTATTCCAGAATGAATTTTCCATTATACCATGTGAAATCACAGAGTGAAAAATAAAATGAATATTTTTTCACGGACAATCATTGACAGTTGAAGGTGACCATTTTAACAATTTTACCCCAACTCGTTTTCCTATGGCAGCCATTTTTCCAATTGAATTCACACCTTAACCCTTTCCGTGCGGGGTGATGTGAATTCACGTCCCGACTACCCTACCTGCTGGCGCCATGACGTGAATTCACGCCCGGGGCTCAGTTCTTTGTATAACGGTACCACTGCGTCTCAGTCGTTCCAAAGAGCTCGAGCAGGTTCTCAGTCATCCCTGAGACTCCACCCATCCCTTGGGGAAGGTCAGTTTTCCTTACTCCAGTGTTTCTTGTGAGTGTCAGTTTTTTCTTTGGAGGTGCGTGAATGCCTCTTATTTGCGTGTGATATTTAGTTGAATTTTGTAATTTAATGCCGTTTAACTTTTATTTTCTGGCTTTAAATGTGATAATATCTTATATACACAGGTAAACAACAGAAAATCTTAAGTATTCAGACTTACATGAAGATTTTTTATAATTTTATCGAGATATACGTATGTTTTTTTCCTAACTTTTTCGTAATATTTCCATTACTTCTGTGATCTCGTTGTGATCGTGAAAAAAATCAGAAGTTAGGCTTTCTGCGTGAAATTTGTGCTTTATATTGAGACCTGCACCCCCTCCCTCCTATCAATGCTATAGCCTTGAAACAATATTCAAACACCAATTTGTTTAAAATGTGTGCATATTTATTCAATTAAACGATTACCATTTTTGTTACAACAGTTATAGTTTCACTCCATGAACTTGAATTGAAGTTCTCAATTTCATCATCAGTTATTTTAAATAGTTGGGCAAATATATTTGTCTTCTTCTTTGTTCAAAATTTATTTCAGCTAGCAGCACCTGCACCGCCTCCCCCACAATCCTCTAGTCTCAAAAAAATATTTAAACACCAATTTTGTTTAAAACGTGTAGATATTTATTCAATTAAAAGTATTATCATTTTGTTTACAATAGTTATAGTTTCATTCCATGAATTTGAATTGAAGTTCTCAATTTCACCATCAGTTATTTTAAATAGTTGGGCAAATATATTTTTCTTCTTCTTTTTTCAAAATTTATTTCATCTAGCAGCTTTTCCCCGTAGCGAGTGGTTGCTTTTGTGATTCCTTCCATTGGGTACTTCACTCCCTCCTTTAAGCAATCCTATTTATAGTCTCTGCTGCCTCTTGTTGCGCCAACAATTTTGCTTTCAAGGATGACATCTGAAGATAAATGAAAATAGGTTAACTATATTTGCACATTAAGAAAATGTTTCACAAAAAATTTTAAGAATTATACTCACATCTCGTGATGTTATAAAGCAAAGACAGGTCTCCTTACGTACTATTGTACAAGTCTTTCTTCTCTCACTGTCACTCTGCAAGTGTTGTACATCTCAATCTTACGGCTATATATATGAAGTATACCCCATCCTACCATGTGTACCCACTCCCCATGTCGTCAACATCGACCTGCATATTCCCACGATGATTGGTTATCTCCACCTCTGTATTTTTTTCCCCACACAGAGATAGAATCGCACACTATTATCTACAGTTCACGCGAGTGGACTTCCTGTGGATGTTTTATCACATATGTCAAGCAGTTAAAACACTCTGAATACATTATAACCACAGAGATAAAATCCCAAAAAGACTACATATAGGACAATAAGCTTAATATCTCACGCGGCCTAAGTAGTTCTGAGAATTATAAACAGAAGGCTAGAGAAGAAGGCAAATGAATACCTGGGTGACGACCAGTTCGGGTTTAGGAGAGGGATGGGAACGCGAGATGCTATAGCGGTGACGAGGACGCTAGTAGAAAGAAACCTATAGTATGGGTAAGATGTTTTTGCATGCGTCGTAGATTTTGAGAAGGCATTTGATTGAGTGGAATGGACGAAATTGATGGGAGTGTTGAAGAAATTAGGGGTCGATTGAAGGGACAGGCGTCTGATTTGGAATTTGTATATGAACCAGATGGTGCAGGCTAGGTTAGTCGATGGAGAATCAGGATGGGCCACGATAGGATGGGGAGTGTGGCAGGGGTGCCACTATCGCCGTTGCTTTTTAACGTGTACTCAGAAAAAATGGTAAGGGAGGCATGGGGGGAGGAGGAGGTAGGAATAAAGGTAGGAGGTGAGCTGATAAAATCAGTGAGATTTGTAGATGATCAAGCATTGGTTAGTCAGTCTGCCAAGGGGTTACAGTCAATGGTGAATGCATTAGAGGTGCAGCCCTTATTAATTTGACTTACTACTGGCACAATGGACCAGAAGGTCTGGGTGCCTCTGGAACTCCATCCATAATCTAATTTGATATACTAATAACTCGCTACTGATCTTCTTATCCACAGGTATAATAAATTTTTACGCTGAATGGCGTCGTTTTCTAAAACTTTTTATTGCTTTAATCAAGAGATGCCAGACAAAGCCAGGGATGTATTGAGGGTCACATATATGTAGGATAAGGCCTTAATTCCATTTCATTTTTATTCAAGTATTCTACCAGCTGATTGGTAGGTTCTTGGACAGTCCCCATTTTGTATCCCAACCTAATAGAAATTGTCTAGCTTCCCTCCTAAGGATGGCCCGTTATTAGATCCCTCTTCAATTCTTCATATCTTCTACCTCCTCTTATTTCGTCCAAAATTCCTATCCTCTTCCTTCCTCTCCCACGCTTCCCCAGTGTTCTCTCCTCTATCACTCTCTTCAACATGCCCTCTCCTCTCAAAACCTCCTCCATCCATCTCTTCTGCCTTCTCCGAACCTCTGCCACAAGCTTCCTCTCCTCTCCGACCATATCCAATACCTCCTCGTTCGTCTTTCTCGCCATCCAGCTAACCTTCTCCATCCTTCTCCAATCCCACATCTCAAATGCCTCAAGTCTACGCACATCCTCCCTTCGCAATGACCAAGTTTCCGACCCATATAGCGCCACGCTCCATATTAAAGTTTTCACCAGCCTCTTCTTTACGTCTCTTCTCAGACCCCCCCTCATCAATTCCCTTCTCTTCGAAAATGCTTCTTTAGCGAGCGCAATTCTGCATCTGATGTCCTTATCACTAAACCCATTCGCCTCCAAAATACTACCCAGATACGTAAACTGCTCGACCTGCTCTATCTTCTGCCCTCCCACCCTTATATTCAGCCCCGCCTTCTTACTTCTAGAAAATCTCATTACTTTCGTTTTCTTGTGATTGATCTTCATCCCATACTTTTCGCACTGCACTTCTAATGCATTCACCATTGACTGTAACCCCTTGGCCGACTGACTAACTAATGCTTGATCATCTGCAAATCTCACTGATTTTATCAGCTCCCCTCCTACCTTTATTCCTACCTCCTCCTCCCCCCATGCCTCCCATACCATTTCTTCTGAATACACGTTAAAAAGCAACGGCGATAGTGGGCACCCTTGCCGCACTCCCCGTCCTATCGTGGCCCATCCCGATTCTCCATTGGCTACCCTAACCTGCGCAGTCTGATTCATATATAAATTTCGAATCAGACGCCTGTCCCTCCAATCGACCCCTAATTTCTTCAACACTCCCATTAATTTCGTCCATTCCACCCGATCAAACGCCTTCTCGAAATCTACGAAGCATGCAAAAACATCCTGCCCATACTCTAGATTTCTTTCTACTAGCGTCCTCATCACCGCTATAGCGTCTCGCGTTCCCGTCCCTCTCCTAAACCCGAACTGGTCGTCACCCAGGTATTCATTTGCCTTCTTCTCTAGCCTTCTGTTTAGAATCCTCAGAACTACTTTGGCCGCGTGGGGTATTAAGCTTATCGTCCTATATTCTTCGCAAGTTTTTGCCTTACTCTTCTTCGGTATAGGAATTAGTACAGTCTTCGCGAAGTCTTCCGGCCACACTCCATCCTCATAAATCCTACGAATAAGCGCAAAAAGTTTTCCTCTTCCGTTCTTCCCCATGCTCTTTAAAAACTCTGCAGGTATGTCATCTATTCCAACCGCCTTATTCCTTTTCATGTCTCGTAGAGCTCTTTCGATTTCGCTATCTAGGATACTTGGTCCGATGCCATCTCTGTCGATATCGTCTTCCCTTTCTATATCTAACACATTGGGCCTTATTTCTTTACCATACAGCTCTTCAACATACTCCTTCCACCTCTCCTGGATCTCTCTCGGTTCTACGATCATCTTTCCCGTCTTGTCTGTTATCGTTGTAATTCCCCTTCCCTTGTTACCACCCGTCATTTCCTTTACTTTCCTATATAATGCATCTGCTCTTCCCTCTTTTTGGTATTTCTCTAACTCGTCGATCTGTTCTCTCCACCACGCCTCTCTTGCTTTCTTTGTTTCTCTTCTAAGCCTGTTATTAAATTCTCGGTATTTTCTCTTACCTAGCTCTGAGTTTACGCCCTTCCATTTCCTTCTCTCCTCCATCTCCCTGATCATCTCCTTCGTGATCCACGGTTTTCTAATTTTAGTTGCACTCACTACGCCTACCGTTGCTTTCGCCGCTTCTACAATTCCATTTTTCAAACTTCCCCATTCATCTTCCACTGATCTAACTCCATGATCCTCACCCATTATCTCATCCACCTTCTCTTGATACTTCTTCTTCATTGCCCCAGTTAATGCCTCCGTATTCCACTTTCGTACCCTCCTTCCCATTCTTATCTTTTTCAGTTTTACCCGACATTTCATGACTAATAAGTTGTGGTCTGTGTCTGCATCAGCTCCTGGATAAGTATGCGAGTTTTTAACACTATTCCTGTATCTGTGACGAACCATTATATAATCTATCTGGAACCTATCTGTGTCTCCCGGCTTCTTCCAAGTGTACCTACGTCGAGGATGATGTCTGAACCATGTATTCGTAATTACTAGGTTATTTCTACGGCAAAACTCCACAGGCCTCCAACTTTTTCGCCCCGGTCGTTTCTCCTTCCTAGCCCGTAATCGCCCACCTCCCGCCCATCTCTTCCTTCACCCACCACCGCGTTCCAATCCCCCATTACTACCAGGTGCTTACTTCCTGGTATCCTACCAATTATTTCCTCTAGCTGATCGTACACCCCATCTACCTCCTCCTCTTTATGGTTAGAGGTAGGCATATAAACCTGTACTATAACTAAATTCGTTGGTTCTGCTTTTAGTTCCACGACTATTATCCTATCACTCACCTGTTCTGCATACACTACTTTTCTACCGAGTTTCCTATTCATTACAAATGCAACCCCGCGCTGACTTTCATTCCCTCCACTATAAATTACTCTATAGTCGCCGCTCCAGTAATCCCCATCATCCTTCCATCTTACTTCACCCAGACCCATGACGTCTACACCCACCCTCTCCATTTCTTGCTTTATATTCTCTAGCTTCCCCGCCCTCAGCATTGTCCTAACATTCCACGTTCCTATTCTGATAGTTTCGTTCCTCTTCTTTATCTTCTTTTCCTCTGCTGCTGCTACGTCTGAGCAAGGATTTCGTGTGATGACGACCGCAGGGGCCTTGCTCCCACCGCTGCCGGGCACGACACCCAGCCCTCTTGGCCGAGTCCCGTAGTTGCCAGGATTCATTATCAATTGAGAACTGTCCATAATTTCAAGGCTTTTGTTTTAATTGAGATAGTATTCCGTGGCCTTACTCAATAGTGTTTTTTACGTGACACCATCACTTCAGAGGCCGCCCCACTGGGGTCAGACGCCTTTTGCAGCCGCCTCACTGAGGTACAGACGCTGCGTGGACTACCATTCGTCTGTCTCCTAACCTTCAACCAATCTGGCATGGGTGACCCTACCAGGAGCAATGCTCTCGCCAGTGCAGCTCTAGGGGTCATCAGAGCACGCAAGCCCTTCAACCACGACAAGGTTGTAGTCTAAGAGAAGGGTAATTCCATTTATAACTTGGAAATTTAACACTTCATAATGAAGTTTTATGCTGATTTTTTTTGTAATTTTTATTTTTTTAATCCAGAGTCCGGAAAATGCAAGCAACAATTACGTGATGGAGGGAAAATGTTTTGAAATTTAAACAACAAAGAACAAAATAAACAAATCGGAAATAGCCTATGTCTAGTCCATTATATTTTCAGGCGTCACATTTACTCAAGGCCCTTACTTGGATTAAATTCTGTCATTATCTTTCAATATGTCAATAATCGCGAGTAAGAGGCAACAATAATCGGGACGGAGCTGTACTATTACACATGTGTATCAATGTATTACGTATAAAATACGCATAATTATTTCAGAATTCATAATCTCGGCTGAATAATGTGATTTTTTTTTCTATGACGGCGAGAAACAGCTCTTCTAGCAGCATCCTAGGATAGCAGCAATTGATACAAATCGGCAGGCATACTCTCATTGCTGTGTTATGTACAAAAAATATACTTAATAATACTAGTAGCTTCCTTAGGTTTCTCTTTAGGGTTTCTCTTTTGATATTTTAGCATGGGCATGAAAGAGGTCACCTACAACTGAAATAGAACTGAAGTATGCAATAGGTATTGCATCTGATAATGCGCTAAATATCGTCAAAGTTGTGATTTTAGATGTAATTTTTAAGTTTTGCGAAAATTAGTAACAAAAAGCGGTACACAGCGGTATGCATATGTACCTTATGTTTCTGCCATATTTCAAAAATAATTTTACCGCTTCCGGTTTTTCAATAAATAAGTTTCTTCTGATTAAATTCACCGAACACCGTGATCGTTGTCTTTAATTTTACAAGGCAATTGATGTAATCATGGAGTTTTGATGATTCAGCTTTTTTCAGGTAAGAGAAAATCCCGCCCTCATAACTACTCACCGCGGACGGGTATGTTATGTACACCTCATACTCACCTTGTTGAGGAGTTACACCCATTTAGGTGTTGCCAGTAGCGTAGTCAGGGGGATGGCGAATGCCCCTCCCGCCCCGTGTTCTAGCGCCCCTAAGTGTGTATTTTTCCACTCTTATGTCCCAAATACTTATAAATAAATGTGTATAATACGTTGTCAGTTGTCATATTTTGTGCAAACCCGCCTATTGCATCACCAAAATTTGTAAAAATTTAGTAAACTCATTAATGCATGAGTCGGCGCCCCCTAAAAACTTTCTGCTCCCCTTAGACCCAAAACCTGGCTACGCCAGTGGGTGTTACGCTCAATAGACCATCCTTCAGAATTTTCCTTTGTTGTTACTTAAGTAACCTTAACCAGTAATTGTTTTTTAAAAGTCTTTATAAGACATACGAAAAATACTCGTAACTTCATCCAATGAAAGCAGAGTAAGTTTCCTTGAGCCATCACGACATCTGTGTGCTTCGTTTTCAAAGAAAGGAAATTTTGCAACAACGCCGGAAGTAAAAATGATATAGGTGATATATGAAGCTGTAATGGAATCCAAAATGATATTAATGTTTACATAGGTAATATACGTCGGTGGCCAGAATGGTAGAATGTGAAATGAGTTCAATATGCCTGCTGAACCAGAAGAACCTGGTTACGCAAGTGAATTAACAAGTGCTGAAATTTAGTGAGTGGCTCAATAAACTAAGTGTCACAACTTTCCCCGGTCACAATTCTAACCCCGATCTCCTGTACTTGAAAAATCCAGATCAGGCGAGTTTCAATATTACGCAGAGGATATTATTTCAACCTCTAAACGCATCCGAAGAACTGATAGAGATGAAAATATAAGTTAGTGTATAATTAATACCTACACTACCAAACTGATAGATTCTAAAGCTCTTCCTTCCCACGTACCATTTCCAACTGCAGTAATAACAGAGCTATAAATTAAAAGAATTCGTTAAGGTGGGTTTACACTGGCAAGTTACTTCCGCAAGAGAATGTGGGGGATTTTACTCCGAAGAAATATTTTTCGCGAGTTGGTGCAGAGCCAGATGGGTTTCCGTTATCACTGGCAGCAATACGCTTCTGCAAGCAATTTGATAAAACTTGTAAAAATTCTGCATACGGGCTTGCAGAGCCGTTTACATCTGCAATTTTCGTCGAAAGTCGCTTGCTGCGAGTAACTTGAGCAATAAACTTCAGTCACTCCACTTTTTGCCCTTTAAATCTTACCATTCCTTTCCCTTATGTCCTCCCTTTTTCATGGCTGATGTTCTTACACCCCTTGCCGCACTCTCCCGCAACGGCTCGCAGGGTAGTATCAACAAGTACCTCAGCAGGCACATAATACCCTGCAAGCCACCTCAAGGCTGTGTGGCTGGGGTAATCACCAACATGCATTACACTATACCCTACTAAAGTTAATGAAATCACGATTATTGATGCATTAGCGAAAACTTGGAAGTACCTACTTGCCAGGAGGTGATATTGCACCAACATGCACTACACTATAAATATGCTACCAATGTTACAGATAATCATGTGAGACGTGCTGTTAGTTCTACGCATCAGATAAGTAAACAAACATGTTATGGAAGGCTATTCGGGTTTGTCACCGGGTCACTCCTCTCATCGCTGCCGACGTTTCGGACCTCGAGTCGAGATCCATCCTCAGGGCCGAGGGCATGTTATTCTTGCAAAATGTTATTGACGTCATCAGAAAATAAATCGGCTTGGTAATTGCGTAAAAGATTGAATCTATAAATTTTAACCTACGCGTAGGTCGAATTTTTGCCAGCTTTTTTTTCTTCGATTTCAGCCCACGCGTGGGCTGAAATCGAAGAAAATGGGCACAATAATAATATTTATCCTGGTAAATGGTAGAAAATACTTTGAAAATTATAATTCAAGTCCCTGAAATATGCTTTGTGCACTGGTCGCCTAACTGCATGCTCTTCACTTCACTGCCAAAATCCAACTGAGCCCGGTCTGAAATTCGTCTCCGCAGAAAGGGTGTCTTTGAATGGCCCTAACGATGCTATTATGCCGAGGGTATTGACCTCAAGGGCGAAAAAGGGTGCTCCCAGCCTCCCACTATCCAAGGATAAGACCGACGCCAAAAATTGTCCCAATTGTAAAGTCGGTTTTTCGACTTTTTTCCGCCTAGATCCTGGATTCCGCCCGCTGTGCCACGGTGCGACGACCTGACAGCTGACGGCCATCCTAGCTGTTGAAGAAGGCTTGTAACAATAATGAAACTGTCATAGCGACCTTTTACAGGTGAGCAGATACGCCCGAGAAAATGAGGTAGAAAGTATCGTGGTGGTGACAAGGCAGGAAGTATCGCTGGTGAATTCTGACCCTGACCATGGTGGCAAATGTCGAATCATGAAGCATTTCCTTTTGTTTCCTGAATCTAGCAATTGTAGAGAGGGAAGGAGCGGATGTTTGAAGCCTTTCGCAATGGAATGTCCGGATGTCTGCCCGTAGCAGAGGCCACATGCGCACCATATGTGAACTTCTAAATTCATGGTGGGAGGTAATGCTACTTTTTTCTGCAGGCTGAACGTCCTCTGAGAGATTATTCCACCCGCTATTGAGGTTGATGGGTTTACATGGCATCGTGTTGACTGGCCGTAATGTGTCGCAGTTGATGCTAATATAAAACCGTTGCTTTCTACGTCTGCGTGTACAGATTTGGTATCCTAGACATTTAAAAGGTGTGCGGCAGGGGTGAATTTCGACCAAAACATGCGCTTTGTTACGAAAGTATATACATATTTGGAACTCTATGATAGTAAGCTTAGTTTAATGAGCGTAGCACCGATTTACTATGAATTGAGATTGAATTTTGGTTATTGAAGATGGCAAGCGAGGCGTGCTATCGGCAGTGGTTATCTATGTAAGAAAAAGCTTTATACAGAGATGGTGCTAACTGCCAATTAATTCGGTCCTATTGGTAGTTTTTCTGCTCAATTAAGATGTTCGGAAGATAAGAAATTTTATAACTTGTCGGTGTCGCAGTCTATTTTCGTAATCTAATTTTGTGGTATAATTTACTGTATTATTTGGGAGAATAGTTACGTACTGTACCTATCTACATAAAGATCGCTACAAACCACTTCAAGGGTGTGTAGCAGGGGATGAGTATTCTCCAACATCCATCACACGGTGTCCTCCAAATGTTGTTGAAAGCACGAGTATTGATTAGTGCATTAGCAAAAACCTGCGGATATGTCTCAGGAGATGAATTTTAACCAACGTTCACTACACTACGTGTAACTAATGTTAAAAAAAACGTATTCTGCAGCTAACAAGTGCATATAGATACAATAGTTATACAGTAAGTCTGCTAGATGTGCTGTTAGTACTCGCTAGTAAATTAAGACAGCATTAGAAAGCAGATAAATAATTAGCTTCACTACCAATCGAAAACCCTTATTATTTGTGATGGGTCGAATCCCAGTTCCTTTTCATTACCAATACACATATATAAAGCAAATCCTTGTCCATTTTTAATTTTCTTGTCAGTTAATGAACCCGCAAGTAGCTCCAGGTTTTCCCTCAAACAGAAATCTAAAATTTTAGCTTTATAGGAGAAGTCAATTTAGGCAACAATTTGTTTCATGATGGCATTTATTAATTCTTAAATTTAGAATGCTAAAGAAAGCTAAGTGCTCACAAGTAACTTGTTAATTTCTGCTTATGACATAGAGCATTCTTAGACTCAGAATTTAATTTTTCTTTTATTAATAACCAAATCGCCAAGAGGACTGAAGACTAAAAATATTGATGCTAGATCAGTCCAAAGGTGTTTTCATAGAAGGCGTTTGAAAACCTTTCCGTGATTATTTTTGGTTCAAATTTCATTATTTTGCCTCTTCACAGGCGGGAAAAGTTTTTTTTACGTGCGTCTATAGTGCATTGGTGGCTTAAGAGGGAAATCACGGGAAATATAATATAGCCGCAAGAGACGAGAATCGCGACTTTATCAACGGCATTTTTCTGTGATAAGTACAAAGTAATACCTAATTTCACAAGTGGGAAATTCCTAACTAATGGCCTTAGACGAGTACTTGTGTTCGGACTGGTTTGGATTCTCACGATTATTTGCAAAAAGAAAGAGTATTGGCTCTTGATATTATTACATTTAAACGACAGGGCGATTTGAATACATATCTGAACTTGGCGAAATATGGCGCATTACAGTTTAAAAATGCGACTCCAAACCGAGCTAAAGGTCGGATTTCCAATGTAATGACGTGATAAGGAAGCGAAAATTTCACTTTATTTAACATTTGGTCACATAAGCATCAATTCCCGTCTTTAAGCGCAGTTTAATTTTGCCCATTTTTTAAAATTTTAATCCATGTTCAGAACCCAACAATTCCTTTAATAATGCTTATAAATGACCAGGCTTAATTTTAATAAACAGTCATGACGTAGGACTCTGCTTAGATTGCATGGCGTTATAGTTGCGGCGCAAAAGCACTGAATGAAGCCGACGGTGCAACAAAAACCGTTAGGTGAAAAGTTCGCAACTTCTGCGGTGTGAAAAAAGCGATGGTTGACAAGGCTTTCTAGGTTCGTTGTATATTTTTCTAAAGCACAAACTTCATTTTTGAAAGAGAGAAAGATATATTCTCGGCCTTTCCGTGGAACACATAATTCCAGCACAAAATAATTCCGGTAGGCATATTGGAATGCGGCGCGCGCGTGGGCAATGAAAATGACGCATTGGGAGGTTGAGGGCGGTGTGCGCATGCGCTGTGCGCCGAATTTTGAATAATGAAAATATCTTCCATGATTAATAACGATAAAATCACCACTTGTGTACATATTTATGGCTTCATAAATTTTCACGCTAATTGTCAACACTTTTATAGTAAAACGACGTCGGGATGCTATACTTCCGAGACGATATTTTACCGCGATTTACAGTTTATCGCGACGTGGAACATATGCCACCCGCTCAACCAGGGTTCGAATCTTTTTTGGACGGATTCGATCGAATCTCGAATCCATGGATTGGATAAGAATCGATCTAATCCTGACCACATCACTACTTATTATAAAGTCTCAAATACAGCTATTTTTACTCCTTGTCGTTCGCGGAAAAAATGAAATTTTAAACCTGTCCGTTCTGCAGTATATTTCACTAATTTAACGCTCGTTATCTAATCTACCGTAGTATATCGTATTTTGTAACACGATTCTGACCTCGTCAGAAAATAGATCGGCTTGGAACTTACATAAAAGGTTAAGTCTAAATTTTAACCGATGCTTAAACAGCCATTACCATTTTAGTTGTTGCAGTAGGCTTAAAAAACTAATGATGTTACCGAGACGACGTTTTACCTATGGTGATCTTCGCTTCAAGCGTTCTAACTCGGTATTGAAGCCTACCTCATAAGGATCCCAAATACTAAGTTGGGCATTCCAAATTATGTCTTTCAAGGGAGAAGTAGCTAAGTGAGTTAATTTATCGTCGCACTGCCCTAGTACCTACTCCTAACAAATCCCAATTTACGATTAGCTCTACCAATTATTTCCCGAATATGTTTATCTCACGAGAGACCATGAGACAAATGACTCGGCGCCTGACAATTGAGTGCATTTAAAACATTGAAGATAGGTGGATAGTTCGGTATGCGGAGGATTGTTTAAGGAATCGAAGGAAACCCGGCGTCGGAATTTCCTTGATCTTAACGAAAGGCGCCAAGGATCATACACTTTAACGTTATATTCTGCGGACGGAGTACTGTTCTTTAAGTTCTTCCCTCATAAGTAGGAATTAGTAGGAATTGGGATTTTGCTCTGTAAAATATTCACTATTGCAGGGCATATTGCACTATCCCCGCAGGGGCGGATGAAGATGTTTGCTTTGGTGTGGGGGAGAAGGGGAGGGATCGTTACTTTCAGAGGGTCTGGGGGGTATGAAATACCTTATGACCACCATTTGAAAAAAACATTGAAAATGTATTGAAATAGTGTACATACGTGATTATTTTTAGTTGTTGGCTTTTATGTATGTATTTGTTGATGTTGTAATATTGTATAAGTTTTAGTAACCTGTTGCAAAGTAATGTTTTTATCTATATATATTTTTTTAAATATTTGAAAATATTTTGCTAATTGCATGGACACATCAAGATTGTACAACGTAAGTGATTTTCTGTGACGTGTGTGAATTGTAAAGATGAGAAATGAGTGTCTGTCTCTTGAAATATACTATGATGTTAACCCCAAAACGGATTTTAAACGGATTGGGGTACCTTATTCCACATTGGAAATTTAGTAAAAGGATGTATTGATATACTTGTGTCACCAGCGGTGGAATAAAATTCATTATTACAATTATTTTTCCTATTTTACCTGAAATTCCGGGGGTGGGCGCCCTCCTCCCCCCCTCCGCACCCCTCCATATCCACTCGATCCCCGGCCCTCGAGATGGAAAGCCTCTGGATGGGAAATAGCCTTTCCACAGCACTAAGTAAGTTTCGAAGCTTGCCAATATTTGTGTCGTCATAAAAGAGATCAGCTTCGAATCTACGTCAGTGATTGAAGAAGGTGTTTGAGCTAATATTATACTTGTTTTGCTCCGCTGGGCTTGTTTTCTGATCACTCCCAGGAAGTATTGATAAAAGCAGTGCCGGTCCAAGGCGTTGGTAAAGCACAGGTGTCCGGTTGTAAGGGGCGGCCAGTCTGCGACTCATTATTGATTGTGAAAAGGGGACAGAGAGTATGAAAATGGGGACATGTCACTACTGTCTGTAAAAAAGTCAAGATTTTGAGTCGAGTTTCAGTTGTTCCATCTTTTAAACAAGGAAACTGAATTTTATGTAGTACAATGTACTTGAAGACTTGTTTATTTCTGCGTTTACTGACGTACATTCAATTTTTTCCCGCCTTATCTGCTTTTGTTTTACAAAATTTTGTCAGCAAAAAGTCACGGTTTTTTGTCCGTAAAAAATTGATTGCTCATGTTTGGTCGCTTGATATTCTGTCACTTCTCACCTTATTTACTTTCGATTTTTAAGCAAGAAAGCCAGCTTTATCCAACACAATTTGCTGAAAACATTTTCTGTGACATTTCGAAGAAGAAAGAGTGGAAAAAGAGTAAAAAAAAGCAAAAACAGCCATGATGGAAAATCGCGAAAGTAATGTTTTTTTTTCTCCTTGTGTAGCCGAATCGATGCCAGCATTGCTGCAGCTGTTGGGGCTAGCGGGGAAAACACATTGCGGGGATTGGCCCTGAACTTTAGCACTGCGTAGCCTTAGAGCGATCTCGTTTCAGTGTCATTGTGTTAAGCTTCGTGGAGTTGGCTCTTTGGAATGGACCTTAGGGAGGAAGGAAATTTCGCACAGAGCTTGACGGTCAGCTGACATATAGACCGTGATAAATATGTGGAGCTAATTAGTTAATTTCAGCGCACTATAGTAGTATTTGAAAAATTCAGATCACGCGAGTTTCAGGGTAACACGTCCCATAAGGTAACGTAATCGGCCCCCGGTATTCCGCATTTATATGAACGAAATTAACTCTAGAGTAAATGGTAAAATTAGTTTATTTACAGACGATGCTGTTATCTACCGAGAAATTAACACAAATGCTAACTTAGACCATTGGCGGCTCCAAGAGGGGGGGGGGGGTCGCCGCAATGGGTTGCCCCCCCCAAAACCTGGCGTATTTTATTTATTTTTTCATAGACCTAAAAGTAAAAGCCAGAATTATTTTTGACTGTGAAGAACAATGGTAGGCATATGTCTTAAGCTAAATAAGAGTTTATTTTTCCTTTTACACATAGTTTGTTACGGTTTCCCGGGACGAGACCCCCGGACTCCCCTTTTCCTGGGAAGTATTTCAAAACTCCAGAGCCAGTGATTAAATGCCCCCCGAACCTCTGGTCTGGAGCCACCCCTGACTTATACGTTCCCTCATCGGATCTGAACAGCGTTAACTTGTGGTGCCTTGAGTAGGGGCTCGAACTTAATTTCAATAAATGCACAGCAGCTCATTTCTTACGAAGGAGATCACACCAACGCCATATCTAGTGGGAGGAGGAAATATAAAGTAGTCTGTTGAAGTCAAATACTTGGTGATCATCGTGTCTTAACACCTAGCGTGGGGGAAACATACGAAATATTTGCTACGCTGCGTTAAAGGAACTAGGAGATATTAACAGAATAGTAGGAAGGTCTTCTGATGAAAAATTGAAAGAGAGATGCCATTTCTCTTGGTTAGCCCAAAACTCGAATACGCCGCGTGCATTTGGGAGCCAGCAGAGGAAGATTCAATCCGCGAAGTGAATAAATTACAAAGGAAAGCCGCACGCTTCGTTAAAAACTGCTACGAGCGGACAGAGAGTGTGACACAGCTGATAGGAAGAGGAGGTTGGAAGCAGCTAGAGACTCGGAGGCTACACGCTAGGCTGAAATTAATTGAAAAATTCAAATCAGAATTGTTTCAATATGACCCGGAGGATATTGCTTTGACCACGTACTGGAAATCTTATAAAATACACTGCCGAACTGATATGCACAAACAATCCTTTTCTTACATCATTAGTGATTATTAAAAAGCAGCGTAACACTGAAAATATACACATCCTTAGCATACACTTCGCCTCTGTTCTCTCCCCCTCCTTTTCCCTATTCCTTCCCTTTTCATGGTGTGTTCGTGAACCCCCTGCCACTCGCCTCTGCGGGGCGATCATAATTAATTATTAATTAAGTAACAGTACAATTAGAAGCATTACCCTATGAGCCGCGGCAGCTCGTAGGGTTTAGTGTACTATTGACAGATTTTTACTGTTGGCGTTAGCTGTAGCGGTTTTCGTTGAAATTCTCTAGCTTTAATGATGGGCCATCATCGTAAGTGTTCCATAAATAGGTTTTTGGATAGTTCTTGCCTAATGTCATAATTTTCCTCGTATTTCGTCTTGGCACCCAGCACAAGGGACTTTTCCACGATTACAGCTTCCTTTTCCTCTCGTCTGTTTCCGCGTCGCTTTCAGTGAAAAACTCTGTTTAAGAAGGGAAGTGGTTTCGAAATGCACAACGTTGTCATAATCTCAAGCGTTCTATCTCAACTGGTAGTTTCTAGGAAAGTTCCTACCAACCTCACCACCCCAAAAATTATCTACATCTACGTAAGACCCGGAAAGCTACCTCAAGGGTGTGTGGCTGGGGGTAATAAGCAAAAACCATCAAATAAGTGTCTGGAGGTGAATTTTCACTAACATTCACTGCACTATATACTACTAGTTTTATAGAAACTATAAGTATTATCGTATTTTGCCAGGAGGCACCTCAGAAATACTACCGTTATACAGGAAGTATGCTAGACATGTTGCTAGTGCTATCCTGCAAATTAAGATAAAAAATCGGAGAGTAGATAAAATAATAAGGTACACTACCTACAAAAAACCTTGTTATGAAACCTCAATGGCAGTCTCATTCCATTCGCGTAAAAATCAGACAATCGCTAACCGTCAATCACACTATCATCATACTATTATTATTATCAGTCTTGGATTCCTGGATCCCTGAAGAAATCCAAACGTTGGAGTAATCCAAATCTCGCTTATCCAAACGTTGGAGAAATCCGAAATATTTGCACCTTACCCGCAACAATGTTGTTAACTGTTTGAGGAAAAAGTTAAATCAACAGTATGTAAGCGATTTAAAACCCAGTTTCTGCAGAAGGCTTGCAAAACTAACGAAGTTGTCATAACGGGCTTTTACTTTGTCGATCTTCGCTGATCGCGTTTTAACTCAACTTTTGAGCCTACCTCATACATCATCTGTCATTAATTAGATGGTCTCGTTTACAGTTGCAGTAAATTTACACCATTTTCTCTAATGAATGAGTGGAATTGGTGTAAGAAACCGTATTGCATGTGAAATATCCTTCCCCGCAAGTTAATTCAAAAGATAATCAAAGCCCTGCTAGGAACTAGGTTTGGAATCACCCTCTGCTACAAACCCTTGAGGTGGCTTGTCTGGTACCACGTAGAGGTAGATGTTTAATGTTTAAATGGTTTTTTCTTCCAAAACATACAAATTACAGATATATTTGTACTTGCTAAGCACTGAATAATATATTTTGAAGTTATAGGTTGACTCCAAGGTAGGTAACAGCTACCTGAGTAGAGCCCAGTAGAGTACCAGCTACCTATCATGGTATAGAAAAAAAACATTCCCATAAAAAATCAGCATAATTCAGAGTAATTAACAGTCAAAAACTTTATGTAAATTCAAATACAATGTTCAAAACAAAATTTCAATACATTGCTGAGTAAGAAGCCATTTTGTCACAATTTTTTAAAATACCACACCGTTATTTATATTATTATTTTTTTCTGATAAAATAATGTAAACTTTTCTCACCATAAACAAAAAGTATCTTCTGACCGATGATAACCGTAGCCAAAGAATTTCTGAAAGAATTAGAGATATGAGTGCTCATAACTACTTCGTAAAGCTGTATTTCTAATTATTTTTTTCTGTAAAATTTCGACGCTTCAAAGTACTCCAATACGCACCACCACTGCGAATTAATCAGATGTAATGAATCCATTTTTTTCTAGGCCGGCCTGTATATACTACTTCCATTGTGAGCATCCCTAAAAATGTTTGAGACGCGAGTGGTTCCTAAGCAGTAGCGTAGACAAGGGGGGACAGGGGGGACGAATGACCCCCCCCCCCCCACCTCGTGTTCTTGCGCCCCTAAATCTGTGAATGTTTCCACTCTAAAGTCCCAAATACGAATAAATAAATGTGTATAATACGTTGTAAGTTGTCATATTTTGTACAAAACCATTCGCCTACTGCATCACCAAAATTTGTAAAGTTTGGTAAACTGGTTAATTTATGAGTCGGCGCCCCCTAAAAATTTTCTTCCCCCCCTAGACCCCAAACCTAACTACGCCACTGTTTAAAAGTGCTTATTTGCTCGGTCTTTTCAATTCCATTTTCTCTTCTGCTTCGCTCGCAACTGAAGACCTTCTATTATCCGTAATATTTATTTTATGCGTTCAATGATATATTATAAATTGGAAGTATCATTCAGACTACCGCTTGAACACGATGTGTTTCTCTTGGGACATTTAATATTTTATAGCTACCAAATTTTCCTACTAGTCTACGGATGAAGGGCTTCAGCGGGAAAAGCGACAAATGTTTCTTGGAGAATCATTTTTTGCCTTCAAAGCTTTTAGACACAGGCAGTCGTTAGGAGTTTGAAATTGACGAACTTCATGAAAATTGTGGGTTGAGCTTGAGACTTGTTCTTGTAAAAAGTAACCTAGCTCGAAGTTTAACTTCTTTTTGGTATTTATCATCCATTTTTAATCTTATTTCATACACGAAACGAATTTCGATTGACCTTCATAGTTTACGAAGAAGCGCTACGGAGCTTTTGATGAGAACGTGCGATGAATAAACAGAGGCATAATGCGACGTTGCCAGAAGGATGTGGCATGTAGTTTCACTGTCCTAATGGAGGTGAATTAGCGGGTGCTCAGGGAAAAAAGAAAGAGGGTTATCTTTTCCAGTTTGTCTAAACTGAAGGCCTACTTGAGCATTAAAAACTTCAAGTTCAATGTATTTAAAGAATAGTATTCAGCTAAACATGCGTAGCGAATATGTTTGGCATGGAAATGATTTTTGTCGTTGTAATCTGAGGAAGCAATATAACGAAAAATAAAACTTTTACAGTCCACAATTTTTGGTGAACACATGTATGCACACTCTGGATTTCAGTGCTTTTGCATCATCATCAGGTGGTTTATTGGCCAATCAATCCTAGAATGTTGATACTTGATGTTTAATAACTTGCAAGCAAAAATTGCTTAGCATCCTGTATCCTCCGTTGTCACAGGCGTAACTGGATGGAAATTGCTTAGCATTGTGATTAAGAAGCAGTAACTTTGTAATTCCACATGTATTTATTAGAAACGACCTAGGTTTCGACGTTGCACGTCATCAACAGATGATCAGGACCTGATGATGATGTGCAACGTCGAAACCTTGGTCGTTTCTAATAAATACATTGGAATTACAAAGTTACTGCTTCTCATTCACAATCCTGTATCCTATTGCACTCAGAGCAATGAGAATGAGAATGATGAGATAATTTAAAGATTAACGATGTTGTCTCGGAGTGATGTGGTAAAACCTGTATAAACTTCTAGACAATGCTGTAGTACATCGAAACCGGTCGCATTTAATATTATTCACAGTGTAAAACTGCAAACAGTTTTTCTTTTAATGTTCACTTTTTAAAGGCCGTGAATTAGTTAAGTTTTTTTGTAAAAAATGCCATTTCCTCTTTTCAATAGGTACGTACTAACATTTAACTATGGTTTGAGGTGACCATCATCTGGGGAAAGCGCTGTTGGAGGTATTTGCGGTTAGGGGCAGTTTTTTAGGGTATCGAGTTTGTGAGTTGGCAAGAGTATTGTCTTCCCGGGTCCGAATACTGACAACCCAGGCAGAATGCAGTGGAGTCCCTATTATGGTTTCATGTGTCAAGTTCACGGCGAGTTTCTTTCCATATATTCCTCAATAACCCTTCCATCCCAACAACCTCAAATTTCCTTAATGACGCAAATGACCTCAGTTGTCGGTCGCTTCTACAAATAACCAACCAACCAGCTATTTCCACCTTAACCCATTCAGATTTGAATTAATTCCAGAGGAAATAATTTCATTTTTGCGTATTATTTACAAATATCAACTGAATTATTGTTTGGTAAGATTTTAAAATCCAGGCAAGTCATATTTGAGTACATAGCTTAACAGCCACCGGAATGGGCATTAGGCGTTGAAGGTTGTACTTACATGTTGGATACATTTTAATGTTCAGGGCTTTTTGAAGGCAGTTGTGACATTCGCACCTGAATGTCTGGAATGTCCCAACCAGTAGAGCTGCATTCCAATCAATTCTTCAAGGACGAAAAGAGCGGGGGTTGCTGTACAAATTCGTTTGGGATGCGATCCTCCGACATCAAGTAGATTGCGTCTGTAGAAGTAAAAAAAATACAGAATTCCACCTCTTCGTGAGTGTTGCTCGAGCAATACTGCTTTCATTGGAGACATTCCATAGCTATTAGAAAAAAAAACAGGTACAAGATATATAGATTAATTGACGAATATCTATTTTAATTAACACTTTTTCCTGCCATAAGGGCCGACTACAGTGCCATTTAAAAATAATGACAGATTTTTACCACAATTATTACAGTAATATACTAATGATTCAAAGCAATACATTTTTGTTTATTTTTGATTGCCGCATTCAGTGCTATGATTGAACACTTCTTCTCCCTAAAGGCTTATACTTGAAAACCTTTCTGGGAATCTTTTCTAGAGGCATGCGCTCAACATGTTCTTTCCATCTTTCTTTATAATTTGTTGCTACGTCTGTTACTGGCTGTACTTCTAATTCTTTCCTTATGTCTTCATTTTTATACGGTCCAGGCGTGTACAGCCTTTCACAGATCTAAGGAATTTCATTTCTGACGTTTCAATTTGTTTTAAGTCTCTTTTTCTAAGTGTTCAAGCTTCTGATCCGTATAGTAATGTGGGGGCAGCCATTATTTTTTAAAACTTTGAGTTTCTTTTGCAGTTTTTCCCTTCAGGGCTCTTCTTATAGTCCCACATATTCTTTGGTAATTAGTTGTTTTATTTAAAATGTCTCTGTCCTCTTCATAGGTGATGTCGCTTCCAACATCTTTAAAGCGTGATACCTGATCCAAGACATTTTATTTTCAATTATTATTTTAGTTCGGATTGGGTACATTCCTAGGAATGCTATTGTCTTGGTTTTTTGTGCAGATATCTTCAAGTTACAGTTTCTAGATATCAGATTTAATTTATGGACAGACAATTGTAAATGGTGTTCATTATCTTGAATTATGACTTGATCATCTGCAAATAGCATTGAGCTTAAAAATTCGTTTTCTTTTATTTGTATTCCTGGTGGTGTATCTTCCACTCTCGTAGGCAGTCATCTATGTATATATAAAATAAAGTGGGCGATAAAGTATACCCTTGTCTAACACCTTGGCTGGTTAGAATTTCCTGTGTTGGGCCGACTTCAATATCAATTACAATTTTCGTATTTTCATATAGAGATTGAATGGTTTTAATTAAATGAACTGGGTGCCCTCGTTTTTCCATTATGGACCAAAGTTTTTCTCGATGAATGCTATCAAATACCTTCTGATAGTCTATAAAGGTGTGTCTCCAGATTAAATTCTATACGTTTTTGTATTATCAGTATTAGACTAAAAACATCGTGAATACATGATATTCCCTTACGAAATCCTGCCTGTTCTTCGAGGAGCAAAACTTCAGAAATTGTTCATTAATGATTTTGCTGTATACTTTGTATGCTACAGCTAGTAAGCTAATAACTCTGTAATTTTCTGGCTTGTTTCGTTCACCTTTTTTGAAAATGGGAATTACTTTTGCAATTTTCCATTCGTTTGGTATGTCAAGGCAAGTCCAGCGCATGTTGAAAAGATGTAGCATTCGAGAAATTAAAAGGGGGATATAGAAGCGAATAGCTTACGTAATTGCTTGTTGGTGGGGATATTAGTGTTCGACTGACCTGAACCATGGTTTAGCAACTTCTTGGCATTAATTAAAGTTTAGAACCTTTTTCTGAAATTATAAGAAATGGGATTTGAATGGGAATCGCACAACTTTATGGCAGTCTCCAGAGGAGAGCTTCAGTCCGGCGCCGTTGCCATTAGTTCGAAGTTTGACTGGAATGGTTTGGGTGTAGTCCACCCATGATAGGCCTTTTATTTTTCTAAAATCATGAATTCAGGATAGAGAAGGCGTGGAATTTTCTTGTTCCGTTTATAGCTTAAGTCCCTTACTGAGAAATTGGTGTGCTCAGAATCGACTGAGAAAGTACTCGAGGTAAACAACCGGATCTGCTGGGAAGACATTGTCCACCACCCGGAATTTGTGGTTGGGAACTTTTTGAGGGTGCAATTTGTGAGTGAAACCGTTTATCAGAAGTGTCACAAATGCAAGTTTCTGTGAAACCAAATTATTACATAAGCTAGCCGCTGTGAGTCAAGAGGTTAATGGGCCCTAATTTTCTCATTCCCTGCATGCTAGGGCAATGCGATGAAAAGGATTTTTTTAAATCATACGATGATACGACGCTTCCAAAGAGAGCGTACTAATTCGTAAGAAGTAGTTGCAATTTAAGGTGGCATTCGTAAAGTTGACCACGCACATTATGCAGTTTTTATTAAGAGAAAAATGCAAATATCATTAAAATATGATGGCACAGTAAGACCCATCTCGACGTTATCTTTTGGGTTATGCATAGTCCTAAAGCTCAGTTATTGTTGTCTCTCCCCGAGGAAACTTCATCTGTTTTTTTAATTTCTTTCATTTATAAATCGTGTACCTGTTTTACTTGTGTTGCATTCATGCATTGCTTCATACACGCCCTTTTGTTCTTCATAATCATTGGTCGTTCAATCCTAAGATTGGTTGACTGCAGCCCTCCATCCTTCCCTATATAATGCTAGTTCCCTTACTCCCTGTTAGTTCTTATGTACTATTACTATTTATTTGGTCTATTTAGGTATTACCCCTTGGCCTTCCTCTTGGAGCTTTCCGTCTATTTTCCCTTCAATTATATTATTCACAAATTCATTGTGCCTCAGGGTGTGGCCAATCCATCTGGTTCCTCTTTTCTGCACAGTGTTCCTTATTGTCCTGTTCTATTCTCCTCTTCTCTATACTTATTCATTTCTTATTTAATTCGTTCATTTGATCATCAGCATCCTCCTCTACTACAAGGTTTCAAATTATTTTAATCTTTTCTGTTCTGCTCTTCAAATGGTCCATGTTTCCGATCCATAGAGTGCCACGCTCCACTCGAATGCTCTCACATTCTGTTTCTTGTTCGTAGGTCTGTCTTCTTTTAACTAAATATTTGCCTTTTCATCATGAACGCTTTCTTAGCTTGGGCTATTCTACGCTTGATGTCTATTGTACTTCTTCCGTCCCACGTAATGGGACTTACGAGGTAGTTGAAGTAATTTACTTGCTCTGATTCCTCTCCTCTAAGTGTGACTCCTGTTTTCAGCTTCTCTCTTCTGCATACTAGAATTTTGTCTTCCTCTTATTTATATTCAAGTTATATTCTTGAAGAACTTGGTACATTGTTCTTTTTTTGTCCTTAAGAATCATAATATTCCTCCTCTTGAGAGTCTCTTCCACTATATTCACCCATGACTTTCACGGTCTTCCCCTTCTCCTCTCACCATTCTCACCGCTAACATAAATCCGTTTCGATATTCGACTCTCATCCATTCTCTAGACGTGGCCAAATCAACGAAGCACACTCCTTTCATATAGGTCCATTACTGAAGCATCCATTCCGCATTCTTTCACGATCGACTAGGGTGGTCGTTATTTGTAGGCAATATATTGTGTTAAATACCATTGTATTCGGACAAAGGAAAGTCTTGCCGCACCGCACTAAAACTTTTAAAAGTTAGTTTTTTCCGCTGTTTTCCAGTCATTCTTGGTGATGACGGAGCACTCGGAGTTTCTAATTGCTTTTATGTTTTTACCGACTTATTATAAATTAGACATGTTTCGTCTAAAATGGTTTCCATTTCCGTGGCGTAGAACCCAAGATACGACCGCGAGACTGAGCACATTCCAACGAAGTCGCGGGGCGCGCCCATTCACGACAATGCTCGAATCTATCGACTCACCTGCCGCGCGTACCGTTTAGCGGTGCAATATTTGTTTAAAGATTGAACTTATCTTTTGATTTGGTAGAAATTAAGATTATAAAACTTTTATTCTTTAATTCTTCCATGTTTTGTATAACACATCCAAAACTCGATAATCGCTCGGGTTAGTTTGTATTGGAACTAAATCTTAAACTTTTCATTTCGTCATTAGTAGGTACATCAAGTGTTCATTACTCAGTAAAAAGGAAAACATGAATCCAAATGGCTACATGTTCTTCCTGAGTAGATTTCATGACAAGGAGGAATACATATTGAGTTTTGACATCTTCCAAACGGAAAGTCACGAGAAATAATACACTTCCAGGAGCAACTCCTGCTTGAGAGATAAAGGAGCTCTAAAACTTCTTCTCCGAGTGGATTTTATGGTAACTTTCCGAGGTACTTGACTGAATTCTTGCCTTTAAAAAGCGATGTACCTAGATACATTTCACTAAAAGGTATACAATTGCACGCTCCTCGCTGATTCGTGTGCATATAAACAATTTTATTCCTCTCGATGCACGTCACTAGTAAGCCAGAATGTGCCGTAATGTTAGTGTCGGGATCTAACACGTTGTATTGCAGAATGTAACTTATGGGAATGAAACAAATGTTAGGTTGGATTTTAAAGTGGAAACAAATAATGCCGACAGAATCTACCCGCTCGTAGGTAAATAGGATCAATTTAATGTCCTAAGATTATCAAATGGCCAAGTTCATGTGTGTCTTTTTTATAAATTGTTAAAATTAAAATTATATTTACCCTCTAATATTAGTCTGGCTTCGAAAGTTGGGGAATTTTTCAGGGGGAATGCGCGAAACTCTGAAAAATAAGTGTTGAAAATCCGAACATTTTGAGACGCTATTAGGAGTGAAGACAGTTAAAAAAATGTTATAGCTATAGGATAAATTGCAAAGGGAAAAAGTAATTTAGTCGTTGCAACAATCTATTTGGGAATGAGCTCTCTCGAAGGAGGTAAGTTGTTTAAAATCAGTGAAAGAGAAAAGGATATATAGAAAATATGTATTGGATGTTTGTGTAAACAGCAATTTTTGCAGATATTCGTTCCTTGATATACTCCACATGCTATATACAACTTCCCCTCCAGCATTCTTGCGCCTCTAAATCTCCTCACCTTCCATCTTTCACAAACATTCGTCCAAGGCAAACAAAATCTTCCATTTCAATAAAATATTAATTTGTTAGTGGACTGATATTAAATATCAATAAAAATAATTTTTGATTTTCGAGATTAATGCAGTTAACGAGAGGAAAAATTTTCTTGAAAATGTTTTAGAATCATGACACGTCACAGATTCATGTCTCCTTAACAGCGTCATTTGCCGTGGTATCTTAATCTTGTAGCTAAGTAACGTACTCCTTTCTCAAATTGTACATGCCCTGACCAGTTCGAAGGCAAGGAAAATGTCCGAATATAATTAAAATATGCCCTTTTTTTTCTCTAAATATTAGAGTATTTTTTACTCAGTTTTTCTGTTGAAGGAGACATGTCCGTTGTGAATGATAGAATGCCACTACTTCAGTTCTCCTGTCTTTATCCTTTACCGTATTTCCTTTACTCTTCTAATACTAGCTTTGCTCGCATCATCCATTTACTTTAACTCGATGTTTCGACTGAACAGCAGTTTTATAGTGAATAAAAAAAGTACAGAAAATAATTTTACCCAGTACTTTTCAGTCAATACCTGTTCAGTTATTCATTTTCGGGGTTTCATTTTGTGTATTGCGATATGTGTTCTATTAGGGCGGACAAGAGGAAAATTCTAAAAAAACACCATTATCTGTTGACTTTTCAGATCAGACTGGCAGAAAATAGGGTTACATTACATTAAAGTCATATACCGGTTAAACGGAGATTTTATGAGAAGTCTTTAAAATTCCTCCAGGTTTTACACGTGCAGGACCGCCCTTCTGCATCTAGTATTTCCTTCTTCACCTCCGCGTAGGTCCTACCATTCTTCATTTCGTCCAGAAAACCTATTCTCTTTCTCTCTCTTCCCCGCTTGCCCAAAATCCTTCCCTCTATCTCGGACTTGATTAACCCTTCGCCCCTCATTACCTCTTCCAGCCACCTACTCTGCCTCCCCCTAATCTCTTCCAGAAGTTTCCTTTCTTCACCAACCATGTGAAGCACTTCCTCATTTCTCTTCCTTTCCGTCTACCACACCTTCTCCACACTAACAACTCTCAAACGCCTGCAGCCCCTGCAGCCTATTCTTGACTTCCTTTCTCGAAGTCCACATTTCTGCCCCACACAACGCTACACTCCATATCAAGCTCTTCACCAGCCTCTTCTTCACATCCTTACCTGAAGTCCCCCTCCTCAGCTCTCTTCTATTACTAAACGCTTCCTTTGCTTACGCTATTCTCCTCCTTATATACATTCTACTATGCCCATTTTGTTCTAGCGTACTACCCAAGTAATTAAAATGCTCTATGACGGTTAATTCCTCAGTAAAAGTTGGGTGTCTTTTGCTGTTGAATCGCTGTCATGGGATATCGTACCGCGACACAAAATAAGCGCTGTAAAAACAGGTTCGACAGTCTAGCTGAACTCATATCATTTCATCGGTATGACGTCGTACCCAAGTACATGGAAATTTTGAAGATTAGATAACCAAGTCGTTTGGGCTTGGTGGTTTTTTGTTGTGGTTACTTGATAAAAATATTCCGTTCCACCTCTCCTTCACGCCTTCTTTTCTTTTTTCCTTTTTTCATAATAAGAACCCAGCCTACTTATATTCCATGTTTAAACCCAGATCAGTCTGCTTTTAGACCCTCTAGGATTGACCCCTCTTGCCTCATACGCTCTATACCCCGGACAAATACTTTCCTTCAATCATTTCTTATCTCTGGCTCAAACCTTTGGAATTCGCTGCCGTTGTTCATAAAAAATTCTGCCACTCTGTCAATTTTTAATGTGAAACTATTCAACTACTATTATAGTGAGCAATTGAAATGTCCTTAACCTCACTTTGCAAGCATGTGTGCCTTAAAGCCATTATGCAACAGTTTTACTTCAACCTACTTGCTGTGTCACTATTTTGTTTATCTCCGCTCCTTCCGGCACACGAATCCGGGCAGGGACAATGAAATTCCCCAACTGAAAAGTGAATCATTGTCGATTACTCCGTGGGTTTCGTGTCGCGGCCTACGGCGGCGGCGCCTCTTTCCTTTCCATCTCGCCGCCGGTCACCGAAGAAGTGTATGATTAATCCCAAGAGCACTTCCAGAGACACGCACAGCGCCCCTCAGGCGGCGGAACAGCCGGCAGGCCACCCTTCCAGGCGCCCTCCCACGGCCCCCCCCCAACCACCCACCCATTACTCACCTTTCTCGTTTCCTCATCGTGAGTCTCTCTTAGCACACGCTTTCTGTCCTTCGCCAGCTCATCGCGGGACGCCGAGAAAAGAAAGGCGGACACTGCGCGGATCGGAAATGGAGTGGTTCCGTCACGAATCACTATGTACACTTCCTTTATTATATACTCATCTCAGGTTCATTGATGTGGTTCCCACGTAAAACGACTTACATGCCATTCAAGAAGATAGAAATGGACAAGCAAATTTAAATTGAATATTTATCCAAATTGTCAACGAAAGCGAAGGAATTTGAACATTTTGGGTCATCCAGGTGGCCATTGACAGAGAGAGTTAAAATCTCGTGAACACGTGCGAGTACAAAAAAGTACAATCCAAAATAAGGAATTTAGTATTGGCTTTAACTAACACAGTAGCGGCGGAACCTCCTTAACGCTGTAACTTCCACTATAATTTCATAACAGCTTACACTGATTGGCAGCCAACACTTTATTTACGAATCCCTGTGAATCCCATTTTCTTGTCTGCAGTATTTTCTTGTCAAGGATTATGAACCTCAGAAAATTACTTGATTTTAACTTGAATTAGAAACTTGAGTGGAGTAACCACATGTATGGAAAAAAATCTCCTCCAGGATAAGTCTATCTACTGAGAAAGTTTAAGCGCTACGTTCATGATGTTCATCTCTTAACCGCCTATCATTCTGTTTCATTCCCAAATCACCTGTAGTCTTCAGGTTGAGAGGGTATACCACCGATGTGAAAAAGGTACTTGATAGTTATTGCTAAAAAAAGCTGTTAGAATTCTCACTCATGGAACACCCTCCCAACTTTTTGGTAGACTTAGTATAATGATAGCGTATTGTTTATGTATTCTTCATTCCCCACTGCTTGGCGATGAAAATTGCTAATCTCCATCAATCTCGTGCTGGTATTCATAGCTCCAATGCTGGAAAAAAATTCAGTTTTGGTAATGTTTCAAAGAATAAACCATATAAACTTATTAATTTGCCGATTTGAACCCAAGAGTACTTATTCCAGCTCATGATTGTATCGCCTTCACCGTACATTAACTTCCTGATAGGGGCCATACAAATTCCTAAAGATTTTTATTTCAAATCTCAGTATCATCTCTTCTGTGGTCTTTGCTATGGTGCTTGTTTCGGCAAAATATATCAGTTATGGACGGATCAATGTTTTATATAGTAATATAAATGTTTGTTTGTATAATGTGCGGCTTCCCATATATTTCTTTAGGCCGTATTAACATGTGTTGTCCTTTATAATCCTTTGATGCACCTCTTGGTTTATGTTATTTCAGACTCTTATGATCAATTCAAGCTATTTAAATTGTTTAACTTTTTCAAGTCTTCAATGTGTATTCATCTATTCTGATTTTCTCCATCTTTGGTCATACATTTTGTTTTTATTTTTATTATTCAGCCGGCTAGTCATTTTCGTAGCCTTATCAAAATATAATCTTGTATTTAGTGGTGTGACCTCGGGAGTGGCGGATTTTTTTTCAGTGGCATCTCCATACCTGCTTGGAATTTACGCGGAGGACATTTCAAGTTTACTGCTATGGCACGTTGAACGTTAAGGAGTAGGCTAATTTCGATGCCGAGTTTCACTCCACCTTTGCTTCAATCCTCAATCAATCCTTCCCTCGCAAGCCCTTCCAACCATTCCTTAAGGTGGCTGGAGCGGTAACCTTGGGTCATTGAGTGTATGTACATACATGTTAACAATTTGTTAAGTCAATCGAAAAGAATCTTTGGACCACATATCAGTTAAATGCATCTTTTTATGCGTTGGAACTCACCGTAAAGGCAGTAATAGAAATGACAAAAGAATTATATTTCATATTTTTTACTCAATTAAAGCATGTTATTAGAGTTTTCGGCACGGTATCGAAATTTAGACGGAATTATGTTGAAATATGTTGTTTTCGAATATTGGACTCTGCGTGACACCTTGATATTACTTAGCAACAATTATAATCATATGAAGTGCATTTGTTTTAGCTTTTAGAAGAAAATCTGTGCATTCGTAATCGAATTACTACGAAATATATGTCATGTGCCATTAGGGTTGGTGTTAAAATAGTATTGAATTGCCAAAAATACCAAATCGGTATGATGCAGTTTTGTTCACTTTTATTTATGGATTTCACTGATGAGAACACGTGTGTAAAATTTCATGAAAATATGTATAAAATCAAAAATCGCGCCAACCACTTTAATGGTGCTAATGACCTAAGTTGTCGGTCGCCAAATCACCAACCAACCAACGGACACTGTGCATTACCGGTAGGAGGTGGACGTTTTCCATGACTCTGTACATTCTTTTCCTTTTTCCGGTGAAAAACTTTCCGTGATCATTTTCCACTTATTTCGTCTCGCCACACCGCACTGGGGACTTTTCCGCAGTTACGGCGCTTCCTTTTCCTCTCGTCTTCCTGCGGATTGCTTACAGCGGAAACGGTTGGTGAATGCGGACCAACGTGGTTTCGAAATGTGCAATGAAAAAGTAAACGCATTTTTCTTGAGCTTGCTACTTATGATCGTCTCTGAATACGCTTGGAAGAAATCGTTAAAGGTTGTTTGAGCAAGCTTTTTCTCTATTCATAATATGGAGACCATATCATAATTTTGTTTAAAAAATAACGAAGCAGTTGTAAGAAGCATAACGAATATATAGTAATATTAATGTGGAAAAAACATCCTTTCAATGATCGGACTTCTCAATGATTATCAAATATACCTATATATTTGAGGCTTTAACTTGAGTTATTTGTTCCACGCCTAACACTGAAAACGCCTTTGCAACTGAATAGCTTATTTTGTGATATTATAACTATAATTATAGTGAGTGACATATTTACTTTTGAAAATAATGAAGGAAACATATGAACGAAACTTCGTTGTATTCCTGACGCTATGTGTATGTCAGAACTTCCTCTTTTTTATATAAAATAAAGTCCTTATGAAGCGAGGAGTGTGGTACGGGGACTTTAGTACACCTTAACGTGGATTGGAACGTGATATGGAGCCTGATAACGGTTCTCCATAACGTTCATTTTCGTTATTTTTTAATGAGCGAAAACATTATCGTCATTCTTAAAATTTTATTTGGTGCTTTGAATCACAGTTATAATTAACGGAGTGCGTTCTTCGGACAGTATATCTTAGCGTTACCCCTCTAGTGCTGTTTGCGTTTTGGATGATGATAACGAAAATGCGAAATATGGAACCACGATCTCACCCCTGAGCTTGATGTGAGGCCACGAATAGAAGATTTTATTCAAATGGTATTTATTCTCGGCCACTTTTTATGTATGGTGCAAATTTTATTTGCACCATATATAAAAAGATATAATTAGGTCAATAATATTAAGAAGATTTTATATATTAAAGATGAATTTTTATGTTATATTCTTTCGTACGTCTCAACCCATTCTTATAACAGCACTTATTACTTAGTCAGGACGGTACAAATAATAAACTCCGATGTCGAGGTAAATCGAGCACACACCCTCACAGCTACATGATCGAGAGAATAAGCACAGAGAAGGACAGACAAACTCCACTAAAAAACGTGGTATATGTCAGTGACAATTGGTGGAGTGCAAGGAGCACTCTGATTGGTCTAGCTACAGCCGTTACAGCCCTGAAAACGGTGTGCTCATTGGTTTTATTGACTAAATTGCAAAAGTGATAGAAGAAGATTATTATAGTAGTATAAATTACTCCAAATAACTGAAAAATATGATAGAACCAAATTATTATGTTATTATTACATAAATTACACTTTAGGATTTTGATTTTTCGTGGCAAATAGTTGGCGTAAATTCTTCACGGGTTTCCGTCCGGGTTAGTGACTTCATCTTCTCCTCTGCCGACGTTTCGAAGGAAGACTTCGTCATCAGGGCCGTTTATCAATCTTCGTCATCAACGGCCCTGATGACGAAGGATAAGTCTTCCTTCGAAACGTCGAACAGTGGTCCCAAATCGAAAAAAGCTGGCCAAAATTAATACCGCTGTTATTTTTCCATAATTACTATATTTGAACGATGTTTTTCAATGTTTTCGATCCGCTGAATCCGAATTTGACGTTTATTTTGCTGCATCTCTGATATTTGTGTTTTTACAAGACCAATTATTTAAACAATTAAATGTAACAAATTTAAATTGAACTTTATTGGTTGTTCCGCATGTTTTTATATCCGTATAATCCGAATGCGATGTTATTTCTGCCTTATATGTGATTTTTATTGTTTATACTTGATAACTGTTTGGAAAATTTATTGTAACTAATTAAAATTGAACAATAATCGTGATTCCTATATATTTTATATCCACAGAATCCGAATATGAAGTTAGTTTTATTGTATCACTGAATTTTATTGTTTTTACGAGAAAATGGTTTAAACAATAAAAAACACACTAATAGCCATTGTAATAAAATGTATGCAGAAATCCGATGTGTAATATTCTGTTCTGCACTGTAAGATTTGAAAAATAAATCACTTCATTCAAATTATAGGCGAGGTTCGGACCCACGACCTTCAGTAGAGCCATTTCGTGCGTTGACTGCCAGTATTGGAAACCAATTTATATGTACACCAACTATGGCACTAAATATTTTATCAGTTTTACTATTTAACTGGGTATAATTATTATTAATAGCAATAAGAAAATAAAGAAGTTATTTCCATAGTTGTATTATTAATTATTGAAGAAAAGAATGACATATTCAAAATCATCGCCTGATAGTTCATTAATCTCACTATCGATCTGCGATTCATCCAGAGTAAGAAGACTTCGTACCTCTGCAGATGAGGGCACAATTTTTTTCTCTGGACACCTGAATTGGTGGAAATGAAGGGATCGGATGTTAAGAGCAGTCTTCGGAATAGATCCTTGTTTGTTGCCATTCTTGAAAATTTCCTTATGTGGTGCGCCCGGAATCTTCGGATATCTTTGTTCCTGGCCTCCATAGCCTCTTCTGACAATAGACCAACATGAAGGATGAGCCCCTTGACAATGGCTGCACCGTGAATTAGCAGCTTGTGTAGGATGGGTGGCATGTAATACTATGCGTAAAGACGGACAACAAATCTGCCGTAGAAAAACCATATTCTCAGAATAGAGCAGCATTGATTTTGAAACCACTTTCAAAGTGAAGTGCTCCTTCCGGTGATACTTCGCGTTGTTTGCCATCATGTACTCTCCATTTCGATAAAACGCGTCACGCTCTAGTAGGAATAGTTGTCGTCACCTCTTTGATTAGCTTTGCAGCCGACTCATCACCTCTGCTTCGATAGCTCATGGATGTAGCTAAGGCTAACTCAGCTGATCATGTACTAGCTCAACGTTTCCCTGTATTTCTTCTCTTTGACCTTTCACTCATGATATAGTTTTTTTTGGTCGTCCAATTTCAGCTAACTCTGCCGAACCTACTAAGATTTATGGTGCTGTTAATATTACGTGAAATATTCCAGCTGATCATAGTTTACGTAACAATTACTCACCGGTGGAAGATACTTACATACAACGGGAGGGAATTTAAACTTTAGCAGCAGCCAACTTCCGAACTTTCTCCTGAAAACACTATCACGTCGTGAACTTTGCTCCCACATAATCAGATACTTGGAGAAAAACATTTCTGCATGAAACGTTCCAAAGTATTTTTGGCTATCACATCTTCACCTAAATTAAAAATTTCAATCAAGTAGTCCAGCAGATATTTTTTATTAAAGGTTATAAGTACATAAATTTTTCATGCTCCTCGAGGTGCGCAACCATTCTCACTTCCATCAAACACTTAATACGATCTCTTTTGGGCTGAATCCTGATGCACAAATCAAACATAGTAAGATATAGATTATCACCCAAAGTCGCAAAACTCACGAAAGAAAACTTGAAATAGGTAATGCACAACACTAATATGAAGGCACTAATATGACATAATCCTGGAGTATCTTGTTTGCTGTACGCAACGTAGATGAAACACTTTCCCCTGGGCTTAAATTAACTCACAGCACTCAAATCAACTCGTAATACACGAGTTTATCATGAAAAGAACTAATAAAAACTAAATTCTGGCGAGCAGATTTCACACTATCGATGCTTAAAAGTAACTGCGACATAGTTTGTGCCAAGGAGGGCCTTAATCCTCCCTTCGTATTTTTCCACGAAATGTTGCACACGTGCAGTGACAAGATTCACTCCCGGTGGCCAGAGTGCAATTCATTCCTGGTTGGGTTTTTCTCGTTGGAGGGCAATGAAAGTGCGGCATGGCGCTACCCTTATCGGCAGCAATTTTCCTTGCGCGCTGGCTACAAGGGTATCTGTGAACAAGTCCGTAATGAGCTTGCGCTGTAAACAAGTGCGCTTTGAGGAGTCCGCTTTCCTGATGAATGAGGTAGAAAGGTTGGTCCAACTATTTAAGGAACTTTACAATTCAAGAATGCTTCAAAACTATTTGTACATCATACATTTTACACCATTCAGTCCAGTCGTTACCGTTGCAGCTCTCAGAATGTTACTGATGAATATCGAGGCTCACTGAGAGTATTTTAGTCGAGCCACATTGATATACCCTAGGCTAACTGGATAATCTCTATTTCACGAGGTGAGAGAGGAATTTATCCTAAAAACGTTTCCGATATGAATATGCAACGCCTACAACATCATGGGAACGTGATACCAGCCGGAAAAATGGGATTTCCTTGGGTTACACCACGCGCCGGCCCGTCCGCCGCCCGCGGCAGCGCACTGCACCGCTCGACTCAAAACGATCTTGAGGTCAAATTCGCAAACGAATGCAAGATTTTTCTTTTGTTAAATATTCTATATACTTTACTCTTTTAATTTATGTCGAAATATCTGGGTAGAAAAGCGGCAATAAAAACGATATTGCTCTTTTTATTTTAAAATACAAGTAAAAATAGCACAATGTTTAAATATTTTTATTAAGGTTAAAAAAAAACTCAAAGGAAACCAAATTATTAAGGAAATGATGCTTAGAGGCACCAATTTACGTGTAGTAATTTTCAAATTCCATATATTGTCTGAGCGCTTTGTTCTAAGAAGGTAAAATTCTCTAAAATTGACGGAGTTCGCGCGACAAGCGTATTTACCCCGAATGACCCATGTTTTACGGGTTCCACAGATTACCATGAGCAGTACAATGACCATTGTAGTAGCCTATATTGTAGACCATATACTGTAGAATACGAATTAAAGTTTCGAACTTCCTCGTATAAAGTTGAAAAAATGACTTTTGGCCAGCTTTTTTCGATTTGGTACCACTGTGCGTCGGCAGAGGAGAAGATGGAGCGACTAACATGGACGGAAACCCGTGAAGAATTTACCTCATGACTCTTTAGGCATATCGAGATCTTGGACCACAGTAAAATGAAATACAGGTTAGTAATTACGGCAATGTCTTAGCAGATGAATCATCTAGAAACTCACGTCAACTACCCGAGACGAGATTAAAAACCCTTTTAACGCAAGTCAGGTGAAATGTGTGGAGTATGACGCGATGCAGAAACCGCAGGAAGGACTGGGAAGTCGAAATCGCGCGCCCGTGAGGTGGAATCGTTTTGTTCGGAGATTGTCTTCTTTTTTTCTATCTCAGTGATCACCGCAGTGTGAAAAGGTAAGGCTCGCAGAGGCGTCGCGACGAAATTTCGACGAATGTCGGTGGGAGCTAAGATTTATGGTGGGATTCACTGGGATTTTGCAACCGAGGACACTTTCGGTTCACAACTCGGGATACTGATACTCGGCTGTAGGTGTGAATCGAGGAGATTAATGCGCCAAAAAATCTTATCACTTCTTCCAGCATAGTCGATAGTTCCTTCAATAGCGTCTGAGAGCTCCTCATCTGTCACTCCTCTTTCCCGCAGGAAACATGGCCAAACCCATAGATGGAAGAAGATAGTCGATGGCGTCATGACGCACAAAAATGAAGCTGTTTTTTTTGCGAAATATGATCCTCCCAACATGAATTGCTCGCAATATATTCGTAAATTTAATGTATATTGTATTGCTTTTTGGAAAATTATTGAAATTTCATATTTTTATAAATTATATAGATCATTTAGCTCCCGCGACGATTTCGCTGTTGTTACCCATGTTTTCTCCGTATTAACTGCAATACTGATCCATTCAATAAGGCCGATCGCGAATTTTAATGGGTAAACTATTCCTTTGTGCAACTGTACCGTATGGTTCCATCTACATATTCATTACTTAAATCTATGCCCGGTGCCAACAGGGAGATTGGCGAATCACTGGATGTCATAAAATTAAATCAATTTCTGATTTTGTTTTTTTTTTCGAGGAGGTATTTGCTTTATCATTGTCCAGCAAGTTTTACTCACAAGAAAATTCTCTCAATGAAAACTTTCGTACCCATAAAGATTTACCGTGGCAGCTCCAATATTTTTTAAGCTACCACGAATATTTTCGCTCTTTTTGGAAACACTTCGTTGTTTTCATAGCGTTGTTATAATGAGGAAATGAGAGAATGAGGAAATTACGACTTGCCAAAAACTTGACTCATAGAGGTCTGTCTAACGAAAAATAATTTCTCAGGAATCTGGAGACACGCTGTAGACACGTCTGACAAATTGTTTTTACTCTAACATATTTTATGCCCACTAAGTCGCCTCCCTCACCCAGATTTAAGGTTGTGTAACATGACTTAAAAGGTTCAAATCCGGTTGGCTTCTTAGTATTTTATCGAGTATGAGCAAAGCAAATTTCTCAGTATGTTACGTCACACAACAAATCGATAAATGAAGAGAGATCGACTGTCTAACTGATAAGTTTGAGAACTTTGTCTTTCCAAGCACCATTCAATACTACAATAAAAGTAGATCGAGGCACTAATTCGACCAAAACTCACCTAATCAATCATTGCTTTCTTAACCCAATTACTTTTTCGTATACCTACCCTTCCCGTTTAAAGCTGGTGCCCTGACAAATTTCCGCCACATGCTACCGCCGCGGCTGGCGATACAGTAAGTAGATGTAGATAAACTTGAGCTTTAACGATATGCTAAACCATATATACTGAACTCTGGACGAGAAAAACTACACTTAGTGGTTGTGAAACATGGTGGCAGTCGACAGCGCGAAGCCTGATGTCAATGAGGGTAAGGGTCACACGACAAACGAGAGGAGGGGAGAGGAAAGCACATGGTTGGCAACGCTCCCAACATAACTGCATTTAACTTGAGAGGGCAGGAGAGAGTCAGCAGCGAGCAGGGTCGTTCGATGTTGCTCTATCGAAGAGGCAAAGAATCGAGATATCTATCGACCTTGAGCAGCGAGTTTCACGACGCTGTTCTAGGTCCATGAAAAGCTGGATCAAAATATACATATTTTTCACAACCCATCGGTGAGGTCCACTTAAGCATTTGGATTAAGAGCCACATTGGAAGAAAGTTAATGCGAATTACAGCTTGAGCATTTTGAAATTGGCAATGAATGCTTGCGTCCCTGGGAACCCCATGGTAGTCAAACGCGGAGACTATCTTGCTCCCCGTGTGGAGCCAGTTCGTGTGAAATGAAGATCCTCTTTCACTGAAAAGGGCCTACTGCGCAACTGCCACCAAGCTTCGCTACCACTATAGAAGGAGACATGGGTTCACAAACCGAACCCGGAAAACATGAATTATAGCGCGGATGACTGGGAGGTGTCAACCGAAAACTTGGGGTAATTCGCGCCATTGAGAAAAAGTGGGCAGGTTGCAAAACAGGAGATGGATTTCTTTAGCGTGGAGGAAGGGCGGAGAGAAATACGGCGTCGGTATTAGCGTACTTGTAACGAATTGGGCGCTTAGGCGTAAACAGTTGAACGTTATTAAGGTGCTTCCACTATAAAATGACGTCAATGTCATTTTATTCATATTCTGTGTACTTGTAGAAAAAGTTGTCCTCTATCTGATATGAACAACAAAATAATACCTTTCCACGCTATATTACTCTCTAATTGAACTTGAAATTACATGGTGTTCAATGGGAGTATGAGAGAAACACGGGGAAAAATAGTATTTTTCCATTAAATATAAATTCCATTTTTGTGGAAAACTATTTATAAGAAGGAAATAATCCTGAGAAATTGAATGAAAATGTAATATAGGCATCTTACCACCTTATTTTTTTAGTTATTAGGGAATTACTACCGTAATTGAAGTCAAAATGCGGTAATTCGTAGGAAATGGCGCTGCAGTCGGCTCCTCTGGCTGGAAAAAAGTGCTCATTTAAAATACATTCGTGGAATGATCTGCAAATTTTGTTTTTTACTTTTGGGTATCTATAGGTAACGCATTTCATCAGTGAAAGCAGGTTTTTTTTGGATAAAATATAAAAAATGAGGAATTTAGTATTTGTTTTGACTCACACAGTCGCGGCGGAACCTCCTAAACCGAAGAACGGTGTAAATCTAGCTTGAAGTGCTCCTTACGTCCACTAAAAATGTCGCTGCCACCGCCGGGGATCGAACCCATACTCTTACGATAAGAAGTCAGTTCTCTATCCAACACACCAACGAAAATCCCCGTGTGCACGGCTGGGTCTTGAAAGTCCTCTATTCCCATAATTTCGAGAGTTCAAAATTTGAAAAGAAAGAGACGAGTTAATGGTAAAGGCTTGAGTTTGAAGAGGCTTGGAGACGTGAGTAGTACCAGACGCAGCTGGAAGAGAAGAGGGATTGGTTCTTAAGACTTAAGTTCGTAAGTAAGACAGCCGACTTTTGGATTTGGTCCCACGGCCATTACTTAACAGCGAGACCGTCGTCTATTCCAATATATCTAATCTCGTTTCCGTTCCTCAAGGAGTGTTCAATCCTTCACACACAAACAAATCCCGATGTTATCCTCACGTTACTCTTCCCAATAGGACTTTTAAAAGTCCTCTTCTTCTCAAGGGATGATTGACATGAGGAGTCATTGGGGTTGACACTCTTGTGTGGTCCATTCGTTTTAAGTGCTCCATTTAAGAAAAGTAAGGGGAAGTGGACAGGAACCTGGAACCCTTTTCAAAGTCCCACGACGAAAGGGCGCCACGGTCGTTTTAACTACGAGGCCAAACGCGGCACCTCTTGGACTCTTTTGAGTTGGAAACAAAAAAATTCAGTCTATGATGCCTTTCAGTGTACTCTCATCTTGAAGCTTTCCTAACAATCAACGTTTTGTGCGTTTTTTTTGCCCACTTCGAAGCTCTGTTGAATCTCTTATCGTTTACATTCGTCTGTCCAGTATGGAGGGACTTTTCAAAGAGGTGATCGCTCTGGCATTTTAACTCTCCACTCATTATGCCTAATAACTATTTCTCCACCAGCAGTCTCTATCACACGGCCAAAATGTGACCTATTTTGACGAAAAATCTTGAACAAGAGACATGACATTGAAATTTCAACGCAGTGTTTCATTTGAATTGAATTCTTCTGTCATCTTCTCGAGCTTCGAGCTTTAAAATCCGAGTATAATGCTCTTGAACGGAACTGACTAACCACAGGAGTCCGTAATTAAACGCGCAACGATGCGCAACTATTCAAATGACAAAGCACCATAGCTGCCGTATAGCTCGTTCCATAAAAATACACGTAAATGGTGACTTGGGGTGGATATGCGGTGTCCAAATTAATCGAGATGTAAGACGAGCAATTTTTTTGCATCTGGTTGGCTCAGCGAATCAGAACAGGAAGAGATGAAGGGTTGCTCCTGCGCCAAATTGTACTTTGAGTGCATGAAGCATATATTGGTAATCGACAAAACGAGTGCGGAACTGATTGCTATATCAGTTACGAAACGCCCCCGTTGGTTATTCATACTCACTGGTTGAAAACGCATGAACTCACACTTTCAATCCAGTCAACAAGTAAACAATCCGTCAGGGAGTTGTCACGCGATTCGTCACGTTAGGTATTCTTATCATTTTTTTACCAATTGGAAGCGTCGTCATAGTTTTGAATTAAGTTTTAAAAAATCACAAGAAAACTCTTCCTACTTTGAAACCTCCTCTTAAAATATTTTTCGTCAGTTTAACCGTATAGTACCACGTGAAAGATGCTTCAGGATATCTATTCTATCTAACAATAAGTCCAAACTATGGATCCAATGTGGAAAATGCTAGAGACTTAGTAATGAAAATTGCATTTATTCTTGTTTTGCTTTTTACCGACATTTCAAGAGATCTTTAAAAAACTCGAAAGTGAATATTTGTAATTCTATTTCGATGTCGCAGCAATAACGAGCAACAAACACGAATGTGTGGCATCATACCCAACCTTAACCTAGGAGATATAAGGGCCGTAACATTACCACCATAACTTTAATTTAAAATTGTAAAACTAGTCCTATGAAAGGTGCAGGAAATGCGATCGCTTCGGTTTTCTTATGGCCAGTTCCAACAAACGTAGACAGTTATTTCTAGTCGTATGTCGCATTACAAGTGCAAATTTACCCTTGGTAGAAATATTCATGCACTTGGGAAAGCATTGAAATTATTGTAGCTAAGCCTTTTACGCTGAATTCGATATTTTCAAGCGTACTTTGTGAAAATACATTTTGAGTGAAATAATAATAACTTTGTGATTTTCACTATAGTTTTATTTCTAGACAACCGGTTTCATCGCATAGGCGACATCCTCAGGTGGTCAGGACTCTTGAGGGTGTTGCCTGTGCAATGAAACCGGTCGTCTTGAAATAAAACCATAGTGAACATTACAAATATATTATTATTTCAATCATCAGCCTTTTACGTAATTATTACAAAAGAACTTGTAAATTTATTTCCATCACATTTTTTATCTTCTCCCGTGACAAAACACCATGACCTGAATCTAATTGGCATGAAATTAGGAGATGATTTGACACGTCTACATAGTAACCTGCAATCCACCTCAAGGGTGTGCGGGAAAGACTGAGTTTTCACTCATGCGCATTACACTGTATCCTAGTGTTACACAAAAGATAGTGAAGCTACGACTTATAATGCATCAACAAAAACCTGGAAAGACCTATCAGGAGGTGAAATTTCACCAACATACACTACACTCTTTGCTGCCAATTTTAAGAGGAACTATTAGCATTTATGCATCTTGCAACTGCATACTTGCACTGGGATGCGAGAACTATACGGGAAGCATACGAGACATGCTGTTAGTACTTCCTAGAAAATTAAGACAAAATCATTGGAGATCAAATCAACTAATTTGATACACTACCTATCGACAAGCCTAATTAAAAAGTCTCCATGGTGGCCATTATGGTCTCTTTGTGTCGCAAGCATTAACATTTAAACTCTGTTCGTTCTGTAGTCTATTTTCCTAATTAAATGCTTGAGATGTAATCAAGCGTAGCATATCGGGTTTCGTAAAATGTTATTGACGTAATCAGACAATAAATTGTTTCGAAACTTACGTGAAAGATTGAGTCGAAATTTTAACCTACTCGTTGATCGAATTTTGTCCAGCTTCTTTTCCGTTTTCAGCCCACTGTACCACGGTCTGAAAGCGACTCCCATGGTAGCTGTTTGCAGAAGGCTCGTAGCAGTAATGAAATTATCACAACGACCTTTTACATATATTGCCGATCTATATATGAATGTAAATGTATATATGAAATGGAATACGCCCGAGAAAATGAGGTAGAAAATGTCGTGATGTTGATGAAGTAAGAAGAAGAAGATGAAACCGGTTGCCAACGTCGTCATTATGATGACGATGAATTCAGTATCGTAAGGTACGAATGCATTATGCAGTACAGCCTGATCAGTTCTGTAGGCAACTCCGATTAACCGAGAATAGCGAGTAAATCGCTTTAGCCATCACCGTAATCTCTTTAGCGTAGCTTACGCTTCTCAGCCGAACCTTCGCTTGGCTTGCTCAACCTCTCGCGCCGCTGTGCTGGTTTCTCCCGACGGGAAGTGATCTATGACACACGGCACTGCCCTTTGCAACGGTACTCGTGATGATGATGTATCTCGTTTATTTCCTTGTCTCTGGCTTAGAAAAATGGGAGTTTTTTCCAGCAGCAAAATCGTTTTCCCGCACGGAAGACCACATTTCTCATCAATCGCCGACGGTTCTAGGTGACTAAGAAAATAATGAATCGTCAACTCCTCTCTATATCCGTTAGAAGTTTCTCTCATTTAAGAGGAAATAATTCAAATGCGCAAATCATCCTCATGAGTGTTCTACTTCTCAGAGGTAGGTGCAAAGCTTAAGGAAAGGAATTTATGCATACGGATAATACGAAAAAAATGTCGTTTTATGCTAATGAATTCTTCAATTCCCTATGATTTATTACTAACTATAAAATGAAGGAAATAAACTTAGTCATGAGTATGAGAGTTTAAAGATCTCCCGAAACTGGGTAGCTAACTAGCAAGACATCCAGCTATTAAATTAGTAGAGTGCCATACATGTATACAAACGCATCACGCAATTCCCTTTTGGGGTATGCCAAAGGAAAGAACTTAGGTATTGGTATTAGGCGCATGAAACTGACTCTCTCATATAATATTTTCCTCCATAGTGCTCTATCCTTGCATCCCTTCTGTTACATTCATGCCCTGCTTAATACAAGTTTTCTTGATCCTAAGATTACTAACATTCCTCCTCTTCAGAGTCTCTTCCTCCATATTCACCCATGACTTTTGAGGCCCCGTCCTCTCACACAATTATTCTTTCACATTACTTTCACTAATCTGTTTCATTATTCGACTCTCATTTATTCTCTCAACATGGACAAACCAAAGATGCACGTAACTTTTATTACGAGGTGTGATAAAAAATAACGGGAATTTTTATATTTCGCGCTTTATAATTACGATTTTCAATAATTGTCATATGACTGCCATATGGTCGTACGGTCAATGAGGATTACTACCTGGAAATTATGCGTCGTTTGTGTGAATAAATTCGAAGAAAACGCCAAAAATTGTGGCAAAACAGCTCGTGAAAATTGTACCACTATAATGCTCCCACTCACACCTCAATGCTTATTTGTGATTTTTTGTTAAAAAACAAACCGTTATTTTGCCTCATCCACCGTATTCGCCGGACATGGACCCCTGTGACTTCTTTCTATTCCCGAGGCTGGTGAGAACCATTAAAGGACGACGCTTTACCACCATATATACATATATCGGTTTACGACGTTCTACGTCTTCCGATTGCCAATTTACATGCCTACCGGTCATTCCAAAGTTCTTCATCTAATCCTCTTTCTCTCATTTCTTTCTCTATCCCTTGTATCCAACTTTTCCTCGGTCTGCCTCTCCGCCGTATTCTTTCCGGGTTCCACTGCGACATTTGTTTTGGAAGTCTTCCTTTCCCATTCGTTGCACATGCCCTTACCACCTCAATTGCTGCGTATTTATTTCATCTACGATTGTGTCATTCAAATTCATAATTTATCTGATCCTTTCATTTCTTATTCTTTCTTTTTTTTATTTTCCGGCTGCTCTTCGCCAAAAGTCCATTTCAGACGTCAATAACAGTTTTTCTGATTTTTCGGTTAGTGGCCATACTTCACAGCTGTAGGTTACTATGCTCTTTACTATGGTATTATAAATTCTCTTTTTGTTTTCATTAGATATTGTATTGTCCCACAGTAAGCTATTCAATAGTGTTATTGCCTTTTTACCTTTATTGCATCTATCCCTAATGGCTGCCTCCATTGTTTTATTTTCTGCAATCTGCATTCCCAGACATTTATACTATTTACAGTGTCCTATTTGTTACCCACCTTCTAAAATAAGTTTCAGTTGCATTCCTCCCATACACATATATTTGCCACCATTTATGAGATAAAGAAAGAATCGCTGAAGGAGCTGAACTCCACCGAATACAGAAAAGTGAGTTCCAGAGGTGCTTCCAAGATTGGAAAAACCGCTGGCACAAGTGTATTATATCTAAGGGGGATTACTTTGAAGGGGACAAAATTGATATTGATTAATAAATAAATCTTCTTTAAGAAATACGAAAATTCCCGTTATTTTTTATCACACTTCGTATGCCCAGTACTGGAGCATTCCAGCGTTGAGGCAATTGAAAAAAATCACTAGGTTTAAAAAAAAAAATGTTGACCGTGCGGGACGAAAGCTCATCTTTACCGAAATTCAAATAAAACTTTGAGATCCCACGGAATATAATTTTGATTGTTTCATCTAGTTTCTCTACCTTGTAGCATCTTAATCAAACCAAGGTCTTTCCAAAATATTCTAGTGTTGCAAAATTAGTTGAAACAGTACATATTATATTCACTGGAATCGAAAAGTTTTTACTCGAAGATATCTTAATTTCGCAATGTAATCCCACTTACTCGCGAGATGAACTTAGAATTGGAGACATTTGCGTCGCCAAGCTTTAGCGTCATTTGGTATTCATATCGTAAATGGTCTACAATCAATCAACGGCATGAAAATGCAATTGGTTCCATTTAAGAGAGAATAATTTCCTGTAAAATGCATACATCTTGATTTCGGCTGTTGACCGCAAATGACATGAATGCCCGCAATTCAATGAAGCAGCTTTGCATTCGTAGCGTGTCGCGTTGATTCACGGCACACATCGGTGATTTCCCATACCCACGTTATTAAACGTAGGTCTCTGATTGGTTGTTAACATAAACATTCGTATTTTTCTGTTAGATCGCTATGTCCCGTTGCCATGCACTAAACTCAGGTAGAGCTTGTTTATCACTATGCTCAAAACTCCGATAGAGTTTGTTTATTTGCATGTAAAACATTCGTGCAGCTCAGGTTGGCGATTCGTTACCACGCACGCCACTCGGGAGGAATATACAAAACGCCGAAAAATTGCATATTGGAATGCACATGACAAGAGTAAATGGGAAAATTAAGTGTAAAAATATTTGGAATGCGATTCCGTAAAAAATTCTTATTAGCAGATCCAAGACTATCTAGAGGTCTTCGTAGACCCTAGTGAGACTCAGCCTAATCCTACTTAAGTTACCGGTTATTGGTTCTCCCGTCAACTACTTAACGCCTAATTCACTAATGCTGTATCAGTGGGCCGATAAATGAAAAGTTATCAATCTTAGAGATGCTAAAAGTGTGGAACTTAATGTTCTTTTCGATGTTATCTTCTCATTTACATGTTCTTAATTGCTTAGCGAAGCGCATAAATGATTTTGTCTTTCCACGCTTCGTTTTATATCCTGCGAGATAGGCATACTCCAGCACGCTGAAGTGTTTGCTAAGCATAATCCGCGTATTTAGTCAATGTGGATTTCAGCAATCGATTGTTTTGAGTATTATTTGGGGTGAAGGAGTGCATTGAGAACCCGAAACGAAATAAGTAGTATTGATGTTACTTTATAACCTAAGCTTCCATAGTCCTTATGCACCGCACATTGTTTTGCTGCTGCTCAGTTCTACTTAGGCCGCTTTCAGACGGGACGACTTTTTGCCGGCCGCCGTCCACGGCACGGCGCCGTGCTTTCAAATAACCATGGGTCCTAATGGTTGTCTTCAAACGACTCGACGCGCGCCGTCGACGGCACGGCGCCGTCGACGGCCGCCGTGGTCACCACGGCGCCCATTTCAACCCGGCCCGGCGGTGCGCCGTCGACGGCGTGAAATATACACAGTGCTATATTGACTTGTTCAGACGCGTCGACTTCTGCCGTCCGCCGTGCAGTCTCTGCAGAATTCAGAGTAGCGAGGCAGTGCGGACACGAATAGTTGTTCTTGGTGTTTTATATTTCATCTCGTTTTTTTGGACAATGGGAGACATTGAAGTGGATTTTGAACTGCTCATTACTCTTGTAGCTAATAGACCCGTACTATGGGATAAAAGCCTTGAAGAGTATAAGTCAAGAACGGAAAGTACAGCAGCATGGAGGGAAGAGTTCAATGAACTGGACCCTCGATTCAAGGCTATGAGTGCTGAAGAAATGAACGAGTATGGTAAGTAATTTGTTATTTTAATTTTTTATAGCCCATGTAAGAATTACTTTCCACACGAACATACACAATTTTCATATCATTATACAAAATCGTTATTGGCATCCCATCAAATTACTTAAGGATGAACGAATCAAATATAGCCTGATAGCTTTCTAATGGAAAGAAAACAATACTTAAATCATGTTGTATCATTAAAAAACATAATTGAATACTAACACAATGCCATAGTAATGTTTATATGCGTTTGGAATAGACTAAATATCTGCATTTAGAACTACATGTTCCACTGCCAATTTAGTGACCCTTCCTGTGAAATGAAGAACTCCGCGAAAGCATTTCGGATGACATTAGGTGCCTTGTTTCCGCGTACACCTTCCATGTTAGGAATATCGTCAATACCTAATATTGTGAGTGTGTCTTCAAAGTTATATCCATCCCTTTCTCTCACAAAAGTTATGTAGTACGCAGCATGCCTGTACTAGTTTTATAGATGGTACCACTGAGACGTTGAGAGGTCTATGGAATATTCGCCATTTATTTGGCAATATTCCAAAACCACATTCGACATACCTTCTGGCTCGGCTCAATCGGTAGGTAAATATGCGTTTCTTTTTATCCAGTATTTTCCCTGAATAGGGCCGCATGAGATGATGGTGAAGACCGAAACCTTCGTCTCCTATAAACACGTAAGGAACTCTTTGTCCTCCTAATGCTGACATTGGTTTTGGGCGTTGGTTTTGGAATGGGTAGTTCACCGTTAATTATTTCTTAAAGATTGTTGAATCTCAGTATTTTCCATAAGCACCAATATTTACAAAAAAGAAACGATATTCACTATCTACCACAGCAAGTAGCAAAATTGAAAAGAAATCCTTGTAGTTGAAAAACAAAGAACCAGTATACTCTGGTTTTATGATTCGAATATGTTTACCGTCTACTGCCCCAATGCAATGGGGAAACTGAGTTTTATTTAGAAATCCAAGGGCAACGGAATTCAGTTTTCCTCTGTTAATGGAGGAATGCACTCATGACACATATTGTCCCATATTGCACCGCAAACTTTGAGAACGATATCAGAGATGGTAGACACTCCCAGTCGGTAAGCATAGTGGAGGTCCGTGAAAGTGATACCACTTGCAAGATACCTAATAAAAATTTGAAGAGCTTTAAAAACACTGATAATGAGAAAAACACAACTCGCGCACACAATCATGCGTGCACATGGATACTCATTCATTCATATGAAATGAAAATTGTTAAACACAAAAATAAATTGCTGTTTTCTCTTAAAGGTAAAACTGTGATTTCAAAATTGATCAATATCCGGGACTGGCAGGTCAAATATTTGAAAGGCTGTTAGAAAGAAAAAGAACTGGTTCACTAGAAAAATCTATAAAAAAATATGTTTGTAGTGATCAATTAGCATTCATAAAGAAGAATACTAACCAAAGAGACTGTAAGCAGTCATGATAGTGAAGAAGCAGAGGTTGCTGATAAACAAGAAGATACCGATATCCGCGAGGTGAATTCAGGAAATGGAAATAACGAAGGCAAAACATTCCACCGACCTCAACCCCCTACGTCTTTACGGAAAAGAAAAAGAGGCCAATCATTAATGACTGATGTAGAAATGACAATTTAAAAAAAAAACTAGAAGAGCCTGAGGATAGACATATAAACTTTTTTAAATGCATTCTACCGAGCCTGCATAACCTCAACGACACGGAAACAGTTAAATTCCATGTCGAGGTCTTGAACATTCTGCAAAAGATACAGCAGTCTCCAGCACCACCAATGAGTACCTCTTGGTCTGTACATCAGCCCCCAATAAATTACTCTGGACCTCAGGGTATCAATACCCATAGCAACTGGGCACGCTAGCAGATTCGAGCAGCCTCGGCTTCTGCAACACAACCCATCTCCAATTCTATCCATGGATTCTTCTCCTCTAGCAGGATCAAGTCATTCTCCTGCATCACAAAATTCTACGCCGTCTCACTAGTCTAGTGATTCTGTGGGGGATGAGGTAGCGTATTGGGACTTATCCTAATGCTGCTACGTACTAATGTGACTACGATTCTTGAAATGTTTGACATCAGATAATGAAGCAAAAGGTTTCAAAAACGTTATCAATATTGAGTGTTAATATTGTGCTTTCTATTTGATTTTTATAAATATGTAACCCATGCGGCTGCTTTATTTTTTATAAAAGGTTGGAAAGAATAGCCGGTTAAAAATGTTTTGAGAAGTAAATAATAAATGATTCTAAAAGCGGACTGAATTTAAAAAACATCATTATGAAACACTGCCTATTCCGCATGAAAGTGACAAGATGTATTAATGTTTCGTACCGTAGTAATCACTCTTTATATTTTCTGTCATCTGAGAAGAATTTAAAGAGAAATAATATTTATAAAAATATTTAAAAACAGGAATTTAAAAGAAAATACCTTATCCAATAGGTCAATTATTGGTTAGTTCAAAAAATAATATAATTAGGTAACGACGTTCCCCAGACTAAAGTTAAGGTATCGACAGCACAGATTAACATTTGTATAAGTTTTTCATTGATTAAATACCCCACATTTTTATAATATTTAACGCTACAACTAAAATCATTAAAAGTTTTAATTTCTAAATCTATCATTTCTTTGCGAAATTTCAAGGACCAAGCCAAGTACTGAGAAAATGGAAGATCTTATCTTAAAGATACAGCTACCCTTTCCGTTGGTGAGATGGCATCTCTCATCTTGCTATTCTGCTTCAGGAGTAGAGGACTCTGTCGATTGAGGAGTTCATCAAAACTGGCAATTGACATCCTGAAGTAGTTAAAAAACTTTCTTTCGTCATTCCGTAAATCATGATACAAAGTGACGATAGCACCGGTGGCTTGTATGTGCATAATTAAATGATAAACCCACTTCCTGACACGAGAACACTTTTTATTCTTAAGGTACAATTAATACAATTAAAGTAATTTCTCGCGCCTATCCATGATGACTACTCAAGATCTACTGAACAGGGACGGCTGGAAGCCGTGTCGCTGATTCACTGGTCGTGCCGATTGCTCGCCGTCGCCGTCTCTGGAATTCACGGCGCCGTGCCGTGAACGGCGGCCGGCGAAAAGTCGTCTCGTCTGAAAGCGGCCTTAAATCTCTTTTCACCTAAACGCTCCATTCCCTCAAAATACATCTTTCTAGCATCCCTCATAATATGCTTCATTTTTCCATATTTTGCTTTTCTCGGATATTATTCCCATTTATTCCGCTTATCATTATAGTTTTCGGAAGGCTTTTATGTCTCAGATAGTTGCCAACTTTCCTGCCACTCCGCAGCTTTCAATAAGTATATCTTTGTCCGAGCTCTCGGAGGATGTCTTCAGTGGGAATTTTATCTATTCATGAGATCTTAATTAACCGTTGATTACACCTCATTTTAATAACTTCTTACTCCTGTTCTACTGTTCCAACTTCACTGCCAAGTCAAAGCGTGCTCGATGCATATGTTTTATTGAAGTGCTTTCTTACTCCTAAGCTGGTACTACTAGCTGTGAATAGATTCTTCTTCAGGAGGAATGTTTTCTTTGCTTGATCGACTCGGTCTACAATTATACATCTTAGATTTACGCCACCTATTTTTTTTCGATTCTAAAAGTACCTACTGGTAAATAACGACGACAGGCGTTTGAATAATTTCCTGTCTGTCTTCGGAAGAATAATTCGTCCAAATTTTAATCTGAACTCAGTCACATTTCACAGCCTAAAAATCTTAGGTGAAATAGGCGTAAAAAATGTAATTGATCCTTGGAATTCACCACCCAACCCATCATATGCGAACATACATCAAGGTCTTGATAGCAAGGCGACAAATGGCTAAACAATTTTCAGACATAAAAAACGGTGTTTTAACTATTATCTTAGCTCAGGCGCAAAAAAAGAATTTATCTTGTCATACGGGCATATATATTAGAGGGAAGTGAAAAATACGTGTTTGCCGCCCGCATGCCCTTGAGATCAATCAACGCGAATATGCGCGCATTGGAGCTTATTCAAGTCAGCGTGGGTCCTCTAGGAGGTACATACAACCGCGACTGCGTGAGTCAAAAAAACAACCGAATTTCACCTTTGCAGTGAAAATGCTTAAAAAGTAACTTTTCCACTGATGACACGCCAGAGCTATTAGAAAACAAACTTAAGGTACAAAATATGCAGATTTTTTTATGAATTAATTTTTTAAAGAACATTTTTTCAATGATAGCCTTCTGTGGCGCTATTTATGAATAACTAACTCATGCTGACTTTGGTTCAAATGGTTATTTGTTAATAAATATAAAACTAAGATGGATTGATTGATTGATTAAACCGCCATTCTATTCACTGTGAGAATTAGCTCCTTCTAAACAATGGCATTTTCAGAAGATCAGGAAACGCTATTTTCCCTCATGTTTCACCCAATAGTGCACTTTAACTTAATTTAATTAGGTAATCTACCGGTTAAAGTAGGTTTAAATGGACGAGAGTTAAACTCCATTAGATTTTTACAGGCGAAGACCTCCAGCAACCCACACAATATCTTTCTTCATCTAAGCATACAGGTATGTTCTAACATTCTTCATCCCGTCCATAAAACATATCCTATTGCCTGTAATCCTCCCCTCTATCATGGCCTTCAGTAACCCTTCGCTCCTCATTACATGTTCAATTAACCTACTCTGCCTTCTCCTAATCTCATCTAGAAGTTTCCTTTCTGTACCAACCATACAAAGCACTTCTTCGTTCGTCTTCCTTTTCGTCCACCTCACTTTCTTCTTCGTCCTCCACACCCACATCTCGAACGCCTGGAGTCTATTCTCGTCTTCCTTTCTCAGAGTCTACGTCTCTGCACCATAAAACGATAAAACACCATGTAATTTCAAGTTCAATTTGCGATATTCCTTAGAGGAAACATCATTCGCCTTAACCGGGATTAGAACCCGGATCCCTCGATTTCGGGCCGAGTATCTCACTTTAGTGCACTTGCGGGTGACTCCGTAAAGGTAAACACCGTGGCCAGTCCCGGTATCCGCAAAATTAAGTTCAATTTGGGAAAAAAATTTCGTGGAAAGGTAGGATTTTGGTGCTTATGTCTAACAAAGTACACGTTTGTCTATGTTTAGCCACAATGTGCATGTCATGAAATTTAAGTAATTTTACGGTGGAACCGCTGTACATATTATCTGTTAGTCCTACACTATTTGCGACTATGTACAGTACCTCCCCGAAAGCCCAAGTAGAGGACGAAGATGTTGGATACACATGTGTTCTTATCACCTTGTTGAAAAAAAATTCAATCATCATTTTACATCCAATTTCCCTACGTGTACGCAAAAGAGTCCAACCATGCCGTGGGTATAATGCTTGGAAAGTATTCCCCACGGAAGCACTATGAAAGAATAAACTCCTTCCTTTATTCAACGAGTGATCCTTTTGGATTTTCCGTTGTTCCTTTTTTGACAGGATATCACTCATTAAAAGTTAGCCATTTCGAAAATGAAAACCTTTACTTTACGATTTAATAAATATACCTTCAAGTGATTCCATATAGTGGTAATGTGCTCGTTTCAATTTTTAGTTCATTATTACTTTCGACAGCTCGCATATCAAGCATTTCTGATATTATTATCACGAGAAGTCAGTCGGATGAAAAGCTGCTACATTGAGTGTTGGCTCATTCACGAAGTTTTAGTGAAATTTCACTCATATCAATAAAAAAATTGCAGTTTCACTACCACCCCGACTATAGGATTGTCATAAGGGTGAGGTAAAAATTCAGGACATCAATGTGACGTATTTTCATAATAATGGAATGCAAATATTTTTTAGGTATTAATAATGTGTATATGCAAATACAAACTAAAATAGACTTGGCACACTCCTTATTCTACATAGTAATGTACAAATCGAGTGAAAATATATAATGAATATTATGTATTATTTACTTGCATTCGCTTTTTTTAATAGCAAAAATTCAGGACAATCCCCCTTTTTCAGGACGAATGGCAACCGTAATTCTCCACCAGCTAAAGGTTGTCCCGCGATATCGTGTACTGCGTTGAAAATTGATGACTCAAGATCGTGTATGACCTCAGCTCAACATTTGGCAGTGCTATCGCACATATCGTATGGTTCCATCTATTCCTCCCTTCAATCAATGGTCACGACCATGTAATATTGGAAAATACCTCGGCATCGTGTGACTTTGGGATGGACCTTTTTTTTGGACAAGGGACCAACCACCTACTCTTTTCGTCAACATGGTCGGCACCCCTCCGCATAGTCTTTCAAACGGCAAAAAATAAAGAGATGATGGACAGAAAAGAGTGGTACGCGAAGCAAGTGTTTAAATTGCAGTCAATGGAGAGTCTACCCTTTTAAACAGTCGCAACATACACACACACATACAAGCCATCTAACTAAGGTCGTCTGTGGTTATCTTTCTATCTCTCTACGTCCCTCTCTCCGTCTGTCTGTATGCAATTGCGAGGGCAGGAAATGCCAACCAGCAGCCACATCCGGACATCGCGCACCGCCACTCAAGCATGGTTTGGGGGAGATCTTTTCGACGGAGCGGAGCGATGCGGGAGAGACTAGAGAGGGCGTGAGCAGAAATACGTAGTATGTATAAAGCGCTCTCGCTTTGTGCGATGTTGTGTCTGCCCTGGGCGAGACGATTGACCCAGGGGTTGGCGGTCGCGGCGGTCGCCGAATCCGCGAGTGATTCACCCGACGTCGCGCCACCAGCACGCCAAGGTCGATTTTGCTTCACTTCCCTCCCTGATGAAAGACCTTTATCATGTAGGAGGCTGGAGCGATACTGTTGTCTATTTTAAAATTTGCGTGAAACTTGGTATAAGTGTTCTTGTAAGCGATGTCTATACAAAAACGCGTAAAAAATTTGCATTTTACCGATTTGTTTTTTATGGTAATTCCACTTATTTGATGGCAACTATTTTAACACAGCCTTATAAAAATCGGTTTTCCAATTTGGTTTTTTAGCAAATAAATGTATTTGTATTCGTAGCCTTATGGCATGTGACATGTATTTCGTAATAACTCGATTACATATGCACAGGTTTTCTTCTAAACGAGAATTAATACATTTCACATTACTATAATGGTTGTTAACTAATATCAAGGTGTCACGCCGAGTCAAAGATTCGAAAGAACATATTCAAAGATAATTTTCACTACATTTCGAATACCGCGCCGAAAACTTGTCATAAAATGCATTAATTTAGGTAAAACATTAAAATGTAATTATTGTATCGTTTGCGCTACTGCATGTGTGGTATTTTTCACCTATGAAACAGACCTACGTTATTCCAATGAAATTCGGTCCTAAGTATTTTTTCGTCTCACGTGAAAAATTATTACAATGTTTACAAATAACTGCACGTTTTAATAATCGTTATAATAATTTTGGGACACGGGCTACGGAACTTAAAAAAATCCAGCGAAATCGGGAGGGAAGATTGTTGAGTGTGGAGTGTCATTCATAAAACCTTTCTAATTGCTGCCGACACAAGTGCATCGAGAAGTGGGATGAATCACCACTACCCACTTTCCCGTTTCGGCTTGTTTCACAATGAGACCTCAAGATAGTGTCCCCAGTAAAGTCATGGCGATGGGTGATTTTAACCACCCGTCTAATAGCCTTGCGTATGTGTACCTCTTGCCTTTATCGCGAAGTCCTTTGGTGCCCGTGTCTCAAATTTTCTTTCCTCGTATCCCTATTTTCTCCTTGGTTCTTTCCCTTCACCCCCTCCACTTCTACCTCTACTCCATACTTGCAGGTCTGCGCCAGAAAGTTTTGCGAGAGCAATACCTACGTGCATAGTTTGGTCGAGATATCGAAACCTACTAATGTGAAAAGAGAATGAGAAATGTGCAAAGAAAAAAGTAATATGCCGACCGCGGTTTCAATGGCGTCATTTTAAAGACTATTCAAGACAGAAAACAATCAGGTGAAAATACAAAGCATTCTCTTTTCACAATTTTTAAATTACAAAAAGTAGAGCATAACAGTCTTGAAACTACGCACACAAATTCAGTACAATTGGCCTCACTATAAAGTAAAGAATCTCATCTTTCTAATTGTACCAAAATATCAGCCACTTATCGAGCCATTTCTCGAGAGAGTTGCCAAAAAATAGAAGCCGATTTCCATGGGGTATGGCTGAACGGTGGGCTACCGAATGAAATTATTAATAAAATAAACGAGGAAGTTTTGATGTACCGATCGAGTCAGACTCTAGGGATACATGCGTTAAAAAAGAATACTTGAGAAAGAGTTAATGAAGAAGACGTTTCGTTTTGTGAAAGTGTGGACATTAATATTAATGGCTCATTTAAAGATAAGGCACCGTATAAATGAGCATTTGAGTGTTTATTACCCAGAACACTACTCACTGGAGATGCTTATGAGTTAATACTGAATTTATTAACAATTAATTAATCAATTTATTGTGAAATTAGATAGCTAATATTGAATTGTCATCCACTTCTGAGCAATGGTTAAAATATCAAGTCTTTAGCTGATCGGGAAGTTAGTTTAAACTTGGTTGCAATATTCCATACTCCATATTCCATTCCTTGGTTAACTTATTAACAATTTATTAACAAAAAAACAATTTATTATTAATATGTTATAACAATTAATCAATTAATTGTTATAATATATACCTAATATTGCATTGCCATCCACTTCTGAGCAATGGTTAAAATTTCAAGACTCTGATCGGGAATTTAGTTTAAACTCGGTTGCAATATTCCACCCGGACAGACAGACATGACGGAAAACGAACTAATAAAAAAGTGATAAAATGAAAAAAGGTTTTTTCTTTTAGTACTGACTTTTTCAGCGATGATGCACTGAAAATAATGAAGCATCACCATTTACTATATTTTACATTATCTCCCTCCAGTGGCAATTCATTTAGAGGTATTTACTTCATTAAAGGTGTATAAGTTGATTGATGAGATCCATATTAATGAAATGATACCTCACAATTTTTTATTCAATTCAGATGATGTTTCCCAGTCCCTTCCTTCACTACAAAACAACTGGGGCGTTGAGGACACTGGAAGCTACCCAATATCTGTCCATTAACCGGGTTTGGTTCGTCCTTAAAAAAAATAAACGAATATTTTCCACCGCCGTCACACGCTGTCAAGCGTCCAAAGATGTCGTGACCCGAAATAAAAAAAGAGAAGCAATTCGAGGGAGCTTCGACTGCATCGCTGTCAGAGGAAGCAAGTCGCCCATTTTACAGGAAGCACAACTTTAAAAATGATGCATGATGAGTTGCAACAGGGCATGTATAGCGAAAATATTTTGAAGCTCAAACGTGATGGAAACTTTATAATTCTTGGAGATTTAACCGCGATTGTAGGAGAGTGCCAAGAAGGGAAAGACGCGGGAAATTATGGTTAGAGGAAGCGAAACGATAGGGGGAGTGACTTCTCGAGTTCCATGTGCATAACGGTCTCATGGTGGCAGACACGGAGAACATCATATTAGAACCCCACTATATTTCCAGGTCCAACAGAATCGATAAATATGGAGAGATATTTTGCCGAACGGATAGGTATGGGAATTCGTTTTTCCCTCGAACAATAAGGGACTTTAATAAATGTTAGGCGTAATTTCATTAGAGTGTTTCCTTTTTATATGCAAACGGCTGGTATCCTAACACCCCCCGCCACACGCCTATTGAGGCGGCTTGCGGGGTATTATGTAGATGTAGATATGCTTTTTTGGAAATCACTGGCGACAAATATACTCATGGAAACCGTCAAGATAGAAAACAAGATTTTAAATCCATTGTATTCTAATAAAATCTGCGATTAAGAAATCAAGCGAAAGACTACGAGAGTAACCCAGGTACAAATATCGACTGTGATCACAATTTGGTCATTATGAAATGCCAACTTAAGTTTTAAGAAACTAAAAAGTCCAATGGAGACTTTGAAAGGTATAAAGAAGGAAACTAAATTCAGATTGGTCTATCGACGTGTTTTAGAAAAGATTCAGGAGGAAAAAATCTGTAGAAACCAGTCAAAGAAAGCTAGATAAGAAGAAAGGAAGGTATTGGAACATTTAAATGAGAAGAGGAATCAGGAAAGTATTAGAGTGGAAGCCACAAGTTACAAAGTTAATGCTGGATCTAGCAGAGGACGGAGTGAAATACAAAAATTCGAACACTGAAAAACGACTGCATCTGCACAAAATGATAAGATGTAAAATTAGCCGTCAAGCAAGAAAAGCTACAAAAAAATAGATTATAAACTTAAGCAAGGAGGTGTTAAAAATCTACCCGATGGTAAAGTTGAAACTTCCTACACAACGGTTCGAAATAATTTTAAAGAATTTTCAATAAAACGCAAAGTCATTCGGAGAGAAATGAATGACCTTTTCACAAAATGAGGAAAAGGCGAAGAGGTGGAAGGAAAGAGTTCCTGGAGAAACTTTATGATGGTTAATGTTTCCATACGTCCTGAAAAGGCGGGATTATCTTGAATTTTGACTCATAAAAAAGCGATCTGGCTGAATTAAAAAAGAGTGCTGAATTTTTTAAGTAAGCCAGCCAGAAAATTCTGTTACATTCAATTCCAGCATTTATGGTATACATATCCGCTTATTTCCGGTAAAAAAAAGACATTTGAAAAAATAAGACATAGCTAAAACAGTGCCATTTTCAGAGAAATGTGATTGAACTGATGATATTCACATCACATGTATAAGTAAATAATGTATATTAATTAATTCATTTGAGTATTATACCAGCTGAAAGGTAGGTTTTTGGACAGTCCTTATCATGCATCCCAATTTCTGAAGCATTGTCTTGTTTTCCCTCCTAAAGATGTCTCGCCAATAGATCCCTCTTAAATTCCTCACATCTTCTACCTCTTCTTATTTCGTCCAGAATCCTTATCCTCTTTCCTCTTCCACGCATCCCCGGTTTTCTCCCCTCTATCACATTCTTCAACATGCCCTCTCGTCTCAAAACCTCCTCCATCCGTCTCCTCTGCCTTCTCCGAACCTTTGCCACCAGCTTCCTCTCCTCTCCAACCATATCCATTACTTCCTCGTTCGTCTTCCTCGACACCCAGCTCACCCTGTCCATCCTTCTCTAAACCGACATCTTAAACGCCTCAAGTTTACGTACATCTTCCCTTGGCAATGAAATGCATATTTAAAAAATAAATATTACTCGATATATTTCCATGTAACCAGGGAATTAAAATAGGAACCAGAATAAATACCCTAGCATATGCAGATGATGTGATTCTCCTCGCAGAAGACTAGGAGGAACTTGAAAAAATAACAAAATTCCAATTCCAGGAGACGGAACAAGTGGGTCTAAAAATAAAAATCGAAAAGACTAAGTACATGTACTTTACTAGAGCAGGACATCAACTAATAACTACAATAAATATAGATGGGCATAACTTCGAAGAAGTGGAACAATTCAAGTACTTGGGAACAATAATATCAAACAAAAATAGTGAAGAACCGGAAATTACGAACAGAATTAATTGAGCTAACGAAAGCATGTATGCCTGTAATAAAATATTAAACTCAAAGGTAATATCACAAAAGACCAAAATCAAAATATATCACTCAATAATTCGACCGGTACTTCTATATGGTGTAGAAACATGGATCATGAACAAGAAAGAAGAAAGGAAACTGATAATATTCGAAAATAAAGTCCTGAGGAAAATCTTTGGCCCCACAAAGGAAAATGAAATATGGAGAATCAAACGGAATAAGGATATACGAGATCTCTACATAACATAACTGCATGACATACCTGCATGTGTCAGGGCCAGAAGAATGAGATGGCTTGGGAACGTTATGAGAGCAGAGCAGGGCTCAATACTTAAGGATGTTACCAGTGGGAGACCAGAGGGAAGACGACCACCGGGAAGGCCATAAAAAAGGTGGTGGTATGGAGCAAACACGGACATAAACTGGATAGGGGGAGCAGTGGAAGAATCTAGAGACCGAGAAATATGGAGGGCACGCGTTGGTGAGGCCAAATCCCAGCTTGGGCATAGATGGCCATGGGGGTAAGTAAGTAAGTATATTTCCATGTAGAATAACGAATTGGCTAAGTGCAGAGTACGCTGTACTTGAATATGCATATTATTAATATCTGAAAACACATATTTGTCATTATTTTAATGCTATGCCCTGAATTTTCACCTCACCCCACTGACAACCCTAAAATGGTTTAGGGTTGACATTGAATAGCTTGGTAATGGATGATGAACACACTGTGGGTGAAGATGACAAAGTACACCCCACATTAATACCATAATTCGATGCTGCGGTGAGAGGGGTAAATGATTCCTTATAGAACCGAGCTCACGTTTCTGACTTCTGCTGGAATTTCGTTCTTTACCCAGGCTATACGGTGGGTGAAGATGACAAAGTACACCCCACATTAATACCATAATTCGATGCTGCGGTGAGAGGGGTAAATGATTCCTTATAGAACCGAGCTCACGTTTCTGACTTCTGCTGGAATTTCGTTCTTTACCCAGGCTATACGGCACAGCGATATATTTCCTGCTTCTTCCATCACTAATGGTTTTGCTTTTGGAGTAACTCTTTCCACTTGCCCCAGTTTATGCCGTCCAGAGAGATATATTTAACCTACTTTCATTTAACCTTCCCTAAACGGTAGAATACCAAATAAAAAAATAGCTTCTACCTCATTGCAATGCCGTGTCTAAGGGTGCCATACTTCCAAATATTTTCCATAGAGGTTCCTGAGGGCTGTTTAGGGATACAAAAGGGAGGAGGGAGGAGAAGAAAGTTACTTTTGTCTTGCTTGAGAGATGTGGGAACTGAAGAGAGAGAGAGAGTTCGTCTTAGGGATAAATGTTACACCAGGTAATGGCGGAGTAAATATGATCCATCAAAACCTACCCTAACCGGTACAATACCAAATAAAAAATAGCTTCGAATGTATCTCATTATGCATGTTCATACTCATACCTATATGACATTAAATCTTGGACAATAACTGCTTCAGGATAAATGAAATCAAAAGCTGTGGAAACACGTTTTTTAAAAGAAGAATGTGGACGATAAAACGGGGAGGGATAATTAGCAACGAATAAGTATTTCAAAGAGTTAGAGGAAAAATATGCTTAATAAAAACTCTGTGAAGTAAAGAAAACAAAGTTACACAACATAATTCGGACATAACATCCTCTGGGAAAAACCACTGGAAAGAAAATGAACGAGAAGAATTACCGCAGAATACCAAGGATGGAGTTCACCAAGCAAATTATGAAAGATGTGAAAATGAAGAACAAATAAAAATGAGGTCGATATTCTAGTCTGTTCGCCGTTTCCCCTCGAAATTGATCCCACACTGCAAAACGAAGCATTTTGTTATGCTCGGTCAACCGAATGTTCTCACTAAATCATCAACAGCGTGCGTGTTATTGAGAATAGATTTACGTCCAAAATTTTTCTTCAGCCATTTGGTGGGAGATGAACGCTACTAAAAAATGCAAAGTCGATGCACAGACGCATAGCAGAATGCTAAAAGAGACGAAAAAATTTTTACTTTACGTCCGATTTCTTCAGGGTTATTTGGGGAGGTGAATGGCAGCTGCACTCATTCGCACCAGCAAGGATCGGCAGGTAACTTTCGTGTCTGTTAAGGGAAGCAATATTTGGGGAGTAGATGAGGATAAAATCACGTGTCGTCATTAGTCTACTCTCAAAAAAAGGTACAAGAGGTCCTCAGCGGGATGGAAAGCCAGTGCTCAAGCCACCATTACGTTTTGGGTTGTTTTTTGAGGGGGCAATCGGAAATTGAATTGCACCATTTTTGTTGATGGCATAGCCGTTCTGACTTAGAAGAGAGATCGAATGGGAGTGCTGAACTGTATGGATAAACCTATAAAGAAATAAAACTTGAAGATTAATGTTAAGAAAACGGGAAATCAAGAATACAGAATCTCCATTAAACTTAGGAGGAGAGAAAAGAAGTATAACGAAAACTCCGTGAAGAAGGAGTGGCCAATTCATTTGACACATTTGCGACACAACTGCCTGTTGAAAACTATAATGGTAGGAGAAATGAATGAGAAGAATGACAGAGGAAATATAAATTACAGATTAGGAATATATGAGGAAAATTATGAAAGACATCAAAACGAAGAATTATGTCGGAATGAAGCGGTTGGCCGATAGGAGAGTGGATTGGGAAGCTGCAGCAAACCAATACGTAGATCAGACTTCCGATGATGAAGGGATTACTCTTGAGAGATCACTAAAGGAATATCAGAGGAAAAGGAAACATAAGCAAAGTGAAAGAAAAAGCACAAGCCAATATGCTCCGACGCGACAAACAAAGCGCTGACACGGAAGTGCGTCGCGTCTATGGTTCAAAATGTGCATCGAATTCGCATTTTTTTTTACACTCAGAGCGATTTTCTTCTTGGTATTCTTCCCACGGCGAAAGATAATAGATTATCTTGAGGGGAAGCGGAAGTTGGGTCGAAAAAAAAGGAAGGAGCGTTTCCCGTCATCTTTAGTCGAGTGATGATGGTGATGCATGGAGGCAGTTGGCGCGAGCCACTCTCGCCTCTTCCATGATACGAGCCAGAAACGACTGACGGATGCTTGCTCACTTAGTGGGGTCGGACCCCTGGTTAACCTTGGTGAGGTATGGTCTAGTCTCATTTTTGTCATCAAGGAGCTGATAAGCCCTTAGTGGTTACGAGCGCGTCAAAAGCTAATGCACAAGCAGGATGGCCACTCTTCCTTGAAATCCTTGGGAATCGGGAAAACTCCTATAAATTGCCACGTCCTGGAAAAAGTCGGGATAGGGTTGTGAATAGGCCAATAATTCCCTGTCCATCACGGCTGTCAATTAAATAATTCGGGCCCATTAACTCAGTTATGCGTAATTTCAAATACTTAAAACATTTTGTCTGCTAGAAAATAACAGGAAAAATTTTTAAAGATTCAACGTCCAAGAAAATGGGTTGTCATAATTGGTACGTAATTATAGTGTGTTCCAGATTTAATCGACAGTATAGGCCTTATGGAAAATGCTGTTGCCAAACTTACGCTCCGTGTACTAACCTCGAGGCCACTAAGTCAACCATTCTCAACACCACGCTAACTTTAAGTGAGTTACATTATATAATAATATTCGAATATTGCAAGACTCCTACATGTGAATTTGTTCTACTGCATTGCAATATGATAATCTTCCTGATGCTATTGGCAACACCGCGCCTTCGGAATTATTGAGGTTTAAATTGGAAACTAATCTCCATAAGAGCCCATACTGTCAACTAATCTGGAACGCTCCACAGGCAGTTTCGCGTCTAGTGCTTGTTTACATTTTCAACGACGCAGCTTCCGGAACTTTTATGCACAGGCGCAAAAGGCAAGTGGTTTCACATAACTTAAAGATGATGGCTTTATGATGGTTGAGCGATGTTTTGCTCAAGAAAAGATTTGTGCGAAACTTTGCATACGTGTTCTTATTAGTGTTAGCTATGCATAAAAGGGAAATAATTGTATTCCACCGATTTGGTTTTTTGACAAATATATGCTATTTTAACACAACTTTCTTCTAAACGCGAAATAGTACAAGTAATTTCTTTATGTTACTGTTGTAAAATTCCCCTCCGAGTCCCCTGCAAGCATCAGGTTTCATTGCCGTCATAATTACCGAGGACTCGGGAGGGGCTTGGGCAGTTAACACAGCCACGTCCGACGCCCACCGGATAGGTGACTACGCTGCATTCGGGTCATGCGTTCGGAGTTGGCGGAGTGACCCCAGGAAAGACGGAGTGACCTCCTGCATGCGAACTGCAAGTGATTCCGCCTGTGCCACACAAGACGGAATGCACTTGATGCTACTTAGCTGCGAGCCCTTAACTCCTCGGAGCACACCTATGAGGAAGACTACTTGTTTCACAGTGTGTCCGGCGTACATTTTTCGAAGTTCAGAAAGCAGGTCTTGATATGTAGTCCGTTTTTACACCTCTTCCGCATCCACGTTCGTTTCCGCCGGAGCCGGAAATTAAATCTCGAACATGAAGCGTGTGAGGAGGTCGAGGAGAACGATATCAGGCTTGGTCGCCTCCAACTGCCTGGTGGTGGAGACGGACTTGATATCTGCAGGGGTATAGGGCAGCACAGATACTTTTTCGATGCCATAATGGTGTCGGAGGTGAAAGTGCAACACTTGCAGAGCCATGTTGTGCCGAGTTATATACACTGTCCCGGCGTAGTAACTGCAGCCGGAAGGAAGGTGACTCTAAGTCTCCGGCTGGGCTCGGCACGCCCTGCATCTCGTGTCCGCGACCTCCACCTTGAATACGATACAACAGAATATTAGGTGGCGGTACACGAGGGTGTTTATGACACCATCCTGACACGCGAGGACGAAATCCTCGGTTTCGGACTTATGACCGGCGGAGCGTAGGAAGGCAGATATCAGCTCCTTCGAAAGCCCATGCTTTTCCATGTTTCGATAGAAACACCCATGCATAGGCTTACCGATATGTGCCTTGAGCAAGGTCTTCCGCCGACTTTTTCATTTCGAGCTTGAGGACGTCTGCCTTCTTCCGTCGGATGACATTAGTCCAGACCGGTTTCGTCGGCTGCCGTCTTTGCCGCTTGGAAGAGGAACACCCCTGCTGCTCTTTTCCGAGGCTGAGCAGGGGGTCTATGCTTTTGAACACTCGGCATGCTGCACCCAGGACAACTCTATTGTGGGGACACTCCTAGCTCAATAGACCTCTACCACGTATGTACATTGTGAGGGAGGTGCAATCGGCGACGGAAGATTTCAGATAAAGATTTATGAAGATGGTCATCATATCCCTCGTTCTCCTATCGAGGTAATGCAACGCGTTGACTTTCCATTTCATGCATCTGAAGGTGTACTTCAGTGTAGGAACCGCGAAAATGTTCGTGGCAAGAATTTTGATCTCGGCCGGACAGCTCAGAACTCCAGAATTTTCTGTGAGTCCGTCTGTGCTTGGGTCTCAAGCTATGGCCTTGAAAAACGCCACGGCTGAATGAAATCATGACGATAGATGCGGGAGGTTTTTGAAAAAAAATTACTGCAACAAAAAAATGTAATGAAAAGCCTACAGTGCAGCTGTCGACAGCCCGGAGAAATGCGCTGTGACAAATGAATAGCGAGAAATGTGTAAATCCAAAACATTGTATCAAACTTTATCATGCATCCTCGAAGGCTCTTGATAGTATAGGGTGTTTATCACTCGTTTGAAAGAAGAAACCCCGTGACAGAAGACGAACGGAACCGTATCGCCCACACTGAAGCCCCATATATGGGAGTTATAATGGATATATATGGACATATATTCGCCATATACGACCCATATATTTGCTCAAGATATGTTGCACTGCCAATATATGTTACATATATGGGGGAATATGTGGGTTAGACATGCATGTTTCATCAATATGTTTTCCATATATGTTTTATATATGACATTTAAAAGAAATTTTAACCATATTTTTCACTGTTATAGATGAAAATTTCTATACGTTCGTATTTTCTTTTTATGGAAATGGAGAGATTTATATAGACATGAATAGGTTTCTTTAAAAACATAAAGATTTTTATATCTACGCTTAGATTTGCATACATAGGGCTGCAAAGTCGGTTAATAGATGGCGTTGATCACCGTTGATGTCGCAGATGAAGTATAGATGGTTGCCGCGCCAACTGGCAGGCTATAAGGGATATCCTTGCTCATGATATGTTGCACTGCCGATATATGTTACATATATGGGGTAATATTTGGTTAGACATGTATGTTTCATCAATATGTTTTCCATATATGCTTTATAATTGACATTTAAAAGAAATTTTTAACCATATTTTTCACTGTTATAAATGAAAATTTCTGTACTTACGTAGTTTTTCTTCTTTGGAAATTGAGAAATTTATATAGATATGAATAGGTTTCTATAAAAACGTACAGATTTTTTTATCTACGTTTAGATTTGCATACATTGGGTTGCAAAGTCGGTTAATAGATGGCGCTGACCACCGCTGATGTCGCAGATGAAGTATAGGTTGTTGCCACGCCAACTGGCAGGCTAAAAGGAATAGTTTAACTCCATGTTAGTTGACCAACAGCAATATTATCACGAGGCGCAATTTCTGTCATCGTATCATTCATAGTGAACGATTAATGACTGTGATAAATTGCCTCTCGAAGTAACGCAACCGCGTTGAACGAACCAGATGCCTTTGGCAACCAGTTCAGCGCAATTTCATTCCCAATTACAATGGTAAGCAGTTACGTTGGGTGGTAACTCACGAGATAAATGATATAAACAGTTATCGGTGTATGTAGGCTGTCGTATTTACGTTTCAGTTCTGCTGCACTATAATTAAGTATGTCAAGGTTGGTTCCATAAGAAATCGCAGATTATTATGCTCACTCCCATTCTTCGGGTTCCTTACACGTTTTCGTGGTTTTTGTATAGCTATGGCAACATATTGTGCCTATGTATTGCTAAATATAGTTCAAGTGTATGCCCACATGCTCCTTGTTTTGTTTCATAAATCACATATATGTGCAATATATGGAAATATATATGGATTCTATTAAAAATTGGCCGAATTGAATATATTGACCACATATGGATAAATATATGGAGTCCATATATTTCTTCATATATGTTCAATATATTCTCTGGGACCAATTTTTAATAGAATCCATATATATATTTCCATATATTTCACATATATGTGCCTAATGGGGACATATATGTAGAGCGATATGGGGACATATATGGGGGCTTTAGTGTGGGGTGCCACATCATTTTGAAAGTATTCCCCGTGGGAACTGCTTAGCGGGGGCAAAAAATGGTCCAGCTAGTAACGAGATTCGAAATCGGTACCTCAGAGTTTGTTACTAAAACAAGCCGTCGCAGTTGCAAGTAATGAAGAACAAAATAATAGTAAGTTATTAGCTAACTTTTACTTACAACATGCCGATTTTGTACCGGTTTCAGTCACTACAAAACAAGACATGCCTCGGTTTTGGGACATCTAATTATGATAACCCTTTCTATAAAGTAAGAGAAATACAATAAAATCTATTATTATCTCCCAGGGGCCGGTCTGTTTTTTTCTTCATCATTTATCTGTCACTTCCATCCCGTGTTTATATTGTTGGCAAAGTTTAAGTCTCTCTTTGTTGTAATTCTCATTAACAGTGCCTTCATATCCTACTGCTCTCAGGCTTATTATGTACACTGGGAGGGGTCTCCTTGTTTTGACTTAAAAGGGATGGGTTAGTAGTTCTCTGTACAGCATCTACTGCCTCACCGTTTTCAGATAGAAGATTTCTTTCCTTAGGGATTCAACCGAAGCCGAACCAAATATCCGAAGTTTGGCCAAATATTTCGTAGCCGATACCGACTTCTTCTAATCATCATCTGGAGGCTGAAAGTCGCTAATTTCACAAGGGTGAAGTATTAAATGGTCAAAGTAACGGTATATATATCACTGAAGTCGTAGGTAATATGCGGAGCACATCTAGGAATGAGTGCTTGTCTAGGGAAGCGGAAATCGCAGGGTACAAAAGTGCTTTCCTCCCGACGTTATTAAATGGCAGCGAAGCCTGGCAGACTGGATGAGCACAAGAGCAGGCTAAATGCAGCAGAAATGGAGTACCCGAGAAGTGTTGGCGAAAAAAGTAGGATGGATAGGTTTAGGAATGAGTGGATTATGATGGAATGTGGGTTGGATGCTCCATTAATGGACGTGTATGAAAGGAGTGTGCTTCGTTGGTTTGACCACGTCGAGAGAACGGGAGAGAGTCGAATAACGAAACAGATATTTGATAGCAGAATGAATGGTGTGGAACGAAGAGGTGGACAGCGAAAGTCATGGGTGAATGTGATGGAAGAGACTCTACGGATAAGGAATATTAGGAGTCTTAAGAATAGGAAAGCGTGTGTGAAGCAACGAATGAGTGCAAGAGAAGCGAAAGTGGTTTGAAAGGATAGAGCATTTTGGAGGAAATGTTTTAAAAGGGAGCTATTTTTCTAGGGCTAACGGCAATAAAAATATTCTTTGACTTTGCCTACCCCGAAAGGGAATTGTGTGATGGATATGCATGTATGTAATTACAATACATTTAAAATTTATATTAATGTATTAAGTGGTTTTGTGCGTCACTTAGTGGAGCTCCTTCATAACGAATCAAAATAAGGAAAATCTTAGCTCGTTCCACAATTATATCAATTTATTGTGACCGGTTGCGACACGAGGTATCATCTTCCGGCCAGAAGTTGATACTCTGTATCGAAACCGGTCGCAAGTGATAAATATAATTGAGGAACGAGCAAAGTTATTCCATATTTTGATTCCTGATCATGTTTACAGTTTTGTCACGACTCGATGTTAGAGTTCTAAACAAATGCATTTAATTTTTTAATTGTAAAATTAACGAAACCAAATATTTTACATGATGTTGAGTTCTTAAAAATATATTTGCTGTCAATCGCGTTAATCCGGCCAGTTTATCATAAGATCGTTTTATGTTTTTCGTGCTGATAAAACGTGTATTATGCTTTAATCAAAATCTAACGAATTGATTATTTTTGTCTCATTTTAAATGAGGAATTCCTAAAAAAATGTCGGTTTGATAAGGGCCATGGTGTCAAAAAGGCTGGAGGAAGCCACTAGGCGACAAAAATGAACCACATCCGTCGGGAATGTCGCCGGCTTGACCCGTCGGAGTGGCGAGCGAGAACTCATAAGAAAACAAGCTTTAAAATATATGGAAGTTTAATCAAGCGTATGCAATATTGGGTGGGGGGAGAGAAATAGGCAGGATTGAATCAGGGTTGTTCCAGGGGCTATTATGAAACTAATCTCACAATTAGAATTAATAATCAAAGATTAACTGTGTGATTAATCATCGCTCAACGTTTCCCTCCACACACTAGTAGCGTCTTCAGGAGAGCGAGAGATCATCCATCTTTAACTTACGTAGAGGTGCAGTTCGAAAGGTATAGGATGAAGAATAATCACAAGAAGACGAAAGAAATGAGATTTTATAGAAACAGGAAGGCGGAATTGTGTACAAGATACAAAATAGAACAAGTTCAACCTCCCCACGTGAGACATTTAAGAAGAGCCCTACAGTACGAAATTCGTCGGGCTTGCCTTTATTTCTACCACTAGTATCCTGTCGCCCACCTGGTCGATATTTACTACCCTCATCCCCAATTTTGTATTCAGTACCATAGCTACCCCACGTTGACTCACATCTCCCCCACTATAGAATACCCTGTAACTATCACTCCAATAGTTCCTGCTATCTTTCCATCTCACCTCGCACAGTCCCAAAGCTTCTCTTTTCCCTTTCTCCATTTTCTGTTTCATATTCTCAAGCTTCCCGGCCCTCATAATTGTCGTAACGTTCCAAGTTCCTATTTTTACCGCTGCTTTCCTCCTCCTCTTTTTCTTCTCCCTCCTATTACGTGTATCCTCTGATGACATTGTTGTGCAAGGATTTATTTTGATGACGACCGCGGAGGCCTTGCCTCCCCCGCTGCCGGGCACGACACCCGCCCTAGTGGGCGGCGTCCCGTAGGTGCCAGGATTCAAATATCTATGAATAAATTTCACATTAAGGGTAATTGATAGTTGGGAGGGACTCCCACCCCCGCTTACCAACGGTATTTTTAACCCCATCACGGAACTACCTTTCTTCGGGCTCCTACCCTTCGACCTATTTGGCATGGGTGGCCCTACCAGGAGCAATATTAATATCTCCTGCCAGACCAGCTATAGAGGTCATTGGAATGCATAAGCCCTTCCACCACGTCAAAATTGTTGTTTTAGGGAAGAGAGTTTTAGTATACGGCTATCAATTGTTTTTCCTTTTTTTATTTCTCTGTTGCCTGGGGACTATGCCTGTTATGTTTAACAATATTCTTTACCTTGATGACTATTTCTTGTAAGGCATTATGCATTCCATACTGAGTAATCAAATGTATCGTATAATGTGAAAAGCATGGACTATGCTTCCAACCTCCAAATTTCACTGCTACCACAAATTTTGCCGTATTATCAGTTACTACAACCCCCACGTTTTCATCTATTCCCCACTCCTTCATTACCCTTTGCAACCATTTTACAACATTTCCCTGCATGCCTGTCATTATACTGGAAACAGTCTAGTACAAAGGATTCAAACTGCAAGTATTTGGAAATTTAATGTACTGTTATTCACGAATAAAATTCACTGCTTCTGGAAGTCCAACCAACTGTAGCAATGGAATATGTCTGCCCCTTTTTCAACTCATTATTTGCCATTTCTTTCGCCGCCTCATACAACTGTGGTTCTAAAACATTCGACAATATTTTCCTATTAGGTCCATGATATGGGTTATTTAGTTTGGAAATAAATTCTCTTAAATTCTCACTCTCCTCTAGTTGAAAAAGGGAAATAAAATTACACAATATTTTTCACCAAGCTGAAATTAATCTCCTAAGTTTTCTTTGTCTGATGTTAGCTTCATTATTAAATGTGTCAAAGTTGTTTGTGTCAACGGATTTCTAGTACTTGATAAAGTCGATTGAATTGTCTGTAATGATTGTGATGGGAAGGTGATTGCAGTCTCTGTTGATTTGGAGAAGCTAGTACTTGCTCCATTGAGTGAGGTACTGGTAACCTCATCTGAATCAATTGCACATGGTGATGATATGCCTGAGGATACAGGCTGGATAGTTGAATGTAGTAGATAATTTAAATGCGTAAGGAAAGAATTACTGGATGATATCTGTTTACTACGGTTGTGCTAAGCACTCTTATCACTGTAGATAGTTGCGTTAGGGTGTCAAAAACTCTTTTAATTTTTTATTTACCTTGTGACCAATGTAGATGCAAAAAACGTATTCATATGACCGCTGCAGACGACATCGTGCTGTATGGGCAATGGACTCATGGGACTTTACCACTCCATTCCCTATAGAGCACAGGGTTGAGATATATTGGTGTTGTTGTGGTCAAAATTTCGTGTTAAGCTAAAACGTGTATATTTTCAGCATAAATGTCGGACTCGCAGTCGCGGAAGAACCTTGAATATAATAATAATAATATTGATTTATTTTTAACAAAAACAACTCCCAAAGATAAATACGTGATAAAATATGTAAAAATATTTCACAAACGGATAATACAAAAGGTTATGGTTCAGCTAGTCGGCTGTTCTTTCACATCTTATCTTTTTAATTATACTATTATTTAATTAAAAATTAAGTAGTTTGATGCTAAATACACTTCTGAACATGTTAATGCCATTGTGCTTTAAATTGAGAAATGTTTGTTGGTTTTTTGAGGCATCCCATACAGAACAGGTTGAGATATACTCGTGTTGCTTAGGTCAAAATGTCGTGTGAAGCTAAAACTGGTATGTTTCCAGCATAAATGTCGGACTCACAGATATAGCAACAAGCTATTAACAAAGAAGAAAATTTACAGTTAAAAAATTCGGATTTCAATGTGTTTAAGAGTCATATAACAATTCTCTTCCCGACTTCCAAGAATCAAGCGTAAAGTTGCCCACACGGAGGGTAATTGGAAAGCTTTTCTTTCGATCGTACAGTAGAGGATCATGAAATATATCCCAAGTAAAGTGAAGAAAGAGAGCAGGAAACCTAGATGGTACAATGCGGAAGTGAGAAAAATCGTTAAGACAACAGAGAGTATGCCACGCCAAGATGAGAAAACTACGTAGAGATTCGTCCACCGATGATCGCAATTTAATAATTGAAAAATATAAATTGTCTAAAGCAGCTACGAAAGAAGAGTTTCAGAAGGCATTCATGGAATTTTAAAGAAAAACACTACTAGTATAACAGTTACAGGATAACCCAAAATCTTTTTAGCCATTTGTAAGGAAGTTCAAGGCAATATAGCTATCAACAGTTAATCCTCTACGAAAGGAAACGGGCGAATTATTAACTAGCAGTTGGGAAGAAACAATTTATTTAACTCCTACTTGCAAAGTATTTTCACCAAGTCATCACAGATTACATCCGTCTCGGGAAATAATAATTTCCAACAAAAGATGCCGCCTATCGATATTTGCACTCACGGAAGAGAAAACTTCTTGAAATCTCCAAGTCCAAATCAATCACCAGATCTGGAAGAAATTCCTGCCCGCGCGTATAGAGAATTAGGTAGTGAAATAGCACCCTACTTGCAGAAAATATTTAGTAAATCCATCAATGAACACATAGACCTAAGGACTGGAAAATGACAAATGTCACTCCCATAAAGTGGTGATAAGGAACAGCCATCGAACTACCGACCGGTATCCCTCACATCTATCTCGTGCAAAGTCCTTGAACATATAATGGTAAGTTTACGTATGAGGCACCTCTATATGCAGAACTTACTAAAAAAAACGCAACACGGATTCATCAAGGAAAGATCTATCGAAATTTAATCAGAACTTTTTGCCCACGATATTTTAGTCTCGGGTGAAGATATGGTTCAAGTTGACGAAATTTTTCTTGACTTTAAAGAGTCACTTGATGAAGTTCCCCATAGAATGTTACTTATAAAATTAAAACCTTATAGGTTAGACGGTGGCGTATTTTTCATGAGTTAGCGAATTCGCAATCGCGTACAAAGGGTTGTATTAGACGGCACTATCTCTATTGAAGTAAAATTCACATTAGGTGTCCCACTGGGGAGTGTCATAGGCCCACTTCTGTTCCTTTTGTATATTAATGATATCCGTAAAGTAGTTTACATTAATCTTCGATTATTTGCAGACGACGCAGTGGTGTATAGAGAAATCCGTAGCCTTAATGGTAAGCAAGCGCTAACTAAAGATCTTGAGGCAATACAGGAGTGGTGCGATGCGTGGCAACTAGAATTAAACTAAAAATATGCGTTGCTATGAATTTTTGGAAACGGAAAAACTCTCCCCATAACAGCTATTTCATACACTACAGCCAATAAGAGAATATAGAATCGGTTAAATACCTCGGAGTTAAACTGACTAATGATCTCTCGTGGGGTAAACTTATTCGGGAGATTACAGGCCAAGCTAATCGTAAATTGGGATTTCTTAAAAGAATACTTGGCAAGTGCGACGATTAAGTTTATATTCATCCATTCATAGTAAAAACTTCAATTCAATAATGAATGTAGTTAAACTGGACGATATTCTAGTCCATGAATCGTGGATTTTTTTGTTATTATGCAGTGGATGCTTCGGGTTTCAAATAGGAGGTTCACCATGGTAAGTTCCAAAAACTCAAACACTTCAGCGTTACTCCATTTCATTTTTCAATTCAAAATGAAAAAGAAACACGTGTTGATAAACGCGCTCGTTACTAACTGAACAGCGACTGTGTGAACGTGTGACCGAGTGTCCCCCATGTGCTAAAGTCAATTGGCGCCCACCAAACACTGAACCCCTTAAATGGCCCGATGCCTTGGATCCGACTGCATCTAGATTTCATCTTGCTTTGAGGTCAAAAATGTTTGATTGGTGTCGATAGTTTTTCAAAGTGGGTTGGAGGCAGTGGCGGATACAGAAAAAACTCAAGGGGGGGGGGCGCAAGTTATCGCGACGATTGTTGCTTTCAAACTGACTGCCTGGCAGCGACTCTGCTTCCCTTATATATGTAGCTCGGTTGTTTCGAGAATATTCGGAGCCAGAATGTTAGCTTCCAGACTTTTAAGGAGTGTGAACAAATACAAACAGTAGAATATTCGCGACTTTTCTCGAACAAATGCCAGACAGAATAACGTATCGAGATCACTAGAATGGCCGCGACTTTTCTCGTAGGTTAGCTATCTATGTGCCAGACAGAAACGTATAAAATACGATGACGCGCGCGCGTGCTACATAAGAAAGTACAACTACTCGATAACTCGACTCAGAGTCGACTAACGAAAGACACGAACGAATAGGGTGCGGGCTGACGCGCGGGCGGCAATGCGACGGCCCCGCAAGGGGGGGGCGCGCGCCCCCATATGTATCCGCCACTGGTTGGAGTGTGGCAAATGAATGTCACTACTGCTAATGCTGTTATTTGTAAGTTAAGAACTGTATTCACTACATTTGGGTTACCCATTGATTTCGGACAACGGTCCACCCTTTGATAGCACTGAGTATTTGATGTTTTGTACTCGGAATAACATCATTGCTACACACAGACCGCCCTACCACCCTCAAGCAAATGGGCTTGCAAAACGTGGAGTTCAAACCACAAAAACAGCACTAACAAAAACCATAATGATAAATAGCAGCAACCCTATAGAACTTGGAGTCATTCAAATATTACGTAAGACGTTTAGGGGAAGAGGGGGGTTGAGTTTTCCTTGCGTTGTCTTACATAGGAGAGTGAGGAGGTCCGAGACAATCTTACCTAAGGTTATAGTCACTTCTTATATCGATCATATTTTTCATTATTGTCGGACAAAAAATTGTCTTTGTTGGATTACCGCGGCGGCACGCTTGCATTTACGCTAAATTAAAAAAAAAACGTATGATCATTTCTTTGCGATTGTATTTTCTGTGAATCGCGAAATCTCGAAAACTGATATCTATATCCGACTAAAAATCAAATTTCTAAATTTATCTATTATTATGTAACAAATAAAAGCACCTGAGGGTGTGAGTTTAATTTTTGCACAATTGGACGGGGTATCGTTCATAGTACCTATATCGTTATGTATGTGCATAGTTCTAAAAATATATGACAACTTACGTAAGATGGGGAGGGAATGGGTTCATGAAATCTTACTTTGTCTTACATGGGGGAGGGGAGGGATTAAAAAGCAGCCAAAATCGACTTACGTTTTACGTGAATGGCCCCTTAAATTGTGCAATTTTCTCATACAATATAGGAACACCCTCTGCACTGTGACCAATTTGACACCTGCATAGCTACTGGTAAAATTTGAATCATGTACCTTGGTCAACTGCCCAAGACCTCCCAAACCAAATTATTGCACTCCCAAGAGTATTGCATTCAGTATTGGAGACCTTGTGTGGATGAAACGACACAAGAAACACCTCAGCAGGGAGAAATTGTTTACTGTGCAAGTCAAAATATGTATTATGTAAAATGTAAAGATGGTCTTTTTAAATGTAGTACTAACCAGCTTAGTTTGCATAGTGCAAACTTAAAGAAGCCTATTGTAGAGAGGAGGGCGCCCAATGTCGACCACCGGGATCCTGTAAATTTTCCCTTCTCCCCAGTGTTCGGCAGGGTCAGGCACAGCCAGTGGCGGATACAGAAAAAACTCAAGGGGGGGCGCAAGTTATCGCGACGATTGTAGCTTTCAAACTTACTACCTGGCAGCGACTCTGCTTCCTTTATATATGTAGTTCGGTTGTTTCGAGAACATTCGGTGCCAGAATGTTCGCTTCCAGACTTTTAAGGAGTGTGAACAAATACAAACAGTAGAATATTCGCGACTTTTTTTGGAACAAATGCCAGACAGAATAACGTATCGAGATTACTAGAATGGCCGCGACTTTTCTCGTAGGTTAGCGTTGCTAGACAGACACGTATAAAATACGATGACGCGAGCGCGTGCTACATAAGAAAGTACAACTACTAAATAACTCGACTCAGAGTCGACTGACGAAAGAAACGAACGAATACCGTGCGGGCTGACTGGCGGGGGCGGCCCCTCAAGGGGGGGGGGCGCGCCCCCCATATGTATCCACCACTGGGCACAGCCGCCTATGAGGGAGATTGAAGTGGTCCCTGGTGAAAGTGGTGTCGTTGTGCCCCCTGTTCACGTTGAGGTGCCCGCTCTTAAGCCGTGTTTACACGATGCATTTACCCGCGCAAGTACGTGGCTGGACAGATGCGTGAACACATTCACCAAATTAGAACAGGGGCTATTTTCTGTCCACGCATTCACGCATTTGCGCAATTTTGAGTGTTTACCCAGTGAAATTTTGATGGTGATTGTGTTCACGCATCTACCCGCGCGGGTAAATGCATCGTGTAAACACGGCTTTACATCAAGTGATGATGCAGTGGTGCCAGAATATGTACAACCCATGAGGCGCTCCCAGCGTGCTCATAGACATGTCTAAAGTTAAATTTGTAATTTTACCTATATTTTAGGGTCAGAGCCATTTTGATTTCATACTAGCATTGATTTTGAGAAGAAAAAATGTATTTTTTTATAAATGTTGTTTGATATTTCGTTATTTTCGTATCCCTGTGGAAAGGGAAGGATGTCATATATTCTGTCACGGACACCAATTAGACTCTTTTAGCGCGCTTGCGCAGCTTGCGAATTACACTATTTTGTTTTGTGAAACAACGTATTTATTTGCTTGCCCCCCCGCAGGTGACGCCAGTGTATTGCAATCCCTCGCATTGTATGGTTCAAATAAAGACGAAGTTACATCGAAATGAGTTTCCTTAATGAAGAAGCACGAGGGAAATACTCAATTCGGCAGCAAGATTAGAAACTGGGTTTTTAATCGCTGAAGAAATGTTGATAAAGCTGCACTTCCAGGTAACTTTCGTCTTTTGAGTTAACATTATTAATTGTGAGGAATAGACATAATTATGCCCTTCAAGTTGTTGCATTTGTGCTGTTTTAGCTGACGAAAGTTACCCTAACGAGTACACATACCGCAATATCCTCTCCAGTTAAGGATGATGGTTGACTTCCATCATTTTATTTTTGGTTTTCATGCGAGGGGAATAGCTTTGAAAGAAATCAGCAATCGCATAAGGTTCCTTTCTTTAACCTTTGATTGCATTAATATGAAGATTATAACTGCGGTTGCATAATCCAAATGTAATAATTAACAATGTATTGATGATTTTTACAGAAGATTCATAGTCATATAATAGTAAAGATTCATCTTTTTCTTTACCTTCGTAGTATATCCCTCCAGACGATTACGAAGGTGCTACTAATCTAAGAAGCATTGCGATTGTGGTAACATCTGCATCCCCGTAAGGCCTATTCAAGCCAGTAGGTAGGTACCCTATTGTTTGTAGATTTGAATGCTCTAGTGCCCTATTATCTTGGAGGCACTTTACCTTCGTTTGAGATCAGGTGTCTCCTGATTGGTCGACCTTGCCTTGCATTTCTGCCTTCCCTTTCATTCCGAATAGATTTTACGGTGGGTTAGGTGTTAGAGAAGTGGAAATCAGTGTCTGGGTTAAAATTATTGTTTTCGTTTTCCTTCCCTCTCATCTAAACCTTGGCCATCATCTCATAAGCCTGCAGTCTTTAATCATCCACTTCCTCTGCGACCAAGTTTCTGAGCCATTTTCATAGGCTCATATAGGTAGTGTTACAATGCATAAGCGTGTCCCGACACACACTATTCCATGGAAATGCAATGATTGTGTATGCCATTATAGATATATACTCATAAATTCAATCACACTCGTTCAAGACCGTGATGAAGAGGAGGATGCTAGGCAAGGGGGGAAGGAGAAGAAAGAGAATAGATTTTATGGATGGGATGGAGAAAGGTAGGGCGTATGCGGAGATGAAGAAAGAAATGCTAGAGGTAGATAAGGCCTGTACCTGTAAAAATCTGCTATGAATTTCATGAAACCTACCTTTAACCGATAGATTACCTTCCTAACTAACATACTTTGACATTAGAAAATAGACAAGAAGACTTAGAAAGAAATAGAAAAGCACCAAATCTACCTTTATGGCAAAACTGACAATATATTCCATGTTCTGTCCTCACTGTGTACTATGAACTTTTGCCTAGTCCAAGGTTGGGGCACTAGACAGAAGTTTACCTCTAGCAAAAGGCATAGGCGTATCTAGAAGCATATGAAGGGGAGGGTTTTACATGGGGGGTATTCCATACCACCCATGTTAAACAGGGGTCCAGGAATTTTTAAAAATTTACATCTCTAAATGACTTTTTGAAGGTGTTCTATTATGTTATGGAAGGTGATCTCTTGGTGTTACGTTTTTTTATCAATGGGATGGGGTTACAAACCCCAAAACCCCCCTGGAAACGCCTATGGCAAAAGGTATGCGTAATTATGCTTAAGACTGAATTCTTAGTTAAGAGATATTTTATGATTATATTGCCCAATATTCAGCTCTCCTTAAATTAAAAACATTTGATATGGTGAAAATATATATTTGAGAGAGGAAAAGAGGATTGGAGAGATAATGTGGATGGTAGAGGATGCAAGAAAAGGTCACAAACTGTAAAACTTACCTTGACAAAATATGTGAGTACCTATACTATAGGGTGATGTTCATTGAAAAATTACCTTATTTTCCAGAGTTTTAAGGTTATGTGTAACACAGTGTAGTAATTTTCCACAATATTGATGAAATTTTTACAATATTATTTGTTATTTTCAATGGAGTGACACAATTTTGGCACCCTTCTTTGATATAATAATAATATTCATTATAAGATTCAATAAAATCAGGGTTAGCCACTGGAAAGTAATACTCAATATTATATTCTGTGCCAAGTTTAGGGATAAACCAAACTTTGAAGCATTGACTTTCGATGTTGGTTTTATTTTTTGGTCATTAACATGTGCATCCCCTCCTGTAACACATCCTCCATTCGATTAATCCTCGCCTGTCTCCTTCCCCACTCGTTGAATATCTTTATCAACCAACCAACTCATTTATTCTCTCTCTCCCACCCATCAATGCACCCTTTATTAGGTGTGTGACTTTCGAATTGTGAATCAATTATTTGTATCATTATCATTGGTGGCCCCAAGGGGGGCAATTGCCCAAAAAAAAACCCGGCGTATTTCTTTGTTATAGACCTTAAATTAAAAGCCTCAATTAATTTGTCAATTTTATATAAACTAAAACTGTTTTCAAAACCACAAGCTAAATGCGAAAGGAAATAGAAATAAAAATAATTTTGGAATTAGTCGAAACTTGGTGGTGATCGAAAAGGGAAATATGCATTTAGTAAAAACTTGCTCTTCTTTAAAGGCAAACTTTTGCTTCCAAATCACTTATAACTTGGCATTTTGCACATAGTGTGCTACGAATTTCTGGGAGGAGACCCACAAACCCCTTATATGGGGGGTATTCCTTACCTAAGAGCCACTGGTGCCCCCCCCTGAACCTTCGGTCTGGAGCCACCCCTGATCATTATTACTATGTATCACTAAGGTAATCTGTTTAATGTAGGTTTCAGCATAAGCGAGTACTCTAGATTTTTACAAGCACAGGCCCCAAGAATAAAAAACCCTTATACAATTTCTTTCTTCATCTCAGCATATGCCCGACCCCACATCATCCTTTCCATAAAGCCCATACACTCTCTCTTTCTTCCCCAGCACTGCTCACCCAACATCCTCCCCTTTCTCACAGCCTTCAGTAGCCCTTTGCTCTCATTATATATGCCAAACACCTGCCTGGTATAGACTTGCACAAATCTATAAATACTAATCATTAATTTTTACGGAAAGGGAAAGGGGTTAGATTACTAAGAGAGCCATCACTCTGTAGGTGAACTAGATAGAACTCTTGTGGGTGAACATTTAAACATGACCAAAAAATGAGGACCTCTATCCCTGTTACACCAAAAGTTGTCTTCATGCCAAATAGTTGTAGATTTTGATTTTTAAGTGCCCCAATACAAATGGAATACAGTATAAGATCACTAATCCAGATTTTCTAATAGCCAAAGTATCTGAATAACAGAACTATTATTGTATATTTTTCAAACTTGTGCCATTGAAATAATTGAATATGTAATTTTTTTTAACTATATAACTTAATATATTTATGTTGTTCCAAACATGTTGGTTTTCTGGTTTTGGGAGTAAATCAGCTTGATTTACCAGATTTAATGCATAATAATATTTTTTGGATTTGTCATTCATTAGTCGACAGAGCAGAATGAATAATTTTGCATTAGATTACATGTTTTTAAAATTAGGGATATTAAAAATTTACTTCACGACAAACATATTTTCCTCAATATTTGCATATCATATACTACTTCGGGATAATTTTTTTACAGCACTATAGCTCTTTTGAAGTTGTGCTATCTAAAAACTGCAACTATCTTTTTTATGGATGTGGCAAGATCCCAGACATTTCAAATAAGGTATCTCTTACAGTATATCATTGTTTAACATGAGACAATTCCAAGAAAAATGAAACATCAGTCCAAGTGGGGACTCCAAACTGAGAGCTGTAAGATGCCAGGAAGGTGCATTCCCACATGTCTATCATTGCTAATCCCATAACTGGAGTTGCCTAATGATAAGGATATTTAAAATTTTGAGAGCCAAAATTCTGGGAAAATTAAAATTCCTTCAAGAAAGCCGATATAGAAAGAGGACAGTTGGTAGTCCTACATTGAATTAAGAGCTGGATCTTGGGTCACCTGGACACAGGAGTGGATTAAAGTTATTTGAGGGGGAGTGGGGGGGGGGGAAGGATAGCTACTTTTTTGGAGGGATTGTGGGGAATGGACTTCTGGCCACTTTTTTTTTCCTATTTTACCAGGAATTTAGGGGGGTTGTCTGCCTCCCCTGCACCCTCCCTTAATCTACCCCTCCCTGGACAAGTAGTGTCAGCCATAAGTAAGCTTTCTGGCTATTAAAAAGAAATATTTTAAATATTACATTAGAAAGATATATTTTAAAAAGAAATATAAAGAGGACCTGATGATATCGCTCAGCGAGGAAACATAGGTTGTAATAAAAATCTATTTATGTGGAACTCACAAAGTTTTTCTTTTCAATTATGAAGCTGTTCCATAAAGTTACGTCTGAAACCATTAACTTCAATGCACCTTGATAAAAACTTGGGTAGTGCGAATTGATACAATGCATGAAGTCGAAGGTTTTAAGTTGGCTATTTCTATTTTTTCATCCAAATCTGTACTTCAGCGGCAAGACCAATAAAATATGTAGTCAGTAGGCTTAGGTAATGTGTTGATTTACATCAACTTGAAGTAGAAGTTCGATAAAAGAAAAATGCAATTAATTTGTGTCATCAACTGTTTGATTTGTGAACAATATCTTTATCTGAATTGATAACTAGGATAATAATCTGGACTTTGATAATGCACTTCAATTGGAAAAAAATATTATTCATTTTTTCTATTAGGCATGCTGTGCTTATCTCATTTAAAAAATTCAGAGCTGAGTCCCATTCTGGAATGGTGGCTGGGTGCTGTCACCAGAAAGAGGTTTAACTCTTTTTCCTTTAGCTTTGAAAGGGTTAACATGATTCTGAAGAATTTGAAGTGAGGTGTCACTTGCTGCTTCTTACTTTTTTTGCTCAACCTGCTTTAAAGACAGTTAGGTTAACTAAGTTTTTCATGAGGAAATGATTTTCAAGAGAAAGAACTGAATATATTACTTTAAAAATAATGTGCAGTAGCTTGCAGTAGATGCTTGCCACAAATCATTGTAATAGAAGATTCTTTTTCTGGCTTACAATATGCGAGGGCCTTTTAATAGCTCAAGTGTTACAGTGCCAACAATTAAGAAGTGAATGCTTTTAAACCAGAAAATTTTGGGAGGAAAATCAATTATATGTTAAGCTGGACTGCTTAAATTTTCAGTCTCTGTTCTTCTGTTCTAGGATACCCTTGTATGCTCTCAGGCTGAGAACAAACCAGTGTTGTATCATTTTTTGTCCTTGGGAGCAAATGTTCAAGTCACAGGGAAGTACATATAAGTTCAACTTACCTTTGATCACATGGAGACATTCTATATTTTTGTGAGTGCTAAGCAATGAGAACAATAATAATTGAAAATGTAGAGAACAGCTAAGTCATAATGACTAACTTATGTCATTCAAAGTACTCCCCATTAAATAAAATCTTCAAACTTGGTCATTTGAATGTGGAGATCCAATGTTTGTTCTACTTAATACTAGTTTATAAAATTATAGATACCTGTTAATGAAAAGCGATTTTACTTGCTCCTTGTAAGTGAACATTGTTTCATGAATCACACATAATAATTTAAATTATATTTAGCATGGAGATAAAATCACGCTTGCCTAATAGTGTTTGCAACAAAGTGGCCATGTATTCAAGATCTTGAGACTGAATAATACAGATGATTATAAATTCTAGTAAAGATGTGATATGACTCTCAAGGAGGTTCTCTTCCATCAGTTCATGAGTTCAGTTCACTTAGGTTGCTGAAAATCCTCATACGCATCAAAATTTTCTACACTAACTGATGACTTCTAACTAGCTCATACTCCTCCTCTGAAAATGCATAAAGAGGAATGGCTCATGTTAACATGCATATTATTCCTGTTTTTATCATGCCACGGACGAGCTCAAGAATTAACAATAACGAGCATTTGAGTAATTAGGGAAGCAGTAGGAAAATGTGCTGATAGATTGGAAGGATTGCTATATGATTTGACGTTGGTGAAGATGGAATTAGGAAATTAAAGATGGAAATGAAGCTACATTTCAGAAAAGGATCAAAAGATAAAAAAATTGTTTATAGAGGAAAGTGAGTGTCATGTGGTGAATTGGGGAACTACTTTACTTGACTTGTTTTCACCAAGGTCACAAGTTTTTATTTAGTACTGGATACTTACTTGAATTTTTAATGAGAGAATAATGGAGATGTCATCCTATGTTTAGCATATTAGATCATAACAATACACATTGTATGCTAAAAAGAAACACTCCTATGTTATAAAGCTTATGATTAAAAAAAATTATATTGCAAAATATATTGTACCAAACAATTTCCATTGCATGCTTAACGATCTACAAAAAATGAAAGGTTTGGCAGAAATTTAGGAAAAATTCGATGCATGGCTAATTAACGAAATTAAAATTAGTTATCTCTTATTGCTGTCATATTTTTGTGGCACAATCACATTTATTGCTTTCATAGGAAATTGTTTCAATATCACTTATATGTATTAACTATAAGTTACTACGTTAAATATATATGTTAGGTGCAATGTAATAAGTATGTCTACTCTATTCTTGATAAATGATAATTAATTATTTTGTAACTTGGGTGCTTTGTATGCTAATAAGGAACCTTCTGAAAAGCCACATGGCTTAGAAGGACATTGTATTTATATGCAATAAAGTCATTTAATAAGTTAAAAAAAAACGAATGCATGAATACAAATATTCTCTCATTTGTACTTATGTAGTCAAATGTTTTTTCTTCCCTGTAATCTATGCAGTTTTGTATGTAATTGAGGTGAAGTACCCATTCATTTTCAAGTGACTAACAATACTGCTGTCTTTATAAAACTCTTCACATATTTATAAATTCTGTATACCTATCAATAACGTCAACGACTATTTTCTACTACTCTTCACATTTCTTTTCAATTATTATACTGATATAATGGTAATCTACAGATTTGTGATACAATGTTGGGTATGATGTAGGTAAGTTAAATAATCAAATCAGGAGAAACTTTTCATTTCCTTCAGAAGTCGTTTTCCATATAATGAGGAAAGTTTTGGTCCCTCTACACAACTTCCTGGTGATCTATACAACAGCCCCTAAGGCACTTAAATGTAACTTCTGAATAATAACGTGCATGGATACCCAGGAATAAAGGATATGCGTTATATTGCCAAACATTATGAAAAATTGATGCACTTATGATTTGAACTTTGAATAACGTGCAATGATACCCAGGAATAAAGGATATGCATTATATTGCCAAACATTATGAAAAATTGATGCACTTATGATTTGAACTTTCAACTCCTTATGTAAATATTTATAAAGATTTAAATGATAATTATACATCCTGTATTGACCACATTCTATGACAATTCCTTCCAATCTATTACATTTAGATGAATGCACAACCATGCCAGGAATGGCAAAAAAAAGTCTGGTGGGATTCAAACACATAACATCAAGTCAGCGAGAAAGGACTCACTCCCACCAACACTGAGGTTGGCCAAAAATTCTTGAGGGCATGAATATACAAGGTAAGAAACTCATATATCATGATAAGGTCCAGCAGTTACTTTTCAAATGAAAATCCTCAACAATTACATTAATTGGGTTAACCAATTCAGAAATAGTTGATAAAAAAAGCATTACATATAAGAGGTTTTTCACATGTCAATTCTGTCTTCAATGCTACAGTTACAGCAAATATTATCGTAGATCTATGTTTATAGCTCCAGACTCAACAACTTCTAGGAGAGATCTACCTGCTTATGTGAAACAGACAACTGAGTTGAAGACTATGGTAGGAACTTCCTTCGGTATTGTCTTGTGCCATAAAATAGTTCTAAAAATATTTTAGCGCCAAGATTCAGTAGTCCATTTCTCTTTATACAGAATTGAGATATAAGGTTTTAAGAGGCCACTAATTGGAGATACAAAAGGATAGGATTAACCTCAAATAAGTCCTCAGATGCATCAACCCAGGGGATTTTCTTCTTATTCTGTGCCATCAATGACTTAAGTATCTTCAATACTTCAATAGATTTGCTAAAATTGGCTACTCATGTGGTTGCACTCTCCGGTACTCCACAGGAAAATACGTAAATGAGTTGCTAAAACCAAGCAATCAAAACCCACGTCTATGCGATTCCTTAGAATTCTGTTCTTGAAAGTTCTGGATCAACGATGTTAAACCAATGGAAAGGAAATCTATAAATGTCAGTGAGACAAAAAAGTGCTTCATAGAATAACACTGATGCATTTATGAAACAAGTCGTGCATTTACCAAAATCGTATGGTTAATCGTATGGTTGTAAAATTGTCGTTAACGACTAAGCAATTCTGGCCTGTAACGCTGAAGATACTAACACCATAATAATTCATGATTCGCCCACTCAAGATGAATTTCCAAGTGACATGAAATCCGTAATAACTCTCTTGGTATTCCGTTTGCCTATAAATGCATCCCTTTTAAACAATATTTAACTACATCACCGGTCAGAAAATTTTTGACAATGAAAAAAACATTTTGCTTCTCCTCCAATGACACTGCCGTTGTTGGTACGACTGACTCCAGTAGTACCACAGTTGAAACTGGGCTGAGGATCGTCAAGGGCTGTATTGAGGTCGGTGAGTAAATTTTGTTTGTTTTTCCAATTTCCTGCCCTCGTGCGACTCAAATTTTAATAGATGGGAGCTAATACAATTGACGGATAACATTAAACATTAGTTTTATTGTTCATCTTACCTGTAATGTAACAAATATCACGAAATTCCGTATTTTCTTTTACACCCACCTGCTTGACAACTTCTCTTAGCTGGACGGTCATGTGGGTATCGAAAGTTGTTGTCGATTTATATCGATATTTTAGTCTACTCCCGCGGTATTTTCAATTTTGCTTATTGGCGAGCTGCAATTCCTTGCTATGGCTTTTGGCATGAAGGGTGCTCCAATTTATAATTTTGTAAACGTAATTAAGAAAAATCATTTTCCAAGGAACGGACGTGATTATTTGTAATGGGGTGCTAAGTTTGGTTTTGAATTCGCGCAAATGGGCATGTTTACTTGATGATAAAAACATTTGTTTAGGTATTTTCTCGCGCGAGTAAATGAATCATGTAAATAGTGCTTTAGGCTATTTTGAAGTCTGGCAGGAACTATTGACGTTTAAAACGCTCTTTATTATGGTCGAATCCTCGTCGGTTCGGTATGATATGTTGAATTATAAAAAAGAGACAACGCTGAAAGATAATTCCGAGATGTCAGGCATTATAAGATTCCCAAATTTGTTCCGTTTTGAAATAATAAAAATTATGTGATTCTATTAAAATATTCGACGTTTATTGCAAGTTCATATAATTGTTATCAATGTTTTTACAAGGTTTAACTACACAGAAGTGTCATAGTTTTTAGCGCTTATGAAATTTGTGATTGTATTACATTGCTCAGCGCCTGTGAAAATGTTTGCAATGCATAGAATATTAGTGGCACACATCCGTTATCTATTTTCAAGTATAGAAGATATAAAAGGCCACGCGTACGTAAGTATAATTCTGTTCCTAGGCTTATTGTTAGTAATAAATATGTGCGGCAATAGATGGAAAGCGAGCTCCTGTAAACGTTCTCCACTAACTGACACCTGGCTCGGAAGTATGAATTTTTCAAAATACACCTATCATTTGTCAGAAAATAAATACATTTTAAATAATTGTAACGAACCATCGAGGTGATTTTCAAGTCATTTAAATTATTATTTATTAATTATTAAATCACACATTAATTTCTATTTAAATATTTACATTAATCATTACTTTTTGGCTATTTCGCCAATGTTTTAGCCCGTTTCAGCAGGCTTTTCAACTAGTCTATTATGAAGTAGAATACGTTCTGGCTATAATCAACATAATATTGTTAACTGCTATTTCTAAGTAGATGCGTGTTAGCAGTGACCGATATCCCATATAACATTTATTTTTAAGCCGTAATTCAAAGTAATATAATGGAGTGTTTGATTACAAGAGGCTTGTAGACTTACGAAGGTAGATGAGTGAACTCACGTTCATTTTAAAAATCGCATCGTGTAAACACGATAACTTGCGCGAATGCGCGAGCACATGTCCATGAATTAGCCGCGGTTCTTATTTTGAGCACTCGTTCTCGCAATAATTCTTGCATCCACTTGCGCGAGTACATGCCTCGTGTGGATTGGCCTTAATGGGGAAACAACTTTTTCAATCATCTCTGATTACCAATATGTTATTTTCACTTTTGTGACTAGAACTGTCCTCTTAACGGAATATGCTAACGTTTGATGATGCCATGGAGATATATGCGTCTGAAGAAGCCGGATTTTGTTTCCAGTAATGTCTCTTATGGAGGAATTTTCTCCTCTTTTTAAAATTAATTCGTTTCTGGAAAAGTTGGCCTTCTGCCGACGTTCAAAAACGCATACACTGCGCGAAAATCATCAAAGACTGTTTTACATATTTTTATATGCCTTGTAGGTGAGTTGAAATGGTTTTTCGTAATCTTTTAAAGAAACAAAGTTATGGCTCTTTCCGAGACTCGATGACATCATACTAATGCAGACTTGCAAACGCTCGTTGGCGATCAATGGCAAAAAAATATTCAGGGGCAATTTCAAATTTATATAGATATTAGAAAAACTCTCTCTCCTGTATTTACGTCAAGGTAAAACCTTTTTCTGTACAAATATGGTACTACTATACAGATTTTATCTGTGAAATTAATATGATCTGGTGAATAACATGAAATTACGTAGAAATCACAGCGACGAAAACTTGAATGAATATTGTCTTTCATGTACGATGCTTCGTAGTGGCAGCTACCCACAAGGCATGGTTCCTCGGTCCACTGTTTGTTTACACTGTGGATTTAGTAAAAAATATCTGTTGCATAGAAGCGTTCGGTAATAGAAGGAAGCTGATTATGGGGAGGGGAGGAAAGAGAATAGGTTTTACGGGCGGGATAGAGAAGGATAAGAAGTATGCTGAGATGCAAAAAGAAGTTTGAGTAGACAGGGCCCTGCAGATAAAAAAATCTAGAGGATATTTCATTACTTACTTCGCATAAACCTACCTTAACCGGTAAATAACATAATAATAATAGCATGAAAAATATAGGCATGGAAATACATTCCTTATATTTTGCTGTGCCATAAAGTATTACGGTGCCATATTTCTCTGTGGCTCTGCATTTACGAATTTCAATCGAAGCTGTGACTTTATTACTAGCAACGGATATCTGTCATATCGGAAACTGCTAACTTTTACATTATTTTCTCATTAACCGTGATAGGATTAAATCAATTTATTATTCTACGAAGTTGCAAATCCTCCCATTTGTTACTTCTGCGAAACAACTCGACGGTGTTGTCATCTAAAGAGCAGTGTCATGGCGTCTTTTAGCCTTTTAGTGGGTTACTTTTGAGATACGATTGTTCGTCATAGATTTGTTTGAAAGAAAGTCTATGATGTGTTATTTTGGCTTGTGTAGCTTATTAATAAGTAATAGAGCGAGCGACTTGGAGGCTCAGCAGCGCGTTCAACAGGGGAAGAGAGAAAATAAAAGGAGATGAGCTGTTTTAGGTCACGAATTCTTTCGTGCGGAGCAGGAAGGAGGGAGGCCGACCATATGAGTGAGTCACTTCCCCCAGTCAGTCGGCCATTGGGGAACCGTGAGGTCGTGACCCCTGCTGATTTCTTCGCTTATTTTTTTATATTCCCCTTCGAGCCCGCCGTCTCGGGTTGTACATTTTTGTGTGCCTCACTGCTCCCTTGTTTCTTCCAATTTTTACAATATTTGATTTAGAAAGTTGAGTTTAGTGTTGATAATGAAGATATAAAATGACAAAATCTTCGATCGATCAAGCACATTCTATTTATGTAGGATTTGATTTTCTCCCGGCGAATAGTTGAGGTAAATTCTTCGTGGGTTTCCGTCCGGGTTAGTGACTCCCATCTTCTCCTTTGCCAACGTTTCGAATGAAGACTTATCCTTAGGGCCGTTGATCTTTGTCATGAGGGCCGAGTGTATCAACGGCCTTGATGACGAAGGATAAGTCTTCCTTTGAAACGTCGGCAGAGGAGAAGATGGAGTCACTACCCCGGACGGAAATCCGTGAAGAATTAACCACATTCTACACAATTTACGAATGATTAATTCATGGAAAATAGTCTCACAGATGATCTTGGAGGTTACAGTTTGTCAAATATCCTTCTGTTTCATTTTCAATCATTGCATTGGTGGTAAAATACTTGAGAAGTTTCCATGGCGACTATTTTAGCTAAAACAAATGGGGTATCTCGCCATAATCAGTCTATCTGTTAAATTGTTTGGAGGGGTGGTCCTCCTATGCGTACGGCTGCTGTTGCCCTTGTCTGCAAGTGGCAGGCAGGACATGCAAAATGACCCTAACCGTCGAAGCACGTTAAACTGAAATACTAATAATACTATTAAATAATAGAAGCTTTCACTTTTGTCACGCCTTCACTATTGCAAAGTAAAATTAGGGTACTTATAGATTGTTTGTGTACGTTGAAATTGGTTTGTGTAAGTTAAAATTAGGGTATTTCTATTGTTGACGACCAAGGGGTCTAGTCTCGAACGCCGTGATAATTATCTTTTCGAAATTTTCAATGCTATCGCAAGATTCCGTTGATTCAGCGTTCATGAGCTGTGATATCTTGCCCGCATGACATAACTATTGATTGTAAAGTATCGAGTGGTTTTATAGCATGCGATATTTCTACGAAATCATGTGGCAGCTTGTTACTTTCGCGTGCGATAATGATCACACAATGTCGAGAATTGAACCTAAGGTGGTCGATTCTCGAACGCCGCGCCGTGATGATTATCATATATGGCAATAATAATGCTATCGCATGGTTCCGTCGATTCAGTATTTTTGAGTAGCCTCATCCTGTCCGTATGTGATGGTTATTACTGTTTCAAGTGGTGGTGTGGCGTACGTTATTGTGTAATTTTCGCATGCTATAATTATCTCTGCGTTCGAAAATTTACCCCAGCATTTCGTTACGAAGTAAAATTATCATCCAGCTCCGGCAAAAATAAATTAATTAGTGGAAATACGAAACTCGTTGTAAAGTTTTAAATTCTCGTATTTCTCGCAATTATGAAAAACTTCTACAGAGATCGTTTCACTCTCCATTTATGTCTTCTAACGCCTTTTCTTCATCCTTTTTCTCTCTTCAGCTTTGCATACTTACGAACACTTTTTATTCCATCTATCATGCCTATCCACTTCTTCACCTCTTCGATATTCAGCATCCCATTGACTCCAATCACTTGTTCCATCCACCTGCTCAGCCTCCAGCACTTATTCGTTTGTCTTATTTTACGTCCATCAAATTTCTCCATCCTGTACTTCGGCGCCACTTCAAAATCTCTTACAATTAGTTCTCATAAGGGTTTCTGTGAGAGGTGCACAACATTTGGACAAAACGACACAATAATGGATGAATGGAAATACGTTAACTTTTCCATTCCATATTTGCCCAGAGATCCTGTCATCATTGTCTTCTATGCCGAAGGCCTCTTCAGTGTGCTCTTTTATTGCTTTTTAAAATCTCTGTAAACCACGACCTTATTCATCCAAAATGCCTCCTTAGTAGTTTTGAGTGCTCCACATGCTCCTGTTTCTGCCCTTCTACTTTCTACTTTAGTTTGTATTTATTTTTCGTCGAAAAACTCAACCCAATCCCGTTTCCCTGTGATTTGTCGTCTAGAATTCGGGGCGGTGTGGTGGTTTCTCATCCTGAGGGTTCGGGTTCGAATCCCGACAGTGGCAGATGTTTTTGTCGTGTAATCTCGATCCATATTTGCCTTATAGCATATAAGTGGATCACTTCAAGTGTTGTACTCTGTCCGTCGGATGGGACGCTGAACTTATGGACCCCTTAGCACATTTCGTTTAGAGCGGAATTCGAGATCCTAATCAAATCAACTATGACCAATGCCGACACCAATCTTATCCCCCAAATATCAAATAGTCCTTCTTTCCCTTTATCCTGCCAACCTATCCTTGCCGACGATAATAATCTCAGTCGTCGGTCGCTTCCCTAAATATATAAACCAACTGATTTGTCACCTTACAGATGCAGACTCTTCCTTAAAGGTTTTATACCTAATTCTAAGGTTTATGGATTTATTTATTTTCTACTATGATATGTCTTCTCAGACGTTTCCTTCTCAAAATCAGTAGCTTGTCTATGGATAGGCGGAAGGGGGCGTCCGTTCCGGGCGGTACTTTTGGAGCGGCATTTTTGGCTCGAAAAACAATTTTTTACACTTATTCAATATGTAGTCAGAAGAATTATACTATCAGATAACCCGAGTGTTGACATTTGTAATTAATTGCAAATACCTGTTGATTAAGTAATATTTCTATGCTATCTATGGAGCATTAGCAAATAAACGAAATAAATTTTGATGGTATCATAAATGATTTAGCTATGAAAAAGCAAGGAAACTGATTTTTTATATTTGAAAATTTCATTTGTAAATTAAATTAATATAATTATTTTTCCTTTACTCAATTTTCAAATTGTTTCTAAGTAATATTTTGTCTATTATTCATTTCTCAAAGGAAGGGCGGAAAGTGTGGTATCGCCGCGGGTGGCTCAAGCTGTTGTTACTACGATACCTACTGCTGGAAAGTACATATTTTTTCCAAATATTGAATTCCTGTCACACTCACCGTGGCTTCTTTGTTTCGTTTAACACTGTCCAAAATGTCTGGCATTCACTTCCTCCCCAGTGCAAAAGCAATATTTTGCCCAACTATCTATCGCCTCCTTCAACGTGCCGATACATCTCAGCAAATCCTTCATTAACTCTTACTGCCTCCTTCAAAATTATCTTCTACGATCATTTTAATCCTCCCATAACATTAACAACGCTCCTGCGTTGGTTTTCCTTTCTCACCAGCTCACTCTCCCATCTTTAAAGCTTCCCTGATGCAGTGGCTTCTTGTTTCCGAACCACTTTACGCTAAAATAATACAATTAGGAGTATGAAAATATCTTATACTCTTTAACGAGCTGCAATTGTGTGTGTGAAAGTAAAGTTTACCTTGAAAACGGCTCTAACGATTTTAATGAGGCGCCATATCTCTAGCGTTTTAGACACGAGTACACAATTCAGTGGGCTAGGTCTGACCATCGGGAAAATTCGCAAAGAGACCCGTTGAAACAGTTTCAGCCCAGAAAAAATTTCCGGAAATCATTTACGGTAGTTTGAGCGAGATATAATTTCAAATAAAATTGGATGAATTTGCCCTCGTCAGAAAGGAAAACTAATCATTGTTCCAATTATAACAAAATATAAGCCACTTACCACTATAAATTTCGAGTTATTTGCCAAAACATACTAGCCGTTTTACAAGAGAAATGGCACGGGTATGCACTCCAGAGAGACTTTATTTAAAACAATTAGTAATTTCTTAGGCATAGATCTCGTCACATTCTTATCTAATTTTAAAAATAAATCAATCACCGCAGTAATTTTTACAGTATCGCAAAGAATCTTCGGTTGTGAAGTCGTTTTCACAAAATGGGATGAAAAAATGAGTCAAGTTAAAGACTTATGTATCCATATTTAGTTAATTACTGAGAATTTCAGGCATATGAAACAATGTTTTTGCCTCATTAATATTACAATTTTTACTTCATTGTTCTTACAGCTGTTTAAATAAAAAATAATTCGAATATGACTTCCATTATGGCAAGGGAAAAATCTCCCTCAAACGACCTAAAAGCACGGAAATCAGCTGCGACTTCAAGGAATACTATTCGTCGATGGTGGTGGGGTAACATCCTCCTCTTCCAACCCTAGGGTCACGGTCGGGATCGAAACTTAGGTAGTTGGTTTTTCACCTAGCAAATGCATGCTAGTGTGTTTCCAAACGTTGTCATTGATTTGGTCGTAATTGGCGAAAACTGTAGTCAGTAAATAAACTATTATTGTGGTATTTTGTTTTACAAATTAAAAATATGATAAAATACACGTAAGACAATTAGAATAAATTGAGGTCCAGAGAAGTGAGCACCGGTCAAAACGTTATTTTCAAATGTTACAATTATTATTATGCTAATCCACTGGTTTAGGTAAGTTAAAATGGAAGAGTCTAAAAATAATCTAGATTTTTACAAGCGAAGAACTGTCTACCTACACATTTTCCGTCTTCATATCTGGATAAATCCTACCTCTCTTCATCCCGTCCATACAACCTATTCTCTTTCTTCACCTCCTGCCAACAACCTCTCTTGACGTTAGAAAAATGATTTGCTCACTGCCTTTGATTTCTTCCTAAATTCGCTAAAAAGAAAATACAATCCGATCTAACATCGGTCAGCAGATAGCCATTAATACTATCCCAATTTTATAAAAAGTAAGGAATTAGGGTTTTAACTGATCTCGTTTGACTGTTTTCCCCTCATCAATTACCTCCTCTACGTATAAAAGCTTCTTGTGTGCAGGTTAAGGTGGCTGGAGAGGTAATCGTGGGTCATTGAGTGCACATTTTAATAATTTTTTGAAGTAAGTCGAAAAAACAATTCTTGGATCACATTTTATTTAATCTGAAATACAATGAGTGCATCTGTTTTTGCGATGTAACGCACCATTCAGGCATTAATGGAAATGATACAAGAATTATATTTTTTAAATTTTCCTAAATTAAAGCACGTTTTACATGTAACTAGACTTGTCGGCGCAGTATTCGAAATGTAGGCTAACTAATATTGAAATATGTTTTTTTTTCGAACATTGAACTCGGAGTGACATCTTGATATTTGTAGGCAACAATTATAATAATAAGAAATGTGTTTAGCGTTGAGAAGAAAATCTGTAAATATGTAATCGAATCATTACGAAATATATTTGTCACTTGCCATAAGGCTACGTGTAAAAATACATTTATTTGCTAGAAACCCAAATCGGTATGATGCAACTTTTTCATTTTTATCTATTGATATCACTAATGAGAACACGTATGCAGAGTTTCATGCAAATCTGTGCATGAACAAAAATTACTCCGACCACCTTAATGGACAAATGTGCATTCAGTGATTAAATTTCTCATCCATGCGCCCTCCTTATCTTGTGCGTCCGATCCTTCCCATCTGCGCCATGGACCTTGGCCCATACCCTGCGTCGCTCCTTGTTTCCGTCCAGGGAGGCCGTTGAGTCTTGAGAGGGCTTCACGAAAAATGAGCAGTACAGTGCTTATTCATGAGATCTCTCGGCATGACCTTGCTCGAGTTTTCCTTTCGGCTTCGGGTCTGACCCTGAGATTTCATGAAAGGAGGAGAACAGAGGCCAACTAACATAAGGATTCGAATGTGAAAGCCGTCTTCATCTTATGTGTATAATTTCATTTGGCATGAACACGCTGATGTTAAACATTTACTCGAACACGTTATTTCTTTCTTTGGCTATTTCTTATTCTATATGTGTGCTGAATACGCCCCGGAAGATATATGCCAGCTTATTTTCCCTGTGACAGTTTGCAAAAGTCGCAAAAACAGGAGAATCCGCGGTGTACCCTTGTGCAAACGGCTATTAGAGCCCCATTGACTTCGATACCTTAGTCCATTCATAGGAGATTATACGAGTAAATTCCTTGTCCATCATATACTTGAAAGATGATCGGTGTCCTTGTATCAACTTCTACCTGCCCTTTTCCTGGTGATTTTGAAGCATGATGGAATGTTGACATTCACCAGCATTATATGATACATATTCTTCGTGTTCAATACAGTTGGTTAGTCGATCATCAAAGGGGTTGCAAACTTAAGTAGGTGAATTAGAATTTCAGTGCGGGAAGTACGGAATGAAGATCTCTCATAAGAAAACAAAAGTAATGAGATTCTGTTGGACAGAAAAGCGAGGCCTGTTATAGAGTAGTAGAGCATAAACTGGACCAAGTAGAGCTGTTTAATAACTTCGGCAGTGAGCTAGAGGAAAATGGGAATAGTGGCAAATATATTAGGACGAGGATAGCGCTAGCGAAGGAAGCGTTCAGTAATAGAAGAGAGCTGATGACGTGGGCCTTGGGTGAAGAGCTTGGTATATAGCCCTCTATTACAATTTGATATGGATTGTTGCACTGTATGGGGAAGAAACGTGGACTGAGAAAGAAAGTCGAGCATAGGCTGCGGGCGTTCGAGATGTGGGTGTGGAGGAGAATGGAGGAACTGTGGCGGACGGAAAGGAAGGCAGACGAGGAAGTGCTTGGTATCGTGGGTGAGGAGAGGAAGCTTCTGGATGTGACTAGGAAGAGGCCAAGTAGATGTTTGGAAGAGGTAATGAGGGGCGAAGTGTTACTTACGTATGTAATAGAGGGGGAGACGTTGGGTCAGCGGGGAAGGGGAAGAAATATAATAGGGTTTATGGGCGGGACAAAGAAGGCTGGAAAGTATTCTGAGATGTGAAAAGAAATATTGATAGACAGGGCCCTGCACATGTAAAAATTTAGAGGAGTTTTAATTACTTATTTCCATTGAAACCTACCTTAACCGGTAGATCACCTTGTCATAGTAATTATTCAGTTTGCATGGTATATCCATGCATTAAAATTATCAGATTTAATTCCGGAGTAAACGGGAACTGCATTATCAGTTTCGAAGGTTACAGCGAAAATCTATGAAAAAGTAAATATAATATTGGTTCTTTTAGCATATTGGACTTGGAGGTGGAAGCATAACCAGAATTCCTCTTTTTTTCGGGTTATTTCAAAATCGCACTGCAGTGCCTCACTCCCTCAAACCGTGAGACGGAAGCGACAAGAAAAACAAATTCCTTTTTTTACATGATTTTCTTCAACTTACAATAGTTAAACCGTGTCCTCAAATCTTGCCACCTTAATTTAACTCATTTCCCGACGTCTTACAATGGTGAAATTTTGCATATCCACGTAAGTAAGGTTATGTATCCATTCTTTTGTGTCCCGTTTTAATGTGTGGTTTAAGTTGACCGCAAAATGGCTTAGCCTATTTGCTAGTTTGATAGTCACTGTGAGTTCTGGTTTTGTATATTATGCCGGAACGTCGTAACGGTAAGTTGAAGTGGATGGGAGTACGTATTAGCTTCTGTTTTCATGCCGAGAAAATGTTTAACCGGAGGTTATAAAATCGGGCCTCAGAATTGTATGCCCTTTATGGAGAAAATGTATTTCTAGTTAACATTGTAGAGGGATACCTGTGGTAAAAAAATATGCGCAGAAGAAGGAAGAATCATGACGAATGCTTCCTTCCAGGTTGCTCTTATGTCTGCCGACGTTCAATCTCTTTTTAAATCAAGCAGGATAATATTACGTCTTTCCGGTGTTTACCATTGTGGGTGCATGGGTCTGTAGAAATCGAATGGTCACGTCGAGTACTGAGAACCCTCGATAAGATTTGGGAGTCATTATTTGGGTGATTTTGCTTATTTTTCTCATAAAAACCTTATCTAGCGTTAGGGGATGTGGTATGCGTGGGTGCATTTGAACCCGGATACACTCATTGACTGTCGGTGAGTCATTTGTATAAGGTGACAGGATGCGGCGGCATTTCTCAACCTTCAGATCTACGTGTGATTTCACATACGTTCGAAGCCTTCGCTTGGTTGCGTAGAAACAGGTCCCACCCACGATCTAAGATCGTAGTCCCACCCAACAAGATGACTAGAATGTTACTTAAAACAGTTTCATTTTTGACAATTTCGAATTTAACAAAAGGCATAGTATAAAATTTCCATACGATTTTCAGGAAGATTACTCAGCTTTCATGTGTTAGGTAAAAATTGGTTAATTTTTTTACTTATCTTTTTCCGGGTCCCTTAAGCCTCAAGTACACGAGGCGAGTTTACAAGCTACAAGCCGGATTTTTCACAAGCAGCTCGTAAACTAGTCCAGTGTACTCGATGCACTCGCTCCGTTAGCTGCTTGTAAAAACGCTCAGGAAAAAGTTGAACTGCCGGCGACTTTACACACCACTCGCTGGCTTTTGAGTGAGCTAGCTTGTAAACTAGCCACGTGTACTCACAGTAGCTTGTGCACAAGTTGCTAGTAGCATTGGTCAGCAGACGACAACACGTGGTTTCCACACGCCAGCTAGTTGGCTACTGAGCAAGTGGGAACTTTAGTGTGTACTCGACTACTAGCGTACTCGCCGACTCGCCGGCTTTTTACAAGCCGGCTTGTTAGCTTGTAAACTCGCCCCGTGTACTTGAGGCTTTAGTGATATAATTTCCTTCGAATAAATAAAAGTATCTAAAACTATTTAAAACTGACAAAATTGTCTCCAGAAATGGAATTCTGGAGCATTAAAAATATCCCAACGCTTAACAAAAGCTGCTTTTAAAAATTCGGGGACTGCCGCTCCAATTTTTCTTGAAAAATATGTCTCAGAGTTGCTGATTGATTTAATTTTTCGAGATCTTGGACCTACTGCTAAAACGTAAACAAAATGTTTTCATATTTTTAGGATGTTTGTTTTGTAATTTTTAAATTAATGAAATAAAAAATAATTGATTTTAGTTATAATTTAATATCAATGGTTGGTATCTTACACCCTATTTAGTATAATCTTATGTAGTACTTGAATCCCATCTCACCCTTTCAATGGATTTGAACCTTGAAGTAGTGGAAGGGCTTGAAAGTTACTGTGACACCTAGAGCTGAATTGGTAAGAGCTTAGGTAATTGTTAATTTTTGGGCCATCCAGATAGGTCTAAAGCTAGGAGTCCGAAATAAAGTTACTTGTAGAGATCTACACAGGATCTGTTCCTCATTGAGGAGGCAGCAAAATGTCATCTTATCCCTGTGGATTACTTTTAATGTGACGGTGTAAAGTCAGAAACACTGCAACGGATTAAACTTAACTGCATCAGGCTTCACTTAGTACTTAGAAGTTCTTAATATTGACAGTGGAGCAATTGTTTCACCAACTCACGGCATCATCAGGTACAAAAATATTCGGAGAATGTTTTGTTTCTGTTGCGGTCGTTGTTAGGAGGAGAAAATTATAGAGGTTGGAGTAAGGTTGAGGACAGGAAGAGGTCAGTAGTACCGTGGATCAAGGGCTAGGGGTTTGGGAAAGTTTATTGTTTTTTTCAGGGCTAATTTGTCGGGAAGGAGTGGGGAGGGATACGAAAATAATGGCTCATTGCATAGGTCTGCGGAGTGTCTGATAAACTAGATTTGCTCGAGATCGTCCATTTTTAGGCCTTAGGTATATATCAAGGATAGGATCGATGGAGGAGGACGCGTAAAAATTTGTCGGCAAAATCGCTCACGTGTAGTGTTTAGCAAATAATGAGCTGGAATCCTTATTGATATAACTTCTGGTTAAGTCTTTGATGCGTGTGATGAAATTTCTTCCAGTCTGACCAGTGCTTAATGCCTTAATGCTGTAAATACATTTAATTAGTTCAATTCCTGACGTGAGTAGTATATATTGTGCACATACAAAATAATATTTCCGTACATAATGATACCGTAAGACGGCGAAATTAGTTGTAAGATGTAGAAAAGTATAAGTATTTTGATTCCAATAACGAAAACTGTCTGGGAAGGCGACGTGAAACCTCCACTTTGTCCCAAGAGCACAATATACACGTCCTGTGATGTAACGACTCCTGTACGTTAACTGAGGTTTTCTCCATCCCACTGCGGCGGATGTTCCGTCCGGCTTCGGGAGAGGCGGTCCCCGACATACAAAATCCTTGCGGCAGACACAAATGCGGAAGAAAAATCGGCACAAAAGGAATAGAACATGGAATGCTAGGAGCATGTTTTGAAGTGGAAAATAAAAACATATTTGACTTGTAATGTTGCTGGATTCTGAAAAGTTGAAGTTTAGTTTTGTTTTGTTTACTAGCACAACTGCCAACACAAATGGAGAAAAAACCTGGCACGCAATGAGACCATCAGCAATTAGAATATTATCATGGGATGGTGGGTGTGGGTATGTTGCTGGTCGGAATGATAGAAAATACTTGGCAAATGAGCGTAGGGGATGGTAGGAGAAGTTAAGGATTTACTTTATTTCCACATTACCGTTTTTATTTTTGACGGGATGACCTTAAATAGCGTCCACCGCCCAATGTGACTTTGGCCTAGCGAGACTATTATTTAAATTTTCGCAGTAAGTTGGAATAGGGTGCAATGTCACTAGCCTTTCCAGTACCCGTGCTACTTTCAACTTTCCCTGATAACGGTAACGTTTTATTATTATTACTTAAATTGTAAGGGCAAGGCTTTTCTCTCTCCGTCTCCTTATTTATTCATTCATTTGTCATCTTTTTTTCATTTGTTTTTGACCTCACAGTCCTCTTAATTCGTCGTCTTGTTCTCTGTCGACAAAGGGTCGGCTCTACTGGTTAGCTTTGGCACATTTTCACTAGTATCCCTCAAGAGAAACCAAATCTTAAGCCCGTTTCACACGATATTTGATCCAGCACAAGTTCAAGGATACTCGCTGGTATGATAGCTTACCAGTATTCTGTGACGTTGAACTAGCATGCTGGCTAACAAGCCTAATCCCTATAATATTGGCTGAGCTACTTGGTTTCATAATTGATGCGGTACTAGTTTGACAATAGCTCCCAGTAGGACCTAGTAGCTGTCGAACAATCACGTAAGCTTTTATAGACGCTGTGCGGTCTTCACTTTCTGAAATAAGCGCCATCTATACCTCCTTTTTACTATCAATAATTTTCAGGCTACGAAATCAACAGTAAATAAAAATGTCCCAACCGTTCTTTTGGTCGCCTGATGTATCGATTGGTTAATTTAGCTTTATAGAAGACATGCGCATGCAAGTTATGAATGAAATTACCGTGTCCCGCCATTAAAAGTTCAATGATCGTGTGAAACCTTTTAGGACAGGCGGCGCCAATCATACTGGATTCTGTCCTCAATATCTAGTACCGTCTTCTATACTACTGTCGTGTGGAACGGGTTTTAGTAATAACTAGGCCCGCTTTCACTATTCCACTCGAGCTAGGGTCCCTTCTGAAAGGACTACCTTGATAGCCGACAAACCATATCCCGCGACCATTACTATGAGACATATGCGTTGTACCAGTGGTTCCCTACCCGTAAAAGTCTGCGGACCACTCAGCCTTAAATTAAGTGGTGTACGAACCACCCCCACCATACCCCCTATCAGTTGTAACCCTTCCTCAGCGCCTTTCCCATAACCAAATGCAAAGGTGATTCAGCAAAACTGTTATTTAGAACACATTATTTATTATTTTATTGTTATTAATTAGTGTGCAGTACAACTTAATTACCCATCTCGTTCAACGCTCATCGCTTTCAAAATCCCCATTTATTGGCAACATTTTTGTATGTCCTGCGGACCACTCCCGAGGCTCTCGCCGCCCAACTGTGGTCCACGGACCACCGGTTGGGAACCACTGCGTTGTACTGACATACCTAGGGCTGAATGGAGGATATTATTAAAGCAAACTCAGTTTTACAGGCATATCACCGAGAATTAAACTTTTTTGACTGTGCCTACCGCGAAAGAGAACGGCGTGATGGGTGTGAATATAAGTACCTATGTTGTTTCTTCCTTGGCCTCAACGACCAGTTTCCATTATGATTTTTTCCTCTGGGGGTGTTTCTGCGATTCGATACTTTTTGACTCTTGACGAAACTAATTTTTTTCCTCAACGCAGAAAACCCCGACTAAAATCTCCGGGTTTTGATTTTCCGAACCATTAATTCAATTCAATTAATTTATTATCGTGGGCCTTTCTGGCCCATGAGATAATTTTACATAGAGATAACATCAGAGTTCATTGCAAAAGGAGACAAGTAAATAAGAAAAGTATAAAAAATAATATAATAATAAGAAAAATAATAAATACAAAAAATATACATTTAAATCCCATTAACTGTGAACTCGCCAGTATTCAGCTTCAAAATGAATATAGATATCACGCATATTGAAAACATCCTTCTTTAGCACATATTTACACAATATTTTCCAAGTCAGGTAGGACAGTAATTCATAACTATAGTAGGTAACACAGTTCGTAAATATATCAAAGAACAAAATTACATATATACATTCGTTTCCACTTTACGTAAATTATTAGAGAAGCAATATTAGCTATTTAGGTAGCTGCCATGCATTATTAAGAAGTAGCTTGTACACCTTGGACTTAAACACTCGTAGATATTGGTTGTAAGTTTCTTATTTCTGACGGTAGTGAATTCCGTATTCTAGCAGCTGTCACCATGAAAGATTTATTGAGGTGAGGGGTTGTGTGTTGGGGTGTGATTCCTGGTAGATATAGAAAGAATATTTCTTCTCCAAGTGAATCTTTCGAACAAATAAGGTGGGTTACCAGAGGATAGTATTTTAAAAGTAAGACAAGTGAGATGATACAGGCGACGCTGTTTATCATTCATCTAGTTTAGGCGGGCATATGAGCTACTAATCCGATCCTATTTTGGAGGTAAAAAATAAAGCGTATTGATATTATGGCAAAAGTTTACGTCCACTGTCTTTAGGTCAATGCTCTAATTCCTTGCATTATAACACCTCAGGGTCTCGATGTTCTTTTTTTTCCTCTCTAGCGCCGTCATGTCAGTCCATCGTTATGGCACCTCTTTGATTAGCGATATCTACTGAGTCATGATAACGGTGCGAACGATTGCTTTTTGCTGTTACTCATCTCCACATCATAATCTCGGAATCACAGGACAGGAAATTCTGTCATTATCCTCTATTTGTTCCTTAACGTCTTTTATGTGTGCAATCATTTGCCACTCATATTCGCACTGTGCCCCAATGTAACAGTTGGTCTAATTTTCACACATCCGAAATTGAGATTTACTTTTACTGGCCGTAGAATTTATGTAAAAATTAGTATTTCTTACATATTGGTTCTAATGATAAGATTGATTTCTCTTGCTACTGGACAGAATTGGGGTATAACAGCGTGCCGTTTTCGTAGAGCAATGAAATATTGCGTTAAATCGAAATATGGCAATGGTGGCAGTATTTTGTCTTAGCTAAATCTTAAATTAATTCACAAATATTTCACTCCAGTGTGATATTTTATGAAGTTTATATAGACTTTACTTTTGAATAGCTTTTATTTTGCTTATGGAGATTCTGCAGGTATATTATCATTTGGTCTTGTGCAGATTCACCTAGCCTTAGGGGATGACTCATTTGTTATTGAAAGTTTTATTAGTTTTTAATAAAACGCATTGACCTTTTTAACCGTTTGTGATCACCTTATTTTACCACATAAAAGGGTGTAATATGTCAAAAAACTCGTTGGTATTATTCATAGTAGGGTTGCTTTATCTATGTTTATTTATTTGCATAATTATTCACATTTATTATATATTTTAATCAGCAAAAGAATTTTTGACGGATTTTACATTAAAAATGTCCACATTGTTTGCATTTATTCCTTGACTAGGCGATAATACCTTTGATGGTGACGCGCCGTTACCAATTCAGGCGTAGATACATAGTTTGCATGACAAGAAATGAAAAAATCACACTTATTTTTCCTCTGATCGAAATAATGTTTTTTAAAAACACAGATCCTTAATACCTAATTGAATAAAAGTGAACCATCCTAGTCCATTAATTTTTTCAGCGACATATATAATTGAAAAGGAAAGTAAAAATTGAATTTTAACGTTAATTCCGCTCTTGAGTCGGTTTTTTAATAGGCCATTTCAAACCTTTAGTTTTCTTGCTGCTCTAACAATGGCAGCCGATTTAATTGGTTTTTAGAAGGGCTGATAGCCATATTTCCCTATCTCATTTAATTTAGATAAAAAATCTTACTCTCCCCTCCTCGCTTGCCCTGTTTCTTTCCTTCTATCATAGCCATCAGAACCTTAATCGGTATTCCTCGTTTTCTGCTTAATCCATTAACCTTTCTTCGTCCTTATTTCCTTGTCATTTTATCTAGCGACTTCCTTCCCGGAGCAGTTCTTCAGAAGTTGTTTTTCAATCAGTGTAATCAGAATGAGAATTTCTCCGAAAAGTACTATGCGTCTCACCTAATTCAATTTGGACAAGTTCGTAGAAATTGCCTTGAATATATCAATCTGAACCGGGATTCGAACAGCAGACCTTTGCCTTGCCGGTCCATTGCGCAGACCACCACGCTAAGGGCGGGATTACGATCCACGTTTTCTAACATGGCGTTAACGGACGGTGGAGTACAGTTTTCCGTAATATTCCCGTCAAGAAGGATTGTATAACGATCGAGGGGAGCACCAATACCAATTGTTTAACTTTTTGCTATCGGAGATGTAAACGGTTGTGGAGTTACTGTTTATTTTCATATTTTGGAAAAAATATAAATAATCCACTAACAAATCCAAACCTACTTGGTTCATTGAAACTCAAAAAGATATGGAAAACTTGGGAATAAAGATTGACACAATAGATGACCGAACTCTTTTTAGAGAAGTAATTCACTCAGCAAAATTTCCAGAAAGAAAAAAATCGAGGGATGGAAGAAAATGGACGCAAGAACAAAAGGAAAGGCACACTCAAAGGATGAAGGAAATATGGACAGAAAGAAAATTAAATAAAAAAAGGCATATCCAGAAGTGATTTATCGCACCCTCAAATGGGTTATTCGAAGAAGAAGAAGAATCCACTAACAATACTGGCAAATAGTGCTTTAAGATGGTTGGTTATGTTTTATTGTAAAGTTTAAAAGTAATATAGACGATCCGGAAGTGAAATTTAGTAAATATTGAAAAACAAGATCTCCTCTGATTGGCATACGTGCGTACTTTGACGTAGAGTGATGGAGATATTAGAGTTTGACAAGGTTCGCTCATTGTCCGTTAACGATACTGTCAACGTCCGACCATCGTAATAGGTTCCACTACATTACAATCACATAGCTCCGTGAACGTCACCGTCCATCTCCGTCACGTCACGAAACGTCGATCGTAATCCCGCCCTAGCCCAGGCTTCCTAAATACTATGGCAATTTTGAAAGGATTTAAGGGAATTAGATGATTTGGCGGTGTCGGTTGTTTTATTTGTCCACACTTTCTTCACAGCACAATTAAAAACATTGTTATAGCAAACTATCATTGCAATATCAAAGCAAATATGGTCCCTGCTATAGGCGTATACTTTTACTGGGCTTTGAATTTTTACTTGTACTTTTTCTCTTTTCATCGGGACTTGTTTTGACCTGGAATTCGCCCTCGCACGCACGGTGGGGAACGAGTAAAACCACGGGAACGGCACCTAATAATTAGATAAATAAGTTAACTGGAAATATTTGATAACATTGAAGTCAATTGAATTTGTTACCGTAGAATTGATTTACGGGAAACAAAAGAATAATTGCGTGATCGAAAGCGAAGTTACCTTATTGTTATAATGGTGGTGGCTATTTTAGTATCCATGGAGGTGGCACTAAAAGAACACAACAGTTTCACTGCAACTGTTTCGCAACCGAAACAGTTTCAAAACGAAACAGTTACGTCAAACACCCTGTTGCGGACAACAGCTAGAGGCCACGCTAGAGGCACACCAAACAACGGGCGATCGATTGGCGCTGTTAGTATATTGTTAGTGGTTATCTATTATGTGTAATAAGAAACCTTGCTCTGAATTAAGTAACAATTTCATTTAGATTCTCGAAAGATATGAACTTCACAGTTCTAATTCTACCTACAACGATGGGCGGACATGTGTTGGCTTAATAAACCAGCAACCGCCTGCATCAGATTCAAATCCAAAAAATTGTTGCTAGTATCCGCAACGCAGCCACACGTGCAGTGCAACTGGATCAGAATAGAAGACGAAACAGACAGCTTCAGCTGTCAGTTGCCGCTGCACAGCACAGAGCGCAACGTCACGGCTGCGGCACGATAATGAAACTAACCTGTTGTTTGCAACATTTATTTGAAACAGTCAGCTGACAGAAACAGTTGCGGCTACAGCCGTTTCGCTCCGACAACACTTTATTCCACCATTATGTAATACCTATACCTACAGTTGTTATAACTATATTCAAGATCTTTGACTTGAACCTGTAGAGTGGGCGTGGCCTGTTCTGCTCCCCCCCCCCCCCGATTTTCCTTAAAGCGCTTTCGGACTGACGCACCAATTTTGAAATTTAACGATGTTTTCCGTCAATAACTTACTTGACTTCAGCATAAATTTACTTTTCTAAAATGCATTCTTTAAACGAAAGTGATGAGATTTTCTTGAAGTGTGAAGGTGGGGCTGACTATAAGGGTGGGAGGGCACAAGATAGAGCAGGTCGAGCAACTTACATATCTGGGTGGTATTTTGGAGGAGAAGGGGTTTAGTGGTAGGGACATCAGATGCAGAATTGCCGTGACTAAAGAAGCATTTTTGAGGAGAAGGGAATTGATGAGGGGATGTCTGAGAAGAGACGTAAAGAATAGGATAGTGAACACACTAATATGGAGCGTGGCGCTGTATGGGTCGGAAACTTGGTCATTGCGAAGTGAGGATGTTCGTAGACTTGAGGCGCTTGAGATGTGGGTTTGGAGAAGGATGGAGAGGGTGAGCTGGGTTGCGAGAAAGACGAACGAGGAGGTATTGGATATGGTCGGAGAGGAGAGGAAGCTTGTGGCAGAGGTGCGGATAAGGCAGAAGAGATGGATGGAGGAGGTTTTGAGAGGAGAGGGCATGCTTTAGAGGGTGATAGAGGGTAGAACACTGGGGAAGCTTGGAAGAGGAAGGAACAGGATAGGACTTGTGGACGAAATATGAGGGGGTAGAGGATATGAAGAATTGAAGAGGGATCTAATGACAGGATATCCTTAGGAGGGAAAGCGAGACAATGTCTATGAGGTTGGGATGCAGAATGGGGACTGTCCAAGAACCTACCATTCAGCTGGTAGAATACTGGAATGAATGAATATATTTTTATATTTATGTAAACTACTAATAACCCCTATTCCCAGCGAAAAACGTTAGTGAAATCGAGTTGAATCAATGTCTGCCAGTAACTAATATATGTTTAAATAGTTACTTACCTTCAATTTTTTAAATGAAAAATTGATATTCTTGCTTTATATCTGCTAATGCGTGAACTCTCGTCCGTGCGATACAAAGGCAAGCAAGGGAGAACAGGTGGAAGAAATATGGTTTATATTTCGGTTGCCAGGTAACAGTTTCATGACATCATGCCCTCTCCATTCACCTCAATGGTACTAGTGCTAGTTTTCCGCTCCACTTCGCAAGTATAGTCCAGGATCGTACTGAACGTAGTACATCGCATATGTTAAGGTAATATTGGAACACGGCTAGCTAGGCGTTCAAAAGAGGCGGCTTCGAGCTTGGTAGTTCTCCATCCGGCCGCAGAAGGTCGGTAGCGCTTTCCCGTTTTTAAGCTGCGTGTGTCACGGTTATGGAGGCAGTCGGTAGGGGAGGTTGGAGCTCGAACGAGAGGGAGCGTTGGTCGCCTATATACCGCGCGAACGTGAAACCGCGCTTTAGTTTATACCGACTTTTTTTTTACTTCCATGAGGGTAAAAAAATATATAGTCAATAGTAGTAGTTAGATGCGAAGCACTTCTGATCATCAGTGTTCTGTGATGGTTACGAAGGGGAAAACCGACGAATCCGACCTCATGTTCCTCTCCACTGCCAAAACATAACAATCCCCCAACCTGAAGCCTACCGACTTTTTTATTAATGCACTCATCGTGGGTGTTTACCCTCCACTCCCGACATTCTCCTAAACCTGAAAGGGGATGAAATAATTTCTGCAAGAAGATGCAAGATGTCACTCCCGTTCGTGTGAACGAGGGAGTTTGTAAATAGGGTCGTAGATTGGCCCCCTCTGGCATAATTTTGTATCGAAAAGAATTGTTATTTTTTTTGCGTGTGCGCTTACCTCGTCTTTTTTTTCCTTCCGAACGCTTTAAAACATTACCGGTGCAAGTCTTTGAGTGTGTGTTTTTCTCGGCCTAAAAAGCTTTGGCCGCGGAGTTCGTTTTGTGGTGTGGTGAAAGTTTTTCTGTGTGGTGACCCCGAGCGCCAATAGTTTGGTACCAATATTTTTTCCTGTCTCTCTCCCTCTCTCTACTTCAACACGCGCATCATGTCCATGCCCATCCAGGAGGATTCCCGCCTCCGACATGCGGAGTTCCCGCTGCCCTCACGACGTAACATGTGCGGCGAAGAATCGGACGAAGAACAATACTCCGGAACCGGGGAAGGCGTGGAGGACGATGCCGGGAGGACCAAGGGGAGTTGGCCGGCCTCCCTCGCCTTAGCGCCCGGCGAACTTTCGGACAGTGCGGCCGTCTTCGTTAGTGATGTAGATAAAGTGTGCTATGCCCGGGTCGACGGCGATGATGTGTCGGGACGCCAAGGCTCTACTCTCCCGAGGCGCGGCGATTGCAGCCGAAGGAGGAGCACGAGGATGCTAATGGTGTGGTTGTCTTGGACGGCTGTTGTGATTCTATGTTTTCCCTGCGTCGCGGCCGCTGCAGCCTATCCGTCGCTGTTCGGTGACGAAGATGAGGAGAACCTTGTCGGCCGATCAACAACCCTGGGACGGTCATCGAGGAGGAAGAGGGATTACATCACGGACGATGAGGTGAGTGACTTGGGAGAGGAGGGAACTCCCCATGCTTGCCCGTATCGATCACACCCAAAGCCCCCCGGTAACCTTGGCTGGGCGGCGCTTGGGGCCGATTTCAATGTTGCATTCGTATTGCTACGATATTTAAATGTATATGTTATAGGATTTGTAACTTTCTGTGTGCCTATTAGCGGCTCGTTTTGATTCACGTAAAAAAGCTTATTTTAAATACTTAAAGAGCTTATGTATGTGCCTAAAATTTAAATTTATAGGAAAGAGTTCATTTGTTGACAAAACATACCATCAAAATCTTCGCGTGTTTTGTTGTTCCGTCGTCATGTAACCTAACTCGAGAAGAGTTTGTTCATTTGTTTACAAATCATTCGCAAGGCTCTCCTCGCTGATTGGCGGTTCGTTGTCGTGCAAGTAACTTTTTACGTAAAGTTTTCGAAACCGCTACTACCAAAATACAAATTGGAATGATTCTCTGTCACGGTAAAAAAAGAAAAAATAAACATTTTGGGTAAATATTAACGTTACAAAGCCCTTGAAAATCCGTAAATACTGTCGATTTTTATGTATTGTATCCGTACCCAGAGACGTAACCCTTGCTTTTCAGTTTAGTGTTGGTTGGTGGTTGATTTTTTATAATAAATGAAAAAGTAAATTACTCTTTTCCGCTCAACCGGTATGATCCTGTTTCCTGCAAATATCACTCGATTCGTGACTCCTTGGGAATAAGAACTTTGCTTTATCTGGAAGGAATCCAAAGTGATCGATGCCGTCGGTATCCTGAGCCTGTTTTTAAAAATTCTGTTCTGAAGCTATGAGTTTTGTTTGCAGTTCATATCCTCCTTGCCGATTCGAATTTGGCGCCCTCTCGAGCAATGAAACTCCCCGTTCACGGTGATGAGTGCACATGCTCCCGACTGGGAGAGGCTTCGGCTTTGACCTTGTTTACGTCTCTCTCGTCTGGGACGATACTTCGTTTCGTTTCAGATGACATTCGGTCGATACTTAACTTTTTTTCTGATCATTTTTCCTCCACTAAGCTATTCCTAACAGATGCTTGATTTCATGACCTTTCTGTTTTAGAAATACTTGAAGTCGGTATGTTTCGGAGACTTGCGTGTGTAACGGTTTATGTTTTGCCCTTTTTGAAGATCGTTGCCAAGTGTGAAGGCTGCGACAAATTCTGTGGTAAGATGGCTAAATATGATATGTCATGTTTTGCAAATTTTGCAGGAGAGCAATGTACATGACATATAGCTCTTGGCCAACTAAAGATATTTGCAAAATGGACATATCACATACACATATTGCCACAGGGTTTTCTCAAACCCTACAAATCCTAAACATGTCACATTTTGCCATCTTATAGATCTTACGGAGACGAATCCAACGGTATGTATAACTAAAAAATACGGACATATCATATTTAGCCATCCTACCACAGAATTGAAGTCTAAAGTCATTTTATCGACTTATCTCACCGGCTGTTCATTATCTATGTTAGTAATGCATTTCGACAAATGTAGGTTAACTTCAAGATTCTTTGCGTATATATTGGTAAACTTTGCTGGCTTTGATCGCAAAAAACCTTAAAAATCGTGAAATTCTGGCATCGGTCTTTTAAACTAGTCTTTGTTCCTGATTCGTGAAAGTAAAATATGACAAAAAACTCAAAACAAAAATTTAGGCAAAGTGATCCTTCATCTTTTTCTGTAGTTGGAATTATTGGACTCCTGAAGTCAAGAGAGCTTCCACACCTGCTTTTGTTTCTGATCTCAAATTTTGTTTTTCTTAAGATTACTAAAATGATTCATAGTTCTTTCCTCCTTAATTACTATGTTTTGTCGCATTAGACGGTTGGATTTCACGAGATGTTGAGGCAATATTCTTTCTTTTTTGTCGTATCGCATGAAAATGAATAGTTTTCATTATTTTATTTGCTTGTTCGTATAAAAATTTAAAATTTTCTTCTCCGAGTATACACCTAGAAATTTAAAATTGCGTTTTATGCCATAGTTTTCCATTGAGAGCAAAAGAAGAAATTGTAATTTGTCGGGGGTGTCTTAATTCCATTTTAACCCAAGAATTCCGAATTACATCATATCTTATGACGAGATTGATAAGGGTTTACCTTTCTCTTTTGTAATTTGTTATGATTATTGTGTCTAAGTGCCAACATCGTATTGATTCTCATAAACGTATGCAATAAATTACTTTTATTGTTCAAAATGACATGAGGGAATATCAGCTTTTCGGAGTAAAATAAAGTACAATTCGACTGATGGCGGAAGGTTTCTGAATATTGGGAAAGTTTTTGATAGTGGCCGATGATGATTGAGAAGAAATTCGTAGACTTTATGATGCTTTGCTTAGTGTATTTTATATTTTTATTAGTGTATATTTTATAAAACAAAAATTTGTACATAATCCTTGTGTTCAGAAAAAATGCTAGATAAAATATAAAATTCTCACATTTTGAATTGATATTTTTTGTCTGAGCATCAGATATCTCCGAGAGAGTATGATTTTTTTTTTCAAAATCGGAGAGGATTATTTTTTTTTTTGGGGTTAGGCTTATTTCGTGTTATTCCCATAAAAGGCTATTAAATGAATGGCTCGCACTATCTCTCATCTCAGGAGGGTTATCGTAAAAATTTCCTTTGAGATAACCATTTATCACGCCGTTGAATCTCTTCGGGAAGTAGTTGAAACTGTCTCCGTTATTGCTAACGAAATTCGACTTAAGTATATCCCTGCCGTGTAGTTTCATTATTCCTGCTTTCAGGTAAATAAATACACTTTAGTACGTTTGTAATTGGTTTATCGTTATTTTACTTTTAGGAGATTAATGTGCCCCCTATTCGGTATCAATTTTTTTATTTCGGATCTTTGTGAAGAATATATTCCAAGGTCGTCATTTTTGTCCTTGAGAACTAAATGCACTGTTTTCTATGAATATTTGTAGAAATTTTTTTTTTCAAGTTTCTGTGCGTACAAAAATATTAAATGTGGCAAATGACACGTTTGACGTACTATTAATTTCGTTATATACGCAATAAAAATCAATGCGTTAATGACTTCATTGCACAGGTACCCGCTCATACCTCAGGAGTCTCTATATAAAACTGCTAAATTACTTGCTTAGAGAAACTTATTTTTCTGATATATTTGTGCCGGAATATATGGAAATAGGTCTAAGTACTATCCATTCTCTCAAATAACATTATATCCCTTCGTTTAGCATCAAAATGTGGAAGCTCTGAATTTATGATTTTTCAACTGTGTAAATTTTTCGTCTACCAGTTACGCACTCAGGTTTTATATTTTGGGCTATGTCTGAGTAAAATAATGGGCCACACCTCGAACTGTTCCGTTTTTTCGATGGCTTAGTAGCTATTTTGGAGTGGAGAAATATACATTTAGATATCTACCGAATTTTTCATGACTGTACTAACGAAATATCCGCTGAGCAACGGAGTATTTTGAGATGTCATTTTTATTACTTCAAAAAAACAAAATTGCTGCGCATATCCTTAAATGTGCCATTTCCAAGTTTGATTTCATTTTCTATCGATTTCACGCAATTACTCAACCATAACGCGAGTGGGAATCTATGTTAAAACAAGCAGAGTATCTTAATTTCGTTACCTATCGTAAATACCTTGAGTTCATTGATTTATATGACTGCATTTGAATCTTGTTCAGGCAGCTACATCGATTCATAAGCTCAGTTCTACTAGGTGTGACTTTGAACCCTCATTACTAATTTTTATCCCCTCGTCACAACTCGGGTGGACGTGAAATACCCGCGCGTGCTTGTGCACTCAACGATTAGTGGACCTTTGAACAGCTGTCTTTTCAATTAGTTGACGACACATCGCTGGAGCGCAGGTCTTTTCCTGTTTTTGCTCTAGTTGGAGCGCACTGTTGTATGTGGCCGCTGCTGCTACCGTGATGATATTTGCCATTGTCATTTGTGAAAGAGTGTGACATGAGCCGTGTGTTTTTTCTCTCTGCTTTGGCAGAAGTGGCGTTGCCCCCTTGAACAGTTTCCACATGTGCTAAACCTTTCGCAATTCAAAACGCGGGTTTCAAGAATTACTTTCACATGCGTTGTGCATACAAGATGCATGTATTTGAACTTTAAGCGGGGAGAGAGGCTAGTTTAATGACAAGCATGTTGAGAAATCGTTTCAATCTCGTTTCCACCTTATGCAAAAAAATATACCGTCAAATTAAATGAATTATCCAGCGTTGAGGGCATCAGAGTGCCCCCTATCTGTAGGGACATTTTTCTCAGTTGAATGTTGAATGATTCTTAGACACAGCAAAGAAAATAGTATTTTTTCCCTCGCTTAGGATATCGTAACGACGAATAGTTACCAATTAAGAAATTTTGTGTTATGCTATGGACCAATGCCCGTGTAAATGTTTGATTTAATGGCTTATTGTTTCATCTTTATGGCAATCTTTTGATAATGAGTTGGGAAATTAAAGTATTTTCTTGATACCCCTAAACCTTGGGCGTAAATCTTCTATGGCTGTTGTTCTTTGTTTTTCCTTAAAATCGTTACAAATCTTAATGGATATGTATCCATAACTAACCATGGTTTCGGATGTTCCCACACTTTTTAGAAAAAATATCCTTTCTCTTGACCTGGGTATCACAAAGTGACTTGAATTCGAATACAACATTTATCTTTTGCAAAGGTAATTGATTTCATTTAATGAAGAAACAACTTACATAGATGGAATTTTTTTTTATTTTCGAAAAACTTTGCTTCGCCTTTTTCACATTCAGTGGCTTCACTTTGGTTAGCCTAAATTATCGTTGGTATCTTTCAATTTGCTTTTTAATTTCCTTATTTTCATTGGAGAGGTGGACGATTTGACTTAGAAAATGTGGTTCAACCAATTACTGTGCGTTTACATTGCTTTATTGTGGGATATAATTACTTTTACGAACACCGTTGAAGCGAGTAAAACACTATTGGTATTAATACAGGGCGCGAAACATAAAAAAGCTCGTTTTTACTAGATTTGATCTTGAACTTCGCTATCACAAAACTCAGTGCTCAAATGAGCTCGCTCTTTGTTTGTTTTGAGCAAAAGGACATTGGTTTGTTTATCGTGTTTTCCTGGAACCTGCGAGGTCACGTGACCTGCGACGTTTCGTCCTACCCGTCCGCTATATCCCTGAGGGTTATATCCACTCGTATTGGGTACCTACCATTAAGTTCAGAGATATTTTTTATTTCGAGGTTTAAATTTTACGATTGTCGTAAGGAAATCTTCGGTCGCTTCGCTGACTCTGTCATTTCCGTGCCTTGAATTATTCGTTTTCCGAGGACCACGGAAGTGCCTTCTCGTCATGAATTCAACTCGAAAAATTCGTTTTCCCCGTTTTCCTATCACTCTCCATACTTCCGTTTTCACAGATAACATTAGATTTTCATCTCCATTTGTGCTAGTATCCACTCGTTAGAAACTCATAGTTAGGCCGTCGGTATGGATAATCTTAAAATGTAAAGAATCTCTCCTACTGAGAACAGCATTCTGTGATCAGGGATTAACGACAGACAATATTTACATTCTTCATTGCCAAAGTTTAACGAATTTCAATTTAACAAAGATTCTAAATATTTTTAAAGCCTCTCTTATCAATTTTCCACTTATCAGATAAAACCTTATGACCTATCTGAATAAAAAGCCAAGTAATATTTCTTTGACGCACCGACTCAACTTAAACTTCTTGGTCACTGGAGAGGAAATTTCTTGGACGTTTTTAATGTTATCTAATTATGTACTTCCCTTTTGAGCTGGTGTGTAAATAAGGTAGCGGCTTCCTACCGGCGATTTAACCGATGAAAATAATTAAATATGACTGACGGTATAGCGATTTTCCCATACTCGTTGTTTACAAAGAAAACGAACTGTCAGAAGTTGCTGGCTCGTCTTCAACGAATCACAGAATGGCGCTTTATAAAGAGACTAGACCTCTCTCATTCAGAGAGATCCCTATCGGATGGGCGTTAAACAGATCCATCCACACATGCACGTCGAATTGCCTTTGAATTTCGAATTGCACTTAAATCCCGTTCGGTCACTACCCTTCGGGACGCTAATTCGAAGCATTTGCGGCATCGCATAACAGAGATTCCGAGAGGGATCATCAAGAGAATTGTTTAGAAGTCCCCTTGCATTAAAAAGTGGAAGAGAGTTGTTACTTCACTCTCTTCAGGCCACATCTCTTGAGTATTTCGCCGGCCGGGTTTGTTTACATTCGCCCTGGATTTTATTATTCACTTTGAACGGTGAATATTAAGTACAATAGGCTAAATGGTGCCGAAATGTGACATGCAATAACCAGAGTTTACCGATGGCCAAATTAGTGCGAAAAAGAAGGGCTTAGAGTTGAATGAATTGAACGAAAGTGTTAGCGATTTAAACCCATACCGTCGGTTATGCCTGCGAAGCACTTTGCCTCTTCTCTTCCACGCTTCCCAAGCGTTCTCTCCTTTTTCGCACTATTTAGCATGCCATCACCACTCAAAATGCCCTCTATCCATCTTTCCAGCCTTCTCTGAATATGCGCCACCAATTACTTCCTCCTCTCCTACCATATTAAACTCTTCTTCGTTTGTCTTACTCGCTACCCAGATCACCCTTTCCATTCTTCTCCAAGCCCTTATTTCAAATGCATCAGTCTACTTATTTCTTCTCTCCGCTCTGACCAGGTTTCCGACCTGCACAGACCCACACTCTATGTCAGAATTTTAGCCAATCTTTTCTAGAATTCCTTCCTCACATCCCCCCTCATCAATTCCCTTCTCTCCGAAAATATTTCCGTGGCCAGAGCACTTCTACATCTTATGTGCCTTCCATGGACGCCCATACACGGGGGCAAGGGGGGGCCGCTGCCCTCCCCCTAGCCCCCCGGAAAAAATAAAAAAGGGAAGGGAAAATTTAATTTATTTATTGTTTTTGCAGGATTAAATAAATATTTTATCAACAAATTTATAAACTTGTCATTAATCTAAGATGTTCCAAAAATGTAATCCTGAGACCTCAAATTTACTAAACTTTCCGGGACTCGAGAGGGCTCCTCGGACCGCCCCCCCTTCTTAAACCTATGTCTTGGCCCCCCACTGGAAAATATTGTATGGGCGCCCATGGTGCCTTCCACTTAAAAAAAGGAGAGAACCTTTTAATACTCTCCCGTTTGTTTGCAAAAAGATCTTTGATTGCATTTTCAAATCGTGTTCAGTGACTAGTGGTACCTATAGACTTTTAAACCCCTGTGTTTTCAATTTATGTGATACATATTTTTGACTTTAGATTGTTTACCTTGAGTGTTTTTTTCACATTGCTTTAAATTAATAATATAAAAAAAGATTTAGCAGATTTTTTCTTTAGTCTTTGGTCTGCTATTTACAATATTTAATTTATTCTGTACTTCTCTCCCTTCTTACTTTACATTGGTTTAAATCCTCTTCTTTCCTGGTTCCGTGGCCTTAGTACCGGTTTCCATGTCGTCTTCTTCGCCCTCCCTTTCTTCTTTGGCAGTTTTCTTAGATATCTAATGTTGAATATAGGTAGTTGAACAATTTCAAAATAGTTCTCACCTTCAATTTTTGTTAATTTTCCTCCGGAGTACCACCTATGTACGTAATCTGTCCTACCTGCTCTACTTTGGCCCTCCCACCCTAATATTCAGCCCCGCCTTCTCACTCATAGAAAATATCATTTTATACCTTCGTAAGTGAAGGATATTTTGGGAATGTAGGATGGGTGGATTGATATCCGGCCTCTCCGAAGGCATTCTCTTATCGTATGATTTCTAGGGATTCACAATTCCACACTTTCCATCCGATAGACAAATTACTGCTCTTGAAATTCTCTCACCTTTTCTCCGAAGTAGGGATCGGGATTATTCCGAAAGAGTATCTTGATGACAAGGGCCATGTTGTTTAAACCCGGCAAAATATCTCTAGAATATATACAAAATGAAGAGAGATACCCTGTCGAGCCCTGTCCCTGTCGAAGGCCTGATTTATTCCTTCTTATCTTACACCATTAGTGTCTACCAAAAAGCAGAGTGAGACACTATTACTGTCCGTTAACATGGAATTCCCTTTCGTCCTTTTCCTTTTCCCCATACTCGTCCCTTTTCATGGCTTTGTCTTAACACTACCTAGTAAAAATATATAATCACTCGGTATTTCAACCCTAAGGTTGGTTTTGGTAGGTAAGAGTACATCTCTCCCCGTACTAAGCCATCGGCGTGTGGAATTCACACATTCATGTTAGGGGAGCCAGTTCCTTTCACTTGGCCACCTGCGATTTCCCACGAAGTTGTGACAATCAGACAGTCGCACCGCGAGGATTTGTGGAGGGGGTGTCCAGAGAGGCTTCACCCGGATTTGAACCCGGGACTTTCCGGTCGGTAGCCCAGCTCTCTACCCACTAGGTCACCACCTTCCCTAATATATAATAACAAGTGTATAATTTTTATACTAGTAGAATGTAGACGTAGAATAACTGCTACCACTTTTTCATGCAGAAGACAATCGAATAGGTGACGATTATGGTTCTGGGCATGTGTGAGTTCTAGCGAAAAGGGTGGGGTTTTCCATCGCTAGGGTTAAGGCGGTAGGGATAGAGAGAGAGGGGTAGTGGATGGGAGAGCGGAGAACTGGGAAGCGAGATAGACTGACTGTGCGCGCGCCGACCTCTGCACGAATCGATTTGCAAGCGACCCTTTGCGTGTGTGACGCAATTGGCCCCGGCTTTATACATTTTGCGTGCGGAATTCCGAAAAGGGGTTCTGAATAAAAAAATAAGGGAGAAAAAAAACCCCGCGGTACAAGGGTCTGCGAACTCGAATCCTCTCGTTGCGCATTCCTATTGTGTGTGCCCTTTGTGCGCGACTTTTGCAGGGGACGGGCCTGAACCGTCCCGTCAACGACTGGGGTATCAATTGGTGATGATTTATGGTGGCAGAATGGATTGGTGTTATGTAGCGCCGTTTTGTGATAGAGATGCACGTCGAAGCAAGTAGCTAATTCCAGTATCCGACTATATTTGACATTGGTCGTCAAGTCGCATCATCTTCGAGGACTACATAGACATCATAGAAATATTTACAAATCAAAAGAAAATCATAGAAATCGACTTTTTTGAAATATTCACTGATTCATCTGGTTGTTAAACATTATAACCGTGGATTGTACAATAATACATTGTATTTATGAATTTCTACTCGCGGAACGACTCTAATTTTTTCCATTAAACTAAATTTAAAAATAGTTTTACGATTTTGTACCTTTTTACGTCACTTAATCGTAAAGAGATTTTTTTACGAAAAATCTTCTTATGATTCCTCCCTCTGCATTTTCGCAGCCGTGAAATTTTAAATATCTTCTCTATGAATTGTTGTGTTGGACCTTAATGCAGGTTTATGGATGAAAATGTCATTTTTTGAGATTTCAATGCATTGTATGCATTCACCTGTGGGAAATTTGACATATCGTATTTATTGATAGGCGAGGGTATACGTGATTGACCAGGGTGATAAATGCACGCGCATCTTCATTATTTATGGGGACTCTGGCCCACTGAACATCTTATTTAAAGTTAATGTTGATCCATCCGTGGTGGTCACTTCTACGCTCGTATTCCGTTAAATGCTGTGACTACCTTTTTCCAAATCTCTCATTTTTCCTTTCCTAATTTTGCTTGCCTCTACGTTACTTCTATTTAGTACTTTCCTCGTTACTTCAAACAGTAATCATTTTTAGCAGTCATTAATTGAGTGCTCTCGGATTTTTCTTGCGTAGGCCAAACATCGCAACTATTTGCCGTTATACATTTTTCTGTGGTTTTGTGGATCCTATGTTTATATTAATTTGAAATTGTATAATCCCATAGAATGCTGCTGCTTTTCTAATATGATTAGCCTTAAATACTCATATTCGTGACAGTGGTGTATGTGTTGTCGAGTTTTGGAGTTTTTAGTGTTCATGAAATGTAGTTTCAGTGTTCATGGTAGTTTTAGTGTTCATGAAATAACCTTATAAGATAATGAAATCTATGACCTCCGACGTTCGACATGCGTCCGACGAATCGATTTTAAACTGGACTGGTTATTCAAAACTTATGCCTTCGGCATCTTCGAAATTACTTTGGTCTCGTTGATTTATCGACCATTCGAATAACATTTTATCATATTTATCATGAACTTCTTTGCTCTATTTTGAAGCTTATCATTTTTCTGCAGGAGACAGAATCTGCGGAACACGTTTTATCGAAAATGGAGTTAACGTATGGCATTCGTCGTGTGTTATACACATTTCGTTTGATAAGTCTCATCGTGTTAGTCATGGAGTGTTTTTAATTGGAATCCTCTGGTAATTAAGCTTAAGGAAGGATTTGGAAGAATATAGCCCATGATTTCAACTATGTGTCATCATAGAGTAATCATACTCTGTGGTGTCATGATATTCGCATCAATTAGTAGGGAGAAATTAATCTTACAAAAATAACATCTTTTTGTAACGCACAGCCATACCTTTTCCCATGGAATCCGGTTTCTACTTTTTGTCAAATATCTCGAAAAGTCTTGTAATATTAAGTGCCTGCTATCTTGTACGATTAGAAAGATGAGATCCTTTCTGTATCATCATCATCATCATCATTAGTTATTCCTTCCTAAGAATGGTCGAAATAATTTTTTTCTTTGGGAGAAGATAGGTCATGGGAAATGATGAATGTTATTACCTCATCGTATTAACTTAAAAATCTACTGAAAACATTAGCAATTCATAAATATCTTATTAGGCTTGCAACAAAAAAATAATCCACTCAAAATATATGAGGGTGTAGCAAAAAAAATAAGCGCACTCATTTTCGAAAAGGATGTAAATGGTTTTTGTGCATAATTTTGATGATATATTATACCATATGTGAGTGATCACATGTTTTGTAGGTACTGTGAATTCATTTTAGCCCTGAAGAAGCAAACATGTGATTACAGGACGTTGGAGATGAGGTAATGGCATCTAATTAGACCCTCTTCTCCAGAAAAAAATAATGATTTATTGATGTTCGTTCGCAGGTTTCCGCGGCGTTGATCAGATGATATCAACATTTTTCGGGTGACGTCCGCGTATGTTGTTTAGGATCACAACAGTTTCTCACTTGTTTCTTCAACAGCCCTTCACCTGAGGACCCCAGTGGGATAGCTGGCGAAACTGTTGTGATCCTAAACAATATACGCCAGCGTCACCCGAAAAATGTTGATATCAGAATGATTTATCACTAAAGTTAATGTGTAGATAGTAGTACATCACTCTAACTACTATCAGTTATGTTGTTGCGTTCTACGTGAACCGGTTTTTTCTCAATCGGCTCATTCTTCTCTCATTTAGTCCATTGTACAGTCCAAGCCGAATTTACCCTCTCGTTCTTCTGGCCCGTAACTTCGCCGACGGTCCTTACTCCCCCGGTCCGCCCCTCTCCCTCCCTCCCGCACGACTCCTCCAGCATATCCTTCTCGTCCTCTTTCCCCCTTTATTCCCCCCCTTATTTCGCTCATTCCCCTCCTCCTTTTCTTCTCCTTGAACCACTTCACCTCCCTCCCCTTTCCCCCCACCCCGTCTGCCTGGGCGGCTGCAAGGACGACCTTACCCTTGACTCACTCCATCTCTCTCTCTCTCTTGTCATTCATTACTCTCCCTTTCTTTCTATCTCTTACTTCCTATCCTTCCACCCCCCAACCAATCCCCGCCCTACCCCTCTTGTGCCGTGGGACCGCCAAAATCAATGCCGTGTCTGCCAGTTCGACCCCCTTCCTTCCCCCCAACTAACTCTCAATCCCAAACCAAGCCCCCTTCGCCCCACTGTTTTTATTTTTTCATATATATTTTCTATATATCCTCCCCAAGCTTTTTTGTGTCACTCTCCCTGGTCTACGCTGAAAAAATAACAAATATACACACACATCTATATTCTCCTTTCGGTCACGCAATTCCCCACACGTCTGTTTTTATGCTGGATTATTGATCTCCAGGACCCTCTCTTTCTATTGACATCGGAGACCGTGGAAATGGTATCGTGCCTCATTTTTAAAAAACTTGTTATTTGTTAAACTTTGCTTTGAAACTAATATTATTTTGCTCTTGTGTATCAATTAAGGCTATCTGCATCTTTATTTATTTTCATCAACGTTTTCCTTGCCATAATTTTGGGGTAAATTTTTAAATTACCTGTTTACTGAAGTTCGTGTTTTTAAATGTGCTGTACAAATATTTTCCGACAATCAACTTTGTTTTGTGAAATAGCGACATGTTAAAAATTAATGCGCGCTTGATTGATTAAATAATATTACGTGTATTATTTAATTATACTATGCATAAAATAGAATCCAGTTGTTAACGTCACAGAACGATATCGCCATCGGTAATACGACGAGTTTTCATGGTCAGTTGAGCTGGTTTATGCTAATTTGACGTAAATGGTCGTTTTATATTCTTAACAGATAGCAATGAACTGTTCCTACCATTGAAAACATAGTACCTACTATGAGCAGACCCTTCATGCTTGAAAAAAGGTAGATCAGGGAATCGATGCCGTGAGGTGACCTCAAACCATTGTATCGTCCCCGCAACTCTTTGGATCACGTGACTCATAAAGGATACATTCATACCTACATGCTTAGCACGCAATTCCCTTTCGGGGTAGGCTCAGTCACAGAACTTTGTAATTGCTGCTATGCCCGGGAAACTGGCTCTCCTTTTTATAATTTTCTACATAATCCCAAATGCTTGCATGCGTCCTTTGCTTCTCATATATTCATGCATTACTTCATACACACTCTCCTAGTCTTAGGAATTCTAATATCTCTCATCTTAAGAGTCTCTTCCACCGCTTTCACCCGCGACTTTCTCAGTACACCCTTTCTTCACGCACCATTCATTCTGCTATCACAAATGTTTCACTTAATCACTCTCATTCATTCTTTCAATGTGGCCAAACCAACGAAGCCTGCTCCTTTCATATATGTCCTTCTTTGAAGAACCTAATCCACATTATTTCGCTTTTTAAAGGTTTTATGCAATTTGTAGTCGCCCTCATTGATGTCTGTGTTTGACGCATACACATATTGATCATATATTTGAGTTAGTAAAAAAAATTCACTGATATTGGGAACATTCCATTTAAGTAGCCTTCTGTGTGTGCGCAACAGTCAAGGCAGAATGGTTTGTGTATAGTCATCGAATTTGTTCAAGACATGTATTGAAAAAACTAAGCTATTTTATACAGAGTAATTAAAAACGTTGCAGTATCCATGTTTGACGCGATTTGGAGGGGATTATCGACGTTCTTTTGATGTTTAGCGCCCATCAACTTTTCTCCTGATCTGTTATGAAGTGCGCTACCTATAGTGCGCAGGGTCTGTAACAATTGGAAGGCAAGTTGTGTTACGAAGTGATTAGTGCTCTAGAGTGAATGGAAAACTTTTTTTATTGAATACAGCTGAAATATGAGGGATAAATATTTTGCATGTTGCCCGTTTCTCGCCACTCTTTTATGCTGCATTGTTCATTCCCCTAAGTGAAGTGACCGTGGACATGCAGAATGTCAGCGTAGTGTTTGTCCCTTCAAGGTAGCATACATTTATATGTACAAATGTTGACTATGTGGGGTTGGGGGGAGGGTGGAGAGGCCGGAAGGCTCATAAACCTTCGTGGCCGTTATCGCTGTTGAAATCACTTCTTTTTTCATGCCGATTTTGTGCGTTGAGTGTGGTGGTGGGGGAACATACCATATACGCGAGGGTCGTGCGACCTTTCTGCTCCTCGGGGTCGGTCCGCATAATATTCTTTTATCCACGTCTCGCGGCAGCTTTCCCCGATGAAAATTTCAACGTGCCAAAGTGGACCGAATTTGTCCTCTGTGCTCGCTCCGATTTGGACCGTATAAATAAATAGGGAATATGCGAAGATCAGGTGGGTACGAATGGCGTGGTCCGGGGGAACGGCCACTCTCCCCCCCCCCCTCCCATTCCCTTCATGATTCCCGAGATTCACTCTCCAGGATTAGTTGAATATTTTCACGTCTGAAAAGTTGTTAAACATTTAAAATTTCCGTAAACTCTTTTTTTTAACTGATAGAGTAACTTATTGGTTGTTTGGTAAATAGAGGATGCGACCGAAAATTAAGGCAATTTGCTCCACGAAGGATAGGTGGGTGGGTAGGTACATCATTAGTCGTTCAATGCTAAGATTGGTTGTCTGTAGCACTCCATCCTTCCCTATCTAATGCTAGTTCCCTTACTACCTGGTAGTTATTAGGGTTTACTTTCCTATTTATTTGGTCTATGTAGATATTACCCCTTGGACTTCGTTTTGAGACTTATTCCACTATTTTTTCTTCAACTATATTCTTCACAAACCCATTGTGCCTCAGGGTGTGTCCAAACCATCTGGTTCTTCTTATCTGTATAGTGTTCCATATTGTTGTATCCTCTGCTACTCATCTGTAAATATCTTAATTTCTTATTTTGTTCGTCCATTGGATGTTCAGGTTCCTCCTCCAACACCAAGTTTCGAATGCTTCTAATCTTTTATGGTCTGCTTTTCCAATGGTCCGGAGGTAAATAGGTAAATGAAGGACTATTTAGAGAATGGAGGAAGGATTGGAGAGAAACTCGGCGCTGGCATTAGCCTACTCTTAAAAGGTTTGGCGCCCAGAGGTCCACCGTTTAACGTCCCATCCGACGGATTGAGAGCTGTGCTTGAAATTCTCTCCTCAAAACACCCAAGTAAGAATCAGGATTCAATTGAAGGTTTTCCAACAGTACTGGTATTCGAATTCGGACCCTTGGGACGGGAAGTTAGTACTCAACTAGAGCTATTTTGAGAACATTAAAAAAATATTTCTCTGTCCAGCGCACGATCAATGGTCATAGTGTAACCACGACTGAACAATCGACGATTGAATGCGACATAATTACATTTAAATTAGACACTTTTGTTATTCACCTGTACGTAAATGATGTCTGGTTCCGGAACACCCCCTGCTGCACTCCTATGTGGCGGCTTTCCTGGTATTACAAATATTAACAGATGTGTACATAAGAAGGTTGTCCAACGCTTAGTTACTGAATTTTCTCGGATGGAGAATTTATTTGCCAATTAATATTTTTACTATATTTTTATGGCATGTACTTACATGTACGACTTCAGACTTGTATGAAATTTATGCAAAATCTCATTTGATAAATGGTAAAGCTAGAAGTAAATGTATGATAGGGTTGGTAGATTCGAAGTTGGGCAGCATAAATATTTACGAAGATCATACCCGTGGGTCATGGTTTTTATCAAGTATGTTAGTTATTATCCGACTGAAATTAAACCGAGAACTGGCAGTCATGAGTTTTCTGTCTACTCGTAGCACACTTATCTTCGTCTAAAATAGTCCGATCCCTGAAATCCCAGGAAGGAAGTAATTCATAAATATTTGTCAGGGAAAACTCGAGGATTGTTTGTATCAAATGAAAGTAATAATTTATGAAAACTAGCGATTGTAAATTATCAATAATCGTCTCATGGTCTTCAAGAAGGGTTCCCTCACTTTCGCCTTTTTCCTCACACGTTGAACTCGACAACTTTGCTCGATATAAGATAAATGAGAAATGTTTATCTGACGTATGATGAAATATATAACCTGAGAAAGCCCTGAATTGGAATAGAATCAGTAGGTTAGTCTTAATTCGGTAAAGTTGCGCATTTGAAAATCTGCATTTTGAAATTTTAAATGTGTCGCGAAGGGTTGGTACAGCACACCGCCATTATTTGTGACAGCGCATGGCCGCCAGCTCTCAAAAAGTCCAGAAGAGCTCTGGAGATCCTCACGCTTTTAACCGTTCTGCGTATTTGTCTGGCGACAGTGGCACACTTCAGAGGGCAAAGTGAAACACATGACCGCAAAACGATGCCCTGTTGCGAGACATCACCAAGGAGTGATATCTCAAGTGGAGCGCATACTTGATGCTCGTTTTTTTGTTAACGTGACGAGTTTGTTTATCCTTCATGTATTTGGGCCGATGGCAGCTGATGATGAAAACTATTCCGTTTTGAATTTTGGTCCTAAGGAATTGTCATCCCATCTCAATACATTAATGTATTCCGTAGTTTCAGTCTTAAATTGTTAAAATTCACCCCGAGGAACTGATACTGACACTAAATTTCCACCAACTGATTTACTTTGGTTAAACAAGTTTTCAGCGCATAGACTTCATCTTAAATTACGAAAAAGCCCCTACTGAAAGATAGTCCTTTGTATTAAGAACTGATTGGTACAAAAATAAATGAAATAATGGAAATTTAAAGAGTTGGAGTCATTTCCTGAGCAATAAATTAGGTTTTACTTTCTGGGAAATGAAGTAGCGAAAGAAAAATTAGAAGTAGACTCAGAATTATAGAAGCGTGGGTATATAACCATCCATCAAAATACGAGTATACTCACATGATTGGAGAGAATAACACGAGGTAAATATGTGTGGATAGAGGAGACTTTGCACATTATGTTGCCTGACTCCATTTTTACTGAATTTCCATGTTATGTAGCTACTAATCTATGCTATTTCTTTTGACTCCTCTTCTTGGCATATTCAGGGCTTTGGGTTAAAAAAAATCTTCTCTTACTGCCGATAGCTGTCTTTTTACTCAACATCTCTGTGAAGCCCTTCAGTGCACCGCGTTGAGCCTGCGTGGAAATACCCCGAGCTCGTCTGGTGGAAAGGAATCCCAGCATTCTGGCCCAGCAGATCCCTCCGGTTGGTGGTTTACTCAGAGGTCGAGCTGGTAAGTGGCGTTTTTCGGGTGCCGGCCGTTCATCGACGTTCTGTCTCCAGATGATTTACGAGTTTTTTATCGGAGTAAAACGGCGCTGTCGAAGGAAGTGGATATTTTAAGGCGTCATTAATTATTCTCCATGAGATCCGTATTTCATCTCGAGAAGTATGATCTTGAGACTCATTAACCGTGCATTTGTTGTGCCCCTACCATCTTGTGTAAACTGAATATTATGATATGGATTTGCAAGAGGAACAAAGTGCCTTTGAACTGCCCCATCCGAAGGGCAGAGTTCTGAATTTCAAGTTCTCTCCACGTTGAACACCAATGAGGATCGAGTTCGAATTATTTCATAATACGCTGAAAGTTGTCTGCCACTGCCGGGGATGAAACCGGGGTCTTCTAGATGGTGAGAGAGTAATCTAGAAACCTCATTAACCTGATTTCATCGAATGCTCGTTTCGGAAATTTTGGGCTGACGGGAGAGGATTCTTGTGAGTGACAGGAAGAAAGGGTGACAGGAGGAGGTTTGGAGCAGGAAAAGTAGGTAGTTGGAAGGTTTAATGAGGGGAAAAATGTTACTGAATGCCGTCATAGCAAAAGACAGATAGAGAGATAGAATAATAGATAAGATAGATGTTGGGTAAGCGGCGAAGGGGAAGAAAGAGAATAGGTTTATGGACGGGATGAAGAGAGGTAGGATGTATTCTTAGTTGAAGTAAGGAAATATGTTAATGCATAGGGTATGTCGTATGTAAACATCAAGAGCATTTTGACTCACTTCCAATAAAAATTACCTTAACCGTTAGTTTTTTTATTTTAAATTTTTTACAAATTCACATCAATGATCCGTCAGGCGAATTCCTGTCGACAGAATATAAATCTACAGAATCAAAAATATACAATTTTTTTCTTTAAACTCATTGCAGCAGCTCAGTTTCGTTACATTACAATACATAAGAGAAAAAATACACTTTGCTCTAGTTTAAAACATAATATTTTACAATTCCAATAGCATCTGTCTCATTAGTACATTTTTAACAGCTATTTTAAAACTATGTATATATTTTCCGTATCCTTCTCCAATTCTCCAAAAATTTTATTTAGTAATTTTGGTAGGGTATACTGCCTATTGCGTTATCTATATTTATTATTTGTTTTAGGAAAAACAAAAAAGCTTCCTCTTGTGATTAGATGAAGTTCACCGTAATAATAATAATAATACATTTGAAATGCAGTGTCAATTATCCTTTTAATGCACACAATGGAAATAGCAAGACAAATATCCTTTATAATGCACATAGTGGAAATAGCAAGTTAAATTTCCTTTATAATGCACAAAATGGAAGTAGCAAGGGACAGCTCAGATGCTGTGCCACAGACGAAGTGGTTGGTTGGTTATTCGGGGAAGCGACTGTAAACTAATGAATTTGCCCCATTGTGGGTAGGTTGGTAAGGGAAGGATTATTTAGGGAATGGAGCAAGGGTGGAGAGATACCCTGCGTCGGCATACAATTAACGAAAAGCGCCATGGCAAGGGGTTCAGGGTATTAACGTCCCATCCGACGGACGGAATACTGCTTTTGAAATGATTTCTACTCAGCATCCTAGTAGGGATTGGGACCGACAAAAATGTGCCGAGAATCAACCCCGGGCCCTCGAGATGGGAAGCCAGTACTATGGCCACCACAAAAACCCGATGCGCCGCAGGCGAAAACTATTTCTTACAAAATATAGTGAAAAAGTTGGCCTAAGTGATACGTTTTCACTAAGGTGTTTATCGAGTATTGTTCAGAGTTGCTAGTTGCAGATGGCCAGTCGTCATTTGCGTAAATATACTATCAAACATTAAATTTAAAAAGCCATTTTTCTTAATTAATAAGTAGTTTTTTCCTAAAAAATGTTACATTGATGGTTAATCCATGTCGCACATTCAAGGCATTCCGAGGCATAAATCGACCTTAATATCGTGTTGATTGTTTTAAAGGAGAAGCGGCCGCAACGTAACCCTGCAATGCCGTCGATTTTACAAGTGGAAAAACCACAAGTGTGTAACAAAAACCTCGCATGATTTAATTATTTTCTTTCGAGGGAAACAACTTGGTTGTTGCGTAACATATCTGTGCCAACTTTCATGGGTATGAGGAAGTTCTGCGGGTTTCAAGGCTGGTCGTTGTGGCTACCGTCTTGAGGCAACCAAGGTCCGCCCATTTAAGGGCTTCCTTATCCTCACCTGTCCCTTCTCTTAATATGCGTGTTGTTTTATTTCCTTCTGAGTTGTGTTTGTTGGATTTTTTGTTTTCGGTGCTTTCGTGACTGGAGTTTTGTCGTGCCGATAACCCCAGTAAGAGGTTATCATCCTCATCAAATGTTACGCAGGAGTAGTTGTAGCAGATTTTTTTGTTTTCTTTTTCAGTAGCGAAAGAGCTCATAATCTTCTGTAATGTATTTTTTTGGTATAAATCAGTTTTTTTCCCTAGACAAGAAATGTTGAATCTTTACTCATTTGAACAGAACTAACCTCCTGTATAGTGGCGTCTAGCTTCACGTGCTTATTGAGCTGAACTTCTTGCGTAAATATTAAGGCGATTTAAACGACTGAATTCTGTGTATTAGTTATTTTAAAGTCAAATATTTCTAAGGTCTGTTTTCTTTATCCCTGACTAAAGATATTCTCGTTATGGAAACCGATCTTAAAACGTTCTGGCGTAGATAATGCTCACGTCAACTTAACGACAGTTTGATGTGATTGGTATACAAAAGCCGAGCTCTAAGTTAACATCAAGTTAAGGTGGTTGGAGTGGTAATCGTGGGTCTCCAGTGGGCATTTTAATAATTTTGTAAGCCAGTCGAAAAATAATACTTGGACGTGAAGAATACATTTAAGTGTATCTGTTTACGAGATGGAACTCACCATACCGGCAGTAATGGAAATGATACAAGAATTATATTTAAAAATGCTTTCCTTAATTAAAGCATGTTATGATTAGAGTTTTCTGCGCGTAATTCGAAATTATATTGAGATAATTTTTTATCGAATGTTTTACTCGGCGTGAAACTTTGATATGTGAAAGCAAGAATTATAACAAAAAGAAATGTAAAATTTCGCGTTTACAGAAAATCTGCAAACATGTAATGGAATTATTACGGAATATATACCATAAGGTTACGTATTAAAATAGCATTGAATGGTCAAAAAAGAAGTCGGTATGATGCAATTTTTCACTTTTATATCTTTATATACCACTAATAAGAACGCGTTAGCAAATTTTCACGCAAACCTGTACATAAACAACAATAGCTCCAACCACCTTAACTAAAAGGCTACGTCATCTTGCGGTTAAAGTTGGCCAGATTTTGTAAAACCGGGCCTAAGTGGGTGAAAGACTTCGGTATTTGTCCGGGTAATTTCATCATCATCATTTTGTACTCAGGCAAATGGCTTGAAACGTGTACCATGGCTGTCTCCATCCGCTCTTGTCCAGGCTTGTTTCTTAAGCTCTTTGTAGTCTCCTCTCTTGGAGTTTTCTGTCAGTTTCAGCCTCCTTTCTTTTCACTTTCTGCTGCTCCCTCGGTTGCCACCGTGAAAATCCCTTGTCCTTCAATTTTTGTGACGATTTTGGTAAATGAAAGACGGTAAATTCGGGGCTTTACCCCGAAGGTTATTTCAAGCAGCATTCATGGTACCAGAGACTGAGCGTGTAATCGTAAATTCAGCCGAAGGAGGCGGAAGACCCGGAAAAGAGAAGTTTCGACGTGTGCCTGTGGTTTCGAGTTTATTTTCCTTGGATTGGATAAAGCTAACTAGTCCCATATTCCCCGAACCCAGCGCTCTCATTGGTACTTCATATACGTGATAAGTGTACCATTCCTAATTGAAAAGGCAAACAGCTTGATTTTTTTGTACATACAATTTGCACTGTTACACATTAGTGACTGTTCTCTAAGACACAATTTTAGTTCTTTTTCAGGTCATCAATGTCATATTTATATTCGGTAAAGTTATTTATTTACACAGCATAAAATTTTTCTGTTAAATTTTGTACAAATAGATGTGGGGTGAAATAGGTTGAAGTAAGTGTGGTGTCAAGGGTGATGACACAGGATTTTTCCTTGAGAATGCGACAGGCACCAATGGAGATTTTTTAATAATGGAATAAGGTAGCTATACTTACCACAAGTTTTTTTATTCTTTAGACGCAACTAGTTCCAACACTTTTGCGTTATCATCATGTACCATGTGCCAGGATGTTATTTTCTGAGAGGAACGATAAACATCTGGGCTATTTGCCACATTAATTCAGATTAAAAAAATAAAATATTCCTGCCCAAGGCTGTTCTCTAATTTGAGTGATAGAGGTAAATTGCTTTTGTTTGAAGATGTTTGTGCTAAATATTTCCTGGATGTAGCTTTTCTAATTTGTAGATTTGAGCTTATAGGGTTCCAACAAGCTACCATGGTAACTTCTCTTGCACTTATAGTTCACTGAAACATGGTGCAAAATTAACATTTTTTCGTTTTTACACTGTAACTTCTAAACTTGAAGTCGGAGCTCAAATTTGTTTACAGTTTCTTATATATCTCAGCGATTCCTACAACTTTATATCCTTATTCTTTATAGCCTTAATGCTGGAGGTTGTTTTGGTAGTATTGTGGATTTCATACTTCAGGGTAGGGGAATCAGTTTTTCACCCTGTTCCACCAGTGGTTTTGCTGGAAGAGATGGTATCCAGATATATCACGCAGCTTTGGTTTGGCTGGCATTCCCATAATCCTCTCCCGAATTAGAACCCAGGACCTCCAGTCGATAACCTAACACTCAATCCACTGGAAAATGACTGTTTTGCGAATACATATACCGAAAAATTAAGCATGAGGGAATTTGACTTGGAAGTTCTAGAAAAAAGAAAGAAAATGGAAATGAAATAGGTTCATAGTTAATCACAGCCCAAATCAACTCCTGCCAGAGCTGAAACTGTCTCAACAATACTGAGCATTCTCCACATTAGTTCCTGGGAACGTAGGTCCCTGTATCATTTTTTCAATACTTATAAAATTCGATACAGGGAAGACCAATTTCCTAATTATCGTTTTCAATCGCGAGTTAACAGTAAACCTTGCAACTTTATTGATTCGATTCGGTCCCAATGAAACCGTTAATCAATTCAACTGCCGATCGTCAAGTGTTTTCTTTCTTTCTTGTGTTGATTGTATGATGTACATTTATGCAATTCTTGAGTCTTGTTTTATTTTCAATTACTTTTGTATAATTTACTTAATATTTCTATTACTTTTATTTATATTATGTTTACATATTTACGCGATCATTATTTTCAAACCACTGGTTCGAATAAAAAGTAACACCTTATATTCGCGCAACAAATCTTGCCTTATTAGGCACAATAATCTGGTTGAGTGTACTCAACCCGTATAATCAAGTGAGTACTGAAAAAATAAACTGGTATCTTTAAATAGTTTAATTCAGCGTTCAGCGCCCGTGTTTAGTTGGTGACAAGTACCCAGTTGCATGTTTAAGTTGGAACAGAATTTAAATTTTACCCGTGGGATACATAAAATTTATCAGTGAAGTCATGGAAAATTCGTGGAATCTGCTGGTAGATCACGGCATGAGAATTTATCGGGTGGTATGAAAAAATGCAAAACTATCTGTCAATTAGTATTTCTCAATTCTCCTTGAGTCTACCTATGGTCCTATGGCACACTCGTGAAAACTGCCTACTTTGAGGTCGGACACGGAAAGGTTGTGTAAGAGAGGATACTCCACTGCGAAGACTAGCACGTCCTTCAAGGTTTTCTATTCAGGCCTATGCCATCGAGTCACTGCTCCTGCTTCGTTAAAAAAATTTCTGCTCCAGCTCAATAGAAACGCTACTTCTGCTCTATGTACTATCTGCTATGCCCGCCATAGAAGCTCTGCTCCTGTTCCCGTATGCACCACCGTCTCGGCTTTTCTTTCCTTGTATTCCGTATTATATTATTCTGCTTTACTCCTTTTTCACCAGTCGTTGGGCCGGCCTCTTCATCCTGCGTTCCTTTTCAACGCCGCCCATTCAGCGAGGCTTGGTAAGGAGCCCTGTAGTGACGCGAGGGAGAAAAGGGGCGGGGGGGTGGGAAGGACCGATGTGAATTCCTTTACGGAGAGCAGCTCGCCCGCCGCTACTCAGACCGTGCGTCGTCATGGAGACCCCCTTTCCCGCCAAAGCTCCTGTGTGGCTTTCCCTCACACATGCGACTTTTCGGTCGAGTGCCGCCCTTCGGGGATACCATGACTTTTTTTTGTTTTCTTTTCCGTTTATTTTTATTTTTTTTGTCTTTTCTTCGTCCTCCATCCTCTTCCCTCCTCTCTCTCTCTCATTCTCGTCTCTCTCTCTCTCTTCATTTTTTTCGAGACGCTCCTCTCTCAAGAGTCCATTCATTCGCCTCCTGAGCATATACTACCACGTCCTCAAGACATCTTTGTTTTTTCGACTTTATGTTGTACCTAATCGTTCTTTAATATTCACCGCATTCCGCTGCGTTTCCAGCCTCTTGCCACAGTCATTCTCTTTTTCATTCTCTGTCCTCAATAATTTTTTTCGGTTAAATATTTTGAGTTTTAACTTTTCTCTTCGGATTTATTATCGTATTTTGCGATTACCTGAATTTGGAAAAGTTTTAATGAGATTTTGAACTTGCTCGGTGCTTCATTTTGGGCCACGTTAAGGAATAAACTAACGTCTTATTCGGAGCAAGGTGATATATTGTATATGACGGCATATAAGGCGCACTTCCATTTCAATGCCCAGAAAAAAGTGTTTTTATTCAGCCCGCGACAAAGCGTGGCATTCTTCGGGGTAAAATTTTGTCAACAACCCTCACCACCAAGTAAGAAGGCCCCACGCTAGTTCGTTGTAATGATGAACTTGTACCGCTCAAGGTAGTTCCACTCTTACATTCTTCCTTCGATGCCGCAGAGTGAAACACATCGGTATATATCGAATCTAGTACCGGTCATTATAATAATACTAGTCATAATAATAATAGCAACATATTTTAAGTAAATAATAATAAATTTCCAATAATTCCATTTACATCAATGATGTGGTACGCAGTCACGCGCACGGGTGCGAAGTTATACACCATAGATGGTGAAATTCGCCATGAATCATCATTTGACTTGACCGGGATCCGAACCCGGATCTCCCAATTGCCGGTCAGGTGTGTTTGCCAGTTACACCACCAAGCCATCCCGGTCAATTAAAAAAAATTAATAACTTGCGGAAGAAGAAAAATTTAACCGAGGACAAGTCAAAGGATTATAAAGTCATTACCTTTTGAACGATACCAATGTTTTTCCCCTCCCTGATGCAAGCACTCAATTTTAATCGCAATCCCAACCACTATGGTGACTGTAGAACGGTCCTTAAGTACTCCTTGAAGAGTAAAGACATGGTTTAGGAACACTATGGGAGAGGAAAGAATGACTGGATTATGTCTGATGAGCGTGCATCGAAATTTTGTCTAAGAAAATCGTGAAATGGTCGAGAAGAAAGTCAGAGAAAAATTCTCACCAAATCCAATAAAATTATTATTAGCCTAAAACTAAACATCTGAGTGGTTATGCTGATAATAAGATGGAAGTAATGAATTGTTAAGGTATTTGTAATGCTAATAAAACATTTTTTCCAAAACCAGTCATTTTATTTTGCTTTTACATGAGCGAATATTTAAAATCCTGTGTACGCCCATGGTGGGAACTACTGGACCGCATCATTCCAAACTTTTAATAAAAGTGGAAAAATTAGCGGTGGTTATAGGTGCCAAGTACCAACATCGGATTCTCCAGTTTTATATCTGGAATTGCGTACCCAGTTTCGTCCGTTATTTTTTTTTCGATTGAAAAACTTTAGCTTATCATCTTTCCGACTAGACAGCGATAGACTGGGATTGTGCTTTTTTTGGAAACGGAATTGAAAACTGGAAACTCCCTGATTGATATTCAAGGTATCGAGTTCCACCAACATCCGCGATATCTCTTCCCCCATTGCTTATTTATTTCCCCTTTATCCACACTTCAGGCGATTCAGTGCCTTCGTTCCACCTTCTTTCACTACTCCTCTCCCTCTTTCCCTATAGGTAGTTTGAGGGATATATCACTTATCATTTCGATGAATTTGGCCTCGTTTTAAAGAAAAAGATCTCATCTTTCAAATATAGCAAAATATCAGGCACCTACCGTTTTCCTTTTCTAGATATTTGCTTAAAAAATGCCACCCGTTTGACATGGGAAATGGTACGGTTATGTTCTCCACAGAGACTTTATTTTAAAAGTGAGGAATTTATAACGTGTAATAGATCTCATCATAATTTAATTATAGTGTAGTTTGTATAATTTCTCAACTACATATTTTAAAAAATAAATAAACTATTCACCGCAGTAATGTTTTACAGAATCGCAAAAAAGTTTTCGGTTGTGGAGGCGTTCTTAGCATGCGGCGTAAAAAAATAGTCAAGTTAAAACCGGATAAATGTATATTTATTTAATTTCTGAGAATATCCATAGTATAAAGCAAAGTTTATGCGTCATTAATGTTAAAATATTTGCTTCATGCTTCTTACAGTTGCTTAAATTAAAAAATAAAATTAGAATATGGTCTCTTTTATGACTTGGCGAAAATCGCCCTCAAACTACCTTGAAAAGATCCGATTTGGAGAAGAGGACGCAGCCGGTGAATTTTATCCAACGCACACACACGCATGGACGGGGGGAGTTCTTGACGTTCCCCTTTCTCTCCGAGGGAGGAAACTCGCAAACTTGCCTTAACAGCGTTATACCGTAAACTTATACGACTGCGTGAGGGAGGAAGGAAATTGAATGGGGTCTATCCGAAGTAGTAGGTGCAGGGATTTTCCCTTTTTTTTACCTCTCAGGGTGCCTCTCGAACCCTTATTTAAAAATAAGAGAAAAAACCCCCGGCAGGTCTCGTGTCTCTCTCTCTCTCTCTCTTACTCACTCCCCACCGAGACCCTTTTGCGAGTCAATCTACTTACCCTTCCATCCTTATTCTACCCCTTCTCATCCTTGTCTAATTTGAAATGGGTCCGTAGGGTTCAACCAACCTTCCCTCACCACCCTCCGAAGCTCTCACTGTCGTTCGGTTAACGACTATTACGAAGCGTTTAGGGATACCCAAAATATACGCGAGGACTGTTAAATCATATTCAAGGGCTGAAATTCCCTAATCTCATTATCCAACCCGCTATTATCTTCTGTTCCATCTCTGTATCCAATTCCGGAGATCCCAGATGATTTGACTGTTTTAATCGGTTGAGACATTCGAGTTGGTATAAGCCATCAGCGTAAGTATATTTTATTTTCTTCTTAAGTTCTTAAGATCTCGCTTTAGGAGGAAATTTTGCCTTAGCAATCAAAGAGGGAGCATATGTGGCATCGATTTGAATGAAAAACATCTAGGGAACTTGAGCTCTACGGCCTCTTAGAGTAACAATTTATAAAAATCTCCAATGACCGTAATAAATTGGCACCACTCGTCAAAATTACACAACAATTTCTGTGTTGGTTTACGGAAAAATGAGAAATTCCACGTCAGTGACCAACCACAACCTCTCGACCAGAAAACCCTCCTGTGGTGGTTACTGATAAAATATTGAGCATATTGAATATAAAGTCTTACTTCCTCGCCAATGACAACCACAGACACACACACTCAACCCAAATAGGGATCCTTCACTAGGACTGATGGGACCCCTTCAAGGATGCCTGGGTTATGACCACAAACCCACTCGCAAGCACTCAAGAAATCACTCACACAATCAAACGGGCCCAACTTTTGGGAGAATCTAGCTCAAAATGAGGGTAGTCAAAAACGACAAAAAGAATGGAAAATACGAGGTTGTGCGTCGAATACGTGTATTTCGGCCACAAGGTGGCCCTCGTCAGGGAACTGAAGGGAGAAATCACTTGCAACGCAAGGTTGTAAGTGAATCGGGAGGAGGACAGCCTAGAATAAATGCGAAAATGAAGAAAAGGTGTGAGAAGGATGGGGAACCAATGACGTTGGGTTGTGGGAGAGGTTAGACATTCGAAAATTCAATTGAAAAATAAAAAAGTTCTTTCCTTTGAATTGAACTTAATTTATTTCCTAGTGATTCAAGATGTTATTGTCAGTGTAATCCAAAGCTTAAGGTGAAAATGGTTACAGTCGATCTGATAACCGTTTCTGAATAAGTGCTTTAAGTTGTCGACCATACGAAGATATCTTGAATCATTAAATTGGATTCGTAGTACACAAAGTGATGCCTAACATCATCAGCAATTCTTTCCTAGTGATTTAAGATGCATTTGCCAATATAATCTAAAACTTAGTGGAAGGTTAAAGTGGTCACACACTTAGTTGTTGATACTCGTATCTGGATAAGCGATAGTGGTTTCGGACTATTCAAAGTCTTCTTGAGTTATTAAATTGGATATGTTTTTCACACAGTGATGCCCGAAATCATTAACAATTCGTACCTATGTTAATTCTTCAGTGTAATTTCGCTCTGTGAGAAGGCTATTAAGAAAAGAGCTGGCGAAGTCAATATTTCACGCAGAAACTTACCAGAAAAATACCAGGCAATGAATTATTCATTATTATTCCCTGATTGATGAGCACGATCTAAGTATCTCCTCTTTTTTAATCATTTAGACTTTAGCAGAAAGTTGGCAAGGCTGCGAAAACCTTGATTAGTAGAATGACGACTGAGCCCTGCTCCCATAAATATATTTATGGGTCGTCAGAAGTAGTTCACGAGCAAGGAATTTTTTTATCGGGAGATCCTACCGTATCAATAAATCTTCCTCAATGTCTTCCGAAAGGGCCTACAAAGTCATTAGAAGGGATTGTGGGTTTTTGGCTGTTGTGTCGTTTTTCACGGAGCATTCCGCGGAACGGACGCCGCATCGGGCCAATTAATCGAAATCCTTCTGTCTTCTCCCTCTCCTTCCTTCTCAATCGTTCACTCACCTTTAGGCTCCTTCAAGAAGAAAGTCTTACAACGGGTGTATCCAAAGGACGGGTCTCGGATTTCAACGAAATCTTAACGCTTAGTAATGCGGCTGAGCAGTTTACCAGTACGCAGTACGGCTGAACAGTAATAAGTTAAAATTGAATTATAAATATCTAAGTCAAGTAATATGTATGTTTTCGCAAGGTTATTTTAATACACGCTTTAATGAACAGGCCTGATGATGTTCATTCATTGGTGGCTCAATTCAGATATTGGTTGACTGGAGCCCTCCATCCTTTACCTATATAATGTTAGTTTCCTTACTCCATGGTAGTTCTTCTTATGTACTTTCCTCTTAATTCGGTTTATGAATTCATCCCTTGGCCTTCATCTTGGGACTTTTCCTTCTATCTTTCCGTCAGTTTTGTTCCTCACAAGCGCATTGTGCCTCAGGATGCGTCCAGTCCATCCGGTTCTTCTTTTCTGTGTGGTGTTCAATATTTTATCAGTAAATTTTGATCTTCAGCATCCGCCTCCAACACCAGGTATCGAAAGCTCCTAAGCATTTTTGTTCTGCTTTTCCATTGGTTCATTTTTGCGATCCATAGAGTGCCAGGCGCCATACGAATACTTTCACATACTGTTTCCCTGTTCATTGTCCTATCTTCTTTGAACACAGTAGTTGCCTGTTCATGATGAACGATTTCTTAGGTAGGCTATTCTGCTCTTGATGTCCGTTGTACTTGTCTTCTTCCTCTCGTTCCCGTTGTACTTCTTGTCCGCTGTACATCCGTCTCACATGATGCTGCCTCCGAATAAGGGGAAGGAATCACCTCGCTCTAATTTCTATTATTTTAGTGTGGCTTCTGCATTCAGCTACTATCTCCCGCATACTAGGATTTTATTGGAGCCTGAAACAATAGAGATTATGACATATAATTGCTTACGGCTATTGGATTTTTAAATTTATAAATATAACGTATTACTATTGCTTAAATAGCCTTCACCTGGGCGTATGGCAGGGGGTTTTTAGAAATAGAAACAACTTTTATTGTTCTGGGAATGAAGTTTCTTGGAACATAATTTCAAAATAACAAATACAAATAATAAATAACAGATACAAATAATAAATATCACTAAACTTGTGCGATTAAAAAATGTGTTCAGGACACTGAGGAAAAATATGGTGTTCAGGACACTGAGGGGAAATATGGTATTCAGCACACTGAGGGAAATAAATTAATCAGGCATGTTCCTTTTGAATTGTTTGAATGGTGTTAGTACGAAAGCTGTAATAAGGTAGGGTGAAGGAAAAAGGAATTGGCAGAGGAAAATGATTATTGGTGAGGTGCGTTTTGGGATAGAATAAGTTTCTCGAACTGCTCTCGTTGCATAGTCTTGACTAGTATATACCTCCTAAACTCTGAATTTTTCTTATATTTGTCTGCTCTATAGATACTTTGTGGTGGTAAAAATTAACATCCAATGCGTCAACCTGAAACACGTTTGGAATTAAATTTTCTGGTAACCCTAGCCAAGAGTGTATCTTTCGAGTCTCTGGCGACTTCCAACGCAGCTCTTACAATAAATGTGTCACTTTTCCAGTTCGCTCATTAAAGTATATAAATTCTTGCTGCTTTGCCTTGGTATTTTGCTCTGTTCGCCTGGTTATATATTTTTGGGCTGGTCCCAAAATGCTTTCGGCGTACGGCGGCTAATTGGCCTAGCGAGATTTAAATAGCATCTCTATTTTTTTCAAGACATTCCAGCTTTTTGCTTAGTGAATTCTAATCTATCTAATGCAGTGCCGCAAATGTTTCGAATGTGTTTTACCCCAAGATAGACCGGAGGTTGTGCTAATCGTCAAGGTATTTGACCCCATTCGTTAGGTTTCTACTTTACAGCTTCTCAGATTCATCTCTCTCTCTCCTTTTTTTCGTCGCTGACTGCTTCTTGTTTGGTAAAATGTTCCTCCGATGTGAATTTACGTTTTCCATTCTTTCAACCATGTCGTCTTTCCTTTTCGGTTGAACCCTATAGATTTTTTTTACCTTTCCTCTCTCGTTCGCATTTCTCCCCTATCTCTACCCCGAATCTTCCAAGGGGCACGGCCTTTCTTAACCCCCTCCCTCGAAACTTCTTATCGAGGTGTTCATTAAAATTGTTCGAGTATTTCCTCCTACTTTTCCCTGCCTTATCTTCAAAGTCCTTTATCACTCTTCGGCGTTATTCCGTTATCGTAACTTTCCGAATGGTGAGCCTGAGCTCAACTGCTGCTCCTTTAGTTGAAATATTTGGCCCCATGCGTCAATACAGCGGCTTTTGGACAGTGTTCTGTTGCCGCGGTGTCTCTAGGAGTCCCCTAAATCTCCATTCTGGTTAGGTACGTCGTTAATTAATTCTTTATCCATAATTTAATGTGCGATGTGACTGGTTTTGTCAAGTTTGCTGAAATATTTTCTCTTCCTCTCCCGGATTCCCGTGTGGAAAAAACGTGTGAGACCTTCAAATGAGGTGATACTACATTTTAAATAATATCATACTTATTTTTATATAATGGGAGTAAAATTAAACTCTCGTTCGGGTAAATGACCGGCCAAACAGACGATTTTCCCTGTTATGCCCAGTTCTTACGGGAAGATTTATTGTGCCAGAATTGGCCTGCAATCCTGCACCCAGTCACGTCGTATGGAACGACGGCAACCGATGGTGAGCAACATTTCACCGCTATGTACACAGGCAGTGACCGAATCGTGGAAACAATTTAGCACGGGTGACTGCTTTGCGTATGAAATGGACGATAAGGTTGTATTGGCGATAATTAGCGATAATAGTGAAACATTGACTTATTTATTTGGCTAGAGTCAACTGATCTTCATCATTGTTACTTATAAGCTTTGTAACGGGATATATACTCGTTAATCATTTATACGTGCACAATTACTCAGAAAATTGAATAAAAAAATTAAAATAAAATCGATTTTAATATTTAGTGCCAGTTCGGTCAAATTTGACTTCCATTTCCAACCTTCCTCTTCATACAATTTTATTTCTCTATTTGCAAACGAATGAAGAAATGCGCACAAGTTGTCTGCCAGATCTTTAAAAAAAATTGAACGTGCTCTATTCCTTACAAGAGCAAGGCAATCGCTAGCGATTATATAGCATGCCATCTGCTGGCATTCGATTCTGTTGCTCACACGGAGACATTAGCCGCCAGCCACTTCCTGCGCTATAAGTGAAAATATGTCCTAAAAATGAAGAAATTAGGTATAAAACATACATAAAAACTGGTATGCAACTGAGGGAGCTTTTTATTCAAGGTGTTGAAGTTTATACAATAAAATATAATGGTGAAGGGTATACATTAGTAATGATTGAATGTTTGATAAATAGTAAATGAATTACTTCAAACTACATACTTAAAAAGGAAGCTTTTCATGGCAGAGTAGTTAAAAAAAACAATAAATTTCCCATCTTTGTCGCCTGAAAATCAATCACTCAAAAAGAAACAATCGCTGATGCAATTATGGAATTTCTTTTTTTGTCTGGCTCCCGTCAACTCTACTCCGAATCTGTTTTGAAGTGCGCTCCCTAGTGCGCAGTGTCTGAAACGAATGGGAAGCAAGTGCTCTGCAGTGTTGTGAATTGAACAGCGCAATAGCGAATAGCGCAGCGAATGGAAAGCGTAATCATACTCTTTTTCCCAACTCATGGTGACTGACTTAGAATGCACTCTATTACTTTTAACTTTTCCAGCCAATCGTAGAAGAGTGGGATAGTGTGCATTGGGGGGAGGGGGTAAACTCAGTCTCCCTCCGACTGTCGTGAGTAGTGATGGGCAAAGTCGGTCTTTTGAGAGATTTCGGTCGCGTCGGTCACTCCCGCTTGTGATTCGATCGTCGATCAGAGAGACCGATTTTCCAGCTAGTGAGCAGTCCAAGTTGCCTACGATCAATGATCTCTCAGGAAAATCGTGATAGATAAAAAATCTGGTCGTTCGTGAGTTTCATACTGTAAGCATGACCGAGGTGTACAGCTTTGCTCTTGATAGCACAGAGCAGGCACAGAGTTTCAGTGCAGCTACCTCGTTCAGTGCCGGTTTCCGTGGAGTTGTGGGTAATTCTTTGAAAACAATTGAAGGCACAATTGAGCAATCGTGCGAAGCGGTTTGTTTTGTTTTTACACAATGCTCTTGGTTTGTGATTTTAAGTATAGTTATACGAAGAATATTAGGAATATCCCACTTGATTACAAAACTATTGAAGAGTGACATTTTATCGACCACAAATTATTAACAACTCATTATAGAAACCAATGATTAATACTAATTTAGTAGCGAAATTTTATTTTGGTACGTAGTTCGAAACGATCAACGTTTTCTTTTGGCTGTAAGAATTTAAAGCAAATTATCCGACTGTAGCACTAAAATTCAATTTTCAATTAAAGTCTGTTTCACTTGTTCACGAGACGTAATATTTGTCGAGAATATTGAAACGATGGTTTATCGTGTATTTAAGTGACAATTCAATTATGGAAATTCAGTGATTACAAATGTTATATGTGCTGTGATGTATTGCGTGTGTTCTTGTGGTGATATTTTGATATTTAAAGGTTATTTGTGTTAGGTAGACTTACGCTCCTAATGGATGTGTTATGACAGGAAATACACCATGGAGGTTATAAAAGTTTCTGTGCTTCTGAAATGGCATAATATTGCGTTGTGTTTCTGGACGTGAGTTACACGAAGAAAGTGTATGTTCAACTTATGCTAAAGTTATTGTTTATGTCGTAAATTTACCAAGAGTTAGTGCTTCAAAAATAGCCTATATAGTGAAGTTAATGGTGGGTTTTTGTTTGTTTACGTCGTAGATTTTTAAGTTACAGTACCCCCTGAAATAATCTCATAGTTTGCTGCTGTGTTTGTCTAAGAGTGAATTGCATGTAAAAAAGCGAACGTTCAACTTTGGTAAAGGTTTGTTTACATCGTACTATATATCTATAATTTAGTTACTGTGCTTCTGAAATACTGTGTCGTGATCGTCGAGTGCTTACAATATTAATAAATGCCAAAATCGAAGATTTGTTCATAGGTTAACGTAATATTCGTCGTTTATTGTTTACATCGTAAATATAAAGCATAAATTCAGGGTATTAGTGCAAATACAGGAGTCCAAGACATTCGCTGTGTATATATATATCTGTGATTCTAATAATAACAATCAGTCCTACGATGAATACTTTTTTGTGAAGTTGCTTCTGTCGTGATGTTGTTTTCTTCTCGTGAAGCACTTCTTGTGCCAAAGTGAACTGAATAGGACTTCACGTTTACTATTCTCAATATTTGTTGAAATATATGAATTTTTTCAGCCACTTGTGTGATTTATATCTAATGTAAAACGCTCCTTACAAAACATGCTTCGTTTGTTGCCATCGATTAAAATCGTTGGGGTTTCACCATGCACTTCGTCACTTAGATAACTAATCAAACTAGTCAATTATATTGATGTTCAGTAAATATGTTTTTCGCAATGCCACATAGATTCTAAATGTTTAAAAAGCATATTATTAAATGATGGTTTGTATATGTACCTGCGTACCTTTCAATAAAATGTATATTCAGTAAAAATGCACTTTGTTATAGTATTGAATCTTTAGTGCTATATTAATTCCCCCTCACAAAATGCTTTTGCCCGTACATTGGAGATGTTAATTGGTTACGAAAACGATTTTATTATTATAGTTATGTCTTACAGGGTATTCAATAGTTATACATATCAAATTCTTATCAGTAAGTGTTAACATATATTGCTTCTAAGCTACCTATAAGAAATGCCTAATACACACAAAATATTTGTTATTATGATGTGTATGAGTAGGGATTTAAAAACTGATTGCAAGATGTGATGAATCTTCTTAAATTGTTTGGCACTGACAGTGCTAATTTTAAACCCACTACATTCGTTCTTCCTCTAGATGATATTGCTGCTATCATTAAGAAGCACCAATGCAATAAAATATGTAAGCGTCAGTGAGTTTCTCTGCTATCTGATTGCTACTCTAGTTGCCATTTACTAGACTATATCATGTAACAGGTAGGGAATACTATATCTAGGCAAAATTATAACTAGTTTACTCTGTAGATTTTATGAAATGCATGGAACAATCAGGTTATAAGAATGTTTACTAAATATCTGACCTCAATATATATGTTTATTATCTTTGCAAGGAATAGCCTCTGATCAATTATTAATTTACACAATGGTTTAGTGCTTATCAATGGTTATAGCCATCAATAACTTCAGACCAATATCCACTCTGCCAGTTCTCTCTATATTATAGAACTGTAATCAGAAAACAGTAGTGTTTACATATCATATGAGTTATAACAGTTGTATGTCATACCTAGTTTTGATTCAAAGAAGAAAAATCAGCTGTGCATACTGTGACAAATGTTTATTTCCCCCACGCAATCATTGAATTTGCTATAACAATATACATACCATCTTGGATTTTTAAGAGTAAAGATTCTGAGTGTATTTCATGTTGATTTTTGCTTGATATACTTACTGGATACTTATGGGAACTAAAGCTAATATCTTTTTATTAATTTTCTTGTGACATTTTGAAAATATCTCTTCCTTCATGCTACCGTAATGGACTTTATGAAAGGATTATTCTCTGTGGGTTTGGCAATGTTTAAATAATAGATTAGAGTTGAGTATTGAAACAGGATTGTGATTGAGGAGTGAATAGCGTAAGAGGAAGATGGAAAATATTGTGGGTTCATGATGTGGTGGAAGAGACATTAAAGGAGGAAGATTAGGAGTCTTAAGAATAGGAGAGAGTGTGAATGAAGTAATGTATGAATGCAATAGAGGCAAAGGATATATGCCAATATAGGGTATTATGGAGTAAATTATTAGAAGAGAGCCAGTTTCCAAATCCGAACAGACATCACTAACAGCAGAGAGCAAACAATATCATGTGATAAGTTGTGTGCCTCAAATTATCTAGGTACTCAATTACTTAGCAGTCAACTTAAGTGTACAGATGTCGTTCCTGTGTGACTTAAAGTCAACTTGATCAGAATAAAATTATTTTTTATGCTTTCATTTAAATTAAATGTCTGTCATAATTTAAGTCAAGTATGCACTCATAGTTTTGGTAACACCCTTTTATAAATTGAAGAAGTTAATGGAGAAGAGGGTCATGGATGGATAATACAGCAATGGTAGGTAATCAATGATTTTTCACTTATAACAAAATTTTAGTGTAAAATGGATTTGGTCTATCCCATACAGCACACACGGAGCATATTTAGTTGCAATCACGAGTAGAACACGTGATTTATCTGGTCGAAAAACCGCTTTTCAACGACTAAGAACGGTTGAAAAATGGTCAATATTCGGTTTACTGGCCGCTATTTCTGGTGTAAACACGTGTATCGACCACAAACTGCCTAATAAGCAAATTCCCATGCAAATGTATGTTTACCAACGGAAATTAACTGTTATTAGTATTATGACCGCTAGACAGCATTGCCAGCAAAATTCGCGGCTGATTTAGATTCATATTTGACCGAGAAAAAAAATTGCCGCTGAAGAGCCGCGAACCCTAGAACCTGACCCTCCCAATCTCACTAACGCCTTAACCCACTCGGCCACCAAGGTACTTGATCGTGGACGGTAATGCCAAGAAGTTATTTCCTCCGCATTCACGGCCAGACCAATATAAATTATTCCGTATTTGTACTTGGCCTGGAGAGAAATACATATTTACAAATATTTGGCACCAAGAAATTAACGCAGATATTCACGTGTGCTTGAAAATGGCTGTCAGAATCATACGAAAGCAGATAATATTATCGTAGAACATGATTTTATTTCTGATGGGTTACAATTGTACCAAAATGCAACGTATGATCAAAAAAGGAAGTATTTATCGCATGGAAAAGTCATCGTTTTTTGTAAAAAAAAATATATCCACCCATTGTGTACAAATATAAGTTTTTCACGATTATCAGGATTACCGTATAGACTAAGTTCTTTGGTAGATGCATATTGAATTAACATATGTTACATACATACCTATATAACATATGTTATAACAGAGATATCTCTTCGTAGCGGAATAATAGCGTATAGCTCATCTTTAATATGCAGTTATTCCCATGGAAATGTGAAAAAAGGCAAAGTAGCATGTTGTACATTAATTAAATTCTATAAAATACAGAAGTCCACTCAGATAATTTGGACCAAAATATACACTGAAAGAACACGTGTAAAAAAGGGCTAATTTTGGAATTATCCCTTATCCCATATATCGACCGAGAGTACACGAGTATATTTCTCCCCGTGCTGTATGGGATAATGCTTCATGCTTAATGAATGCTGTTACATATTATAAATATTATTTATTTCACTGATATGAGGAACCTAAGAAGCTTTCTCGGGTTTCCAACAGGGTGATGGTCTCCATGTAGGCTGACGTTTCGATGTCTGACTCAGTCATTGTCATCAGGGGTGATGAAAACTAAGGGTTGTGCAACCATTCATAGATCCATTTATTTTTAATAATCAATAAGTGGAATAAATGTTGGTGTAGGTTTTTTACAATTACTACTTGGCTTATGTTGAATATGTTCCTTGAAACCCCAATATGATTTAGTCTTAAGTCGACTCCTATTGTCATGATCTTTGGTAAATTTATGAATATTAATCAACTGTTATCAAAGGACATGCTATGATGTATTGTTTACCTGTAGTAGAAATTAACAAGGGTAATTATAGCCGTTAGGCTCACACATGCCAGATTGGACGAAGAGCAGGAACGAAGGGAACATAGTCCACTCAGCATCTGTGGATATTTTTCCTCATGGTAAGTGGCTTGCCAGCTCACTCCAGAGTATAGATTGAGAATGGTCATTGAGTAGAAACCATTAGAGGCTTAAGACAAATAGCAAAAAACAAATAGTGGAATAAAGTTGTAACTGGGGCAGAATTTTAGTGGAACGAGGTGTCCTACTCAAGATATTAAATATCAGCAATATTCAAGAATTATGGGGGATATGTAATGCCTCAAGTCCTGATATAGGATGCAAACAAAAGGTTGGTTTGGAAGGTTTTATAAAGGGCTGTGGACTTCGGTGGATCTAAACCATTGGCTAATGTTGAGAGGGTGAGATTAGACTAAAGTTATATGAGGAGTGGCTCTCGAGAAAGATAATGAAAGTAAGATAGAAGAGAAGTTAAGAGATACTTGACTAGGCATTGAAGTTACATATAACAGTGAAGGAAATTTAGGAGTCCACTTTATGTCAGATAGTAGGTAATTAAGAGGAAATGAGGTCCTGAAAGGCACTTTTGAAGGGAAAGGTTTGCTTCGTTGGGAGAGGTAGGAAAATATAGGCAATTGAAATGAATGGATGTGATGCGCAGAACTAAATTGAATCATTTTAAGGAAAGAAATTTTTGAAGCAGGAAGGGTGGAGTGGTAACTGACCACTGAAATATATATGTCTGTTAAGCTATCCGTATACCATTATAATGGTGGTAAAATGTCATGGTCAGGCAAATATAAGAATTAAAGTGAATGTGGAATGATAACTGCATGTGGAATGAATAGACGTTGATAACAGTCCAATGCTATAATTGCATTACTCCACCAATGTTTAAGATAAGCATCAGTTTTTAAACTAAAATAAGATTTTCTTTGCCACTATAGGTTTCTGATTATCCTCATGAATGTTCTGCTAACTTCCTGCAGGTTCCTTCTAAATTTTCCTGCTAAATATTTACCAGGGATTTTGGATGTGCAATGAGTAATTAGTACTATCAGAAATTTTAATTTGTCCTTTCCAAGGAATTAAATTTTAAATGAATATGGTCTAAGCTCCTGTGTACAAGCCATGTTCGAATACACACTTTGATGGATGATACGATGATTACAAATTTCCAGCACTATTTTACAGTATATGATGCTCTATTGCACGCAGAAATACAGTCTTTATTTATTTAATTGCTCACATACAGCATTTCTGCCAATTTAAAGTGACACAGTATCGGTGGTATGAAGTCATATATTGCCTTACTAAACATGTTAGTACATTTTGATTGAAATAACTCCTTGCCCATTTCAATGGGATGCCTAAGGCTGATGTAATGGCCCACTCATGTAATTCATTTTTGCTTACAACCAATTACAGTATTACGATATTTACATTGTACCGTTTATTGAAGCTACACTCAGTGCAAATGCAAATGAAATTCCGGAAACTCATACTGATATTTACTGATCAAGCCTATGTACATTTTTTTAACTTACTATTCACTACAAAAGTATAATGATGAAAGTATGAATCAAATTACCTGTGGGTAATCATAATTTGCAGTTATCATGTCTCGAACGGTGTTTGGATCTAACCTATATTAACTGGAATCACGCTATTATTCCCTGAATCAAGTTCTTCAAATACCATTCCTCTAAATGAAAAGGAGAGTTATTGGCACATACGAAATTTTATTCTCCGAAAAAAGGATTCGCTGATGAGATTGCAGTTAAAAATATTTGAAATAACACCAAAAGCAAACTGCATTCCAAAAACAAACAATTCTGGATGAATTCACCGGTGATTTTAACACGCCGGTACTTCGGAAGACATATGGGAAGAAAATTCAGACGAAGGGAAAGCCAACGGACATCCAATGAAGCACTGGAAACATTCTTGATTGACAGCAACACCATCAAAGTCTAGAAAAAGTGATTGAAGAGAGAGGAGCGGAGTTGAATTTTTAAAATGCATTGGCAATATGAATCACAGTTGTTTATATAAACGGCCGGTATATATATAATACAGCGGCATGGGTATCAGGTTTGATTTCTAAGCGATCACGTCATAGACTCAGATATTTAATTATCACACAATTTACGACTCGTCGCGGCAAAGGAAAACAATTCATAGGGATATAGTATTGTACTATACTACTTACAAGTGACGATTAACCTATTGCACGTAATAAATAACGGCACTACATAGCCAACGCAATAACAAATAATGCATTGCTTGGCGAATTAACAAACGGATAAGTACCTGGATCATGTTTAATTTCCATTGCATTCCTTTTGAATCTTAACCCAGCTGTCTCTTTGCCGACAGTGTAACGGATTCGGTCTTCATTTTTAATGATGTTATGATTCTACTAAAAAGCGAGCCAGCAAAACTGGTAAAACTCTCTCGATGCAAGATATTTATGCCGTGATGTAAATTGTTGACTGTTATTACGCTGCGTCTTTGTTAGCGCAACCGAGCGGAGCCGCGGAGCATCGAATAACTGCCTACATCTCACGAAAGAGCGAGTAACTCTGGAATCTCTCGTTATAAAACTCACTCAAGATTTTTTTGGTCGGTCTCAAGTCTCGAGATCGATATTTGATGTCATGCAATCATTCCTGTCGCGATCGGTGAAGATCGCCTCGGTCATTGGAGAGAAGTCGTTCATCGATCTTTCTTTTAAGAGAACTTGCTCTCGGAATTCGATCTCTCACGACCGACCCATCACTAGTCGTGAGGTTCCTTTTGGTTACGTATCGTCGGTGTTGCCAAATTTACTGCCTGAGAGTTAGACTTCGTTCGTTAAGGCTCAAAACGCAGTGGTTAGCGCGACTCCTTGTCGCCCTGCGTGCATTAATTCGCAAGAACTGACAGCACTGTACGACTGCCGGGAGCGAGAAACAGAGGCATAAGTGGAAACGCCTTCCATTGGCTACTCGCCCTTGTGACGTCCACCCGCCATGGGTTGGGAAAAAGGGTGTTGTGGCCCTAGTTTGTACATATATACCCATCATGAGTTGTGGAATATAAAGGGAATACCTTCAGTGGTCCACCGATATTATTCAGAGGGATGCACACGTATGTGGCGGACGAGTCGCATGCCTCGGTGAAATAGGTCGACCGCACCAGGCGACGATGAGATCGGCGGCGCCTGGTGCGGTGTCAAAAGTTGCGGCTGGTTAGGAACCTGCGTTTCATCACTGCGCTCTTCCTTTGCAGTCGGAAACGTGGAAGTGGTTATCCTCCCTTCAATTATCGGACTTCTTTTTCCTCTTGCTCAGTTTTGTTTACGCAGACAACTCCCTGGAAACATCCTCACCAACCGTGAAGAAACCTTCAGCTCACTCTGGGCGACCTCCGCCCACGTTTGCCTCCAGTAAGGCTGGAGTTGCGATGTCGCCAATAGCAGCAAGGAAATTAACATCGTGCTATGCAGTATTCTAACTGCACATCTCGGAGTGTTCCAGTGTGCAATTATTATTTCCAGAAGTAACTTATTTAAATTTAGCGCAGTGCGGGAAACCTAACCTTCGTGGTACAGAGGTGATCACAGAGAATTTGGCAAATGCGTTCTCCATAAGGACAATGCTCAACTAAATGTGAAACACTCTTTTGTAGGAATGGGCAAAAAATACCGGTATTCGGTAGTACCGACTCTATTTTTTTAAAACGGTAGTACCAACCAGTATTTAAAATCGGTACTACCGACGCGACGGTACCGATACTAAAAATTATGGTATTTAAACAGCGCTGCCATCTTGCGTCAACTAACGGAACTAACTACGAAAATTTACTAACTACACTAAATTTTCAAATATTCTCATAATATGTCCATCTTTTTTCTATTTTACATTACCGTGAATTTAAGATATGTTTGTTATCATTATTGATATAATAGGTAAGTGTAAATGTTTTACGCATGTCGAACACCAGATAATCGATGATTTTGAACCGTATAAATGCAAATATTTATTCCTGTAAGTTAAAAGATAGTGCGACCGCAAGGATTGATCACTATAACAGGGGATTTTACCTCATACCACAACATTAAAACAATACCTATCGTTCTTCATATGATTTAAAATCATTCCAACAAAAAGCAACGAGTGCAAAAATGCAGCGTAAAATGAAAAGTGTTTACTGAATAGCCGATGTATATTCCCGATGAATGATGGGGTTTTTCGGGTTTCCGATCGTTTCGATGAACGACTCGTTCATCGAAACGTCGGCAGAAGTGGAGAGTTAGTTGACCCGGTCGGAAACCCGAACCCCCAACATCTCTATAAGCCGGGAAAGCCTTAGATCTTGCATTCGCGATGAATGTTTGTTAAAAATGCCGATGGATGGAAATTTCTGCGTATCTTTTTGGACTGATATTCTAATTTGCCGAAATACCGGAAAATTAGGGTGAAACATATGTTAATTTGTAATTAATTAAAATACCTATTTAATGAATCACATAAATACCGCTATACCGGTATTTTTCGTCGTTACTACCGGACGAGTATTATAACTGATTTATTTTTTAAAACATTTTGTAACATTTTTATTAAATTCTTAGACAATGTAATGTAAATTCACTTTGAACAAAAATTCAATGCAATGTGGTAATTATTTCAATTACAACCAACATGTTAGACCAACCAATACTATTAACTTAACATATTATTGTAAATGAACCTGAGACATATAAATGTGAATGATATGAATCTGTTATCGCATCCCTAGGTCCCGCTAAGTCAAAGACTTGTCATCAGGTGCCTAAAACATTCAGAAAATACATATTTTTCATTTACAGTTTATTAATTTTACTACTCTCCACCCAACAGATACTTTTTGCATTGTCTCTTGACCTCCCCAGTGGTTTGCAAATTCCTCAGTGAGATCGGTAACTCATTGAAAATCTTTGATACCAGTACTTCCTGTTTTCTAGACCCGTTTGTGTTAAAGAACATCGGCACTTCATATCGTATCATATCAAGTCTTTGCATTACGGACATTGATACCTTTAATTTATTATTTTTTGAACTAAAATAATTACCTATCTAAAATAATAATGTATTTCATTCGTTGCAAAGTTGGCAATATCTCATATTTCACGTGTGTCAGCTGAACTAGTTTCATTACCAATCAATTTCAACAACCTATCTTGATTTCTCTTCAGCATTGTTAAATAACAGTTGCTAGTGTTACCCCAAACAGTAATTCTATATCTTATTAAGCTTTCTGCTAATGTCACATATATATATTTTATACGAGCGGAAGATACCCGTTGAAATTCAACGGGTGTGAAAAACATTAAACTTATTTTTTATAATAAAACCGCAAAGCCCGAAGAAAAACAGTATGTGTGGTCATTTGAGGAGTAGGCGTGGTAACCTATCTTGTATGTTGTGTTCGATGTAGTAGACACACTGACATTTTTCCATGTGCACGGAGAGATGAGTGACTATTGGTTCACTTTCATGCACGGGAAACTCAAAAATCGGCCTTGCAGACTCATTAATACTTAAATAGCAAAGGTTGATATACTGTCACCTCGTCCCTCCGGTTCTCTTGAGCCGTCTTCTGAGTGATTAACAGCTCTATCGCTTCCCTTGTGTACATACATATACTTGCATTCCATGACTTAATTCAGTTGCACTATTCAACGTTGATATGTGCGTTGATTATCTTAATCAGGATTGGACAGAAGGGTACAATCCAGCGGTTGACAACGTCAAGAGGAGTAATGGCAGCGGAAGCCAGGTTTATTTGACCTATGAATCCTCCATCAATGGGACTGCGCCTTCGGAATAGCCATAATCATTGGTTTCCGTCGCTAAATGAAAAAAATCTATGGTGATTCTTAGTGCACTTGTCGATTTTCATGCACGGATGTCGTTGATTGCGCATAATTTCCGTTCTTCTTTCGGGTAAGAGGCATGTAGTGACGTCATTATAATTTCCGCCATCTTAACGCAGACTGAATGTTCGAAACAGATGCGTCTATATTTGAACCAGATTTATACTTGGTTACCCGTCTGTAGGTTGGGTAAGGATGAAATTTGTGCGGAACTTAGCGTAACCCGAGAAACACCATGAGGAGAATCTCATGAGATCGCTGGTGGGCATGTCTTTGACCATCCAAGTCTAACCTTTGTCGTTTTTCTTTCAAGGGCTCATTTTCTCGCAAATAAAAGATTCATTTTGCTTTAGAAGATTTTTCGAAAGGTTACTCTTTTTCCTATTAGGCATGTTGATGGATATATTTTTGAGTCCAAGAAACGGAAACACAGCGGCAAGTGAGAGTCTAGAATAGGCAACTCGATGATTGAGTGAATGTACCTAAGTTAACTGCACTTTAACACTTTTAAACATATAAATAACTCGTGACATTTATGATGTGGGAATTCGTCTAAAAAACAATTCGCAATCGCAATGAGAGGCCGACGGTTTCACTACGTGTAATACGTATCTGAGTATTAAATGATAATAAACAACGCCGTGTTTGTTGTAGCAACAGAGGCATTATTACCATTGATATTCGCTCCACGTAAATATTCTTGCACATTTAATTAAGTGTGTATTCTATTAATTCCTTTATGTGTAAAGTTTACTACGTAATTATTCTCTCATATACATGCAGTGCCCCTTTGAGAGCTACTATGAGAATAGGCGTTGAAAAGTATACTTGTTAAATATGCATTGACTTTATCGAGTACCCCCCGAAGCAATTTATCATGGGGCCCTTGGGACTCTGGGCTCTTCTAATACGGATTTTTTTTCTACGTACTATCATGGGCCTGCAGGAAGGCGTGATATTTAAATGCTAGAGGCGTGTATATCCTTTGAAAATCAAATCTATGGTTGTCAAGGAAATATGTTATTGTGGATTTCAGAGAAAAAGGTGAGATTTTTCAGCTGAAAACATGAAGTTCAGACAAATACGGAGCGTAGAAGGAAATCGATTGATAAAATTAGAAACGTCATTTATTCAGCCATCCGATAAAAAAATCCCAGCTCTATATCTTGAGTGAAAGTAATTTTAAAAACAAATAAATGAAACCACTGCACCGAACCCAATGCTTAGCATGAACCACCAGGGGGGACCTTCGGGGGCCTTTGGGGGCCCTTAGATCTTTTTAATATAGCATATGATACAACCAGATATTTATTCTATCTACATGTCAAATTTCAGCTCAATCGGTCCAGTAGTTTTTGCGTGATGGAGCAACAGACAGAAAGAGACCATTACATTTTTATAAATATTAGTAAGGATCACACCCTTAACCCTGAAAAAATAGGGATTCGGTTAATTGAACCCTACAGTGTTTGTTGTCTATCAGTGATAAACTCGTGTTCCAAATTTCATCAAAATCGGTCCTGTGGTTTAGGAGGAGATGTGGAACATACATACATACATACATACATTGACTTTTATATATATAAAGATTTGTACTGGCAACAAATTTCTCAAATAATACATTTGATGCATTACAATCCTCAGTTTACCATTAAGCTTAATGATATGGTAGTTGAACCTAAAGTACTGATCCATAATAATTCCCAAATATTTAATTTTTTAAACCTGCTCAAGAACAGCACAATCGCAGTTCTTAGAATTTCCTTTATACAAACAAGAGCTTCGATGTGGTCTTAACTCTAACGTATTAAGCTTAGACACTCTATTAGACACATATATCACCTTAGTTTTACCTTCATTCATTAACAATTCATGATTATGAGACCATTTCACCATATCATCAAGAGTACACTGCATTTTTTGCTGTGCTCTTTTGAAGTCATAATGTGAGAATATCAACACTGTGTCATCTGCATATTGGAGAATTCTAACTTGTTTTACATATTAAGACATGGAGTTAACATAAATTGAGAACAATAATGGTCCCAAAACTGAGCCCTGTGGAACACCCATGTAAATATTTTTGACCTCACTATGAGTATTCATCAGTTTTACAATCACTGATCTACCCGTCAGATAAGACTTGAACCATAACCATTCATTTCCTCTTACACCTATTTGGTACAAAATCTGTAGCATTATATCAACTGATATCATATCAAATGCCTTAGAGTAGTCAACAAAAGTTATGATAACATTCCTATTCTTATCCGAGTCATCATTCACACTCTGAGAATACTTGCCAAATATCTTTGGTACCTTTGTCTTTTTGGTAAGCAATTTGATATCCAGATAATATATTGTATTTCTTTAAGTAATTAATTAACACAGTAGAAACATTTTTCCATCACTTTAGCTTCACTTGACAGCATAGAATTAATTGAATATGTATATTAATTCTATAAGTAGCCAGAATATGAATACAATGGCATTGAGGTATATTTGCATTAAAGCTACCTTAAGTGGTGGACTGCCACTAATTGTAATAATAATTTTGGACGAATGACTTAGGTGTGAGCTCTGACTTGTCCTCAAGCCTGTCTTTTGACTTCCATTGGTGTACATATTATTGCTAGTGAACTGGAGAGACCATTGGATCGACCTCTTCGTAGTCTCAGACCTTCAAATATACATATGTATCTTTATTTGCTTAATAGATGCGTTCCACGATTGACTGCACCCCATTTGCCTCGTAACAGATGAATGCTTCTTTCGCTCTCCCCTCTATACTTATGGCTTCCCATAAGGAAATGATGGCCCCTTATTTGCATTTAATCGCCTTTAGCAACCGATAATTCGATTGAGCAGTAGACCCCGTCCGCCTGCATGTCGCCACTGGTATTATTTTAATATTTTTTACGCTCGCCATCCCTCGAACGAAGTCGTATTGCTTCAACCCTTTGCATGTCAATAATCTTTCGTTTTGTTATGTGGCTGGATAATATAATTTCCTGTTTATTTTTAGAGGTATCTATGTATTGTTATAGTCATATCTTGATCCAATTTATTGCTTCCTAATATATTGGAGCTGCATTTGAGTTGGATGAATTGGCGATGATTGGCTCAATTTGTGGTATTTAATAGTCACTTCCATTTCCTTATACATGCTAAAACCATAATGGCATTTGCCTATTTTAAAATTGCTACACTATCCATCTGTTCCTTTAAGTCGTTCTAATGGAAGTCAGTTCTTGGAAAATTGTCGTTGTATATCATGGGAAATAAAATATCAACACTATTGATATCAATTTCGTTTGGAAATGTAAATGTCTTCGAACACTTGTGATCAAAGGATTGGCTATGAATGATGAAGTTTATGGATATTTATGCCTTAATAGAACTTAGTTTGCACGTACAAAGGACAAGTTCAGCGGGAGATTATAATTTCAGCATGTGACGGGTCGAAATAAGACTACCGAGATAGGTATAAATCAGTGACTTTCAATGCAACTCTTCGCGGCCTTCTCAGCGAAAGAACGAACTCTTGAGTTGTAATAAATTGTAATGCTTGAAATTTAGTGTGGTAGTGATGGTTGAAAATTATTCATAAATCCTCTCTCCAGCCTATGAAACAGTAATTGGTTGACCTAAAAATTGGTTAAGCATTTTTTTTAAAGCTAGGAAGCTTCTTGTACGGAAAAAGGTTTTACTTAGGGTACCTCTCAGCAATACCCTTTACTCCCTAAACTCTTCCTTGGCGAGAGTGATTCCTATTCTTCTCAAGTTATTACTGCTGAAACCAATTTCCACTGAGGGGCGTAAATTGTTTCACCTGCTCAAATTTATCAAATATATAAATAAACGTTCCTCTACTTAAATGTTTAGCCAGGCAGTACGACCTCTTTTGTTGTTCTTTGGTTAACATTCAACCCAAAACCCTGTATCACTATGTGAAAGATAAAAATGTAGGTGTGTCAGTTTCGGCACGGGGAAATATTTTTTCCCGGTATATAGAAATTTAACTTCATCTCGCTTTATTTTCTGATCCATCTTTCAAACTTCAGCTCATAGCATATGGCCTTAAGAATGTCGTTTTAAATGTATCATAGTATATTTTTATTAATGTAATTGCAGCAAGATATCACTGCACATACGTTGTAGTGAATGTGGCGTCATTGTAAAGAAAAATATCTCATATTCCTGTCAAAATGTAAGCCGCCACTGCTTTTCGAGATATTCTCCAAAACAATAGAAGCCGTTTTTTATGGGATACGGTACGGCTGGTTGCTCCAGGCAGACATTTAAAAAATGAGAAAGTTTTGACGCAAAGATAGCGTCATAAATATAATGGTGTGTAGATTATATTTTTTTATCAATGATTTAAAATAATAAATATTTTTCCTACCGCACTACTTTTGATAAAAAAAATTCTGTTTTAAATGCGTGTCTGGCATAGTGCGTGAAACTAACAGTTCAAGCTAAAGCCCCAAATATTTTTAATTAGATATCTACTGATAAGTTCAGTCATGAAAACAAAGTTATTGCACGTTAAAATAGTGCATTCTTGAAAGTTTTGAGGATGACGCTTAAGCGTTGAAACAGCGGTCGACGTTATAAATCGTGTTGAAATATAAAGTGTGTTTTTCTTCTTTTTAAATAAATTTCCACAAAGTAGAACCTGCAACCTTTGATTGTGTTCATGTAGTGTATTGCTATATTTTTTCAAGCTTATTACAAATAAAAGTAAAAGCCTGAGGCTTAACTTTGTGGAATTTCTACAATTTAACAGCAAAAAAAACACTCGTAAATAACATATACTCACACTTGTTTGAGCATAAATTAGTACCATTTACAAATATTTATTTTGAAGTTGAAATCTTCTCATTGAACTGCCCTAATTTCAAAATTAAAATTCGAAAATTGCTTTTTTAGTAATTGAAATAAATCTCGCGGAAAATCAGAACTTTGATTATAATTATTTTATCCTTGAAAAAAAAAAGTTCAAAGTGGTTACGGTCTTGTACGATGAGGGATGTTTTAAGGCATGATTGGAAGTCGGCATGGGGGCGCGTGGCTCACGCTTGAGATATGGGTGCAGCGGGGCCGGAGGATCGAGATCATTGGGAGAGTTGACCCTGAGGGAGCTTTTTGAGGTGGGAGAGGAGAGGATGATGATAGGAGGGAGGGGAGGAGGGAAGAATATCGCTTGAGGGAGAGTGCATCGTGAGAACGGGGAGCCCTGGCACTCTGATGCACCGCTCTTCATGATGACGGCTGGCTGGACCATCGCTTCAGCTCCCCCCTCTTCCGACCAACCGAGACGGTGGTTTCTCTTTGGAAGGCCGCGAGCTAATGGAATAATTCCGATGAGGAAGTCGCTCGACGTGGAACTAGATGCGATGAAGAGAGGGCGAAGAAGATTGAGAGATGATGCTCTCGTAGGAAGAAGGTGATCTCGTCTTCTATTTACTTACCATGGTATTTTTTTCTCCTCCTTTTCTTCCTATTCGTACGGCACGAGCTTCTCCGAAGGTTGAAAGGCAGGGAGATCCGAGGCTTGGTTAATTTACATCCCCACGCCTCAAGGCCACCGATCGGTGGTAAAAGTTGGCGTCTCTCTTCAGCTTATCATTAATTAATCGTGGGTTTTACTCAAACTGACATGCGCGACCCGACTTTAAACCGTACATTTCAATGCCAGGGAAGTCGTTGGAAATTGTATTCATGCCCATCCAGCCTTGGTTCTTGTATGCATCCCTTAACTGAGGCCTTGTGTCTAACTGACAGATGCGCAATTCAAGGCGGGAGAGGTCTTGACAGTAGGGACTAGTTAAACCATGTAATTTCGTGCAACCATGCTAGTATTCCTTCTTTGCTGACTCCTTTACCTCAGTTTTTTTTCAAATAACCGAGTCATTTAGCATGCCATAGAGGCTATCGATGTTTGCGAATGAGTTATTTATGGATGAGAAATAGACTCTTTAAAAATCATTATTTCAGTAGGAAATGTGTGGCTGAGTTTATATTGGTTTGAAAGAATGTAAATTGAATTGGAGGGTGTGTAATTTTTTAAGCAATCTTTTCTTCAACGAGAGTACGAAATTCTACGGAATATCCCCAGTTGGGCTAACCAGCAAAACATTAAATTTTCCTCTCACTCTCTCGTTGCGGTTATCCATTACCTGAATATTTGATCCAAATTTTTAATGGTGACCCCCGTGTTCCGCTAATCTATGTGCTCATGTAAATGTTAAGTTGAGAGTAACTCCTTAGTACTTGACTTGTTCTGGCTCTTAACTTGATTTCCTTCAATACCGAAATAAGGAAATTCGCTCTTAAAAAAAAATAATTTGGCTCGACCGGGATACGAGCCGGAAATTTCTTGACAGATGTGTAATCCAGTTGTGTACCACCTAGCATTTTCAGTTCAAGGAGAATTTTATTTTGTGCGTTGCTGTATTATTCGTTACCTTTTCCCGAGAAGTGTGTGATTTATAAGATCTGGCGCTTTACCGGCGTGTTTGGGGCAGGAATTCCTCTCTGGTCTTCCACCGGATCTGGGTCTCAATACTGGACGATGTTTCAATGTCCAACGCAGGCGTCGTCTTCTACTGTCCTGAAGTCGATGCCTGAGTCGGGCATCGACCAGCAACTAGGCCATGGCCTATTGGAAGATCCGAGACCCTAGGGATACATCCTGGTTAAGTCAAATGATTATTTAAAAGGCAAATTTCATCCCTTTGATGCATATCTTTGCACCCGTGTGCGTGACAGCGTACAAAGCCATTTCGCTGTGATAATGGTTGTGATATTTTGACAAATTTCTAAAACCTTTTTCACTATTTTGAAATGTCCAAACCTTATGCGTGTACGTAGTCGTGCGGTGGAATGAACCTCTAGTGTGACCCACTCCGCAATAGATGTCCCGCTAGTCCAACAGCGTCCTCGATTTTTATAATCCTTCCCTCGCGAAGGACCTTTATGTTTCCACATCGGCACCTGAATCTCGTTTTTGGACTCACCGCCGTGAAGGGAGAAAACGTATATGGCGGTGGTGTAGCGTACGAGGGCCGTCACTGTTTTCTAAGATGAAACAATAAAGTCCACAGATGGAGAGAGGGCAAGGTCGCGGTGGTTCGCGTGGGATATCCGGACCTGTTGAGATTTTGTTCAGCCTTTCTCGTTCGTTGGTGTGCGTACGCTTCGGATGCAGTGGTGGGCGGATGATGGCTCAGAATGGAGGTTGTGATATATTAGCGTAAAAATATAAAATCTGGAAAATCAAGATGTTGGCATGGCTCTGGATATGAAGGCATGCACCAAATGTCGATGAACGTGAAGGAGAATAATTGCATTTTCCGGCTTCGTTGGGAGCGGAAGTCCTCGCTAGTTTATGTAGAGGTCACAGGTTTGAGTCCCTCCTGTGTAGCTTTTTTCCCACTCAGAGCAAGGAAGTTCGTGTATATTTCTAGTGATCCGGCTCCCATAAAACTGGTGATCGTCAAAGAATGGCTTAACAATGTTCTATGGACAAAGGTACGTCCTCCTTAAATGCCCATAAAACGACAAAATATGCCGCAGAAATGTCGCAGAACTCACGGAACGTTTGTTATAACCAATAGAATTGATTATAAAATACTTTACCGGAAGCAAAAAATCATAATAACAGTGGAGAATCACTGTGGAACAGAAATCGAGTATAAAGGTGACGAAACATGGTGGCAGTTACGCAGGAGATCCTCTTTAGTAGAAGAATCCATTTCCTACGAATTGGCTCCGCACAGGGAGTTGCTAGTCAGTCTCCGCATTTGACTATCAGGATTCCCAAGGTTGCAAACCTTCATTGCCAACTTCGAAACGCGCATTCTCTTATTCATATTATCACCGAAAATGCTCTCTATGGCTTTTAAACCAAGCGTTTAGTTGGGCTTCTCTGATTGGTTGCGAACAATATCAGCATATTTTGATCCAGCTTTGTTTGGACCATAAACATTTTTGTGAAACGTGCCACTGAGACATTCCCGGTCTCCTAAGTAAAATGAAATTATGTTGGTGGCATTACCTACCATATTATTTTCCACCCCCCCCCTTGCTTTTTAGCAGATTTCTTTCACGCAAGCCTGTCCCTCCCTAACGTCACACAACGCCCAGGCTACTGCCACCATGTTTCGATACTACTATATGTACCTATACTACAGTGAAGAGAGATAAAAGTTTGGGAAAGAGCTCCATCAAAAAGTCATACTTTAGCATAAAAAATGACATAACCCTAATGAACCCTTAATATTTGCCGTCAGCAGGTATTTTCTCCGTTTAATTGGACGAAAAATCGAGTATTTCGACTTAAGGGATTACTTTCCGAGTGACTCCCAAAACCATTTGAATGGGACAGGTGGCGTTAGTTTGGTATTTTTCGGAAATGTCGTCTCAACCTCTAGTCGCTACCACTCGGCCTTTCGTTCGCTGGAGCTTTCCCGTGTGGGAGGCGACTAGATGAGCATCGCAGGGCGCACGTGAAATCGCGTGGGTGAAGGAAACGGCTAAGAAGTAAGTGGATGGAAGAGTAGCACAGTAAGGACATTTCTGTCCTCAGAACGTTCTGCATGCGTCCTTCTCCCGCGATGTTTTCCCTTCTGCCGCTGAATGAGAGACTCTTTGGCTCCCGGCCAAAACTCACTCGAGTGCAATGACCCCGTTTGTGTGTACAGTCTCTGATTCTAGTAGTAATTGAAAGTGGTTGTGCTAAGTTTTAATTCTCACCTTCATTTATTTTCTTTGTGCTCGCTGTAAATGTATACATGCTTCACCATCTATTTGGGATGATAATTTTAATGCTTGGCCAATAACCTGTCGGAGATTTTATCGGAAGTAATTGTGTACGAATGTGCCATTTATAGCTAGATCTAAGTAAAATCATTTATTTGTTTAAAATGCAGCTTTAAGTGAAATAAAATAAATAAAGAGTTTATGTTGGATGTCGGTAATTGTATACGTTTGTGCCATTGAGAAGGGACTGTAACAGTCTCAATCTCGCCAAAATGAAGTCGCAATATTATTATTATTGTGGAGAAGCAAGAATAGTGTTAAGTAATAAATTTTACTTTTTGGAAAATGTGGCGTAAAGTGAAATGAAGTTTCAAAAAATTAAACGTGTAGTGCTGCTTTCTAGTGTAAAAATACCGAAGCTAGACTCATACCACTCATGCGCAAAGCAGAAAAGAGGTTGAGGAACACTTCTGCGCTCCTAAATAAAATATGGAATAAACTGATATCATTGCCTTCTACGGCTGAAGTATGAAGTACATATATCTATATAGTGAAACAAATATTATTTGGAAGTATGTAAATGACGATGTCTGTAGTTGTGATGCGATACAATTGAGTTTTTTTTCTAGAATAAATAAATGTAGAGCATGATTCGAGAGTGAGCTCGTATTAACCCTCATTCACAGTCATTTGTCACGCACAAGACCAGGAATTATTTGAGCTACTGCTTTTCAATGATAGGGAAAATGATAACTTAAGCTATTTTATGTAACGCAACCATTCATGTTTGTCGTGACCTCCATTATTACGTCAATAATGTTTACAATCCTAATTTGATTAATGTGGAGATATATGGCGCCACATTCTCGATTTGCACTTTGATTAGCTGGAGTTGATTCTCGTATGTGTTCCGGGACGGAAAAAGAGACCTTATAAAACGATGGAAAAAGGGAAAGGGATCCCTATCATTGCCGCTCTTCTAGAAAGTTGTCACGTCACAAAGCTATCATTTGAGAAACCGTTTTTTTTTTCGATATACCTGACCTTGAACGGAAAAAATGGCCGTGTGAATCTGGTATCAGTCTTGCTAGTGTTATTCAATCGATGACTTTGAAAACAGTTTTCACTTTTATTTTGGGAGTTTACGCTAGACTTTTGGAGTGGACGCAAGAATCAGGTTTATAGGATTTAAACTAACAATCGAAAGCGGTTCTAAAGGCACAAAAATAGCACTTATCGAGGTGTCGCTGGAAAATGAATGCTCCCATTTCGATTTCCTCGTCTGTTAACGCGATATCTTCCTTGAATTTTCTCCATTGACGTTTCTGAGTCTCTCGGTGAGACGTATCTCATGTGATAGATATGATCTCTTTAAACGAGACCATTCACAAAGAAAGGGCTTTATATATTATAAAGTCAAAAGTTCTTCCCGGTTTCTAGCCTGCCATGCATGATGTTGCCACATTTATTCCGCATTGAAAACAAGTTCCTCGAGCCTCTGCGAAGTGTCCAATTAGACAACACAGGACTTCATGTCAGCCGGTACTTACGATCGAAGAGTTCCGTAATGGACACTCTGTAACCCTCGCGATCTCTCCTGCCATTGCAATCATTTTTAATTATCTGTTTGTAAAAATGGAACTCCCTTTTGAGATTTTTGACAAGAACCATCCCTGGAGCTTTTCCTCCCAAACGTCACCGAGTCTCGTCAGTGTCGGAGAACAGTTTTTCATCCCCCCTCTTGTGTTTTCGAAAAGTTTTCCTGTAAAGTTTCTTTGAACAGTGAGAAAACCGATGTCATCGCTCTGTTTAGCAACGGTTTTTGAAACGCGGCACGCGGAACTAGTGCATCTCATTCTTCAGTTTTCCCTACGCCATAATTCTCTCCATTTCTCTCCCTCGTGAAGTTCTCTACACACATTCATATGATTGACAGTGCGTCAACATTTGAGAGTGACACCGCCACCATTTTGACATGGCGTCAATGCGAAGGATCAAGGTTCGTGAGGCCAAGGAACCGACCCTTGACCATCGGAAGCGGGAGCAGGCGGGAAGAAGGGATGAATGGGACAGTGTTGGGCGGATGGGGAGGAGGGATGGAGGTGGGAGTTGTATGTGTGTGGGGGGGGAGAGGAGGGAGGAAAAGAGGGATAGAGAGCCTTGTAGTGAACAGACTGAGAGATAGGGGAAGTGAGTGAGGCAATGTGTTGTCGGACGGAGCTGCTGGGAAGCTGTTTGAAGGATAATCAAACGACGGAAGGACGTTATCTCCCAGCCTCTTCGAGTGTCAAAAACCTCTTCCTTTTCACACTATGCAGAAATGTAGCGTCTGTGATGAGCGACTCGGATATTCCAGCCATTCTGATTCTCGGACAGGGTTATTGTTTGGTAACGTTTTCAGCAAAAACGTGTGGCCGTCGCGCGATGGTTGACAGAAGCGGAAAACTGATTATGCATATGACTGGCAGTGGGGAGTGCACAGTATATATGTATAAATAAACATAAATAATCAAATTGATAAACATGCTGGTGCTAGTTCTTCCGGAACAGCTGCGATGGTAAATTTTCATGACAACAGTTTCTCCTCCGTTACAGGAGGCGTCTTTAGGTCGAAGTGATGTCCTTTCCGTGTATGCCGGAATATATGGGCAGAATTTGGTGGCGTGATTCCCACTCATGTTGGTCCTGCGTTCCCATTGGCTGAGGGGTAGATGAGTCTTTTCCACGTCGTGGCCAGCGAGTAAGCATCAACCCTGTTGAAATATTCCGGGGTTTTCACTATCTCAAATTAAAAAAAACAGGAACATTTCAACATGGGAGATAGATAGATACTCGCTGGCCACGACGTGGAAAAGACTTCTACCCCTCAGCTAATAGGAACGCCGGACCAACATGAGTGGGAATCACGGCACCAAAATTGCCCATATATTCCGGCATACTACGCGTATGGTGACGCACCGATGTTTGTACATATTTAAATTGACAGTGGCAGGCGTCACTTCGTATAAGTTTATTATGCCTGTATTGATGAGTTGGTAAAATACGTTATTTAATATTTCTGTATTGATGAAACGATATTTACCTTAATTTTTAATTTGTGTGAAATGTTTATGTAAACTCCTTGTCAAAAAGGCATGTTTCTTTCAACTCACATTGTATACGCCTGAATCACATGGGCTCCTTTGGAAGGAATTAACTCACGAATTTCATTCCTATAAATGCTTGAATCGTGGGATGATCCCCGAAAACATTTATTTGACCTCTCTGCATGGAAGAGTCGTCATTCCTCAAAATATTGTTTTACTTCTAGTACGATGTTGAAGAAATCATTTCAGCTCCGATTACGCACAAGTCCCTCTGACGGTCGTTCTCGGTACATGCTATTATGTCGAAATATATGACCTACTAGCATCGGAACGGGCGAGGAATCCATTGATCTCCATTGTTTGTCTTGCTCTTAAATATTCGCAGTGATATACATACGTCGAATCTTGACGATTAACGGGTGGTGTTGGCGCTACGTTGCATGAAAATCCCCTGTTTTAGTGCGTGTTAAAGGTCTTCTTTACCAGGAGGTGACGGGGCAAGATTCGTATTAATGTGGCTGGAGCGGTAATATTTATTTATTTATTTAGAACATTGTTCACATATAGCAGTAGCGCCAATATACAGTGAAACATTTAACAATAAACGTGAAAGAGCACAATAATACAATAACAACAAAAATCAACAACGCAGAGCCCAATATGGGAAGGGAAATATTTAATTTGTTGACAGGTGGGATATACCTTGGGTGGTGAAATGGTTACATGATAAATAAAAAGGATCGACAGTGTGAGGGAGTGAATTTAGACGGGAGGAGATGCGAAATAAAGGTGAGGGCTGGGTGAGTGATATCCTAGGAATAGGCAGGTGGAGTAGTGAATGTGTGCGTTTGGATTGAGTTGGTATCCTAAAGTTGAAGAGAGAAAGCAGTTCAGGGCAGTCAATGGTCGAGTTAAGGGTATTGTGGAATCGTCATTGAGTACAAATTTTAATACGTTTTCAAGTAAGTCGAAAAAAATTCTTGGAACACATTTCATTTAAGTGTATCTGTTTATTCCTACGGTGGAAATCATCATACATGCAGTCTTGTACATGATGCAAGATTGTTAATTTAAAATTTCGCCTTAATTGAAGCATTATTAGGTATGACTTGGGTTTTCGGCGTGGAATTAGAAATCCGAGCAGAAATCATCTCCAAATGCATTTTTTTACTCGGAATAGTACCTTGAAATTTGTTAGCAACCATTTTAATTATACGAAACTTATTATTGTGCGTTTTGGAGGAAATTTGTATATGTAGGTATATGTTATCGAACTATTACGAAATATATGCGATGTGCCCTAAGGCTACGTGTTAAAATAGCATTGAAATACCAAGAAACCAAATCGGTATCATGCTTTTTTGTCGCTTTTATCTATAGATATTACTTGTAACGACACCCATGCAAAGTTTCACGCAAATCTGTAAATGAACAGAAATCTCTCCAACCACTTCAAGGCCTCGCCTAAGCTTACGGGAATGGAAGGCTCTTTTTCGAAAAAAACGGTTGCTGTGGGGGAATGGGTATTGTGGTAACATAACATGGTCGCAGTGGGGAAAAGGAGCCCTTTTACAGGGGGAGAGAGTCCAGTCCCTTGAAATTAGATCCTTACGTGGGAGTTAGATAGTTTCTGCGTTTCACTACCAGGGTTCGCGAGACTGAAAAACTTCGTTGCCAACATCAAAATGCTCAATCTGTTATTCACATCAACTTCTCAATCCAATTGTTAATATGCACTTGTCCAATGGGTTGCGAACCCAACTAGGGTATTTTGATTTAGATTCGTTTTTTATCGTAAACATTGCCGTGAACCGCGCTGCTGACACTTTCCCGCCCTCTCAAGTGAAATGCAGTTAGGTTGTCTAACATCTGCTGTCCTCTCTCATCCGCTTCTTTGCCGATTCCTTCCTCACGAGTCATCCCCTAAACGTCACGCCTCACGTGGGCGACGGTCACCATGTTTCGCTACCACTATAGTCACAGTGTCCCTTTGTTTATTTTTTATTACATTGACTGCAATGCGTCTACCGTTCCAACCTTTTAGAGCAATACAGACTTCTTGAGGAAAAGCCGTTTTCACTTGCACTCAATCACTTCTCGATGCCTCTTCCACTAGACTTACCCCTTCCATTGACTTCTCGTTCTGGGCATCCGCCTGCCACCATCTTTTGTGAGAGATTTTTTTTACGGGATCAGACTCGTTTTACTACGAATAGAGTGATCTTGGATCGTGGTTGCGCTTCGCAGTGGACTGTCTGTGGGATGGCCTTCACCGAGTTGGCCTCCGATAGATTAGTGGCGCCCCGCTGCGGAAGCATGTGTCTTTTTTTTTTCTCTCTCTCTCCAACGCAGCGTCCCCCTCCAGACGCCTCCTCTCTCCTATAATTCCTCGCGTGGGACGTCGTCCTGCCTCTCGCGCGCGGGTGTCTTTAATACAATTGAGTTACGCTCCGCACCGCCGCAGAGAAAGGACGCTTGCTTCAAGGAGGTTAAAATGTGCATGCGCTGCTTAGGGCGCTAAAACGAAAGAAAATTCATAAAAAATGTGAAAAAGAAAAAAATAGTAACAATCAAGTGAAGAAAAAATAAGAAAAATATCCCCAACTTTCAAAAATATAGAGAATATATGAATAAAAAGATACAGCAAGGAAAATGATGTTTCCAAAAATGAGTGAAAAAAGTGTCTAGTTTTAGAAATTAGAGTTCACCTTTTACTTTCACGAAAACTAAACGCTACACGACCGCAACGCCTCGCCCTTCTCCCCACACCTGCGCATTTTGTTTAACGACTGGTAGTGGTGAGATTCGTTTATCGGAACAGTTTATCGTTCTCGCCTAAACGTATCGACGTTTAGGCGACGTTAATGCTAGCTCCATTCATGGAACCGAGAACATGAAGAAATAGTTGCTTGGAATAGGAAGACCACGTCTACTTTGGACCAAAACAGTGAAATACCTAACATGGAGTAGTAGTTGACGGAGGTAGTTCCAATATGATAAGAGTGGCATTCGGTGTCCCTCAAGGAGGCTTGATCGGCCCACAATAGTTACTTATTTATATCTACGATTTTATTTCTGTCATTTTCTGCAGAATAACATATGCATATACGTGATGCTCTGAAAACCATCTCAAGGGTGAGGCACATTCCTCACCTGATATGCACTAACCTTCTACGAAACTGTCATGATGTTGTCCGCGAAGTTGCTAAATGTCTATGAATACTGTTAAGTACCAAACGTATGTATAGGGAGATTTCACATGCAATGCGACGTCTAACTATGCTTTTACTCGTGAACGATGGACACTGCTGTCATGCATCATAATGACCATTAGTTAGAACTCAGTCATGCTAACGTGCATAACAATTACGAAATTACAAAGCTGTTAATTACAGTCAAACTACCGTGAAAAATCATTACAAAATTACGGATCATAAAACAAAATTATTTTACTTCCTATGCAGAAATTGAAAATTAAAAAAAATTGTAAAATGAAATGAAAATTATTCAAAATGAAAAATATATTGGTACCGCGCAGTTAAAATGTAGTCTACGTATGGACTATTTGCTAACTGTTTACGGAAATATAACTAGAAATTTAATGAAAAGTGGACTTGGGAGGCCCTTTCATTAGGCCTCCACAACGTTAATGCTTATTGTCCGAAAACTCTCTGCCACACAACATTGCTACCTGGCTCGTGGGGCAGTAGGTACGATGAATATCGGTGCGGAAGATAGCGTCCTTGACAGCGCATCGAGTATAGCTCGACCTTCTTGTTTTGCTTCGCCAATTTGTTGCTTTTTTCCAAGAGTCATTCCGCGGATACAGAGGGATGGTGAGAAGAAGAAATGGAACGAAATGGAGTAAATTAACTTTTCTCCTCCCTTCTGGGTTCTCTTAATCGTCTGGAAGCCGTCTTGGGTGTATTTTTTCCATCAGTTAAGTCCCCACCCTTTCTTTCTTTCTCCTCGGTTCCTCCCAGCGGCCCTTCAACGAGCGCGGTCTGGTGATTGGACAGTCTTTTTAATGGGCGTAACTCAACTTATCTCTCCTTTACCGTGGCCTCAACCCCCTTTCCTGAAGTTTGAAGGTTGCTTGACTCTTAGAAGATGCAGGGAAAAAGATCTTTATTTCAATAGGCAAACTTAGCCAACTTTAAGAGGCAGTGGTAGTACTTTAGTTTAATCCATTTCGACAGCTAAGGTCATTTCGCACTTATTGTCCGCCACTCGGAGACTGGAGCAACAGCGCCCCGAACGACTTGGAGGATCACTAATTCGAATTCGAGCCGAACTCGTCAGTGCTGAGCGCTGGCTGGGCTAGATAAGTTCAACGAGTTTCATCCGATGAGTACCTACCAATCGGTGAGAGATTTTTTATGCATTTATTATTACTATAAAGGTAATCTTCTGGTTAAGTTAGGTTTGAATTGAAGTGAGTAAAAATCCTTTAGATTTTTACATGTTCAGGACCCCATCTTCGAATAATATTTCTTTTTCTCAGCATGCGTCCTACCCTTCTTCATCCTGTCCATAAAACCTATTCTCTTTCTTCTCCTTCCCCGCTTGCCAACGTTCTCGCAACTATCACAGCCTTAAGCAACCCTCTGCCCCTCATTACCTCCTCCCTTCCCCATGATTTGCTTCAAGGAATCCATCCTCGGTATTCCTCGGCAATTCTGTCTTTTCATTGTTCCTTCCATTATTTATATCTAGAGGTCGCATCGAATAAAGAAGAGAGTAGACGCACGAGAGTAAAGTCGGTTTTTTGCGAAAAATGATCCACCTAACATGGCAATCGTGCGCAATTTGTCCATGAATTTTATGAATAATGCGGTGCTTTTTTGTTAATAATTTCAATTTTCCATTTTTCCTAAATAGATCATTACAATACCACTACAGTGACTCTACTAATACCAATGATTCCGGCATATTAATTACATAACTGATTCATTCAATATGGCTGAATGCGTAATTCATCATCAGTAGTCATGAATCCGAAGATTGGTTAGTAGCAGCTCTCCACTCCACTATCCTCTCTGCCAACCGATACATTCCTACATAATTCTTTAATTTGACGTCCTTCACGATTTGCTTGATGCAATACATTCTCGGTATTCCTCTATTACTTTTCCCATTTATTTCTCCTTTTAAAACTGTTTTCATTAGGCTGTTGTGCCACCAAATGTGTCCAATGAGTTTTGTCTCTCTTTCTCCAGTTTTCATTGTTCTTCTTTTTTCTGCAGCACTTTGTAGGACTTCTTCGTCAATGATTCTCTCATTACAGTCTCCACCCTTCTTTGGTAACACCACATCTCCATTGCTTCCAATCTCCTTTGGTCTGCTGCTGTTATTGTCCAGGCTTCACTGCAATGTAAGAGCATACTCCAAATATATGTTTTAATAAAGTGCTCCCTTGCTTCCAAACTGTCAGCATATTCCTCTTCTGGAAGAATGCCTTCTTGGCTTGGGCTTTCCTATTCCCAATTTCCATCTCGCTGCTTCCATTGCTGGTGATCCTACTTCCCAGATAACAAAATTCTTCCACTTGCGTAAGTTTTTGCTGCACAAGTTTAACGGTGATTCTGTCTTCTTGATTTCTTGTACAAACCATAGCCTTGGTTTCTTGCAATTACTTAAATGCTCCGCTGTGCTATCGTACCGTATGATTCCGTCTATTCTACTTTTTAACCGATGCAGGGGAAGGTGGTTTTCGAGAATGTGTCCAAGGAGTTTGTCCATTCCACTTTGCACTGTTTTCATTCAATATTTTCTCATCTGCTCTTAATGGAATTTCATCTTTGGTCATTTTCGCCGTTGACAATGTTCATTATTCTCCTTGGATATTATATTCAAAATTTCCGATGTACTTTTTTCGGGTGCCGTTATTTTTCTTGACTAGCTGTCATATAAGATAGGACGCCCTTTAAGTTTATTTTATTCCATTAATATCATCCTGAAAATTATCTCTAAGGCCTACTACATCAGGCATTGTAACTAACAACAATGTTCAAACACACACAGCCATGTCACGGGAGGTGAAAATCCTACCCAGTCGGGATTCTAACCCGAGACCCTGGGGCAAGGACTTCACTCCACCGCCACCGAGGCCGGGAGGTTGATGCCTTAAACATTATTAACTTTTAATTTTCTCTCCTCAGTGTTTATATCTCTTCTTTCATGTTAGCATAAATAGTAATTTCGTAAAAAGTTGCGAACAGGAGAAAAATATGACGCAAGGATGAGATTTATGTGCCGAAATATGTGCACATGATTTCCGGCCGCATCGTTCTCCGACTTTCACTTCCGTGTTGTACAGGTGACCTCAAATGTTTTTTCTGCTCTTTTTTGTCTTTGTGGGTTCCTTGATGTTGCCGAAATATTTGGGTCAACCGCAGTCTGTTAGGAAAACATGTTTTGTCGCAATAAAATTAATTGTAACGTTTTCCACCTTATTTTTGGATATTAGTTGCTGTAGAGTGAGCATTCACAGAGATTCTTCCGGCGGTAAATATTTCCGGCTTAAAATATTTTTTCTGGCGGCTGTCCTCTTGACTTGCCCTCTTAAGTTCTCCAGGTTCGTTTTTGTGAGGCGGAGAACTATTCTGTGAATTTGATGCCAAATTTGGGCGCCATTCGGAGGACGTTTCAACTGAAGCGAGCTTTCATTTCCCGTCTGACGAGGCATTAAAAACTGAAAAATTCCGGGACGGGTAATTCGCTAATGCAGAAACCTGGTTCCTCACCAGTTTTTTCCTCCGCTCCAAAATTCAAACTTTTCCCAGCGTAAGCAAGCCCGAAATGGTACTAGCGGTCACGGACCCCTATTTCGACGCCATTCAGCCTAATAGCTCCTTTATTTTCTCTTCTGGTCAACTTCATGCTGGAATAAACTCAAAATAAACTCATCGGGGCCAAATTTCGGATCGAGTCCAACATAGAGTATGCAGTCCAAATTATATTTTTTAAATTATTCCTAATTTGAGAGTTTTTACATCTATGAAGTACAATTCAAGTGAACACCTTTCTTTATATGAAAAATACTGTACCAATGGCATTTAAGAGTTAGACGTCTTTATCAAAATTAATTGTGAATATAATGTACTTATCGATCAAAGGTTTCTTCAGGATTTATAGCCATAAAAATCATTTACTCATTATTAATTCTGTGGAGTTATTCCCACTAGAATTTTCTCTTTGTCTTTTTTTATTCTCTAATAATTTCTCTAATTGTGAATTAAATGGATGGTTTTTTACTCTAATCACTAAATTCAATCAAATAAATACTCTTATAAATGGGTATGGTACACTGTTTTGACTTTATGAGGGTAGTTGGTAATGTTATTTAATTTGAATGAATTAATGAATCAGAAATTTCGTAATAGTATTCTCATAATGTTAGCTCATTTGGCCGTTCCGTATATTCCCCTAGATTCCCCCCCGGGGTTGTGGTGGAGGGAATTCTCAATAGATTCAAAACCCCTGTGTGATAGCAAAGTGCATTAACCCTTTCTTTCCTTCGGAATTTGTCTTTTCTACTCTCAGAAAGCTCACGCCTAATTTTTGAAAATTTCATCAATTTACGTAAATATTTTTGCGAGTCTACTGTTTCACATAATGCTTCGAGACATTTACTAGACGCCCATAATACGAAGCGGTTCAAAATGAAAAAAAATACCACCAGAAAAAGCAATATTATTGTATATTTATGAAACAAGGTTGGAATAGAAGAACTAGTGCATGAGCCGATGCATCGGCACGAGTGTTTTTACACAAAACTGAGAAAGTTGATATATCGCTATCTTGAGCATTTAAGGGTTAAAGAGAGTAACCAGGTGGTTGAGTTGATATGGGGGAGGGGCAAGAGAGGGGGATAAAGCTAGGAGCGAAGAGAACTCCAGACCAACACCTATAACAGTCAGTCCTACCGGTTTTAAAGGGCAGCTCGCACATCCGTCGCTGTTTTCACCTGCGTTCGGTCACCTTTCGGACTGGTGATTTGGAATCAAGGACGCCACCGGTCACCCGGGCATAGTTCCTCCTTCGTCCGGTTGCGGGCTCGACTCACTATCGTGTATTCACTCTCCGTATTACGACGCTATTGTTCGCGATCGCCTCAATGTCGAGGTGCCTAAATCCCAGTATAGGCGTAGCGAAACTTGGTGACACTCGCTAGTGAAGAGCAGAGCGCTAAGGAGGGGAAAGCATACTAGAGGGAAAAATATAAATGAATCCAATGGGTAAGAGTGCCTAAATCCCTGTATAGGTGTGGCGAAACTTGGTGGCACTCGCTTATGAAGAGCATGGCGTAAAGGAGGGGAAAGCATACTAGAGAGAAAAATATAAATGAATCCAATGGGTAAGAGTGCCTAAATCCCTGTATAGGTGTGGCGAAACTTGATGACACTCGTTTTTGAAGAGCAGAGCGCTAAGGAGGGGAAAGCATACTAGAGAGAAAAATAGAAATGAATCCAATGTACAAGAGTGCCTAAATCCCTGTATAGGTGTGGCGAAACTTGGTGGCACTCGCTTTTGAAGAGCAGAGCGCTAAGGAGGGGAAAGCATACTAGAGAGATAAATAGAAATGAATCCAATGGGTAAGAGTGCCTAAATCCCTGTATAGGTGTGGCGAAACTTTGTGGCACTCGCTTATGAAGAGTATGACGTGAAGGAGGGGAAAGCATACTAGAGATAAAAATAGAACTGAATCCAATAGGTAAGACGGTTACCGGATTGAAAACGAATGGGAGTAGATTTTCCGGGAAAAAGACAGCTAATCATAGCACAGGGATGCAAGAGGAAGACATATAATAAACGCGGACAAAATATAATCCCATCACTGGAACTTGGAGGCTCTCGTTTGAACACGGGCGAAACTGTTGTATATTTATACATTGAACGCGGTAGAAACCCGAAAATGCAGAAAATTAGGCTACCGCGCGTTGGAAAGGACGATACAGGATTGAATTATGGTTAGGCGTTGGAGAGGAAGGAGAAAAGAAATACTTTTGGGGAAGGCGTGAGGGGAGGTGAAAGATAGGAGGAGATTGAAAGGGATTTTATGTTCGAAAATCGATAATTTTGTGAAGCAATCGTTTTGAGTATACTCCCCCATAGTCGGGAAAATTTATGGCAAGACAGTCTCTGAGCGTTAAATGTGCTAAAATAACAATGATGATGATTATACCCGTGAAAAGACTTGAAAACATCATTGTGCCTTGACGAGGGAAAAATAATTTAAAGGCAGTATCGCCTCTAAACTGGCTTTAAGGATCTTTCCTACCCCCTCACGGATATAAAAAAACTATTTTTCAATCTTCTTAAAAGGATGTAAACATATTGCAAGTAAAAATTTGGGGGCGCGGTCTGTAATTTTTATCTTTTCCCATCGGAACCATTATGCCTGTGGGCACCTTTTATCCCTTCAATTTACGTCTTCATAGCCGTTTATGAATTTGCAACAGCCTCCCTCTCGCTTCAAACCGGCGGCCTTTCTTGGTGATTTACATCGCTATGAAATTTAGTTCGCATTAAATCGAATGGCTTACGAGCCATAACGCAATTTGATCGACGCGGCCTCCAAGCAATTAGCTGCTGTCGTTCATTATTCAGCTCGTTGCCGCGCCGGAAGGTTGAAGCTTCGTGTAGTGAGCTGAAACTACAATGGGGTGATGATCAAGTTTGACCGGGGATTAAAGAGATAGGACGGAATATTTTGCTCATCCCTCCTTGCTCTATTACATTAGTAATAACAAGGGAAAATTTTTATTATTTAATTTCGGCTACTATTCTTAATATGAGGACATTTTTTATGAATCTCTGAATTCTATTAAAACACTTGAAACGGGTAAAAAAAAGTTATGACTAAAAATATGTTTTGAAGCAAATTATTCGCTGCAATAAACAGAAACATTTCTTGGTATTGGAATTGGATTTTTAATTTTGAAATTTGCCTCTTTTTAAATACTTTGTTTATGTCGTCAACCTTAATAAATACCATGCTGCTTTTTTTTACTTATAATGAGAAATTGATGAATTTTGCTTAGTGCGAAAGTACTTCGCTAAAATATTCTTAAAAAGTAATTATAATATATCAGTTCTTACCTTATAAATGAGATCCTTATCTTTATTGGTGTAGATACGTCGTAAATTAGAAGTATATTACCTTTTTGTATTTCTACTGCTACATTTATAGCTTGCTTTTTTGCGTTTGGCGGAAATACCCCATTGGTTTTATTGAGGACGTAGTTATTTACGCCGATTGCTGCTTTCAATTAATAGATATAATGTGCTATTAGTCTATATTACCATTTCCGATGATGATATGTATGTATATGCTCCATAGTTTTGTTTTTTTTCCACCTATCCTGAAATTGCCGTTCCCTTATCTTGCAGTAAAATCTTTCTACTGCGTATGTAAAAGCACGCAGTCATAATTTATCGCGAAAATTAGGTTCGTTGGACTTAAAGCGAGGATCGGTCTTGCCAAGATAGTTTTCGTAATTTTCGCTGGCAATTTCACGACGTGAATTGCCGTCGGTTCATTTTCCGGTGTGGAACGAGCCCCTTGATAACTCAATGATAGTGGGTACGAGTACCCAACTGGGGGAGAATGGGCGTTGCGTACGTATGTAGCTTTGGTGTTGAATCCCATAGGGTATCCCAATGACCTCAGCTGCATTTGGCCGAAGAGGATCCCAGACTTGCACTTAGGGCACCGGCAGTTTATCGGCGTCGTAATATAAAAGTAGCCTCGCTTACACTCAGAAGAGTTCGAAGCACGCAATGAGCGTGTCCGATGCCAATACTTTTTCATACTGTGGTCTTTATGGGTGGAAAACATTTCCTTTTCATTATTCCGAAAAACTGGTCTCATATTTTGCTTATTGATTTGAAATGCATCATATAATAATTTTATGTTTTAAGAAGTGTAATCGTTTAGTGGCACAAAAGGCTGAAATTAACAATTTTTTACTATCTGACGAATAATCGTCTTGTCTTTTAATTCATGAGCAAAAGAGTTATTTTCTCTATTTCATCACTTACACATTCTTGTGACGATGGCTTGGTTTGCGTTTCATACTTTAAGTTGTAATATATTTGAATCCCAGCCATGTTGAATATTTTGACGTTAAATATTTTAAGAAGCAACCACGTACGTGCAGTGAGTTCTTTTTTTAGACTCCTCACTGTTACAGGTGTGAGGTAGCAACAATTACGCTACAGCGACCACGATCTGAGTGCGTGATCAAACTGAAACCAAACAATATCCAATAGCTGCAAAAACACTATTGTTTAAAGTTACGAACACCTGCACACGAAGGAAAACGATGGGAAATTCCTTCGAGAACATTCGAATAGAATGAGGGAGAAAATGAATATATATGCTGGCGAGTTACTCTATAGTGGGCTGGCAGTTTAAACAATCAACCAAGATAAAGGTCGAATCCACACCACTCGCTGCGGTGAAATTACGTCATAGAGACCAGAGAAAATTGAAGAAGTATTTATAAAGTAGTGGTTCCCGGTACGAGGGAAGTATTAGCCGTACTGTAAAAGGAAGTAAGCCGAGGTCAGCTGTAATTACCCTAGACATAACCAGGGAGCAGTCAACCTTGCGGCCGAGTACCTGTAGCGTGACAGCGGTGGACGTTAACTGCGTGATTCCCTTAGCCAGTCGAGGGATCAGCGCAAAGCATGTGTGTCATGACGACAAGCATGAAAGAAGACACTATAAATGTAATCATAATTAACTGGTAAAGGGTATTTATTTGTGCAAGTAAATACATTTGTGTGCAAAAAGTGAAGTGAGCCTTGAAGGCAAATAGATATTCCCAAAGGAAATTATCGCTGTGGCCCAAAGGGCGAAGAAACCAAATTGATACAGTGACAAAGGTAACAAATAAACCTGATATTGTGATTCATGTATAATACGTTTTTATTGAGTGACGTGTTGTATTTCATATAAGTTAGTACGGGCAAATATCTAACCTTTGATGTGGAGGGAAATACAACTGTGAAAAATAGAGTTCATAAGTTATAAAGAAAGGAAAAAGTGTTTTTATTTTATTTGAAGAATAGAAAGGTTATCGTTTTTGATATAGGTAATTGTTTTTAAATTTTACTAAGTATTAGTTGATAAGTAATCTCAGTACCTATGCTACAAGTACCGATTGGATAGTATTGAGTATATTGTATTACATATGTAATAATAATTATGTATATTATGTATATAATAATAGCATCGCAGTACATAGAATTGTTTTTTTTATTTGGGACTGCGAATTACGCCTACTTATTAATTTTTTACACTTTTTATATTCTTGATCCGTGAGAGTACCCCGTGGTAGTAACTGCGCGAGTTATAATTTTCGGTAGCATGTACGTTAATGCTGCCCGACTCATCCCACGTTTGAGTTCATTCGTCCCCATTTAAGTAAATTTTTCACACCCGAGGTATCACACGCGTCACTCTTGCTCTTATTTTGCGCATACCCGTCGGTAGGCCCTTGTGGAGAGATTCCGCTGGCGGAGAGGGATTCAAAAACAAAACGCGCACGGCCCGCGTCCGTCATTGGTTCGTCCTCGAAACCCTCCCTCCCCTCCAATTCCCCTTCTCTGTTCCCTTCCCTTTTTGCTATTATAAACACTGTTTCCTCCCACGTTGTTGTTTCGTCACAAGGGCGGTATCCACCTCTTACTTCAGCGACCTCAACACGTCGAGTCCCATCATAACAGTCAAGCGTTTGTATCTTCTCACCGATTAAAGAAGAAAATCCTCATCTTCCTCATTCTCAGCGCGCGTCCGTATACTTAGAATTAATTTTTTTAATGACTGACATTAGCATTTAATATCAATTTTATATTCAGACAGAAATTTTATTTAATTTTATTTCATCCTCATCGAAATTAAACAATAATAATTAATTAACGACGTTATATTACATTTGCATTAAATTCACTTCGCAATATTTATTGATTTTTTACTTATTTTCACAACATAATTGGCCCACTCTCTCGCCCCAGTCTCAGTGTGGGGGCAGAAAATTTTAGAGGGCGCCGACTCATAAATTAACCAGTTTACCTACTATACTTTATAAATTTTTGTGATTCAATAGGCGGATGGGTTTGTACAAAATATGACAATTGACGACGCATTATACTCATTTATTTATACGTATTTGGGACTTAAGAGTGGAAACATTCACAGACTTATGGGCGCCAGAATACGGGGGGTGGGGGGGGGGCATTCGCCCTCCCTGCCCCCCACTGGCTACGCTACTGGCCTTAAGGCACAATCCTGGAGAGTCAGGGAGTGATACCACAACGAGAAATAGTCAAAATATGTCAAATACAATATCTTGTCAGGGCTACTCAAGAGTACAGGAAAAAATAGAACGTCAAGGTTTTCAATTTTTTTTGCAGGACTAAAAGTAAGAAGTTAGGCCGTAGAATTTTGGAAAAGAGTCTTGAGCCCTGTTCGAAAAAAGAGAATTTTATAAAGCAAGATTAGTGGACAGCTAGTTCAATTTAGCTCGCGGTAAATGTTTTACTAAAAAATCATAGATGAATGCAGAATAGGACGAACGACTACTTCAGTGGCCTTTTTACGACTTAAATAAATAAAACACTGTTTTTTCAAGGAACCCTATTTAAAATGATATCTTTTTAGATTGTTTTATTTTGAGATCTTCGGCAGGATGAGATGAGAAAAATTAATAATGGCGTGCTGCGCATTAGACAATGATTGAATAACAAACTGATTGAGAACTATGCCGATCAAAAGCGTCCACATGTGGACAGTTGAGATTTCTCTAACTCAGGCCTAGCGTAACCAGGGAGCGATTTATAGCATCACCTCCCGGTAGCTTATTGGCTGCCCGATGGCCTACTACACCCAATGCTGGACTGCACCATGTGAGCCCGAGGAATAAGCCGGACAAATATACTGTTTGCACGAATCACGTGACTCGTACTATAGGTACGTCTATATCATACCAGTATGACAGTCACTCCTTATCGAGGAATCTCTATCAAAATGTCTCCGCGCACCGCGTGGAGGCGTCTCATTCGTCACCTTTCGCGCGTGCGCACTTGACGGCCCGCGCAAACAATCGACACGTGGATTGTCGCCCGTGGGCGGGAACGAGAGACTCAAATGGCGGCGGGGAAGAAGAGTTGGGAGTGCCTTTCGGGATCGGCGTGTCCGATTCCCTCTGCGGTGCTCGTCGGAGTGCATCCGTGTGGTAGACTTGCACGCTCCGGTGTCACGCTTTAAACCAGGAGGCGTCAGCTCAAGCGTTGCTTGGGCGTGTGCGGGGGGGAAAGATATTCTTTGAAGGGATTAATTTTCATGTGCGTTTATTTTTGCCGCCACTAATCTCTGGTGGGTGGTGGTGGTTGTTGTTTCAAGCTTGCTCACCTCTTTAAGCCCCTTCAGACGGGGGAGAATATTTAAAGGTCGGGGTGGAAAGTCGAAGTGTGTTGCCGTAGGCATCATGATGAGTTGAACCTAGTATCCTGAAGGCTTACTCAAGTTCCCCAACTTCACTGCCGCGTCAAATATTATTGCAAATTTGTCACTTCAGAATCTATAGTACCGTGCACAAATGAGTCATATTTTACCATCAAAAGCCATAGGTTATCGAATTTTTCCTAATACAGTTACTGCTCTCGGGATAATTTCTTGCAGAAGTCTCATTCTCTGGGTTCTGCCATTCCTGATCGGCGCTTAGTAGCTAAACTACCACAGAGATGGGCGTAAAAAATTCTTCCTTATCATTAGTTCACTTTATATTTGGCTTTTTATATTTTCGCCAGCTAGAAATAAATCATGCACTTGTTTACTTAATAAGAAGTAGCTGAGTTTGATGAAAGTATGTTTACATATTATATTGATTGCATAGAATTGCGATAAATGTGTGTAGGTAATGGTATTTATGAACTACGAATTTATATTTGTGATAAAGCAATCACAAAACTACACCCGATACCTACCTCGTATTTCTGATATCCGTGAGGAAAATAAAACAGGGAAAATTATCATTGCTGTGCTGCACCTTACTTGTGTACGTCAGTGCCAAAATTGGTATTTAATTGATATTGCCCTACAATAATATATTCTTTAGAGTGGATCTAGTCCGCATCAAAACTTATTTGACTCACAATCGGTGCAGAGAAGCTCACAAATCTTATTGCTAGTGTCGGACCATAACCACCCAAGTGTCATACATCACTGCTTAGGTGGTCGGCTAGAAACTAAGGACCACATTCTGCCAGATGCATTAAAGATCTTTCCATAATTGGTTCATGAGCTGTACGTACGTCCGTTTCAAATTAAATTCTGTCTGGTTCGTGTGCATGCTTTTTTTGCAGGGACGTGGCTCATTTCGTGGAAGCGAGAAAATTCTCCAAGTTGGGGGAGGATGATCCCCCTTAAGAAGCTTTCGCGGTCTGGGAGAAGGCCGTTAATTTCGTTTAGGAGTGCAGATAGACTGCAATGAGGAGGAGGGATACCAGCGACGCGTGGGAGGCCGGTCTCTCGTTGGGAAACCGCCGCGCCGCGGCGGGCGACGCCCACTCTTTGACGGGGCGGCACGTTACTCGGGTGAATCATATTCGCCAACTTTTCATTCCTCGCTTATCCTCCATTCGTCCGTCTTTCGAGTTTTTATGGAGTTTTGCGGTTGAGTGACGTCCGATTGCTGGCGTTCCTTTCGTCCGCTGTCAATGTTTCATGCCACCGGGTTGATATAACTTATTCAAGAATGTGCTGTGTCTTTTCATAGGTTTTAAGGTAGTTTAAGATAGTTATAAATAGTGTTTTAAAAGTAATTTTAAGGTAGAGGCACAGTGGGTTAATGAATAATATAATTGAAGTAAAAATTGAGGGAAAAGTCTCAAGTGGACGGCCAAGGGATAAATACAAGGACCAAATAAAGAAGAAGTTGGATAAGAAGAAGTACCTGGGAGTAAGGGAACTAGCATTAGTTAGGAAAGGATGGAGGGCTACAGTTAATCAATCTTGGAATAAAATGACTAGTAATAATAATAATTATAATAAATATCTTCTGGACATCACTAGCTCATTCTCAAACGATATTTGCATGCAGTACGGACTGGATAAATGTAGAGTGCTCCATATAGAAAATGGCAAAATCAAGTCTGGAAATAACAATTCTCCGAACAATGAATCAATAAATTCCATGGAAGCGAATGATCACTACAAGTATTTAGGATTCCGTCAATCAAAATCAATAGAACAGAAACAAATGAAGAAGGAAGTAACAGCTGAATTCAATAATAGGCTCAAATCCATCCTTTAAACTGAATTAAATGCACGAACTATTATGAAAGATATTAACACTCTTTCGATACCTGTGCTGACATATTCATTTGGATTAATTAACTGGTCAAAAACTGAAATAGCTGCCATAGAAAGATCCATCAGAACATCGCTCACAAAATTTAATTTGCATCATCCGAAGGACGCAATGGAGAGAATAACACTGCCAAGGTATATGGGAGGAAGAGGACTAATGGACATACAGCAACTCCTAGAAATTCAAATATATTGTCTTTATAATTTATTCCACGCTAAATCTCATAATTCACCTCTGCACAAATCAATAATCTTTGCTGACAACAATCTTACACCACTGAATTTAAAAAATACAGCCCATCAAACGACAATCAATGCAAATACCACTCATATGAATAAAAAGATGGAAGTATGGACCCAGAAGGAACTACATGGACGTCATCTTAATGACCTCAATCAACCAAATGTGGAAAGAGTAGCGTCAAAAAAATGGTTGTCACTGGGTGAAATCTATGGAGAAATGGAAGGGTTCATGGTTGCAATACAAGACCAGGTGATCCGTACCAAAAACTACGCAAAATACATAATCAAAGATAGAAAATTATTAACAGACGATAAATGCAAAAGGTGTTTTCAGGCTCCAGAAACAATTCAGCACATCCTGGTTGCAAGATGTTAGCCAACGCTGAATACCTAAATAGACAAAATCAAGTTGCAAAAATCATTCACCAAAAATTGGCTCATCAGCACAAATTAATTGACGAATATGCACCATACTATAAATACAACCCAGAAACAGTTCTGGAAAACGCTTCATATCAACTTTATTATGGTTTGACGATCCAAACAGACAAAACAATTCACGACAATAGACCAGATATAATCCTAATTAGCAAGCAAAATAGAACATGTTATTTAGTAGACATCGCAGTACCACTTACCCATAAGGTTGAGAAAACAATAACTGAAAAAGTTGCCAAGTACCAAGAATTAGCAATAGAAATAAAAAGAATGTGGAATATGGAACAGGTTTATATAGTGCCCATCATCATTTCAGCTTCCGGAATAGTCCCGAAACAAATTCAAAATAGTTTTAAAAGACTCAACCTGAACCCAAACACATATATTAAGTTACAAAAAGCTATAATAATATCAACGTGTCACATCACAAGAAAATTTCTCAACTTTGCAGAACAGTATATAGCAACTTTGGTGAAAACCCGTACTCTTTATTTAAAACTCAGTTAAAACTGAAGGAAAAAATAGAACATAAAGATAATTTTTTTGGGGGGATCTTGCATCGAGCGATATTATGACATAATAGTTCTCTCTTCCATACAACTCGTTGGACGAACACACCTCACCTTAATAAGGTAGTTTGAGCGAGATGTATCTCTATAATGCTTTCCACCTTTAGTTGGCAGTGTGGCCCTTATGGAGTACGCTGTTGCCAAACTTACGCTCCGTGTGCTCCTCTCTAGGTCACGCAGGACACCATTTGTTTCTCCTTGCTACATTTAATTTTGCCACTAGGGAATGAGATTTGAATATTGAAAGACTCGTTGATGTGCAGTAAATAAACGGCTATAGTACCGTAGTAATAAAAAGTAGCGAAAGTTAATTTTCCTGCTGTTATAGGCAACATCGCACCTCCGCTCTTATGTACCAAGCACAGCTCGTTATATTTTGAATAATACATTTTTCGAGCTTTGGCTCTTCGACGAAAGGTAATTGTAAGAGTTCTTGAAAGAAATCATTGCTCCAATAATTATAAGTTTTTCTGTACAAAAGACGTATGAAAGTGTCCCACTCCTCTTTGTGTTTTTCGTTTGCCTTTCAATTACAGTCCCGGTTTCATGTGTTATTCAACTGTCGATGCATTTCGTCGCGTAGATTATTAGAGTAGTAATTTTTCCCCGATGCATAATCAGTTAATCTTACTGGCGCCAACAATCCGCTTGTTTTAACTGGCTTCCCATATTTTATGCGATTTCATTTTGTAATCGTACTAGAGTTTTCATTGATGATCATTTTTGCGAGTTGCTTAAAACAGCCGATGGATTCATTAAAAATCTATTCCCTAATAAATGTAATGCGTCAGAGGTCTTGAGAATTGGATTTCGACATTAAGTGCTGTCATTCATCACCTCTGCCGCTACGTGTGTGCTGGTGCTTTAAAGGAAAAAGAGGTCGGGTGCTGGAATTTTCGACGGAGCTCGTTCCCGGCTCTCTTGTTTTACCTCAACGCTTTTGGTCGTCGTCAGGAAGGAAAAAATCAAAGTGTTTGAAGTCTCCCGCCGCGTATCTCTCTCTCCTGGGTGATAATTAGCCCTTTTTTTAAACTCGCAGTTTTCGAGTCGTAAATCGTTGAAATTTTCCTCATGGTTCTTTTTGTTCGTCTCGATATTTCAGATTATTTTTGCTCTGTGGTGGTGAAAGAACTATTTTGAAACTGCTCTGAATGTACAACTCGAATTGATGCCTTTCGAGGAGGTTCCACTGTGACTGCGAGGGTCAAAACAAATGCTAAATTCCACCATTTCGCTTGAAGCGTTATAAAAATATTCTTTTCTCTGATGAAAATATGTTGCTATTTTAGAAAACAAGGTTAAGATAAAAAATTTGGATATTAATTGACAATTATATTTTTTAAGGAACACTTTTTCGGCCATATGAGACGACTGCAGTGCCTACTATTGAACTAAAGCATTTTGACTTCATTTCCTGTAGCTATTTGGTAATAGCTCATAAAAAAAGATGTATTGGTGTCTATATTTAATTGCCATTAAATTCCCTGGGAGAAATTCCTTCTTGTGACGAGTTTATCGCTAAAATGCCATTTATGTAAAACCATGCAATTTCTAGTCCAATTTTCGAAAAACATGGGCTAGAATCTTGGTGTTGAACGAAAAACGTTGCTTAGATGTATATATCTACAGATAAAAATAACAATGGTCGTCACTTAACTTAGGTTCTGTCTAGAAGCCGGCGAAAATCGATTCTCTATAATAGCATACCCCTTCTTCCCTTTTACGTATTTGATCCATTAAGGGTTGAAGAAAGATGCACTCCTTTAGCACCATCTGATTCATCTCAGACACCAGTCCTATGTACTTATACGCTCCACTTTTTTTTGTCTCCCGGCGTTTATTTACGGCTGTGCTCTCTCGTCATTTAAAAAGCCTTTCAGCTTGAATTCTTACTCATTCGGCGGCAGACTTCTCTCAGACTTAAGATATGTGGACTTATTTTTTCTTTTTCGATAAATGCTCTTCAGAAAGAAGTTAAAGCAAAAGTCGTATTCCGGACCAATTTGTTGAATACTTTAACGTCCTTGACTGAAAGTCTTGGATTTTTTTAGGATAGTCTAATGCGGTATTAGTGGCAAAAGATATCGATTCCTCAGAAAATAAAGGAATTTTAACCGGGACGAAGGGATGAAGGGGTTAGGACGCGCTTAATAGGGGGTCCTTATAAGGAAATGAAGGAAAATAAAAAAATCATAACAATACCTACTTAGGTATTAATCGAATTCATGAAACGATCTTATCTGAAAGTATGTTGGTACAGGATGGCAGAATGAGGCTGATAGAGTCAATAAAATTTGATAAACGCGGAAAAGAATTGTAATGTTGCTCAGAATGAAAGGATGGGGGAAATCTAAACCGGGGCTTTTTTGTGGGACTAGCACATAAAAATAGGACACCCTCCAGCTGTGGTAATTTCAAGTTAGTATCTATTCTAAGACCTAGCAATGAGGATGGAATACCCGTGATGGCTACAGGTTATATGAAATCTGTGAAATTTTGATACCTAGGTAGGTACCTACAAAAAACTGGCGCCAGAATTGTATTTTATTTTTACCTCAGTGATTTTAATAATGATTATAACTCCGTAATTTTAATGATTACCTCGAGACTTCCGTCATGCCGATGTTGAAACGAGTATTTTCAGTCGTGCAAGAATAATAAAATAATTTCTACCGTGATGGTGATTTACACCAAGATTTTAATGGCAAAAAAATCTTATAGCATCAGGAAATTCGTCCATAAAGTTTCACAACGAAATGCGCAAGGTATACTGAATCGGTAAAAAAATTGTCCACTGCTATCGTTGGTGTGACTCAGTGGAGCGGAGCCTGCTTCTCAAAAATTTATTTAAAAATCAAGCCTCCATCGATGCGTATAGCGCTTGTATAATCAGTTAACAGCCCCGGAGTTTTTGCGATACATACCGCACATTCACGTGAAAATAAATTTGAACGTATGCATGATATTCATAAAAGGTATGACGTGAATTGCTTCAATAAGAGAAAAAATCCACATAACCACTAAAAAACAACAGGGGAAAATGACGGCTCGGTGGCTTAACTGGTTTAAGGACTCGGCGCGAAATCGAGGGATCCGGGTTCGAATCCCTGTCAAGACGAATGATTTTTCCTCTGTGGAATAATCACACTAATGTGGACTTGCGGGTGACTCCGTTAAGGTAAATACCGTGGCTAGTCCCGGTATCCCCAAAATGGGTGAGAAAAAGTCGTTAAATATATTTTCAACAACCTTCTATTTGTTTATGGAGCATTGATTCACTAAACTGATGTTTCAATTGATAAAAGAATGTGGATTGTTTAAATGTATACACATACTTCCAATGGATGTCCGTGGTCACGGATAGGCCATATTTTTTTGTTGTCAAAGTTTTGGAGAATGGTTTTAAAAACATAACTGGTGGTAAAACGGAGAGTTACTCTTCCCTAGTTCTACTCTAGTTGCCTTCTTTTTAAGTGTTTTTCATCTACATAAACGATTTTATTGTGCATGCCACTTCTAGGGACTGTGGCACGGATTGTCTCCGCTTCAGGCACGAAGCACTCGTCCCAGCTCAAGGCCCAACTACGCACGCCCCCACACGACTACGCATGATAGGCAGTCACCAGAACATTGCACAGCCAAACCAGAAACTCAGAGAGTGCTATGTTGGCGAACATGCTGACATGCAAACACGGGCTTAGATACTGCTGATTAGTACCACCAATACTACTAATTCATGCACAACTACTGTTCGTCAAATTAAGAGCTATGATTTAAGTCTCTAGTCTTAAACGTGAAACATTAAACGCCCCCAATGCATAAGATCAGGTGATTTCCTCTTGACTGTACTACAAACGCCTTATAGTACCCTATCAATCCATCCTGAGCCTGTGGCAGGAGGAGTTTGGTCCTTTTTTTTGTATAGGTAATTGCGAATGAAAAAGTTGTTCCTTCAATATATGTGAAATTATGCTGAATTTTACTCTTTAGATATTTTTCCATTGGTCACGAATCGGCTGAATGAAAAATGAGAATCCGAACTTTTCGGTCTGAGACATTCAATAACTTTCACTTCCACCTTATTAAAATTGCCAGCGTTTTTGTCTAATCTTGCACCTCACCACTTGTGACCCCTGTTTCCTTTCTGTGAATTACGCATAAACATGGCCACAATTGATCAACTCGTCTCTCCATTGAAGTCCGTTTTACGCGATTCTTAATTTAGTACCGAAAATCGAACCTAATGCAGTGAATTCAGATTCGTGTCGTTTGAAAGTCGTATTTGATGAATGACTTTAATTATATTTTCCTTACTAACAACATAAATAGTAATTATACTTAATTTTTATCCGAGTCTCACGTCCAAGAAACTATTGCAGGTGAGTAGAACGTTTTAAGGATATAAATACCAGTGGAGGAGATAGAATGTACTAAACACTGTTTTAATCACAAAGCGGTGTGATATATACAGTGACGAGTATTACAGTATTTGTAACATGCGCTCTTGGACTAGGGAAGCTGCCTTATAATTGAACGAAGTGCATGGGTTAGTTATTGAAGCGGAGTCGTATGAAAGGGTTCATCCAATTCTTTCAGTGTCCAAGTTTGAGTGTCCTGAATTGAGGTTATTTTTCAGTACTGACATTAATGTCGCGTGAAACGTGCGATTGTTAACTTATATAATCGACTCCATTTGGTCTATACCTCTTATATCTTTCAAGTGGCTGTAGTTTTTTTGTTAAACGTGCTTCGACGGCTATGCTCATTTCGCACTAACTGTCTGCCTCGTGCTGACAGGGGCAACAGCACTCGGACGAATCGGAGGAACTCCCCTCCAAACTCGAGCAGAGCCCAACGATGCTTAACTTCGGTGACTGATCGGGAACCGGTGTTTCCATCGTGGCAGGTCTTTGCCCAAAGTGGCTGGGTCCACATATTGAGGTAGATGGAGAGGGCGCTTGCTATGGTGTCCAATACTTGAAGCTGTAATGTGGGCGTGGCTGGTCCGCCATCTTTGTTTCTCCTGATTTACTTCAGCGCTTACGCGCTACCGCAATAATTTCGAAATATTACGAAGTTTTCCATCGATAACTCACTTGAAATCTGAATTTATTCATTTCTTGAAAGTGTATTCTTCATATATTTTTTTATATATTTAAATCAGTAATAATCCATACTTACAGCGAAAAACCTTAGTGAAATCGAGTAAAATCTATAGCTCCTAGTAACTAATATATGCTTCAAGAGTTCATTACTTCAAATTTTCAACAGAAGGTAGATATTCTTTCTTTTTATCCGATAATGTGTCCACTCAAAGAACAGGGAGAACCAGCATGGTGGATATTTCGGTTTTCAGGTTACATTTTGATGACATCATACCCTCTCGATCCACCCCAATGGATCGGTAGCGAGGGTGGCGTAATTATCCGCTCGGTGTCAGAAGTAAACTCGGACCGTTCTCAGAAGCTGCGCTCCTGGTTCGCTTCGGCTCTCGGCGAGAGTGCTTTGTCCACCCTCGAAACCTCAGAGGACCCACTACTCCGGCACCCAACTGAGACGAGCCAACCATTCAATCAACCCATCGCACGCCTAATTGGACCGGACCCTTGTGACGAAAACACATCCATCCCCCAAGCCCCGATGTCTCCCTCGAGTGTTCGCGTGGTCTCCCCGGCGACACGTGACACGACTGACAATATATCGACTAAAATTCCTGCGTTGCGCTGCAGGCGGTGGATTCGGGAGGCTGGAATTGGTGCTCTGACGTGATGGCGCATAGTTCATACGCGAGGAAAAAGTCGGGACACAAAAATGAAACAGAATGTGCAAACTTCGCCGTAAAAAAATAATTTGGACAATACATCGATCCCTGAATTCCCGGATTAGTTTCGTCTGCTTTGACTGATTAAGCTACTCACGCATCAGCATCCATCGTAAGTTTTTTCGTTGTAAATTTCACATATCCCTGTGTTCACCCCAGATGGTGGCGTACGCTAAATCTTAACTTCTATGGAGTAGACCAAAAGTCAGGTATAGTCCAATTAAATCGAATTATACAACTTGTGGAGGTTTGGAGTAATACATTTGAATTGAAAGTTAAAACATTGACATGTGTCACTTTTCTCCTACATAAGTTTGTCTCTAACACAATTTTATGTCATTATCTGAAATGTAACATGCTTTCGAGGCTCAACCAAACAATTACGAATTATTCGAAATGTGAATGGCATTTTTTGTTCTTGATCAGGTGATTCGCGAATCTTCTAATATGAAATTTTTACTCAAGTAAGCTGATGTCCTCCTCGAGAGTTTTGTTGACAGCCGGATATTGTGCGTTGTGACGGTTTTCTGCATTCGTCAATTTAAAAGAGGCCTAGCGAAAAAGTGACTTCAGGGGTGTCTATGCTATTGCTCTTAAGTCTAAGCTTGTGACGAATTTTCGCTGGAACTCAAGAAGCCAAAATGAGTGTTTAAATGCGATGAAACGAAATATGAAAAAATATATACATTTTTTATATTTATAACTCTTACGCGCGTTTTTAAAAATTTTATGACTCGTACACACTTTATTCGTAAGAGTCATACAGTTCAGGGCTACAACGAAAACGGAACGATGTTAATTCGTACACACATATCAATTTTCATTTCTTAACTCTTCCCTTTTTATTAATTATTGATTGTTGTTTTGTTTGTTTTAAATTTACTTATGTGTTCCTATTTCCTCACTTTAAGATAGTTTAAGCGAGAAATCACTTTGCATACATTTCAACAAATTTGGCCTCATTACCATGAAAACGATCTCATCTTTCTATAGATGCCAATATATCATCCAGTTTTCTCACCCCTTTTCAAGATAATTACCAAAAAGTGTGTACAAGCCGTTTTCCATGGGATATGGGAAGGCTGTGAGCTCCAGAGGGACATTATTTAAAAGATGGAGTTCTGACGGACAGGTGGCTTCAGAAATGTGGCCGTGTTTGGTTTTTAGTGGTATTTGTTCTCAAATATTGAAAAAATAACTTTATTACCCACCGTCATAACTATCTCAAAATCGTAAAACAATCTTCGGTTGTGAAATCGTTTCCAGCGTGCGATGTAAATGAAATAATTCAAGTCAAAAGCCCAAATTTGTATATTTAGTCCATTACTTAGAAGTTCAATCACAAAATACAAATACGTTTCGCGTGATAAATATTACCAACTATATCTACTTCAAGCATCTTTCAACTGCTTCTATTGTAAAATTATATTTGATTATGGTCTCTTTAATGACTAGAGAAATATCACGCTCTAAGTTCTATAAATGATTGGTATCCCATCACTCCTTCCCGAAAGACATGAGGTCTGCGGAGAATCTCGCAGATGTAGATGTGATTCTATTTCACTGTGACACTCCTCTTAAATCAATTTAATTCTTTCCGTTCACTCCACGCTCGTTACTGATAGCTCCACGGCGGACGCATAAAGATTGCGCTTCGGTTGACGGGGTTATCCCGGGGTGCGTTCCGCCGAGAAGTGGAGCCTCGCAGCTGCGCGAATTTGCTCTTGATCGCGTTATTATTGGTTTTCCTCTTCCAAAACCCCAGTTGATTCGATCCCGTGCGGATGAAGGACGGTCGGACGCTGGAGAATAAAGGGGCGATGACCCCATGGAATGGCTTAATGGGTACCCGTTGTGATGAATTTACATTTCACCTTGCAGACAGACTTATCATGGTTAAATTTTGCGCCAAATGGTTAAGAGAGATGACTTAGATTCGAGAAATCCTGGTTTTAACATGGAAGCGAGGTCGCTTTAAAGAAAACGATGGACTTCAAATTATTGGGTGATCTATCTATTGGGATGATTTTATCGGAATATGAATTTTTAGTTTGTGGGTGATTAGCGAGTGCTTACCAGTGATGCTCACATGATACTCCAATAGTAATGTATAAAATCACAGAAGAATTACAGATCGTAATAAAATAAAATAAACTATAAAGTGTGGTAGTTGGTGAAATCAGAACACACAATAAACGTCATACAACTTTATTTCAGAATTTTCGGCCAGTCATTTGCTGGCCTACTTCTGGAGAGTGTAGATGACAACTGAGGGAAAAGCATGCATAGGAAGTGAAAAAGATAAGGAATGATCAAGATAGTTGAGAAAATGGAAGAGGAAAGATTAGTGGGACATGCTCAGACCTGGGGTATTGAGATTTTGAAACTGCCAAATACATGCCGGCTCAAGGGTCTTAAGTTCTTCTTTTTGTGTTCGGTTTTCACTAACTCCTATTGGATTAATTCATTTCATTTAAGTATTCTACCAGCTGATTGGTAGGTTCTTGGACAGTCCCCATTCTGCATCCCAACCTCATAGACATTGTCTCGCTTTCCCTCCTAAGGATGGCCCGTTATTAGATCCCTCTTCATATCTTCTACCTCCTCATATTTAGTCCAAAATTCCTATCCTCTTCCACGCTTCCCCAGTGTTCTCTCCTCTATCACTCTCTTCAACATGCCCTCTCCTCTCAACACCTCCTCCATCCATCTCTTCTGCCTTCTCCGAACCTCTGCCACAAGCTTCCTCTCCTTTCCGGCCATATTCAATACCTCCTCGTTCGTCTTTCTCGCCATCCAGCTAACCTTCTCCATCATTCTCCAAACCCACATCTCAAACGCCTCAAGTCTACGTACATCCTCCCTACGCAATGACCAAGTTTCCGACCCATATAGCGCCACGCTCCATATTAAAGATTTCACCAGCCTCTTCTTTACGTCTATTCTCAGACTCCCCCTGATCAATTCCCTTCTCTTCGAAAATGCTTCTTTAGCTAGCGCAATTCTGCATCTGATGTCCTTACCACTAAACCCATTCCCCTCCAAAATACTACCCAGATACGTAAACTACTCGACCTGCTCTATCTTCTGCCCTCCCACCATTATATTCAGCCCCGCCTTCTTACTTCTAGAAAATCTCATTACTTTCGTTTTCATGTGATTTCTTGATCTTCATCCCATATTTTTCGCTCTACACCTCTAATGCATTCACCATTGACTGTAACCCCTTGTAAGACTGACTAACCAATGCTTGATCATCTGCTAATCTCACTGATTTTATCAGCTCCCCTCCTACCTTTATTCCTACCTCCTCCTCCCCCCATGCCTCCCTTACAATTTCTTCTGAATACACGTTAAAAAGCAACGGCGATAGTGAGCACCCCTGCCGCACTCCCCGTCCTATCGTGGCCCATCCCGATTCTCCATTGGCTACCCTAACCTACGCCGACTGGTTCATATAAAAATTCACCGCTATAACGTATCGCGTTCCCGTCCCTCTCCTAAACCCTAACTGGTCGTCACCCAGGTATTCCTTGCCTTCCTTGCCTTGCCTATTTGCCTTCTTCTCTAGCCTTCTGTTTACAATTCTCAGAACTAATTTTGCCGCGTGGGATATTAAGCTTACTGTCCTATAGTCTTCTCACGTTTTTGCCTTACTCTTGTTTGGTATATGAAATAGTGCAGTCTTCGCGAAGTCTTCCGGCCACACTCCATCCTCATAAATCCCACGAATAAGCGCAAAAAGTTTTCCCCTTCCGTTCTTCCCCCTGCTCTTTAAAAACTCTGCAGGTATGTCATCTATTCCCACCGCCTTATTCCTTTTCATGTCATGTAGAGCTCTTTCCATTTCTCTATCTAGGATACTTGGTCCGATGCCATCTCTGTCGATATCGTCTTCCCTTTCTATATCTAACCAATTGGGCCTTATTTCTTTACCATACAGCTCTTCAACATACTCCTTCCACCTCTCCTGGATCTCTTTCGGTTCTACGATCACTTTTCCCGTCTTGTCTGTTATCGTTGTACTTCCCCTTCCCTTATTACCACCCGTCAGTTGCTTTACTAGCCTATATAATGCATCCGCTCATCCCTCTTTTTGGTATTTCTCTAACGAGTCGATATGTTCTCTCCACCACGCCTCTCTTGCTTTCTTAGTTTCTCTTCTAAGCCAGTTATTTAATCCTCGCTATTTTCTCTTACTTAGCTCTGAGTTTACGCTCTTCCATTTCCTTTTCTCCTCTATCTCCCTTATCATCTCCTTCGTGATCCACGGTTTTCTAATTTTAGTTGCACTCACTACGCCTTCCGTTGCTTTCGCCGCTTCTACAATTCCATTTTTCAAACTTCCCCATTCATCTTCCACTGATCTAACTCCATGTTCCTCACCCATTATCTCATCCATCTTCTCTCGATACTTATTCTTCATTGCCCCAGTTAATGCCTCCGTATTCCACTTTTGTACCCTCCTTCCCATTCTTATCTTTTTCAGTTTTACACGACATTTCATGACTAATAAGTTGTAGTCTGTGTCCGCATCAGCTCCTGGATAAGTATGCGAGTTTTTAACACTATTCCTGTATATGTGACGAACCATTATATAATATATCTGGAACCTATCTGTGTCTCCCGGATTCTTCCAAGTGTACCTACGTCAAGGATGATGTCTGAACCATGTATGTGTAACTACTAGGTTATTTCTACGGCAAAACTCCACAGCTTTCTCGCCCCGGTCGTTTCTCCTTTCTTGTCCGTAATCGCCCACTTCCCGCCCATCTCTTCCTTCGCCCATCACCGCGTTCCAATCCCCCATTACTACTAAGTGCTTACTCCCAGTTATCCTACCAATATTTCCTCTAGCTGATAGTATACCCCATCTACCTCCTCCTCTTTATGATTAGAGGTAGGCATATAAACCTGGATTATTACTAAATTCGTTGTATCTGCCTTAAGTTCCACGACTATAATCCTATCACTCACCTGTTCTGCATACACTACTTTTATACCTAGTTTCCTATTCATTACGAATGTAACCCCGCGCTGACTTTCATTCCCTCCACTATAAATTACTCAATAGTCGTCGCTCCAATAGTCCCCGTCATCCTTCCATCGTACTTCACCCAGACCCTTGATGCCTACACAAACCCTCTCCATTTCCCTCTCCCCGCCCTCAGCTTTTATAAATGTCGTGTTAGCTATACCCATTATTATGTTAAGAAGCAGATATTTGTAAATGCGCGATGGACCGAAGCTGCCGATGCATCTTAGATCGTTTCACTTCTTAAAACAAATCGGGAATCTCTAACGTTTATTCGGTTGCCCTGGGATTGCAATTAGTCACATTAGGAATTTCATCAGGTTTCCGAAGAGATTAATCAACAGTGTTTCCAGAAAAACAAACCTCCGCAAGGTGGAACGCGACCTTTAGCTTAGTAGATGAGTGAGTTACTCGCTTGAGAAAACCGGTCGGCTGTTATATACACTGAATTTTCATTCGGGAATTTAATAACAGTACCGTTTTTTTTAGACGATCTCTCAGCAAGTACAGATTAATTATGTCGTCGTACACGATGCAGTTAAGTGTTTTGGAATAAGTGCTTGGATTCGCTGCTGTGTATATATCACTTGAGTCTTGATTTTAAAGTTAAAACGTTCCGACATCTCAGCGAAACCTGCTTTTTTCCCCGTGGCGAGATGGGCTCCAATCCACGGTACTCCAATAAAATGCCATCAAGTTGAGAGTCCTCGATGTTCCCAACATCTGGTACGCGAAAGGAATTTCTGATTCTTGCTCTCCGACAGTTACCTCAAGGAGAGGGAAGGTTTTTTTTAAATCGAGGTGGAAAAGAAATCTAACAGAATCCCCCCGCATTTTTGCAGTGTTTACTTTTCTCTGTGCTTGCTTTTCTCTCATCCATCCCCTCTTCTCTTAGATGTCCAATTAGACTGGAATGAAAAGGGAGAGGGAAAATCGGGAAGAATGTGTGTCAGGAGTAATCGAATACTACCTACTTTAAAAGAGGAGGGAGGTTTAAAGGTATGGCGGGGGGCTGTGAAGCGAAGGGGGAAGGAAGCGGGTGGTGTGGTCTGGTCCAGAGATAGATGAAGAGAGAGACAAGAACATCGAGGGGGGAACGAATTCCAGTGCGTGGAGAGTGATGCGAGACAACCCGTAATGGAGGCGGGCCATGAAAGCGCGCGGGCGGGTGTGTAGGGCGCGAAATTAGATTCGGGCAAGGTGATGGTGAATTACGGGAGCACAAAACCCTAGCCTCGATTCATCTTCGCGATCCACCGCACCCTCCGGCCTCCAACCAGCGACGCTTCAAACTGATGGCACGCAACGTGAATGCAACAAACATCCACTTGGAAGCATTTCGCCCTCTTGAAATATATGCACCGAACTCCCGAAAAGAGTGCCACTACGCCACGCGACGTTTACGGAAGTCATGGGTAATTTTTCACTCTCGAGTAGAGTGCTTGAGATCCTTACTCGCTTAATCACTCATATTTAGTGAAATTAGAGGTGCGTCGGGGAATACTCAGCTGTTGGCAGAGCAGTGGAAAAACGGAGTAATGGTGACATTTAGATGCAATTATTTTGTGAAATTCAAAAATTAGAATTTAAGTAGTCACGCTCTCAGGTGCAAAATGTGACATGGTATTTGTGGAAATTCAGCACGAAGAAATTAGTTGATCCGATCCGTAGCGTTAAATTATTCTTTCAAGATAAACTCCATATTATGGTTATTATTAATTTATTTTAATTAATGACCCTCGATTACCTCTCCAACCGCCTTAATCCCTCTTGATGAATCAATCTCTCCCCAGTTACTTTATAAATACACATACTCTTACACACTCGATTCACCATTGGAGCGATGTATTGCTGGTTTTCTTACATTTGAGGCCGTGTAGCTTATCTATCTCATAATTTGACCATCTCCATAATCAGGCGTGAACCGTGAACGAACGCCGTAGTGAATAAAGTTCTAGGAAAGGCAGTTTTAAATGATCACGGATTGAAAAGCATAGAAAATGTATCTTATTTTCCTATTTCTTGAAGAAAACTGCCTCATCGCGCTCGGCTGCTCTTATCTTGTTTCCCTTTGTGGCCCGCCTTTCCTTCAATCGCCCTGGGACTCCTTACTGGTCGAATTCCTTCGAAGTGCTAACTTCTGAGAAAAACTACGTGTGCTCGCCCGTTTTGCCTCCGGTTTATTTTTGACCCGGTCGCAACAGGTTTCGAAACGATTCTTTATTTCCATCCTTCAAAAATATCTTTCTCGAGGAATTTCACACATTTTCCATTTTAAGATCCATAAAATCGGACGTTATTTTCTTTAAGCTCTATAAACGAATGTATGATACATTCGTTTCTATATTGATCTGTTTATCTCGAAGATGCATCAAGCAGTGCATGCTCCGATTATAGATGATTTTATGCGGAATTTCCACGGAATTCAGCCGGAAACTATTAAATAATGAGCTATGCTTGTTGTTTATAACGCTATGATGATAATTACAATATATATATATTATCAAAATTACTTTGTGTACCTTCTTTGTCGTTCCTAGCAAGATATATGCCTCTAAACCGAACGAGGAATTGGTATAATACCAATTTTTTCCCCTGGAGAATGAACATTTATTCCTACCGCATAATGCATGTGGATATTTTATTTTGCGACTGAAGTGAGGAAATCAACGTTGGGTTCTTTCTTGTCTTCGGATTTATTTTTCCACACCGTTTTTACAATTATTTTCTCGTAAAGCATATCGCACCAAAAATGAAATAGATGCTTTATTAACTAGTTTGAGGTTGCAAGACTGCCCGATAGAGCATATTAAGGAAAACTCTAAATTGGCCTTCAATTCAATCTGGATCCATCGAAAAATGTATTTAGCGTAAATGTTTTGAGGGATGCTTGTGTATTCTAAGTTAACCACTTGCTCTCGGATGTCGCGTACATTTTGGTCCGTGAGATGCTGTCCTTGAAAGGGCTTCATTCTGGGTTTGGGGGAGGGATATGCAGCTGCCGGAATGAAAGGACTCCAGCGAAAGGGTTTGTCGCGGCAACGGGGAATCACCGACCGTACGTCATTTGCCACTTATTCATTATTGGCAAATAGGAAAGACTTGGGCAACAAAAAAGGAGCAGGAGGATGAATTTTGTCACCTGGAAAGTAGGATGGCCAGTGACGGAAGAAGCAAGAAAGGTATTGTGAGCAGGATAGCCCAAAAAAGATGGAAATCTACCTGAAGAAGAGTCTATTAACAGCCAAGAGCATAAGTTTGGAAGTAAGGAAATTCATCATCAAATTTAAAGTTTGGATTTTGGAACATGCTTTAATATGGCAGTGAAGTGTGGACAATAACTGCTGTATATCGGAAAAGATTGGGAGCATTTGAAATGCGGTGTTATCGAAGAATAGTGAATATCTAATGCACGGAGAGAAATGCTATTGAAGAATTCCTACGAAGTGTGGGGGAGAAAAGATATAAAGACTTAAAAACTTAGAAGGAGAAGTAAAAAAACTCATTGGCTACAGTCGGTGTTATAATAGTTTTTTGGAAACAGTACCGTGAGGAGAAATAAACGGAAATAATTTCTGAGGAAGAGGATGAATGGAATACTTCAACCAAATAATGAGCGACGATAAAATGAAGACTTATGTTGGAGTAAAATGTTTAGCAGGTTGTAGAGTGGCATCAATCTTCAAACTGAAGACCGCTGTTGATGAATCAGAAAAGGGGTTATTACGATATAATTCGAGGAAAACAGAAATGTCCCATGTGCAGATGGAAAGAAACAGGTTGGTTGTTCGTCTTCCGTTCATCACTTTAATCACTCTTCGTTTTTATTCGACTTCCTCGGTAGGCTTGCATTGTCCGGAAATGGATTAGACCAGAATAGAACGTTCCCGGAAGGCGAGTGCGTCCGGAAACAGATGGGATGGACTTTACTTCCTTCAGTCATCCGCATGTTTTTCTAAGTCTTCCGTTTGTATGTACCTTCCCCTTGTTCTTTCTTTAACGTCCTGAACCATTAAGTAAAGAAATATGTGCTCAAACTTCTGCTATCGCCACAACAGTTATGTAGACTAGAGTTTGGATTCCGATAAATTTTTTAAAAAGTAATCTAATGTAAAACGAGTTGCAGCAAACTTATGCCTGTTTTAATATACGGTTAAATATACTTACCAATTTTTTATGGCACACCTTCGATTTTCTATTGCGATGATAATAGAAAAGGTGCGGGTTTTCTTTTTGCGTTTCCCGAAGGATTTATATCTTCGAACATTAATGAAGAGATACCTTGCCGTCCAACCGTAATTAAATTTTCACAAAAGGCAGATGGAGTGCTTAAAGATGATTATAAACTTTCAGCTGAAATTAATGGAATCATGTTTGAATTTATAAAAACTCATCTTGAATAATAATATACACCATGTATAATTTTAACGACTTTTTCATCATCACTAACTTTCAGTTCTTTATATTTGGCAAAAAAATAGTTCTTATGAATTTTGTGAATACATTTTTTCTCAGGAATGGATGGTCCCGAAAGCAAGATCTTGGTCTTTTTATAAACTCTTTACAGCAATATTTCGGAACAATCACCATCATTAACCCAATATTGCGGAATCAATTTTAAACGAATTTATATTCAAAGTAGTATTGTCGAGGGCTTATCGCTACCGGTTAGAAAACACAAAAAAAGCGGCACTTTGTTGTTCTCACGCGTTAAAAAAATCGTGAATCGTTATCCATGTGAAAAAAATATTGGTGAGCATGGCCTAATGCAGAATGAAAAAAGCTAAAATTTGATGTGATTCGCTCTTATGCTGGGTTGTTAGCTAAATTATACTCGGAATCCAAACTCGATTGCATACACTATTTGCACTGATATGAATCTTAACCTTCTTTGGGTATGGTCGTCGTGTTGTCGCGTATGATTGTTTACCTGAGCACGCGTAAGGAACCTGTCTGTTGGTGTAAGCCTACCACGCCGAGTTAGTTGGTTATTTAGGAAGACGGCCAGCAACTGAGGTCAACTGCGTCATTAAGGATAGATAGCAGGTTGGAGGAAAGATAAAAGGGTGGAGAAACCCACCGTCGGTATTAGGCTTTTCGTAACAAATGGCGCCAAGGGATCCACATTATATTGTATAACTATCCAACCCGACGGAATGCTATACCTTTATTTGTACTGCAGATGACTCCTAAGTAAGGATCGGGATTCCGCTGAAAAAAATCTCCGGAACTTCGGGGACTCGATTTCGGGTCCTCGAGATCGGAAGCTGACATACTAGCAACCATAACGACACCCTCCAACCCGATAGTTAGAGAAAGTACCGACCGCCGGTGCGGCGGCGATACAAAAATGCCATTGACGCCGACTTCGATCTTCATTTTACGTGATTTACTAGGTGAAATTGCATTGATCGGAAACGGACTACTCCATAAATAGGGCGTATCCGAAACGAAGGACGAGTGTATCCGAACATTTGATGGGATGAACTAATTTCCCAGTCATTCATTCATCCGTTTTTCCTTAGTATTTCATTTGTTACTCTTCCCTATCCTCTCTCCACACTTTTACTTTATTCCTGCCTTCATTCTAATTGCTGCGAGCCTCATATATTACTCCTCCCTCTTCTCCCAAGCATATTCAACAATTGGGAAAAATGCCGCCCTCTCTCACACTCAAACACTATCCGTATCTAGAGAAGCTATCTACGACTGTCACCTCATCGGAGCGGCAATTTGGCTTGCCAAATTCGACTCCGTGATTCTCCGGGAGACTCACGGAATTGAACTACATAATTTTTAGTCTCCTGTCTCCCGCATTGAACCGTTACCTCCCGCTTTAAGTTTAAAGGAAAACTTATAAAATATCTCTCCCATTTATACGTTTTCTGTGGTTTATGATTTTTGTTCGCTATTTCATCTAATATTATAGAATATACAATACACAGTATTTCGCGGTTTAAATGATTGGAGAATGATAGTACGAACTATTGGTCGACGACGAAGTCACAGTGTCCACCACGGGGAAGAGAATGGTTCGGCGTACCACCGCCAACTAAAATGCCAGCGTCCCTAAAGCTCGAAACTTAACACGAAATTACGATCATTTCTCTAATTTAGGAGCCTTGAGCACGCTTAACGAAACATTATCTGGTGGATGCCGATTACGATACATACAGTGGCGCCAACAAAATGGGCGCCGTTGATAAAAATGCCATTGGCACCCTCATTTACTCATACCGTTCCCGTAAAAGCGAGTAACCCCAACCGGTCTATTCACAATGAAATTGACACGCACACTGGTGTTTTTTCTGTAATCGTGATTGTGGTGGTTGTGTTGGAAAAGGACAAAAAAAACATGAGTTTTAACTAGGATAAATATATAATTTTGGTTTTGGATGCATTATTATTACAATGATTTATTTGCTTTTGTTTTTTCATTATTTTATTTTAATTGCATGTTTTAGTTTATAATTTTTTAAAAACATTTATTGACATTTACTTTTGATTTTTTTGATTTTATTGGTGAACTTGCATTATTCGGAAACAATCTACTCCTGAATAGGGCATTCCCGGAAGGACGGGTGGATCCGGAAAACCAAACGGATGGGTTTCATGTCACTCACCCGTTTTTTTATTAGACGTTATATTTTTCCTTCTTTCCTCTACATCCTCTTCACTTCCTCTTCCTTCCTTCCTTTCGTTACCCTTTGGCCGCCTGCATCACTTCCTCTTGTCTGCTTCTTCTCCCACGCATCCTCAGACATTACAAAAAATGCCGCCGCGCTCTCTCACGCGCGCACAAATACTCTTTCCCGTCTTGAAAAAGCACTCTTGAAGACTCCCGAGTCCTCTCTTTCTGAGAGAGCGGCGAATGCGGAGATATGGGAGTGCGATGCCAAAAACTTGTTTAGCTTCCTTCCCCGAAAACCTCCCCTCCCCGAGTGTGAGTGACTTCCCTTTCCTCTCAGGCGGTTGTCGCCCTTCTTCTTCATATACTTCCCCTTCCGAACGAAAAAATTCTCGTCGGCGCCAGACCAGGAGGTATTAATACTGCTGCCGCCGTCTCAGCGGACTTTATTTATTTTTTATTACTATTATTATTATTTCGAACCTTTTGAGAAGAGTCATACGAGGTGACTGGGTTAAAAATTTCTGACAAAAACTCCCTTGCGTCCGGGAGGACGACACCTTTTACTGGCAGAAATAGATGGCGCGAGGGGGGTAGGATTCATTAAAAATTCTCGGGCGGTGCTCCACGGAATGATTCCGTGCTGAAAAATAAATTGTGGAAGCCGCGGTTAGGGATTTGGGGGGAAAATCCTGTCAGTCGAAATAACTCGTGGTCCAAACTCATTCATCAACCTGCCTTTCCCATTCTTTCGGGGTGAATAAATTTTTTCTCGCCCTGTAAACGTTACGGTCGTACTTCTGAACAAGACAAGGACCAAGGGTGATGGTAAATACTATACTGCAGCGATTTGTTATCCGATTCGCTTTCACGGCTGACGATGATCAAATACAAGTTTGATGCACAGTAATACGAGTAAGATTGAGTACCTATCTCGCAAATATTATGACAATGTTGACTCATAAAGTTGCCCTTTAGTATAATATACTTTTCTCTCTTCAACCCCTACTTTTATACCTCGTACAACTTATGAGTATGGGATTTTATTATCAGCCACCTTCGGTGATTCTGTACTATAAAAAAATTATTTTAATAAGGAAATATATTTCTTTAAAACGAATTTATTTTATGATGAGAGTGGTGTGATTAATAATGAAAAATAACCGTGAACTGTGTTATGTATCAATGTGATCATGAAACTAACTAAATTCACATCATGTTCTCTGATTAAAATGTACTAGGTCAGTACCTTAAATTCTGGCTCAGTCTCTGTTCAGTTATTGGTTCTATTCCTCATCATCTTAACCTCGCCAATGAACTGCTATTCAAGGGACACGAGAATTATTGCTGAATAATTATACTACCATTTTTTCTCTGACAATATTAGTGAAATTAAAGAGATGGTCTGTGAACATTTGACGTAAGCATTTCAATGGAGTTCTTAAATGAGTACATTTTTATGGTGATTTATCAATTTGGCACTTAAGTTTGAGATGGATTTCCAGGTGAAATTGAACTATTTGAGAGTCATAAGAAGTGTGCACCTGGTACCTAAAAAAACATTTAGCTATTTAGAGAAGATATGTCCTCTAGTTACATCTTTTCATTATTTAACTATGCAGAAAAGTTTTAGTATAAAAGTGTACCTTATTTTATGGGATCATTAATGATTGACCTTTAGCAATTTTTTTTTTACAATTTTTGATTTTGTCTCTCTGTACGATGAAGTGAAGAACTTTTGCGGTGATTTTTTGTTAAATCGTCTTTTAAAATTAGCTATAGCTTATCGGTGAAAAAAAGGGTCTGGTAAAGTACCAGGAAGATTTAATACCCTGAAGTCGTTCTACAGCTTCTGATCACACAATTGATACCAAGAAACACGCCATTGGTTTTTAGAATGGGCGCGCGGTGTTCCCTTTCTTTGTTCACATTCCCATGACATCCGCTCCATAGTGTCACGGTCAATTTCATTGCAGCATTCTGTAAGCCCCATATTTTTTATAGTTCAGAGGGTCGAATGGTACTGATTCCCAGTACTGGATTTTGGCGCATGAAAAAGGAAGTCTTTTTTTCTTTTCCATCAAAATGTATGCATTAAATTCGCTGGAATAGGTTCGCTCGTCTTTTTGTTTGGCAGAATCTAATGCAAACTTTCTACCATTTTGTACGAGCATATGTACTTCGCAGAGTAAGGTGAAGACTTGTCTTATATCTCTCATATGTGTTAGTGACAATTGGTGTATTCAGTGCCCAAAGTGTATTACGTACCCTATTGCCACCTAAAACAGCTTCATGACATATTAACGGCATCTTCTACTAAGCAATATTTACTTGATAATAAACTTCTAAACTCTCCTCTCAATGGGGCCTGGTTTTTTAAAATAGGGATTGAGGCGTTTGTATTTCAGCGCGACGGAAACTATTTCAAACTATTTCAAGTGTGGAAATAGCATCTTTTTTTACGCTGGAGAATAAGAGTAATAATCCGTTATTATTTGATCGTTATTGATTATTAGAATTCCTTTTATAAATGGAGGATTTCTTTTAAAAGAAGAGGAATCAAGATCAGAGAATTAAAACGCGTTGGACGCTAATCTTGTGCACTTGAGAAACTCTTCGTATTGGGTTTCTATTTCAGCCTTTTAGTTTCAGCTGAGGAATTTTTTTATAATGCTAAATCCAGGCTTGTTTGGTGAACTAATTTCTCTTACAATTAGCTTGATGAGCTTTGCGTATCTCGACCGTATTGTAAGTCAGTAAACTCCCATATCATCGAATATTTGTAACATTTATATCTCTGTGCTTTTATGTAGTTGCAAAATATATTGTCCCTACAAACCTACCATAGGGAGGAAAAGGAGGAAGAGGTGTACGAGCAAGTAGAAGAAATAATTATAGAAGTGCCGGGAAAGAAAAACCTGATAGTGATGGGTGGAACCTTGAAGCATTGAAAGGGTTGAAAAGGAGAGAATACCAAGTGCTGGAAGAAAACAACATAGGTGAAGTAAAGCGGATGGGAACAATAGAGAGAAGATGGGAGATTGTAAAAACAGGCATCACAGGATCGGCAGAGAAAACAGTAGGAACGGTGGAAAAGAAGATGGTTAAGAAGCAGTGGGTTTAGGAAGAAATGATTAAGAAAATGGGGGAGAGAAGGATATGGAAAAACGTCAACACCGACTTGTGCCAGTACGAAATTCGTTGGGCGTGTTTTTATTTCTACCACTAGTATCCTGTCGCTCACCTGTTCAATGTTAACCACCCTCAGCCCCAATTTTGTTTTCAGTTCCATGCCTACCCCACGTTGTCTCTCATCTCCCCCACTATAGATTATCCTGTAGCTACCACTGCAATAGTCCCCGCTATTCTTCCACCTCACCTCGCACAATCCCAAAGCATCTATATTTCCTTTTTCCATTTCCCGTTTAATTTTTTCAAGCTTCCCAGCCCTCATCATGGTCCTTACCTTCCAAGTTCCTATTTTTACCGCGGTTTTACTCCTCTTCTTTCTCTTTTTCTTCTTATTCTACCTCCTATCCATTGTATCCGCCGATGATGATGCTGCTGTGCAAGGATTTCGTGTGATGACGACCGCGGAGGTCTTGCCTCCCCCGCTGCCGGACACGACACCCGTCCAAGTGGGCGGCGTCCCGTAGTTGCCAGAATCAATTCTCTTTGAATGACTTTCATATTCTGGGAAGTGCTAGTTGAGAGGTATTCCCACGCCACTCAACTGTATTTTTAACGTGACACCATCACGGAACTACCTTTCGCCTGGCTCCTGCCCTTCGACCATGGGTGGCCCTACCAGGAGCAATAGTACTTGCTCCTGCCAGTCCAGTTCTAGGGGTCATTGGAACGCACAAGCCCTTCCACCACGTCAAGGTCGTAGTTCAAGGTATTATGGGCAAAAGTGGTACTGGTCCGGAAAATCATACTGTTTATGTTTTGCTATAGGTGACTTGAACAGCATTTGTGCTACATACAATGATTTTTGCACTGAAATAAATTTTTAAACGAGGATCGAAAAACAAGTTGCAAAAATCCGTTTCCAAATTTCCAAAATTAACTGGAATTTTCATGCGAAATTTAAGAGTGTATTTATGTAATGTATTTTTCCAACTGTGAATCATGTATTTTATATTTGTAATTTTTTTTTATTTATTAATGTTTCCCCTTTAGTTATATTTATGTGTTGGGTGAACGTTATAAATAAAAAATAAAATAATTCGATAAATTTTGGGAAGGCTGAAGGTATTGCGGAAAAAATGATACGTTAACAGGGATAACTCATTTCTGCGGTGCGTTAGCGGTTATTGAAACTTCGAGCAAGAAAGATGGCCACTATTCATAATCGGATTTCGTGGATCGATACTTCCAATATCTTACAACGATTCGGCACATTCTTGGGCCGTCTGCTGCTCCCTAATCCTCCTTCCCCCATGGGCTTTTTCCCCCAAGGCTCCTGAAGAGTGCCTGCCCTTTTTTGCCCTTTCCCGTCCTTCTACATCCTTCTTTCTTTTCTTTTCCTTCCAAGATCCTTTTTCGGCGTGCCTTAATGCTCTTTTAATCTTTTTTTCCCAATCTCCCAATCTACTCTGGATCTTTCTCTCTCACTCTCTTTGCCATCTCGCTTTCACCTTCCCCTTATTGTAGTCCTCTTTTTACTTTCCCTCTTTTTTTAAAACCTTTCCTCCTCTTTTCAATTTTAGCTCCTCTTTGAGTGTGTGGGGGAACGAACAGGACGGATATCCGATAGCTTTTCTTAGTTTTCTCGTCTGAGATAGCGATATTTGAATCTTATTTTGAGATAATGGCTTGATTTTTAAAAGTTTTGTTTTTATTTTTTTTTTCGATCCCACAAAAATTCACGGGCGCTTCGTGCACCAGAGATGCTTTCTTTCGTTTGGAAAGGCGGTTTTTTTTTCTACTCGAGTGTGCTTTTGTGTTTTCGTCCGACGTGGGTGATAAGGTTGAAATTCTATTCCGGTCTACTTATTCTTTTCTTTTTTTTAATTGTCTCTCGTCTCCTATGATACGTTGATATGCATCATCCATCCATATTCGTCTTTGTGTTTTTTATACCGTTATCAATATATTGTGGTGAAATCTTATTGAAATCGTTGTAGTATCAGTGGTCTAGGAATTCTTCAGGCTTATCGGGGAATTTCACGCTTTGAATTCAGGCCGTCACGTTCATTAAGAACCGAGCGACATGATTACTACTTTGGAATATGGAGATTTTCTTTGCTCTGTAAACTTTGGGTAATTCGTGTTTCGAGGGTCAGAATAACTTTCTAAAAAGATAGAAAGATGTTGAAACTTAAACAGAATACTTAAACTTCAAAACAAGTGCAGATTATTTACAATCTACATCCACAACAATGTGGACCTATTGGGAGGTTCCGTCCCATTTAATTTTTAAATTCGAGATACATAAAATATTTTTATTGTCTTTTGGTCATCCTTTAAAAAAAAAGTTTCCCATTTAATTTTTAAATACATTATATCAACCGTACTTCTTTGATGCAGGCCGTCAATCTTTTATGTGATTACTAACCTTGAAAAGATTTACGGCGGTACAGAATGTCGATTTACGCCCAAAATATCTGTAATAATGTGAAAAGTAATTGTAATGACGTTATAAAAAAAAGTAACATTCCTTATAAATGTAGTTTTGTAAAATTCAGCATCGTTAATTTTTACTGACAATGAGCATGCTTTTTGTTGCATGTTACTTTATGGAAATCTATGTATTGCGGTGCAGTTGCTTCTTATGCATTTATATTTTGGAATTAGCTACCCCAAATAACGCCGAAGGCCATAGGTCAGGCAATGCTTTAGTATGATTCATAAGGAGAGGAAAAAATTTTGCGGTTAATTTCGATTTACTTCTTTGTAAAAATTTTCTTCTTTGAAAAAAGCCGATACCGTCCGATTTCTTTCATGTACTCGTTTTCATCCGCAATTTCACTTTTCGATGCTTACGCTCATATTTTGACGCTGATCAGGTATAAATTAATTTGCCTAAAGCGGCAATTGTATAAAAGTTATTACATCACTGCCTCGATTTTTCTGTAAACAAAGGCTGAGAAAGTTGACCCAGTGTTTCCTGCTTACCTTCATTAATTTGAAAGCATGAATAAATTGTTGCAGGTATGAAAGGAGAGATTAAATTATTCACTCAGATATCCTCGAAAAATGCCAAAGGCTTCATGGAGATGCTAATCTTTGAATGATTTTTGTGCATCACGGTTTAGTTAAGTTGGGTTTGCTTAAATTTATTGTTTCAGTTGAATTCTGGGCTAGAATTAAGTTGTAAAAAACCCTATACCGCTATATCTTACCACTTTTGGAAAGTGTTTAATGAGCCTGAAAAAGAGGGAAATCATTGCACTGTCGTTTCAGGAATAGTTAATGGAATATTTGTTTAGCTACAACTGGTGTATGATAGAGTTAGCGAAGTGTAAACCGCTATTTAGTGGATGCATAATTCTGTTTAAGGTAACGACTCTGGGCTCAGTGCTTAGCTTTTGTGCCCGCCATTCACTTTTTTCATCGTATTGTTGCCTGCCGATAGAAGGGGTCTTCAATTTTAACACCCGTCACATTTGGATATCAAAGTTCAATACCACTTCTCAGACACGGACAAAAGTCTACCCAAAAGAAGGAGGGCAGTTCATGTCTCCGCCTGTGCGTTTATTATCATCATCAGAAGTTATCAATCCGAAGATTGATTTGCTGCTGCTCTCCACTCCACTCCCCTCTCCGCCAACCGATTCATTCATACGTAAATATTGACGTCCTTCATGATTTGGGTGATGTTTCCCATTATTGGTCTTCCTCGGTAATTCTTCCCATTTTTTTAATCCTTCTAATTTTGTTTTCAGTCGGTTATTGTGTCGCAAAATGTGTCCAATAAGTTAGCAAACTTAAACCTCGATACCATTATGCTCGGTTTTAAAACCAATACCATAAATTACTGTGAAATAAAAGAGAGAGACAATAGATAACTCTTCATTAGCATTCATTTCCCCTTTAGTACTCTCCCGCTTCCAATTCTGTCTTCCGATACCGTCCCTTTCTCATGGCTAGTGTCCGAACACCCTCTACCACACGCCCCTCCCAATGTCTCGCAAGGGAGTTATGTATAAGCGGGATTGTGCATAAAAAATATGCATACCCAAACTTTACTTATGCGTCATCGTAGACGAATGCGTGCCGCTGGATTATTTAGACTACTCTTTGTGTACTTTTCAAGCCCTTACTTTCCCAGCAGGTGTCTCCACACTTTCGCTGTCTTGTCGCTCCATTTCCGCTTACCGCCACCCTTCTTTCCCAGCATCCCTTTCTCTTCACAACAGCGCTTCCCCTCCTCATCCCCTCAGAACTCCTTCTCCCGCTCTCTCATATCCAATAAATCTCCTTCCGCCACCCACTCAGAGAACTCCCCCCTTCCACTCCCACAATGTTTCCGTCGATAATTCTCCCTCCTCCTCCATAGAAACCCCTCCCTCTCTACATCTTTCCCTCGACCCACCCCCCACACCCCTCCAGGGTTGAGGGCGGCGTCACTTCCTCCAGCAGAAATGCCTCCCGCTCACCCTCCCCTCTGTACGTCCCCGCAAACCCTTTCTTCCTACTTCGACAGACGCACTGTTGGCTGCAATCTCCAACTCTACTTCCTTTTACTCAGTCTCTCTCGCTGGCTCTGTTGCACAGATTTTGATAAGGAGCACTCACTTTTCCGAGGGAAACCAAGATGTGTGGCTCCGTTGCGCGCTCTGAAACTCTTGCGGAGGAGGAGGACGCTTTGCAGCGTTCCGAGAATTGAAGCAAAAATGTTTATGCGGATTCATCCAAAATAAAGAGGAGGCAGGACGGAAAATAATTATTTTGATATTGCTCCACATTACGTTCATGCATACCCATGCTGTTTCCTTTCACGTTAGGCACCTAAGTTATTGCTTTTAGGACTAGGAATCTGACCCTATTTAAATTTCCTCCATGGTTCCCTAACCTTGAATACCTCTTTCGCTTCTATATTCCGTTGTCTCGGGCGTGATTTCGTGGAATTTGTTTAGCATTGCAGATAATAAGTATATCTTAGTTTTTCCACATAAATTTATTACAACAAGACGACCTAGGTTTCGACGAAGCTCTAGGTTTCGAATCCTAGGTCGTCTTGTTTCTCTTCGGAACCTAATGATGACGACGAGTGTCGTCGAAACTTAGGTCGTCTTGCTGTAATAAATCTATGTGGAAAAATTTAGTTATACTTATTATTTACAATATTTCGCGTCTGTTACATTGATGCACCGCTTCATACACGCTCTCCTGTTGTTAAAACTCATAAAAAAAACTTAAATTAAACTAATTACTAATAGTTAAAAAGAATTTATCAATATTTTATCGATCCCCTAATTTTTGCTATTACGTAATTATAGTAGGACTATTAAAAAAGTCGCTTGTGTGATTTTTAGAATGTTTATTTTACAGTGTGTATTATTTGCCGAGAAATTCCGTGAGCGTGGCGTTTTAAAACGAAGAAATAAAAGAGTAGTGGCGATCTGACCAGAATTGAAAATTGTAATGAAAATATTTTTAATAGTCAAACGATCACGTTAATTAAGACATGACACGCAGATGTGGAAGAATATATAGCTATTTATTTTATAGGTAATTTTTGAAAACCTTCCTTCCACCCCGTATCGACCCTTTCTGACTTTCATATCGGGTCTGGTTCTGATTATCTATATCGACCACCACAGATTCATTCGGACACTTGTGGTAATAGAATGTCCGCCATTTATAATGGTGGGCTTGTTTCACGACATTATTCGTCTTCAGGTTCTGACCAACCTAGTATTTATCATGTTTCTCTGTAATGTGAGTCAGGTTGCAACGTTAGTTTGGCAAACCGATATCAGAAACTCCTTTTTTCGGGGAATGATTTCATGGTCTAACATTTGCCGGAGGTGAGGACGTGAGGGAAGTAGGGAAAAAAACCCAAAGCAGACCGCTGTGTACGTTACACAAACAATATATCTGTAGTCACGTTAATAGTAGGTAATTAGTGAAAAATGACCTACTGGTGAGTTCATTTTCACCATTAATTTCGACTGATGGGTAGGATGGTGTAGGTAGAATTCATGGAGGAAGGGGTGAGAGAAACGCAGTGCATACAGTGACATACTCTCAAACAACGAAAGAATATCGCTAGTGGGCGGTTTGCTTTTGGCCGGATAAATTGGGGGAAACCGGAAGAACTGAAACTGGAGAAAGACACACGACGTGACTTCGGCATTAGCCTGTTCGTAAAGAAGGCGCCTAGGGGGTCTACACTTTTTAAGAACCATTTATACTGACTGATTACTGCAATCCAAGTCCATCATGGCATCGGAGAATTGGATCTGGATTTCCGGAAAAGTCTCCATCACCCTCGGGTGCTGAACCTGGGCCCTTGCAATGAAAAGCCAGTTCTCAACCCTCGAATCCAACCCGATCCCTTCATTTGTTCTCCTTCATCGTTCTTTCATCATCTTTTCTTCACTATCATTAGTCATTGTAGCCTAAGATTGTTTGATTGCAACACACTATTCTACCACGAACTGCATTTTTATTTCCCCTTCTAAATCTTTAACGTCCTTGTAACTCTCCTGCTTCATATCCCATTTTAACTGGTCAATATATTTGTCCCTCAAGTCTTCCCCGTGGGTCTTTCTCTTCTATTTTCTCTTCCATTATGTTCCTTACGAATGTTTTGTGTCTCAAATTGTGGAGTTCATTTCTTCTTGCATTCATTTTTGAAATTTAGACGTTACTTATTACTTATTTTCTATTCTACTACGCAATGTTTATTTTCATTTTTAACTCCGCATTTCCTACTCCGTCTTTATTTTTCTTTCTGATTCTCCTTCACCCCACTAATTATAGTTGCGGGCGTTATTCCTCTTTTATTTCTGAATTCCTTGCCGCGGAGATATGGTTGTGTTTTTAGTTTTGTTGGTTCAGGCTCGCGTTATGGGGGTTGAATGTCTAAACAATATAGTAGACGCTCTAGTTAGTCTCAAAGATGTAGATTTTTGAGAGACCGCTAGAATATTTTTGACCCTTGAATAATTTTAGCGCCCTGTCTGGCTTATTGACATTCCGTGTTTTTTAAAAGTCATTACCATTACCAAGAAGTACAGTTACACGGGGTCTTGATCGATGCTATTTTCCCTCTCGAAATTATGAATGCCTTTCAGTGCCTAAGCGCTATTCTTTGGAACTCAAAAGGGCCTCTGGAAGAATAAACTGATTTTCATTTTGTTCTCTGAAAATGAAGGCGTTGAAACTCATTAATGAGGTTTTTTGTCCAGTTTTCTTTTCGTTGCCCACGAAAGAGAATAAAGGATGTGGAAATTTTAAAGTAAGAATACCCTCATGCCTTTGGGCAGCTCTCATTCTTTTTATTTCATAGAGCTCAGATTTTTTTCATTGTTATTATGGTAGGTTCTATCTCATGCATAAAACTAGATAAAAAGATAACAGACGGACTAGTTTCAAATTTCATTTTTTCCGTGTTTTACTAGGGACCACATTAGCTATGATCTAATGCTAATTAACGATATGTAACATTGTTTTTATTATTTAGTATATTTCCTTCATTATAATTATTTTTTATGCCAATCTTCTAATTCTACATGGTATGCTTATTAATGCAATGTTTAACGTTACTCTAATTCTACAAATTGTTTTTTTTTGTTAGCAAGACTGAACTCTAAGTAATGGTCCCGGAGAAATATAAGTGCGAAATATATCCCGCATGTGAAGAATAATGGTTAGAAGCCGTATTGTATGTGAAGTCTTTCCACTTACGTTGTTTAGCTTAGTAAAAATGTCTTTAGAAAAAATAGTTATTAACAGTAATGGATATGTGTTTGACAGTGTATGCCTGGCGAGGAATCACCCTCTGCCACACACTGATGTGGCTGGCAGGGTATGCAGGGGACGTAGACGTATTCTTATTGCAGCATGAAATCAATCATTTGATCTAATTTGCTTGCAAACGTTAGTGCTTCCAACCTCTCCTCGTTCAATTTCCCAACTTTTACTTCTCTTGGTTGTCATTTTTCCATTCAGTCACAGCTTTCAACCTCTCATTGCCTTTAATTATCTCCTTCGTCCACTTATTCCTGCCGGCCTCAGTGGCGGCGGGGTAACGTCCTCGCCTGCTAACCCTCGCGGGTTCGAGTCTCGCTTGGGAATTTTTTTTCCGCTCAGAGCAGAGGCCTTGATGGGTGGTATGACAAATTAATTGCAATAAAGGTCAATGTAGACCAAAACCGCGCTAAATTATTATTATTTTCGACTTGTCACACTTTCTCAGCTAGTATTACACCAACTGGAAAATGTTCACCTATCATAAAGGTGGATTAGGATTATGCTCGGAAGTTCAGGTAGAGAATTCACCCTATCCTACTTTGTCCGAATTTTCTTGGCTTAGGAATCTCCTCACGATTTGGCAAGTTTGGAGTAGCACAGCTTTTTGCCCGAGGTTAGTTATTAGTTTTTTATTCCCAGCTTCTCAGTTTGTTTTTTAAACATATGGGACATCACTCCCTCCGCAGAGATTACTATCGGGTGAATGCTGACATCATTTAATTTCCAGATATTTTTTATTTCGTCGGCTAAATTTCTGTATTTTGAGATTTTCTCTCTCTCGGTGGACCTTACGTTGTGGCTTAGTGGTACTACTATATCGATTATATTAGCCTTTTTTCTAATTTATTGATTAATAGGATATCCGGTCTATTGTAATCTGTGATTTTGTCGGTGAGTATCGGCCTGTCCCAGTACAAAACATGGGTTTTTGTTTCGATTACAGCAGGTGGCTGATACTTGTAGTATGGTGGGATATTTTTCTTTAAGAGCCCGTAAGTTAGTCCCAGGTGTTGGTGGATTATTTTTGCCAGTTGGTTATGTCTATTCAGGTAGACATTCCTCCATTATTATTATTACAGTTCTCTCCCTCCTTCAATTTCTCCGGCCTTAATTTCCATCACCAACATCCTTTCACCCCTTCCATGTATATCACTTCTTCTTACGCATTGCCAATCTATTTATAGTTATTTCCTTGCGCTTAGTATTTGGATGCAAAGCAATTTGGGGAGACACCCATTTGTTATGTTGAAGTGTCTTAATAGAATGCCTTAAGCTATGCGAGGGGGTCTCAGCGAAAGAGCGCTAAGATGTATAGATGGCAGATTTGTCTGATCGTTTTAGTAAATAATTTTCCGTTTTTATTAATCTATTTATAATTCTATTTGAAATAGTTAAAATTAATGGGATAGAGACATTTCGATAGTATGTACCTCACACGAAAGAAAAGGGCACTATTGTGGCAATGTTGTTTTCTAAAGAGACTTCTATGTCATTCTCATATGACGTTAATGATATGGTTTAATGGTATACTCGCCTATTCACAGGTCATTTCAATTTACTAAACATTTGTTTTCTTCATTCCAGGTAAGAATGCTGAGTGTTTCTTCTCAATTGTTGGTGTAAGAGACCTTTTGACTCTGTGGATTGTAAAAGAATTTTGAAAATCGTGAGTACCAAGTTTAGCATTAGCATTTAGTTTTAATACGTAGGTAAAACGAATGTCATATTTAAAAAAGTTGAATATATTTTTCTTGCCAACTACGGCTGCTGGTTTTTTGCGACGTTAATAGATGGGATATCTTTGAAAGTCGGATAGAATCTTGGAAGTTTCAATATATCTTCACTGCTTGTGTAAACTCATGCATCTCATTGTGAACCCATTCTTCAAATGTTCTTATGAGAGTCTATATATATAATTATTTTTTGCCGCAAACGCGCTGTCATTCATAATCGAAAGTCAGTTGGATGGGTTTTAACGGAAAGAAATGCAGTTACATTTAGTACAAGCACCGCCGTCAAAATTAGCTTTTTGATTTATGATTATATTTAATAAATTTTTAAATCGTCTTCGTCTTAAGTGTGTTTGTGCTGTGGTATCCAAACGAGCCTTGTATGCTCTGTGTCGTGCCTTAGGGATGGGCAAGTAAAACAATATATATCGATAGATATCGTATCAATATTTAAAACATGTATCGATAGTTATCGAGCCAAAATAATCGATATTTTGATATATCGATAATTTTGCCAAAACAAGTGGTTCCTTAAAGTTTCACCAAAATATATAAAAAATGCTGAAGTGAAATTTGGAAAATTATGAACATGTAGAAGTAATAACAAAATCTTATATTTTTTTATTTTTACAATCAATTTTAATCAATCAAACCAGTATTTGTCTGATATTGACATCAGAAGAACTCTCTGTTTTACATGTTCCCCCGTTAATCTACTCCTGTTGTCCGGTACCACCAAGTTAACTGCAGAAGCCACTCTTTCGGATGGAACAGATTAGGCTTGGCATATTAAGTACTTCAGCGCGATTTCCGAAAGAACCGGTGTGAAGTGTCGGGAGTTCACCCAATACTTTATTGGATCTGATTTCCTCTCCAGTAGTGGTTGGTCCAGATACTGCTTCAGCTCATTAGGGACAGTGCCGGAGCTAGGAACCTCTTGCGTAGTAGTGCTAAGAGATAATAGGTGTTCATGTATGGACCAAATTGAACTTCTATCAGCGTTTTCTCGTTCTGTTTGTGCAGATCGTACTTCTGGAGAACGTTGTCCCATTCGCCTATGTTCTAAGCGAATATCATCACTTATTTTCGTTATAGCACTAGACACCGCAGCTGGAGAAACCACTTTACAACGGTGACGTGCTAAACAAATATATCGAATTTGATACTCGGAAAAAAAATCAATTTTTGATAAATCGACATGAAAAATATCTACGATAATTATCGATAGATTTTAAAAAATATATCGAGTTTTTGATATATCGATATTTTTTGCCCAAGCCTATCGTGCCTTATACCACAGCATGGCACCCAATGTGTGAAAATGAGATTATTGCGTTGGCCGATAGATGAAAAATATACCTTATGGTGAATGGTAAAATTAAATTAAACGGTTGTTGATTTTTTTCTATTAAATGTGAAGTGATGAATTTCAATTTGTACTTGATTCATGCCCTCTCGAACTTCTTTTAAGTCCCATGCTAAGGCCAGCTGCTTGACGGGAGCTGCATGTACACACATTCCGATGATAGGATGCTTGAGGCCAGTATTTTTCGCGACTTCGCTAATGGTGCTCGTAATGGGCATCAAGATGATACGTAGATAAGAATAGCTTTTCCCCTCGCGGAATGCGAGGAAATAGTCTTTTGGCGGGTTGTTCAATTACTTTTGAAGATGCCGATTGAAATTTCTTCTGCTGGTTCGTCTAAAAAATGATCAGCTTTAATCGGCACTTAGTACGCTTTCAGAGAAGCTGTTATTGCTAAAAAAATGTTTGAAATGGGTCTCCGATTATTATAAATAATTTGACCGTAAGCATATTTTGCAAGCTGTTGTTATTACCATTGTTAAGGCAGTTCCAACAACGGTAAAATAATGCGTAAATTTCATACTAAAATATATATTTAAAAAAGATCAACCCTTATTAAATGATGACTTCTTCCTTTTCGAATGACTGATAATAACCAATCAAAGGTCGAGTTTATTCTTATTTGGAAAAAATAATATTTCTGTCCATAGAAAAAAAATCTGATGGCTATTCATAATTGAATGAGGATCAGTGTACTTTTTATTGTTTTATTCTTTTTAGCTCAGTGGAGGATCTGTTTTCTATATTTTAGGATAAAAAAACTTTGATAATTTTTTCCCTCGTTTAGTGTGTTCTGAAATTGTTAGGATAAAGGCTGTTATCGATATGCTTGTCAAACATCTGTCTATCCACTTGTCAAAATCAAATTACGGGAGTTGGAACAGGTGCAGATGAGTAGGAAAAATGTTCGAGTCGAAAAAACAAAAAATATTTTTTCACGTGAATACGGATTAAAACCATAACTTATATATGGGGCAGAGGGCTCAGGTGAGGGTAGCTGACGGCGAATCAGCGTGGGCAGTTATAGGTCGTGGGGTGCGGCAAGGGTTCCCGTTGTCGCCTTTGCTTTTTAACATCAATGCTGAGGAAATGGTAAGAGAGGCATGGGAGGAGCTAGATGTGGGAATGAAAATAGGAGGCCAGCGGATAAAGTCGGTAAGATTTGCAGACGACCAGGCGTTGGTCAGTCGGTCATCGAAAGGATTGCAAACTTTAGTAGATGCATTGGAAATGCAGTGCAAGAAATACGGGATGAAGATTAATAATAAGAAAAAAGTAATGCGATTCTCTTGGACAAAGAAAGCGAAGCCGGTGATAAGAGTAGGAAGTCACAAACTGGAGCAAGTAGAACAATTTAATTACTGGGGTAGTACGCTAGAAGATAGAGGATATAGTAGCAAAGACATTAGGAGGAGAATAGCGCTAGCGAAGGAAACGTTCGATAATATACGGGAGCTGATGACGGGGACATTAAGTAAGGATGTAAAAAAGAGGCTGGTGAAGAGCTTGATCTGGAGTGTGGCGTTGTATGGAGAAGAAACGTGGACCTTGAGAAAGGAAGACGAAAATAGGCTGAAGGCTTTCGAGATGTGGGTGTGGAGGAGGATGGAGAAGGTGCGTTGGACGGAAAGGAAGACACATGAGGAAGTGCTTGCGGTGGACGAGGAGAGGATATTTATAGATGAGATTCGGGGAAGACAGGGTAGGTGGCTTGAAGGGGTAATGAGGGGCGATGGTTTGCTGAAGGCCTTGATAGAGGGTAGGATGTTGGGTAAGCGGGGAAGGGGCAGAATAGAACAGGTTTTATGGACGGGATGAAGAAAAGTAGGACTTATGTTGATATGAAGAAAGATATACTAGAGGTAGAAAGGGCACGGCACGTGTAAGAGTTCGTTGGATATTCTCAGACTTTCATCACAACCTACCTCTAACTAAAATTGACTGAGGCAGGCGAGATGTAGTGGAAAGTATATATATTGATTTAAGAAAAACAAGATGGCACTTTTTCCACAAGTTTTACTTCGGTACGACGCGTTTCAACCGTCAGGTCATCATCCTCCTCTAGGTATTGTACCTCTCTATCACTACCACTCACTGGTAGATTACTGTAATGAATGAATCCATCGTTTTTCTTCGACCTCTTTTTTTAAACTGTGTACACTAGAGCAATCAAGTGAAAGACTTTACTCAGCCGGACATAACCAAGATGATAAAAAATCATGTTTTTACTTTTTGGAATTCAGAAATATAGGAATTGCACTAAGTTTTGTCTTTAGTTACAATTTAAGATGATTGAGTGTCGTAAAAGTCAAGCCAGTGGAAGTATACTTTGCAGCCAATGGTGATACCTTTTCTGCTAGGCCCGACAGCAGTAAGTTACACAAATTACAATGTGCGTAATTGATTTGTCATTGCGTAATTTTTACACATCGTAAATGTGATTTCCAGTTTTGAAATGCATTTGAATTCTACTGTTCTTTTTAATAGATTAGGGCGCAGAAGCACTAGTGAGTGAATTACTGAGAGAGTGGAATGGGGAATGAAATGGATTGAAGCATTTTGAATCCTCATTGGAGATTACTTATTTCCAAGATAGGATAAAATAATTGATATTTCTGGCCTTTTATGTGTTGCAGTCTAGTTCCATCTCCTATAATGCATCTAAAAAATACCCTTTCAGCATTTCGCCAGGTCTCTCTGGAGGCTATTTGAGTTAAGCATTATGTCCCATTTGTACTGTAGTCTTATATATTTCCTCCTTACCTTCACGCTCTCAATTTGCTGTAGAGGAAATGATTTATCGGCTCCTTAGAGGGCAATCTTGCCAAGCCTTCGTAGACTGCAGTGGGATTGTCAGATGATATAAATAATGTTGGAGGTGATTTAGATGGTTTACGTTGCGTAAAATTGTGATTCTGATTACGCAATATCTTATCTCAACTCATATTTTGTTGCACAAAAATGTAGTATGTGCTTTATAAAACTAATTAGCCTTGTAAATCTAATATGTAAAAGTGCAATAACTCTGGACTTATTGTTATTCCAAAGTTTATCGTTTCCCACAATGCTACGTAAATACCATGTATCTAATGATGAAAACAATTGATATTTAATTAATTATGCAGTTAAGTTCATTTTCTGCCGCTAGACAATAATCGTCGGTGGGAAATTGTTCATACAATTATTGTTTGCATTTGACCGGAGACTTTTTGTAAAGAAACAGCGTTAACTGTAGTTCGCACTTTTTCGAAAAATTTCACTATTTCATTTGCAATATTTTTTCAGCTTGTATGAATATGCGAGCGTCCTTTCCTAACTAGAGTGTTTTTTAAGTCGAAGCGTAATTTAATAATTCACCGTAAAAATGTCTACTTTCTGTTATTATGCCTTTGTATTACTGGACCAGTGACGTTAGGGAAAATACCACTTGTCCATCAAACGATTCCCTCTGTAGTCGTTCATATAAAGAATTCTTTGTGCTTAACTGAGAGGCTTGTTCCGCGGGAGAATAAATTGAAAAGACCTGCCGTATTATCATACATCGGTATTAACAAATTTTAATGTCGAGGCAATGTGTAAAAACCTGATATATATAAAGTAAATGAAATGGACTCTCATTGGACGAAAATTTCTAATTTTTGGCATGTATAAAATAAAGTTTTACATAAAATTATGATTTTATTATAAATATTTTTCTTCAAGACACATATTTTGTTTTAATTCTCTGCTAAGAATGGTTTATTTTTGCCTTGGGCGTGTTCCACTATTAATATCTGTCCTATTTCATGAAAAATTCATACAAATAGCAGAGATTAATTATCTCTTGAGTTTTATGCTTTTTTTACTATAGATATTTGTACATTGATATCGTTTAGTGGGACAATAGTTTACTATTAAAGGAGGATTAGTTCAGCAAAATAATTGATTAAAAATATTCAAAACACTGGATTTGTGGGGATAGTGCCGGCTTTAAAAAATTTACCTGCAGGCTTTTCGGTGTGGAGAAAATTCACCGTAAAAATGTCTACTTTCTGTTATTATGCCTTTGTATTACTGGACTAGTGACGTTAGGGTAAATACCACTTGTCCATCAGACGATTCCCTCTGTAGCCGTTCATATAAAGAATTCTTTGTGCTTAACTGAGAGGCTTGTTCCGCGGGTGAATAAATTGAAAAGACCTGCCGTATTTTCTCCCGGCAGTTTTTAAGCTGTGTGAAATATTTGCTCGGCTTAATTCCCTCTTGAGCGGCAGTCTGGAGAGTATTTCGAGCCTTCTGAGTTTCGAACACTTCCTCTAAATCGTTGGTAAACAGTCTCCTTCCGTCGACGGATGGGCGTTAGGTGTGCAAAAAAGTTGATATGAGACATGCGCCAAAAGGGCTATAAGTACGTGTAACAGCTGTGGACTAATTTCCCGACCGTCTCTCGTCCAGAGCTTTGGCAAGGGTTCCCATCTTCGCTTTCCCGTCTTGCTTGCTATTTATACGTCGCTTTTGAAGTGAATGTCAAGACAATCGTCGAATTCTTCTCTTGTCCCGTACTTTTTCGGTTGGTTTCGCTCTTAGCGTTTCGCAGAGGAGGTCTGTCTTAATTTCCGCTCTCGCATCACCTTTCAGTTTTTTCTGGTTATGGTAAATTAATTGGTTTCAGTTTCATTTAGTGTATTCCGACATAAATAGCTGTTTCTGGAGAGGGAGCTAAAGTGTTAAAATTTTTCTGAAATGTTAGTCACCCCGTCAATCAACTAGTCAACTAATCAACGTCAAAGTCTAAGTATAATGGGGAACAAGTACAAAATTTATTTTTCACATTTGAGTTGAAGAAACGAAGGAAATATTATAAAAATCGCAAATATATAGCTCATATCTGTGTGTGTCCTCCTAAGAAATCAATAGTTGCCCATTAAAAAAGCATGAGTATTGTAAAACGCCACATTATTCAAAACGGCATCCTCAGGCCTTATGCCTCTATTAGCCGAGGCAACCTGGACACTCCACCGGACTTTCCACCGGTGGAGTGTCTGGTTGCTCGGGTTTACTCCGCCCAGGTCACCGGTGGCGCCACCAGTATCGGTTCAAAAATTACCCAGCACACAGCAGTAGTTAAAATGGTGATGTCTATCAATTTTGATAATTCTTTCGATAAATCTCTAGGTTTACTCGGTTGCCCTTTATTACTGTTCTTTAGTAAGTTTTCCTTTCTTTGCGTTACGTCACTTGGACAAGCGACACCTTCACCTTCTTGCAAATTGCGATCACCATCTTCATTCACCACCGCCCCCGGCACCGCGTGCTGTCGTTTCTTCTATATCTCTACGTGCATTTGACAACAGGAAGAATTGGATAATACTCTTTCACTGTCTTGCATAAAGAAAAACGTTTTTGGGACAAATTTGACCACACTGGCTCAAATTAAAGATGAAAATAATGAATTGAGTCGGTTTGTCTAAATTTGACGACGTCTTCCTCGAATCAGATCCGATCCTTGAAGTCATCCGATAGATTATCGATGACGAAGTGTTTTGATGCGCTTGGTTTTTAACTCAGATGTATTTTTATAATTTGAAATTGCTTTTCGTCAAACGTTTTGTGCTTTGTACTTTTGAATATGAACTTCACAAATAGATAGGCAGGTTAGAATAACAGTACATGTACCCCATTTTGTTATGATCTATGTATGTTCAAGTGATGGGTAATTTAGAGGTGTTCCGTGCAGTGGAAAAATGGATTAATTGAACCATGGATCGTTACAGGGTTAACCAATCAAAATTTTCGTGTTCTTAATTTTGAACGTTTCCATTTTGTTTTCGTGAAACTAGGAGACTTAAACGCCCACGTGTTAATAGTAAAATGTTAAATAGACATCATAAAAAAATGGGGAACTGGTGAAGAGAATCAGTGAAAGAAATACCGAATTAAATTGTTTTCTAAAGCGTGCCGTGATAAGTATTGTGTTTCACTCTATTTTAGCTGGCCATAAAATAACACGTTTCTCATTTCGGCGTCTTTTAAAAAATTATTTCCTCTCGTATCATTTGCGTTACTTACTTCAGATGGAAAAGTTATAGTGTATGTGAAAGAATGCTCAAAACGTAAATCGTCCCTTCTTCTCACAGGGTACATGTTTTGCCTCGTTTGTGCCTCGTGTAATTTTTATTTTAGTATGTATAGTTGTATGTTTATGTATGTATTTTTTATCCTCCATACCGATGAAATTAAATGCTTATAAAATTAATTTTTACTCTCTTACTGGAATCGGAATTTATGTTACATCAGGGTACTTTGCGGAAGATTTTCCTACGTATACTTCTGAATATCGTGTTGTGCGATTTCTTTTGGTCCACGGTGGAATCTGTTTCTAGTACCTATGCACGTTTTTATATACCGATGTATTTATGTAGCCATGCAAATATTTTATCCAAACTCATTCATTGAACTTAAGTTTTTAATTTAGAACGACATACCTTTAGTTAAAATGTCCGTCGTTGCTGATTGATATGCCAGAATGCATTTAGATAAGGCCACGCATTATAATTGATACTACTGTTTTGAATACGTGTTCATCAAATATGTATTAATTAATTAAAAACGCTTTCTGTAGCCAAGCTAAGCATTTCCACGAATTTTCATTTTAATCAAAATATTTTCACTTTAGTTGTTTTTCTCTCTGGTTCGTTTTTGTCGTAGCGCTGTTGTTTATCTTCGGCATTAAAAAGAGATCTATGTGCTTTAGCCTATGCATAAGAACATCCGATAATGGCTTTGAGGAGTATTCAAGCGATACATTGTCTACCACAAGTGGCGAAGTGGTGATTGAATTTTAATGTTATTCGTTCTGTGCAAATCAATCCTTGGCATCATAATTCTGCTGATGGAAATTTTAGAGCCTTCGAGCTTCCTTTCCTATACCTGGATCCTGAATTTTACTGGCCATAATTTTCTCTCGCAAGTAAATGACTGCGTCATCGTTTGTTATAACGGAAGATTTACAATGACGATGTCTAATCGCTTATTGATCAATATAATTCAATTTGTCGAGTTAGTGGAAATCTAATTGTACTAAATTTTATTCGGCATTGTCGTTGTTGTTGGACAATGTTGCTTCATTCTCTTTATTGTGCAAAAAAAATGAAGAGGAAATATTGTAACATTAAAAATAAGCATCTACCTTTTTAAATGCATTTCTTCATCCTTCTCACAAAGGCCTTGACCTAGTCCCTGCAGTAACATCTTCCTATTTTCTGCAAGTTTTTTCACATCCGTAAATGAAAAAAAAATTGCTGATGGATTTTTTTTATGTATTCCATTCTGGGTCTTCCTCATGATCTATTTCAAGGGATCATTCCTTCGGAAATATCCTTGAGAATATTGTCAAGCCTTTAAGTGTGTCCAAAGAGCTTCATTTTTCTCTTTGTCTTCAATAGTTCCCTTTCTTCGCTCGTTTCTTTTGAAAATCTCATCGCTTTCCTTCTCAACCCATCTCGTTTGTGTGAGCTTATTTTTTCTTAATTTAAAATTAATCGTAATGAGCCGTAATTATGAAATCACGGTTGCAGAAAAAGTTATAGAATTTATAGTTATGAGAACCATAACGCTATGGAACCTGTTACAAACTTCGGGTTCCAGGAAATATCATTTTCGTAACTTATCTTCAAATAGCTATTACTTAGATCATTTTGTCTATCATCTTAGTAATGGCTAACATCCATGCGATGCTACTTATGGACGTTATAAGTAATCAGCATGAACAAATGAACTCGTTAGTCGTCTCACAATAAGTCTTTTATTTACTCTTTCAAACGGTTCACTGCAAATCCACCATCTTGGCTGACCTTGGTGCTACAAATTTACAATGAGTTAATAAAACATTTACGGAACTAAAAACGAACGGTCTCTGTGGCGGCGGAATAAATACATTGCCTTCCAACCAAAGGGTGACGGGTTCGAATCCCGCCTGTTTTGAATTTCCACCTACATTAAAAGAAGGAGGGTAGGATTTTCACCTCCCAGGTAATGGTTGTGTGTTCATCGGTTTTGCCTGTTAAAATGGATGACATAAAAGTCCCTTGAGGCTGATTTCAGGATACTGGTAAATTAACAAATAAAGAAAATAAATTAATTAATGGAATATGTCCGCAACGCATGTTTAGCGAATATATGCACTGACAGGTCTAATACCCTACGCTATTTGATATGTATGATTGTTTCTGCAATCGGCTACTATTATATATGGAATCGATTGATTACGCATAACTACTCCCGCGTCTACTTCCAAAACAAATTCCCGTGCTAAAACATTACCCTTTGGCACAAAAAGTTGGCTCTTTCGCTGGTTTCAACATTATGAAGGCGAGAGAATGAGGAATGTGTCACGTAACGCCCAGAGGACTCGTCGAGGTTTGTGTGAGAGGGTTTTATCGTTGTAGTTTTAAGGCCTGAGGACCCGAGATAGAGGGCGGTGTTGGAGAGGGGGTGGGTGGGTTTGAGGACCAGATCTGGCCGACGCGGTTCTGCTAATGAGGGAGAGTGCTCGAGTTAGCGGGTCCAGTGCCCTTGAACGCCCGCGCCAGCTTGTGTGCTTTACGGCACGCTTGGGTCCAGGTTCTCATTTGCTCAAATGGGGGGGAGCTGGGGGCGCAGACTGGTAAGGAGAGAAGTTTCTTTCAGCACCTACTTGCTTCATGGAAAAAAAATCACCGTTGCTTATTCTCCGTGTCTCCTTTTGCGCTGTCTGCTTTTTCACTGCTTTACGGTGTTCTGAAATTACGTGCACTTTAATTTTTTCTTCTTCTGCCTAATGCGGTCCGGAAGGTGGCTATCATCATATCTTTGTCGTTCAATCCTAATATTGGTTGAATGCAGCCCTCCTTCCTTCCCTATCTAATACTAGTTCCCTTACTCCCTGGTAGTTCTTTTTATGTACTTACCGCTTTATTTGGTCTTTTATTTATCCTTTGGCCTTCTTCCTCTTGGAGTATTTCCCTCTATTTTTTCCTTCAATTATATTCTTCACTAACACATTGTGCCTCAGGGTGTGCCCGATCCATCTGGCTCTTTTTTTTAACTGTATTGTGTTCCATGTGGTCCTTTCCTCTTCTTCTCCTCTGTAAACTCCTTCATTTCTTAGTTTATCCGTCCATTTGATCTTCAGTATCCTCCTCTTACACCAGGTTTCTAATGCTTCTAATTTATCTGGTCTGCTTTTCCAACGGTCCATGTTTCTGATCCTAAGGGTGCCACGCTCCATACGAATGTTTTCACATACTGTTCCCTGTTTGTAGTCCTATTGTTTTTTAACACAGTGGTTGCCTTTTCATTGTCAACCCTTTCTTAGCTTGGCTGTATTTCTTCCGTCCCATATGATGGTACTTCCGAGGTAGGGGAAGGAATCCATTTAATCTGATTTCTCTCCTCTTATTCTGACTTCTTTATTCAGTTTCTATCTTCTGCATACTAGGATTTTGGTCTTGTTATTTATTTTCATGTTATATTATTGAAGCTTCTCAAGCTTATTTATTTTTATGTTATATTCTTGAAGCTTTTCATATCATCATGGCGATGTATGATTTGCTTGATGCACTTCGGTATAGTTCCACCGATGTTGCTCCATACCACTTTCTCACAATGGCAAGGCAGGAAATTCTTCCTCTACCAGGGTCTCGTATACCTTCAGCCCTCGCTTGGAGAGCTAACTAAAGAAGTGGATATTCATCCTCGTGTCTCCTTATATGTATATATATATCCAAGGGATTGTGAGTTAGGTTCTCTAATCGTTCACATTAGATCGGGTGGACTACTCAATCTGTGAAGGACTTTTTCATTCGTCACATAATCTACCCAAGAGAACGTTGAAATGCATCTGAGGAGCTACATTTCAAAGGCTTTAGGGCTTGTGCACATAACTAAGTGAACCCATTAGTCTTTTAGTTTCGACAAAGAAATCGATGCTCAATCGATAAATAGGAGGATGTAATCATAAAAGAAAAAAGTAGAATTTACTGTTTTATTCGAATTTTACAGAACTTAGTTAGATGATTGTAATTATCGGCGATATTTTTTAAATAATCACGGCATATGCATGATTGTTTCGTTATTTAACAGCTTTGTTCTTTCATCTGTTAGGAAGTCTTGGGAGGGGGGGGGGGCGTTGAATTTAGACTGGTTGTGAATTTCCCGCAATGAATATTGTTTTTCCTCTCCTTCATGATTTTAGTATTTGAAGCGTCCTTCGTTTCAGTAACCTTGACTTCTAAAGTGTCCTGAGTGTTTCGGTTGCTGCTGATCGCTCTTCGTGTCATTGCCACAAGTTGATCTTGTGGCACAGACTTCACCCTGAGCTTGTGGATGGGTTGTTTACGGAAACACTCGTTATCTGTTAAGCGGTGTTCAGTATCTTGGGGATGTCTTGATTTAGGACACACTTTCGCTTTCTAGGCAGTTTAAGCGAGTAAACACCGTCTCCTAAACCCTCCACCCCCACAACATTTTTAAAGTCGGTCGTCTGGCGTGACTCTAGTGCCACCTAGGATGTTTTTAGTGCGGCGGTATCGGTTTGAGCAAGCGTTTTTGGGTAGTGGTCTGTTTAGGACGGAGCCCCTTATCGGTGCTGATATCGGCCTTGCTCGGAGGTCACGCGGTTAAAGCCGTTTTACACGAATCTTATTTCAGTTCTGAAAATCTATACACATTCACTCTTGCTCAAAATCTTTTCTTGTTAAAGGCTCAGTCGTATTCGATTCATATATATTCATCACGCCCTTCCCTTACGTGTTGACAAAATCAGAGAACGTAGTTGTTGCTGTTTGCCCTGGAAAACTGGTTCTCTTTTAATAATATCCTCCATAGTGTCTTATCCACGCATACCTCTCCCACTTCTAGTTCGTTTCTATTACGTTCATTCATTGCATCAAACACGCTCTTCTATTTTTAAGACTCCTAATATTCCTCCTCTTCAGTATCTCTTCTACGTTCACCCAAATACTTTCTTGGGATACCCCTTCCTCTCAACTTCCACCTTGGTCCTTCTTCCTCCAACTTACTGCTAACAGTATTCGATGAATGCGTCGAATTCGATTTTACGTATTGGAAACAGAAAAAATGACGCTTTTTTTCATCCAAGTCTCACATGCGACTACCAATCACAAGCGTGTGTATCGTTTTACGGAAATACCTATGGCGGAGCTAGAATAAACTTTACATTGTTTTCATCACGATGCGGTGTGACATCGTGTCTAAAGTGTGTTCCTGGACCGGGGAAGCTACCTTAAAATTGATCGATGGGTATAAAAGTGAGGAGTTTTTATGCTGTACAAAAAGCGTCAGTTATTTATTCATGGACAATATAAACATTCACAATAGCTTCTCCACTTGCGCCGTTGGGACTCGGTACTGAGAATTGGATCGTATTTGAAAAGGGTCCATCCTAGACATTCGGTATTCAAGTTTGAGCATTCTGAATTGAGTTAGATTTTTAGTCCTGAAATATGATGTCCCGTATACAACATCCTTAAAGTAGGATATGCACGATATATATTACGTAAATGGATATAATGATATGTGCATAATATCTGCAGCAGATATGTTCTCAGGATTTGGAAAATTTTGGAAAATGCAGCAGAGAAAGGGGCTTGGAATTGTATAATAATTTGTTATGATTCAATTCCAAGTGAAGTGTAAATTCAATTCAATTACAAGTACTAAATCTAAAGTACAGTCACTGACATATGGAGCAAAGACAACTGAAAAAAATTACACAACGAACGTCATTGGAAAAATTAACGTGAGAATGTCAAAACGAGTACTTACGTGTTATTTCGCCACTCAAACCTAAAAGCGGGTAGGCCTTGAAAATAAATTATTGGGTTAATCAGGTGGGTGGGAGATAAATTAAACTTTTAAACTAGAAAGGGCTGGGTGTTGTGTTATTTATCTTTATAAAGGCCCAAATGTATTATTAAAATAATAGGTAATATCTGTCTTTATTAGCAAATAGCTATTCTCAGTACAAAACTTTTAGTACAATTAAAACAGAAAATCACAGATGAAAATAATACTTTATTTATAATATTACATTGGATTAATTTTTATTTAGAATCCATCTTCTAAGTTTTGAGTCATAGATTAATACACATACAGGGAATGTGTTAGTCATACCTTACTCGTTTGACATATTTATGAATATCTTACTTATGTTTATAAAGGCCCAAATATGTAATTTACCTTCAGAAAGGCCGCAATGACAATGTGCAGAAAATATTTGCGGTCAATCGAAGAAAGAGTTGATTTAAGGAATCTGATGATGTCCAAAGAGGTAACGTCAAATTTGTAAAGAAAACTAATGTGATGAATATCATAGCGTACCTGGGTCGTAGATAAACTTGAGAAGTCCCATAGTTCAAAAATAAGCACTGGTACAATTTCCCCACATTTTTTTCTCCGCTACTGACCATGGTTTCAACACATTATGCCATCATCAGGGTCATCATCAAATTTTACCAGTATTTATTTTCGAATTATGGATGTCAATAGTTTCCACAAAGCTAGTGCCGTTACGCTCTCTTGCATGGGAGTCCCTCCGAACGCATAGAAAGCAATCATGGAATAAAGAATTCCTTGATGGCAATAGAGAACCGGTCTACATAAGTTTCTATCACCAATGAGATTATTTCATTCCCTCACTACTCCGGTAGATTAGTTTATTAATATGAAGTAATTTAAATCGGACACAACTCAGGGGTTGGCCGTGGGACTGATGGATTTTCACCCCACTATGGTGGGAGCACTTCTTCACTCCTTCATTAATTTGTGACCGCGGCAAAATCACGGCAGATGACTTTAAATTGTAATTTGCAATTAATTTTGTGCAGGGTCCAGAAAAATTGTTACCATATATATAATGTATTTAGGGAAAAATGTTTTTGCTACTTAGCCCCCCGAGGAGGAATCAGAGTCACTTCAATTTTGCCATAACCTAAAAAGCTGTGGGATTCCAAATCATGGTTTATTCACGTTCCCTTTTTACGAAATTTCTTCATCTCGGACGATTTTTTTTCTCCAGATAGGTATGCGACAGCGCTTTGCCGTGCGAGCGACCTTTTTATATTTATCCTCCTCCGCCTCGCAAACGCGGAATTCCAAATTTCTGACGGGGAGGACGGATGTTTCCACGAAAAGCGAGATGAATATGAAGGGAAGGTGAAAGGAAAAGTTGCGCATCCTTTTGTGTGTGTTTGAGTCGGCCCACTCGGTTAGCTTAGGAGGAGTGGGCAAGGGGTCGGTTGAGTAAAGAGACGCTCTGGAGTGTTTTTCAAGGGGTTTTAACTGCGAACGAAGCATCCGGAAAAGGGGGAAAGGGCAGGAGGGGTTCGGCGGATGCGGTGGAGTAAGGATCGAGGGTCTGGGTTTTAGTGAGTCTGTCATAGAGATAGTCTAAAGTCTCGTTCACAACAACTTAACTTGGCGTAACTTGGCTTGACTCGGCGCAACGCCAGAGATGAGAACTTGAGAATAGCGTCTACTAGTTCACAACGACTTAAAGCAGCGTAACTCGACTTGGCGTAGCCTGGAGTTGAGCTCAGCTCAACTTTCTCTTAATTCCAGCCAATAGCATGGCATGCTCTACTATCGATAGTCGGGCAGCAATCGATAGCTACTCTCGATATCTCCTCGAGCAGCCATATTGAAAACATGATTTTGTTGTGAAGTCGTATGTGGATACGTTTAAGCGAAAATGGATGCGGATAAGTTGATCGAGTCAGTGCGAAATAACCCTCACATGTTCAACAAACCTTCCATTTTAATATTTCTATAGTTCAACTCACTATTTACAATTAATACTTCACATATTAACTGAGCTGTTTCGGGGGAGCTTACTAAAACTCTCGAAACTCACGCTATCGATAGGGCTCATCAATCGATTGTAAGATCGACTTTGGCAGTGGTGGGTTGTGTTTGGTTAGAAATTTCGCGCACTGGTTCGCCTTCGGCGAGAGAATAAGTCAAGTTACGCCAAGTTAAGTTGTTGTGAACGAGCCTTTAGGCTAGGGGTTTTCCAAACCCAAGGCTCCCGAACTCATTTGGGGTCGCGGAAGATGTTCTAGGGATAGCAAGGGAATGAGAAATTATAATAACAAACTATAATAAAAATTAATTGTCGTAGACCTATTTCGGATTTTCCGACTTCGAGTACAAACTATATTTCAGTATAAATTTCAATTCAAAGTGATCGTCACGCATAATTATGGGATCGCGAGTAAAAACGTTTGCGGACCTCTGGTCTATGGAGACAGTAGAAGCAAGTATTGAGTTGCGAGCGAGACGATTGGAAACGGTATATTGGCGTTAAATACAGGCAATAACGATCTGTGATTCCTATGACCACAACTATTCAATATTTTTGGTGCAGTGGCATTTTTTGTATTCTTTCTTACTTCAGGCCCGTCACATTTCTTCTCGCTTTGTATTCATAAAAGTAAAGTTACGAGGATGAGATTAACGTCTATACCACCAGATATGATTTTTTAAATGATGCACGTGCGCTCGTTGCTGAGTATGAATAAGAAGGCATTAGTCTTAAGCTCCTTTAATCCCTTAGTGAATATGCAAACTGCACGACGGTGCATTGTAAATAAATCTCAGAGAGTGCGACTTATTTAAATCGTCTACAGGCACGTGGCATTTTTTATGCCGATGCCTGCAAAACCAAGAATTTCTTATGGAATTTTGGGATTACTTTTCCTGGACATTTGCATTCATACATTCATCTTATGTAATTTGAGGGAGATTTTTCTTATTTTTATGAATCGGTAATCAACTTGAACTTCTCAGTAATAAACCAAATATCCAGATTTGAGGCTTAAAATTGACTAACTTGTTTCAATCCGCACTTTGAAAACGACTTCAGAATATAAGGATTTTATAAAAAGTAGAGATTTATAAAAAAAATAGAATTCAGAAAATATAAGAACTACACATCGTTACATTTCTGACGCGATTCATGCGATAAAAATTCCACATTTTTGAAATAATCTCCTGGAGTGCATAGTTTGAGGGAGATATCACTTCACACAATACTCAGTGAATTTGACCTCATTATAAAGAAAATGATCTCATATTTCCAATGATAACAAAATATCAGCCACTTACCGTTAAACTTGCCGAGATATTTGACAATTATATGTCATTTTCCGAGGGAAAATGACTGATATAATTGGCAAATTCATTCCAGAGAGGCCTAAAATCTAAAAATGAGGAATTTCTAACGCATAGGTCTCGTCCGAAATTTAACAGTGTATTTTATTTCTCAGATATTTGAAAAAAATCAATTAATTACCCCAGCAATTTTTACAGAGTTGCAAAACAATCTTCTGTTGTGAAGTATTTTTCAGCTTATGGTGCTAAAAAATGAGTCAAGTGAAAAACTTATAGGTGTATATTTAGTTAATTACTGAGAATTTTAAACTAACTAATTTTAAACAAAGTTTTTCCGTAATTAATGTTACAATAATTACTTAATGTATCTCATTGTTTCATAAATTTAAAAGTAAAATTTGAATATGGCCTCTGTAATGACTAGGGAAAAATCTCGCTCAATCTACCTTAAGCGATAAGACCCTAGGAGGCTGCAGTTTGCACTTCTACAGTCGGTAATCGTCGCTGAAAACGAACGCTCGTAATATCGGTTCTATGAGCTGTGGCAGGTAAACCTCTTTTCGACGGAGCAGCACTGCTAGATGCTGTGCCAGGAGGGGAGTATGGAGAGAGGGCTGGTAGAGATGGGGTAGGATGGAGTTCGGAGATTAGGCCAGGGACGTGGGTAGCTGGGGGAGATGGTGGGGTGTGTGTGTGTGTGTGTTTTGAGCCTTTGGTTCTATATTTGTCGTTGGTCTTCCTCCCCTTTGGTCGGCATTCGAACCTCTCTTGCTTTGAAGAGGGGATGGACGGCACGAACAGAGCGCCTCTCCCCGCTGTTAAGTTCGTCCCCTCTCCCTCCCGGACCGCGAGGTACGCTGAACTTTGGTGTCGCTCCCAGGGCGACGGCGTGCGGGTTTTATCTTCTCGTAAAATAGCCGGGGACAGGTCGTTATGTCTCTCATGTCGCCCGGTTCTGGCCAAAATGATTTTCAGATGCGTCGTCGCGAGCCGAATGGAGCCTATAAAAAGGGTGCACGGAGCGACCTCCGGGAAATAGTTGGTCACTGCAGAATATCCAGTTTATATGCAGTTAATTGCGATGTATGGTAGAAGAAATGTATCGATTCCACAGAGCAGTGATTTATTGGTGCATGATTCGGGTTTCGATTGTCGATTTAGAGTTTTGATATTCATCTATCACAATCCGGGTCTTGCGTCAATACATCACTACCCTGTGAACTATCTGTTTTCCATTTGACCCTTTTTATGAAAGAATTCCATCTAGTAAAGCCCAAAATTGTTGCCTTTGCCTATAATTAATTGTCTTTTAATGCAAGGATTTTGATTGTTATTTTCTGGAAAAAATATGCAATTCTAGGATTTATAAAGGCTTATTTTTTTAAATATAGCTAGTATAATTTGTTTTGCTCTGTATCCAGTCGTAGAGTTTTGACGTGGAACGGAAGAAAAAAAATGGCTGGAATGAATTGGAAGTGGATGGAAAAGAGGAATATAAGATTTATTATTGCGTAATGCGACATTGAAGACCACGTAGAGGCAGTTGGGAACAGAGAGGAATTGAAATCATATTTTGTTACTCTGAAGGGTGTTAGAAAGAATGTCAAGTTGAAGAGTGAAATATTGTAGAGCACAAGGTCTCGAAGATGAAACCTCAAGGTTTCTTTCGGTAATTTAGGAAGAAGAGGGCTCAAACTCTGACGCAATGTGGAAGACATTTATTCAATAATTTCTTATTAAAAGTTGGTATCTACTTCTTTATGGCTCGCATTTTTATTTATGCTTAGCTGTAGTTCCCCGAGATTCTTTATTTCGTAAAAACTCGCTGTGTTTAATGTCCACGGTGAATTTTGATGCCTAGGCAGCTGTAATGTTTTTTTTTTAAATTCTAACACATTATGGTAATATTTCTTTAAACACGTTAATTCGTACCAACATGGAATTGTGGCTGTGCCTCAAATGACTTTATTATTAGTATTTATTCTTCTGGAGTGCGAAAAGCTATAGATGGTGAATATGGATGACGCGAATGCCTATTATGTAAGGGTGTTGTTTACTCCCTGAATCTAAGCTGTGGTTTTCCATCGTGGCTTGCCGCAAGGATATCCTATAAGGTAAACCGTAATTATTTCATCACGGACGGAAAACTGGCTTCCTCAATCTTGGTAACATCCCTACGTTGAAAACCACTGACCACTCAGCGACATTTTTTCGTCAAAACAGTATTTTGTTTGTTTCATCATCGACAGGTGTGCGCGGAAATAAAATGGCAAAGAGCCCAAATGTGGCTCTTAGGTGGCTCTTTATGGCACGGAGATGAAGTATTCATTGACACCTGCTCATTTACCGTAAATTTTTCTTTTCAATGTTCGACATAATATTTACTTTAAAATGTTTAATTTCGGGCTTCAAAGATTTCCCCCTCCATTCTCTGTTAAGAAAGAATCTAGCCTCTTCATCTCTCCCTCATGGCTATATAGCCCAGGGTGGGCTATGGTCTATCTCACGATACCCTTCCACTCAATTCTGATCTGCACCTTTCTCCCGTCATCTTGCAACCCGGATTATACCTGCTTTAATCTTTTTCTACATTCTTTAGTCGTCCATCGTCTTGGTCTTCCCTTCCATCTCCTAATGCAGCAACTTCTATAGTATTCCCTAGGTTTATTTTTTTGTGTGAGCTCTGTGTAGATTTAGAGCTTGGATTTTTTTATTCTCAATGTGCTCCTTAGAGAATAAAAAGATAAAAATACGAGATAATTCAATGGAAAAGTTGGATCATGTACATCTGCACCCGGAAATCTTCCCTTGGCGTCTATCGTTGATAAGGAAATGGAAATAGCAGTGAAATTTGATTAGTGTTTCTTCTGACGGGACTGCTTAGTATGTAAAACTATTTAGGGTTCCCTGTTGCGAATATACCCTACAAATTTCACCACAAATCTACCTAGTGTGATTTAACGAGAAATAAATGATAATGGAAATAGAATGGCCCGCGCCCCGGAGCTACATATTTTTTCAGGGACCTAAAAAAATTAATGATCGGGAATTGTTTTCGTAAAAATGATAACTGAACGTAATTTAAGATATGAGGCAATAGAAAATGCGCCCTTACACTGTAAATTGATGGAAATATTACCGCTGATTTCGAATAATTTTATGTTTTTCAGTGAATAGTTTCAGGGTTAAATTTTTGGGCACGCTGAATGAGACGGATTATTTATTTACTATCTCAAAGAACAAAAAACGAAACATCGGCTAATCGGTTTATTTATTTTCATTAAATCGGTTGATGTAATGAAAATATAGAAATATCAGGACGAAAATAAAAGAAAAACATGATGAATGAAGCAAAAACAAGAAGTAGCCCGAAAGCAAAATAAACTCCAATTGGAAACGGTCGGGGTATCATTACCCAAGTATCGTTGAATAAATTCATTGAATCTGTTTGGGGAGGAGAAGAAAATGATAGACGGAATTTCGGGATGTTTAGGAGATTACAGTTTCATGTTGGGCGATGGGGGACACGAATTGGGAAAGGAGAGATAAGGTCTCAGGTACGATGTTGTCCATTCTTGATTGATTGTGCACTAAATATTTTTCGACTTTACCACACTGATATGTTGTATTTGTGATGAAGTAAAAAATAAAATTGTTCAACATACCGAATTTAATTTGGCAGAGACTAATATGATCCAGGCGGAGGGAAGTTCGTTTTGCTTTTCTTTATACGTGTGATTCGAAGCATATGCCGCAGCGTCACCCTTGGGGTCCCAGCCGATATATATCCTTCGTCGGGTCCTCAGACCTTCACCTCAGTCCCTTTTCATTGCTGGCATTCCCTCAGTCTACTGTTCCCCTGCATCCTAACCCGTCTTTTTCCTTCCCCAGCTTCGCACGAGTTTCCCGTGAGCTAAGGGAAGGAAGTCGGGAAGAAGATTAGTGATGGATAATTTACACTGCGCACATACCGATCTCCTTACAGACAGCAGACTCGTCCCGGCGATGCTGCGGGGATGGTCGAAGAAAGTTCTAAAAAGTCGTGGGGGAAATGGATGGAGGAGGGTGTGGTGTTCCGGAGGCTTTAAAAGCCGGGGAAGGGACGGGGGAGAATTCCCAACGTCGGTAGAGATTTCACTCCCGGGTGCCTGAAATTAATTCTCATTAGACGTGCCTCTGTCGTGTCGATCCCACATCCCTCTCTCTCCACTCCCCCCCCCCCCCCCCCCCCCCCCCCGGAGGATATGGGGGGATAGGATGCGATTTTTTCGTCTGGCCAACCCCGCCGAGCCGCGCTTTGAAAAGCGTGGCGCTGGCGTTTTCCTGCGACCATCATTTTATCCGGAGATAAATGACCGGTGTGACCGGGAATGCTTGACGGAATTGGCAGTGTCAGGCGGAAAGGGAAGAGTCGGGTGGATGGGGTTACTGTGAGGAGTTTGACGGGAACTGGGGTTGCATCGTTAGCTGCCAGGAGCCCGCTTCCCTCCGTGAATAATGGATTTTTAGCTCTGGTATTAAACCGCGCGCCGTTACCCTCATCACGTGCGAATAGGGAAAAAGCTTCGATTTTTCCCACCTCTAATTATGTACCCGAAAAGGTCGTTGAAGTGAGGAAGCTGAATAATGTCTTAATTTTTTGCCCTTGCAGAATTTTCGTCGAAATATTTGTCCTGAAAAATCAAAATCTGGATTATTCTAGCGGGAACAGTCCCGAAACTATTTCCGTGCTTCTATTTTTCTATTTGTTTAATCCTTTCAAGACCGAGTTTTTTAGCCCGCACGTATGAAGCAGAAGTCTATTTTCTGTGAATTTTCGTTCCTATTGTGTACATCAATCATTGCAATGATAATATATGCCATGTTTGAAAATTTAGACTGGTCCCAGTTAAAACTTTGCTTGGGACGCATGTGTCCCTCTAGTCTTGAAAAGATACAAAGCTTAGTAAATCAGTTGGCTTACAATTTGATTGTTCAATTTTCTCACTGTTCTTTTAATTTGTAAACATTATATATAAATATAAAATTGAATATACATTAATTGATGCTTTAGGTCACATTTGCTTCACTAGGCACAGACACGTTCGCTGGGACAAATATGTCTCAGCAGATCGAAAGGATTAATATTTATCAATTTTGTATGTTGCATATCCTAAAATATTTCATTTAAAGAGATAAAAAAACCTATGAGGCTAAATAATTACGAGAGATGATATCATTCGATTCATTTGATCATCCATTCGATATCTTTCATTCACCATGCGATTGGTTTCCTCCTACGGGAAGTCGTTTAAGTTCTATGCACTCTCGATGGAAGAAAGCGATTGATTTTATTTTATTTCCGTCTGTGTTCATCTAATGCTATTGTTGATGTCTAAGGGATATTCAATAGTGCAAGTATTTTTAAAAGAATTGTATCCAACTCTGTAATTTACGAACTTATTGCTCTTAATTTTTCCGTTTATTAACTGTAAAAGTCTTGATTTTTTAAAAAGAGATTATGAATTGGGTTTATCGTGCATCTGAAACCTCAGAAAAAATAAATGTTAAAGAAATCGTGACAAACCACCCATTAGGACTTAAGCTAGCAGTTATTAAGAGACAGAGATGCACTGTATAATTCATCAATGAGTCAGGGGTGAAAATCTCCATTTTGCACTCGAAATCAACACGCTGCTTCTCTGTCACCGCGTAGTCACAAGGATGTACCCACATCATTCCGAACTTCCAGATGAATAACGATTGGCATATATGGTGAGAATATTCGTCGCTTCGCGGTAGTCGTTTGTGAGGTTTTGAACTCTGCCCCGTCTCAAAAAATAATGAGCAACTCGGATTGTGAGGAATTTGATTGCTTAATGTCGGAAGAATAGTTTATTGTGCTCACTGCCGTAAATGTCGGAAGGAGCGGACAGTAATACAGCGCGATAAACAGAAAATAAAGAGTGATGGTAGGTATACTAAAATGTTAGTATTTAAATTTGGTCTCGCATGGTGACTTAAGGGTGGTTAGTGTTAGGTCAAGCGTGGATGCTACGATGCGTGACGAATTACTGTTGAAGCGAGAATCTACGCTTGAGAGGTACTTACCTATGCTATTGAGGTAGATTGAGCGAGATTTTTCCCTAGTCATAATAGATACTATACTCAAATTTTATATTTAAATTTAAGCAACTATAAGAAGCATGAGGAAAATATTGCAATAGTAATAACGCAAAGAATTGGTTTTAACGTCCTGTAGTTCTCAGTAATCAGCAAAACATATATTTTATAAGACTTCAACTTGACTTTTTTCACGTCGTACGCTGACAACTCTTTTGCAACCGAAATTTTCTTTAGTGATTCTGTAAACATTACTGTGGTAATTGGTTAATTTAAAGAAATAGTGAGAAAGCATACAAACCACACACTGTTAAATATTTGACGAGATCTATCCGTCAGAAATTCCTCATCTTTTTAAATAAGGCCCCTCTGGAGTTTATACCCGTAACATTCCCCATGGAAAATGGCTGGTGTTTTTTTTTGCAAATATCTCGGAGAGTATAATGGTTAATGATCTTTTTCTAGAGAGGGAAAGACGAGATATTTTTCAAATCATCAAATTTAATTTTAAGTGATATCTCGCTCAAAATACCTTGAGGTATAAATGCATTTTGTATTTCAGTTAGTTTTCACAGTTCTGTTTATCGTCTTAAAGTTTGAGGACACGGGCTTACCGTGGTAGCCAGGTTGGTAACACGCTAGCTTGGCTGATGTAAGGTCGCGGGTTCGAATTCCGATTCGGGTATGATGTTTTTTGTCCTGGAATGGAGTGAGATCTTTGGCTGGAGTCTAAAGTCTAACCGATAGACGGTGCAATGTAATCATAGCTATCAGAGCACCTAAAGTCCTGTCTATTAAATTCTTCGACTACTATTTGTGTTCACAGTTTTAGATTTCTTACGACTTTTTGCTAATGTTTTCTGACATTATGCGTCGGAATGAAATTGTGAGAACTGATAGGAAGAATCCTCATATCAATGAATATCTTTCATTGGCCGATATGGATATCTAGAGATTAATCGGAAGAGTGTCGTTTGAAGAATGCTGCAATAGCAATTACTCGAAGAGGTGCTATTTTCCTCAAGCGATCTCATCTATACGAGCTCAATGGAAGCTGATAATGGAAGTTAAGGCGTATCAGGCAGTGGAGAAGAGCAATTGAGCAACCGGACGCCGTACATCGAAAGAAATTAGCTGAAGGAGGTAAGGATGTGACAGAGCAGATGGGAGAAACACGTAATAAGAGGTGACGGAATGTGTAAAAGGCTGTTTTACACGAAATTAAGTTCAACACTGAAATAAGTACTGAAATCAGCGGAGATAACTTGGAACTAATTTCGGAACTTAAATCGAATTCAATGCCTCGGAGCATGTTTTTAAACGTTTCGAATTTCCATTGAGGTGGATGGAGAGGGCGCTTGCTGTGGTGGCCAATACTTAGAAGTTCTTACGTGGGTGTGGCCGGTTCGCCATCTTGGTTCCCCCCGATTTAACTTAGCACTGAAGGGCTAACGCCTTAATTTTGCAATTTTACGTCGTGTTCTGTCAATAACTCACTTGAAATCAGCTTGCATTTAATTCTGTATTCACAGCAAAAAAACATAGTAAAGTCAAGTAGGATGAAAATATCCAAGTAACTAACACATGCTTCAAGAGTTAACTGCTTCAAATTTACAACAGAAGGTAGATATTATTGATTTTTATAAAGTGTTAGGGCCTGGTTGTTCAGTCAGAAAGTGGTAGAATAACTAATTAAAAAGATTGTGTAATTTTATATGTATTATATGTACAAGGTATACATAATTTTTTCTATTATATTTATTAATATTACAAATTATTGCTAAAAAAACTCCTAAGTACATGCACATGTGAATATTTAAATACAGCAATGTCACCATATTATGTATTCAGTGTACTTAAATGGCACGTAGAGTGTTTTTGATATACTTATGTTATATTATTTTGTATGGCAATCCATGTTTACCTGTGAAAGAGTCGGTAACCCCAAAGCAGGAAGTTTTGTTTCCTAAGGGGTACCTATATTCCTCGATTAAATGAACTGCTATTAATGTATATCCAATGTATTCATATGAGGAATAAAATTATTATTATTATTATTTGTGTTGGAGCGAAGGCTTCCTTAGTGGCTTGAAGAACTTGATCCCATTTTTCAGGTGCAACTGCGTGCGTTAGCGTTATGTAGACAAACGTTTTCTCCTCCGTTGCAGGAGGCGTCTTCAGGTCGCACTGGAGAACTTGTTCGACCTATCCAGTTCGACCTGAATACGCCTCCTGTAACGGAGGAGAACGTTTGTCAACATAACGCTGACCTACGCGGTTGAACCTGAAAAATGGGATCCAGTTATTCTTGCTTTATATACGCTAATGCGTCCACTCGTCCGTACTATTCAAATGCAATCAAGGTAAAACAGGGTGTAGCAATATGGTCGATATTTCGGTTGTCAGGTTACAGTTTGATGACCTCATGGCCTCTCCATGTACCTACCTCAATGCGGAGTGGCGCTGTCCGGGCATTTGCTGAACTACGCAGCCTAAATATTCTTCGACACACTATTTCGGCATACGTAGTTCATTGCTTACTAAACTTTGTAAACAAGTTACAGTCTTTGCGGCTTCTTTAGCCCACGAGCAAATTTTCACAATTACAGTTACCACAATTCCTCTCAAGATTATTTTGGTAGATACCAGCGCCACCACCGGCATTTTCTCGAAATACTCGACTTGCCTGCTTAGTCATTGGGTTCAAGAATCGGAGGGAAAATATGTATCGTACTTATTTCTATGCTCAGTACTGAAAGTCGCGTTCGATCCTGTCATCGAATGCGATAACTCCTTTAAACGGTACGATTTTAAGCTTACTAAATGAAGTTCGATTTTCAGTACAGATTTGAAGTTTGCATCGTGTCCGGATCTCATGCACCTAAGACCGTAGTTAAAATTTGAATTTTAGGAAATCGTGAGAGATTGAGGAAAGACATAGGATTGTTGGAAGTGGGATACGAAACAAGTTTAAGGGTGAAAGAGGGTGAGAAAAAGACCTTTGAATATATGACAGAAGCGTATCCTAATAATAACTACAATTTTCTGTTGGAATAGTGATGGTCATGCAAGCACACATTCGTATTTCAGCTCAACTGACCCAAAATTGGAAGGTCCGGGCTCGTTTTCCTGTATTGGACATTGGACATTTTTGCTATGGTTGGTCACCCTTCCATCTTGCTTCGTATCTTCTATCGCATTCCTTCGTATTCCTACCCTCTTCTCATGATTGTATGTTATGAGTGATTGTCTGATAATCATTCACCCAAAATAACTCACTCTTTCTTAACAGTGTGCTTTATACTGACTCAACGCGCAACGTAAGTACATGCTGACCATATGCTTGCAACCGATGTCGTTATGGAATATCATTGCCAGTGGTAAAACCACTGGACGCTGGATAAGAAGTTAGGAGTTCGTCTCCCGGCCTGGGTGAATTTTTTTTATTTTTTCATCGGTATCTTATGATCTTTCTCAACTACATTTCGTTCGTCTGTTTTTGTGCGTTCTTTCCATCTATTTCCTCTACTTTTGTTTGTTTTATATTTATTTATTTTAAACGGGTATCAGTTATCGCTAACAATCCCCGTCGTTATCTATCTCCCCCGTCCCAGCTCTCCGCTGTCGTCCTTTCAACCTCAACGATACGACTTAATCTTCCTCGTCCACGGCACCTGAGATCCATCTTCCTTCCCCAATCTCTTCTTGCACATGTCGTAACTTGGGCTTTCTTGGGACGGCGGGCTGGGAAGATATGCGTCGATGCATTCTGTAGCTCGCTCGGCTCCCCTTACTTTGGAAGTCCCCTCTCACTGTGGATTCACGAGGATGGAATTCTCGTTGTCTGTCTGTCCCTATGACAAAGTTCTCCATCTCATTCCTTTCGCGGCAGCACGGGTGAAAAAGGACGCCGACCAGTCGAATTCCGAGCACTCCAAAGGGAAGTGCCGTAACTCAACTGGAGTGGGAGGGGATCGTTCAGCTCTCCTGCCCTCCAGCGATAACAGTAGTTAGGGAAGGGCAGTTAAAGTAAGCGCGAATATTTTTGCTCTTTTTTTATTTGATAGTGAGGCAGCTCAAGGTCTCTATTATATGTTTTGCGTTGAGTCATCTACGAACAATGTACACAAACACTCACGCATTTTGTTGTCTCGAGTGGTTCTGGTGTTCTTGTTGTTACGAACGCTTTCAGTGTTGCCGTTACTGTATTGTTTTGATATCTTCCAATATCATTAGTCCGTTAGCGTGTGAGGCTATTATGCATTCAACCGAAAAGTGGAGCGGAGGAAATTGACTCATGCGGCATTCTATTAAGTCAGTTTCTTACTAGTGCTGATGAGTTTATCGAAACCAACTCTTATTTAAATTACCTGCATCCTGTATATATGTGGATGAGTAAAAATCAGGTTAACTTTGCTGTGGAAATCATTCTCAGTTACACGTTGCTTGTCTATTCTGTCGTGAACATGAAGCCCGCCTCGCAATGTGCATAATTCTGCATAATTATGTCTGGTATTTGCTGCTCTTCCCGGCGGATGGCTAAAGCATAGATTACGTATGAGATTACGCCATAGATTATAATATGCTGTAATCATTTGCGGAAAAGTTTGCATGCTGTACCTCATGCATGCGCTATATGGAAATTTTTATGCAAATGGGTATGCTCCTTAAGTGACCCATCACCTACTACACTCCAAGTCATACTTTTAAATACATTTCCTGAATCCCTTCTAAAATCTGATTCGAAAATAAGTAAACGTTAATTAAAGTACTGGATTGAAATTTTTAGGATGTCATACTAAATCATATTAAGGGTATAGAGTACCTACTTATTCTGGCTACTTAACGGGGAGTCCTGGGTTCAATCTCAGGTTAATGCCTCTTTTGACGCCGGTTTTTCTTCTTCCTTTTCAATCCTTGGAACTTTTCTACCGCTATAAACAGCCTATTATTACGGGATATTGAAAAAATGGCACAAATGTGACAAATGTATCATAACTGCGATTGCACAAATGATGTAGTACGCAGTCACGCGCACTGGCGTAGAGATATGAACTAAGTATGGTGAAATTTGCCATGAAAAAATCATTTGACTTAATCGGGATTCTAAACCGCATCTCCCCATTGCAGGTCAGGTGTGTTAGCCAGTTGTTTCTCTAAGAGGTGCATAGCATACGAATAAATGTAAATGATAAAATGTGTAAAATACGTATTTGTTCGTATTAAGTGACCTTTAAACCCTAAAGAGCTCGAAATATTTACAAATAGGTATTTTTTACCATATAATATTGCATGACAATTCCATTTCACTGTCTACTCGGCAAAAGTCAAACTACTTATATAATTACCTAAGTATGTCTGACAATCTGTAACGCTGTAATCGAGAATTCACAGTTTTCAGGACATTCAGGTGACCGAGGAAGTTGAGGTTTGGCAGGAATATGGGCTATGGCAGAAAACCGCCCGAGAAAATAGTAAAAACAAAAAAAAACGACAATTTAAATGATTTGTTTTTACCCCATGTATTTAACTATTAGCCCCAAAAGAAAAAAATGGATTTGGTTCAGGGGTTTCCTTATTTGCTTTTTTATTTTGTTTACATTCAAATTATAGGGCTGAAATTTACATAATTGGATAGCTGAAAAATATTTTTAAAATCCAAAATATACTTAAAATAGCAACTAACTAAAGAGATTCTTTTTACCTCTGATTTTAGCTTTTAGCCCCCATAAGAAAAGCATTGAGCTCCGTTTAGGGTTTCAATGTTTTGATTTTTTAAATTACTCGCGCTCAACAAATAAAGTTACCTATAGGTAACTTTTTTGTTGGATGGCTATAAGAATGCAGTGTTTAATTTTTTTATTTGAATTTCCTTTACGCATCGCTGATGTCTTCTATTTGTGTTTTTGGTTCCAAATAAATCCATTTTCACAATGTCGGCAATATTCTAATACATGTATAAAAGGCTACGCGTAGGTAAGTATAATTCAGTTTCTAGGCCTAGTGAATCATATGTGTGCCAATATATGGCAAGCAAGCTCCCATATACGTTTTCCACTAACTGACTCATGACGTGGGCGTATACATTATTCAAAATACGCGTATCATTAAAAAGTAAAATAAAAATTAAATAATTATAACGAACTGTCAAGGAGATTTTAAAGTTATTTTAACTTTAAATTATAAATAATTAAACAAAAAATTAATTGCTATTTAATTATTTACTTTTTTTTACCTTTTGGCTGTTTCGCCAATATTTTAGCCTGTTGCAGCAGGCTTTTCAACGAGTAAATTTTATGATTTCCTTGGGAAACGCAAAATAGACTTTAAATGGGAATTTGTGCCTAATGCCTTTATGATTTTAAGGTTATGTGATCAATATCAGAACTACAGTGAGATTTTAACAGGATTATTTTCACACTATCCCCTCAATGAGTGGCTAATCAATGGTATTTGTTATCCTAAATGGGATATGCATTTTGCATGTCACATGATGGGGATTCTTTTGGCCTGTTGAATCAATTTTTATTATTTCTTCTTCCTGTTGAATTTCGACGGGCACCCTTTCCTAGTTATTATTATAATATTTGAAAGTAAATAGTTTTACCCACTAGGATACATAATACTATGTTTGGGACGGAAACCAAAATGCTTCAATTTTAGAAAATAAGATATTTTCTAGACCTGTTGTAACTATTCTAGATGTTGAAGACACGATGTTTCATGTTGATGAAGACACGAATACATTGAAGACATATTTAGTTGATATGTTTTGATGTGTAAGAAGCCTCTCCTTATTTAGGTATTTTGCGTTTCTCATCTAGTGCTCTGCGTTCATTTTTACCGATTAATTATCTCCTCGCAGAGTTGAAATGCCCTTTCTCGTTCTCCTGTCCTTTATGCTATTTCCCTGGAGTTCCTGTAATTTCATCCTTTCGCCCATTTTTCACTGCCAACCGGATTGTCCTCTTTCTATTGAAGTTTTCCGTGTCTCTGAAATCAGGGCCATGTTCCTTTCCTTTCCATTGTCGCCTAGGCCTCTTTGCTCTTTCTATAAAAGCCCTCGCCCATTTTTCCTCTCTATCCTCTGCGAAATTGAATCGTCTACTGCTTTTTCGTTGCTAAGGGTTGCGTTCGCCAAAGAGACGATCGCGATGGCGGCACATTCGGGCGATATTGTCGCTCATTTTTCCGACGGAAATAATTCCCGTCTCCCTTGTCCTCCTCTCCTGTCTTTTCCTTTTGTGCTACTTTCATGGGTGAGCTTTCAGGAGGGGGAAGAAAACAGCGATTCCTCCATGAACTTTTGTCGACTGGTCATGAAAAGAGCCTGCGTTGGCCCTTTACAAGGCACCAATCAAGGACTTAAAGACGCTGCCCTTGAAATGCAAGCACGTAGCGCCGCGAACTCTCTGAAAAATATTTTCAGAGCGAGATATTGCGTCTCATAGTATTCGGTCCCCTTATTCGGTATCATAGGCTTTCTAATGACATGAAAATGAAAGCAACTTATAGCACTTATCATTCGAGATATTTGCCAATATATATAAGCCGATTTAAAAAAATATTTGGTTCAGACTTGCGTTCATTGAAAGGAAAACCGCAAAACATCCACTGACCCGCCAAAAATAAATTATGGCTCGGTTTTTTATTCTCTGGTCAAGTATTTTCTCATCATGAAAACTTAAGTCAGTACGTTTTCCCTTCACTTGATAACGCTCTCGTCCAGTAATCGACTGTCTCATGCAATGCATAAGACGCGAATTATCTGTTAATATCAAGTTAATGAAAAGGCTTCCTCATATTGTGGTTGACGCTAACCGGACAATATTTAACTGGATCTAGGTGTATTAGCAAAGAGAAAGTTACACAAATTACTAAAATATTTATATTTATTTATTATTTATAATTGATTCCTCTTGATTACACATCCTCAGAAATAACTTTCTGTTCAAGTGATTAACTTTCGAGAAAAAAGAAATGACGTGTCTCTTTCACTTTGTTAATCTCAGAATGATTAATGCGCTTCTCGCTTCACAATAAACGGTACTCCTTCTATTAACCTCAATGAACGTTTAAATCCTATTAATCATGCGAAAATATTTCAGACGTCAATTTTGGAACTGGTCGGCCCCGGTAGCGGTGAGGTAGAGCACTCGCTTGCTAATCTTAGGGTTGCGGATCAGAGTCCCGCCTGAGAGGATTTTTCACTCCTCACTTAGGTTAAGGTTTGGTGTGTTCGTCCTTTGTTTAGTACAATTTACCCCGATGTAAAAGGTCTTACCTTGGTACCATTTGCCTTGGTTGAAATCCAGTACCTTGATAATGACTGTTGGAATGTGGGAAACTATTTCAGAGGAAATTAAATGACTGGAATTTTACAAAGCATTTTAATTTCGATAATCTAGACTTGTTTTAGGCTGCCTCTCCCATCTAATTTCAAGGTTTTCTTTTTTTAAGCTAATGATTGTGTTCATCAATTGTGAATTAGCGCTTGGAAATGAAAATGCTCTTCATAACTCCACAATAACCAAATTTCTGATCCATGCAAAGCTGTACTCTATACTTAGTGTAGGAACCAGTCTTTTATGTCATTGCCTATGATTTTACCCTGATGAAAACCCTTCCTTTCCGTTAATTCTTCCTTGGACAGTGAAATTCATTGCTTTATGTTTTCTACGGTAAACCTATTCTCATTTGGTAGACCCTTCTCTGGCTTCCCACCGGGATACATTATTCATTTTGTCTGACGTTTCGATACGAGACTTACCTATCTTAATCAGGGCTTTAGATATTGTTTCGGATTGTTTCTGATGTCGAGTTTTGATACTCTTCCTCTCAAGTCAGATTGATTGTGATTGGTAGAGTCGTATCCTTTTTACCAGCCGTTTCCAAGCTAGGATTCCTGGCAAGTGGTGGCTTGCACTGTACTTCGTAGATCGTAGATGTAGGATTCCATGTTCTGCTAATCTTGGTCCCTGTTGAAGTTTTTGGGTTTTTGGCGGAATTATATGGATACCTTGGTTATCATATCCCAGTACCTATTAGATCGTTAGAGTAAGTTTGTCTTGTCCCGTTAGATGGCACGATTGAGGATGGTACTATGTTCTGCCATTACCAAAGTTCTCTGGTTGACAAAGCCGCAAGAGTCGCCGGTTTTCCACTGATGAAGACAGGAAAGTCATCCGTCGAAACGTCGTCCAAAATGAAGAACCTCAGCCGTTGGGAAGGTACAGAAGATTTCACCAGTATAATCCACAGGGAAAGCATTGAGTCACTAACCTCGTTTATAATCCTTTTCGGTAATATAACCAGATTTATGTATATTTGGAAGGATCTTTCCTCGCGAACCGTTCATTTTTTGAGAAAAAACGAGATGACGCATCGCTTTCACAGTGTTCCCCTAATATGTTTATCGCGCTTCCCGCTTTTAAAAAAAATCTCGTTCCCTGCTATTCCTCTCTTCATCGCCATAAATGAACACTCTCTGGAAATTTTGGAATCCTTTATAATTTTGTGTCGGCTTGGTCAAAGTACTTTCTCCCCTCTCAAGTGCCTGTTTTAAGGAATAATGGACTTTGGTTGACGCTAGTTAATGAATGGGAATGGATAGAATTAAACACAGAGCTGAAAATATACCTCTTTCATTCTATTTCCGCCAGCGTTGTGACACGACTAAACTGAACCGTTTAGGCTCTGTGTCAGTGTTTCTCTCCGCAGTGACCAAGTTTCTGAGCCATGCAACGCCTTGCTTCCATTTTGGGTTTTAACTAATTGTAAGCTTTTCTCAAGTTGCAATATTCTCCTCATTATTTCCTCCCTTACCATAAAATATTCCTTGGGAAATTCAATTATTCGCTCTATGAGTTAAATCCTGAACATTTCTTTCCTATGACCACATGTTAGACGAAGGAGCTCTCAAGTTTAACAATTTTTTTTAGAAACGATGGAGTGACATTTCTTTGACTTCTTTTTGACTGAATGCTTTACGCTTCCTCCGCTCTTAAAAAATCGAGTCCTGTTATTCCTTTCTCCACCACCAAGTTTCGCTACACCTACAATTACATTTGTAATTCTAATATTTCCTTTTTTTTTAAGGGAATGATGGGTCTTCCTGGGTATATATTAGCTATCGTTGGAGCTTAACGTAACGATTCAAACGATTCCCATTTTCACACCATTTTCGGCGAGGTCGCGCGACATGGCCATCGCCGTCGTTTTAGGCCACGCGTCTTTTTTGCGCGGTTTGATGAGAGGTTCCCTTTTCCCGCTCCTTGAAGTTTTCCAAACCCCCACCCTTCCCTTCCTTCCTTCCTTCCTGTTCCCTTCTCAGACGGTGCTATTTTCGTCTCCTCTCTCTCTCTTCGCTGCGTGCCAGATTGCGGAGGGTGTAAATAAAGGAGGAGCGAGGGGAATGTTGGTTCATTGTGACATAAGATCCGGCGGAACACTTCGCCATCGATGGCATTGTCTCAATGCAAGCGGGATCAGTCTGAGCAGCCTCTCTTTCAAAAAAAATACGCTTGACTCATGCGAGTTCCCATTCGTAAGATGTGCATGCATTCTATGTTTTATAACATTCTACGGTCACCGCATAGTGTTTTGATGACCTAATTTACAGAGAGGTTCGTTTTTGTGCGTGGGAAAACCGGAGAAACGGTGTCAAAGTTGGTAAATATAAAATAAAAAAAATGTCTCCGCTAGCGTAGGAAGCGCAGCGCAGTCGCCACTTGAGTGCACTATTTGAAGGTGATTTTTCATCTAAAATTTTCAGTGTTTTGCATTTTATGCAACTTTTGCTGAAGGCAAACACCGAGTTGAACGCTCTTTTTAAAAGAGAATTTTCGTGTGCATTTAATTAGCCAGGGGGTTAATTTTGAGTTAATCATACGTTCCTAAATAGCATTATTCCATGTTTTTAATTCATGAAATACAAACCTTTTATCAAACTCGTCACTACTTGTGACATTTAAAAAATATTTGTTTGTTGGAGTATCGATTATTCGAAAACTCTTCTGTTGCATTGAAAGGGGCGTAACGCTGGAGCATAATTCTTATGTACTAGAGTGAAATCTTAAATAAGTTTTTTGGGAAATATACGTTATTTTCGTCCTTGAATGTATAATGTTTCGTCTTAAATATTGATTTTTTTCTACGTTATCAATGAAAAACAAAATACTATCATCGGTCACCGAAAGCACGAATTTGATGCATGAAGATTAGACATTTTTTACGACTGTGCGTAATTCACTCTGAAAAAAATGTTTATCTTGATTGAAATTTGATTCCATGTACGTTCCAGAATTCGTGCGATGAGTGCGATTATTCGTTAACTAATCGAGGCCCAGTACCGGTGTCCTCATCATTCCAACAATGATTTCGTGAACTTGATGCCGCAGTCTACGAAATGGAAGGCGTTTTGAACATAGTTGTTTTGATTCACTTTAAATTTAGTCGAAGAAAAAAATCATTAATCCGGTAGTACTTCATTGGAGAGCGTAAATTTCTGATTTAATTGGCTTACTTGTGGTAATGCAGATGTTGATGAACTAACCATTCCGCTCACTTGATGTGGCTTGCAGAATACCACGTGGACGATGACGAATATTTATTGCCACCAGAAATATCGTATATGTTTACGAGTTCTTCTTCTTCTGAGTAATTTACCGGTTAAAGATAGGTTATGATGAGAGTCAGAGGAAAATTCATCAGACACGTGCAGTGCCCCATATACCTCTAGTATTTCTTTCTTCATCTCAGCGTAAATCCTACCTTTCTTCATTCTTTCACCGTCAAGTAGAGAAAGGAAGTGCTAAAGAAAGCAAGTGAAGTTATATGAGGCAGAAACGTGGACATTGAGAAAGGAAGGCGAAAATAGGCTGAAGGCGTTCGAGATGTGGGTTTGGAGGAGGATGGAGATCGGTGACAAGGGTATTGAGGTCCTCTCGCTCCTCAATGATAGTTAAAATGCTGGGAGTCTAGGGGGGAAATCTCCTGATGAAGGAAAGAAGTACATAACTCATGTCTTTTTATTTATTTAAGTACATAGTTCAGATTAAGATTTTGTATACACGTCAAATTGCATGCTCTCAATCGGCTCGACTCGTACATTACACTAAAATATTTCACATTATGTCTCTCCACTCGAAAATAAAAACTCTTGAGAGACTACTCCGAAGTAATAAGTTACGTGGCCAGATGCTTTCTTTGGGCCGGGAGTCATGATAAAAATATTTATCACTGGATATTTTGGGAGCAGCGGCCATGTTCACTTACTTCAGAGCAATAGGTGTAGTTAATACACGGGAATTTGATTAAACTTAACTGTATTAGTTCTTAATAAAAACCTAATGCTATTTCACTTCTTATAACAGATATGATTTCTTATGTGGAGGAGATATATACACTTCGAAAATTCTACTTGACGTGCATCCAATTATTTTCAATCCCACTATATTTTTTAAAAGGTACTTTGGTACCTAAGTATTTTGTTGTTGAGGAGAATGACCCATTTATTCTATGGAATCTTATCATCGTTATGGAAACACCTATATACATTTTAAGAATTCTTATTGCATTATATTAATTTATAATTCGCGTGTTGAATCTAGGCTAATGTGAACGTAGCAGTCTTGTTGCGAAATTCATGGGGAACCGCTATAAAAACATTACTTTTTTCATTTTCAGCGCCCCTCCCCATAAATGGCCACGGCGCGAGGGTCTAGGGTTGACCTAGAGGCCCCAAAATTTTCTGGCCTTATTTTGAGTCACTTTGACAACTTTTTCCAGGGGCGCAAGTTTCTCCGCGAAAAATCGATTTTTCCGACCCGCCCTAATGGACAAGTTTAAAATATCATTTTTCCCGCGAGCGATAAGAGATCATTTTAGCTGCCAATGAGACATTTAACTAGGTTTATCGATAGGTAGAGTAGCTAAGTAGTTGAATTTCTCCCTATTGCATGTCTCAAATATCTGCTACGCGGTACTAACAAATATTTTGCATTTTTCCTGTACATCTTTTGTATTTATGTGCATTTACGTAGTTGATAATGCATTACTATAAATTGTTTATCTGGCATTGTTATTATGCCTTTAGTGTAATACATTTTGGTGAAATATCACCTGACAATAATTTGCAGGTTTATGCTTATCCATTAATAGTCATAGTTTCATCAACCTTATTATGGTATCGTCTCGTGCAAGTTGGTGATAATTCACCCCCTGCTACACACCCTTAAGATGGCTTGCAGTTTGTTGTGTATATGTTGAGGAACACCCTATACCGCACACTTGAGGCTAGCTGAATACCACGTAGGCGATGACGTATTTTTTTGCCACAAGAAATCACGCATTTATTTCGAGTTTACTTGCGTAAATTAGCACTTTCTTTCTCTACTTTCCTCAGCTGACATTTTCCCTAATCACAGCTTTCAACCTCTCATTGCATTTAAATATCTCCTTCATCCACTAATTCTCTACCGCCTTTCATTTCCCCTACCTTAGCGTCTTCCTTTTACCTTCTTCCTGGTATAGATCTTCTTCCCATGTCTTGCGAGCCCGTCCATGATATTACTGTGGTATTTGAGTACAAGTCAGTTTGGGGAAGGCCTATTATTTACGATGAAAATGTTTAGTAGCATGCCTAAAGGTATGCGAAGGGATCTCTGCGACTGAACCATAGTATGCTTAGATGACAGATTTGTCTGATCATTGAAGTTAATAATTGTAAATATTTATTCTTTTAATTTTCACTGAAATAATGCTACAATATTTGGAGTGGGTATATGAGAATATTTTGAAGCTTTTTGAGTGTATTTTATACTACGAGAAGTTCAAGTAATAAATTTTCGATTCCACTGAATAGGTATATTTTTTGTTTCAGCTAGTTTGGCTATCTTGTATCATTTTTGGTACGCAACTTAACCTAAGATGTTTCTTTCAGATACTCCAGTGTCGCGAAACTAGTTGAAACAATGATAACTATATTCAGTGGAATCGCAAAGTTTTCTATTTGAATTTCTCTTTATCTCGCAATGGAATTCCTTAGTTTCGACCTCAACCTTCGCTCACGTTTGATCGTATGCAACTCACCCAGCAATAACGTTATTTGTATTCAATACAATGTTGTTTTTCAAAGGAATATAAATAAGTTTTGAGTTTTAATTATGCACTCACGTATCCATAGGTTATTTAATGTAACTAAACATTTTTTATCCATTTCAGGTAAGTTAGCTGCGTATTTCTTCTAAATTATTGGTGCATGAGGCCTTGGGACTTTATAGATCATCAAAGCATTTTTGAAAATCGTGAGTACCAAGTTTAGCATCAGTATTTTGTTTTAATAATTTGATTAAAGAAATATGTGAAATATCCTTTTCTAGCCGTCTAGAAGATGCTGTGTTTTTAATAGCGAATAAGTTCGTATAATTTTGTTGCTACGTTTCCTAGGAGTACGTTTATCTACAAGGTTTTAATTTTAGCTAAAATCACTGGGCAATTTGGAATATCTGTTTTGGAGTCGCTGTCCGAAACGGTTGGAGGCTTGTATGAGAGCAATCAAACACCGCGGCGCGCCTCCTAATGTAGGTAGGAGCCGCGGGCCTTCCCTACCGCCGCCGTTCCTTGTCATAATAACGCGGAAATTGAATCGTCCTCGCTCCATTTTCCAGCCTCGATAAAGGGAACTGTCCTCCTCACCTCTTCCCTTTTCCCGTTGTATTCCTCCTCCTCACCCCCCCCCCCCCATTCTCCTCTTTCCGGGACCCAGACGGTGATGATTTCTCCTTTTGACGTGTGTACCGCCCTTAGAAAAAATATATATGTCGATAGAGCAAGCGTTTTGTTGCTGTGTGCGATGGCTCGTCTGCGGCTGCGCCGTTGGACTGGTGGGGGAAGGGGATTCACTCTTCCGCAGGCGGACAATGAGTGATTGATGTTCGTGGAGCTGCCGGTGGTCCCTTATCTGCTCTCTCCCTGCTGCTTCCATTCCTCTTTTGAGTGTTGTTTGCGCGGCTGTCTACTCATCACTCTTATTCCACTTCTCTCCCTTCCTCTAACTCACGTACTTGGGTTCATTATACGGATGCTGGGTAAATATAACGAGAAATTGCGAGAAAGATGTAATTTTTATGTCAACTAGTCCGCGTTTGAATTAAAAAAGTTATTACTATTTAGGATCCATGATTAAACAGCTGATGAAATAATTAGATAAGACATAAAAGGGCGCGGCGCATGTTTCTGCGTCCTATTTTCAGGAAATTACTTGTGCAAAAATTGATTGTAATTAAATCATGATTACACTTTAACTTAGACCCAAGAGGAAAAAAGATGGGAAATAATTGACTGTAACTCAGTAAATATTTTCGGCCGGGATTGGACTTAATCGACTAGATTTCCATTGCATACCGTTAACACAATACTAAACCGATACTTTCTACCTATATTTGTAGAATTCATTATGCAGCCAATACTCCGGCAATTAGATTTGATTTCTGTAATAAGTAAATTTGTAGTGATTTATTTTGGATTCTTGTATTCCCGTTATTTTAGTTTCGTAACAGAAAGAAAAACGTTTGGGTTTAATTAAATATTGTAATATTTGCAATGCGTAAATTCATCAAATTATTAGTTACAATATTAAAAATTAAAATATTAGTTCGCATTTCTATACAGGCATGACCAAACAGGCAGTGATGAAAATGATACCCATGACACAATGGAAATGACACAATATATATTATAAATCTTTTTCCTTAATTAAATCATGTGATGGTTAGAATTTTCGGCGCGGTATTCGAAATTTAGACGAAATTATATAGAAATATATTGTTTTCAAATATTGGACTTTGCATGACACCTTAATATTTGTTGACAACAATTGTAATATTACGAAATGTATTATTTTACGTTTTTAAGAAGCTCTTTACTTATGTAATCGAATTATTACGTAATTTATGCCATGTACTCTAAGGCTATGCGTAAAATAACGTTGAATTGCCAAAAAACCAATTCAGTATGATGCAATTTTTTCACTTTTAACTAAGGATATAAGTAATGAGAACACGTATGCAAGTATTCACGCAAATCTGTGCATAAAAAATCGCTGCAACCACCTTAAGTAAATGGGTGAATATTCTCATTGAGTTTTCCTTACTACACGGACGATAATAATCTGAGCTCTAGTTACGTTACATTGTCAGTAGCAGCCTAAGCTCAAGCTACCGTATGCCCCCGCCCATACTACACACCAACCAATAAGAATCACTGTGATTTTTCGGGTTAGATTTTAGAAAAATAACTTAAAATGAACTTCCATTAATGTTATTATACTATAGGAAGAACAAATGCGATTGGTAACTTCTAAAAATATAAAATGCAATGGAGTAATTCGTTGTAGAATCCTGGAGGTAAATGATGATGGAGAACGTACCTTTAGCTCGCTGCAGCAACGTAGCCAGTGGTGAAAGAAGGTACGTGGGTACCTCATGGTGGCAATGCCAAATCGGACGCATTAAAACGTAGCTTTACCCTTGGCCCCTTATACACAATCCGATTTTAGAAGGAATACTTTATAATCTCGTGTTCAATAATGATCCGGCCTTGAGTATTAATAGACAGCCCTATGTCGTGATTTCAAACATGTTAAATCGAGCCGTCGACGTGAGGAATCCGAGCATCTGTTGTTGCACTATCGTCGCCTTCGTTCCGTTTAGTTCCACCAGTTCCACGACATCGCGCCTCGCGTTGCTTTTTTGTTTCCGGGGAATTTTCTAGAGATTTCTCACCCGATCCTAGCGAGATGACGCCTGTTGCCGTGAAGTTCCCTTTTTGTCGGACTTGCTTGGCTCGTGGCTTCGCTCCCCTAACTGGCGCCTCGAATTTCAAAAGACCGTATATATTGCTGATGCCCAGGGGCGTTGACTACCTCCGCTGCCGTGGGAGGGGACATTCCACTTGATTTGTGTAAGACTTGGTGCTTTCCTGGCCCACGATGTGAATGAATTCTTCAATTCAACGCCCTGAGGACGATGGCAGAGTTAGCCATTGAAACGTCGGCTCTGGCTGAACATCTTACCTGGTGGGAAACCCGTGAAGAATTCATTCACATTCCACTTGATTGTTTACGCCAATTCAGCCATTAGATACAACCGGCACAGTGTATGACTTATACAAGGAGGTTAGAAAAGAAATGGAGGCGACATACCACTTGATTCTTGAAGCCAATTCCGCCATTGCAGTCGGCACAGTTTAGACCTTCCTCTGGCTTACGTGTCCGGCGGTCGCTTTTGATTTTCGTCAAATCTAAGTTAAAAACCACAGACCAGGCGATGTTTTGTGACTGGTTTGGCAACACCTACTCGGCAAAAAACCCTTCCCAAGCACCCCTATTCTTGCTTCACTTTCACCCATGAGCGTTCACAGTCATGCCTACTCCATTTCATTTTAACGTCCTTTAACTTATACACCGCCTAACGTTTCCGGTGGTCGCGTTTTATTTTCGTCAAATCCAAGTCAAAATTCACTGGTAATGTGATGCTTTGTGACTGGTAGACCAAGTCTACTCGGCATTACATCTTTCCAAAGCACCCCTATTCGTGTTTCTCCTTCCTCTTGAGCGTTTACGGTCATGCCTCCATTTCGTTTTAACCTCCTTGTCCGTGAGGAATGAATTCCTACAGCATAACAGCGGGGGCCCTTGTGTTCGTATGAACGCTATTTTTCTCATGGAGATCATATTCCTATTTTATGTTGAAATTTAGGTACTTGTATGAATGATGAAAATCAAAAAGACAGTAGGAATCACCAATGAAGAAGTCCTTTTAAGACTTGAAGGGGAAAGAAGTATTCTTTTATTCTACATTATACTCATAACAGCCTCAAGGGACTTTTGCCTCAGGAATTTCAACAGGCAAAAATAGAAAAATACACACAACCATGCCCTGTGTAGTTATAATCCTACCCAAGCGGAACTCGAACCCGCGACCTTTGGGTTTTACCCAGGTCATTCCAGGTTAGGCCATATCTTGAATGCGCTGCCAGCATTTCCCTTGGCTGTAATAAATGAGAATTTAGACACAAAAGATACAGATTGCTTGACAGTTATATTTTTCAGGAATACCTTTTACAGCACTTGAAGGCGATAGCAGAACCATTTCTGCTGAATAGACACATTTTTACGTCAATTATTGCAGTAAATTACTAATAACAAAAACATAAGATGATTTTCCTCTTATTTCGTCCACTTTCTCATTTAATACCGTGTAATTTTAAGTTTCATTTGGGAAAATAATATTGTCATGGAAATGTATGATTTTTTTGTTCATATCAAACAAAGGAACTTTTTACTTAGTGGCCAGAAAATAACCAAGTGTGATTTGAAGTAAAGAGGACCAAAGTGAATTTTAAGCGTTAATGAGGACACTTATAGATAGAAACATAGAGCATAATCAGGATGTTTTCGCTTGTTTTGTAGATTTCGAAAAGGCGTTTGACAGAGTAAACTGGGAGAAACTAATGCAGATACTGGGGAAAATAGGAATAGACTGGCGCGATAGGAGACTCATCCGAAACTTATATATGGGGCAGAGGGCTCAGGTAAGGGTAGCGGACGGTGAATCAGGGTGGGCAGTTATAGGTCGCGGGGTGCGGCAAGGGTGCCCGTTGTCGCCTTTACTTTTTAACATCTATGCTGAGGAAATGGTAAGAGAGGCATGGGATGAGCTAGACGTGGGAATGAAAGTAGGAGGCCAGTGGATAAAGTCGGTTAGATTCGCAGACGACCAGGCGTTGGTGAGTCGGTCATCGAAAGGACTGCAAACTTTAGTAGATGCACTGGAAAAGCAGTGTGAGAAATACGGAATGAAGATAAATAATAGGAAAACAAAAGTAATGAGATTCTGTAGGACAAAGAAAGCGAAGCTGGTGATAAGAGTAGGAAGTCACAAACTGGAGCAAGTAGAACAATTTAATTACTTGGGTAGTACGCTAGAAGAAACAGGACATAGTAGCAAAGACATTAGGAGGAGAATAGCGCTAGCGAAGGAAGCGTTCAATAATAGAAGGGAGCTGATGACGGGGACCTTAAGTAAGGATGTAAAAAAGAGGCTAGTAAAGAGCTTGATATGGAGTGTGGCGTTGTATGGGGCGGAAACGTGGACCTTGAGAAAGGAAGACGAAAATAGGCTGAAGGCTTTCGTGATGTGGGTGTGGAGGAGGATGGAGAAGGTGCATTGGACGGAAAGGAAGACAAATGAGGAAGTGCTTGACATGGTGGGCGAGGAGAGGAAACTTATAGATGAGATTCAGGGAAGACAGGGTAGGTGGCTGGAAGGGGGTAATGAGGGGCGATGGTTTGCTGAAGGCCGTGATAGAGGGTAGGATGTTGGGTAAGCGGGGAAGGGGCAGAATAGAACAGGTTTTATGGACGGGATGAAGAAAGGTAGGACTTATGCTGAGATGAAGAAAGAAATACAAGAGGTAGAAAGGGCACAGCACGTGTAAGAGTTCGTTGGATATTCTCTGACTTTCATCACAACCTACCTCTAACCGGTAGATTACTGTAATGAATGAATGAAAACTATTTAAAACTTCCTGTAAATATTACCATTTTTAATATGTGTTTATATTCTGGGAAAATAAAATTAACTTACAAATAATCTCAAAAAATTAACTTGCCAGTACATGTCAAAAAGAAGTAAGTACTATGATATTGCAAAATATTATCATAGCAATAAGGGGAAATGGAATAAATAGTTATTAACGACCTTCCAAATTATCTCCTGGATCTAAAGGGCTGAGAAGAGGTTAAAGAACGATGCACTTTTTGGAAAAGTAATGTTTACTTGCTGTAAAAATTATTGCCTGCGCGTAAAAATTTGCCCTTATGCATAGAAACAAATAGAATCTAAATAGTTAAGAATATAGAAAACTCCAGTTAAAATGGACAGTTAAAATGTAAAGATAATTTGTCTCAAATGTACTTTTGAGCACCTCCTGATGAGCCTATGAATGGCCCAGTAAGACTAATGTAAATTTAAGTATGTATGGTTAAATATATTACTATTGTGTTTTACAAAATAAACCATATCACCGAGGAGCATACTCTACTGCTAGAAGTGGTGGCATGTGGAACTTCAATACCCTTATTCACGAGCGTCATGGAAAACGTAGGACCGTGATTGTCGAGGTAGAGGGAGCAGAATGGGAGAGTTGGCGGTGACCTTCGATTTATCCTCCCTTCCCCTACCCCCTTTCTACTCAACCCCCCTTCTACCCTAGCGTTTAGCTCCATCTTCGATTCTTATAAGAGAGTTTAATGTGGCGTGAGTGTCGGAACGTAGGAGTGTTCTTCTATTCTCTTTCAACGTCTCCCCACTCATACCCTATTATCTGAACGAAGTGGAAAATTACAAGGGGGAAAACGAAGACGATCTTCATAGTCAGTCCCCTGCCATCACTTTACGAACCTTTGAACTGAAAATAAATCATGGCTTTCTCTGCCGCGCCCTTTGGGGATCGGGTTCGTGTGGTGGCTGGATTACATACCGGCTTCCTATCCTTTCGGTTTGGGTTCTAATCCCGGCGGTAGCGAAGATTTGTCGGTGGAATGCTGAGTCCTACTTGGGTGCCACGTGGAAAAAACTTCAAGTACAGTATTACATTGGTCGGATGGGACGCTGAGCTGTGGGCCCCTTGGCACGTATCGCAAAGAATAGGCTAATGTTGACCCCGGGTTTTTTTCTATCCTTCCTCCAATTACCCGAGTTATATTTCTAACCGTTTTTGCACAAAGGCTTCATTAAATTAACAAGCATTATAATTCGTATATTCCACGCTTTACTGAGTACTTCGACTGGTTTTCACGCTGTTTGCATCATTGAACTTTATTAAAAGCTTTTAAATTGAAACTTTTTCCAAATTGCATGGGTTTGATTTGTTAAACGAGCAAATTACCTTGAACGCCTTACCCCTTTTAATCACTTCATTAGCCGATCCTCTTATTTCTGTTCTATCTCCCAGAACGTGACCTTGTTTCTGTTTACCTTCTAAAGAAATTACTCTTCCCCAGTAGATAATGATAATATTTCTCCTCCTTCCTTCAAAAAACCACCCCCTATCCTAAAGGAAAGCAAAAGTTGAAAATGCATTTGCCAGAAAATTCTTTTTAGTTAACCTCTTGATAATTAAACGGAGTTGAAACCCTTCGAAGTACTCAATAAAGTGTGGAAACCAACGAAGTATGATTTTTATGTGATGCTTTCCTCATAAATGTAATTTAAATGATTGGAAATAAGTCTCTTTTTCTCCTGCTTCACCCGCCATTGCCTTTAAGCTCATATGAGTTCTTCTTGTGAAAACAATTACATGATGAAATTAACAATTTAGTTGAAATTGCCATATGTGAGAGATGGCACCTTACTTTTATGGGATAGAGGACCCATTCACACGTAAGTGGCTAAAATAATAAAAAATAAATTGCATTGAAATAATTTTACGAAGGCATCACTTCGAAAGAAATTTATAGAGGGCTTCAGCATCAGTCAAGAAGTCGAGTGTAATTCTACTCCGTAACTTTTAGTAGCTTATCTCGCGAGGAAATCAATCTATCTTACAAAAAGGACGTGCTACGGGCTGAGAAGATCATCATCTGTGGACGCTTTTCTCTCCATTGTTTCCATCGTTACTCATTTATTATGGGATTTCCGCTGGCGTAGAGAACACTTTCACCCTACTCTGCCTGGAACAGGACGAGTTCGTGTGATACCGGTGAAGAATTTTCATGGGAATGCTGTGGGTGTATGTGTATTATATTTGTTTTGCAAAGCGATTTTATGGGCGAGGAGTCTGTGCGTTTGCGTTTATGGGGAATTCGAATGAAACGGCTGCGGGATAGAAACGAGGGTGGCTGAAAATTCTAATTGGATGCATATTTATTGGGGACAACGGGTTCATCAGGCTATTTTTCGTACCTTTTTCCTCATATTTTCCCAGGATTAATATTTGGAGATAAATTGGTTGAATGCAATGAAGTCGAAGCTTCCTGTCAGATCACTCACCATGAGACAAAATTGCGACTTTGAAAGTAATTCTCCTTCTATTTGCTTGCGTATCGTACAAGCTAATAAACCGCATTGACTACATTTAAGTTTCACAAAAAATGATATGAGGTTGTATACGTACTCTTTTCAGCAACAACTTAAAGGAATCAGTAGTTTCACAGATGCACCGTGAGTGACGCAATTAATTCTGGCTCCCTAATTTTCTCATGGGTGTATTTTTTAAATTTCGACTGTTTTCATGAAAGACGTGAGTTAGTTAATACATGGTGGTGCATAGGCTTGACTCGAGGAATTTTCAAAATGAGTGGCAGGTCCGTGGACAGTTCAACATGTCACAGCTCAGACCGCGGGGAGTCTAATCAAACGCTTCCTTCATAAAACTAATCGCTCATACAGCATGAAATCTCTTTTTAAACCTACGTCAAACCTCATTTCACAACTTCCGAAATTCCGATTCTTCTCCTCCTTCTCCCACGCTTATCCAGCATTTTCTCCAATATCACCCTCTTCAATTTTATCGTTACGTCTCCATTTTAACCCCCATGTTACGAGTTAAACGGCATCTTTCTTGTGGCATGTATCCTGAAAAGTAGTGCAGTTAAGTGGCTGTCATTTTGTTATCGGTATAAATATAAGATTTTTTTCGTTATAACGTGGCCAAACTTATTGAAATTTATGATTGTTGATATATCACTCAAATTAACATAGAGATGCCTGACTTATTTCAGCGTCTCTTTCACCATAAACCTACCCAAGCTATGGATAAAACATTAGGATGGAGACATTTTCTTTTTATGTTTTATCATCCAGAAAGACCTCCCGAGAGATTGCGTGAACGTGGTGGTCTTTTCTCGTTGCTTCAGGTACAACAAGGTTGGACGATACAGGTAGGGTGAGCGATGCCCCCTGAATCGATCTGGTGCCTCCTCCACCTCTTCGATTGCCAATTGAGCTGCTACTTTGTGGGGCAGTGTTGCCACGCACCGACACAACTCCACTTTGTCTCTCTCTCTTGATTAATAGTACTAACAGTTCTTACCGATCGAAAGATAATGGGTTCTATCAAGCGTGGGGTTAAGGATAATCGGGAGTTGACATTAAATCATTGTTGAACTCATGATTTTTAATGTTGATTTTATTTTACGATTGTTTTAACGTCTAGCTCAATGAGTAGGCATATAACGATAATACATTAGTAAAACTTATATAGTTAATACATTGACGACGTAGTTTTTAAACTTCCTTTCCCTTTGCCGCCTTCAGTATCCCACGCAGGTATAATTGAATTCAGCATGTCAGAAAATACCTTGGCTTTGCTGGGAAATGTTCTGGAAATATCTTCCAGATTTTAACCTGGGACCTGTTCTGTAGGCGAAGGATCTGAGCTACCGTTTTGCTTCATTTGAAGTAGTTCTTTTTGGAAGGATTTGATGCTTTCCCGGCGAGTGGCTGGTGTAAATTGCTCTCCGGCCTCAAACCGGGATAGGTATTCCATGGCGACCAACGTTTCTGTGAAAGACTTTCCCAATGTCTTCAGGGCTGATAAATAATCCCTGTCTCACACCGAAACGTCGACCGCCATGGAAGATCTCACCCGGTGTGAAGCCAGAGAGTAATTTACATCAGTCCTTTTGGTGGTTTTAAGTAGTTGGAGTAATTTTTGATTATGTACAGATTTGTGTGAAACTTTGCATAAGTGTCCTTATTTGTAATATCTACTATAATAATCACCAATGTGTATATATATGTAAGAAACTTTGACATAGAATTACACGTGAGGCTGAATCTTCATTTGGCTGCAGACCTTTTTTATTCGCAAAATTAAATTAGAAATAGGGATTTTCTGTTATTGGGAAAGGTACCAATAGAAAGAAAATAAAATAAAAATTTTTATTCTTACAACCGAATTTTTTATTCTGGTGGAAATTCCGAAATGTTTGCTAAAACGTAACGATTTTTCGCAATATTTTAACGTTTTTTTAGTCATCGTCCCGATAACGACCATACTTATTATTCCGTGTATTCCGTATTAACTCAATGATTCTTTGCACTAAATAATATATGAATGGTTTATTAAAATGTATTAGTGTTGATTTTTTTTGATGTCTTTAGATAAAAGTGAAATAAACTACATGCTACCGATTGGGTTTCTTGGCAATTCATTGCTAATTTAACACGTAGCCTTAAGGCACATGACATATATTTTGAAATAATTCCATTACATATGTACAGATTTTCTCGGGAACTCGAAATAATACGTTTCATATAATCAGAATGGCTGCTAACGAAAATATCAAGGTATCATGCCGTGTAAAAAAATCATATTTTTATATGATTTTCTATTAAATGTCAAATTCCACGCCGAAAACTCGTCACGACAATGATTTAATTAAGACGAAAAATTTGAAACGTAATTCTTGTATCATTTACAATATTGTCTGTATGGTGCGTTACAACGCATAAACAGATTCTACGAAGTGAAATGTGGTCCAACAATATTTTTCTACTTACTAGAAAATAAATTAAAATGTGCACTCATTGACTCGCTGTTGCCGCTCCAGACACCTTAATGTTGGTCAACATGTAATAGAATCGGCATTTCAGAGGAGAATATGTTGGGAAATCATCATTTCACATTTTTTTGGTGTCCCCGTGAAAATTTCGTCCTAGGGTTTGAAGGTCCTTGTGGTGCTGAGAAATTCATTTGGGATTTTTTCATTCAAAAAGGACGACTAGCTTTACTCAAGAAACCAGATGGACAATTTTTCGCCTCCTGAGGGAAGGAAAGTATTATTTTCTTATAATCGGGAGACAAATCGACTATAACTGCCTGTTTTCTCTTGTGGAGTCGAAAGTAAAGAATCCAGTTTATGAACTTTACAGTCACTTACCGTTATAACTCGATGGTAGGTGAAGTTTGTGGAATTTCGACATTATGGAATGAAGAATCACTTGGTAATTCCATACATTTATTTATAGGTTATACCGTTTCTTGCTACTCATTTATCTGCTTGGAATGCGGCACTGAATGGTATGCTTTTTAAAAAATCTAAGATAAAGGAGAATCGGATTAAAAATTGTGGCTGTTTGAATAATATATGTGCGATTAAATTGTATTTTATGGATCAGTTATTTTTGCGTGAATATTTCTTTATGTCAATCATTCATCTAGCGGTCAATCATTCATCTAGTTCATTCATTACTTTTTTATTGCTTTAATTTTCAAATTATACCTGTCGTCTAGTGTTCTTTATGATTATCTACGGAGTTTTAATTGTGAGAAGTTGCACAAATTTTATGGAAATGTGTAGTCATTTGGAAAGATGTTGTGAAGGAAGTAGGATTGAGGGAAATATTACTATATGGCGGCGACATGCGAGTTTTGCAATCGAAACTCCGATGACAACATTTGTTTTGAAGTGTTTTTCGTTCGATCACGTACATTTTTTATTTCCTGTCCATAGTCTCCGTCCCACCCTCACTCCTGTCGCTCGTGATGGGTGCTATTTATTTTTATTCTCAATCCTTTTGTTCCCATCCTTCACCTACCCACCTCCATCCTGCTCCATTGTCTAATTTTATGTTCCAGACCCGTTTTGAGTTTCCCGTCACGATTGTGGCAGCCATAAAACTGAGGACTTTAGGATACATATGGGGTTGTAATTCGCCGATGGAATCGGTAAACCCTTCGCTTCATTAATAAAGCTTTTTGAACGCTTGGAGTTGTTTATAATCAATGGATATGTACGAGAAAACGCTCTCGCCTTTTTTGTAACTCGGAGTAATGGAAATGAGTTCTCTGGTGGCAAAGCACGCAAGAGGTTTACCCACGGAACAAACCTTTTTACTTAAGGAGGTTCCGCCGCGACTGTGTGAGTCAAAACAAATGCTAAATTCCACATTTTTTGTATATTGTCCAAAACATCCTGCTTTCACTGATGAAATGCGTCAACTATAGAAACCCAAAATTAAGGTACAAAATATGCAGATTATTCCACGAATGTATTTTAAATGAGCACTTTTTTCCAGCCATAGGAGCCGACTGCAGCGCCATTCCCTACGAATTACCGCATTTTGACTTCAATTACGGCAGTACTTCCCTAATAACTAAATAAATAAGGTGGGAAGATGCCTATATTACATTTTTATTCAATTTCTCTGGATTATTTACTTCTTATAAATAGTTTTCCGCAAAAATGGCATTTATATTTTATGGAAAAATACTATTTTTCCCCGTGTTTCTCTCATGATCCCATTGCACACCATGTAATTTCAAGTTGAATTAGAGAGTAATATAGCATGGAAAGGTATTATTTTGTTGTTCATATCAGATAGAGGACAACATTTTCTACAAGTAGACAGAATATTAATAATATAAAATTTAAGTCATTTTACAGTGAAACCACCTTAATTTGCTTTCCTAGGTTACTTAAGTTTTTAAAAGGGTATTTTACTCAGGTTTCTTTGTGATTTGGACGCGTGAACTGCTAGAAAGCATTTAAATTTGCGTGAGTTTTTTTACGATGTTGTTCTTTAATATTATTCAATGTGAGTATGGTATAGGATTATTATGAATTGTAATGGAATTGCACGAACAATATTTCTGATGGATAATTGTCGTGTGCCATGAAGAGAGTCAAGTTCCATCATCTAATACCATAGATTAAAGAATAGCATTGATACAGCCATTCGGGACGATAGCACAGATGTATATGAAAGACATTTCAATACGCACTCGCCCATTGTGAATTGATCAGTAGAGTAGTTAATATGCCGAAAACATAGGAAGCTGAATTTTTACGGTGCCGTATTGATTTATTTCAGAAAAAATATAAAGAGAAAATAATTTCAGTAGGAAACACGGCATTAATCATAAACTCTATGTACAATTACGCGCGTTAGCCATGTTTGGTTGATAATTTTTCGCAAAATAACAGGCATCACTTTCGTGCTTCGATACGCCATCATTTTTTCTTCTTTGTCTATATCCAAGACGTCATGGATTCCTTTCTTTTCGTGATTTTTACTTCGTTATTTTTTCATTTTCCTATTTACCATGTTCACTCAAGAACTTATATTTTTATCCAATCTTGCCTTTCGTTTAAATAATTGATAGTATTACTCATGATTAAGGACTGATAATTTATTGATGTGAGAAGTGTCTCTCAATGCCATTGCAAAAATGTGAGCATTTTTATTATTTTTTAAGTTTGATGCCCCACAAAAAAAATCTAACTATTGGCTTTTATTGTTGTGAAAACTCCATTTGAGCGCAGCCCAAAATGTGGGATTCGTTCGTAATTGTTTTGGAAAAAAATTCAGTGAATGAAAAGAATCCTTTATGCAAGTCATTTTTTTCTGTAGAATATATATGCAAATGTAGACGTGCTGAATAGTCCAAATTTATCCTTAAATTTTTAATTCCAATGGGATATGTATATTTTTTAAATCAAAAGGCAGGCGATGAATAAGTTATGAAGTCATACTTTTAGGCAATATATCAAAATTTCATCGTGATGTTTCGGGCAAAATGAGGGGTAATAGACGACCAAATGCCCTCCCATTAATCGTTCTTTTTCTCCCACCATTGTTAACATCAAATAAATAACGATTTTGCGATGAAATTGCTTTTCAAATCTCATAATTTCCCCGTTTATGGAGGCTTGAATCGGTTATTTCCGTTGAATGGCAAATTTTCCTCATATTCTGAAGCTGGTTTACCTCACAGGTGGTGGAAAATTCGTTTTTAGCAAAAAAGTGAATAAAAAATAAATAAACTTCGTTCGGTCATTCATATTTTGCTTGCGTATTTTATTATTCGCACCGTGGGGCACTGCCATTCTGGCCTCGCATTACATTTTGTCCGAAAATAATAATTTTTTTATATCCCCTTTCTCCGCTAGATGAAAACAAAACAAAGAGAAAAAAATAGTCATAAGCCTCGGTTGACGGAAGGCACACATTTGTATTTAATGGCCTCTCAACTTCAACGTACGTATAATGCCAAAAAAAATCGTGGTGTCAGTTACTGACTGCCTGGACGGAGGAGGAAATTATTTGTTTTCGCAGGCGTCCGTTCCGTCCTCACGTTCCGACGTCGGGAAAAAATTTTAATTTTCAGCTCAGCTTAACCTCTTATCCTGTTCTGAGGTGGAGAGAGGGGTCATTGTACGTCCGTACGTCAGAGGTGGAGGGAGATAGAGGGAGGGAGGGGGGTGGTTCAACCGTGGAGTAGGGCTTTTCTTTCGATGATCGATATGGTACGGCGCTTTTGAAGGGAAGCCTTAAAAATAATATCTCCCTGTTGAAGAAAACGGACCCGCTGGAAAGAACAATGCTTAAGAGAGTATGGAGGAGGCATTCACTGGATGGCGATAGAAAATGTTGGCAGATACAATTTAATTTGCGTCAGAAATTCCTGATGCGGTCTCTTCGTACCTTAGGTTGGTTCATGATTTCATCTCAAAATGCACTCACCTACACACGAACCTTCACACACCGGATCTGATTCCTCTGGTCATCACGCGAAATAGTTTACGGTTAATGGAAAATGTTTAATTTAGGGCGGTAACGGAATCTATTATAAAAACAGATTCGTTAACTAGGGAAATTTCTATTTTTCCCCTCAAATGCGTACATACTACAGCTTCGCTCCGACTTGCTTGTGTATCCGTGGTCACCCCGTGAAAATTTATATTTCAATGAGGAATTTAAAGTTCGATTGAGTCCGTCAGCAGATTAGTTCTTTGATAGTTGGTAAACTAACTTTTTTCATGGAAGCAAAACCATTTTCAAGAAGTGCATAAGTTTAACCCATAAAGAATAACCCATGGATTTACGTTTTTCTTTTAAATACACATACTTTAACTCCTATTTTATGTCTTAGGGCAATGAACGTGAATATTTCAATGGCGTGGAACAGCTTATAATGAACAGAGATTCGTATTGAGTATGCATACATTACATTTTTTTAAACTTCATGAACCTACATGTTGTATTTTACCCTACTCGAAAAATGTTTGCATTTATTAATTCCATGGATTTGACTGTTGACTTGATGACTGATCCAATGGTGAGATCATAAGGTCCGTGTTATTTATCAGTTCACTCAGAGAGGAATTAGATTGTAGTTTGAATTACGTGGTATTGACCATCTGTAATTAGGTAGGTATGACTGATAAGTTTTAATCATTAAAAGAGGAATAAAAAATTATCGTATGCGATTGAAGTGATCTCATTCCACTCATTGGCTATCCTTTGCGAGTATGAATCGCGTGAGTCCTGAAACTCCATACTTTCATCACTTCTTTCTACACTGCTATTTACATACACCATGAATGGATATTGATATAAATCGTTTTTTTTTGTCTTGATTCCTCATCTTTCTTAAGATATGATTCCTTCTGTATCGCATGTCTTGAAGCAAATTCGAAGTTTCCCAGCTCGGCGTTGATATTTTTAATGAAATTTTAAATTGACTATTAATCGATCGCAACAGTTTCTTATTGATAACGGATCCGTGTATACGTATATTTTCACCCTCTAAAAATTTACTTTTGGAGCTGTCGGTGAATGAGTGAAAGCCTTTTCGACTTTTATTTTTTGAAGTTCGTATATTACGTATTTATCCTTAATACGTAAAGGTCACCAGTAGTTTCATTAGTAGGAATATAAAGTTTGCGTAGTTTAACTCATCAATTAATATGTCTCCTAATGAGTTTTTCACCTTAAGTTTTTTTTGGAACTAACACACGAATTGAATTTTACAAATTTTCACCCTATCTTAAAGTAATAATAATAATCGTAATATATATTATAATCGTAATCGTCTTAATATTATAATGACCGTAAAGCAACTATGTTTTTCTCGTCAAAAGTCTTCGTCATCATTATTTCATTTCAGTCAGTATCGGCGGTTGATGAAGACGCTGAATAATGAACTTCCTCGCAGAATTTCATTAAAAACTACCGAAATTCAGATCGCTTTCAAATTCTATAGAGGATGATGCCGGAAGAAGTTGCTCTCTTTTTTTTAAATCCTGCTTCAGTGTTTTCTGCTTCGTGAAAAATTAAGAACTGCGTTCGAGGACGGAGGCTTTTTTGCTTTGCTCTTTGAATTGTTCCCCTGAATAACTTTTTTCGAGTTTTCACTTTTGCCCGGGATTATGAATCCGACCGCTTGCTATTTAATTTCGTAATATGGAGTTCCTCAATTTTTCCTCGGTTACCTGTGTGTTAATTAGGAATCTCTCGTGCGACTCCCTTTCCTCACCTCGCGGAGGAGAGGGATGGAGAGAGGAGGATATAGAGGTTAATTAAAAAGGTCTGATATTTTATTTTTTTCTCGAGAAGGGGGAGTTGTAAGGGAGAGGCTTGAGTCACAAAAGAGGGCATAAAAAGACCAAACCCTTTTTCTCCCAGGATATAAATCCCTTAGGTGTGGGATGTCTTGGCAATGGAGGTGGGAGGGATAAAATGCAAAAGGTCAAGGAATTGAGGGGAGGAAAGATCCATTTTGGAATGGGACTGCCTATGTCCATTGGGGGAGTAGGCGGATAAGGTGACGTCGTCATTCATTAGCTGAGTGGCGCTGCTGTGTATGGCATGCTTGCGAGCGAATTCCAACTGTGGCGGTCCCTCAGTTCTCGAGACATTTTCTATCTGCGAAATATATAGTAGTCTCTATTCAAATCAAATTTAATAATTGTTTTTCCTAATCCGAATCGGATTCATCAAATGCTTTTTTTATCTAACTGGAATAGAATCGCGAATATGCTCTTACGAAAATTATTCGAATCGCAACAAAAACATTTCATAAAGATAGGTGGGAAAAATCCTACATTTTTCCCGTTTCTGAACTGGAAGCAGAACTCTAAGCGAGAATAGTTTGTATGTTACTGCTGGCTAAGGCATCTTTCCTAACTATTTTGGTCATTATGTGGAAGAAATGTTTCATTTAATGCATAAAAGGTTACGCGTACATACGTATTATTCAGTTAATAGGCGTAGAGTTTCAGATGTACGCCAATAGATAGCAAGCAAGCTCCCATGCACGTTCTTCAATAACTGACACATTGCGCGGGCGTATGCATTTTTCAAAATACACAAGGGAAACTGTGTAGTAACAGCTCCGCCTGCTTCACCAAACATGATGCGAACCAAGAAATGAAGACATTATTTGTATGATATTATATATATATATATATATATATATATATATATATATATCATAATAATAATACCACACATTAATTTCTTTTTAATTATTTACTTTTGTAACGTACTCGTGCTCACATATAAGCAAACTCGCACGTAGAAAACATTCATGTATATATTTGGATCCCCGGCAGCCAAATGTACAGAAGGTGACGCAGATTATTCTATTATATTAATATTGCATAATTAGAACACCAATATTTCAATTTCATACCTATTTATTCATATTCAAAGAGTTACAATATTGCGCATTCCTCCATATTGAACACCACGTGGCGGGATTTAACGACCACGTGAAAATTACAAAAATAGGTAAGAACCGGAACCACGCTAGTTTTTAGAACATTCCAGATAAACGGAAGTACGTCAGTAGCGAAGCTTCTAGGACGACAATGCATCAGCAATCAGGTATATAAACCGACTACTGTACGATTTTATCGACCGAATGCGGTCCCAACTAATCCCATACGGTTAAAGAAGAAGTATACTTTACGTAATTGGGGCGAAATAAAGACGGAGGGAGTTAATAATCTTGTGAAACGTGAGAACTGAGATCCGGAAATTCGAGCCTTGACGTCAACCAGGATCCATTCGGGAGCAGCCGAGTCAACCAGAGAAGCCTAGGTTATAACCGCTAGAGAGACGCGGTAAAGGAAGGAATCAAGTGTTGAATGTGGTGTCGGGGATAAAGACGAGACCATACAACTTACGATATCTGAAGCGAGGTATTTTGAAGGGAGCAATTATCCCGATATTGTAAAGGATTTTTGTGATGTTATGCCCGTATTGAGTGTTTTTATGTGTTGGGAAGTGCTTGATTCATGAGTGAAAAGCATACGCAAGGAAGTTAATCTATCTTGTTGAGGAGTGATTTATATTTGTTATTTGGGTGAAGTGTTTATTAATTTGTTTGTGGGGTACAATACATTGTATTCACATGTGCCGTCAGGGAAACAAAAAAATAAATAGATCTTTTAATAGCAAGCACGATTGTTATAATTATATATAGTAGGGCTTCCTAAAATTTCCCGTAGCGGAGCAGATCCAGTGAAAGAAAAGGTTACTGACATAATTGTATAAAGGGTGATGTTACACTTTATTAATTCCTTTGTGGCTATTTAACCAATATTTTAGCCTGTATCAGCAGGATTTTCAACTAGTTTCATCTAGTAATAAATGTACTGAAATCTGCATTATTCCTGTAATTTGAGAGAAGGTAATTCCTTCCTGGAAATGGAGCTAGAACATTTAGTTTATTTCCTGTTTTACTTCAAGCACAACCCACAAGCCTTTTCCGCTTCTGAACAAGATTGAGTGCTTTAAATGTGTGATTTTTTAGGTGTGTGGATTTTCCATCTCAGTTTGAGCGGAACTTACTGTAGAACCTATCAATCATGTAATGTTTTTGAACATGACGCGTCGCCTCCAATAAATCAGCTATGGGCGTTATTCAGTTTTATATATTTGTAGTTGTTATTACCCGTTGACTTATGTGACGTACTATTGTTCCTTATTCAATTCAAGTTCTTTTAATATTTTCATCAAATGTATTGCTTATATCACACAGTAATTTAATATGAACAAAATGGAAATATACGACCTAGTGCAATATCGTGAGATACAGAACTAGTATATAGGCTTTTAGGTATTATCGTCTGCATACTTATTTGGATCCTTGTTGTCATTACCTGTGCGGTCTAATCGTTATATTAGGGATTGCTCCTTAGCAGGGCCAAGAAACTGTCGATAAATAACAAATGGTTTCATTTACGCTTCATACCATAATTACCACCAAATGCATAAATTGAAAACATGCCATTGCTTGTGAAAGTTCGGTGATCGCGTGAATGTTTCAAGGACTGCACAAAACATCTTTGACTCCGTTTTCGGTATCTGACGCCGGTCAGCATTTAGGGTCGTCTACTGGATCGAATGTCACATGATGCGGTTATTTTAAAATTCGTCCTATTTAACTGACCACCGTTATTATTTTGCGTAAATACCTTTAATTTTGTGAGTCAATCCTCGCATAAATGTTTCCCGTTGGTTGAGCTGGCGGTAAAATTAGGAAATGCGGTCTATACGGTTTCAGTGTACGATCAAGTGGAGATGAATTTGCATACCATTCGAGCGAGGGACAGGAGCTGGAGAGAATGTCCGTGTTGCCACCGCAAGATGTGTCACCTCAGGGTAGAGGAGAGAGAGAGGAGGCATTGAAGATGTAAGGAGCATGTCTCCGTGTAATAGTCGAACCATCCGTCGGAAGCGCTGGCGGTGGCCGCAACTCGTAGAGGAAGTGTTGGTGATGATCCACGTAAACCTCAGGACAAATATACGGAGTCGAAAAGATCACAGTTGGTGAATTGACCGTTGTGGATATACATTTACAGACCATTAGGGTCCGGTTTTATTATGTCTGGTTGAGGTTAACTGCAGGACGACTTAGCCTTCTCGTTAACATGATGGTAACAAAGAGGTGTGGTACTGATGATTTGTTCAAGTGGACGTTATCAAAGTGAGATCATATTGATTTATCATATTATCTTCGGGAGAAGATAGTTCTTGGAAAATAATACATCGTTATTTACCTCATCGTCAAAGGACAAACTGCCCATGCGGCACGATGGCACAAATGGCCCATGCGGCACGATGATGGTTCTCCATACAGCGTGCGCTCGCGTATCATTATTTTTCAATGGAGCTCACGAGTACGAAAACGTGATCGTAATTTTTCAAACTTTATCAAGTGATTTAACTCACTTGCGTTTGTTGATGGAGTGCGTTCTTAGGACAGTGACTGTAGTCTTTGCCAATCTAGAGCGGTTTGTGAGTTGGATAACGATAACGACCACCCGAAAGAAGGAACCGTGATCCCACCCCAGCGCTCTCTTTTTTAAAGGATTCGCACAATTCATGCTTATCATGTTATTTTGATCAGTTTACGTGTCTTTTATGTCACTTTGCATGCCTACACGTTATAAAATACAATTTGCAATATTTATGCCGTATTCGTAGCTCGTATTAGAGATTTGGTCGTTATGCTTGCATTATATCTATGTATGTGTAGCCACAGCGTGTGGTTGTTTATGGATTAGTATTTTACACATATTTATGCCATCGGAGGCTTAGCTCTATCAATAAGCCCACAGAAAGATAGATCGATAAATGACTTTATTTTGAAGGGTGAAATTGAACCTCTGTAATGAACGGTCCCCTCTTGACCAAAATAACATTTAATCACATGGGAGATGTAGATTCAATGCATGTAGATGATTAAATACTGATAGTAATATGCTAGTGCAAAGAAAATAGTTTCACGTATTTAACAGAATAAGGAGTTGATATCATTAGTTTAAAATTTTTCCGTGGAAATGTTTATCTTCAGGAAAGACATGAGTTTCATGCAATACTGTGACTTGTGATCATCCAATAGTACTTGTAATGCAATGTTCTGATGAGGTGTAAATTGAAAATTGCACTTTAAGCAGAATCTTTACACGGCGGTAAACATATTAAGGAGATTTATAATTATATATTTCTCTTGTTTATCTCTATTCAAGTGTTGTCAAATTATTTCAGTCTCGAAATTGGTTTTATTTTCCATCTCTTTAAATTCAGGCCAAAACCCTTATAAGTGACACGGGTGCAGAGAAAAACAAAACTGTAATTTTTAGTGCGTTTTTGTCAATTCAACTGATATTCATGCAGAAAAGAATGTTTCTGCCTAAATTGGTAAGCTACAAAATAAACAAAGCTAGCGATTCTTACAATAGGCGATGCGACATCCTGTGGGAAACTTGGGACTTAATTCGACGCCACAAGAGTATTGATTGGGACGTCTTTAGTCTCCTAGCCCATGTTTAATGGAATTGCGTCTATTTATTCGGCTCGAAAAGGGTGTGGCTCTTGGAATTCTTTTCTAATAAAGGCGCTTTGTGAAATAGAAGGTTGTAAATTTCGAGGTTAACCACAAAGGCCATTTTTCCTGCACCAGTGAACATTAATTTTTTAGACACTTCGAGTTTGAGAAACAACATAAGAAAAAGAATTGAAGAAAATTGTACGATGAAGGAGAATGGTGAAATAATTGAACGACTGGACAATTTTGTGTACTCAGTTCGAATTCTTGCAAAAGATAGGAGGATAGATGTGGAGGTAAATAGGGTTGCGAATGCTGGAAGTAGGAATGAAGTAAGTCGTAGGTAGTTGGCACAGCATATCGAGGAATGAGTGTTTGTCTAGGGAAGAGAAAATCTCAATATACAAAAGTATTCTCCTCCTGACTTCGTTATATTGCACCGAAACCTGGTTATGCCTTGACATATAAGCATAAGAGTAGGCTCAGTGCAGTGAATGGGATACCTGAGAAGTGTTAGTGAGGAGAAGTCATTTATTCCGTGTAGGATATCGGTTTTTATACGGAAAGGATTTCGTTTTAGAAACGAGGTTGATTATAGGACGTAAGCTTCAGGAAAAGTTGAACGGGAAGAGGAAAGAAGAGACAAAATCGAGATTAGGGAAGAGGAAAAGAAAGTTTCGAAGTTTATAATCTGAACAATGAGAAATGGTCGCCTTTCCTACATTGGTCCGGGGAACACACTCTTCCAAGGCAGTAACTTATTTGACTTGTTTTGGAAATACCGAGCGAAGACATAAAAATTTAAATGAACTCTTTCGAGCCCTCGAAGTTGTCGTCTATAAAAAAAATTCCGAAACCCATAGAAAATTCAATTATACTCAGGAAAGCCACCCTTGTACAAAATATTATTCATGCTTAGAGCATTTATTTTTGTAGAGATGTCTTTGGTACAACCTCCTGTTTCGGGGACTGTACTAGGAGTGTACCCTATTTCTAGTTAAGGTGTATTTTATCGAAAAATGGAAAAATTTAAGGGATAGATTATGAGTTAAAGAGAGGTGCCAATGCTGGAAGTATAGTTTTCGGTGGTATGTGCGGCATATAAAGGAATTATGTTAGTTTAGAAAAGCAAAAATCGAGATATACAAGAGTGTTCTCCTCCCAACTTAATTGCATGGCAGCGAGCCTGGGTATGCCACGATAGGCATAAGAGTAGGCTAAATGCAGTAGAAATTGGGTACATGAGAAGTGGCATAATTAACACTTTGTAAATCACTTTAAAGATTTGTCAAAAAAACTACCGGTTTCGTAACGAAGTTACATCTTCAGGTGAAGGTGACATAATTGCGCTTGCAGGTTAAGGTAATAGAGTTACGTCTTACCTTTTGATCTGTTACGAAACCGGTCGCTTTTTCAAACAAATCTGTGTGGAATTTCAAATTGTATTAACATGAATTGAAAGAATTTCACGAAGTAGAGCCTGAGACAGCGAGACTTATTTGTGATATGCTAGATACCACTATGTTGACTTCCCATTCTGTGGGCCCGGCTTCGAATCCCGGCTGTGGCGAAGGTTATTCATTGGAATGTCCATCCATACTTGCGTGATATGTGGAGAGCAGTCAATGCGTAGTACCTACTCTGTCCGTTTAATGGGACGTTAAATTATGGACCCCTTGGAGCCATTCGATAAGAATAGGTTAATTGTGATGTCGGGGTATCTCTCCACCCTACCATGAGTCCCAAAGTAGGTAATCCTTCCCTGACTAATCTATCCCCCCTATCCTGAATCACAATTATAATAATTTAGTTCTATATGCCATTCCGGCCCATGAGACAATTCCTTGCATAGTATTACATATAATACAAACAACCATTACATTGTAACATTTTAAAAAAAATATCAAGTCAATTATAAAAAATAAATCCATAAAATGAAATGCACATCCTCATCGCACTTAGTGCGGACACACCCGTGCTCAGTTTGAACAATTGAACATGCATGTGTACATTGAAAAACATCCGCTTACACATTTGTACACGCTGATCTACAAGTTCGATCGTTCCAATTAACAAACGTATCATCCATCTCACATGTTGCTACAATTGAAATTGGTAACCAACAATTTCAAGTGCTTAAGATAGATATAATTTTCCTGGCGCAATGGCACAAACGACCTTTTTTGTCGATCTCGCCTCCACAAAATAAACAGTCAACCGTTCGAGGGTGGGAACCGTTCTGTTTTAAGGGATGAGACCCGTAAAGGAAAGCAATCGTGAAGTTGGGAAGGAAAAGGGAAATGGACTCGGGCAGAAATGAGCTCAGACGCTGGAGAATAGGAATAGGGGAAGTTGAAAGCGGACAATGGAATGAAATGCGAAAGAGAAAGATGGGGAGAGCGCGTTTACTTGGGAGGATTTTGCGTGTTCCCGACCCATTCGTTCATTCATTCATTCCTCCGCATGCACTCCCCTCTCATTCATTGTCCTCCCAGAGAAATACTGCTTCCACGGGCCCCGCCCCGCCTTTGTGCTTATTTTTCGTGAATTTGCCAGCACACGAACCTGGTGACCGACGCGAATCGGTTATTTAGGGGGAAGGCAACAGATAAGACAACCGGGGTGATTCGCGCACATTTTTTTTAGTAATAAGAAGTACTAGGTAATTTTCACACTGTTTAATATTTCAAGCGACCATTTTGTTGGCTCTATGTACCATTATCCAGATCATTCGCGCCGCTAAGAATCGGTGAGTATGGTATGGTGATAGTGAAATATGGTGGTAGTTGCGCAGAAAAATCCTTTTTGGTGGAAGAGTCCATTTTCCTAGCTCCGCGCGGGGGAGTAAGATTGCCTCCGGTTTCTACACTTTCGTGTCATTATCAAGAGGATAGGAAAATGGGTTATGAAGTAGCGGTTAGGTAAGGAAAACTGTTAATGCTAAAGTATATTTTCATAATTTTTCAACTCTTGTTCGAATATTTTCATTTCTAAATATGAAACCGGTCGGGGTTGCTACCAATAAACCAGTGTGGAAGTTGCAAAGTTTATTAAATTTCACAGTGAACTCTAAATTCCGCGAAGTTAGCCCACGAGCCATTGAAGTTGTAAAGTGGACAGTAATTCATCTGTTTATTTCCATTCTCAAAAATGCTGCTCCTTCCCATCTCCCCGGATACGGTTGACTTCTCAAGTGGGAATTGGGATAGCTATAGAAAATCTCCTTCACTGTCAGTCATCTTACAGAACTTTTTAGTGTTCCGGCAAGTCGCTTGCAAAAGCGTATTGTTGTCAATGAAAACAACAACCAATATATTTCTGCCTAAAATTGTGGAAATATTTCGTCTTCGTAAAATTCCTCGTAAGCTCTTGCAGAAGAAACTTGAGGAAGTAACTTGGCAGTGTAAACCACCCTTTGTTTATCATTTAAATCTAGGGAACGTGAGGAATCTAGGAATCTACGACCTCTTAAAGATTTTAACTTGTTTACCATTTGTTTTAAAAACGATTGTTGTTTCTGTTTACCAAAAGTAAATTGTCGGCCTTAGAAGAAAAAAGAATGAGTTGCATTAAACTCTTTAAAGAATAAATGAGTAGGTATGTATTGCATAAAAATGATAATAAATATCATAACCCTACAACATGTTTATCAGGGTAGGTGACCGTTAACTGAGGTAATTTATGCCAGTAAGGATGAATAGGTGAGATGGCAAAGATGCAGCTATTTGTGGACTGGAGGAAGATGGGAGAAAAACCCGGCGTCGGAGCTAGCTCTTTACATAGGCCTATTTACCAACAAACTGGAACCAATGAAAATTATGTGCCAGCACGCATAATTTAGTCGATATTCACTGCACCTAGCCACCTATTTAGTACAAGTTACACCTCCTCATCTGTCTTCCTGTAAAGTGCGGTAAATAGTAAATGATTTTAAAAAATAGATGTTCTCCACTAAGTCAACAAATTTGCACTTCTAATGAATTACGTCCAATGTTCATTTACGTCCAATGTTCATTTCATTACTGCGAAGTTAGTGGATGAATATATTTCGCCTCACTCTTCAGGAACGTTAAAAATCTATAGCATACTATTAACCAAGGCTTTTTAACAAAGGAACTAACGCTTTAATCAAATCGCTTTTTTTCTAACTCAAAGAAGGTGGAGTCGGTTTTCCTGGCCGCTCCGCCCATAATAGACTTCTTGGGCGTGGATGAGGGAGGTTCGGAGGCCGCTGACGAGGGGCCGAGCCGTGTTCTTTGGAGGAGATGAAATGAAGAGGAGGGCTTGAGAGAAATGAGTGCGTCTATATTTTCTTATGTGCCGGCTCGCTGGCCGTTCCAGGGAAAGGGTTTGGGGGCTCATTGTTGTCGGGAGGAAAGTGAGTCCGAGGGAACACAATGCCAAGGCTTTCCCCAATTTTCATGCGGACCCTGCACAGTAAGGTAGACATAGGTAAGGTAGAAGAATGAGGTAGAAATAATTTGGGGACCCTAACTTCCTCTATTCTAATTTATGGTGGAGGAAGGTGAAGTGGAGATGAACGAATGAATGAAACTTTATTTATGCTCTGTGGTAACCCAATAGAGCAAGTAAACTATGAAATTTAATGTTCTGCTCAAAAAACATAGTACACGCATTAGAAAAGGAAAAGTTAATTATCATAACAATGAATATTATAGTAATATTTATAGTTAGACATAAAGTATAATTTCACACATTTATTTATGAGTTTTTAAGTAACAAAATAATTTGACTTTAAACGATTGAAGAGGTGAAGAAGATTTGACATGGGAGGGTAGCACATTCCAAAACTTGGAAGCAGTGGTGAGGAAGGAATTGAAGTAGATATTGGTACGGGCTACGGGTACGGGAGATGGAAAGAGAAGTAGGGAGATACGGAAGGAAAATGGTGGTGGATAAAAGGTGTAGGTTTATCTTTTAACTGGCTTTCGATATAATAAATCTGAATCAGATATAGCGTGCACTCCGTATCAGTCATTAAAATAGGAACCACGTCAATTTGATACTGATGAAATGGATATTTTCGCTCAGCGGATGTGGTTGATTTTTTTGTTGTAATTTTTAGGGATAATATGAGAATGTTTTAAGTGTCTATAGGTGGAGGCTTCGGGGGAGATAGATGTGAGGGTGTGAGCGGGGAACCCTGAAGGCTAGCGGAAGGACAAAATACGCCTGGGAGGGCACACAAGAGGAATGCTTTCAACGGTCGAGATATCCTCCCCCTGGATGCCTGCGGCTCGGGACTTGATTCATCTGGTAATTTTCAATCGGGAATTTAATATACTCTCTGCTCTTCCTCTTCTTTTGAGGGAACCACCGTGATTTTAACGTGAAAACGTTAATTAAAACCAGCGTGCGTGTGCTAACGACTTTCCATTTCTGGCTGTCCATCGTGAAATCCATTTAATTTTAGATGATTGAAACTCTTTTATTTTAGCTTCAGTGTGAGTGCTTGGCAAATTGATAGAAAGGTATGATTTAAAAGGGATGAACAAGGCCGAAAAAATACCCTTAGTGGGCTACGGCACATCTGCAAGAGTATCGTAAACGAAAAATCCGAATCGTTGAACTGACCACTGTACTTACAGAGCTAGGTTCAATTCTTGTCCATCATGTTGAAGGAACCGAGGAAAAAAAAGGCTCGACCATGGTTTCGCTTCTGTATGGTAATGTGGAAATGTCCTTGTGGAGGCTTCCGCGGAGTATTCTCAATTGAATTGAAAAATAATTATTGTTCTAGGACAATGTCCTCTAAGAAAAAAACACTATTGACAATATAAACACTTCAAATATCAAACAGAAATCAATAAAACAAACAATTAGTCAAATAAACAACAATCTCGTTGTGCGATCCAGATCACATACATCGATTTAGTAATTTCCATCAAATTTAACAATAGCAATTATGAACGTAACATCTCAGTAGTATAGAAAATTCTATAAATTCATATCATAACCAATTCACAAGGAGGTAGGACTCATTATAAGATTTATACACCTTTTATTTTAACCATTTAATATTTTTAACCGCAATGGGCAGAGTATTCCAAAGATTCGAGGCTACAACCTGGAAATATTTTTGGAAATATGTAGTCCAATGAGAAGGATAGTAAATAAAGTTGGCATCCGATCTAGTTGTGATATTAGTGGCTTTAGGTATAGTTTTAAAGAGATTGAATAAATATTCAGGATTTTTAAAATGAAATAAGGCATAATGTAAGGCAGCAAGAAAACATATACGTCGTTTTTTAACAGTCAACCATCCGATATCATTAAGGTATGGTGTTATGTGCACATCTTTCCGGAGGTTGTAAATAAATCTAACACAGTAGTTTAGTGAGCGTTAATGTATAACATCGAGTCCGTCGGGAATGTAATTATTTCATCAGAAATATCTGATGTTTCGGGTATTCTGCCGCGAACGTCCATATTCTTGGGACAACAGTTTCACTGGCGTTGCAGTCGGCGTCTTCAGGTCTCGACCTTCAGTCTTCACTCAGCTAACAGCTTCATTCCTTAGTTAGTCTCTACTTCATAGTCTGCCTGATTCCATTTTTGGTCTTCCTTAGTAAGTATTATCATTCATTTATCCTTTCATTGTTGTTTTCAGTTGACTATTGTGTCGCAAAATGTGCCCAATAAGTATCTCCTTCTTCGCAGATTTTTCGGAAAACATCTTTTCTTTACAACTTCTCGCAGGACTTCATCATTGTTGATTTTTTCCGTCCATTTGATTTTCAACAATCGTCGATAACACCACATGTCCATTGTTTATAATTTATTTTGCACAGCAGCATTTACTGTCGAGGCTACACGACCGTATTAGAGAATACTCCAATGATACTACATATACATACCCATCACGCCATTCCCTTTCGAGGTTGTCACTGTCAAAGAACTTGCCGAAAAAATTAAAATGACTATTTGAACTCCTCTAATGATTTTTATAAAAACGACCCGGATTTAGAAGACCTGTATATGACATACAGTGTAGTTACCCGGGTCGTTAAAATAAAAATCATTAGTAGAGTTTTCGAAGTTATTATAATTTCCTTCGTGGCGGATAACTTCCACAAAATAAAGTCTGACATCGTTCCGTCCGTCAGCAAACTTAGCTATTGCTTTTGGGCCTAGGAAACTGGCTCTATTTCATTAATTTCCTCCATAACGCGGTTTAACGTTTGAGGCTTCGCTTTGTGGAACCACGAGATTGGAAATAAAACGTCGCTTTTTACAATCTACACACAAACTTTATTGACGGGCCACATACACTTTATTTTGTCCACGGTTTCGACATGTAAATGTCACTATCAAGGTTTTTATTATCAAATTCCTCCATAAGGCCCTATCCTTTCATACCTTCTGTTACACTCATGCATTGTTGCCCTCCTCTTATGAGTCAATTCTATCACCAAATATACTATTCTTTATAATACTTTTATCTTAGGATTTCCATTCGTCGTGACCGACTAATAGTACTTTAAGTGGTTCAATCTGTTACCATTTGCTGAGCTTATTACGAAAGCGTTCCTTTGTAAACCCGAAGTATTCTCACGTCTCTCTCGGTATTATCTTCGTCTGAAATATCAAGAGAAATATTGACCGTCCTCTGAGCGATAGGCTGTTAGCTTTGTGATACCTTGTCGACTTCCGGATTGAGAAAGATTAATGTATCTTCCGTTTTTCCTCTATTTTTTTTGGAGTAGACATATACCGTTCTGTATGAAAAATGGTCAACTTCTGAGAATGGTAAACTGTATTAGCGATAGGTTGGAATGGTCAAGGATCGTGCTTAGGTGAAGTTGTTTCAGGCTCTCTCAAACTCCAAATGCGCGAGAATATCCCCAATCTTCATGACTGGATCTTTCTTTTCCAAGGAAGATGGTAAGTGAATAATTGTGCTTTGATCTCAGAATATCTTGCAATTGTCTTTAAAAATGATCCCACTGGCGCATAGAATTTAGAAGGTCGTCATGAGTCCTCCACGCAGATGTAAATCTTAAGTGCGAGGTGTGTCCTCACAAGTGCATTAAACTGAAAGGAGTTGGTAAGTGGCGATTACAGTGTTTTCGTAGAGCTATTTTGATGGCATAGAGACGAATGGTTGGAAATTTTTCCCATAAATATCTTTTCCATTTGATGTTGCTACATGTTGATTTTTCATTTTCATTGTGAATTTCACACTATTTACTGAATGGTGAGATTTTAACAAAGTGATTTTACGAGAGATAATTTTAGCCTCCACTTCGATGTGTTAACCACTTGATGAAAGTTATTCCTATAATATTTTGTAAGATTTTGTTTAAAAAATTAAATTATTACCTTTTAAGTTAACCCTTTGGTACTCGAGTAACTTTTTGGAACGCTAGCTCTGAAAAACTCAGGCAATAATGAGTTAAGCAATAAATTGTGTAGTAACAAAATCGGAAAACTTAGCGTGATGAATACTTTTTAGCAAATGAAAATACCTTTTATGGGATCTGAAAACACAATCTTGGTATTTGCTCTCTTTTGCATCATTTGTGCACTGTTTGTTGTGGATACCGGATTTCTACTATAATAATCACCGATGTGTATAATTATGTATCTCAGTAACTTTCACATGAAAAATACACGTGAATATGAAATCTTCATTTGGCTGGAGACATTTATTTATTTGCAACATTAAATTAGAAATAGTTGTTTTATGTTATTGGGAAAGGAACTTATAGAAAGAAAATTCAATAAAGATTCTTATTTCTTGAATCGAATTTTGTATTCCGGTCGAAATTCCGAAATATTTGATAAAACATTTTACCGTATTTTAGTCGTCGTCACCATAACGACCATGCTCATTGTTTTGTCGAGATTCCGTGTATATCCAATAACTCAATGATTCTTTGCACTAAATCTATATATATAAAACAAAGTCGAAAATCGTGTTAGTTACACCATTTATAACTCGAGAACGGCTGTACCGATTTTAATGGTATTTGGTTTTTTGGATTCGTCTAAGCCCCTATTAGCAGAATAACCATTAAAAAATAGTAAAAGTTCACGGAAAAAATTAATCTTGATATTAGGGATATTATTTAGGAGTTGGTAACACTGCAACAATTGTCCAGTCGGTGCTAAGCCCAGCTCAAGTTGACACGTCACTACGTCACTGCCGTATTTGTAAACAAATCACAGACAGCAAGCAAACATTTAGGTTACCGGTCAATTTGTTTGCTTTCTTATTATTATGCCTCGACGCAGAAGATCTAATCTTTCCCAACAAACCCGTAATGCAATTAGGCTTCGGAACATTGTGAATGAATCCACCGAAGAAGAACGAGAAAACGCACGCGAAGAGCGCCGCGTTAGTATGGGCCGGCTTCGAGCTTTTCAAACCGAAGAGGAACGAGAGGAAACCCGTGAAACCCGTGGCCCGGTCGGCAATGAGAAGTTGTCGAGCTCAACGTATAGATCAACAGCGACATAATCTTCGGCGCGATGCCTCAAGTGTTAATTTGAATCGAGTAGCGTTTCTATACGATTGCACAATTGATTACAGCTCGCATCCTTTCGTTCGCATTGGTGAAATGGACGTTGTTTGTGAGCATTGTGGCGCATTAAAGTTTGCTGGAGAAACACCTGGATTGTGCTGCCTTACTGGCAAAGTGTAACTGCCATTATTGACTTCGTCACCTGAGCCATTACGTTCATTGCTTTTCGGTGAAACACCAGAATCACGATATTTTCTAGCGAACACTCAAAAATACAATGGCTGTTTTCAAATGACTTCATTTGGGGCTTACATTGTCCAAGAACCAGGATTTAATCCGACATTCAAGGTAATTTATGTTGAAGAGATACAATGTTCATTTTATTTAATAGATAAGTATTTTCAATAGATGACAATTTGCTCAAATGTAGTTTCAGTTATGGGTGAAAAATTTTAGGTCAGTGTATTTGTGTCCAAAATAAATAAGGCGTGCTATCATAAAAAAAGATAATAAATGAGTAATATTGATTTCGCTTTCGACAGATTCAAGACCAGATTCACCATCAAATTGGATCATTGCTACCTCTTGAAGATGCACAGCATAAATTCTTGCAAATATACTTCATTGGTAATATGGAGAAACAACTTGATTGACGTGAAGATATTTACCCAGCAATGAAAAGAGCAATTCTCCATGGTCTGCAGCAATTACTTCATGAGCATAATGCATTAGTTAGGCTGTTCAGAACGGCGTTGGAACGCATGCCACACGAAGACTACAAAGTCGTGATCAGAGCAGATAAACGACCAGCTGGAACACACGAACGAACATTTAACGCTCCAACATTAGACGAAGTTGCAATCCTGATTGTAGGTGAAAACGTGGAAACACGTGATATTGTGCTTACACGTCGTGATACTGGGCAGCTCAACAAACATGAGAGTTGCATTGCTGAACGATCCCTCTGCTGAAGATTTCTCCAAGCAATTGTTGACTATCGGTAATGGCCGTGTTCCTGTCGACGAATCGAGCGGATTGATTTCATTTCCTCAGAATTTTTGCAGTTTTGTTTCATCTAAAGATGAGTTCATCAACAAGGTGTTCCCGAACATGATTAATAACCACAAAAATCACAAATGGTTGAGCGAGCGAGCAATTTTGGCGGCTAAGAACAAAGATGTAGATGGCTTAAACTTCGTGATTCAGAATAAAATCGTTGGTGCTCTGCACTCATTCAAATCTATTGACTGTGTAACTAACGAAGACAAAGTCACCAACTATCCATCTGAATTTTTAAACTCCTTGGATGTGCCTGGCTTACCACCGCACAATTTACAGCTGAAGGTTGGCTCCGTGGTCATGATGCTTCGAAACCTAAACCAACCAAAACTATGCAATGGAACGCGTTTGGTGATAAAAAAAACTGATGATCAATGTGATTCACGTGACTATACTCAAAGGAAAATTCAAAGATGAGGAAGTTCACATCCCGAGGATTCCTATGATCCCAACCGATATGCCCTTTGAGTTTAAACGAATTCAATTTCCAATTCGTGTTGCATTCGCGATGACGATTAACAAATCACAAGGCCAATCGTTGAGTGTTTGTGGTCTGAATTTAGAAAACCCATGTTTTTCTCATGGTCAATTATATGTGGCATGTTCACGTGTTGGTAAACCATCGGCTTTATTTATTCTTGCGCCTGATAACAAGACAAAAAATGTTGTATATCAAAATGTTCTTGACTCAAGAGAATAAATTGATAGTATATATACGTTGAATAAAAAAAATGTCTTTCTGATAAGCCATTGTAACACTAATTTTTGTAGTTTTATAGAATTGTTACCCTTATTTTTTTTTAACAATCCAAATAAAATTAAAATCGGTACAACCGTTCTTGATTTATAAATGGTGTAACCAAACTGCCCATTGATTGTTGGGCGGTACGAAGTTCGCCGGGTCAGCTAGTAAGATATGAATTGTTTATTACAGTCAATGTAAATGATAATATTTTAAATGATGAATTGAAATTTTATTTTTGCTGTTAAATGGTAAAATATATAGCAAATTTCATATAAAAATTCGACGTAGTACGCAGTCACGCGCAGTGTTGATTTTTTTCCTTCCCGTTTTTATTCAACGGGTACCTTCACTAGTATCTTATATTTATCAAAGCAAGGAGGAAATAAAACTCTTGCATGTTTCCAGTAGGTATAATTTTTGCAGAAAATACAGAAATATACTGTGCATAAATATATTATGATTGGAGTAAGTCGTCTTGAATTTGAACCACAAGCTCGCATGGTGTCTATCAGACTCGAAAATATAGAAAAATTAAAATATTATTATATTGCTTCTGAGAATCCATCCAATAATATGAAAAACTGGGGTGGGGGTAGCTGAAATAGGTAGGTAGATGGATGTTGGGTGCTTTGAGCACAAAAATGAATATAAAATGACTGAACCAAACTGCGTAGAGTCCATTTGACGCACTGTGAGTGTTGAACGGTAATTGAATTATAATTCTACCTATTGGAAAATGGTTTTCCTGAAATATTGTTCAACGGCCAATACGGTCTTTGATATAAAAATGGCTGTATGAAAAAGCTATGACCGCCGCCTTTGACCTTGTAGTTCTTGAGCATCTTGTCTCTTTGATTAACAGCGCTTCTGAGGACGTGCTTCGCGTTTGGTAAGATTAACGTTAGCATGAAGTGCCACGAGGAGGATTTTATGATTCTTTTTACTCTTAAAAGTTTCAGTGGGGTAATTCTTGAATGTCATTGTTTGGTCTATCAGAGCGTGATTCTTCACTTGTCATCTTCCATCCTTTGGCGGTATTTGTTTTGAAACTGCTTCTACATCGTGGGCTGTCACCTTGTTGGGGAAATGTTTTTAATCCCTCCTCCGCATCAGATTTTCTTTGCCTCCTGTCATTCCGACAATGAGACCGTTCCAAGCCTTCTCGGAGAAGAAGAGAGAGAGAGCATTTTTTATGCCCGCAAAAAAATCCATTCCCTCTCTGCCTCTATCCTTTACGGAATGCCTGTCGAAAAGTTACCGATGTAGAATTATTATCCGCGTGGTCGTTGATATCGTCTGAAGAACTTCGTATTTTATGAATTACTCCTTGAGTGAGAAGAAATCTTGTCATTTTTGACTGTCCACTTAAGAAGGCTCGTTCACGCTTTTGACAGCTGTGACAGGTAACAGAAACCAACGAAGGTCGACTTCTAGGGACTTAGTGATTTTTTTTTCTGTTTCTCCTATTGTATTTTTCGCTCCGGGTCACGGTAGCATGGCAGGGAAATCAATTTTGAATAACCAGGCCATTGGCGAAACACCTGTTAAAATTGGACCTGGCAGGGTGGAAGGCGTTTCTTTTCGTGGCCTGTTTCTGTACGACATTGGGCGTTTCCCTGGTATTCAGCGGAGCATTTTGTCCCATTTTAAATACCTCACCAAATTTCACCAGTGTACAACCTTTGCCTTTCACCAGGAGTTAATAGTTATTCATAAGGAATATTTGTTTTTGGACTTCGACGATTAAAATCGTATACAAGGGCGTTTAATTAGAACTCAACATTGTCTTAAATTTCTCTTATTTATAGCCACTGGAGACCTATTACTTCGTCGTTGTTAGCTGATGTTACAGATATGTGAGAATTATTTTAAACTAGCTAAAGGTACCCGTTGAAACTAAACGGGTGTAAAAAATACTGAAATTATTATATGCAAAAGCCACAAAACCTGCAGAACACTGAGCGGTCTTCTTTGAGTCGTCTTCTGAGTGAATGGACTTAATCGCTTTCCTTGTGTATGTACATACATATATTTGCATTCAATGACTTATTTCATTCTGCTAGCAAAAAATGAAACCACTGCACCGAACCCAATGATTGGCATGGACCAACAGGGGGGCCTTCGGGGGCTCTGAGGGCTTTTTAATATAGCCTATATATTTCCCACAGATATATTTTCTATCTACATGCCAAATTTCAGCTCAATCGGTCCATTACTTTTGCGTGATGGAGAAAAAGACAGACAGACACCAATACATTTTCATGTATCTATTGGTAAGGATTATTTATTCAACATCGTAGAACGCGATTATTACAGAATACAAATTATGTCTAGACAAACATCAAAATCCGATTAACAAAACAAAGAAAAAAATAGCTATAGAAAGAGATCGTGAATAATTTTTCTTGTAGTATTTGATCGGCGAAATCAAATCTAATACTTATGTTTATTTTTAAAAATCTTAACACCGCGTTTTAGAAACTGCATTCACCGATACAGCTTTGTAAGCATGCATGAGATAAGCATGTAAATATGCATTGAATTTATCGATTGCCCACCTAAGCAAGCCATCCTTGGGACTCTGGGTCCTTCTTATACAGATTATCTCTCTACGTGCTATCATGGGCCTGCAGGAAAACCTAAATGGCAGAGGCGTGAATATCCTTTGAAAATCAAATCTCTGGTTGTCAAGGAAATATAGCATTGTTGATTTCGGAGAAACACGTGAGATTATTCACCAAAAAACATGATTTTCAGACAATTACGGAACGTAAAAGAAAATCCATTGGAAGAATTATAAACTTCATTTATTCAGCAATCAGATAAAAAAATTTCAGCCCTCTATCTTGAGTAAAAGTACTTTTAAAAAGCAAAAAATAAACCCACTGCACCGAACCCAATTATTAGCATGGACCACCAGAGGGGCCTTTGGGGGGCGTTAGGGGATCGATAGGGCCTAGCTTTTAGTATAGCCTATATTACCCACAGATATATTTTCTATCTACATGCCAAATTTCAGCTCAATCGGTCCAGTAGTTTTTGCGTGATTGAGGAGCAAACATCCAAACATACAAACTTTCACATTTAAAGTATTAGTAGGATTATAGTAGGATTAGATAAACATATATATATATATGAATTTTATCAGACGGAGAGTAGACCAATCACTCGAAGCAAGGCCTTTGGGAGATAAGTTATGGAAGCAATAGTTCCTGATACCCGAGTTTAGTTAATGAGGTCCACAACTTTATGAGACTCAAATATCGATATAATATCTAAATGGTTGTGCAACAGCCATTATCACGCTAACGTATTAGTTATGACTTTTGTGGCTGATATTGCCGATCATTAGTCTTAAGCTGGCATCGTGAAATATCAAACGTCATATTTTCGATAATAGATTGACCTCGCGGAGGAACATGAGAACTTATTGCCGGTTGCACAAACAGTTAGTGATGGAATCGATAGTTAAAGGACCCATAACGTAATGGAACTCACTATATAATTTGGGTTGCATGAAATATCGCTTTCATGTCTTATATGCCATTACTTCGATTTTTGTCCATTCTTGTGCCTCTGACTGAAGTCCATGGAGTATGTTACTTATGTGCAGTGTAAATAGTTATTATGAGTAAATTAACTTGTTAATCGTCGCATGATAATTCTTCTATCAATTAATTACTGTTTAAAAAATAAAAAGTGTAGAAAAGTACTAAATTTTATTACAATGAAAATTAAATACTCAATTACTCATTCATACGGTTCATTGAAAATCCGTCATCTTTGTTACATATGGTGCTTTTAAGTTAACTTCGTTGTTACTATTATCAGGTCCAATTAGTTATGTGACCAATAAGTTTACCGAATGTTTCTGCTACGCATATTTAATAAATACCTTGACCTATTAACCCTGTTGGGTGCTCATGTATATTGTTCTGGATTCGACAATTAATAAATGTTCTTTTACTTAATGGATTGCCGCCCAAAATGCTGCGAATTAACCCCGTCATTTTAAAACAGTTGAAAAGCGCTTAATGCAACGTTCAGTTTGTGAGAGGAGTCCAACAATGAGACGTGAGTTACTCGGATTGTAGATGTTCATTTTGGCGCCCTGCTGAAAATAGAATATACGTGGTACAGGCCATACCACACATACACTTGCATACATTTTGCAGTCATCGTTATACATTCATTTCCCGTAGATTGACTCGGACGCCTCACGTTCACAAACCTTTTAGAGATACACTTCTCGACTCTTGTTGTTTTTCCCTCTGTGATAATTTTTCACCCAGACGGGCCTTAATGGGATTACCGTCTCTCGTTGCCATTATCTGTTTCCGCGTGCCACCGTATTTATACTGAGTTGGTCCTGGCGCTCCAAATCCCTAAAGTCGGTAAGTGGGCTTAGGAGCCCCAGGGCCCGTCGCAGACTCGGCTGTACGGTAGGTAACCTTGTGGGTTGTGGTTTGGGGAAAAGTACACATCCGTGTGGTATCCTATTAGCCGCTGCATGGCAATGGGACAAGGTGTGCCAGGACGTCAACCCTCAGTGATAAAATTTTTGGAACCTTTCGTTTTATGAAATACATAGTATCCTAAAAGGAAAATACATTAAAATAGGTAAAAATACGGATAAATAGAGAACATTTTTCTTGATAGGTCCCTAAAACGTGAAATTTTTTGGGCATAGAATAAGGTAAATCTTTTCTGGAGGAAAATTCAACTGTTTTATTGACTCTGGCCAAATTTTTATACATATTTTTTTTTGCTTTTTGCTGCCTTGTGTCATTTGAAATAGACTTTTAAAATTAATAAAAAGTACTTATTTCAGATTATTCTGTAAAAGGGATTATGAATTAACTTTGTGTTCCAGCTTAACTGAACACATCAGATAATGATGGATATTTCGCGTCTGTAATGGAGTTTTTTCAATTATTTTAGGCTATAATTGCATTAGAAATGGGATGGAGTCCCTTCACATTCCGAAAATATGTACGGTAGAAAATTAACGTGGATTACCGACTTCCTCTCTTACCTTTCCGAGAATCTCCGAGGAAAAATGACAAAATTAAATGCTTACGTTCCTGGAAATATTTTTTCTTTCTCCAATTTTATTTCATTATCCTCTTTCATGTTCCGTTGGAGATGTTCTTTCTGCCAGAACACCGATTTGATTGGATTTTCGTTCAATTAAGGGCCACCGTCCAGTCGCGTAGATTTGCTGAACATGTTTTTGGAGCTCCGGATTTCCGTCGTGGCCGTCGACTCTATCCGTGTGGCGTTAAAGGCTCCTTATTGGTCGCCGCCGGCGAGGAGGAAATCCAAATGTACATTGGGAGCCACTCAATGCAATTAGAGAGCGTTTATTTTAACTCCGTCTCTGTAGATTTAGCTTTAAATTCCACTCGTTCCCTCTTAGGGATTGCCAGCGAAACAGAAATGTTATTAGTTGAAGCTTCTGATTAGAAGTTGATTTTTCTGAGGCAATCTCAAATGTTCTAGAAAAACGGATACATAAGATTCATCGTATGATACATCGGATGCATGAATCGATCATTAATGCCAACTTTTCTTCATGCCATTATCAATGACATTCGGCTGAAAGAGTTGATGATTATTCTATCAGAGTACCTACCACCCACATTTAGTTCACTTCGATGTTTTCCTCACTTCGATAGTTCATCTTTGATTGTCTTTTGATGCCAACTATCGATGGTTCCCTTTCGATAATCATTCATAGTACAAGTCTGTTGCATTTATTTACCTTCTCAAAATTAAAGGTGTCAAGTGAACCACGTTTTGAAGTTACGAATTATGGAGACCTACTCTTTAACTTATATACTCATCGCGCTCTAGTTGCGATCGTATCGCAAGTAAAAAAATGGCACCTACTCCGGTATTCGAACCAGACCCATTGCATAATAATACAGTACTTTGAGTGAAGTAGTTCCGGTGGCGAGGCCTCAGTAAATGGCCTCGACGGTCCTTAGGGCTTCACGCTGCTCATGATGTGATGCGAGTGCTGTCGCGGACGAGAAGCGGAATTTCGGGGCATGAACCAACTTGCTAGTACTAACAATAAGACCAATAACCAAACAATGGACCGAGATTTTCAAGAATATAATATGAAAATAAATAAGAAGACCAAAATCATAATATGTTGAAGAAAGAAGCTGAAGACAGAAGTGACACTAAGAGGAGAGAAATTAGAGCAAGTGGATTTCTTCACTTACCTCGGCAGTACTATCATGTGGGACGGAAAATGTACAACGAGCATCAAGCGTAGAATAGACCAAGCTAAGAAAGCGTTCATCATGTAAAGGCAACTACCTTGTTCAAAAGAAGGTAGGACAACGAACAAGGGAACAGTATGTTAATGGTTTGGATGTTCTCTTTAAGGTCGCTGGAGTGGTAATCGTGATTCATTGAGTCCGCATTTTAATAGTTTTTCAAGCAAACCGAAAAAAATACTAGGACCACATTTCATTTAAGTACATCGGTTTTCGATGGTGGTACTCACCAAACGTGTAATGATGCGGTGCGTGGATTTATATGGAACGGAAACATGGACCTTTGGAAAATCAGACAATAAATCATAAGAAAAATCTGAAACCTGGTGTTGAATAAGGATGCTGAAGATCAAATGAACGGATAAAATAAGAAATGAAGAAGTTTACAGAAGGTGAGAAAAAGAAGAAAGGACAATATGGAATATTATATAGAAAAGATGAACCAGATGGATTGAGCACACTCTGAGGCATAGTGGGTTTGTGAAGAATATAATTGAAGGAAAAATAGAGGGAAAAGTCTAAAGAGGAAGGCCAAGGGATAAACAAATAGATCAAATAAGGAAGGAAGTGCAAATGAAAACTACCAGTAAGGGAACTAGCATTGTTACCAGTAGATACTAGTAGTAGATAGGGAAGAATGGAGGACTGCAGTCAACCAATCTTAGGATTGAACGACCAATGATGATGAACAATAAGGCTCATCGCGACCCGCCGTACTCTTTTGAAATTCAGATCGATCTCTTACTTATCAGTGTGACATGCCCAACCTACAATATTCATTCATGTGATCCATTTCAGACATACACCATACTGCTATTGAACGTTAAGTGGGAAGGCCGTGTGAGTCACGTGAGCTTCGATTCGAAAATTGTTTTCGGTGATTCATTCATCGCGGTGGAACACGGAGCCACTCAGTCGCTCCGAAAGCATTTCGCTTTCGTATTCGTATCGATTTATTTATTCGTGCAGACTGCCACGATTCCAACTCGCTGCCCTATCAGCAGTTCATGCGTGCGAGATCCATTGTTCCTATGCTTCTGTTGTACTGGCCATCTTTTTCACCAGGGTCCTGCGCAATCCTGGGTTTAGTGAAAGTGAAAACCACATCAGTGACAGGTGCTATTGGTACGGAGGCTTCCGCGGTGATTAATTGGAAAAGTATTTTCCGGGTTAAGGCCGCGTTGGTCCATTTGGGCGGACGACAGTTTCGGGCGCATTCCAGCTCCCGTCTTCAGGTCCAACTGATCTGCAGAGCATCATTTTCTTCTATATATATATATCTAGTCAGGTGCGCGCTGATATGTTCGGTTTGAATCCCATTGTTGGAAAAGCCGTTTGAAAGATGCAGGGAGAGGATAACCGTCTTCCCTGTTGAAGTTCTTTTCGTGGTTCACTATTTCTATTGCCTCCCTTATCAGCCGAGGGAAATATTTATTTTCTCTGGCAATGATTTTGGATTCCTGGAATTTAATCACGTGTCCGGGTTCTGACCATGCATGCTCTGCAACCGCGGAAAGGCGAAAATTTTTCTTTTCGGTTGCCTTACGATGTTCTTCTATTCTGATTTTTAGGGATCTAGATGTTTGACCGATGTAAGATTTACCACAGGTACACGACACTTCATACACTCCTTCGTATATGTCACATGGGTGACGATCTTTTTCGCTCCGAAGGAGGTCAGAGGTCTTCTTAACGCTTTTAAATCTCGTCAAGACGTCGTGTTTGGCGAGAACTCTTGCGATCCTCTCGGAAGTTCCTGCGACGTATGGTAAGATAGCATGTGCCTTTGCCTTCTGATGGTCTTCTCTTTCAGTCTCCAAGGTCGCATGACGTTTCTCTTCTTCCTTACGCGCGATTTTTCGAATTAATTCTCGATTATAGCCATTCCCTTGGAGTGCGGCGAGGAGGTGTTGTTTTTCTTTCGCGAGCGAATCGGCATCCGAGATGGCATATGCCCTGTGATATAAAGTTTTGATAACTGATGCTTTTTGGCCAGGATGATGGTGGGATTTGGCATTTAAATAGCGGTCAGTATGCGTTTTCTTACGATAAACTGAATGTCCTAACGTGCCATTAGCTTTCTTTGTGACGAGAACGTCTAGGAAGGGGAGCCGATTATTTTCCTCCATTTCCATTGTGAATTGAATGGAAGTATTATGGCTGTTGAGATGTTCTAGGAATTTATTCAATTCATCAGTCCCGTGAGGCCATATGACGAAGGTGTCGTCGACATATCTCACAAAGAGTTTTGGTTTTAGATGGAAAGAATCCAGGGCTTTGCGTTCAAAGTCTTCCATGTAAAGATCGGCGATGACTGGGGATAAAGGAGATCCCATGGATGCCCCTTCAGATTGCTCGTATAATTTTCCATTCCAAGAGAAATAGCAATTATTGAGACAAAATTCTACCATTTTAGGAATATCCTTTGGAAGACCTTTTTTCGTTAGAGTCTTAATGATGTCGATTGCCTCTTTAACGGGTATTTTTGTAAATAAGGACACCACGTCGAAACTGACAAGAAGATCATTTTCCGAAATCTTGGCTTCCTGTATAATTTCGATGAAATGGGAGGAGTTCTTTACGTAGGTGGTAGTTAGGCCTGAAAATGGTCGTAGGCTATGGGCTAGATACTTTGCTAGCTTATGCGTGGGTGAATCAATGGCACTTACAATGGGCCGGAGTGGTATCCCATCCTTATGAATTTTTGGCAAACCGTACAGTCGTGGAGGTTTAGGAGCGGTCTGGAGTAGTGGGCGTCGCTCCTCTTCAGGTATTGATGAATGTTTCAGGAGTTCCTTGATGTTTTTCTGGATTTTTGCCGTAGGATCCGACTTCAGTTCTTTGTAGGTTGGGTCGTCCAGCAAACTGTGAATCTTCTTTCTGTAGTCTTCCTTCGAGATGATTACAGTTGCGTTTCCTTTGTCTGCCGGCAATACTATTAAATCCTCGCTTTTTCTGAGTTCGCTGATGGCTAGTCTCTCTGCCCTTGTCAAATTAGGTTTTGGAGGTGCCGCTTTCCGTATGATGTGGCTCAATTCCTCCCTAATTTCGTCTGCCTCTGGTTTTCGTAGCTTGCGCAGAGCATTTTCTACCCCAGTGATTATTTCCTCCTTTGGAATATTCCTTGGTGCTATAGCGAAGTTTAGTCCTTTGGATAGGACTGAGGTTGTAGCTTCACTCAGATTCACCTGGGTTAGATTTATAACCACTCGTTCTATTTTATTGGAAGTGGATTCCGGTGAAGGATGTTGCTTTTTAGCCAAATTTTCAAATTTCTTCAATTGCTTCTCTTTCGCTGCTGTAAAGGCATTGAAGGACGATATGAAGGTAATTCTCTCCAATGTCTCCCAATCCTCCGGCATCAAGGTGCTGCTTAATTCCAAGTGAAGTTGGTAGAGTTCCGTCGAACAGTAGTGGAGAGCTCTGCGTGTGTTCTGAACTCGTTCTCTGAGCAGAGCAGAACTCGCCCGGTGGAGAATCCTCTTCGCTTTCTTAGACTTGATCGGATGTTTAATGTTGAGAAATGATGGTATCGTTTCTGAGTCTCTGCATCTCTCGAGAAAAGCCAAAGAAGACAGAAGTTTAAATTTCTTCTTCCTTAGTTTCTCAAATCTTCTACTACTCTTGAAAATTTCCTCCCCGTAGAGGTGAATGAAATTGGTACGGAGGCTTCCGCGGTGATTAATTGGAAAAGTATTTTCCGGGTTAAGGCCGCGTTGGTCCATTTGGGCGGACGACAGTTTCGGGCGCATTCCAGCTCCCGTCTTCAGGTCCAACTGATCTGCAGAGCATCATTTTCTTCTATATATATATATCTAGTCAGGTGCGCGCTGATATGTTCGGTTTGAATCCCATTGTTGGAAAAGCCGTTTGAAAGATGCAGGGAGAGGATAACCGTCTTCCCTGTTGAAGTTCTTTTCGTGGTTCACTATTTCTATTGCCTCCCTTATCAGCCGAGGGAAATATTTATTTTCTCTGGCAATGATTTTGGATTCCTGGAATTTAATCACGTGTCCGGGTTCTGACCATGCATGCTCTGCAACCGCGGAAAGGCGAAAATTTTTCTTTTCGGTTGCCTTACGATGTTCTTCTATTCTGATTTTTAGGGATCTAGATGTTTGACCGATGTAAGATTTACCACAGGTACACGACACTTCATACACTCCTTCGTATATGTCACATGGGTGACGATCTTTTTCGCTCCGAAGGAGGTCAGAGGTCTTCTTAACGCTTTTAAATCTCGTCAAGACGTCGTGTTTGGCGAGAACTCTTGCGATCCTCTCGGAAGTTCCTGCGACGTATGGTAAGATAGCATGTGCCTTTGCCTTCTGATGGTCTTCTCTTTCAGTCTCCAAGGTCGCATGACGTTTCTCTTCTTCCTTACGCGCGATTTTTCGAATTAATTCTCGATTATAGCCATTCCCTTGGAGTGCGGCGAGGAGGTGTTGTTTTTCTTTCGCGAGCGAATCGGCATCCGAGATGGCATATGCCCTGTGATATAAAGTTTTGATAACTGATGCTTTTTGGCCAGGATGATGGTGGGATTTGGCATTTAAATAGCGGTCAGTATGCGTTTTCTTACGATAAACTGAATGTCCTAACGTGCCATTAGCTTTCTTTGTGACGAGAACGTCTAGGAAGGGGAGCCGATTATTTTCCTCCATTTCCATTGTGAATTGAATGGAAGTATTATGGCTGTTGAGATGTTCTAGGAATTTATTCAATTCATCAGTCCCGTGAGGCCATATGACGAAGGTGTCGTCGACATATCTCACAAAGAGTTTTGGTTTTAGATGGAAAGAATCCAGGGCTTTGCGTTCAAAGTCTTCCATGTAAAGATCGGCGATGACTGGGGATAAAGGAGATCCCATGGATGCCCCTTCAGATTGCTCGTATAATTTTCCATTCCAAGAGAAATAGCAATTATTGAGACAAAATTCTACCATTTTAGGAATATCCTTTGGAAGACCTTTTTTCGTTAGAGTCTTAATGATGTCGATTGCCTCTTTAACGGGTATTTTTGTAAATAAGGACACCACGTCGAAACTGACAAGAAGATCATTTTCCGAAATCTTGGCTTCCTGTATAATTTCGATGAAATGGGAGGAGTTCTTTACGTAGGTGGTAGTTAGGCCTGAAAATGGTCGTAGGCTATGGGCTAGATACTTTGCTAGCTTATGCGTGGGTGAATCAATGGCACTTACAATGGGCCGGAGTGGTATCCCATCCTTATGAATTTTTGGCAAACCGTACAGTCGTGGAGGTTTAGGAGCGGTCTGGAGTAGTGGGCGTCGCTCCTCTTCAGGTATTGATGAATGTTTCAGGAGTTCCTTGATGTTTTTCTGGATTTTTGCCGTAGGATCCGACTTCAGTTCTTTGTAGGTTGGGTCGTCCAGCAAACTGTGAATCTTCTTTCTGTAGTCTTCCTTCGAGATGATTACAGTTGCGTTTCCTTTGTCTGCCGGCAATACTATTAAATCCTCGCTTTTTCTGAGTTCGCTGATGGCTAGTCTCTCTGCCCTTGTCAAATTAGGTTTTGGAGGTGCCGCTTTCCGTATGATGTGGCTCAATTCCTCCCTAATTTCGTCTGCCTCTGGTTTTCGTAGCTTGCGCAGAGCATTTTCTACCCCAGTGATTATTTCCTCCTTTGGAATATTCCTTGGTGCTATAGCGAAGTTTAGTCCTTTGGATAGGACTGAGGTTGTAGCTTCACTCAGATTCACCTGGGTTAGATTTATAACCACTCGTTCTATTTTATTGGAAGTGGATTCCGGTGAAGGATGTTGCTTTTTAGCCAAATTTTCAAATTTCTTCAATTGCTTCTCTTTCGCTGCTGTAAAGGCATTGAAGGACGATATGAAGGTAATTCTCTCCAATGTCTCCCAATCCTCCGGCATCAAGGTGCTGCTTAATTCCAAGTGAAGTTGGTAGAGTTCCGTCGAACAGTAGTGGAGAGCTCTGCGTGTGTTCTGAACTCGTTCTCTGAGCAGAGCAGAACTCGCCCGGTGGAGAATCCTCTTCGATTTGAAAATTTGAAAATTTGGCTAAAAAGCAACATCCTTCACCGGAATCCACTTCCAATAAAATAGAACGAGTGGTTATAAATCTAACCCAGGTGAATCTGAGTGAAGCTACAACCTCAGTCCTATCCAAAGGACTAAACTTCGCTATAGCACCAAGGAATATTCCAAAGGAGGAAATAATCACTGGGGTAGAAAATGCTCTGCGCAAGCTACGAAAACCAGAGGCAGACGAAATTAGGGAGGAATTGAGCCACATCATACGGAAAGCGGCACCTCCAAAACCTAATTTGACAAGGGCAGAGAGACTAGCCATCAGCGAACTCAGAAAAAGCGAGGATTTAATAGTATTGCCGGCAGACAAAGGAAACGCAACTGTAATCATCTCGAAGGAAGACTACAGAAAGAAGATTCACAGTTTGCTGGACGACCCAACCTACAAAGAACTGAAGTCGGATCCTACGGCAAAAATCCAGAAAAACATCAAGGAACTCCTGAAACATTCATCAATACCTGAAGAGGAGCGACGCCCACTACTCCAGACCGCTCCTAAACCTCCACGACTGTACGGTTTGCCAAAAATTCATAAGGATGGGATACCACTCCGGCCCATTGTAAGTGCCATTGATTCACCCACGCATAAGCTAGCAAAGTATCTAGCCCATAGCCTACGACCATTTTCAGGCCTAACTACCACCTACGTAAAGAACTCCTCCCATTTCATCGAAATTATACAGGAAGCCAAGATTTCGGAAAATGATCTTCTTGTCAGTTTCGACGTGGTGTCCTTATTTACAAAAATACCCGTTAAAGAGGCAATCGACATCATTAAGACTCTAACGAAAAAAGGTCTTCCAAAGGATATTCCTAAAATGGTAGAATTTTGTCTCAATAATTGCTATTTCTCTTGGAATGGAAAATTATACGAGCAATCTGAAGGGGCATCCATGGGATCTCCTTTATCCCCAGTCATCGCCGATCTTTACATGGAAGACTTTGAACGCAAAGCCCTGGATTCTTTCCATCTAAAACCAAAACTCTTTGTGAGATATGTCGACGACACCTTCGTCATATGGCCTCACGGGACTGATGAATTGAATAAATTCCTAGAACATCTCAACAGCCATAATACTTCCATTCAATTCACAATGGAAATGGAGGAAAATAATCGGCTCCCCTTCCTAGACGTTCTCGTCACAAAGAAAGCTAATGGCACGTTAGGACATTCAGTTTATCGTAAGAAAACGCATACTGACCGCTATTTAAATGCCAAATCCCACCATCATCCTGGCCAAAAAGCATCAGTTATCAAAACTTTATATCACAGGGCATATGCCATCTCGGATGCCGATTCGCTCGCGAAAGAAAAACAACACCTCCTCGCCGCACTCCAAGGGAATGGCTATAATCGAGAATTAATTCGAAAAATCGCGCGTAAGGAAGAAGAGAAACGTCATGCGACCTTGGAGACTGAAAGAGAAGACCATCAGAAGGCAAAGGCACATGCTATCTTACCATACGTCGCAGGAACTTCCGAGAGGATCGCAAGAGTTCTCGCCAAACACGACGTCTTGACGAGATTTAAAAGCGTTAAGAAGACCTCTGACCTCCTTCGGAGCGAAAAAGATCGTCACCCATGTGACATATACGAAGGAGTGTATGAAGTGTCGTGTACCTGTGGTAAATCTTACATCGGTCAAACATCTAGATCCCTAAAAATCAGAATAGAAGAACATCGTAAGGCAACCGAAAAGAAAAATTTTCGCCTTTCCGCGGTTGCAGAGCATGCATGGTCAGAACCCGGACACGTGATTAAATTCCAGGAATCCAAAATCATTGCCAGAGAAAATAAATATTTCCCTCGGCTGATAAGGGAGGCAATAGAAATAGTGAACCACGAAAAGAACTTCAACAGGGAAGACGGTTATCCTCTCCCTGCATCTTTCAAACGGCTTTTCCAACAATGGGATTCAAACCGAACATATCAGCGCGCACCTGACTAGATATATATATATAGAAGAAAATGATGCTCTGCAGATCAGTTGGACCTGAAGACGGGAGCTGGAATGCGCCCGAAACTGTCGTCCGCCCAAATGGACCAACGCGGCCTTAACCCGGAAAATACTTTTCCGACAGGTGCTATTATTTCTTCAGAGCATTAGACGAACGCGGTAGTAGGTTTGGATGGTCTCTATTAAGGTCGCTGGAGTGGTAATCGTGAGTCATTGAGTCCACATTTTAATAATTTTTCAAGCAAGTCGAAAAAAGTACTAGGACCACATTTCATTTAAGTACATCTGTTTTCGGTGGTGGTACTCACCAAACGTGCAATGATGGATATTATGCAAGAATTGTATTTTACATTTCTTGCCTTAAGGTGATTTGAGCGAATATTTCCCTAATCATAATGGAGACTATGTTAGAATTTTATTTTTTAATTGTAGCGTCTGAAAGAAGTATGAGATGAATATTGTAATATTAATGGTGCAAAATATAGTGATATATGTCAAACATTCTCATTAATTATATAATTATATCCACAAGTCTCTAACTTGACTAATTTTTTCACGTCGTACGGTGACGTACGTCGAACGCCTTCACAACTGATGGTTTTTTTACGTTTCTGTAGAAATTCCTGTGGTGAGTAATAGATTATATCTTATAAATAGTTGAGAAAACATACAAGCTACACAACTTTAGTTTTTTGACGAAATGTAGGTGATAGTAGTTCCTAATTTTTTCAATATTTTCCCTCAGGAGCGAACGGCCGTAACCTATCCCATGTAAAACAACTTATATTTTTAGGCAATTTCCTCATAAAATTGTTCGTAAAGGGGTTAATATTTTAATGTAATTGGAAAGATGAGTTTTTTTTCTTTAAAATGAGGCCAAATTCATCAAATTCTAGGTGAAGTGTTATCTCACTTAAACTTCCTTCATTAAATCATTCTTATGACTTTGTTTTTCGGTACGGTATTTGAAATTTAGGCGAAAATTATATTTTAGTAAGTTTATTTTTTAATCTTTTACTCGGCGCGAGACCTCAATATTTGTTAGCAGACAAATAACATGAAATATATTACTTGGCGTTTAGAAGAAAATCTGAAATGATATTCAATTGAATTATGACGACATATGTGTGATGTGACATGAGGCTACGTGTTAAAATAGCATTGAATTGCTGAGGAACTAAATCGGTTAACTGCAATTTTTTTCACTTCCATCTACAGATATCACTAATAATAACACGTATGCAAAGTTTCACGCTGTTCTGTTGGTACTTAGACAAAAATCGCTCCAACCACCGTAAGGCGCATAAAACCTATCCGAACGCTACGTTTTTTTCCGGCAATCCGGCATGCTTCCAGTCCTTCCCGTATTTCTTTATTCAGTTACTATTATATTATATCCCTCTCATCATCCCTTCGGAATGAAAATCTTTTTCTAAACTCTTTCTCGCTTACTCCCTGAAGTTATGGCGTCCGCGGTGAATCCTGCGGTCAATGACTTGAGTCTCGCCAGGGTTGGTTTTCCATCTCCCTGGGCATTGCTATATATGTTAAATTATCTAATGATTAAAATGTAAGGAAGGACCACTTAGCCCTAATATCGCACAATGAATACGCCATTAATATTTTCACAGCCTTCAGAATTCCGTTGAATCTAGTAAACTGCTCCATCCAACTATTCTGCCTTCTCTTTATTGATGCTAGTTAACTCTTTTCTTCTTAAACTATTCCTACCTCTTCTATGTTTGTTTTCCCATCCATTTCACCAATTATCACTATCCATCGACCTTATTATCTTCGACGTTCTCTTAACCCTAATCTCAAACACTCGTTCTTCAGTATCACCCTCACTCTATTATGCTGGTTTATCTTCCTCATAAATTCAAACTTATCACCATTATTTTCTTTACATCTCTAGCACTGTTCGGAGTTGTTTGCGAAATGAATAGTCATATTTGACATTGATGAAAAGGTCTGATTCTGAAAATAAAATCATAGTTATTTGCGCTACTTTGACCTTCAGTCTTGTCACTCAAGGTTGAAAAGGTTCGCCTTGAGAGTACATTTTATGAATGTATACGTTTTAGGTGAATACTAATAGAAAGTAGGGCGAGATACAGACGAAGACTGTCGCGCCTAATGGAAAGAATCACGCAAAGGCACGCTTCAATTTTAAAAGCTTTTATTATTGGCGATGGGCACGTAATGTTTCCCCTAATCCGAGCAGACAACGCTTTACAATTATCGCATCGCCAAAGCCAAAGTCTTTGTGGTATATTTACAATGTAAAATATAAATTACTCTCGCCATTGGTGTTCATCTACTCTTAAATTTTGAATAATCGACCATGGTTTTAATTTTTTTAATAAAACAATTTTAATTTGGATACTCCTCCTATTCCTCGTCACTTTTATCTCAGAATATTGCAGTGCCTTCAAACTTGTTCCAACCTTTTTTTCCCATCTTCGGCGAGACCTTAGCTGTTTCTTCGCCAGGTTATTGCCGTGTATGGCCACGCCCACCATTTTTCTTCGCCGGACTGCCTTTATATTTTGTGTACTCTCACATCAACTCATCCAACGCCCTCTCATCTCAACTTAACTCCCAAGTGTGATTTCCCCCCCAAAAGAAAGGTATATAGACTCCAGGCGTAGGCTGAATATAATTAATGCAAGAAATTCCTCTCTTTTATTTGCGATGATTTAGCATTTTTCAGGCATCATAATTAGATATTTTTACGAAAAATTATTCTTTATATTCGAGCCAACCTGCGTTACTTTGCAATTTTTTCCCGAATCTTTTGAATTTCTCGGTATTTCAATGCTTACAGCTCCTTCCAACAGTTTGCAGTACTCATAACTATTGTCTATAATATTAGTTAAGTCTTATTCATACCTATTTTCTCCATAGTGGCTTTAAGCCTAAGATGAACTCAAGGTAATTTAGATGCTCGAAAAAAGGCCAAGTCTCTTAATACAGTGAAGATAGAAGCAACTTACATTGGGTAGCTTTGATCTTCCACTTTTGTTTTAGGAGAGTTAGAATTGTATAATTAGGTTCTTCAACTGCTGAAGTTGTATTGCATTTTCTAAATTCCAGTGTCTTGGCTATGAGACCTATCGAACTCTTACAGGGGCCGACAAAAACTATTAAAGATTTATGGATTCCTATGAGAAACCCATAAAAAGTTGTACTGGACTGAAGCACCAAACATTTTCTAATTGACTGCTATATGACTCATAATAAATTTCAATCAGACCTACAGGAAATTTTGATAGGTTGGATGAGGGATACGAAACTGCAACCTTGCCAGCCTCGAGCCAGTGGTTCACTATTCTAGTGTCTCTGTGTGGTCAAGGTATCAATATTGGTTTAAATCCTCAAAACATGAAAAAGTCACAAAATAATAATTTACTCTGCTAAGTGCGGTCTTTACTGCAGAGAAACAATGTGGTTTCACGCTAAAAAGTAATTTTACGACAAATCTTGCGGCAAATGAGGAAAATTTCCATGATAAAATCGTGAGACACCCGGTAGAATTGAAAACAATAACGGGACATGGACATTGCATTATATTTGCTGGTAAAGTGGAGTTAGCATTTTTTAGATTTCATTCTTGTAAAAAAATGTTTCTCGCAACAATGCTCTTTGAGCATGATACCTATTTGGCCGTGAATTCCATTTCCAGCGCTGGAAACAGGCCAAAGTAGGAGACATATCTTTTTAATGAAACTGAAGTAGCCGAGTATTTTTTTTCTTTTCCTCTGCCGGCAACAGTCGAGGCTCTACCGCAAAAACTCCATCTGAGCAATCGATCTTTTTCCGGACGTCCTCCTTGCGGAAATTCCCGAGTGAGCAGACTCACGCTTTGGTCCGTTAAGGGCTGTTGGACCGATCGGGATCCTTCTCAGTAGGATTTACTAATCTCTTTATCCGAAGATATTTGTTTATTTCGGCCTCAAGTTGATAGATAATCAATTGTTGTCACCCTCTCTCTCTCACGAAGGGCCGATTCTGCAACTATTACTTTTAAATTTGATCAAGCGAAACGTACCCCATTGTTGCTATATTTGTTCGGTGCTTCGGAATAGGGTCGTATTACCAGAGGCGGCGATTAGATGATTTGGCAACGTAACTTGCGTTTTTCACACGTAACGAGCCGGTCTGCAAGTAATGGGATCGGGGTCGCTTTTATTCTGCTGTGAAGTTGCGGGTTGTTGGCATGGTCCATCATTTGTACTCGGGTGGAAGGTCTGTTCAAAATTAAGGTCTTGAGAAAGTAAATATTTAGGACGTATTGGGCTTTTTCTAAAGCTAAATTTTTAAAAGATAACTAAGTGCCAACCAACTATGACTTAGTGACAAATTAGCGTACTCCCGTTTAAGTGCTCATGAAAAACTGCGAGAGGTAGAATCATATGGTTTCTTGGTATCAAACAAGGCTTGATTAAGATTTCAATCAGCTGGCATTACGTCTTAAGCATCAAATATGTCTTACCTTGAGGTAGTTTGAGCGAGATATTACCTCCATTTAGAATTGGACCTCATTTTAAAGAAAAAAAATTCCCATCTTTCCAATGTTATCAAAATATCAATCCCTTGCCGAACTACTTTTCGGGCTGTTTGCCTAAAAATATAAGCTGTTTTACATTTCGCTTTGCGCTCCAGAGGGTCAATATTGAAAAAAAATAGGAATTTATAACCTATATTTCGTCCAAAATACTAATTTATTAAAAAGAAGAGGAAGTTTTGATGCAGGAATGACGTCGGACATTGAAAAAAGTGTTGTCGTACGTTTTCTTAAATATTGAAAGAAATAAATATTGTACTTTCTGCTAATGCTTTTTGCAAAATCCAAAAGAAAATTTCGATTGTGAAGGCGTTTTCAGCGTATGGTGTAAAAAGTATGGGTCAAGATAAATCCTTAAATACCTATGTATATGTTATTTGCTGAGAATTTCAGCCATATTAAAGCAAAGTTTTGTTTAATTAATATTGAAATATTTACCCATTGGTTCTTACAGATACTTCAGTTTAAAAGTAAATTCGATAATTCGAATATGGTCTCCATTGTGAATAGTTAAACATCCATTTCAAACTAATTTAAGTTTGCTCTACGTCATTGGCTACTATCCGTACGACCAGCGCACACTTTTTTGTATTTCATATTTCCTACGTATTTCCTCTCAGCGTCCTCCTCGATGTTCCTATGAGTTTAATCTCTTGCGGTAAGGTAATAATATTGTTGCCCTCCTCCGCTAGTTCCTAGCTTTTCTCACGTCCCCTTAAGCCACCAACCACATACCCGTAGGGGCCATTCAATATTTCGCGAGACGATTTTATACCACCATTATAGACGCACCGTCAGGGTATGCTGAGAATACGCCAGGTGATATTGTTAGATATTGCAAGTGCTCACCGCGTAAAATGTAAGTTTGGATTTTATCTATCCCTGGAAGTTGGGATTTAACACCCAAATGCCCCAACGGCATGCCAGTATTTAAGGTATAAGTAAACCTTACCTCAGAAATAACACCTTTTTGTTTCATTTTTCAGTACAATAACTAAGTATATACCTAAATACGATTTTTAAAACTTTTTCTTAAGGAAAATTACGAGTATCTCACAGTTCTAAAACTACACGTATTCACACGACGATTATTAAAATAGTGATACTAGCACGATCTCACGTATAAAGAAAATATTACCATCTGGAACCCATAATCCCATTCGTAAGGCAATAGTATGAAGGGCAACGGCCTGCCACGATGGAAACACCGGTTCCCGATCAATCACCGAAGTTAAGCATCGTTGCGCTCGGCTCGAGTTTGGAGGGGTGATCCTCCGATTCGTCCGAGTGCTGTTGCCCCTGTCTGGACTTGGCAGACAATATGTGCAAAGTGGCCTTAGCCCTCGAAGGGCGTTAAAAAAAATACTACTACTAATTCTATGAAGAGCCACGCCGTTATCCTCCTTCTTTCCCTTTCAAGTCTTAAGTAGTACTACATGGCCCCCTATACGTTACGCGTACCACAGGTTGAGAACCGCTCCTTTACGCTAATTTCAAATTCAATCGAGTACTTTTCTTTATTTCTTTTAGTCGACCCCAAAGTTAGAAGGTGGACGCCCACATTATGTCGACAGTTCGTGCGGATATCACGCAAAGTCAAAAGAGGGTGTTGGGGAAGTGTGTATTTGTTCTTTGGTTAATTGGTCTTTTTGACGGGTGTTGGGATCCGTTCACGGATGGTATGCTCGCGGCAAACGGAAGTAAGCGGTGTGTCGGCGGCGAGAGAGAGAGAAGAGGAGGGAGTCTGCGAAATTCGCAACGCAAGCGGGTTGCCCATAGCGACGCCTAAGAAACTTTATTGATCGACGGTAGCGGAAAGTTGGTGTGGCGCCGGTGTGGGGCCGTGGGTGTGGGGCGTAAGGGGGGAGGGAGGGGGGTGGGAGGTTGGTGGGGGGCGGAGGGAGGGAAGAGGTGGGTTTTTGTCGGTTGGGGAGAGAGGTATGTAAGAGAAGGATAGAGGAAGGAGAGAGAGGAGAGGGGGGGGGGTGAGAACAAGAAGGGATTCAGATAAATCGGGAGTTGGAGGGGAAGGTAGGGATGTGGAGTTGGAAAGTGGGGGAAGGTGGGGGATGGATACAGACCGATCATTCCCCTTTCCTTGTTGGTCTCCCCCCTCCCCCCAGCCTTTGCCTCCAACCCACCCCCTCCAAACCTGATGTACACGTGGAGTACATGCCTCTCTTCAGTGACCTTCCCTCTCTCGCTCCAAACCCCCCTTACCTACCTCGACCAGTAGTCCTTCGTGTCCCTTTGCTCTCGAAAGATGAGAACTGCTGTGCACCTTCGTGTATTTACGCACTACCCTGCCAACCACCCTAGAGGGGCGTGTGACAGGGGGTGTCAGGAAACCAGGCATGAAACGTGAAGGAAAGAGGGAACATCTTCATAATGCCCTGCAAGCCACCACATCATAGGTTTGTGGCAGGGAGTGAGTTTTCACCAACATGGACTAAACCATACCGTAATAAGATTTATACAACTACGACTATTTATGCATTAGTAAGACCTGCAAATTCTTGTCAAGACACTACTTTGTAGGAAGGTATGCTGTTTATGTTAGAGAAACAATTTATATTAGTGTATTTAGTAAGCTACATAAATGTATAAAAATACAAGAGTTGTATAGGAAAAATGCTAGAGATTCTGTTTATGCTACCTATTAGATTTAGAAACAGGCATTAGGGAGCAAATCAGCTAATTAGCTACACTAACTATCGAAAAACCTAGTCGGAAATCACATTGACACCTATTAAAATCTTGGAAGGATAGGAAGAAGGAGAGGAAAAATGTGAGGTTTGTGTTAAAGAGTGCTTTAGTGTCTTACTATGCTTTGGTTTTAGTCCCTAATGGTTGGTGGGAATAAGGAATTATTGAATTTGTGAGTTCGATAGTGTTTCTCTTTTATTTTGTCGCTTCTATCAACACTAGAGATATATTGTGGGGTTAAAATAATGTCCCCCGTGTCATACATATACCTATCCTGGAAATAATTGGCAATTTATAGGAAGTATCGTGAAGAGATTATATAATATAGTGGCCTAATTTGGTTGAACAGATTAGATATTTTCACCCCATTGTATGAATTTTTTTCTTTGCTAAAGTTGTAATCAAATTTGTTTAACTCCTCTCTCAGAGTCATCTGGGGATCTATCAAACACTACAGCAGTGCTTATAGCTTTGTTAAAGCGGGTCTTAAGGAAGGTTTAATGACGTTTGTCCAGAGTTTTCGTTAAAATAAAACCTATGGTGTAATTTGAGGAATCATGGATCGTTAGTCCTAGGATCTATATTCTTCGGAGAAAGATAAACCTATGACATGCTAGCTTGAAGGTGAATTTAAACTTTGTGGCGTGGACGAATATCAATGGCGAGTCTTCAGTTTGGTCACGGTTAAGTAGTACCTCCTAAATCTGGGCTTAACGCTATGCGGCTGTTAAGGTTTATCCCCCCAATTCATTGCAGGCGTCGCAACTGAGGCGTCTTGTTTTTAATGTTGTGAAAGGTGCCAAAATAAGGGTTTCCAGTACTAATCTGAAGGTTATGTGAAACATTTCTGTATTTAATTTTAGGTAAATCCTAGGGAATTTTGCGTTGAACTGCTGCTTACAATCACACTCGCAGGGACTCTCGTAGAATGGTGGAGTATTGCAATACATACGTTTGAAGATCGTTTGAAATATTTCATAATCATTAAGGACTCTTCGATATTTTTGAAGGTATTATTGCATTGCATTGCAAAAAGTGAGTTTACTTCCTTTTTCTTAGTGCCAGTGGTTCCAATCGAAATTGTAAAATTAGTAAAAAATCTTTCGTGTAATAAGTCCCCCGGACATGATGGTCTAAATACTAAAATGTTGAAATTAGTCATTGGTGATGTTGCTCCGGTGTTCGCTCACGTTTGTAACTTAAGTATGTTTTATCAATGGCGTATTTCCGAGCCCTTTAAAGAAAGCCGTTGTTATACCATTGCACAAAAAAGGGGACAGACTGCAAATCACGAATTACCGACCGATATCTCTTTTGTCAGTGTTTGCAAAAATTATAGAGAAACTTGTTAAAAGCCACCTACTGAAATTCCTAGATAAAACCAATTTTTTTTAGCGAAAACCAGTTTGGATTTAGACATGGATTAGGAACTGAAGATGCTCTAGAGAAGCATATGACAGAAGTATACAAGTCAGTCAATTCAAGCATGCGGACTATTGGGTTATATCTAGATATAACTAAAGCATTTGATACACTCTCGCACAAAGTATTAATAATGAAACTTGAGCAAGCCGGAATACGTGGAATATCACTAAAGTGGTTCGAAAGTAATTTGTCAACGAGAGCACGTTGTGTGAAACTAATAATAATTGTTTTAGTGAATATGTAACTATTGAGACAGGAGTTCCACAGGGCTCTGTTCTAGGACCTATTCTGTTTTTTATTTACGTAAACGATTTGTGTGAAAATAAATTCAATGGTAAACTAACAGCTTTTGCTGATGACATAGCGCTGTGCTAAGCAGCACCTAATTGGAATGGTGCTGAAACATTTGTTAAAGAGGATCTATGTTTCTTAGAAAAATGGTTTGATTTCAATGGGTTAGAGTTAAGTGATAAGACGAAGTTTATGTACTATGGAATCTGTATTACACGTAAATTTAATGGTAAATTGGTATTTCATACTATAAATTGTTTTAATTGTGCTTGTAACTATCCAGATGTTGAGAGAGCGAATGAAATGAAATATTTGGGAGTAATTTTGGATAGTAATCTACGCTGGGATAAACATTTAATTACTATAAACAAATGCCTTAGAAGTGCCTTGTCCAAATTTTACTTCTTACAAAACAAATGTCCTCTTCAGGTCAAAAAAACCATTTATCATGCTCTTGTTCATTCCAAAATCTCTTATGGTATAATCTGCTGGGGCAGTGAATACATGAACACATTTAACTGTGCACTCGTCTTGCAAAAAAAATAATTCGTGTAATATCGTCCAAAAATTCTTATGAACACTCCTTTCCGTTGTTTGTGGCCCTCAAATTGTTGCCACTAAGGCATTTGTATTTATTTTCGGTCTTAAAATTGTTTTATGCCAGAAGTGGCAATATGCCGAGTGCATCGATAATGTAAATATAATGTAAGGAATGAGTCAAACATTGTAACAAACAGACCAAGATTAACTTTATATAAACGTTGCTTTCTCTAATGGGGTCAAAGATATTTAATATACTTCCCGTTGAATAAAAAAAGTTAAATTATCAAAAAAAAGTCTAAACTTGCCAAAGACTGGCTTTTTTCCTAAGAAAATATTGAACATTTATTTTGATGGTATTTTCATTGTAACAATACTTATGTAACCGTTACTGCGTTTATTTTTATGGCATACATTTATTGTAATTTGATGGTGGCTCAATTCTGGTCTTATGACCTTGGAGACCACGTAAAGCTCCCGCTCTTTTGTTGTTACCAGTTTGTGCAAATAATTTTTTTTGGGAGTAAATAAATTATAATTATAATTAAATTAAATATCTCACCTGTAACTAGTTAAGGCATGTGAGCGACATTTATGGGCTAAGTATCCAAGGGGGCCCACTCCATATTTCCAATTATTAACCAACGACTATATAGGATGGCTAGAGTTATATATTTTGTAGGGCAAGAGAGAACCAAGTCCGAAGTTCGAATATTTGCCTCTTCATGGCAGCAGCCCTCGAGAGCGCTGAGTACAACTGATTAACGGGAGGTATATTTTCCTCAAGACTCACTTCGATGAACTTTGCCCACTTTATAACTTATATAACTTAGCTAGAAAGAAACTACTTTCGTTAATGTCACTTGGAAGCGAGGTAATTAGGAACCGGGGAGGTGAACATTTTATATACATCCGTTCTCTCGGAAAGTTGTTAAAGATTTAGAAAATAGGACTACTGGAAATAAAATTGGAAGTTGAAGAGAATCCGCTCTTTCAATCAAAACGTTAAATTATCAGACTGTCACAAGGCCGATACGAAATGGCAACGCATGGAAACCAACTTGTTTGCGCATCTCAAGAGGAGTTGAAATATCGGGAAAATATGTGTACACGTGGAGTGCGTATGTACTTGCCTCTTCATATCGGCCGTCTACCGTCGCCTCCTCTCTTATTTGACCAGTGGTCCTTCCTGTCCTGTCCCCTCTCCCCTAATCCCTCCCCATTCAAGACGAAGCGAACGGCTGACCGACGATCATTTCGTCCCCCGGTCACATCCTTCCTTCCCTTCTCCTCGATTCGGTCGTACGTTCTACCCGGTAACTTACGAGTCTCCCCTCCTTTACTTTGTCTTTACTTGTTTTTTGCTGGAAAACGAGCATTATCTTCCGCCTCCATGCTGACCGTCCGTATCCATTTTCCTCAGGAGTTTTTAGTACCGTCCAGCTCTTTGAAACGACTGGAGCGTGAGGATGGAGTAGTCCAAACGTCTCCCCATTCTCTGCCGATAAGAGTACAATATTTGCACGAGTACCTGTATTCAATCGTTTTGAACAACACAGTATGTTAAACGTATCCTGTTTTAGAAGAAAATGGTGCATTTTATTCATGGATCCAAATCGTAGTTTAAATATATTGTCTCGCAATGTACATCCTCAGTTGCGACATAATGTACGTAATCTTTAAATTTGATGAATCCATTTCATGAACATCAGGTGTTTTAAAATAGTGATTAAAGGTAGGTTTATGTAGGCGTATGATTATTTTTAATTGCGCCATTCCTCGCTGAATTTCCTAATTTTAGATTTATGCTTGCGCAAATTATTGCTTCAGCGCAGCATACTTCATACCTCCTTTACGTCGTATTTGTATACCCCCATATCATAGTATTTTACTGCATTCTCTTCGTCGTTTGCCAGGAATGTGTCTTCGAATCACGTCTTTCAACATCCCATTACCTTAATTACCTACTCCCGACTATTCTCTCCAATACTGATTTCCATGAATATCCATTAGCAACTTCCTTTCATCCATTCCCGTGTATAGCACTTCTTCATTTTTCTTCTGGACATCAGTCAATCTCATGAAAGTATATTACTTGAGTGCATGGCTGTTTGGTGTGCTATCATATGTGATGCTGAAATATTTCAAGATGCATGTCCGTATCCGTGTAAGGTGATCTCAACACTGAATGTGTCCACGTATTTATGGCATATTTGTTGCTCTCTGTTTTTGCAATTTAGTTATAACTAAGATATAATTAAATTTCTTTAAAATTTATTTGTATTAATTGGCGGAGAAGGTTGAGTTTAAGCGTATGATCCTTCTACACACATAGTTAGAAGTATCGGGGTTTATACTCAACAAGATACTGTTTTCTAAAAAGAAATTTACTTTACTTAGATATTGAAGCTAATATTTTTTTCTTGATTTCAGGTAAGTTAACCAGATGCTACTCTCCGTCTATCGGTGCTGTTTGTACTTCAAGTTTGATAATTGCATTTTTGGAAATCGTGAGTACCAAGCGTTGCAATTTGCTCCTTTTTTAACATCTGGGTGAAACGCTCCAGTCATAAAAGGAGAAAGTTGAGACCCTCTTCCTAGGAGTTTTATTTGCAAACATTAGGGAAAAGAGAAGGTAGAAAGGACTTAAGAAACAATCAGATACCAGTAAATAGTTATTTTTTGGAAAGTTTTTTAAATATAATAAATAAGAATTTAAGTTGAGGTCTGTCCGAAAACCCGCCAATTAATTGATGTAATACCAATTGGTGGTGGTGGGTGCGTAGACCTGACTTCGCAGTTCAAGTCATTCCTCCCCAACATTAACTGCTGAATAATACCCTGCAAGCCAACCCAAGGGTGTGTGGGGGGAAGTGATTTTTCACCAACACGCACAACACTATATCCTAAAAACATTATTGAAACTACTTCTTTTAATGCTTAGTAAAAAGCCGCAAATATGTCTGGAGGTAAATTTTCAACATTCACTACATTATATACTACCAATGTAATAGGAGCTATGAATGTAATTATATTTTTCATATACATCGATGTTAAGATGTACTAGAGTCATACAGGAAGCACGTGTGAGACGTGTGGAGTAGATTGAGATACAGGAATGAAAGAGCCAATTGAATAATTAGCTTCACTACCTATCGAAAAACCTCATTCAAAAAGTCCCAATGGCAGCTATTATAGTCCCATATTTTTCGGGGAAAATTAATTTTTTAACCCTTCATTTTTTGCAGTCTATTTCACAATGTTTTCTCTAATTCTCTAATTTTCCGTAGAATAACGCGTTTCATAAAATGTTTTCGACACTTTCTGCTGACTAGTGTTGTATTTTCTCGAAAGCTCAAAGATCCCGGTAGTTTTCGTTTTCCTTCTGAATATTGCGTCCCTTTTGTCCAAGGCCTGTTTTCATTTAAGTACCCTGAAGGGGATTACGCCATTTCCCTCGAATATTTTACTCTCTAGGCACTCCTTAATTCATTACTTGCATTCGAATCCTACTCCTCATTTATACATCCATTTTTCTTTGCCTTCTTTGAATTTAATCCTCCTCTCGCACCCCTCCACTTCCATTTTTAATCCTTTACATCCCCTTAATATCTTCCTATCTATCATTTTCCATGTATACATGCATTCCTGGTTCCTCATACGAAAGTGTAAGCGAATGATATGCAGCGGTGCTGTTTCGATCGCGACGTGAATTGGTTAAATTTTTTCTCGTTAAAAAAAACAAATCTCTATAAAGGTATAAAACAATACCCTGTAGCTATAAAAACTCAGCAACCGATGAAATGAAACTCGAAGTGCCTAACAGTCTGATAACTGAAATTTGATTGCTTCACATACTAGGTGGAACAATTTTTATAAGGCTTTTTTCACTTTTATTATCCCATACTAATCCTCGTTAGTTCAGATTTAGTGGTAAATTTGATATTTTTTATGAATGAAAAACAGAGACAATTATAGAATAAGAAGGATTTTCTTTAAGGAAGGATAATAGGAGTACAATGCCTCGCAGCAATTAGTAAACTAAAAAAATTGTTTTTTTAGAAGTTTAACGCAAAATATCTACTAATAATGAAATTTTAAGTGCTCAATGTAATGTTGAAGGAGTGGGCGTATCAATTTTCCGTGGTTCGTCTTCGGGAAGGCTTATTTTTGCCATAAACGTATAATTGCTGTTTGCCTTAAGTAAAGAGGGATACCTAATTCAAGATACATTATTATTGAGCTTTGAATCTTATTTTAAATCATAGCGCTCTGTAAATCAGTGTTTCCCTGAGAGATATGCTTCTCATGAGCTGTTTCATGTGAATGTAAGCATGAATAGACATTCAAATCGGATATACAGTCACGGTGTTCCCAGAGCATGTCAATCATGAATTAATGTCGAAAAGCTGGTTGTGAGTCCAATACGGAATTTTCGTGTCAAATTTATGTCTGCTTAGTATTTCCAGGCATTTCTCTCGAAGGCTCCAGAGGCTCCAAAAGTCATAAATCCGTCCCCCTACCTCATAGCACACATCGGTTGTCATCCTCGAGAAGCCATCGAATTCGTTCCCCACTTATGAATGCAATTTTGTCGCATTACGCGACATCTCAACGTGGTTTTCTTGTATTAACGGGAAATGTGATGCATTGTACATAGAATATCGTTTACGACTGTACTTTTCATTACGCGGCAATATTAAAATTTAACTTTTTTCGAGAAAATATCATACTTTTTTAAATATGCCCGTTATTTTGCTTGTGTACACTTCTCTTTGGGGCCGCGGAATAAGAGAAGCTAATAAATATAGCAACAAGCGTTGTTCACGTCGGGATGGAATCCGTAAGCTTTATTACTATACGTTTTAATAGCCATTTCGCGACGATATTAAAATTTGATTTTTTCTAGTAAATATCTTCTTATTTAATATTCTCATTATTTTGTTTATGACACGTACACTTCGCCTTGGGTCCGCGGAAAAAGAGATACTAATAAATATAGTAACGCGTGTTGTTCACATTGGTTTGAAATCCATAAGCTTACTAATGAAAATTAATAGTAAAAAAGGGATAATCGGGTAATTTAAATTAATTGAATGCGAAGAAACATTAGGGAATGTCTGAGGCGTTACTTCATGGAATCGTTTTTAGTCAAACATGAAAAATAAGAAAACAAGGAAAGCATTCCTCACTTTTAATTCCTAATAAGCATCTATAGCTTCGGCACTGTGTGCGTGTATATAAATGGGTTGAAAATGGTACAAGGTGCCGATACCATGTTAATACTCGTACTACTAATACAAGGTAGAACCAAAATGAGTCTGATTTGCGCATGACGTCATCCGGATTACACGAGCTGCAGACCTCAACATTTAGCATAGGAATAATGAATGATAGCTCCTATAATTTGGTTTTTATCCAAGAAAGAATGGAGTCAAGTAGATATTTACAATTTTAAGTACTGATATTTGATCGGTTATAATAAGTAGATGTGTAAACTTGACAGTGACAGGATTTACTTCGTAGAAGTTATTTATGTTTGTATTCATGATTAAGTAAAATACTAAGTACCTTTCTGCAAATTTGTATTTCCACGACACGTTTTACCGACCAACAGCATCGTCAGGTTCAAAAGTAAATACTTGACAATGCCTTCGGTGAAACGGGGATCTGTGAAACGCGTCGTACAAATAAAATTGTGTAAAAAAGTACTAAGTATTTTACTTAATCATGAATGCAAATAGTAGACTTATAGTTTGAGCAAACAATCATCTTTACAGCCAAAATAACCATAGCACCAATTTGTTTACAAATGGAAGTTGAAAATATTACTGTTTTCAACGTTAAAGTTGTCTCCGGTAAACCTCGACTTGCTTCGCCGTTGTAGATGTATAAGTGAGATATCTAAAAAGAAAATTGTCTTGCCTCATATATTTTCTCGCATTGCTGTTGTATCCAAATACCATACAAATACACAATGCACTCCGTACCTAAGTAGCACTTGATGTAATCTAAAATACGTCACAGCGGTTGGCCAAAGCGATATATCGGATTGCCTACGATGCTCAACGACCTACCTCGTACAAGGAGTACCATGGCCGATACCATGTTCGATTATTAGAAATTAAAAGTGTTTTCCTAGTTTCTTATTCACTATGTGTGAAAATACATTTAATTCCTATTACCTATTCTTGTTTCCTCGCATAGCCTTTATAGCCTACCCCTATCCCGCAAAAAACTCCAGTAGTGATAGCCAATTATATTTTACATGCCTCTTTTTATGTTTCCTTTGTATTGGATTTTCTATTATTATGAAAAAGGGACGCAATGGCTTCTATCTTTGAGATTGATCCGTAAACTTTTATTTTCACCTGGGACCTTAGGTTTCTTTCTTTGCTAATGTGATAACGTTAATGGTATATAAAAATACTTTCAGGAAAAAATATTAGTTTCACTGAGTGTTAATGTTTTAGTGAATTTATTTTGCTCTGGTCATCAAATTAATGATATTTAACTGGTGTGAATTGGTAAAAATTCGCAATATCTCTCCATTTGAGTTGTGTCTAGCGTTTGTTGTTGAAAAACTAGCCTAGAGGCTAAGCAAATAATCAGGATTTATTATTACGATAAAAGTTAACGATTTATGGCTTTACGGAGGTGGTCGTGTGGTATTGCTTATGAATGTTATGGCATAATCCACTACCCAGGCGCATTGGTGAGCACTTGGGAAAATTCTGGTTGATGGAGAATCAGGAGACAATGGCAATGAATTGGAGTGCACAGTCGTGTACGTGGGACATCTGGCGGCGTCGTAGGAAAAAGAAAAAGCATTACTTCAATTTCCGAAAGGGTGAGAAGTTACGATTGGAACCATTATTTTATGGAATAAACAGTCTTATTTTACGAATGCCCCATAAAACCTCGTACGTATAGGCATAAACTCATTCGGGGGCTCTTCACATTTTATGGGTCTCCTTTGCAGTCGCGATGCCCGTCACCCGTTTCATAACAACCCCCCTCCTTGACTTCACGATGTCGAATTGCGAAGTGCCGCTGCTCACTACCTTTGGTTCCGTATTTGTCTGTTCCTTTCTTGCCTTTTTTGGGCCTGTCTCGTTTGAGGCTTTTGGGCAGCACATTTATTTTTTACCAGCTGACATCCCGTCAAAAATGACAGATAAAATACCCAGTCGTGCAAACGTTATCAGTGTACACTTTATTTATATATATTTTGTGTAGGTTATTTCAATGTAAATCACCTAATATCTGAAGGCCGTTGTTAATATTTGCAATATATAAACATATGTTTTATAGTGCAACATGTTGTACGTAGTTGCTAAGCAAGTTTAACATGGGGCTTTGAGTTTGAGTTGAGGCGTGTTAATTGTTTTCAATTCACAATTTATCTGGTTCGAAAATGGAACTTCGAGGATTTTTCCAGATACGTGTGATGCTATATGTAAAAATGGCAACAAAACCATCTAAATCGGTTCAGCCGTTCTATCCATCATTGCATCGCCCCCCATCCAACCCCTCGCCGGACATAGATTTTATATTATAGGACGATTTATATTATAGATAGGACATTATTAGTATAGATAACACCGTTAAGGCTAAAACTGATGATCTCAGGCCTGACCTCGTGGAAATTATGGATATCCATTATGAGAAAACCACCTTTGTTAATTCCACAAACTTGTGGAAGTTTGTGGAATTAACAAAGGTGGTTTTCTCATCATGGATACCGTTAAGGCTGTTTTACTCGACATGTAGATTAGCAATGAAATCTGCGCCATAAACCCAGAATCGAATTGGGAGCTTAATTCCAATTTGATGCCTCGGAGCAAGTGTTTAATCTTCCAATCACTGCGAAGTGCACAAATGATGAGGTGCGCAGTCTCGCGCACGGGTGCCAAATTATGCACCAAAAAGGGTGAAATGCGCCATAAAAAAAATCATTTGACGTGATCGGATTCGAATCCCGATCTCTCAATTGCCCGTGAGGTGTTTTGGCCAGTTACACCACCAAACCATCATATTTCAAGGTGTATTTCAGAGTGACCACGTACCATATAGTTTGCGAATTTTGCTGTGATTGGAAAATTGTCAGAGTGAGTCATCCCAAAGCGATGTTGTTGGGTTTATCCCGTGCGACATTGGCTTACCACGCACGACCTCGTCACCTGTGCTAACATGTGGCCAAATGTTAGATCGCATAATCCTCCACTGAAATTCGCCTAGGGTTAAGATGGTTATGTGTTATTCCTGGCTAACGCTCGTGACCGGGAATTGGGAGATCCGGGTTCGAATCGTGGTCAAGTAAAATGATTTTTCATGGTGAATTTCACCCGATTTGGTGTGTGTTTATTCGATGCTAATTACAGTGCTTAGTGGCGCTCTCCGGGCTTTTAATGAACAATGCAATCTAAATAAATTGTGCCCTATTCTATTGGCATATGTACTGAAATTCGCCTAGGGTTGTGCTAAAAATGTAAATTCGCCCCACTGTGCTAAAAATGTAAACAACCTCCGGTAAACCAGTTGTGCAATTTTCAAGGGCACATTTTCTCAATGCTAGTTCCCATAATTCCTCCGAAGAGTATGTTGTTAAGTTTCCAGCTTCACCACCGACATTCTCTCGAAATACTCGGCTCTCCTTCTTGTATATGATTGATGTTTTGATCCAAGAATCGGAGGGAAAATTAATATATTACGTACGTACTTCTGTTTTCTGTCCGAATAATCGAATTTAATTTTTCCATCTAATATGATAGCACCCTCCTCTACACGTACATTTTTAAGCTTACCTACTGAACTTAGTTCGATTTTCAGCACTGAAGTAAGCATCGTGTGGAAGGATTTATGCTAATTGATTTTCGCTTGTCTTTGCAATCGAGGGTTACCATCTACTGGTTGCATAACATTTAGCTACAACACGACTGGTTTGTAGATATCAATCGTATTTTTTTAAATTTCAGTTTTACTCATACAAGATTTACAAGGTTCTCCTTATCTCTCATCACAAGGTGCTTCCTCCGTATTATTAACTCACCATACTCCATTGAAATTTAAAATAACACCATGTTAAGTATATTTAAGGGATGAAGCTAAATCTATGGATCTAATAAATGCAAGTACCACTCGACTAATCACGACGATATCTCTGGAATCACCGGACGCACTGCAATGGCATTTGCCACGCAACTGCGTCTTAGGTCCTAAATGTCCACTAACGTATTTTATAGGATGATAACTATTGGGATTTATTTTTCAATATAGAATTGGTGATGCGGGTATTGCCCAGGAAAATTTACAGGGGCTTACACTTTCATGGGTGTTATAATATGCATATAGAACCTCTTCACTTTTTTGGCAAAAATCACTCACTTTCTCACTTTTCTGTATCAAAAAGTGAGTAGAAGCCTTGCAGAGGAGACATCATAGTACCAGTCTCGCTCCAATAAAGTCGAATTGTTGTTATTATCAGCTGAGGTGGTGGGGCCTCAGGATCTGAAATGTTGTCGGAGAATCCACGGAAATGGTGCAGGGAGAAATGGCAGCCACCCTCCGTGAAATTTCGAATTCGCATGCCTCACTTCTTTTTTCCTTCTCCCCCTCTCCTTATACTCCGTGGCAGTCGGCTTCGATTTCGATGGCGTCTCGTTTGACGTCGGCCCTCAAGCGTTCCGAAGATTTCATCCTTCCACTCCCCTTTCTCCTCACTTCCGATGCTCCCTCTACTTTTGCGCCACCTTTAAGAGAAGTTCTTCTGAGCTTGGCTTTATTGGAAAAAGGGGGAAAATGGGAAAAATGGGGCGGGGTTGGTTTGGACCTCGATCGGCTGGAACTCCTTTTGCCTCTGAAGGGGGATTAAAAAACTTTTTTTCGTCTTTCATTACTTTTCTCGCGCCGAAGCCACTAAAATCATTTGTCAACCTTCTCCCCCTTACCTGACTTTCTCATCCCCTTCCCAATTTTCTGGTCGCCGAACTTTATAGTTGGGGTTAGCGGCAGCTTGAAGAAGACTTTTTGTTGCTTCCCGTTTTCTTAATTTCTCTCTCACACGCATTATATATATTTTTTCCTTTATCCATCTTCTTTTGTAATTGCTCCCTTCTCTCCATCCATTTCTCGTTTTTACGGTTTTGTGCTCGCTCGCTTTTCTCATTCTTCGTCCTCACTTTTTCCCGAGTTTCCAGTCACCAAACATTTCCATCGGTCCGCCCCGTTAAATCCCCTCTCCTCTACTTAGTATGTTTTTCGTCTCGTTGAATATTTCATTTTATCGCTCTTGTTAACTTGGTCTCCGTCTTTTTTTATTTTTGCTACCTGCGAGTTCTCTTCCTTGTCCCCTTGAGTCTTTCGGATTAAGTCTTACACACCATCTCCATACGCCTTCGCCCCCGACATACATTTTTAAAATTTTGATTATATTCATTTCGGTTTAGATACTTATGGCTAAAAATATTCTTCCAGCGTATTATTCGTAAGACAGCCTTCCGGTTTATGTGGGTTTAGATGGAAGTGAGTAAAAATCCAGAGGATGTTTACATGTACATGGCCCTAATCTACCTATAATATTTATTTCTTCATCTCAGCATACGTCTTACCCTTCTTCATCCTGTCCATAGAACCTATAATCTTCCTTCCCCTTCCCCGCTTTCCCAACATTCTCCCCTCTATCACAGCCTTTAGCAACCATTCGCCTCTCATTTACTCCCCTGACCACCTGCTTTGCCTCTTTTCATTCTCATTTAGAAGTTTTATTTCCCTTTCAACCATACCAAGCACTTCCTTGTTTGTCTTCCTTTCCGTCCACCGCACCTTCTCCATTCTCCTCCACACCCAAGTCTCAAACGCCTGCAGCCTATTCTCTTTCAACATAGTCCACGTTTCTGCCCGATTATCGCTACACTCCATATTCAACTCTTCACAAGCCTCTTATTTATAGCCTTAGAGCTCCGCATATATTAATCTTAAAGTTTTCTTTTTTAGCTATGACTCCACTAAAAAAACGATGTCCTTTGCTTTCAGATCACTTCAGACCATGCGCTTTTGGCGTTTATTTACATGGGTTTATTTACATAAACATGGCAATATTTTCAACCGTGTTGGATAGGTAATGATATTCGCTAACTCTTTGTTTGCTCCTCAGCTATCTCTTTGAGAGATATAACCTAAATAACCTCCTCGAGTTACGTAGAGGAAAATATTGAATCAGTTTATCAGCAGGTTGAGCCTTTAATGTTTTTCTCCTTTATTTGAGCGACATAGAATGTTAGGATTAATTCCACTTCGTTTCTCGTGAACTTTCTCTCTCTCCGTCCCTGTCCCAGTCGCATTCTCTGCATCGTCCCCTCGAATTTTCTAATGAAACATATTTCCGCCTGTTTAGTCAGTCCTCTTCCTCTTGTGGATAAGTTTTTCTATCTCTCCGCATACTGTTCCTGCGATATCCCTTGAGCGTTGAGGTCTTTGAACTGAAAGCCGGAAGCAAAGGAAACAGCTTCCGTAAAGCTTTTATTTATATGGCCTGTGTAAATAATGGAAACTTAAGAAAATAAGGTAATGCGATGATTAAATAAAACTTTCTGACGTGAAAGTTTGATATAAACTCATTTTTTCAACCAAGTGGTATTTTGATCTTGTCATTATTATCATAGCTATGGTATTTTTCCTGTGAGTAAAACTTCTTTTAAATATCTCCATGATGGAAAAACCGACGGGTTATTGTGAAACACTACGCCATTTTCTCTGAATATATAAGCAGAGTTTATATCCGCTTGAAGCAAAAAATTAATGTTGCCTCCGTCGTTTTTTTAAATAAATCACCACTCTCGAGTTTCCTTATCATATAAAATACTATTATTTTTTTTGGTTGTACTGTACGCAGCGTTTGTGAGGACAATAGTCATCTATAACTCTTCTAAGCACCCAACAATAAACTTTAGAATTTTATTCTAATAAAGTTTGTAACCTCAGTTTTTACGCAATATAACGGGGAAATAAAGGTGTCACTATCAGCAAACATCGAAGACGTCACTTGGTGGAATCTTATTATCTTCATAATAGACATAATATGGATTGCATATTTGCGTATAATACATTGCATAAAATATTTGCATGCATTATATGCTTATAATATATTGCATGTAATATATTGCATATAATTCATTCATAGATTGTATTTTTGTATTATATACTCTGAATTTTTTATTCTTTATTACGGAGATGAAGTGCCACTGTATTTTTTATGTAAGAAAAAAGTTGAATAGTTGCTTCTCTTAAGAAATCCTAGGAAAATTTCGAGGAAAAAGAAGCATTATGAAAACTCTGAGAAAATAAGGAAGAGACAAACTTATTGGTTACATTTTGCACTCTAGTGTAAGCAATGATGGAAGGAGAAGAAAAGGGAAAAATTACAGAGGAAGTCTAAGAATGGAATACATCTGGAAAATTACGAAGGTCGCCCAAATAAATAATTATGTCGGAACGAAGCGGTTGGCGGAGAGGGGAGTGGATTGAGGCGCACCAATCATCGGATTGATGACTGCTGATAATACATTCTTTTGTATTTTTTATGCCGCATTTGTGAGAATAGTGGCTCATTTTACAACTTCTAAGCTACAAAAGAAGACGTTTTATATGAAATCTTCACTACTAGTACTACGCATCATTCATCTTGCACGGCGTTGTGCGGTGTAGAAAAAGCATCTTTTATCGGAGCCATTTCATGTGAACCTCTTAACGAATACAACCAAATATTTCAGTGAATAAATTTCTTGGCGTGCACCCAGTGACCACGCTGTGTTGATCGACCAACTCGCTTAGGCAGGACTTTGTAAAGTGCCTCATACTCTTCCCCAGCCAAGAAAACACCCCTCTCTTCCTACAACGTCCACTCACTTTTTTTCCCTATCCCGGTCTCCTGTTATTATTTTTCTTTCCTTGCTTGCACGACCCTGTGGCGCCGTGGAATCCCCCAAGAGCTGCTCCGCAATGCCACGTAGTTTGTGAGGGAGAGAGGAACGTATCGACTCGCCCTAGCCCAAGAGGGAGGTAGGGAGGAGGCGGAGGATGAAGAGACGGCGACGATAGGGAGCACGCGGGAGGATGCGAGAGGGGGCGTGGGTGACTCAGGAGAAGGCGTGGCCGGAAAACGGAAGGGGGGAGGCCGTGGCTTTTGTTTACAGCTTCCTCGCTCCTCACTGTAGCGACTTCTCTCCAATGCCAAAGCGTCTCTCCGTTTCGTTCCCAAAGCCTCGATCATCCAAACCACTGCGGTGCGTTCTATCTCTTCCTTGAAGTACAGCCATAACCCCAAGAGGGACTTCAGACACTGAAATTCCTATATGCCGCGCAATCTCTCTCATCGTGGTCATCTCGCGAGGTTGCAGTACCGCCGGATCTCTGCGCTAAAATAATTATTGCGCTAAAAAAATAATTATTATGAATTATAATTCACCATGCCCATATTCGCTTTCTTGTGTTGCTCTCAGAGTAAATTTCTCCATATTTTTATCACTGAGCGACATTTTAATCGGCATGTATGAGTCGTTACTGCTTTATAAAAAATAAAAACCCAAAATCATTAGAAACGAAAATTATTTTTCTTTGCTAGTGACGGGACGAGATAAAACCTACATCGCGATAATTTTAGTCAGAAAATATCAAATTTTCCATACATGCCAATTGGATTTTTATAAGATATCTTTTTCGAGTATCATGTGAACGCCTAAAAATTGTTGCACCAGGGTGATGTTAATCGGTGTATGAAATCGAAATTATTTGAAAAATTAAAACAAAACTTTCAGTCTCATGCTAAATCGTATACCTTTAAGTCAGTATCTGTGGCAATTTCTCAGTACATGGCAGCGTCGTATGTAAACAATCTAATGTAGCTATTTACTGTAGAGTAAATGTACTTTATATAAATAGGAATAACAGGGGGGCGATCACGCTCTCTTACGGGACGCCGGAGTGATGATGGGTGGGAAGAAGGAATTTGTGTACCGTCAGTGTGGCAGAGTCTCTATCTTATTTTGTCATTTCTTTAAGTTCTAGATATATAGTATGTGGTCAAAATAATATCTTATGAGTCACAATGGATCTCATATGCTCTAAAACTTTCAAGTATAGTACAACTCCAATTATCCGAACTCCAACTCTCCGGATCACCAATTATCCGGATCGCTTTGAGGGGAAGAAATCCTCGAAAATCGGCTTTTTACATTCGCGGCAGTAGGCTATTAAAAACGTATATTACATCGGTTATACCGTTAATTTCGTTCGGCAGTTATTGGTTGCAGAACATACGTTTCTTTAGCGTTCTAAAATAAATCCGTATCGAGCATGTTAAAAGACGCAATCATCTCGGGAATAATCAATATTCAGTAGTCGCGCGCCGAATTGGGCCGCTTCCCACAGCTAAACCATGTAATCCACCGACAGCGCTACCGCCCAGGCAGACGACGAGTCATATGCCTTTCACTCGCAAGGGCAAGCAACATTGTTTTTGTAGTTATTTAATTAATACATTATACATAAATGTAGCTCTTTTTTAAAAGAACGTACCTTTTTTGTGAGCCATCCAATCATCCGGATATTTGATTATCCGAATGGGGTCAAGTCCCATTTGATCCGGATAATTGGAGTTCCACTGTAATTTAAGTGTAGCGCAGGGGTCAGCAACCTCCCGACCCAAAGAACTACTAGAGTTATAATGAAAGTTGTTTGTGATATATTCATTGGGTTCATTCACCGTCGACCGCGAGCTACTGAAATTATCTCCGATATAGCTCGCGATTGACGATTCGCCGAACTTCGGTTTACAGTGTTGTCTCCGACTCTCTTTCGTCTCCCACCAGTCCGTCCATCAGCTGCGTCACACTCTCTGTGCGCTCGCAGCAGTTTTTGACGAAATCTTGCGGCTTTCCATTTGTATTTTATTTCACTCGTTAAAACTATCGGTGCAAGGTCCCACTTTATTGCGTGGTACTCCAGGTGTGACCTAACTAGTAAGAAGCGACATCTCTCTTTCACGTTTTCATCCGAAGGGCGCATACGAACGGTCCCTCGTGAGAACATCAATTCACGGTGGGTGAGAAGCCGAGGTGGCTTAATTGGGGAAGCACTCGTTGCAGATTCGGGGAATCTGGCTTCTAACGCAAGTCCAAGCAAGTTACTTTTGCATGGTGAACGTCGAACCTTTTTGCATCACCGTCATTATTCATTGGACCCGAAGATTGTTTGACTCCAAGCCTTCCGTTACACCCAGTCCCCTGCCAACCCCATGTCCTTTTTGCTCTTCTGTTTCATATTGCATCCCTTACAAATTCGTTGTCTCTCAAATTGTGGCCTATCCATCTGGACCTCGTCTTCCTGATTGTGATTTAAGGGTTTCTCTTCTCCTATTCTTCTGTGCACTTTCTCGTTCCTGATCCTGTCCGTCCATTAAATCTTCAGCATTCGCCTCCTGCACCAAATGTCAAAAACTTCTCATTCTCTTCCGTTTCAGCATTCCAATGATCTGAGTCTCTGATCCCATGTAGCGTAACACTCCACACGATCGTTTTCAGTTTTTTTTTAAATGTCATGCATCGCCTCGTCAGTCCTTCGCCCTCGCCTGCATTGTGACAGAATGCATCTATCTCTCTCTCGGTCACTATCTTAGGATTGGTTTGCAGCAGTCCTCCATTTTTTTCGGTCCCGAGCCAGCCTCTTCAGCTCTGCTGAGGAACGACAACCTAGCTCCTCCACGATCTGCTCCACATAGGACAGCCTCGGTTTTCATATGCAGTTTCTGCAGAATTCATCCATCAATCTTTATACCGTGTACATAACATCATCGCATCAACGACCTGCGATCCAAATTGCTACGCTTGGAGAGGTATCCCTAATAGTGCGCTAATAAGCGCTCGAAGTTCTTTCACGCCATCGGTCGATTTCTCGCCTCTCTCGCGCCGTTGAGTTTACTCAGCAAACCGTGCTATTGGTCCTTTCTTCTTTCCGCTGGCGTATCACGCGAAGGCCGATCGAGGCATGCGGAAGGTGATCCGTGCGAATGAAAGCCGTGGTGGGAAAAACATTTTTCTTCGCGCGGACTCGCACGTTAACTATGCTCTCTGCGATAGCCTGATTCCATCATTGTGCTCCAACCCTTATTTTTTTCTAGCTGCTAACGAACGTATTTTTCCTCTGAAATGCGATGAAAATCCAACTCTTAACATCTCTTTTTAAGTCTTTTTTCTTTGAATCAAAGAACAAACTTCTGCTTCTTTATTTTGAAGGCCGTAGGGATCGTGACAGCTTTTCGTCTAGAAAGAAAAACATTGCTATATATTTATTAAATTTTCACAACTATAGGTAGTTTATTTCTATAGCAGTGGCAATATCACAGAGTAGCATGGCATATTGAGGTGAAACCCGGTGGAATTGATAAAATGAGAAAGCCCTGGAACAAAACATTTTCCGAGCAAAGATGCATGTATCTATGCGCTTTGTGGTCACCTGACGCCATTATTCTTCCAAGCAGATGTTTTAAATCAGTTTTATGCTGCTAAATTGAGAGGGAAAAGGGAAAAATTGAATTTTTAATATTTTTTTTACTTCTTTTTTAAAATTTGTGTTTGCAAGCCAAAGGTTTTAATGTTAGGCGAGCAAGAAGGCCTTATGGATTGAGTTAGTTATCCATTTTAAAAAGCAATAATTTTCACCTCTCCTCAGACCGCTACAGTGCAAGCACCATCGCCTCTTTTGTTATTAGAAGAGAGCTACCGGTAAAGTTAGCTCGAACGGAAGAAAAAAATACCTATAGTTTTTATCTTTGGCTGCCGTAGGCCTAATCACCTTGCGCGATTCCATTCTTCAGCTTTCTTCATCTCAGCATGCGCCCTACCCTTCATTATCTTGTCAATAAAACCTATCTTTCTTCCTCTTCCCCGCTAACCCAACATCCTCCCCTCAATCACGGCCTTTAGTGTCAAGTAATTGAAATGCTTCTCCTGCTACATTCTGTGCCTTTCTAGTTTTATGGTCAGCCTCGGTTTTTGTGTCCTTAGTGTTATCCTTTAGTTTTCATATGACTGATTTTCGTTTCACATTTACAGCGCTGCTTTTCTAATGCATCCACCAAAGCTTGCAATCCCCTCAGCTTCACTTTTTATCAGCTAATTACTCGCCAATCTTTTCCTATTCATTGTCGACGACTGTCAGCCTTGCCTTACCCCGGGACCTATAACTGCCCACCCTGTTTCTCCATCAGCCACCATCACCTGTACCCTCTGGGCCGTACATAAGTTTCAGATGAATTTCTCAATCTACTCCTATATTCATCAGGATCTCCATTAATTTTTCCATATTAACTCTATCAAGCATCTTTTCGAAATGGACGAAACCAGTAAAATGTCTTGGGTATGCTATCAATTCCTTTCTATAAGACTTATCACCATTGTAATCGCCTTCAAAGTTACCTTCCCCTTCCAAGATCCGAACTGGTCATCACATAAGTAGTTGTTTCCTCTCATCTCTGACCTCCAATAAGTTGTAATGCTTTGTAAAGTAAAAGCGGGCTTATTTAGTTAAAAATAGAGTTATTTGCAATGAAGTGGGTATTGAAAATTTCTTTGATAATGCTCCAGAATTAATATTGTTTATCAAGAGAGCTATATTCCGTGCGCGCTATATTTTGAGATGTACATTTAAAGGTTGAATGAATGTTATTTTTTCCGTACTGCTTTTAAAGCACATTTATTTTTAAATGAAATGTACTTAAGGTGTACGTGTGATTTGTAAAAATGATGCAAACCTAAAACTTGTTCAAGTTCCATGACTTGAAGAGTTCTTAAAACACTAAGATGAGCCTTTGATAGAGCTCACCAAGTTTAAGGCCCTGCGTTATGTGCACTAAGCGTATTTGGTAGTAGGCAGTTTTTAACCTGTTACTGCTTAGTGTGAGTAATCACCCTGAAAAATTCGGTAGTCGGATAGTGACACTACTTCAAGTTAGCTTTGGGTATCTGACTAGAATATCGCCGATGTAAACTAGGGAACTGATAAATGTCGGGCTAATTATCCGCGGCAATGCACAATTCATTATTCTTTCACGGTCAGGTATCGAATGAATGTGGAAAGAGGAATTGAGGAGCCAATGTTAATAATCGTACTCTGTTTAATTTGAGAAATACAAATAACAGTATACGTAATATTATGTTGCTCCAGGCTGGCAGATACTAATTATGTACTCTCCTTCAATGCTTCGAGGAGTCCTGGAGCCACCAAATGCTTCACTGAAGGTGTTCCCAGGTGATACGAGGTCCCGAGCTTGTTATTTCGCCCAAGGGTGTCATCAAACCCACATCAATAATAACCGAGCCACTAGGTGGGATGAAGACGACTCCCAAGGAGATTAGTCGTCACTTGAAAGGCCCCTCGTTAAGTCTTCTCATCCCTCGTAATCCTTCTCACGGAGCATCCGGGGGTGGGGTCGTTTCCCTCTGGTCCTTGTTATTGCGTCGCCTTCCACCGTACGCTAAGAGCGGCGAAAGATTTGCTTTTGAAAAGCGACATTTTCCCTATACTATATGTACTATATTCTATATATTTTACATTATATGCATACTAGTAGATAAATCGTCAAAAATGAAGTGCAAAATACCCATTCATGCAAATCTAATTCATTTAGATTTTATTTACTTCTGGTATTTCGATGGTTATTTCACTGTTAATAGTCTAATATCCGGTGGTGAATGTTATGGTGGTTTGTATACATAGACGAATTCACGATGAAATCACACGTGTCTAGCTAATTATTTTTTGTAACGTTGTAGAAAACCACGTTGCCGTATATCCACGAATCGCTCACTTCCTTGGATGGTCTTTCGTAAATACATAAAAAACGGCTGTCACCATGATCTAATCTTGAAAAGGGCGATAAAAACACCAAAATCGTGTGTTTACTCTTGATTATAGTAATTTATAGATCAGGAGGTTAAAATCGGACGCTATAAAACTAAAACTTATCCTTTCATGCGCAATGCTGTTCAAGTTTAATTGTTTTAAATGCATTTCGTCATATTTTAAAGCCGTAAAATAAAATACTCTACCCTGAGGTCCTCATTAATTCCCATACTATTATTGATTTGGCCCGGAAATATCTTCGGCCCACAAACTCGGTCCCATGACGAATTGTTCTGAAGTTAGAGCAATGAAATTTTCGTCCCCAAAACTCTCAAAAATATTGCCTCTCATCTGTTAACATGTGAATTGAATTCTTCATGCATCTTGAATTAACATGTGTATCCATGTGAGCATCGGAATGCACTAGTCCAATCATTCGTTGAATATTTGTTGCAGCAACATTCGATACATTTATTGTTATCATTAACGGTCTTGTACCTTATTTGGTCTGATGGAATGGAGTGAAATACTTACGTGTTCCGTAAGTAGCCAAGATGGCTGATGTACTATTAACCTCATGGAGGATTAATTACTAGCATATTGGAATGCTATATACACTGATGGCATATTGGAATGCTATAGCGTCAATAGTGAAATGAAAATACTCTACTTTGGTGGCAATACAGTTCATTTCGAAACAATTTCAAGTGGTATAGAAAATAATAATCATTTTTGTGACATTGTATCGAGATAATAACAGCTCTTCGTTACAATGAAACATAAATACCACCTTAGCCACATGTTCTAATTCTATTCTAATTCAGCGAAAAAATTTGTTTCTCAGGGCACGTATAAAAAAATACTGCGAACGAAGACATGCAAAAGCATTCAGTTGGTTTTAATTCAATTCCGACGCCATGCTAAATGTATCAGCAGTCGATTCGCATATATAGTGAGGAAATACATATTTCAAAATGAAAGTGCCCGCGAATTTTTTATACGTCATGAATCATGAATCTAATCGTTACAGGCGCCTGAGAGTGAACAGCCATATTTCGTGGGTCAGCGGGTTTGACGAGGACTTCGAATTTTATTGCAAACACATGACGGGCGTTACGAACTGAATGGCGATCGGCGAAATTCATCGTGGATGGTCTTATGATTTCTAGACCGCAGTTGGTGGTGATATGAAATTAAACAGCGAGGTCGTATCTTATTATGTTGACTCGTAGAGTTTCATCGTACGCGTTAATTTATGTCAGTTTTTATCCGCTTATCTGATCTTGACTAAACTTTATTTTTTGGGCCTGCTCGTCATTGTTCAACTTTGATACTTCTTGCGTATTTCTTTTTGAATATGAAATGTTAGAGAGCGTAAAAATAATTTTTTAATCGGTCCTTCATGCTCAGAGATCTTTTAATTAGGTTAAAAGGCATAAAAGCTATATTTTTTCCTCAGGTTTTTAATAAGAATGTGAATAAGTATCACCATAGTTTTTTTTGCTGTTTAATACGGCTGCCATCTGTCGGTATTCCTCTTTACCGTTTCTATCGGAGATTGTAATCCCGTTATGTACTAGTGTTAACTGGGAATAACGGTTGCACCATTGATTTGGAATTTGATGACTCCATTAGCTACGCGTCAAATGATTTTAGAGATCGAGTAAATCCGTCTCAGGACCAGGAGTTAACATTTCTCTCAAGATCAGAATTGAGTATGTGATTTTTTAATATTAGTATTTTTTGAAGCTCCAAGAAGATTTTCATATAATTTCTTCTGGTTTACTTTGGCGTCTGGCATCCGGTCTTGAATTTGATTAAACGGCATTTTACTTTGTTATCATGGAATTTGAGTGTGAAGAAAGGTCCCTCAATTGTCTTTCTACGCTGATCTTCCAGCTGGACCTCTTTTGAATATTATACGGTAAATCATTTATCCCAAGTATTCTGGAATTATCATTTGCAATATTTTTCAACTCTATGCAAGTCCAGAATGATGAACTAGCTGTTCAAGTTTATATCCATATTTTAGAATAATTCAAACCGTAAGCAGTTGATAGAGTTTCTTCTTCCCTATTTAAATATCCTGATCTAAGAATGGAAATACAAGGCGGGCGAAGAATCACACTGAAAAAAAGATTTTCTTAAATCGAGATGCGCCCACTTGATTTAAGAGTAGGTCCCACTAAAATAGGTGCTAGAATATTTTCTTAATTTAAGAGGGGATCCCACTAGAGTAGTAGCCACAAGAAAAATATTCTTAAATTAAGAATACCCTCTTGGGAGATAAGTATAATTTATTCTTACTTTAAGAATATTTTCTTGCCATTGTATTTATCCTCTTAAATTATGGTAAAATAACCATTACAATTTGTCAACCTTGTAAACATACAACATATTATTTCACACTGTCGATTCTCAATGTCAACTACCAACCCGTCCGCAAAGTTCAACTTATATCTCATGCCTACCTATATCATGATTGACTCGCAACTGAAAGTCAATCTTCAAGAAAGTCGTATCTATCTGGCCATACTCGTGCGTCAAAGTAACTAATATTTGATTCCGTGTCAATGCCGTGATTGTTTGAGGAAATACCATCCATTCACGATAACAGTTTTCAGGCATTAATTAATTGAAATCTATGTTGCCATATAGGATGAAGATGAAGTCAATATTAATGAGAATAAACAAGAACTTTTCCAATTATCATACGTTTTACGTGATTACGAAAATATTATAACATTGTAAATATTTTCTTAAACCCTGCAAGTTTCAGGCTGCGGCCGCTAGATGACATTAGTTCCGACTGACTCAGGTAATAAAATCCTCTAAGATCTAGAATCTCGCCTTAGATGTCAGCTGTAAGATTATTTTCCTCTTATTTTAAGAATACTTTTTTTCAGTGTTAATATGTGGTTTGGAGTTGTGTGGTGCAAAACGTGGACTCGTACGGAAAGAGGATGAGTCAAGGCTGCGGGCTTGGATGTGGAAGAGAATGGAGAAAGTATGTACGGTAGACGGAAAGGAAGACCAACGGGGAAGAGAGAGGGAATGGCGGGATAGGAGAGGAAATTACTCGTGTAAATTAGAAGACTGTGGAGTGGGTAGTTGGATAAGGTGATGAGGGAAGACTGGAAGCTAAAGGCCGTGATAGAAGGAGCTGAAATCGGGACAGGAGGTAGAGGCCTGCGCCTGTAAAAGACTCCATCCCACTCCAAAAGGCCATTTACTCTCTTTCATTTAAGGAGGTTCCACAGCGACTATGTGAGTCAAAATAAATACTAAATTCCACATTTTTTTACATTTTTTACAAAAAATCCCGCTTTCGGTGATTGAAAGCGTTACCTAGAGAAAACCAATATTAAGGTACAAAATATTCAAATTGTACCACTAATATATTTTAAATGAGCACTTTTTTCCAGCCGTAGGAGGCAACTGCAGCGCCATTTCTAACGAACTACCGCATTTTGACTTCAATTACGGTATTAATTCCCCAATAACTAAAAAAGTAATTTGGAAAGATTCTAATATTTTATTTTTATTCTATTTCCCTGGATTATTTCCTTCTTTTAAACAGTTTTCCGCGACAATGTCATTTATATTTTATGGAAAAATACTCTTTTATCCCGTTTATCTCATTCTCCCATTGAACACCATGTAATTTCAAGTTCCATTAGAGAATAAAATAGCGTGGAAAGGTAAAAATTTGTTGTTCATATCACATAGAGGACATGTTTTTCTATATGTATCCAGAATGTTAATAAAATTAATTTTAAGTGATTTGACGGTGGAAATACATTAAACCTACTTCAACCTGAAGATCACCTCTAATTTTAACCAACTTGAAGTGCTGCCCAAATCTTAGCCTACTTTATTGGAAGTTATCATGCTATTCATTTTTGCGGAATTGATAGGTGCTGTAGGGAGTCTTCTTGGGTCTGACTAGGTCAGGCCGACCTTTTGATGACCGACTCGTGCATCGAAATATCGCGTCGGCCAGTGGAGAACCCGAGAAGAATTCTTACATTTAGTACGCCGGGAAAGTACCACATCTCACATTGTTAGGTGGTGTTCTGAACGTTGCTGCCGGCGTTTTCTCTCAGTATTATCGGCATTATCCTCTTCCATCATTGAATCGGAGTGTTGAAGAACTCCCCTCAATCGTCCATCCGCACTAATTTTCCTGTTGGACTCGGAATGAATGTCCTGCAGTCAAATAATTCCCACTGCATAAGGCACACGTGAAGCGGAAAGTTAATGGTGGCAGTTGCACAACCATTTCTTTTTTGTTTCAAGTCTAAGGATCACGGCCCTTTTATCTTTCTTTCCAGTTTCCCCATAATGCGTCCCTGGTTATAGGTGTCGATTAGTGATGGGCAAAGTCGAGATCAAATCAATCTTTTAAGAGAACTTGATCTCGGGATTCGATCAATCACGACCGACCCATCACTAGTGTCGCTTCCCTCGCCCTTTAATAATGTACAAGGGCAGCCACAACAACTGGTTTGGAATGAGGAGCAATCGTTTCGCCTCTTGAAGTGCCCTATCGCGTGAGATCTGGCAGTTCGTTCCCTGCTCGATTGACCACTTGCCATCCTTGTAGACGCTTATGGTGCAACGGCTCTAAAAGAGGTCATTATTCAATAACCGCAGATGGACGGGCAAAAGCTGTGTTGTGCCTGGGTTTGAATCCTTTAACTCCACCGGGGGAGATGAGAATCTGAGGTTCAATTTCTTCTAAATATTATATTTAAGCTTGGTCCAGTCATATATCCTAGTCGGTTTCACGCCTGAATATGGTGTAAGGCATTCCATTCACGATTACAGTGGAATATCCCTCATTTCCCCTGAAATAGAATGGTAACCCAACTTCTTATAATTTATAAGACGAATAAATATTATGTTTGGAAGCGCTTAAAGAAATTCAATTTTCTATCTCTATTAATGTTAGACATTCCCTTGTAGAAGATGAGAAGAAATAGTTAGGTATAGGGGAACAAATTATCTTAGAAAAATGAACCTTTATCTAAATATAGTTGATAAAGTTCGAGAAAATTTAATAACTATATTTTTCCGTGGGTATTGCGAAGCTTGAATCATGATCCAATTCAGAGTTATGATGTAGCAGCCTACGGATTTAGGATGCATCTGTTGCGAGAATTGTCTACTTATATATAGTCTTGTAAATTTTCATTCATGGTTGGTATTTTATAGTTGCTTACGTATGATCATAGTGAAACGCGGAAGCCCATCCCACCAATTAAATTTAAAACTGTAACCCATTGACGAAAAGAAAATCTTCGACGTCAAAGAAGATTTCTCCATATTTAACGCGATCATGGATGGATCCATTAGAATCTTTATTGATCAACGAGACTGCTCGTTAGAGTTAAGGGGTAAGCACAATAATTGACGAAATGGTCGTCGTTTTTAATGGTATTAATCGATTAAGTGGGGAGAAATGCTGTGATTTCCGTAGAGCCGACGCGACGTACTAAATTTACAGGGAAATTCGATACTGCTGACTTCCAGGAGCCAAATCAATCTGCTTTATTCATAGAATGATGGATGAAATCATGGTTTTCAACGTCCTTTTAAGGTTGAGCCATGTATCCTATAAAGTTTTATTAGGAATATTTTTAGCGATGAAATCGGAGGGTTACCTTTTTTAGGTGATACTAATTGATGTTGTAAAATCATCGATTGAACAGTCTGTGCGTGAAACATCTCTGCATTTAGCTGAGTAGGTGTATAGCCTTATTCTTCTTATTGATTTTAAGGAGTATGCTAATTGTGTTAGTTTTGAGTCATTACAGATAAGAGTGTGAGAGATTGGTGTTATTTGAGCGTAATCCTGTTTATTGACTAGAATTATTGTACTATAAAATCTAAGTCGGTAATTCAAGGACCAGGAATATATTTAAATGCATGTAAATTATATTCGGAGACTAATAGAAGGCTTCCAGGATTTCAGGATTGCTTTCCGAGCTCATGATTTACACCATCATTTAAACGGACAACTTTCTACTTGGCTTCTCGCGTTGAATAAGCGTAATATGTAGCCGGCTATTTATCCGTACTTTATTTAGAATCTCGGTTTATTTATGTGGTCAGTTCCTTTAGTACAGTAGAGTAATGGGCCATGTATTTCAATTTGTGGTAAGGAACTGTTTTTCCCCATAGGTATATGTTTACATCTACAAAATACCCTGAAAACCTCAAGGGTGTATGGAAGGAGGTGAGAGTTTCCTTGCTAACATGAACCACAGTATATTCTATGCACACTATTCTAAAGTTAATGAAAATACAAAGAGACAACAATGAGTTATACAGGAAGCATGCGATACGTGCTGTTAGTACTACGCAGCAGGTTAAGAAAAGCATTAGGGAGCAAATCAACTAATAAGCTACAATACCTATCAACAAAATCTAATCATAAAGTGCCAGTGGCAGCTGTTATAGTTTCTCGCCGTTAGCGGAAAAAATAATGTCTAAACCAGCCCGTTCTGCAGACTATTTCCCTAATTTCATTCTCATGATCTAATCTAACGTAGTACGTTTGGATTCGTATAATGTATATATATCAAGGTCACGCTATAAGTGAAGCGTCCCAACAGGGATGAAATTAATGAATGAAGCACACTACTCTTTCTGACTGATGAAATGGCACGACTAGGACCCGCAGTGAAGCAATTATATTCTTATCTCTTGCCTTTCTAATAACTTAGCCTATGCGCCTATCTATTTGTTCTATATATAATGCCACTATTTCTGAGGGTCCATTAACCAACCGAAATAAATGATGAATGATTGTTTTCCCGGTAAAAATATGTTCTTTGCGAAGAAGCACAAGAGTCAAACAAATTTCGGATATCAATGTTCGATACAAATGAGGACATTTGGACACTTTTGAATTCCAATGAACCGTAATTCGTGTGTTAATCGTACGGTTACAAGTGAATATTGTTCCCATAAAATTTTGGCAATTTCTAATTCTTTCAATAAATACGACTTTGGCCAGTTGTCAATCCGGTCACTGAAGATTATTGTTTTTTCGTTGCTTTGAAATGTGTCTTGCGCATAGGTACATTCCTAGTATCATTTTTTGCCCTTTTTGACCTGCGAAGGAATAGGGTGTGCAGATAGTTTGTCATAGCATTTGCTCTTAAAATATTGGATATTTCATGCTTAGAGTGTCACATAGAATAGAATAGAATGTATATTTCAATCTATTATTATAAAACCAGTAATTGGGTAACCCCTAAGGAATACACCTATATTGGGGCTAATATCATGTTATCCATGCAAAACTGCTAACAAAATATACATAAATAGAATTGTACTCAAACAAATATTTATAGAATCCTGTGAAAATTATGACAATAATTGGGTAATTGACACAACGATAAAACACCGATAACAGTGGTTATGAGTTATATAGATACATAAATGATTAGCTGTTGTAGAACATTAACAAAAACAATAACAAAATAATTTCAAAAGCTTTCATTTTTTTACAATTAATTCAGTATTTATTACATGAATATTACAGAAAAAGACCTCTATATTTTTTTTATAAGAAGTAGCCAGGATTTTATTTCATAATGAAACTTTCGGATGTTTTTTTCTTCCTTGATGTATGTCGGAAGGACATGAAATATTTTTCTTGAGATATATAAAAACCATCTTTGGTACAATTCCAGATTGGCTTTTGGTAAAGAAACATAATTTCTTTGATGCAAACTGGTGATGTGTGACTTAGGTAACAAATTTTCTTCGTCACCACTTCTTAAATAAAAAGTTTTTAATACTTTATAAAAAAACAAGTATCTGAGAGGCAATATTTTCAGTTCCAAGAATGGCAGAAACGGTTTTTGTGCATTATGACAGGTACTATCCTCTTTTGCAGAAATATTACAGGTTTTTTTGCATTTCTATAATTTCCCAAAAATTGAAACATATGTCAAAGTGTTGGTAGCATTGATACATTGAAGTAAACATTGTACTAACGCATGGCAGAAGTCGAAGTTCGCTCCAAGAGAAAAAGTTGGTCTTATTTTCCATTTAACTGAACTCATATTTTTTTGTTGAAAGTATGCTTGCATCTGTATTTGTGCATTGAACCTTAGGGATTAAAAAAAAATAATTTTATTTTAGAAATTGTTCGGCCTACTGACCTTATACCATATGCCACCTTGAATCGTTTTCAGCGCTTGACATTTAGCAAAGCCATTTATGGTTCGAACGAGGTGGAGAAACCAAAATAGCTACTGCCTTCCTACCAAATTCTCTTTATTGTTGAAAATCGTGGATGAGATCAGAGTTGGGAACCATTGGAGAGAATAAAGAAGAGTTTGTTTCGTTTCAATTGAAAATGTTTTAAATTTCACCTCCTGACGTGACATTTGTCAGTTTTCCTTTTGTTTTCCTTCATTGTTGTGCCGCTTCTCTGTGTCCCCGTATCCTTTTTTTCACTCTCTCCATCCATAGCACTGGTTTGCATACGTTTCGCATGGATGCCGTGGGAACAATCGACCAGGTAGTTCTTTTTTGGACAGGAGAGCGAGAAATCAGGGTCGGGCAGGGTGTTGGGCATACGAAATCTCAAATGCCAAGCGGGAAGTGGGTGACATTTCGCAGTCGGGTGACCGCTCCTCGTGCACTGAGGAATAGGACCTTTTCCGAGTTTAGCGACGGAGAGAAATAATAAAAGAAGTATTCAGCCAAAAATAAAGCAATTACATATATCGGATCCGAAGTGGAGCGCATTCGGTGCGGACTCTTCCAGTTTTTTTTTATTTTCTTCCTCCAACTATTCTCAATAGGAAACGTGATCAATGGATCAGGGAGCCATCTCCCAGTCGCATACAATTTACTGCTTGTTCTCTCTTGTTTTGTCTTTCTCTATCTCTCTCTCCAGAAATATTTTAACCCGCCAGTCATCCATATTTTCGTTCGCAGCTAAAAATAGTCAGTGTGCATGTGTTGTAACTATGTCTTTCATTCTGGACATGCAACAACTTGTGCATTTTTTCTCTGCATCTTTTTATAAGTTCCTGAAACGCGTGTAACGTATGTTTTTGACTCAATTTAAGTTTCTTTACACGTTTTGATCTCTCCCTCATCAGCCTTGTGATTGCAGAACTACACTCTTACAATTGGGTGATCTGCCTATGGCTTTTTGCTTGACATGATACATTCTTGAATGAATGCAGAGCATTTTATATTCTTTTATAGGTTAATTCTACGAGCCGTTTAGAAGTTTTATATCGTTTTTAATTACACTTGGAAAGGAACTTGTATGTTTACACTAGCACTTCTTAATTGACTGCTAATTCCATTACGGCGTAATGTTAAATTTCTCGTTTTAATTTAAGTCCAGGGATTAAATTTATTCAGTTTGAATAATTAAATTAGAGTGCAGCCTTCCCGTATTCAATTTTATGCAAATAGTACTGAACAGTCACAGATAATAAAGATAACCGAATAGGTATCCTTATCCATCTGCGCCGCATAATTAATTATGCATCTCAAAATTAACCTATTTTTGTGGCTTGATGCCTTATATTACTCGCCCTTAATACCCTTAATTGATTTCTTCCCTGGTTTGTGGAAAAATTTTGCCATACCATGTCTCGCTCTGTGTGCTTTGATTTTTACTTAATATGCAGGAAATGCTGTTAAGGATGAATTAATGCTTGCGCCATCGAATGGCCTTACCAATCCAATAAAAGTGCGGGTACAATCTCGTACTTTCTGTCTCTAGAAGAAAGTTATAAGGCTTAATGCATTTAGTTAATAGTATGGGCTCTTATAGAGATTCGTTTCCTGTGTGAATATTCACACTGCCAGAAGTACGTTGATGCAAATTTATTATTATTCTGGTAATCTACCGGTTCAGGTAGGTAAATTATTTAGATTTTATTGCAGTAGGTAACCATTTTCAATACCGCTCTAAACTAAAGTAATAATAATAATATATTGGAAGAGTACTGAAAGTGCCGTTAGTAAACTGCAAAACAAGATGTAAATTTTCGATGTTGCCAATATCAGAACGAAAATTGACATCGTGCTATACAGTATAGTACACTGAGCATATAGTAGCATTTCTGTGTTAAAGATTATTCCTTATGTGTGGTGCGGTATTACAAGTTTCCTGCGTGGCCTTAAGGTGAGCACTCGGACCGTAATATTGGCAACAGTGTTCCTCATTATATCCGTCCAGTTCAACAAACGTGGAACGCTCTGTATATATATATATATTGCTCATATCCAAATGACTTATCTACTTTAAACTAAGTCACTAACCGTTGTCATCCGGTTTGACCTTTGAGGGTAAAGTTCACCAAGTACCAAGCCGTAATACCGTGTGATATTCAGAAATCGAGTGATTTTCAAGGTACTTTGTATATGTCGAATTTGCTTCTTTCAAACTTTTAGAAATTCCACAAGGTTTTCTCCGCGTATCGTCACGTTAAGACGTTATTCCTTTTACCCCGTTGATGTTTTTTTGACTCTCTTTAGTATGCAATCCGAGTAATAATCGTGTTCTTACCATCGCTGTGCGCCTTTGCATAGATGTGCCATTCGTTAAGTATATACGTACTTACCCCGCGCGTTCCTGCGCGCCTTCCCTTGGAACTTCCGGCCGCCGTTTGTCGATAGTCTCAGCCCTCCAGCGAGAAAGATCTCTCTCCCCTCCCCACACCCCACCATGGCGGCAGAGAGTGTGGAAGAATGCATCCTCTTTAAGCCGATAAAAATATCTCCACTTAACACTTACATCTCCTTCACCCCACTCCACAGCCCACCACTCTCCTCCGTTCCCTCAAATATCTCCCCTCCTTCCAATCCCGTCATGCATTACTCACTTCCCCCTCCCCCTCAATCCCACCCCCCTCTTTACTCGCAGTTCCCCCACCCCCTCCCCCAACTCCACTGCCTAAACTCCCCCCCTCCCAACGCCGTTGCAGAAATACTGTGCGGTCCATTCTTCCTTCGTTTTCTTCTTCAACACACGCACTCCCCCCTCCCTTTCCTCGATTCATCTTCATCGCCCATCTGATGCCATCAGCGCCCCCCTCTCCATCCTCCCGCACCACCCCCCTCACCCATGGTTCCACCCCTCAGCCGCAGTGCCCACGGGCACGGAGTAGACTGGGAGATTTGAGCGGAATTGCTCTTTTTCTCCGCCTAACCCAGCCCGGCCCGCCAGATTAACGGATATTTGGTGTATGTGCTATGATAGAAAAGAGAAATAACATGAAAATGGTATTTGAAAAGAAGTGTGAGTCAAAAGTAGACAAAAGTGCGGGGCAGTCGGTATGGTTTACTAGGGATACGAGATAGAGATTTTGGTCCCCGGGTGTGATTAAAAAAAATATAACGAGCCAAGGTCGAATTTAATAAAAGACTATCAAGGTACTTCAGGCAGGAGAAATACCATTTTCACAATGTCAAACGAATGTGAAAGCATTTTTATAAGAGATAACTTGAGGTGTCACTTTGTAAAAATTTCTAACGTTCATGATGAACAATGCATTTTGCACTATTTTCGCATATCTATCCTCCAGAGGACGCGAAACGTTGAATAAAAATTACAATAATCACAGAGAAGGCGAAAATATTGTTCAGAATTTTCGTATGGACGTTTACTCACGAAAGGTGAGGAAAGAGTGGGTCATGAATGAATGTGGAGTGGATACTGCAGTGAAGGACGTGTATTAAAGGAGCGTGCTTCGGTTTTTGGCCACGTTGAGAGAATGGATGAGAGTCCAATAACGAACAATAATTATGTTTGAGGAGTGAATGGTGTGAAAGGAAGGGGTATACATAGGCATCCACTGCCACACGCCCTTGCGACGGCTCGCAGGGTAGTATGTAGACATAGATACTTGCAATTGTACCGCATGCATCCATCTATCGTGGTAGCATTATATTAATTATGGGAGGCGGTCTGCAGTTACGGTTAATTTACGGCTTGGCGTCAGAGAGTTACGGTTAAAATACGCCTTGCCTGACCTTCGCGACCTAGCCCACGCCCATGCAAGAGAAAAATTTCCCCGACTCCCTTCTCACAGTGCCAAGAGTTTCCCCCCAGCTTGGTTATTTGTATGTTTTTTCTTCGTGCCTGAACGATGCATTTTCCGAAAGCGCCCAAGGAAGGATCGGGATTCCCCGAAATTATCTCCGCCTCTGCGGGTCTTCTATCCCGACCTCTTAGGATGGGAATTTACTCTAGGTCAAGGACGGAGTAGGCTTCCATTCTGTGTATCAGGGAACTCTTGAGTGGTATTGCAATTCAGGTACTCCACCTCAGCATATACCAATTATTAAATTAGGAATTAGTCTAGGCCATACTTGCGAACAAGGAACGGACAATTAGCGCTTGCAACATGTTAACGGTAAAATAAACGCTGCAATTCCACAAAATATATGTATTTAATGACGACACAGTTTCAGGCAATACTTTGTGGAAGTCAATCATACTGGGAGTAAAGGATTGAACACTGCAGCTTCCACTTAGATATTTATTAAACACGACCATGGTTTCGTAGCGGTGCTACATCATCAGGTGAACAGAAAGTCTAGCATAAGTGGTATATATAGTACAAAACCGTTGGGAAAAGTGGGGGGGGGGTGGAAAGGAAGAGGTTAAAGGAGGAGAGGGGGAGGAGGGGGGTGGGGTGCTAGACTTTCTGTTCACCTGATGATGTAGCACCGCTACGAAACCATGGTCGTGTTTAATAAATATCTAAGTGGAAGCTGCAGTGTTCAATCCTTTACTCCCTGTATTTAATGACTTCCGAACATTGTTTCAATGCTGTACATGATCATCAGGTTGATTCACAGCGTCAAAACCATAGTCGGAAAGGATGAAATGTATAATTTTGTGGAATTGCAGTTTGTTCTTATCTTCCGGTTGATTCACAGTATCGGAACCATGGTCGGAAGAGAAAAAAATATATTTTTTGTGTGGATTTGCCGTGTTTAATTACCCTCATCATATAGGAATTCCACCTGCTTAAGCCATAGACTGTCACCTTGTAACAGGCGTTGGAAAAAGACACAACGTGACGGCAGCTGTCACCTTAAAATCTCTTGTGAAAACGCTTAAAACTGGAATTTTATTATCCAAGGAAAAGTTTATTAAGTCACTTAGAAATATTATAACAATTTTCAAACTTAAAAATTGCAAAATTCTTACCATATGTAAAAATATTTGCCTCAGAAGAATTTAGTAATAGTAATAATACCCCGTACCGTACCGTATGGATTCTTATAGTCTCATCTTGGCATCATTTAGCCATTAAACCGATCCGGTCGCCGTCTGTCTCCTACTTCTTCTCGCCGTCTGTCTCCTACTGTACTTCGTATTCTCCCACCCAACCCACTCCTTTGCCCTCCGTTCTTCCCCTAGGACGTCGGCCTCTTCCTTATCCTCTCCTCCTTTCTCATATCCTCATCCTCTCCTCTTTACTTTCCCGTCTGACTTCAGTCTGCGGATGTTCACGACGGATAGCGGCGATGCCGACCACCCGCGCACTTTCTTCGTTTCGACTCCCTCCCCCGGCTTCTCCCTCTTTCCCTCTCCAATCCCTCCCCTCTCCCCTCCCCGCCATTGCTTCCTCCCCCTTCTCGGCTGTGGTCCCTCTCTCCGGAAGCATCCCTCCCTTCCCCACCCTCCCCACAATAACACTCACTTCACTCATCTCCATCCTTGCCCCACACCCTTGCTTCTACTCCCCAACTCAAGTAAACGCTCTCTGTACGGGATTCTCGGCATTGGTAGAACGAGAACATCGTCGCGAAGGCGATTTTTGGCGTGATTTTTTTTAAGGTGGTCGGAGTGACTTTTGTGCATGTACAGATTTGCGTGAAACTTTGCAAACGTGTTCTCATGAGTGAAATCCTTGGGTAAAAGTGAAAAAATTGCAATATACCGATTTGTTTTTTTGGCAATTCAAAGCTATTTTCACACGTAGCCTTATGGCATATGTTTCGTAATAATGTGACCACATGTATACAGGTTTTCTTTTAAATGCAAAATAATATATTTCTTAATATTATCTTATTATATTTTCTTATTCTTGCCAACAAGCATAAAGGTGTCACACCGAGTCCAATATTCGAAAAAGAAACGTATTTCAATATAAATTTGTCAAAATTTCGAATACGGCGCCGAAAAATCTAGTCATAACATGCTTTGATTGAGGAAAAGTTTTAAAATATAATTCTTGTATCATTTCCATTACTACCTGTATGGTGCGTTCCTACGCATGCACAAAATCACTTGAATGAAACCCACGATAACCGCTCCATCGGCCTTAAATATCAGTCCTTAGACGCTCAAGTTGTCGATAAATCGGATTCCTCAAATTTCATTGAAACAGTCAAGATGCCGATATATTGGCTTACAAAAGGTCTCTTGTTTCGACTTTGCTTTAATGAAAAAAGTATTGCAGCTCTTTCTCATGTTCGTTTCTTTATGAGGACGCCATTTTATAATGAGCATCTAAAAATAATTTCCTCATTGGCACAGGGTAAATAAATTGACTCAAAAATATTTAAATTAATAGTTAAAATTGAGAAGCCAAATTTGGTATGTCCACCAGGTTAATGAATCCATGGTTGCCGACGCGACGCGTCGCGACGTTTCGATGGACGACTCGGCCATCGAAACGTCGGCAACCATGGATTCTTTTACCCGATGGACGTACCGAATCTGGCCTTTTATTAACATCACTGTGCACCTATGAAAGAAAGTCCATGTATTTTGTTTTACCTCTCGCAACTTCTCCTGTTCATTTCACAGATTAGTTACCGCAGTGCGCCAGTTTTGTTTCTAGTCGGGGTTTAAATTGGAATTAATATGGATAAAGTGAGGCCTACGATGAAGAGGCTGAATTAATGTGGCTGGTAATATTTTATCCTTTTTCCACGAGAACCCAGAGAATAATTTTTTCAACCCTTTTTTTGGAAAGCAGTAAAAATTGCCAAGCGGAGCGAAGTGCAAAGAATATCCGAGCAGCGGACTCGAAGGGAATGCCATTTTTCATGCGCCGCGAGTACTCAACCGTGCATACACGCGAGCTAATATTTTTCAAACGTGTGAAAATCAGTGTTTGTCTTTGCTTTGTGTTTATTTTGAAAATATTTGTTGGAATGCGGAAGCCACTTTTGTTTTACATCCAAAAGGTTAGACCTTGCCCCAAAAATGATGGACGTAGGACCTGACTCAATTTAGAAGCTGATGCATGGAATTTACTTTTAAAATGTAACATTTATACAAAACCATGGCTCCGGGACAAAAAAGTCAGTTGGTATTGAAAAAATTGAATAAACCAGATTTGACGTTCGAGCCTCCCATTCTTATATGCGGAGTTAAAAGAATCACCCATGAATACGCGTCTAGTTAAAGATTATAACTGATTTTGTATTCAAGCAGTAAATCTCACGTTGACTGGAGTAAATGTTTCATTTACTCAACAAAATGCTTCTTACTCAATTTAATTCGATTTCAAGAAACAGTTTATTTAAAAAAATAAAACTTGAAGCGAAAAATTTCAATAAACTTCCTTTTAGCTGGTATGGCGGAATTGCATCATTTTGATGAAAAAATTCAGTTTTATACGAAAGTACTTATATTAAGTTAATATATAACTTAGAGAACTACAATCTCATATTTTCTTTATTCTTCAATTCTTTATCGATATGGTGTATATGTCAGAGTGTAAAGACTCGTGATCTTGGATAAACTGTGCTCCTCTTTGCTGAATTGGAGCGTCAAGTTGCTTATTAAAATAGTCTCGCCTGCGTGTATCGTATTAGTACCCTGCATGCAGAAGGAATCGTATCGTTGTAGATAAGGTAGGTAGATGGTTTCATTCGCCTCTAGCCTGACCTCAGTTGCGTTCTTATGAAGAACTTATGTGCTTGCATGGCGTTCGTCTTTCTTTTGGGCGTTCTAGAACGTCAGTTTTGCTATCCCAGCATCTGTTGATTCACGTTTACCTCTCCGGTGTATCTAATTCACTGCTTAATTCCTAAATTATTGAAACATACGTCAATGCTGCCACAGCGAAAGGCTCCTTCATGTAGTAACCGTATTTTGAGGTTACGTAACAAACATTTTCAGCGTATTGGTGTTTGTAAAAACTTAAGCTTACAGAGGTATCAAAATGGAATTTATGGAACTTACTCTCTGGCTTTTAACTTTGTTTTCTCTCCTCTTTTTAAAAGATCGTGATTTTCGGCCTACTAATTTGGCCAAATTGGATTTTTGGCCAACATTTATAAAGTCCTCATCTCTTAAGCTTATTATATTTCAATATATGCTTTGTTTTAGCGTAAGTCTGTGCGACGAGCAGATTTTTGAAAGTCGATTCCATAATTCACTTGTAAACAGCGCAAATTCCTCGTATTTGAAACTGATTGAAGACTTATCGTTCAAACAATGTCAAATGTTAAAATACAGATTAATAAAATGTATCGGTAGTTATAAATCGCCTGTTGATGAATGACGAGTGTGTACGAGTATTGATTTGGGAAGGAGAGAAATGCATATAATTGAAACGAGAACCCTGGTAGTTATATTCTGCGAATGAATAAGCTTGACGAATGATTTCTGTCATGCCTGGAAGCTTGTTTTTGTCACTTTAAACTGCGCATTACTCTGCTTACCCTTTTTTTAGGAGGAAATGGAAATAATATCAGGCTTGAAATGGAATTCCAGGTTAATAGTCATCCGTTTAAATCGAGGCCAATGGTATACGCTGGTAATTCCGGGTAATATTTTTCGTTCCCTCCTGACAGTACCTGCCTTGCTCTTTAGTGAGCTGCCACGCAGTCTTATTTACTTCTCTGCTTTCTATAGGAATATGTTTTTTCACTTCACCTAATTCTGCCCTATACCTGATTTTTCCTGCTATCCACTTCTTAACTCTCACGTCAATGTCACATTTTATTTAGAGCCCTCACTGGTGTGGTTACTTTTTTCAATTGGATCACCATACGGGAAATAACTCTTCCTCTAGATAAACTTGTTACGGATTGGAATAAGAAGGAAAGGCCCACGAATGCTGTCACAAAGAAAAAAGATACACTCTAGTTAGAAATGGTGTAACTCGATAATCGACTGCAATGGAATTAATACGGCAAATCATAGGAAATTTATGTATAACTTCATTAAACTTTGCTATCATTTAAAAAAAATATAACTTAATACATCTGTAGGGCTTTTTCAGCAAAATGCTCAGTTTTACCCCCGGAAAAATACGGTGCCACCATGTTGAACGGTAATAGCTTGAAAACTCCGTCATCATACTTGCATGAGCTTCTAAACAAGTTAAGAAGTAGTTTTTTTAAGTGTAGGTTCTTGAGAGCAGGAGCAACAACCATGACAACATAATTTCCACCAATAGCTCCCAGTTTTGTTAACTGTTGCAAATTCCGCTACTATAGTTAATTCATAATTCCATGATAAATATTCAAGTCCCGTAGGCATAAGGTAAAGCGTGCACAACGAATCTTAGCAAAATTATTGCGTATTCGTTTTCAACTCAAGATGTGTAGCGTTGTATGGTGCAGAAATCTGAACTCCGAAAAAAATGACGGTAAAGGACTGCAGGTATTAGAGATGGTAAATGAGAACGGAGCAGGTGCGGTGGACGGAAAGAAACACAAACGAGGGAGTGATAGGTATGGTTGAAGAGGCGGGAAAACTCCTGTAGTAGGTTAGGTGGTTGGAACATGCAATGACGGGCGGAGGGAATCTGACGGCCGTGATAGAGAGGAGGATGCTGGGTAAGTGGAGAATGTGGAGAAAGAGGAATAGACGGGATGAAAAGAGATAGGAATTACGCTGAGAAGAAGAAAGAAAAAATTTAAGGAGATAAGGACTGGCTCATGTAAAAATCTAGAGGATTTTTATTCTCTTCCTTTTAAACCTAACTTATCCGGTAGATTACCTAATTATAATAATAATACATACCCCAGTACGGAATGTCAATTTGGAGGGCAAAGATAAAAATTCGTGAGTTTTGTGAATGAGGGGGTCCAAAAATTTGCCTTTTGATGTATATTATCCTAATATATATGATTTTTTCTTATTCATAAACATTTACCTTGGTAATTTTGCGCTTGATTATAATTTATATTGAAATTTCCGAAAAAAAGGGGATAATTTCTTATAAACTCCAACAAAATTTGCTCAAAAGTGGTTTAATGAACTCAAACAGTTTTATGTATATTTTGTCTCTATTATCATACACTGAAAAAACATTGGAAAAAATGTAAAAAGTTTCAACCAACAATATTCATCAAATCTTGCTTCGATTCATTCCTAGACATCATTCTTTGCTTCTTGGCCTCTAATGAATCCTTCTCGTTTCTCATGAGTATACACTTTGCCAGAAGCCTCTGTTACTTGTTTCACACATCTCTCTATGGACTGCCCATGACATGGCCACTTTGAAACTTGCATTGGCTCTTCAAAAAACTTTCTCATTTCTGATATTTTGAGTTTACAAGTAAGTGGAGGTTCATATACTTTTTCTGACCAGTCTATCAGTTCCAAAAGGGAAGTTGCATTTGGATTTACTGCAGGTGTTATCCTAGGCCGAACAGATAGATCTCCTGGTGTATCATCATCTCCATTCCTTAATTCAATTATCTTCTGGACCCCTGCTTTCCTTACTTTTTGGTTTTCTGAGCATAATAGTGTCTGAAGCACCATTTCACTAAATGCGAAACACGATGAACGTTGGATTATTGGCAAAACAATATCTGCTACTGCTTTCTTCTGAGACTTTACGAGCTTCAATTGATAAAGAATGTGGCGAGGTCCTTTCACCCAAGAGAATTTAGATTTGATTTAAAACCAGCAGGGGGATAGTAAAAGCCAGAAATTTATTCCACTAGCAGTTTTAACGCCTTCAAGTTGTTGTCTTTAAGGCCATGTTTTGAAACGCATATGCGAAAAATCTTATTTGCTGTTGTTAACCACCGAGAGTGGCTTACAGGCCAATTTCTAATAATCCCAGATCAGTTGGAAGTACACCTGTCCTTATGGCCTGAGTTATTCTGTAACCATAATCCTGATTTGTAGATAGATCTTTGACAACAGTGTCACTCAATGGAACCAGAGGCTCTACACAGAAAAAACACTGTTAACTAAGGCCACGGAATAATATCTCAATTAAAACAAAAACCTTGAAAATATGGATAGTTCTCAAATGATAATCAATCCTGGCAAATACGGGACTCGGCCCAGACGCCCGCGTCTGGGCCGAACTGGGAGTAAGCATTTAGTAGTAATGGGGGATTGGGACGCGGTTGTGGGCGAAGGAAGAGATGGGCGGGAGGTCGGCGATTACGGGCTAGGAAGGAGAAACGACCGGGGCGAGAAAGCTGTGGAGTTTTGCCGTAGAAACAGCCTAGTGATTACAAATACATGGTTCAGACATCATGGTCGACGTAGGTACACTTGGAAGAAGCCGGGAGTCACAGATAGGTTCCAGATAGATTATATAATGGTTCGTCATATATACAGGAATAGTTTTAAAAACTCGCATACTTATCCAGGAGCTGATGCAGACACAGGCCACAACTTATTAGTCATGAAATGTCGGTTAAAACTGAAAAAGATAAGGTATAAGATATGAAGAATTGAAGAGGGATCTAATAACGGGCCATCCTTAGGAGGGAAAGGGAGACAATGTCTATGAGTTTGGGATGCAGAATGGGGACTGTCCAAGAACCTACCAATCAGCTGGTAGAATACTTGAATGAAATTATGATAATTTACCAAGCAAAACAATGTAATTGCCAGTTCTTGTAAATATAATTTTTAATAGCTAACCAAAACACAACTTTTTGACCCCCTCATTTTAGGAAAAAGAAAGTAAAAAAATCGACCCGCCCTAATACCTCAGTTCCATCGTACCGTTTGGGTCCATGTATTTTCTTCTTTAATCCATATAGCCACCAAAACGGCATAATTCCTTTCTATATTCTTCTGGCACTGCGCCTGTAGAAATGGAGAGGATTAATACTTTCTTTCATTAAAACTTCTTAAACCTCTTTAAATCTTAACCGGTAGATTGCTCAAATAATATTAATGGTATTGTTGATAGGAGTAATGCGGGAATCGCTTGAAAAGTGGAAATCACAGTGGACTTCTGAGAATGGACGGTCCTAAAGTGACGTCAGCTCTTCCTCCCTCCCTTAACAATAAGGTGCACTGCACCCACTGGACCACTACGGGGTGCTGAGACGACCGGAATAATGCTTTCTCTCTCTCAGCATTCCTCTTCTGTGCATCCCATCGCCCTTACGAGCGAGTATTTATCGAATCCCATTATTCCATGAACGACTCTTTGGCTCGGATTTATTTTTTTCCCGGCCATTCACCTGTCTTTTTGAGCGATTTTCCTCTGCCCCCCACCCCCTCAAACCTCCCTATACTGTGATGTCCTCATTCTTTCGGTCAGCTCGTCTCGTTTCCCATTTCGTTCAGTTTATTGCTTCCTCATTATGTTTTCCAATCCACCCCCGTTGTCTTCCTCTTCCTGTTTATACAACAGGCTGCTGCTATAAATGTATATATGTATAAAGAAAGAATCCTCAGGCCGCCTCGGCGCCGTCCATCCAAATAGCCTCCTCAGTCGTTTGCGGTTTTTCATTCTATCTCGCAGAGCGTGGCTGGGATTTGCATTGTCGGCGGCCTTCGAAGAATTTAGAATGTGAAACTAGGACTCGGTCGTTAAAGCGATCTATTTCAGTTTTATGGGAGCTGTAATCCCTTTATTTCAGCTTCGAATTCACGGTTTCTGCTAAAGATTACCCCGTTGATTGTATTTGCTGTCTATTGGTGTGCGTTAATTAGAAAATTTATCACAATAGAATGTTGAATTGATCCGCGTCACTGTCCATAAATAAGTTAAAGATTACGGGGAGAAATACGACCGACGTTTTCTGACGTGAAAGAAACGGATGGTGGCGTTCACGAAGCTTGATGATTGTGGTGTTGTGGAACCCTATTACGATGGCCAGAAGTTGACGTCAACGGACGATGAGAGGACCTTGACAAAGTTTACGCTACGTCACGCTACGTCTGGATACGTCACACTTTTCGCGCTACGTCACGCTTAGTCCCACTTCATTCCGCTGCGTTATGCTACGTCGGCGGCAGGTAATCAGAAAAGAGCTTTTTTATAATGTATGCAAAATTTCATTTCTAAACAGCCCATCTTAATTTTAAACTTTACAATAAAATATAATTAACCTTGTTGAAGCAATATTTGTCAGTATTTTTCAGATTATTTATATTTTTATTATGAAATATGAAAATAAACAGCTACTTCGCAACCACTTAGAACTCCGTTGGCAAAAGCTGTCAAAATTTAGCATTGATACTCCCATCGATCGTAAAACACTCCTCCGTCACGTCAGGAAATGTCATTCGTAATCCCACCCGATACAATGGCTCGGTTTTAAGATGTCCGGTTGACGTAAATCACATTTGCCTTTACTATTCTGTCAGGTCAATTGAGAGTTTGGGTTTTTTGTAGCACATTAGACTTTCGGTTAGTTTAACTTTATCCTCGGCGTTAACGACAAGGTCTTGTGAATTATTAAACGGAGAAATTTGGTTTAAACTGGACTTAAATATTATTTAAACCTTTTACTTAAAAGGTGGAAAACGGGTGGATATTCAAAATTAATTAGATGAAATTAAAAATTAATAAATGATACTCATCGATCCGAACATTGCTTTCCTGCATCTCTCAACCCCACTCTCCGATCACTTCGACGTCCTCCGTAATTAGTCCGATATATTCCATTCTCGGTCTTCCTCTGTGATCCTTGCCATTCATTTCCCCTTCCGTCATTGTTTGAAATAGACTGTTGTGTCGCAAAATGTGCCCAATAAGTTGTCTCATCTTCTTCCCAGAGTTTTCTTCATGTGTACTTCATTTCTCGTTACTTCTTCGTAAGACTTCTTTCTTGGTGATTCTCTCCGTCCATTTGATCTTCACCGTTCTTCGATAATTCCACACCTGCAAAACTTCCAATCTCTTTTGATTTTCATCTGATATTGTTCAGGCTTCAATGCCATTAAAATTAAACTAAAACATTATTTTTGAGCTGAGTTTTTAACACAGGGATTTGAACTCGGATCTCCCGGTTGGCTGGTCAGATATGGAAGTCAGTTACACCACCACAATTGCACACTCATGATTGGTTTCTGACAAATCCGGATTCGGGCCCTGGTCAAGTTAATTGATTTGCCCATGGTAGATTTCAGCTCGTTGGTATTTTTGTAAATTTGAACCCGTTCGGGTACTTTCCTGCCGTATTCGGCTTCGTATTTCTTAATTAATTATTTTCTCTCGGGTAAAAGATTTTGAGGGATAAGAAGTTTAGATGCTGTATATTCATTGAATTTGCTTCGAATTCCTCTACTGATCCTTAAACGCCATTGATTATTATTAAAAAAAACTTTCTGTAGTGAAGAAGTTTGAATTGAATACAGTCGGTGCTATTATGCTGATTTCTTCTTGGATATCACGATATTCCTTCGTGAGAACAAGTCCCCTTTCTCACGCTGATGACTCATGACTTGCTGGTCGCTACTTATTCTTCTGATATCCGTTTTTGTGTAACTATCAATATTGTCAATTTCTGAAAAAAGTCTAACTTCACCTTTCTTATATTTCTACTTCGTTCTTCTCGATGAAGAAAGTATCCTTTAGCTTTGATTAATTTACCAAATTATCTCGCTTTTAAGGGGCTTGTTTGGTGAAGTAGATTTTATCTCTTGAAATCGATTTTAAGAGATGCTGTGGTTTAAGAGATGGGCCATTTTCAAGTTAAGCGCGAAAACCCTTGGTTTATCTTGGAATATCACGCATAAATCGAAGATGGATTTGCTACCAGATTCTGCTTGGACCCTCGGCACTTTATTTTGTTGCTATAGGGCAGATGCGATCAACTTATGGTGACATTTGGTATTTTTTTTACGAGAAATAGCTCTGCTAATTTTTTCATCGATCGTTTCATATTCTCGGGGCTGTTTTCTTTCTCTCCCCTCCCTCGTATTCCCACCATCGTCTGAGTTCTCGCACCCCATTAAGACGATGACGCAATCTTTGCGCGTCGGGACCCCACAGACCACCCCGTGCACTCCTGACTTTTTATTCCGAGCCCAATCGGGAACCCCAACGGCTGCCCTAAAAGCTTCAGTTCACTCCTTTATCGTAATAGAATTAGGGTTAGAAATAAACAATACTTGTTTTTAACCACACTATTTTATTATACTGACCTGGGACAAAAGTCATTCAAAAATCAAGTCCATTTTTAAAAACAGACTAGATTTCAAGAGGTTATTTGTTTAATTCGTGTAGAATTAAGGGTTCGAATGCTCCAACTGCAAAAGATTTATTGCAGCGTCTAACCAAGAGACCTGTTACACACGGATACATTTATCGGACCGGGCATTGCTCGCAAGGCTGCCGACAACAGATGTCCTCGTCTGTACACTTGCATCGATAAGTGGTATTCAAACTGTGCTCCGCAGAACCTTGGGATTTCCACGCAAACTTCCCAAGTGTTTCACGAATTGTTGTTTATATTCCCTTGTAAGAGACTCTATTTACACATTTTTCAAGAAATAAAAATATTTTTTTATCCTAGCATTATTGTGACTATTGATTTTTACGAGGTATGATTCCATAAAACATTTTAACACTCCTAAATATTCCGTGAACCGAAAAAGTTCGAAGGCCACTGATATAGATGATGTATATAGAGTAAGATAGGGTAAATAAAGTTGTGGAAGGGTACTAAGTCTTACATACATCAAGTCCATTTTCAGAAACTGACTAGATTTCGAGTGATTTAACACCACCGCCTGGCTTCGTGTGTGCACCGAGGTGATATTTGTCGCTACCGCAGATGTCGCCATCCAAGTTTGGCTCCGGAATGTCTGCCATTGATCATATAATGTTCGGCGTCATGTGTACAGACCTAATGATGTCGACCCCAAGTATTCACACTTAGCATCCTCAGCATTGATTATCGACAGCGATGCACTAAGCAGGCAGGAATGGGTCCCGAAACCTTTATATTGTCCGGCAGTTACATAGAGCTTTGCCGAGGTCGCTGTGTATCGGTGGAGTTGGACGATGTGACCCCGTATGAAATCTGAGAAGAATTAATCTTCAGGATCCACCGGGAGAGTCTGAGAACCTTGATGAATCTTATTTACCTTTTCCCTTTATGAAATCCTCGGAAGTTCACGAATTATCGAAGTCTTTGTGTGAAATGACGAAGCCATAATGATTCCATATCGGTATTTTTTATTTTTATAATTAAATTCTTGTACGTGAGAAGTGTTTGCGGCAAAAGCTGGATGAATAGGGCTGGGAATAAGTAGGTCACGAAGAAATGTGAGTCGGATGCTCCAGTAATAGGCATATGTGAAATAGGTGAGATTCGTTGATTTATCTATGCTGAGAAAATGGATGAGAGTCGGATAACGAATCAGATAAATATATTTTTTAATCCCGATATACGATTTTAGAGTGAATGGTGTGAGAGGAAGTAAGAGACCACGAATGGTGGTGGAAGTGACTCTAAAAGAGGAGGAATATTCGGAGTCTTGAGAATAGGAGAATACGCATGAGGCAATGCATGAGTGTAAGAGAAGCGAAAGAGTTAAGCAAGGATTGGGCATTATGGAGGAGATGATTGAAAAAAGAGACAGCTTTCTAGGCCTAACAGCAAAGACTAAGTCATTTCACTTTGCCTACTTCGAAAGGGAATTGCGTGATGGGTATGTATGTGGGAGTGTAAGTTTAATTCTTGAGTGATGCAATGGTTTATTGAGATAGTATGAGTACGGAGAAATTAAATACTTTCCTTTCCTTATTATTAATTGTCATATATATGGTTGCTGCAGTAAGTAATATGTGTACAAATCATTTTTCAGGGAATTTATCCACAAATGAAGTCTTGGCTGGTCGTCACCCATCATTTGCTTAAATTTCATTGTCCGTAATTATACAACATTTTGATCTTTCAGGCTGATAAATTGATTGTTAATAGAATGTAATGGAGCTGTGAGTATTCCGAGTGATGTTGCGTGTTGCGAATCAAGGTCGTGATGACTTCTCCGTGCGCTGCTGATTTCACTCTTCCGGACACGAGTTTCATAGCGTACATATTTTTCGCGCGCGTCACCGATTGAGTGATTGAGGCTTTTCCGTCTCATTTTTCCATTGGTAATTCTAGGTAATTGATGCGGCAAAAATCCTTTTTTCTCAACTACACACCACCACGTAGTCATACCAGATCATCATTAAGTATTTCTTGGCTGAGAGAAATTCTTAGAAAAGATTCCATCTGGATAAAGAATGGAATAACGGATCTTTGGCTTTCCGTGTCAGTTACCACGACTCTACTTTAACGAGGCTCTTCCTGATTTCCATTAAAATTTAATAGGATGCTAGGGAACTAGATGCTTTAGGGTTGATCCTTAGGGTTAGATGATCCTTAGGGTTTCGATATGTCATGAAAAAGGGGGACTGTCCTGAGTTTAGGCTTTTAAAAAAGCGTGTGCATGTAAGTTCATTTTCAGTAGGCATATATTCACTGAAAACATTATATTTTGTTCAATAACAAGGGTGCTAAGTCTATTTTAATTTTTATTTTAATATGCAAATTATTAATATCTTTAAAAACATGCATGTCACTATAGTGAAATTACGACGTATTGATGTTCTAAATGTTTATCTCATCCTAATGACACCTTTCTATGTACTCCATCAAGGATGGAAATCTGTAGGAAGCGTTTCAAGGAAATGTTATTGATGTGTATCATATCACCTCCCACGAGGATAAATTCATTTCCTTCACATTTTTCGCTGTAAGCTACGTACATGATGGTGTTTAATCCTGTCAAAATTACTGCTTTGAAATGTGAATAATATCCGTCAGCCCCATTCACCCCATGTTGAGAAAAAATTATTTGGCGATGATAATGTCAAGATTTATTTATGGCAAGACAATAGGTCGCAGAACGTTTTAGGCTTTTTGCCATTTGGCTTAGAACCATTGATATGCAGTCACTTACTGCTCAACAAATTCAGGCCCGAAGGCCATTAGCGGTAGATGTCTTGATGCTTATCCGGCCATAATCGTTTCCAAGTATTTGGTCACATTCTAAGTAAAGACACCGACCCACGAATTGCCTACACGAGTTATATATTCGTTAAATCGAAATTGGAAGCTATGACGTGGTGGAAGGGCTCCATAATAGCAATGAAGGGACTTTGTGACTTCCACAGTTTATTTAAAACAGAACGACCGGTTTCGGCTGTCAAGGTACCTGAAGATGGCTTGACAGCCGAAACCGGTCGTTCTGTGTTAAATGAACTGTGGAAGTCACAAAGTCTCTTCATTACTGTTATATATTCGTGTTTCTACTTAGCGCTTTCCCACGGTGAAATACAAATCATCCCTCCAGCCTTCCTTTTAACGCTTTACGATGAAGTGATGTTTTGGGGATTCAAAGCTTTGCGGAAGAAAATCTTAATGTATTCCTTTTGAAGCCATCTTCCTTGAGGTTATTGCATTTGCTTCACTTTTTGGATCAAAATGTTCTTGGTATGGCGGGGCTAATCTTTTTCTCATTTATTCTCCATCTTTTCCCTATCTCTCTCTCTTTCCTCTCTGTCTTTTGTGTCATTCCACACTCCTCATGCATACTTTATGCAACAGAGGGCGGGAAAAATTGCTTAGTGCCGAACCACATTTCGCTCTTAAGTCCTCTCCCATATATCTCAAACCCTAACTCCTTCCCCCTTATCCTCTGTGTTCCCCTCCCTATGTGTCTCCTTTTTGTCTCTTTCCCACAGGCTCTTTCCCTGCGTCCCCAATTACAGTTCCCGCACTCCTATCTCAAACACTCGTTAATATTCTCGCCCGTTCCCATAGCTTCCTTCCTTATCCCTCAGACCGCCTGAACCGTTGGATCCACGGGGGAGTCCGAAAAATAAAAAAAGTTGAGATTTATGAAATGGCGGTAATTCAAAACCCCTGCGGGTGGCGGCAGGTATCTCTACCACCCTTGGAGACAGAGCCTTAAGCGTGTGTGGCGGAAGAAATGGAAAGGGACTTATATGCGATCAAGGGATATAATCCGGAGATGAAAGTGGAGAGAGAATTAGGGGTTATTTCAGGTGATTCTTTTCTTTGTAATCTGGTTGATAGAAGTTTAGTTCCTTGAGACATAAAAGTACTTGGTTGTGGGTAATTGTTGTGCGTGGTTGTGGTTGTGTGTGTGCGTAAAAGTACTTGGCTGCTACTGTCTGTTTGGTCTGCCGGATGGGATATTTTTTCTTTGCAATTCTCGGTTGATGATGAGGAACTTGGAAACCTACGTGTAGATTTAGAATACTTACCGAAATTATATTGTTGAATTTTGGATACAGCCTTATTATCTAAATCAAGACTAAAAATCTATTCAAGATACATCTATAGTAACTAGAGTAATCTACTGGCTAAGGTAGGTCCAAATGGAAACGAGTAAACACATTCTAGATTTTTACGTGCGCAGGGTCCTTCCTACTTTCACAATTTATTTATCTGAGCGTACCTCCTACCTCTTTTTATTCCGCCCATAAAGCCCATTCCCTTTTAAAAGAAAAAAATGACAGCTAATATTAAATATTTATCGGCCAAGGTGCATCAACTGCCAATAATAATTTAATGCGAGGGTTAATCAAAAGGTTCTCCATATTTTTTAAAAGAAAAAAAAGTATTTTCAAAACTTTTTACATGGTTGTGAAGCATAACAACGCATTATTTTTTTTAAATATAATCGCCTTTACGTTCGGCTCATTTTTCGAGCCGCTGTGACAGCTTTTGTGTGTCAGTGTCGTAGAAGGTCGCCGCTTACTCATGGAGATAATGGACGGGCAATGAAAACATCACATTTGATAAAATGTTCCCAAGGAGATAATTCGCATACCTACCTAATGGTTGAATTTTAGGTGCATACACTTAATCTCCGAGACTAATGTTCTTTCGGAATGAGCGTGATTGGCTCAATATCATTTGACTCAGTAATATGAGTTATGGATGCGTAATTTTGCATGCTATGTTGACTAGTAATTTTTAGACAACATTTGAACTTTATTATAAGTTATTTACAAAATACGGATGAAAATTTAGTACCTATCATACGAAGTTGTTAGTGAGAATTGTGTATCTCATTAAAATATGAAAATATATGTTTTTTTTGTACAATTTACTACAAGCCTGTTTTAGCCAATGAAGAAACCCCATTGTTTATTTAATGGTAGCGTTACATCCAACTTCTATAGCTTGGCTGTGAAAATTCACGGACAAGCCTGCCAATCCTCGTTATTTTTTTGCGGAGGAAATGGTTGGAGGAAGAAAAATACGAGGATGTATAAATGTATTAGCGAGCGAAAGCCATTACGAAAGGAATTTCGCACATATTGCCTCTTTTCTCACTATGTCCTCACACATTTCTTTCAAGCCATTCCGTGTCCCTCAACGCGCTCTCAAATTCATCCAGCCCTCTGCGCGTTTCTCCATCCCATGGTGAGTCATCTATTTCGCACAGACCACATGATTTGCAAAGAAAAACCTGCACGAGCTTTTTCCGAAAGTCGATTTCGACAAAAAGCTAAGAAGAAAAAAAGAAGGGGCTCCGTATATACCTCCTTTGATATCCATTTTAGTTTTCACCGCGTCTTTGCTAAGGGAATCCATTTCAGGCGAAATATCGACATTCATTTGTCTCTTTATCGACGCGTTTGGTGTTTCCGCGGATTTATCGGCCTTGACTAAGTATTTTATTTTATTAAACCCTAAATTTTGCCATGTGGAAGGATAATTATATGGGGAATGAGACTAAGGCAAGATACAAATCAACAGGCTGATCAATACTGACTTATATGGAGAGAAGACCGGAGAAGAAAACGTCTTCTCTTCTAGTAACAACAGGAAATACATAGAGAAATTCCGGAAAAACCTTGATGGATAGAATAAAAGTGAAAGTATCAGAAAGGACTGTCGTATGAAGAATATTAATGGTCACATATACCGATAGAACAAAAGAAAGAAGAATAGTCAAGACCGCCAAGTATAAACTTCCTGGTGGAAGAAAAGATGTGGACAGACCAAGGAAAAGATAGCGGTAAAATATGTATAGATATGAAGCAAGCTGAGGATGTAATGGAGGAAACAGGGGTAAGCCCAGGAAGAAAGTGGAAAGAAGGAGAAGAAGAAATCCTTCGGCGAAAAACGTATCTTTTTCGTAGCTCAAGAAGTGCGTGCTTGACCATAGTTAGAGGAACATGAGCGAGATTTGAGGATACATACAAAAATCAGAAGAGGTGCGCTATTCAACATATTGATCGCTGAACACTTTGCGACTGTTGTTTCAGCTTTATTCTTTGGGGTAATAAATTATTCCTCTAAAAACGATATTTGGAATGGGTGAATTTTAAAAAATATTTGTCGTGAATTTCCTCTCTATTAGTAAGCTTAAATAAATACCAAAGCAATATCATATTATTCTCAATAATGTAAGAGAAACAATTGCACTTTTCCACAAATTGGTTTATTGCGTACAACGCGTTTCGGCTCACAGAGCCATCATCAGGTACAAGACCTGATCTTGTACCTGATGATGGCTCTGTGAGCCGAAACGCGTTGTACGCAATAAACCAATTTGTGGAAAAGTGCAATTGTTTCTCTTACATTATGAAGAACTTCCACGATATCTCGCCTGAATCTGTTGAATTTATATTATTCTCACGTAATTTATTTCATAATGTCTACTAATTTGTTTTTTCTCCGTCAAGTATTGTTTCATACACTTTGAAGTGCACATATTCACGTGAAAATACCTTTTCCACGAGAGGAGGAAAATTCTTTAGGTTTCCTTTGAATGTATTTCTTAAACCTCGTAACGCATTCATTAAACATCAGAAGTTGAAGATCATTCGATTACAGTTTCCTCTAATGTGCATTTTGAGATTACGTCAATGCTCTCATGAAACTTAGTTGAAACATAAAACCTCCTATCAGGCATGGCATCTAATTAGGCCATGGTAATAATTACTTTGGAATTAGGAATTCTACTACCCCGATTTAAATTTTATCGCTGAAAATTCAATAAAATTATTGGAAATTAGTATTAAAACGATCATTCTATTTTTTCTTGGTTCATTGCTTAATTTATTTTAGATATTCATCGCTAAATGCTTCACTCACGTGTGATGTGAAAACTTTCCAATTGTTGGAACTGAATTGATCGGTCAATTGTTGTGATTCATCGCTTAACGCCGTTGCAGATAGGTTAATGTATGCTCTATTCTGGGTATTCTGCAAATTGTTTAAATAAAAATAGCATCATAAATAATCGTATGTGGGCTAATAAAACCGCCGGAGCTGAATTTCTCTGAAAAAGAGAAAGTTGGCTATCAAACTGTCAATCTGAGGGAATTTATACAAGTAGCGATAACATTGTGTTTATCTAAGACGGATACGAATATATAAGGTATTGTGCCTAGAATTGTCGATTAAAGCGGTTTTGAATGCAAAAGGCCTTTCTCATCTTGCGGGGTCTCTGCCTGCCTTGAATGAAAGCGTGTGTGCCTCTTGCCCATCGGATGTCTGCTGTATGCGTCGTGGGTTTAAATTTTCCTCTAAAATTAGCAAGTCGATCGATTCATTCATTCATGGCCCGCGGTGACGTAACAATGCTGTCGTTTGTTGATCCTCGAGATCGGGCCTATTTCTGAGCGCTGCTGTAAACGATTGTCCTAAAGCGACGACACCATACTTTTCTCTTTTGTTTTGATTTCCTTCGAAACTCCTCACGCTCTATTCCTTTAGAGCGCTCTCACCATATTTCTTTCCTTGTTTTATTCATTCTTCCTCTTCGCTCTCTCGTCCAAAGCTGCCGTCCGCCATTCTCCGATTCGTGCGGCCTCGTCACTATCCGTCTTCATTTCATTTCGAGTCAAATTTTCTCCGCTTTTGTACCCAACCGCCCCTTTTCTTCAGTTGGATTCGGAAAATTACAATTTTTTCGTATTTTTCGGTGACTGCAGAGAACAAGGGCTCCTCTGCAAAGAGTATTGCAAGATATAGAATGACGAGTGCGAGTAATCATGGGAAAGAGACACCAGCTTCTTATTGTTTACATAAAAGTATCAGCACCCAGGCTTATGTAAACGACATTACTTTAATGAAGACATTTCGAGATTTATTTAATGCCAATACCTTGATGTGAACTTTAATTACTTTTGGATTTTTGTATCAAGACCGAATTACTTCGATAAGTCGTATTATATAACTCTGTCGTATTGTACAACCCTGACGCTGTTTAAGCCCCTCATAGTCCATTGTGGTGTCTATTTTGAAGCCATGTCTGTATATTAAAAGTGTTGTGTTTTTTGACGCAACTTATTTCATACTCAGACACAGTTTCATACTCATGAGTCTTTGCGGTAAGTCTGTGTTCTTTTGTTTTTCTCATATTTGCTCTGTACGTACGATATCCTCAAAATTACTTCCTTGGAAGGAAATTTAAGAGACTGCGGGATGCCCAGTTGGATTCTTCCGCACTTCCTAGCTCTTCAATAGCTTGACATAGTGAGTGAACAATGTAGCTATTTCTATGAATACTTTGTTGCAGCAAGATCCTATTAAAAAGCAGTTTCATCTCTTCTAAAATACTAGTGGAGTTTTCTTCCGAATAAGTGTCTATAATGTTTTACAAGTTGAAGATATAAATATTCAAAGCATGACATGCCTGAATTATCTTCCTGAAGTATTAAGCATGGTTTTTGTCTCAATATGTATAAATGCTAACGGGTGTCGCGATTATTACAGGTATCTGTATTGTGTTGCTTCATGTTTTTAGTTATCATTCTTGCTATTTAAGCTTTTAACGAATTTTCGCCTGAATTTAGTAAGAGTCTCAGGTTTTAAATTTCATTCAATGATTGTCGATACTAATAAAACTATAAATCTTATATCAGTGAACAATATGTCCACTGTATTGGGTACAGAAAGTAAAGACACCGCGTTAAGGAATAAGTATTCGGGCGGTTGCGAGAATATTCTTTTGCTGTCTAATACGGTGGATTATACCTTCCCAAAATATTTTTTTAAATAATTTAGTCACATTAATCAAGGAAATCATCAAGTCAATTGATTTTGGGTTTACGTTGTGGAACGAGGAGATATACATCATGATAAAAACACAGTACAATTCCACTCAGTTTTTATTGCTGTGGACCGGCTTTGACGTCTATAGCGTCACGACGTTACAGTCGTCGAAACCGGTCTGCAGCAATAAAATGTGAATGTAACTGTACCTAATATGCTTTCATCGTGATTTTTACGAGTAAATCATATGTTTTTTAGTGCTACGTGCATAACTTTTTTTAAAATTATGATTATATTATTTTGGTGCCATAAATTCAAGGTTTGCACGGAAAGTAGGATGAATAGGTTAAGGAATTAGTGGTATTTAAATGAAACAGTGTTGGCTGTATGATCCAGTAATGGACATTAATGAAAGGAATGTGCTTTTCAGGTTTATTCTTGTTGAGTGAACGGTCGAGACCCGAATAACGAAGCAGTTTAGTGATGGCAGAGTGAATGAATCGTTGAGAGGAAGGGGCGTACTGCCTAACTGAGGGTTGAATACGGTGGAAGACACTCTAAAGAGGAGGGATTTTAACTCTTAGGAACTCTAATGACTCTTAGGAACCCAAATGACTCTTAGGAACAAGGGGACATGCATGTAGCAATGTATGAGCGTAACAGAAGCGAAAGAGGCATGCAAGGATAGGGCTTTGTGGAGTAAATTATTATAGGAGAGCCAGTTTCCTGGGCCTGACAGCAATATCTAAGCACTTTGACAGTGCCTGCCTCGTAAAAGGATGGTGGGATAAATATGTATGTTTGAAATTGAAACATGTTATTCGAAAAGGGCACATCTTGGACTTATGAAGATTTTCACGAGACAAAAAAACTGAATTTCTGTCAAACCATTTGAAGTATGAGTGCAGTTTCTTTTAAACTTCTGCTAAAAGCTTTATAAAAAGTAGATATGAGCTCTTCTCGCTGATAAAGCATCTGTCTATACGAAAACATGAAAAAAGAGGGAAAATGTCCATTTTCAAAGATTTCCGAGATGAGCCCTTTTCGAAATTCAATTAACTCATGTGGCCAATGTTTTAAATGCTCTGCTCGTAATGTTTTTTTTGTGTTCCCTTTTGGTCATACAGCTTTATACTTTTGTTTTGCGTTATCAGAATGGATATCAGTCTGTTCCTCGAATTCGCGCCTGAAACATCAAATCTTTTCCTTGTGACTTATCCTCGCTCCTCCTCTTTCGTTGTGATATTACAAATTCCTCTTTTTTACTCTCTCCCTCTTCATCCCAAAGCCTTCTTTCCAGTTCCGCCTCCACGGCTTTCACGGCTTGCGGATGTCGGCGTATTTCATGACGTGTTAGTGTTCTTTTTCAAATTTTTTGCACTCTCCAGTTTTGCAGCTGACATTGGGAGGCCATTCGCTTCCGCATCAATGTGCGGTCGTGAATTGGGATCTTTTCATTTCATTCCTTCCTTTCCATTGCATCTTTTTCATTTTCATTCAGATTGGAGTGCTCCCCCTCCCGTCCCCCCCCCCCCGACCTCCCACCGTATTTGATGTTGTATATCGCCCGCGCGTGGATCGGAAATGTCATTTAGCGAGCGATTGAGTACCAATTGATCGTCAACATATTGCCTAAGAATCATCGTAAATTCTCTCTCTCTTTCAATTTCATCAGTATAGATTTGTTCTGTCATCATCCTTGAGCTACACGCAACTGCCTTTGAGATGGAAATGGGCGTGGATTTCATAATGTAATATTTTGGAAAAGTTTCGGTTAATGGATTCGCTTCTATTAAAAAGAAAGTTGTAAAGGGCATGGCTATTGGTTGAAAGAGGAGGTAGAATGTTTTCTGGTGGAGGTAAAAAATATGTCGGAGTTTTCCACGAGTGATAGGTTTATTTCACGAGTATATAGTTTCAAATTACTAAGTCATTATCAAATTATTGACAAGCACTTGATAATGTCGTAGTAGGTACGTCGAAACTAGTCGTGAAATAGAGCTTTTACTCTTGGGAAACTGCAACATCTATTTCTTATCTCCATCATGGAACAGTTCCACCACTTCAGCCCTTAGCTGTTACTTTATTTAGAACTCTTTCCTGTCATATTTGTATACCTTTTAATGCACGGAGCACTTTCGTTGCTATCATTCCGTTTCCATGTAAGTATCTTATACATTTAGCAGGGAGCAGTGCCATTTATACCACAGCTTTATGCAAAAGTTAACCTTTAACAAAAGTTAAAAGTTAGATTAAAAAATAATAACCCACGATCTTTAGACACAGGCACTAATTGGCTGAGATATACAATGCCTTTAAGGAAGAGGATTTTATGGGTGAAGTTTGGAAAGGTGAAAGCTATGTCGCTTTCTTTGGCTGCGGTAGCTGCCAAGTCAATTTGTGCCGGAGAGTGCTTTTCGCGACACGCGAAGTTGAGGGCTGAGAAGACATTCAGAGCCGTTGAAATATTAAAGGTAGACATCAACGAGGCAAGAAAGAGCTGAAAAACGTCACATCAAGAAATCGGAATCTTTGTTTTTGATGGACTGTATTTTCTTTGGTAGAATGGAGAATCATTTTCAAAGTAAAGAATCGTGACGCTTACGAAAAACCAACCTTTTGAGAAAGAAACAGCCATGAGGGATGTTAGAAAGAAAGGTTTTAGCCGGAAGAGAAGGAATTTCTTAAAACCAGTGCAATTATCCTGCCATTATTATAAGAGGAGGAAGAACAATCATGAGTGTTATGGATAAAAGATTTGCTATAATGAGCGAAGAGGATTATTCAAACTTGGTAAAAATAGTTGCGTCTTTCATAATTCTAATTTATACCACTCCATTTCTTTCATATACTTTTATCATAGTTTGCTGAAATTTCATCGAAACGTATTGGATTTTTTACTTGTTTGTAATATGATAGCAATGACTAAGGCAACTGAAATACTGTTCCTAAATTGTTTTGCTCTCAACATTTTCTGTAGAAAATTTGAGAAGTGGTTAAAAAAACACTAAAAATGCATTAATAAATCCACTGAAAACTAAAGAAAATACAGAGTGGTTCAACGTAAAATCATCAGGAATCGACCACATTTGCTTGGAAGACCCTTCTCTATAGGGCCCTTAAATTTTGAGTTCCGTGCTGATTGTGGGCCAAGGTACGGTTAAGTAGTTTCATTATTAATTAAGGGAGGTGACCAGTAAAAGATGTCCATCGTTTTTAGCCCCATCCAATGGATGAAGCATTGTTCTCAAGAGGCCCTCCAGAAAGCACCCAAGTTAATATCGGGGTTCCTTTGTAAATCCTCTACAAGAGCGTTACTCCATCCTGTGTCCTCGAGATTAGATGCGAGTGGTGTGAACCACGTTAATTTTACTGTGAAATCTCATAAGGGTTCAAACAGAGTATCCATACTATTTTTTCCTTAAGGTATTTCGAAATAGATATCATATTATATAAAATTTAATGAATCTGGCCTCATTTTAAGGAAGGATCACATCTTTCTAAAGTTAAAAAATATTATCACTACATTTTGAGAGATTTTAAAAAAATAGACGCTGATAAACCCATGGGATATGATTCGACACAGCGCTCCAGAGAGACATTATTAAAAAAATGGTAGTTTCAAGATATCATTTCAGAATTGTACACGTGTAGTTTATTTACACGTGTATATTCTCTTATTAATTTTTTAATTCATGTGTTGCTAACAGTAGTACTTAATAAAATTGCAGTAAAATCAGTCTGTGAAGGCGTTTTCAGCGTATGAAATGAAATATATTCAAGACAAGTCAAAGCATCGAATATGTTATGAATTATTAAGAACGTTAGCCATTTTTAAAATAATTTTTGCGTGATTAGCATGAGTAAATTTACTTCAAGTTTAATGCAATTGCTAACATTGTAAAATGAAATTCGAATACGGTGTATGTTATGGCTAAAGAATAATCTCACTCAAACTACCCTAAACTTGAAGAATATTTGTGGTTGTCAAAAAAATCATTTCACCTTTTCACTGCCATTTTATTTTTCAATATTTATTGAACACGTTTTTTGACTAATTACACTTCTGATATTCAGAACCCGGACTCTCAGGTTAAGAATCCAGTTGGTACTCTTGCCATCACCCCAACCCGATCCAAAATTGCTGGACCACCCATCGCTCGAAATTTCAGAAATAGATTAGAGTAGTGTGGAAGTCGGTGTGGGGAAGTTTGATTTATAGCTGGCATGCTGGTGGAAGGGAAGTAGGAAGGTTGGGAAGAGAGTATAAAAGCGAGAAAAAATCATTTGGGCGGCCCCTTACTTCCCCTGTCGTAAACACTAGAATGAAAGGAGTGATTCTGGCGTAAACCACGGAAGCGGAAAACAAAAGGAAGATGAAAATTCGCCTTCGCCGGCGTGTCTTAATCAATACTGTGCTCCTTTTGCACCTCCACTTAGAGGAGCGTTAGCCTGGGGGTTAAAAAAAGGAACCCTCTCCCAACCTTCTCCTTATAGTGGTACCATGGCGACTGTGTTAGTCAAAACAAATACTACATTCAACTTTTTTGTATAAGAAATCTGCATTCTCCGATGCTACCTATGCCTTTGCTAATTGAAAACAAAATTTAGGTATAAAATATGCAGGTTATTCGATGAATGTTTTGTTTTAATAACCTCTTTTTCCTGCGAAAGAGGCCGTCTGCTTCGTCATTTCCATCACTCCACTTTGACTTTACTATTGCAGTAATTTTCTGATATAAAAAAAATTAGAGGGTAAGGTACCCACGTTTTATTTGTATTGAATTCCCTTTGAGTTTTCGCTTCTTATAAAGTCTTTTCTGCGGAAATGGCGTTCATGCTAAGTGGACAATTTCTATTTTCCCCCTTGTTTAAACTATTATAACATTTTGCACCATGTGTTTTCAGTGCTTTTATTTTTTCCTCCAAAACTTTGTGGTAACCCATGTCTATATTACAGTGGACAAGTCTTTCGTAAGTCCACAATAAAATTTTGATTTAACTGGCCGAGATTTGGACATAGTATATGATTATTAAAGATCAAATCTTCGCCGGTAAGTAAATAAAAACTTCAGTGTGGATAATACAAAGTTTTCTTCTTTTTTAAAATGTAATTTCAAGTTCCATTCAGGAATTAAATAGAAAGGAACGGTGAGCTTTCGTTGTACATATCAAACATAATGGGTTTGTTTTTCTGTAAAAATGGCCAGAATATGAATCAAATGACATTAAAGCCTGTTTACGGTGAAACCACCATAACTCTTCAGGAATGTCGAAGTGCGGAAAATACTCTTCGTCGCTAGAGATTAAAAAAAAATATTCGCGTATGGCATCGACGTTTCTGAGCCATTTCTTCCTCTCTTAGTTTTCCACTCTTTTACCCTCCACAATCCGACCCTTCCGGAATAAATAAGGCTCCGTGGAGAAAATGGAAGTGTTCTGCGCGGGAAGAACGGAATAGAATATAGGAGGAGGGCTGCGAGCGGGGGAAAAAAGGGTTGCTTTGGGTTGAAAGAATTGGAATGGCTTGTTCTCTCACTCTCTAGGGAGCCTTCTTTTTTTCCACTAGACGGCACTCCTGCGCCTTCTTGAGAGTTAAGACGATCGATTTGCGATGAATTTTTAGGGGTCGGCAAAAATTTTCGTCTCGTCCTTCTCATGCTTCCATTTTCTAAAGGAAAATATTAAGCAATTTTGAGCTGAGAGTATTTCACGTCCGTGTTAATTTTCAGAAGGGGGCTTGGCAGCTCTTCTTTCGTTTCCCGCCAATAAGTCCAAAAATATTTTTTTTTAAACAGGTATGTGCTATCAATTGGTTAGGTCGGCTCGTATTGACAAGTTCCACGATGTTGAGCCTGATTCAGTTATTGGTTAGTGCATTCTATTCCAGTTCGAGTGCATACTTGGAGTTATACTGCCTTTAGTGGCTATGAACTATTTACTGCTACAAAATGAATGGTAAAAAGTGTATCATTGTTCAGCTTCAAATCTCTTAAATTTTTCGGGTGCCGTTCCGCGTCAGTGCCATATGGCGACAGCAGTTTTGCTGGCACTCGTCTTCAGGTGGAAGATGTTTGATCACGATATTAACTGTTGTCGCCATACGATAGACGTGTGGGAGGACACCCGAAAAAATGATGGGATTAAACGACGAGGAATACCGCGAAAGCCTTTAATCTAATATCACGGTCATGACATTAAATTTCACGTCGCGTTAAGCCACGTTACCCCTAGTTAAGTTATGATGTACGAGTCTCAACGTCTCTTTTCTTGTTTTCATTCCCGAGATAATTCCTGGCATTTTGCTCGCATTGATTACTACAGACAGAACATCCCATGGAAGGAAAGAGAAATAATACAAAAACGGCTTAGAAATGGTCTTGTTCGTGGGGTTTGAAAAGCATGGTATAAATGCAAAATTGCGTTAGGCAAAAAAAAGAAACTTTCTTCATTCTTTGATACATATCTTCTGAATTGGTGCCTTGATTATTCAGTTCACTTCGGGGATGAATTGATGGAAAGAGTAACACGCAAGTGAGAAGGGGTGAATGAAACCTCGCGTGCATCTTCGTCTGAAATAAAGTTGAAGGGAATCATTCACCCTGCGATTCATGAACTCCTCGGACATTTCCATCGAAATTGCCATCGGATAGACTTTTCAAGGAAACCCTTTAGGGGACGGAATATTCCGGGAAAAATGTTCGTTTATAATAATGACTCCTTTGTATTAAAATAGATTCCCGAAATTATATGCATAGAGGCATATAACGAATCCGATTTTTGCGCCTCAGGACCTGAGCAGGCATTATAAAAGATGAAAACTCCATCTCTTAACCTTATTATCTCTATCTTTCAGTGTCTTTCAGTCTTCTCAAATATATTTTGACGTTTCGTTTGACAAAGGAAAATTCGTTAAAAATGTTACGAGCGAACGAAATAAATGTAACGAAGCTGTTTGAAAGATTAGACTGGGAAGGGAGCCGATAGAGATTAGGAAGTTACATTAAAGTCTAAAGCCCGTTTCTCTCGATACTTTATCCAGCATATGGCATAGTATGATAGCTGGTACTTGATGTTGAGAATGAAATTCAGTATGATTGATGATCCGTCCTAAAAGGTTCCACACAATCATTGTGCAGTTGCATTGGCGAGGGAGCGGTATTTCCATTCATATTGTAGTGCATGCCTGCTTTAAATTTTTAATGAACTAATCTATGGCAGCAGGTGGCCAGTATAACTGCCGAGGCTTTTTTGTCTATTGTTGATTTCGCCGAATAACGAAACAGGCGTATGATAGTAGAATGAATGGTTTGTGTGGAAGAGGTAGGCAGCGAAGGTCATAGGTTAATCCGGTAGAGGAGACTCTATAAAGGAGGAAGATAAGAATAAAAAATAGGAGAACGTGTATGAAGCAATGCATGGGTGTAAGATAAGAAAGAGTTATGGAAGGATAGGGATTTATGAAGGAAGGTATTAAAAGGGAGCCAGTTTTGTTGGGTTAACGGCAATAACTAAATTCTTTGACTTAGACACGTCATCCCCCCCCCCCCCCAATTGGAATGGTGTGATGGGTTTGTATGTTGATTTCGCGGCGAGAAAATTACTAATAGCCGCATGGACTTAAAAGTGACGCTGATTTAAAAAATTGAACATCGGGCAGTGACTGTAAAAGCTGTATGTACATCCTATTGGGAGCGAGTTGTATGTACCGCATCTGTTATGCAGTAAAGTATCTCAACGAGTATGCTTGCTAGCCAGCATGCTGGCTCGATATCACACGATACTGTAAAATTATCATACTACATACATCATCAAACGTGTGCAGGATCAAGTACACAAAATTACAGACACATAGTGTGTATATATTAAAATTAGCATTCCATGCAAAAAAATAAAATTAAGATTTCAGTATAACAAACGCTACCTACTGTTACCATTTACATTGTTGGCTGCTTTGATCACAGCTATTTTGGTCCCTAATCGTACGCGGATTTAAATATAGGGCTTCCTCAAATGACTAATCGCCCGCGGTGAACATTTGTTGAACTGAAGAATTGGCAAAAATAACTAACTACGTGTCATGCATGACTACAAAAAATCTGAAATTAAATTCTGAGCTGGATGTGTTATACAACGAAGATAGATAAATTTCGGAATGGGTATGAAAGGGGGAGTGTAAAATTTGCGCCTATACAAGAAAATATTAAACAGCGTAGACTTGATGGATTGAACATGTTGAGTGGCATTCAGAGGAATACATTGGAAAGAAGGGGGGAAGATTGAAGCTCCGAGGAAAAAGAGGAAGAGGGAAACCCAGATGAAGATGGAGGGTGTGAAAAGTGACGTGGATGAGTGTGGTGTGTGAGTGTGATGAATGTGGTGTATGAGTGTGGATACCCCAGATTGAAGCAAATGGGGAAGACTAGACTACCAAAGCCGACCCCCAGCACCAAGAATAAAGGCTAGGAAGAAGAAGACTGGCTACGCGTCAGCCATGACAACAAATTCGAGGCACCAATTTATTCTAGCATTACAACACATCTCATTTGTTCGCAATTTTCCTCTGCCGATTATATTTTTCCTACTCTTCTCCATTGGCGTGGATGGTGTCTTAGCTCTCCATGCCACGCATTCTTCCGGTGACTCGAATCGCGGTATGTAGGTGTAGTGATGTTCCACCATTGCTGAAGAGAATAGATGAAACCATACTGTACGATAGCACAGTTGTCTGTCGTAGCCATTAAATTACGCAATTGGCCATATGAAATGGATCATTTGTTCAGATACGCCGAAAAGATTGATAAATAAACAGCGCACAATGCCGCCATACCGAATCCTCCTCGTAATGATTCCTCCGGAAAAATGCAAAATGGAAATTATTCCCTATAAAACATTGCACTAAGTATTAAGGGTGGACTCCTGTAGCGAAATTTAGGTATTGTCTAAGTTGGGAAAGGGCTAAACGCCGGCTTTCACCTTGTATAACGTGTTTTTGGCATAGACGCTGCCTAGACGACGGCTAGTAGATGTAGCTTTGTCGACATATTTGAGAATTGTCCTCGTTGCATTTCAAGCAGTACCTGAGGGAGAATCGAGGACATCACCTTTCGAAAGTCGCGCGTGTGCGTCTATCGACCTGCGACTGTTTCAGACAGTTTATCCAAAACCACCTTAAGTATACAGTTTACTTTAGGTGGTGCTGGTTTATCACGGGGTTTTGCGGCGTTGCCAAGCGTTGATCCGCACTTAGTCATTCATCGTCTCCGTAGGGGGGAGTAGAGGAACGTTTTAGCAGTCCAAAATTGACCCGTAGGTTAACGCTGTATAAGAGGAGATTGTCTAAACGAACTATTTAGGCGTCGTTCATGCAGCCTACCCATAATTTATGGTCAAATTTTGGGCGGAAGCCATGTTAGGTGGATCGTTTTCCCCAAAAAGGACTAGCTTAACTTTTGTACGAAAGTGAGGCCTTTTTTTAACTCTTCCTACTCTCTTCTTTAATCATGTTTAGTCACATCCGTTATCACTTCACTTACCTCTTCAAGATTACTTTTATCCTCCATAAACTCCTATCCTCCCTCCATTTTAATTCTTTCGCGCTCAAATGTATATATAGTATATTCAACTCCATTTCGCTCCCGACGCGTATATCTCATTCTCCTCCGGTCCCTATACCCCTATCAATCCGTCTCAACCCTCTCGGAATTTTCCCTTACGAACCTTTCCCTTGTCTTCCCGAATTTCCATTCAGCACCCCATTCCCTCGACACACTCCCAAGTTCCCTCTCGGAAAGATTTAAAGGCAAGGTTCCACAAGGGTCTCCCTCTCGCCACTTCATCCCATTCCCTTCCTCCACCCTCCTCTTATGCTTCTTTCCTTTCTTTTCCCTATTTCCCATCCCTTTCCCCTCTTCCTCTATCCTTTCCTCCATCTTTCTCTCTTTTACGTCCTTCCCACCAGCCCGCTAGCGTAACCCTTTTTCGATTTATCGATCTATTGCGGGGGGAAAGAATGGCCCGAAGAGGTTTTGAAATAGCAATGAGGAGAGGACTGCGAGAGCATGTCAAGTTTGGTTGGTGGATGAAGAATGGGAGAGTTTTTTTGTTTTCTTTTTTTTTTTGGCTTATCTGTCCCGTTAAAGAGGAAAGGCATTCATTGTATGTGAGAGCTGAAAGGAATATCCTAAGGTATCCGTTCACTGTTGAGAGAGAGCTTGATCATGTTATTGTTATGGGACAGTCCCTTCTTTCTTCTGCGCGTGCGAAGTGAAATATGGCAGGAAGCAACAATCGACAAGTCGCATCGTCCCCGCTCAGTGAATAATGTCGCGCGGACATTGTGCATTCAGGAACGGTTATGTGCCTACAATCGCGCTAGGATCATGACGCCGTCTGCTATCGCGTGGCTTAGGAATCATAACTTCAAGCCTTATCTTGGAGTGGTATATTCCCATCGTTTTGCTATTGCCTTCCATCACAACCTTTACTGAACAATCTGTTGTTGCCCTTTTTTAAACTTATAATTTTTCTCTACTTCTTGTAAAGGATAAGCGTTTTGTACGGCATGGAGTGAGACATAATCTTTGTAATATATAATACATTTTAACAAGTAATAATACCAACCATTACTGATTTAATTAGGCGTTCCGTAGTCTTTCGTATTGTTCGCTAGATGAAAAACCCCAATAAGTTTTCCCGTTGGGCAAACAGTACTCGAGTTATTCCTAGAGGGTTGTTAACACAATGCATGAACCGGTTCGGGTTCATGCACGAAGGCATGGCCAATCAAAAATTCATCGGTGAATATTTAAGCGAATGCGTGAATTCATGTCCAGGGACGAGCTTTGGTTCTAATTCCGTGAGTCCTATGTGGTCAGGAAATCATATTCTCACAGTTATCACTAATTTCTACTTTTGGAGCTTGGTGAACGTAGCTTCAGTTTGCTCTATTAGCCCTTCCAATGCAGCACCGCAGGATAATACCTTTGCTGGTGTTGGAATATGGTTTATTGCATAATTCCATTTATTTGGCCTAATTTAGGCATGGCATAGATATATATAAATTGCGTGTACTTGCCTTTTTTCATATTAAAATTGAAATGAAAAAAATATGAAAACTTCACTGGTAAGAATAACAATATTGAATTTGATAAGCTCCACGATATATCATGCATGACGGTTTTTGCAAATAGTTCACCTTTTTAATACCAATTTTGAAATTGATTGATTATAACTGAAATAACATGTATTGCAGAAACGACCTGGGGTGCGATCATGATTCACCATAACGCGTGCGTTTGCGTTATCGTTATTTTTCAATTGCGCTATGAGAATGAAAACGTGATCGTCATTATTCAAATTTTGTTAAGTGCTTTAAATCACTAGTGCTAATCGATGGTGAACTTTATTAGAACATTATGTCTACGTATTGCTCATCTAGAGCGGTTTGAATTTTGGGTAACGATAACGACAACGCGAAAGGAGGAACCGTGATCTCGCCCCTGGTCTCCCAATCCGGAGGTATTGTAATTACGCTCTTAATGCTGCGTTCGCATCACTAGCCTTCTAGTGTGGTAATCCACTTAGAATTAGTACGGCAAACGTCTGGTTTGCACAGACTATGGTAACTCATTCTAACAAGATAAACTTAACACGGCTATCTATTAAATGTTTGTACATCTTCATATCTTGTTATCTGCGGATGCACATTAGTTACAATGCCCTAGTGATAAATCGTCATAATTATTAAGTGACGAGTAGGAAATGAAAAAAATATGTGTCGCACGTTAAAATAAAAAAATGGTTGTACTATGGTGATAAAAGACAGGTGAGGATGCGGGTAGAACATAACAAAGTTTTGTACAATGAAAAGATGCTAGTAATGCGAACGGGGTATAAGACATTTTCCACAATTCCACACTCAATGGATTGTTTTCTATTGGTAATTATTTAATTGATGCTATAAAAACATTTATATTATTGACCAAGTTCCAATTGTGTATCATGATAATTAAAAATTAAAAGTAAAAATGGGTGGTCATTCATTACGGGCTCAAAACGAAACCCTATAAACATAACACCCTACTTTTATTTCTAAACATTTAAGGGTTCTTTAGAAAGGATTGAAAACAACCTCTAATGGGGCCCTCCAATCTCATAATTATCTATTCAAAGTGAAATTAATCAGTGCATACCTTCTGTCTATTGTCTGTACTGTATGTCTTCTGTCTACATCGATTCCTAGATATACCCTTGAACGAAAGTTTTCGTAGGCAACTAAGGTATATTTACCCTCGGGAGGTTTTAGAAATCGCTATTATTTGTTTCTCAGGGCATACACCGCTTCATTATTCCTCTCATCAGCAAAGATCGCGTCGTCCGTCAGCGCGCGACCCGCCCGCTCACGTCCCTAGCAACGGGCAACGTAAGCGAGGCGAAACCTATGGCGAAAATGGGTGGAATTCGCGGAAACTTGACAGCAAATATCTCAACTCATAGGGCATCGCGGCACGGGAAATTTTGAAAATGTGCATTTATTGCGCTACTCTACCATTCTGCCAAATTTGAACGAAATCGGCGGAGGACACTTCGTGAGTGTTCCTTGTGAGAATTCGAGACTTGTTCAAACCGCGTGATGCTTGTAATTTTCCTTGGGTGGTCTTCATTATCAGCGGCCGAAGCGATTGAACTAAGAACCCAATTATATAAGACTTCTTAGATTGTGATAAAATCGTAATTGTGTTTTTTTAATGCTAACACAGACACGCAACGCAAGTTAGCGTACAATCACATTGACCTTGGTCGGGGTGGAGGAGATTTTCTTATTCATCATTTTCCTTCCCTCCGTCTGTTGTTCCGTCGCTATTTCCGTTTTGAGCTGCAGGGGAAATTTTATGATAGTGCTGTTCCCTGTCTGACTCACATGTCTACGCCTGCAGTCTATTCTCGCCCTCCTTTCTCAGAGTTAAGGTGTCTAAAAAATGCAATTCCACACTCAATATTTAATTCTTCGCCGAAAATGTTTTTTTCATTATTACTATTAGGAAACTAGAAAATAATTGCTGTCGTCCAATAATTGTCTAAAATAGCCTATCGCAGAATTAAACAAGAAAAATATCAGTGTAACTGATTTTGCAATTGATTTTCATTTGTACTTAAAGCGTAAACTGGAGTATCCATAGTAATAAATCCCGACAGTAGACGTTGGAACTTGTTAAGGCGGATCAGTAGAGCGTGGAATATTACCAGTTCAGCATAATAGCAAAAATATATTTTTAAACTCCATGCTTGAATAAGCTCAACTATACCAGGCGAGGCGTGGTGGAGTAGCATCTTATACTAATAAAAACTGCAAGTTGTACTGCCCACTTGCTTCATTTATTACAACGCCATCAGATCCTTCCTGTTGCTGGACATGTCTATAGCTAGCGAAATTCTTCTTTACAATGTTCTGGGAATTATTTCTATTTTCTGGCCTCGGTGGCGGCCTGGTTACGTCCTATAGGAACTTGAGGTTAGGGGTTCGAGTCCCGCCTGGGTGGGTTTTTCTCCATTCAGGGTATGGATGTTTGATTTGTCATGATTTAGTCGTAAGAAAGTACTGAAAAGTCCTACATTCGTTCAAATAAAGACGTGATCATTATTCTTTATTTTCCTCCTAAGTATTATCCAAGTACAGTAGAACTCCAATTATCCGGATTAATTGGCACCGGACGGACCCCATCCGGGTAATCAAATATCCAATTGTATAACTCACCAAAAAAAGTAATTTTTTTTAAAAAAAAGCTAAATTTAGGTACAAATTATTACTTTAATGGCTACAAAAACAATGTTGTTTACATTTGTGTGTGAAAGGCCTATAGTTCATCGTCTTCCTAGTTGGTAGCGCTGTCACTGCACTACATAGTTTCACTGTAGGAAGGGCCCAATACGCCGCACGACTGATTAATACTGATTGTTCGCGAGAAGATTGAGTCTTTTAAAATGTTCTCTACGGATTGATTTTAGAACGCTAAAGAAATGTGTGTATTGCAACCAAAAACTTAACTGCCATTCAAAATCAACGGTATAAAATATACAATACACGTTTCGAATAGCCTATTGCCGTGAATGTAAAATAACGATTTTCTGATATGTCTTCCTCTCAAAGCGATCCGGATGGTTGGAGTTCGGATAATTTGAGTTGTACTGTAATTGAATTGTCACTGTAGTGAGGTGGCTCCGCGTTGGATTTTCCAGTGTCATTCGGGTAAATGTTGTTGACTCGTGCAGGAAATGACGCAACGGTGGTTCCCACAGGCACCGTGCTGCACTGTGTTGGTTCTCTCTCCTGGGGCATTATGAGCAAAGCAGGTAAACGCCGTCGAAGAAGCAAATACGGACGAAGTGGATTAAGGTCCCGAGGCGCACTCGACCTCGTGCGAGCTTTTTGGCATTAGTGTGGAGAGAGAGAGGAAGAGGAAGACTTCCGTTGGAACGGGGGCGGAAATAAGGCGAGAGAGAGAGGGTACATACATACTGTGGGAGCTGGAACAGCAGTTTTGTCGGGGAGAATCGGGAATGATAATAGCCTTAAATCACGCGATGCAATTCACATAATTCTCTTAGCTAGTAATTACCCACCCGAATGTGTGTCAAATTGATTTCTGCCCAACTCGTTAATATCCACTATCGCAGGTATTTACTTAGACGTGGCGCTTGATTTGTAGCATGCATAATTCATCGTTTGAATTCGTTTGTGAACCCTGATGTGTCTCTTTGTGAATTCAAAATGTTATGTTTTCATAAATTTACTCTTGCATTGATTGATTCAGGCTGATTTACGCATGTTTCAATTGCGGGAAGGCTCGTTTTCATTCTTAAAGTTTCATTGTATTTCTTTAGCTATACGCTAGAATGGAAATCACCGTCATTCGACATTTATATGGGTATTTACCGCGTTGGTTATATCTGCTGACGGTGGGATGAAGAGACCCGTTGAAAAATGGGATAAATCGTCGGCAGCGGAAACAGCCAACGCGGTAAATACAAAAAAATGCCGGAACCCCAGCTTCAAAGCCACGGAGACCCGCGACTAAACTGCAGAATTTTTCCGTTGAGGAAGCTTTAAATGGTTTTGTTATAACACCTCCATTTGGCTTCTTTTTACTGTTTTGCAATGCATCGAACTTCAGGCAAAGATAAACCAATAAAAACTAAAAATTGTAATGCCCACTTGTTTTATTTATTACAACGCGTTTCAATGTCTAAGAGTCATCGTCAGATACATACCTGAAGACGATGCCTAGGCGTTGAAACGCATTGTAATAAATGAAGCAATTGGCCAGTACAACTTGCAGTTTTTATCAGAAAAAGATACTGTTCCACCACGCCTCGACTCATAAGTTGAGCTTATTCAAGCGTAGAGTTTTTTTTTGCATAGGATGTTTTACTATGGATAATCCAGTTTCGGCTTAAATTACAAATGAACTAATAGATCAATCGCAAAATGAGTTACACTAATATTTTACTTGTTTAATTCTACTACAGGACAATTATTTTTTGAGGAACGGCAATTATTTTCTTGTTTTCCAAGAGTAAAAATGTCCACATTTTTTGCTTCTTCCCTAGGAACTGCAAACTTAAAGGTTTTATATTTGGGAAAGTATTTGTGTGATGGTAATGAAATTTTCTTGCGTAGGTAATAGATTGTCATAAATACATATGATTGTCTAATCCTCAAACGACAAAGTTTTTCAATTACCCATAGAAAAGTTATTATAATTTTTCAATAATCTCATAGAATAGTCAATTTTTCTCAGCCCAGGATAAACGTGCAACAGAAAAATTGCCAATAATTGTCTAAAAATAATTGTATAAAATATCCTAACGCAGAAATGAACAAGAAAAATATTGGTTTAATTCATTTTGTTATAGATCTATTAGTTCGTTAGTAATCAAAGCCTAAACTCGAGTATACACAATAAAAATCGGACAGTAGGTGCGTTATCTTCAGGAGGTTTGTACATCTTTAGAATTCACGAATTATTCAATAGTGTGGGTCATTACCTATTGATTAATATCTCATGAGAATGAATTGAGAGCTTTTAAACCGTGAGTGGTGGTTTATTAAAGTGTAGAAAATTACGAATTTAATTAATTTACTTAATGGTAAGGATTCCACGAAGTTAGTTAACGGACGAATTAGTGTTACTCATATGTAAGGTCACGTTTCTTTCAGCCCTTCCATCCGAATCGCCTCAGTACCCAGTGGTGACGGTTTCCTTCGCATTAACTTCCTCTAATGCGAGTTTAGAAGACAATTCCCCTTTAATTATTCTCCGCTGATGATCCATTGTCATTTCAGTAATATAATATCTTTTAAACAAGTGGCTTTTAAGGTCAGAATGCATTGGTGTGCCTACGTCAAGTTTCTTTCGTAGTAATCGCTACACCACGGAGTATAATTGGTTACATTCACTTAATTCCCTCCTACTACGGCTTAAGTAAACAGTTTTCCCTTTGGTAATGTTGCAATAACACAATAATGCCATTCCCGTAGTATAATAGCTTTTATCGTAATTCATAATCTGTGTGATGGCTGCGTGTCATCATGTATTCTTTTGTTGACTCAGAGTGAAAGGACGAATGATTCATTTAAGAAAATGCAGTAGTTGCGGATATTCCTTATTATTGTCTTGGAATTCTTCGTTCGTAAAATTCTCGGAATACTTGTTGCGATCCAGTTTTACTTTTTCCCTTTGAATATTCTTCTTACTGCAATGCATTCTGGAGAGTGTTCTAGGTGTATTCTCTGTCGGAGAGAAACGAGAATTGATCCGCTGAGATGTTCATTTGCAACCATTCGCTTTGTGTTTGATCTTGGTGATTTTATTTCTATTGTTCGTGGAACGTGGGATTGCCAGGCCTGTAAAACTGGATATTATCTTTTTTGATGCCTGGCATAGTCCTCGAAAAGGCCATTCATGCCTTGAAGTTATGAAATTGTGTTTACATTGGCATCTCTCCGTAATGAATTTAGTACATTTCGGTGTTCCTTGGTGTTATTTTAATTAATTTTGTTAGGTGAAGCCGCATTTTTATTGCGTATGGTGTAGTGGCAGTGATTGTGATTAATCCATTAGTGGGATGATGAGATGGTGGACCGCATGGAATGATGGAAAAGCTTAAGATGGAGAAGTACCGTGCAACCTTTGATGCTTCGACGTTTTTTTGAACTTGTTCTTATTATTTTTATCGTATTTTTATGAGGTGAATTAAAAGTTTTGGTTTTATTAATTGTTGCATTTTTTTTTGGCTCGTTGGTTATGAGGGGTTTGTTTACAGAGAAGAAGAGAAGGGGTTGTTGGAGTTTTAGAGACTGAGATGGGATGTGCTGCGGACTCCCGTAAGAAAATTGCTTTGTGCTGCAAATAGAATAAAGAAATCTCTGCATAGAGAATTGCAGGATTCATTAAAAGTGGTCCGACTTAACAACCTAGTAACATTTCTCGGTGAACTCTGGATGACAATGGGTTTATGAGTCATGGAGTATGGTGCATGATTTCAGTGGCTTGGAGGGCAAGAATTAAATCGGCTGGGAAACGACTTGAAAGAAGGAGTGAGTTTATTAAGGAGACTGTTAGCAAAGACTATTGCGGTTCGTAAAAGTTTTATGGTTCGGACACATGGTTATTGCGGAGAGAGTATATGCGTACACCGGAGGATTTTGGATAGCGGGTGTCGAGAAGAGTGAAAGAGGGAATGATGGGTTACAAGCGACACAGACGACGTAATGAAGAGAATTTGGGTGCAAGCGGGAGAGAGGAATTCTGAGAAAAAAGGTTTAGCAGAAGTTGTAAATAAGTTAAGAGAGACCTAATGGCGGGAAAATAGATTGTTACGTGAATAGGAAAGTTTAAATGTGAACCCTAAAACTGGGAATTTGAGGTAGGGACTATTCAAATACCTACCAATCAATCGCTAGAATACCAAGTGATGAAACTGACAGTGGATACATAAATATATGTACTTGAACGGACTGGGTAATCGTGGTAGAGGAAAGAAAGTAATTCTGTGTGTGGTTGACATAAAGCGAGACAGAAAGTATGAGTGAGAGACACGTAATGCAATCGAAAATTATCACGTCTTACAGGAAAATTTAGAGATACACCATCAGTATATGTAATCGTAGAACCTATTTAGAAACCTTATAATCAAGCGGTCGAATATAAAATAATGAAAGATTCAACGCTTTCCTGGCAAAATATACCGGTGAACTCCTCTCGGGCTTCACATCCGGGTGAAGTTCTTCATTTTGTCCGACGTTTCGAAAGGAGACTTTCGTATCGCCGTCATCAGGGTTGCAACACCTGCGATAGGGAAGTATACTGCCGAAACGTCGGCCAAAATTAAGAACCTTACTCGGATGTGAATCCCGAGAAGAGTTTGTCTGTGTGAAGAGATGTGACGGAAACATTGACGTAGCCACTGACCCCCCAACCCCGAAATTTTGAATTTATTTTTTGAAAAGTGATAGAAAGGGGAGAAAGTTATATTTGTTTGTTTTTAAAATAAATGTTGTTGGGTCAATTTATTTCTCTGTTTGAACAGCTTTTTAAATTAAGCATAAAATACGAAATAGTAAACTAGAATTATTTGACTCAGTTGCAAGTCCTTGGTTGGTAATGTAGTACGTTTATCTTTTACTTCATGCTCCATCTTTAATTTCAGCCTCGTCCTCGTTGGCAAAGCGTGACTTGAAAAACCGTTAGTTCATTCAATTCTATGGACTTGGTGAGACCCATCTCTCTTCCTCTCATCTTTCCTTTCTATTTTATTTATTATTTTCGCGCGTTGCAGCTCCTCGCCCATCACTCATATTATCCCTGGCCTTCCTCGTGACGTGTCGCTCTTTTTTTATCCTCCCTCCCATCAGTGTCCTCGACCCGATGGAGAAAAAAAATAGAAAGCTTTTTTTTTTGCCACTCGCATCATCATGCAAGCGGCCGTCGCCGACTTCTGGGTCATTGTCATCGTAACGAGTGATGGTAAGTTAATTATTTCAAATGAACTTTGCCGACGACAATCATGTGTAGCGCGTGTGGCAGCAAGTGCTTAGGTCTCTTCACATATTAGATTGCCGCAATTTGCCAAGCCATTTGCCATTTTTTTTAAACTCCTTTCTTTTCCAGTCGCCAAAACGTCATGTTCATACAACGCGTTTTATATCGGTGGTTTTTCATGAAATGTGAATCTTTATTTGAAAATATTTGTCATTGCTGTTGGGTGTTGATTTAACTGTCGTTTAAAGTGTTTTTTGACTGGGTCTAAGCAAATAAAATGATGAAAAAATGACCTATCAGCGTGGATGAACCCGTGCTGTCTTTTTGTTTTATTTTTACCGTGGATTTAGTGTCTACGCCGAAGTTCATCAATTATATGCCGATAACTGTTGTGTTCATAATGTAGAGCGTTGTTACAAGAGGAAATGCATACTTTTGTCGTGTATAGATTTTCCTAGACGATATTATCGTGCGAAAGCACTGCTATTATGCTTAAAATGCACATAATATTTTTAATTCTTAGATTCTTCGTTTAATCTTTGATGTAACTTAATCTTTTTAACTGGGTCTATAAGAGGAATATAGGAGTGAAATTGGATTGCTCTCGATATTCCCGGTGCTCGTTTGGTGAATAGGAGAGGAGATTGATACATGAATTTATTTACGACTTTGAGGATAGAACCGTTGGTTGTCAAGGGAAGGAAGGTGTTGCCTTGTTTTTGCTAATTAATTAATAGTCGTAGTTTCATAAATTTTATTAGGATATACAGTAGTGCATGCTGAGGATAACTCGCCCGATGGCACTCGCAGATGTAGACTATGTGCAAAATTGTGGCAAGACGGAGAGATACCCGGCGGGTCGGTATTAGCCTGGACTTGACGAAGGGTTCCAAACGGTCCTGGCAAACGGACGCAGTACTGAAAATGACGTGCTCTCCTCATCCTTTACTCGGAAATATTTGTCCCCGCCGTTAGGTATAGGTTTAGCAATTGTTTAACAGGTATCACCGCGGCTAATCCTATTCAATTATCTATATCGGAGGATGATTAACTAATGGTTCAAATTGTAGTTGTTGAAAAAACCACTACGCTCCCTTTGTTGTAAGCCATGACTAAAACCTCTGACCTTACGCTATGCATCCAGTTCGTCAATTATTACTTAGAAACCCACTCCACGATTATTAAATGTGTCATAGTAATGCGTTAAAATTTTACAATTTTTAATAAATCTACATAGAGATTATATTTTCCAGATGATAATCCACTTGGTTTGACATATTATCATCAAATTAACGCTATGGAGGCTTTCATCTTACATCAGTTACTAATTTCCAACGCGCTAGTTCCGTGGATTTTCAGCATAGTTAATTGTTCATAGCAATGAAGGCCGCGCGACGCGACGTGATACTAATTTGCCGATGCAAAAGGCGTCAGTGAATTAGTGGGAAGTTAAGTTGATGCAGTGTTCAAAGTACTGATGAAACCGTTTAATTAGTTGACTGGCAATTAGATTTTTTAGGTGAGACAATTTTTTCGAAAAGTTAACGAATTTCACACTTCAACCGTGTACATCAATCTTGAACTTAAAAGTTCAGCCAGTCCACATTTTCTAGGCTCACGGTTTACACGAACGCATGCATGCCTTCCGTGGAGTTTACTTATGTTCTCATCAACTTCAGTGAATCGGATATTTACGGTCTCAGGAAAATCCTAAACACAGAAGTAGACTAAACAACCGTTTTCTCTTTACCAGACGATTGAAGTGATTCTCCTTGATAAAGCTTCGCGGATTGTGTAGCATGGTTGCATTTGCATTTGAATGTATATTTTTAGAACAGTGCTTCAACGTATTTCATTCCTCTTAAGGGAAAACAAATTCATTAAAAATTATTTTCGTCCACCTGGCAGTTTATCGAATATTCATCAATTTAATGGTTGGAATCAATGCATTAGCAATCACTGGTTTGCGTGGTTGAGTTTGTAAATATTTGCAAATCATAATTAATTCAGAATAAGAACTTAGAACTAGTAATTTTCCACAGATGAATATTTTAATTCGACCCGGGTTCGATACACTGCATCATCACCTGATGATGATGCAGTGCACCCGGGTCGAATTAAAATATTCATCTGTGGAAAATTGCTACTTCTAAGTTCTTATTATGTTCATATTCCACAAAATCTCACCTGATTCCTCCCTTCTTGTTATAATTAATTCAGGTTGAAGTTAAGCGTCGTGGAATTAGCGACAATTTTTAGGCTCTGTTCTCCAATAGTTTAAACACCCTCATCCCGACATTTTCTCTTTTAGATGCATCTTTGCTTGAATACTGATGCAACGACATGAGTATTTAAAGATATTTTCACTCATTTCCAGTAATTTCGATATTTTTGCAAAATTATCGCTGGGCTTTTTTCCTGTATGTTGAATGCATATCCAATTGGGACTAGGTAATAAAATCGTCGCAGAATATTAAACTTGGCGAGTCAACGTAGATTCACCTTGGCCGTCTTTTCGTTTATTTTTTCTATGGATTTAGTGCTTACTCAGAAGTTAATGAATTGCATATCAGTAACTGATATGTTTCGATTATAGAAGATAGTTCTAAGAGGAGATGTTTGAGTATCCTCATGGAAAAATATTCCTAGACGGGATTATTTAATTGAAAAACAACTACTAGGTATATTACGCCACGTTTTCTTCTTCGGCTCCTTATTTTATCTTTGAGTTAACGTGTTTTTTTAACTCGGTCGAGAAGCGTTTAGCAATAGGAGGGAGTTGATTACGGGAAATTTTTGTTTGTATAACAATGTAAAGAAAATGATAACAAAGACTGTAGCGTTGAACGGTGCAGAAACGTGGACTCTGAGAAAAGAGGACGACAATAGGCTGTAGGCGTTTGAGATGTGGGTGTGGAGGAAATGTGTGGTGAAAGGAAAGGAAGACGAAAGAGGAGGTGCTTCGTATGGTGAATGAAGAGAGGAAACTTCTGGTTGAGATTAGGAGGAAGCAGAATAGGTGGTTGGAGGAGATAATAAGTGATGAATGATAGATGCTTAAGACCGTAATAGAGGGAAGGATGTTGGGTAAGCTGGGAAGGGAATAGGGAGATTATCCTTTAAGGGTGGGATGAAGAGAGTAGGACGTATGATGAGATGAAGAAAGAAATTGCTTGGGGAGATAGGGGACTCCGCCTGTAAAAATCTGGAGGACTTTTACTCTCTTCCATTTAAACTTCCCTTAAGCTGTAGAATGCCTTAATAATGTTATTGTAGATCGGAGTTATGTGGTAGTTGCTCGAAAAGCGGAAATCACAGTGGACTTGTAAGAATAGACGGCCCTAAAATTACGTCATATCTCCCCCTCCCTTAAAAATGAGAGGATGTCATTCCTGGACGACCAGGGGATCCAGAGATGGCCGGAAGAATGCCGTCTCTCAGCATAATTCGCATGTGCATCTCATTGCCTTAACGAGCGAGTATCTATTGAATCCCATCATACCGTCAACGACTCTTTGGCTTCAATTTATTTTTTATTTCCCCGGCCATTCACTTGGGGGGCGATGATAGAGGGGAGGACATTCAGTAAGCTGGGAAGGGAAGAAAGGTAATATACTTTAAGGACGGAATGAAAAGAAGTAGGACCCATGTTGAGCTGCAGAGAGAAACAACGTAAGAAGATGGGAGACTGTGCCTATGAAATTCCTCTCGTATTCTCTCCCATTTAAACCTCCCTTACCGGCAGATCACCCTAATAACAATAATGCAATAAATGCAGCTTTGAAATGAATGGTTGATCTCGATATTGCCGGGGATCGTTTCGTTATTTGGAGAGGTGTTCGATCAATGAGTTTATTTGTGCCTTTAATGATAGGAGTGTTGGCTGTTAAGGGAAGGGAATATGTGCGGAACTGAGGAGGGGCAGGGAGAAACCCGGTGACAGCATGAGTCTGTTCTTAACGAAAGAGAGCAAATGGTTCACATTTTAGCGTCCTAGCCGACGCATTTAGTTCTGAAATGGACATGTCCTCCACACAGCACCGAATTCAGCTTGAAATATCGTCTACAGCCGGGATTCGAACCCAGACCCATTGAATGGAAAGCCATTACTCTAGCCACCATGCGCACCAGATTCCGTTATCACATCTATATATTACCATAGCTGTAATTTGGATTACTTTATATGTATTTGAAATACGCTTAGAAATAAATGTTTCCTCATTCAGATTTCGGAACGTAATAACGTCAATTTGGCAGTATCCAGGAAGAAAAAGAAATTCGTGCGGAAGGTGCTTTGAGTGGCTCCAGCTGTTCAGTATCTCACCGTGGTGGAGGGGGGATTACTGTTCGAAACAGCGACGATGACCGCAACCGTGAATTACAGCCAAGGTTAAGATAATCTTTTGAAGGAGATGGTCGGTCGATGGATGGAACAGATGTCGGGAGCAACCGCGGTTCGTTCGCATTCGGAATGGGTCCATTGCACGCAGTCTTCGGGATCGCGGATAAACAAAAAAGGCAAAGGAGCTCCTGATTCCCTTTCGTGAGAAAGACCGAGTTCGTCTCGCCTCATGAGTATTCCATTTCCTATACGCATGGTGAAAACGCAAGAGGTTTCATGTGGCGGAGAATGAATCGACTCTGCTTTTTTGTGTCCCTCAAATTCGCTTTCGCTGCGTTCCATAGCTCACTACACTTCTTATCACTAGTTCATTAAACTGATCGATTTTACATTTGAACACTCGCGCGAGAGGTAAAGGAACTCAAATGTTAATTTGCGTTGATGTATTGCATGTTTATCATGGGAAATTATTCTTGGTCTATTTTGTCCTTTTTTTTTTTTAGAGAAACGGGTCTTAAGAAAACGTTTGCCCGTGCAACTGTTCACTAAATAATTGCTATCCGGAATATATCTTTTAAGGGAGCATGTAATTCGTTGGTGTTGGGTTACCGCAGAATAACAAGTTATGAAGTTGTGTTATCTAATAATCCTAACTATACGGTAATTCTAGAAAATTCTTAAGTAAGAAAGACATATAAATAATGCTACTCCTATCTCAATAGTCTTGGTGGTGTCCCACGCTGTATTTATCATAAGTTACTTGAAAGCTAGGAATATGGAAGCAATGCCTGAAAACATTCGTATGGACTATTGCGCTATGTGTTTCGGAGGTATGGACCATTGTAAAGGTTGAATAGAAAAGGAGAAAGGATTTCAAAACTTGGTGCAGAAGATCCAATGGACGGATAGGATTATAAACGATGTGGTGTACGGAAGAATAGAAGAGGAAAAATGAAGCATTGGAAGCACGATCAGGAAGACAAGTTAAGACAAACGAATTTGTAAGGGAAATAGTAGAAGAAAAAGACCCACAAGGAAGACAACAAAGGTATAGGCCAGCTAAAATGGGATATGAAACAGGAGAGTTACTAGGACATTAAGGAGTCAGCAGGGGGCATGGTAGAAAGAAGGGCTCTGGCTGGTTAATCTTAGGATTGAATAGCTAATGATGATGGCAGGAAAGTTTGAATCAAGAAATTGCTATAGTTGGCGCTCAAAGTTATAATACTTAGCCGAGGACTCTGATGCTGTATATATAATCTCACGTATGAGTTGGATATAAGGTATTGCAAAAATATGCAATGACTAATAATGCGCATTGCAAAGTAAGTTTAGGCATAGAGCCGAAATGATTTTATTACCCTATACGTTTAATGTACGGGGATTATCTTTCAAGAGTCAAAAAAGTGGCTCTGTCCTGGTGTTTTAGATTAATTTTGATACCTGACCAATTCTACTTGTTTCTTTGGTTCTTTTTGAAGTTTTATAGGTTTGCAGTTGGAAACTGTGATCGCTAATGAATGATTTCAGGCTTTCCCGGCGAAGATTTATATCAGGGTTCTTTCGGGGTTTGCACCGGGTAGTTAGGTCCATGGCGGCCGACGTTTCGATGCTCGAGTCGAGCATCGTCCTCAGGGCAGAGGTGAGTAAAATCCCTCACCTCTGCCCTGAGGACGATGCTCGACTCGAGCATCGAAACGTCGGCCGCCATGGACCTAACTACCCGGTGCAAACCCCGAAAGAACCCTGATATGTGATCGCTAAGTTTATTGTTCCCCTTCTAACTAAAATTCAGTGATTGTTATCCTTCCTTGGCCTCATAAATCCCCACTCTTGAGAAAGTGGACGTAAATGATTGAATATTTCCTTTTTTGGGTCAAGAACGTCAATTATCTACGCAAGTCTATCATCTATACCTCATTGGGTGGGAGAAATTGATTATTTTCACTCTACTTTCAATCAGAGCTTCGGGTAGCCTTAGTAACTCAAGGTTAATCCTCCCGGATTTAAATTATTGAAGCTTTGTTGATAGAGACACGCGTCCTAACTGTTTTGCTAAGAGGTTTCATAAACGTCTTGTGTATAGTAGTGTATATGGCTAAGAAAGTTATTTAAATGATAATGGAATGTTTAATTTGATTACATATTGCTATGGTGCTGTAAGTATTGAATGGGCGATTTTCGTTGTGCGAGTAAAAAAGGTAAAGAATTATGCCCTTGTACGATGATGTTGAGTTTCTTGGAAGCTTATATTAATATTTAGGAGCACTTCTAAGGGCTACATATCTACTTAATTTTTCCAGAAAAATGAGGAGACTTATATTAATATACCCACCCTAGGAATTCAGGTCCTTCGTCACCGCCGACAAATTCCTGGCCTAAAATTGCTGAAAAGTATTTTTATCGGAACCTTCCGAAGAATGATCTCTTATCATTTTTTCTCTACTTTTTTTTCCTCATTTTACCCGCAACATCAAATCTGTTCATGTTAAATTGTTTTCCTGTTATATCCGCTTATGCAAAGTGTTTCTGTTTTCGTGATTAGTAGATAAATAAATACGACAGTGAAGACCTTGCAGTGTCTTAAACGCACCCTCTACTCTGATATAAATAATCAATAGCGACAGTATATCGCTATATAAAACAATTGATTCTTTATAGGTTTCATTATTCAACGTTTCCATTGATATTATTTCAATTTTGTCCTTAATACCTGTGCATTGACCTTACATGTGTAATTTAATTATCGGTCATTTCAGTTGTTTGCTTTAGTGCTGATTTGATTTTTTTCTTTTCCAGGTACGTTTTCTTATTTAAGAGCCATTGAACATTGCCTTGCAGAGCTTTGTAGTAAGTACATTGTTTCTTCTTCTTTACCATTCAAATTTCCTGACGACATTTATTTTGAGAGAATGATTTGTCTTTCATTTTCGTAGAGATGAAAACCTACGGAAATGACTGACATTTGTTACTTTCAAATTACGCCTTGCCCCTGAGCCTCAATAACTTTATTTGGTATTTTTAAGCCTTTTGAAGAACAAACCATGTAGGCTCAGACCTAGCAGTAGCCAGTTGACATTCACCGAAATAGGTTCTGTAACCTCGTACTGCATTTTTACATTTCCTCGTTTCGTATCTTTCATTAGCGTGTCAGTTACCGAGGTACAGTTACAGGTACCGAGTTAAAATAAACTTTTCGAGGAATCGAGAATATCATTGTCAGTTGAACTCATTTTAATTTATATAAATTCATAAATATTGTACAGTTAAGGTTTTTTATTAACAAAGACACGTCAAGTTTTTAAGGAATTGTGTAACTCGTAGAGCATTTTTTACATTTTTCTTTAGCGTGATAGTCAAGTCCAGGGTGAAAATAGCCTCTTGATACATCTATAATATTTGACGCCAATTGAACTAACATTGTCAAGTTCCAGAATTCTGTCGTATAATGGGAGTCTGCCATTCGCTCTAGTGTGCTGCTTACTTTGCAACACAGCAGAGGAGATGCTTTCCATTCTTTTCAGACCCGCCGCAAAAAGCAGCACACTTCAACAGTTCAACAGCAAGAGATCTGGAGCAGAGTTGATATGTGCGCTTGACAATGAAAGAACTTCAATCACAGCATTCGCGATTTTTGTGTTGGTCTTCAGTAATGGCGTCTAACATGAATTCTTTAAAATTGTTGATTATTGTGAGGTGAATAGTTTACATTTTTGAAGACGTATCTAGAATTAATTTTATAACTATTCTCAAAACATTCGGCCGCTACTAATGCGAACCTAAAGAATGCTACCTACCGGCAGGTTACCTAATGTTTCGCCAGCGCACATCGTTCCATTCATCGGTGTTCGTGTGCGCTTAAGGTAGTTTTGAGCGATATATCAATTCACATAGAGTTTGATGTCATTTTAAAGAAAATATCCCATCTTTCCAATGATATCAAAATATTAACCCCTTGCTGAACTACTTTTCGAGCAATTTGCCTGAAAAAATTAGCTGTTTTACATGGGGCAGATGACGGCTGTGCGCTCCAGAGGGAGATTATTGAAAAAATTAGAAACCTCTAACTCCTAGATTTCGTCTAAAAACTAGCAGTGTATGTTTTCTCAACTATGTATAAAAATAAATCAATTATTCACTAGTAATATTTACAGAATCGCAAAATACCTTCTATTGTGAAGGCGTTTTCACCGAACAGCGTGAAAAATTAGTCAAGCTAGAGACTTATGTAGTTATATTTATTTAATTGCTGAGAATTTTTGTCTTATATAACTATATTTTCGCACCATTAATATTGCAATATTTACTTCATACTTCTTACAGAAGCTTAAATTAAAATATCAAATTGAATTATGGTCTCATTATGACTAGGGAACTATCTCGCTCAAACTACCTTAAGTGCGCACATGTGTTCCGATCCGCGGTAACGTCAACACCTTGAATATAATTATCCCTATATGTATCGAAACAATTTTTGGCTGGGTGAATACTGAAAAAGGAGTGAGCTTAATGTAAATGGGTATCAAAACGCTAATACATGCTAGTGACGCGCTACCTTCCCATCAGAATCGTTGCCAGAGGCCCTTCATCACCGGTTCTTTCACATTCAATTTCTTCGAACAGAGGTCGAAAGTTGATTAATGAAATGCGTGATTGCATTGCACGCTTAGTGATCTACGTCAGCATCGATTTCGTTTTATGGTGTGTAATGATTTTTTAATGCGAGAACGAGTTTTAAGGGTGGCTCATCAACCCACTCTTCAGTGTGTGTTCATAATGACGTTCTGAGGCCCTTCTGCATACAGGTTTGTACGGCAATCGAGAATTAACCCACAAATTATGCGCTCCTCCCATCATGATATCGGAGTAGGATGGGGCATTACGGAAATGCATTGGGTCAACGAACGAGTTGACCGCTTCATCCCGTGCGCCCCTCCCGGGTCGCCCATGACGTGATGGACGTGCTTAGGTTGTAAAAGACCGCGTGACCTTAATTAGTACGGCCAGTACACCCCTATCGTTACAGCATTTCGAATTTAAGCTTACGGTATTGTGAAAGCCTATTCCTTTGAAGGTAGGCACTTACTCCTATTCGCTCCTTTTTAAGTCTGGCATTTGTTGGTTGACGTTATCCATGGATTATCTTTAATCAAAACAATCTTCATTCTGTTACCGGAAAACATACTGAACATTAGTAACTTTAAGTATTTCTAAAGGTACCTTAGACACGTACAATGGTTATTCAATTATGAATGTTTAGAAAGCATCTTTTTATTCGTATATTTTGTTGTGCGAAATTTGTTTTTATTTACGTACCAGGAAAATGTATGCCTCGTGGTATGGCTAACGGAATTCAATATCACATTTTTTGTAAGCTTTGAAAATGCCATGTAACCGATTTTCCTCCCTTTTTCTTTTGAGTTTTTCGCATACCATGTCGTTAGACATATCATTCAATCCTTTTAAAATTCCATTGCGAGCTGCAGAAAGTAATAATATGGCTCAATCGTCTTAAGTCAAAGCAAAGTTAGTAAATATTTCAGTCAGAGCCGTGATCTGTAAAATGACAATAATAGCAATGTGAATAACGGAGAAATTGGATTTCTTAAGGCACGAATATCTTCATAACGTACTCGGAAACGCCATCAAGCGTTCACGAATTCTGATAAAGGACGGTTTAAGCTTCTACAATCATCCCCATCTCCAGTCATCATTGATGAATCATCGATCCGAAGATAGGTTTACTGCGGCTGTCCTCTCCGCGATGCCGATTCCTGCCTACGCAGTTCTTTACTTCGATGACCTTTTTAAAATGTCTGGTGTATTCCATATATGTGTGGTCTTTCGCGGTAATTCTTCCCAACCATTTCTCCTTCCGTGACTGTTTTCAAGAGTCTCTTCCGATATAGAAAATGAATCCTACCATTTTGTCTCCTCTTCTCAGAGCATTCATTACACACCATGTCTCATCAACTCTTCGTTGGACTTCATCATTGAATATACGCGCGAAAAATTACACGTAGTGTGGAGCGGTTTAAGCAGGGGTTTCCCCCTTAACGTGCCTCTTTCGGAAATGAGCAAGTTTCGCCTTCAGACCGATGAGAATCCCCGATCAGTCACCGTATTCGAAACATTCTCTGGCTCATTCTTTCTTTCTTTCCACTCCTGTATCCACGACTTCCCGTGACTTGAGTTTTTTGAAGCTGAGAGAATTGGAAAGAGGGTTCGAGGGCCGCTTCTTGATGATCGTACAGATCTTCTCCGATGTGTGTGCGAGAGTCTGATTCTAGGATGCCTTAGCTTCTTTACTTAGAAAGGAGGGATGGGGGGTGGTGTTAATAGAGGAGAGGACGAGAAATGGGGCGCCTATTACTCACTCGCTCAACTGGAGCGCGTATTCATCCTCACGGGCGCCGGCAGTCTCGCATAAATGTTCCCGCTTCACGCGCTTAAAGCAAGTCCTCGGGAAAATATCTCGAGCACGTGCAACAGGGTAGTCGACTCATCGAACGTGGACGGATGCAATGCTCGTCTAAGCCGAACTGAGAACCACCTCCAGGATATCATTTTCTACGTACTGCACTTGACATAATCTCTCGTATTATTGCTCGAGAAAGAGGTAAAAAGGAAACATTTGTAGTTCTTGGAATAATTTATGCATTAATTACAATTGGTATTCTATTTGTAGTATAAGCTCACCTTATTTTCACTGAAGGAATAGATATATATACTCGAGCATATTTCACTTCAGTTATAAGAGTAATTTCTGGCTCAACTGGAACTAAAACTTTCAGTTGAATAGCCACTTTACGTGGAACTCAATTAAATACAGACCATCACTATTATGAGTACCAGGGTTCGTATTTCTATGAACAGTGGGAGGTGTAACCGGTGTTTTTTTTAGCAAATTCATCAATAACATTGCTATGCATAATAAAAATTATGTTGTAAAAACCTTTTGCTTTGCATTTCATTCTCAGCCAAATCAATTATATCTATTATATTGGCCGGACTCCTGATAGCAGACAAAAATGCAAGCATTAGGTAGAAAATAAACTAATTAGCTACACTATAGCTAAATAAATTGGTTTGGAACTTACATAAAACACTGTCTAAATTTTAATCGGTCGGAAAGTGATTCCCATCCCAGTTGCTCTATAAGGCTTGGAAAAATAACGAGATCACCATAACGACCTTTACGTATAATACCGATTTCGTTCATTGAACTTTTTAATTGGAATCCCGATCCCAAGTAGAGATCGGGATTTCAATTAAAAATCTACGCCACCGCCGAGATTCTAATCCGGATCCTCCGGCTGGGAAGCCAGTACTCTACCTACCACTCTCGGTTCCTTCGAGATGGGAAGACTATCCATTGAACCACGAAATCCCTTTCATATTTTGTTGATTTTAGTATCTGTCCTCTGTCTGATAGAATCAACCAAATCTCTGTATATGTTGTTGATTTTAGTAAAGCGTGTCCTCTGTCTGATAGAATCAACCAAATCTCAAGATCCCTCATTATTTTGTTCATGTTGAGCGTAAAAGGAACGAATGGGTTAAGACCTCCAAAAATACATTTTTTGCAGCCTCACACAAATGTCTTTTTCGGGAGACATCGACAATAGAAGCGATTTTTGACTGGAAAATTATTGATAAATTGTGAAATTTGGTTCGATTTTCAGTACCAAAATAAGTTTCGTGTTAAACGGCCATTATAGATATATGTTACTGTCTCGGTTGAAGCTAAAATCTCTGGGTCGGTAAGCGTCGATAAAAGCGAGAGCGGCTATGTTGCTCGAAAATAATTAAAAAATTAAAAACTTAAGTAATGAAATGTGTAAAAATATTTCAAAAAATAAATATAGCCTAGTATTCAGTCTTTTACCCTGAATATAAAACATTTGAACTCCGTGAGCAATTGCTCTAGAACAAGCACTTGCATTAGCGTAGGCCAGGCAATGTCTCTGGATTTAGTTTTTTAAATTTTCATGGGAGGAGATTTTTGACTGATCCTCGAATTAATATATTTCATCTTCAAAACTTCAGCGTTGATAAATGACTGTTTGCAAGGCCATGAGTAATGGTTAGCGAGCGACTGCTGATGGCATCTGCTCTATTTTAGATGAATGTTTATTTTGAGGGAGATAGCCACTAAATAAGGAGGGAGAGAAGAAAAATCGATGTAGGCTAATATTTTATTTTGACGAATAGCGTCAGAAGAATGCCATTTCAAACGTCACATATGGCGACCTAATCGCAGTGAGCGAGGTTTGCGAATTAAATGCCAGGTTACTATTTTTGGAGCTTTCCATCTGCTGTATTGGTAGTCAGTGTGCTTTTCTCGATTCTGGTGGTGGCATAGGCTGATAGACTCAGCATATATTGGCAAGGAATTGAATTTTCATCATAGGTAACCTCCGCTTTCCAACTTAGAGAAAACTGTTATTGCTGTATGTAGTAATTTTTCTCGAGAAAACTGTTATTGCTGTATGTAGTAATTTTTCTCAATGTTTGGCTGTATTTTAAATAATCGAAAACGAGTTATTGTCCCAGATCCATCGATGCTATCAGAAATATTAAGCTTTGGTTTTGTTTCCGAAATCAGGGTTTTCCAAACTATGCTCCGAGATAGTTAATAAGGTAATAGGTGTTTCACGAAAACCTGGAGTGGTTTTATGAGTTTCAACTAAAAAACTGAATTGTTTCATATCAGCAAAATAAACACGGTATTCCGTTAAAATTTCAGGATTTACGAAGTGTTCTATCGCAGGAAATGTTTGGGTTACCCTGCCCTGAATAAATAAAGTATTTGATTCAATAACTAATTTAGTGTACGACCAGTTTCGTCACATAGGCGTCACCACCTGATGATGCCGCCTTTGTTACGAAATAGGTCGTGCATTATTTAATCAATTAAAATAGACATACCTTTTGTATTTATTGATAATGAAGTCAGATGCAACAACCTTTGTTTGTCGGCTATCTAAACGTATGCCCTATGCATTATATTCCATCACTCATTGAAATTCTCCATTTTAATATTCCCTGGTTTTAATATTCTAATCAGGAGGTGCCGGGCTTGGTATTGAATCTTATAGAGGGTATATGAGGAGCGTCTAATCTGAAGACGAACTTTTCCTGACCGATGTTCACCCGTTAAAATTTGACCGAATTTTCTATTGTATACACCAGAAACTTAGCGCAATCTTGGCCTCAGGTTTTTGCGTTATTCATGTCTCATTATCTCTTATCACCTCAATTTTATGGAAAAAATTGCATGAATAAATTCTCCTCGGGTTTCCAACCGGGTCAGGAGTTCAGGTACCTGAACTACTGACCCAGTTGAAAAACTGAGAAAAAATTCTCATGCAATTTGGCTAGGATGTAACAGTTCCTTCAAAACTCTTGAAGTTCTCCATTCAATCGGGAATGAACTATGACAGTGTGGCATTGAGTGTCCTAAAATAATGAATTTCTGAGCCGTGTCTATTTTAAGCAGTTGTATATTGTGAGGAAAAATAAGTTGCTTTTATGAAGCCTCGACTCTTCCCGGTTTATGGTAAGGATGGTTTATGGCGTAACATCGCGCATTTTTTTCGCAAGCTCTCTTTCCAGTGTAATTTTCGCAAGCTCTCTTTCGATTTGTCGGTAAGTTTTGAGCTAATTTGACGTCAAATTGTTTCTGCAAACCTGGGTTTAAATTTGAAGAAATTCTGAAGCCTGGCCCGCAGTGAAAAACGATCCCCTTAGTTGAAACTTGACCTATGTCTCTAGGGATCAGGTTGATGTCTCGGCTAGAGTGCTGGTTTTCCCATACCAAGGGAGCAGTTTTGAAGCCCGGCAGTCGAGGAGATTTTTCAGTGGTATGATAATCCTTCTTTGTACAGTGTTGAGTTACAGTAGGTACTCCACTATTCGTTTGGGTTTTAAAATAGTGCATTACAGTGGAGAAAAGAAAGAAGAGAGTAGACTGCAGGCGTGGAAGAGGATGGAGAAGGTGCGGTGGACGGAAAGAAAGACAGGTGAGGAAGGGCTTGACATGGTTTGTGAGGAGAGAAAGCTTCTGGGTGAGATTAGGGGGAGGCAAAGCTGGTATCTGGGATATGTAATAAGAGCCGAAGGGATGCTGGAGGCCGTGATAGGGGGATGATATTGGGTAAGCTGGGAAGGGGAAGGAAGAGGATAGGTTTATGGACGAGATGAAGAAGGATAGGACGTGTTTTGAGATGAAGATAGAAATTATGTTGGTATAAAGGGCTCTGCGCTCGTAAAAATCTAGAGGATTACTAATGCCTTCCATTTAAACTTATCTTAACCGGTAGATTTTGTAATTATTTTGCAATCTACTGACTAAGGTGGATTTCAATGGAAGTGAGTTAAAACCCTTTTGATTTTTACAAGTGAAGGACCCTATCTCCCAATAATAGTTATTTCTTCATCTCAGCATACGCCTTACCCTTCTACAACCCGTCCATAAAACCTATTCTCTTTCTCCCTCTTCCCAGCTTACCTAACATCCTCCCGTATATCACGGTCTTAAGCAACCCTTCGCTCCTCATTACCTCTTCCAACCTACTACTTTAACTCTTCCTAATCTCATCCGGAAATTTCCTTTCCTCATCCATCAAAAAAAACACTTCGTCAAAGCTTTATAATAATATTGCATCGTATTTTGCGTCAGTCCAACTACATCTCTTCCTGAGTGCCCACTCGCAACAGGTAGGTTAAATATATACGTGTACTTGGGAACATTTTATTATGCTTTACTTTTGGATTTATCGTTCTATGATCTAATTCACGAGAGTTGAAGTCTCATCTTACCCTCTGATAGGCAGGCGTAGGCCTTTTTCGTCATATCTTCTCTAAAACCGGGCAACGGTCTTCCACGATGGAAACACCGGTTCCCGATAAGTCACCGTTAAGTTAAGCATCGTTGGGCTCGGCTCGAGTTTGGAGGGGTGTTCCTCCGATTCGTACGAGTGCTGTTGCCCCTGTTTGCACGTGACAGACAGTATGTGCAAAATGACCTTAGCCATCGATGTGCATTAAACAAAAATACTACTACAAATACTTCTCCAAAACCGATTTAAGACCTTACTTTTGAGAAACAATCGAAGGGCGCCCTCCGCACCTTGAAATTTCCCGCACCACTCGATCGCCCCGTCGCCAGGCACTGGAAGGGGGAGGAGATGGAAGAAGTAATCCCTTAATTTCCGGAGCGCGTTGGAGGAGAAGTCCGCTTCTGTATACTCGGAATTGGCGAACACATGACCTCCCCGTGGCAGATGGTTGTCTTGATATGGGCGTGGGTGTTTGGAAAATGGGAGGGAAACAAAAAAATAGACTTTTGGGGGTTTCGAAGGTCTTGTGTGTGGTGGTGGGTTCAGGAAGGATGGTTTTTCGAGTGGGCGGAAGGGTGGTGGGAGGCGTGACGTAGAAGGGGGTTAGGAGGGGAAGAGTAGGGAAAGGGAGTGGGGTTGAGCAGAGAAAGGGCATGCCGTTGTCAGCTCCGTATGCAGGGAGAAGTGGAATCCGTTGCTCGAATGAGGAAGCGGATGAGTTGCAACAGACAAAAGAAAACATTCGGTTGTGAAGGCATTTTCAGCGTACGGCGTGAAACAAGTGATATTCAAGTGAAAGCCTTAAATATGCATTTTTAGTTAAATACCGAAAATTTCAATAATGTGAAACAATTTCTTTTGCATCCTTAGAGTTTTACGAAATTTACTTCGTGCGTCATACAACGACTTATGTTCAAAGACAAAATTCGGATATGGTTTCTATTATGACTAGGCAAATGTCTTCTGAGCGAGTATCTTTCCGTTTTTATTTATAACTCGGTGTTTTGTTCGTCGTGGATCTCGGGGATTCAACGATATGATTTTCTCGAGGGTAGGTCGGGAATCTAATTAGTCAATCTTTATGTATGTTTCGGAATTTAATTAACTCCATGTACAGGGCTAAAACACGATACAGAGAGATCAACAAAAAAATCATGCGCCAACATACATGCACAAGCTGGAGGATGTGATTAACCTGCGACAACGTACTGATAGGTAAGAAAATGTGTTTTTGCTCTGATGATGGAATTATTAAAAAATCCGTTAAGTTGGCCAGGAGTAACTGTTTTAGATTTGCGACCTAACCTCTGTAAAACCGTACTCTTTATTTATAACGAACGCCTTTTCTCTCTCTCTCAAAAACTCTTCACCATCATCGGCTCGGTAAGGTACGACCCCGAGCGGTTGGCGCAGGAGAACGTGGTCGCTTCGATCCTCTTTTTCCCCCTATGCGGCGTCGACCGACCGTTCTTGAATGGAAGCGTGGGTCAAGGGCGGACGGGCGGGCGTGCTGATGGTTGCGTACGTGCCTGGGAAGTTTTCGTGAGGGCTTTACTCTGGGGGAGCGAAGGGAAATGCAGCTGGAGAGAAACAGAGGGGGATTAGAGTAGCCGGGACGGTGTGGTCGGAAAACCAATTTTGTTTCTCCCCAGACATGATTCTTCATGTTATCACCTTGACACTCTCATGCGTACAAGAGAGTGAAGTGCGGAACAAAAATTCAATAAATTAGAATGCAAAATATATGCCCCTGAGTATATAAACCTTCGGTAAGGATATAAAGAATATGCTGGTGAAGAGTTAGTTGGGGTGTAGCGCTATATGGGGCAGAATCGCAGACTTTGCGAAAGGAAGACGAGAATAGGCTGCCTACGTTCGAGATGTGGGTGTGGAGGAGGATGGAGAAGGTGCGGTGTACGCAAAGGAATACAATTGAGGAATAAATATGGTTGGTGAGGAGAGGAAGCTTCTGCAGGAGATTAAGAGAAAGCAAAGTAGGTGGTTGGAAGTGGTAATGAGAGGCGATGGGTTGCACAGGGTCGTGATACAGGGAAGAATGTTGGGTAAGCAGGGATGGAAGAGAATATATCTTATGGACGGAATGAATAAGCGTAGGGTGTATGCTGATATGAAGAAAGAAACCAGGTAGATAGTGACCAGAGGTAAAAAAAATTGATGTCCACTGTTGGATGAAACCGGTCGTCATGAAACATCCTGTGAAATTTTGCAAAGTTTTTTATTTGTCTTTTGATGAGATTTCACAAAGTTGAGGCTGATTCTAATGAATTCATGAAAAAATTTAAGGATTTCATTTTTACCTACCTCAATCGGTAGATTACCTTAATAATAAAAAGAATATGAAGACCAAGTTCGAAAGAATAGAAAAGGTCGCGAAATTCAAGTATTTAGAAGACATAATCCAGACATATACACTAGACAGAGGCCAGCCTAGCAAATGCAAGGAAAATGGAATTGGCTTGCCAAAAAAAAACATGCATAACAAAAATATCTATTTCTATCAATCCGTGAAACTGAGTCATTATAACGTGATGAAGCCAGAGAGCCTGAGTACATCGAAATGTCTTGCATTAAACACATTCAAGCAATTGAAGGATATGAGAAGGAAGGAACAATAATTTAGAAAATTCTAGGACCAAAATTTAAGAATAGAAAATAGAATTTGAGAAGCCACTGGTAACTTAGTGAAAAAAAAACAGAAAATTATGGATACAATGAAGAAGAGATGAAAACTCGAAGAGAATAGATAGTAAAAAACTTACAAAAAGTGTTGTTGACATGTTGTTTACCAAAACCCAAACACTCAAATGACATGAATCGCACTAGTCAGTACCCATCTCAAGTAGATGATCATTACGGATCGAAATGAGAGACCGAAATGAAATCAGGAAAACAATTCGTAAATTGTAGGATTTCCAGGAGAAGATAAAAACAGAGGAGGGATATGTTCGGAAAAAAGAAAAGAGCAACAGAGAGAAAGAATGAGAAAAATATTGGAAGGATAGGAAGGAGAAAGAACGGTTACCGTTAGAGCGCTATATTACAGATCCCCGGAATCGAAGAAAGAAGAATGAAGAAAAGAGGGCGGAATGTCATTTTTTACCTTCCTGTAATTGTGTATTTTGGTGCGGAATCAAATCTGAGCATCTGTTTGCCATAAATTTAAAGTTTTATGGCGTGTAGAAGGTTGCGCGAATGTAGTGATGTCCGCGTTTGATATAAATTATGGTAAATATATTATCGTAGATGATTATTTATCCACAGCTTTTCTTCGCGAATTCCCTATTGGGCTCTTTGCCAAAATTCCAGCTGTTTCCAGCGTGGGTCTTGGTATATTCGTGATCGTTTCCTTTGAAATTAGTGGAAACGGTCCCCGAATGAGTGGCCTAGCTAGATTATAATTCAGATTTCACTACAAAGACGAAAGCTTCAGATTGGTTGTATTTATCACTGGGTGTTTAGGTGTTGCCTATGTCTGTCTCGCATATGAGACCCATCTATCTAGAATGATCATATGAAATCGTGACCATGGTGCTATTTTCGCGATGCTAAGGGCAGTTTCAACTGTAGCGTGTTTGTTTTTTTAATATTTGGCCTTCCTGTTGAAAAGGAAATTCCGAGAATCTCGATTCATGACGGTGCAATTCAAGTTACATCTAAGAAATATCGTGCAAGCTACCATTCCATACCAGGCATGCAATACTCTTACCAGTTTAAATTCGAACCACGCACGCTCCTCCGGCCGATAGGTGAGGACCAGAAAGCAGTCAGGAGATCAATGCAGGCTAAATCAGTTACCCAGGGAGTGCTACTTTGACAAACATGCTAACATGCAATACATGGGTGACAGCTACTGATGCATGTATATGATTAATGATTAGTATTGCTAATATTTATAATTCATGGATACTAGAGGATAATAAATGCGTTCTTGGAGAAAATTAAATCATGTGAAACATTTAATAGCATTATGCAACTTCATTTTAAGTCACTTGGGAACTTAAATTCATCCATCTAATGTTGAGGGCATTGTTTCCAATCAGAGTCGTCTGCATGCCACCAGCAAAATTACAAAGACTTAATTATTGGAAGGTTTCCATTTACTCTAGTGCGCTAATCACTTCGCAACGCAACATCGCACTTGCTTTCCATTCGTTTCAGACCCTTCGCACTTGGCAGCGAGAAGAGAATTCCGATAATTGCATCCGCATTTCTTTTTATGCGGCATTGTCTTTCAATCAAGACGTTAAACATGGATCGTGTTAAGTTTTCAATTGCTTACATTTAGTGGTGAAAGGCTCATCTTCTTAAACGTGTAGTTTGAACGAATTCGATAATTGTTTATAAACAACCTACAAAAAAATTAGCTGTGAGTTTTATTTAACTACAGAACTCTACCCACCGGTTGATTATCTAACGTTTCGCCTGCTCGCATCACACTGACTTGTTCAAATCTTCACCACTTTGAATGAAAAGATCCTATTGTTGTGACAGTTTGAAGATGGCTCTGTTTCTCATAAATCATAATATACGAGAGTTATCAACATGTTGCCACGGCGATTTTCAAGACTTGGTAATTGTTGTGACCGTATCTAGATGAATATACAACAGACTTCAGGGGCATAATGTGGATATACGTGCAAACTCACATCGCCATGTTGTCTCCCCGATCATCGTCACATTCTGATAAACTAAAACATCTACTATATAAAATATGTTATATATAAAAGGCTACGCGTACGTATGTTCATTCAGTTGCTAGGCGCAGTTATTCAGATATGCGCCAATAGATGGAAATCGAGCTCCCATGCATGTTCTCCTCTAACTTACAAGTGGCGCGGGTGTATGCATTTTTCAAACATGCGTCACATTAAAAAAATAATAAATAGGTAAAAACCACAGATTCAATTATAATTAATTTTATTAATTACTTTTTGGCTATTTTTTCCAATATTTTAGCCTGTTTCAGTAGGCTTTTCAATTGGTTATTGAAAAGCCTACTGAAAGGTTCGTTGGGATTGGCCCGTTATGGGTGAATATTGCTGTTTTTCATAGCATTTTTTTCCTCCTGTTGCCTTTGCTCTTTTTTCACTTCTCATCCTATCGTCGCGTCGTCTGGTACTTGCTGGGAGTGCGCTCTTGAGTAGGTTTTCATTTATTCATTTTCCCGCACATAACATCCCCACAGAATCAAGTTCTTGCGTTTTGGCGGAGCACCTGTTGAAAGAAACCTTTCAGGAGCACATATTGAATTGGAGATCTCGACTGAAGTGATGGCGATATTGAATGAAGCCTCGACGCCTGCGAGGTGGTGTGGAAAAGTGAGACGTCAAGTGCGCCGCAGGCGAAAATGCCGCGCGATTGGCTGAATTTCTACCGTAGTAAAAAAAAACATTTTACGGTTACTTTCAGGAAGGCAGTGCGCTGGAAGGAATGGAATGTATTTCGGAAGGGGAGTTCCCCTGTAGCTTTTTTTCGTGGAGTCTACTCAAAAGAAGAGGGTGTTGCAAAATGGCACGAATTTGGGTAATAGGTTCCAAAAACGGAGCCTAGAAGTGCGCCTGTATTTTACTGGACGGCCCCTCGAAGTGTATAGGGTCGTTGAAAGAGGGGCGGAGAGAGAGAGAGTGCCTTGGGGAGACTCAACATGGGAGGTGGAATGCTGGAGTGGCCGGGGGAGCTAGAATGGGAAAGGGGAACGAACATGTGTTGTGCGGGCAATGACCGTAAAGACGGTCGCTTTTTTTCTCTCTCTTGCTCTAAAGTCCAGCTTGAAATTAAGGTTGAGGAGAGTCCACTAACAGGGACTGAAAAAAATAGTTTTACGTATTAAACTTTTATTTTTACGATGTAGGTCGATTTCATTCGGTATGTTTATTTTTTGGCCTTTTTATAGCGCGGGAAAGCACGAGGGATTATTATTACGTAAGGGTTTGTTTGAATGGAAGTAGGTAAAAATCCCCTAGATTTTTACGAGTGAACGGCCCTATCCACCTATAGATGTGTGAAATTCACAGTGAAAAAAATCATTCACCTGGGGGGCTGTGTTTGAACCGCTCGAGATAATTTTAATCACGTAACCAATGAGTCACATGACACAATAACGAACGGTTCGAGGTTTTGGTGTATTAGAAACGTTCCGATGATTAGCTTACGCGTCTGATATGTTGATTATTGTGACTCTAATCGAGATATTCGACTCCATCAACGATATCCCGGTGGAAAAACCCGATCGGAGAGGCTGCGTGAGATTTTTACGAATGGTTTAAATACACCAAATTCTCGAACTCTTTGTGATTCTACCACTTGACTCCTTAGTTACTTAATCGCAATTATCTCGAACGGTTCAAAATCACCCCCTGGAAGAGGATTAGAACTTAGACCCCTCAAATTCACATCCCAGTTCGGGCGAATGATTTTTTGACTGTGAATTCCACACAACTATTTGGGCACCAGCGGGTGACACCCTTTAAGTGATACCCTCACCCTGAGCGGTGAGTTCCGCAGTTCTTTGAATTTAGGAGGTATAGGGTTAGGAATGAGAGGGTGTTGAAAGAATGTGGAACGGATGCTCTTATAATTGACGAACATGGCAATAGCTTACTTCATTTGTTTGGTCATGTCGGAAGAATGGAAGAGAGTGGAAGAGAACTTAAGCGGATATACGATAGCGGAGTGAATGGTACAAAAGGAGGAGATAGAGGAAGTCATTGGTGAATTGGGAGGAAGTGATCCTAAATAGGAGGAATATTAGGGTTCTTAGGAGCCGCAGGGCGTGTTTGATGCTTTACATGAATGTGACAGACTCACTGAATGTTTGCAAGGATATGGTAACATTGAGGAAATTATTAGAATCGGAGCCAGTTTACTAGATGTAACGCCGAGATATAACGTATTTTAGCTGGGTCTAGCCCTAAAGGGAACAGTGCTGCGTGATGGGTATGCATGATACTATACATGTGTAACGTGGACTCTGAGGGAGTTAGGAATGAGAATAAATTGCAGGCGTTTAGTGATGCGGGTGTGGAGAGCGATGAAGGAGGTTCAATGAACGGAGAAGAAAACAAGAAGCACTTGGCCTGGTGGGGGAGGTTAGGAGGTTGGAGGAGATTCCATCTGCGTATAAACCATATGAGTCGAACCAAATGCGTATGACAGTGAATTTTGAGGATACCGGGATTAGCCACGGTGTTAACTTTACGTAGTCACCCGCAAGTGCACCTAAGTGCGATATTCCACAGAGGAAAAGCCATTCGTCATGATCGAATTCGAACCCGGATCTCTCGATTGCGCGCCGAGTGCTTTAGCCAGTTAAGCAACCGAGGGGTCCTCCTCCCCTGTGGCTTTTTAAGGGCCTTATAGGAACAAGTTGTTCTGGACTGCCGGACATGTGACGCCACAGGAGCAGTCCAAAGCGTGCGTGGAACATCAATGAATGAAAATCCCCACGAAGAAGAACGAGGTACAAATACAAAGGACAAATAAAATAGGATATGAAACGGAAGAGCTACAAGGACATTAAGGAGGGCCCAACTAGGGACAGGTATTGTTGGGCTTCGGTCAGCTAATCCTAGGATAAAATAACTAATGATTAATATGACGTTATTAGTTACAATAATATCATATTTTATTTAATACTAGGTGTTCGTAATCAATGATGTTTAGTTATGTATTAATGATATTTTCGCCGGCAGCGGAAGTCCTACCGAGGGAGAAACCATTGCTTCAAATTGGAGTGACACTCCCGGCTAAATCGCTCTTCGAATATTTTTGGCCTCCACGAGCCTTCGGGAAGCGTGGCCGGAAACGCAGCTGTCACGGCATGCAACTGGGGCATGCCTAGAACTCCTCCTTCCCTCAACAGACGCCAATCCATTGCCCTGTGACGAAGGACGTGCTCTTTACCCCAAGTAGAGAGCAAAATGAGAGAAATATCTTTGTCCGACAAATGCGTAAAAACCGCAGTGGAAAAGAATCAGTCGTGATTCATTTACATCTGGCCATTCTGGTGGACTGAAATAATGTTTGCCGAATACTTCACTGCATTTCAAGTTCGTTCCGCACTAATTGGGCCTTCGGACTGGGGGAAAAGGTATTGGGGCAGGATGGGAAGGGAGGAGAGAAACCCCTCGCTTGCATATGCCTACTCTTTACGACGGGTGCCAAGTGGACCACGATTTTACGTCCCATGCGACCGATAGAATATTGCATTTGATGTGCTTTCCTCAAAGCAGTCATACTTAAGGTCGGCTTGAGACAGACTGAGGTTTTCAGGGCGTCTTGACGCACAAAAGTGAAGCTTCTTTTGCTTCTCGAAAACTGATCCACCTGACATGGCCATCGCACGAAATTTGTCCACAAATTTTATGAAAAGTGGAGTGTTGTTTTGTAAATTACTTCCATTTCGCTTTTTTTTAGATTTCTTTCATTATGGTACCACTACGATCCCGGTACTGATACCCGTGTTATCGGCGTATTTACTGCTCAGCTGATCCATTCAATATGCCCGATTGCGTGTGGCTTCAATATTCTCCTGTACTATCGTACCGTATGGATTATTCTGTCTCTTCTTTTGTCGATGACTGTAACCAATTAATATATTGGCTAATCGGGAGTTGTCTTCAATTGTAAAAGGTTTGGAGAATGAATTTGGGTGATCTGGTCTCGAATGCCAGTCCTGCCTAATGATTTTTTCCTCATTAATTTCACATATTTTCGCTCATTTTGGTGACGTCTTTTTAAGGTTTTAATGCTTTGGATTACTAAATTTCTCTTATTTGCTTTAATGTTGACAATGTTTTCACTGCAACATTACCTTTGGTGCAAATGATCAAATAAGGATTTCGTGATAATTTCGAGGAAATTGAATGTTTGCATCTGGATTTTTGCTCCCACACTCAGCCTGGGTAGTGAGGAAGACATGAATATACCTTTTGGCGCAAAGAATTGACGGTTGTTGAAGGCTGGAAGAGGATAGACAAAAAAATGAACGCATAAAGAATGGAAAAAAATATTTATGGATGATGAACGCTGCACAACAATGAGGGTGCATTCTTTCGGAAAATGTTTCTTGGGATGAAACCTCATGCTTTATTCAGCCATAGTCCGCTTGGGGATTGAGTATGAATAGAGTGGTACATCATGATCTGACGCCTGTCTACATTAAAATAAAGGCAATGTAAAATGAGCCATCAAATGAAATATGCTCGTGAGAAAAATTTTTGAACACACAAAGTCAAAGTCTTCATTGAAAACAGTTACTTATCAGTTTTCTACCTCTTCCTTTTGCCTATAAATGCCGATATGCCCTGAATGACTTATTTTTTAGAAATTCTATTTAAATTTTTGTATTTTATCAAATAAAAATTACATATTTATTCCTCTCTCACAAACATAGCAATAATATCGAGATAAAATACATTCCGGCGTAATATAGTACCCCAGATGAGATCCTGTTTTGGGGTTACCATATTTTTTCAAAAGTGTAGAGTAAGAAACTGGAGTATGTGTTTAAGTTTTCACTTAAAAATTTACAGGTCCATGGACCTAAATCTCATGAAAGGAAAAAAAAATAATAAAAAAAAATGTTGGAATGCAAGGCCTGTTTGTTCATATCCTATTATTCGATATAATTTTTAAACTAAGTTTCTGGTGTCAGCTCATACAATAAAAAAGCCTGTAGAGATCACGTGGTTCTTGAAATCATGATTGAGACCGATGTAATTTCGCGGCAAACACGAATCACTATTTCATTTCAAGTCTGTCCCGAACGAATCTACGTTTTCGACTGAAAGGTGTGAAGCATAGTAGCGAAAGTTAGATTAGAATGGAGTAGATAAGCTCGGCGTCGGCATTGTCCTACTCTTTAAGAAAAACGACAAGAGCACTTCTGATTAACGTCCCATCCGAAGGACAGAATACATTACTTGAAGTGTTTTTCTAAAATCAGCACCATGTTAGGATCGGATTACCAGTAAAAAAATCCCGGCAGCGTCGGTAACCCCCCTTTGCTGAGTAATCCAGTACTCAAAGCCACGCAAAGATGCGAAAAAAATGTTGTTTTCATAAGTGTCGAGAAATGAAGATGTACCCTTAAGTAAAAGCACTCATATTTATTTTAAACCAAAATCCATTTTATCATTACCTAAAGATGCAAAAAAATTGTTCAAATTTAATTTCGTTCTAATTTGATATGCCACATCGTAATCAAACGCGTCATTATTATCATTAGTCATCATTCAATCCTAATATTAGTTTACCCTCTACTCTACCCTGTCCCCTGCTAACTTCTTCATGTCCTTGTAGCTCTTCAGTTTCATATTCCGTTTTAGCTGACCTATATATTTGTCCCTCTGTGTTCCTCATAGGGCTTTCCCTTCTAACATGTTCCGTAGAAATTCTTCAATTCCTTGTGTCCTAATATTTGTCCTTCTGATCGATCTCAATTGGGCTCCTCTATTCTTCTGTACACTACCTCGTTTCTGATCCTATCCGTTCATTTGATCTTCAGATTCTAACTCGTGTGGTTAAATTATTTGATAGCAATTTTGACATTGGCTGTAGTGCCGAACAGCAGCTTCACCCTTTTATTGACTGCGATTCGTTAGGAGTTATTATACCTATCACTTTTCATTCTGTTGTCAAACCAATAGTTACCTTATTGCTTATTCATACTCATCACCAACCATCGGCATTTAATTTTTGTAGTGCTGTGAGTTAAGTGCTAATTTATTCGTTGTGCCAATACCTTTAACAATTAAATAAAAATAAAAACGTAATATCTTTAACAAGACTTCGATCTGTAAGGTAATTCCTGAATCAGTATCTCTTTCGTTTCATTATCTTCATCTGCATAGTAACCTGCAAGCCACCTCATGGGAGTCTTGCATGGGATGAGATTTCGCAAACATAGAGTTCACTATATACTTAAAATGTTATTGTAACTAAGAGTATTGATGCAATAGCGAAATATTTTGCAGGGGATGGGTTTTCACAAACATGCACTACACAATGTGGTACCAACGTAATGGAAACAATGTGTTGATATATTTTTCGACTGCATGAGTACAAAGAGACACAAGATTTATACAGGAAGCATGCGAGACATGCTGTTAGTTATCGGATGACTACTTAGTAGAGGCATTAGAGAACATATCCAATGACTAGCTACCTAGTGTCGAAAATCTTAATTATAAAGTCACAATATCTGCTATTATGATTTCTTATTGTTCGCAGAAAATTATACTATCAATTATTTATTATTGATTAATAATTTGTAGAATTATCGATTACTTCTCTCACCTCTCGAAGGGATAGTGATATGAAAGCATTAACTTAGTAATTCCACATGAACTTTATTTACGACCTAGGTTTCGACTTATGAAGTCATCATCACGTGATGATGACTTCATAAGTCGAAACATAGGTCGTAAGTAAAGTTCATGTGGAATTACTAAGTAAAAGCTTTCATTTCACTATGTTGAGCATGTTCCACCAAGTTTCGCCTGACACAACCAGTCTTGAAGGGATGATTTTCTACTCCGGACTCTCAGGGAACGTCAGGGTTGTGCATTTGACTCGGGAATTCGCGGCCGTCGGATGTGGATGGGTCATAGAGCAAACTTAAGAATGGATCCTGTGAGACATGAGTGGGTCGCACGTTTGGCGCGTTTAGTTCGCGGGCACTCCGATCCTGAAATTCCTCTAAGTTCCCATATTGGATGGAGGGAATGGTTTCTGAGGCGGGATGACGGATTAATGGCTAGTCAGCCACTTTAGGAAGCCGATCACGCCCTCATACATTCCCAGCCAGCCACACAAACGCTTTGGGTCCAGTCCAATGCGTCGAGGAGATTATCACCGACGCCGCCCCCGCCTCACACTCGCCTCTCATCTCATATATCTCTCTCCTCGTCTCCTCGGCCCTTGTAGGTGTGCGCGGGCTAATGTGTTCTTTCCCACCATATTCCGCGGGTCGAATTCCATTGTCTCGCCTTCTCGTTTGTCTCCCTACTTATCTATGCAGTGAAACTTTCATGATCAATACGCAACTATCGCGCAGTAAGAGTGGTCTTGGAAGCATATATTATTAATATTATTCGGTGATCTGCCGGTTAATGTAGGTTTAAATGGAGGTGAGTTAACTTCTTCTAGATTTTTACACGCGCAGGGCCCCAGCTACTCATAATATTTCTTGCTTCATCTCAGTATACGTCCAGGCCTTCTTCATTCCGTCTATAAAACCTATTATCTTTCTTTCCCGCTTACCGAACGTTCCTCCCTCTATCACGGTATTCAGTATCCATTCGCCCCTCACTACCTCCTACAACCACCTACTTTTCCTCTCTCTCTAATCTCATTCAGAAGTTTCCTTTCCTCGCCCACCATAACAAGTACTTCCTCGTTTGTCTTCCTTTCCGTCCACCGCACCTTCTCCATTCTCCACCCCACATCTTGAACGCCTGCAGCCTAATTTCATCCTCCTTTTTCAGAGTTTACGTTTCTGCCCCATACAGCGGTGCGCTCCATATCAAGCGCTTCACGATGCTGTCTTTTATATCCTTACCCAAGGTCCCCCTAATCAGGGCTTCCTTCTCTATCACTATTCTCGTCCTAATGCATTTGCTACTACGCTAATTTACTTATAGCGTACTACACAAATAATGAAATTACTCTATTTGCTCCAGTTTGTACCTTCCTGATTTTATGACCAATATCGCTTTCTTTGTCTTTAAGATTTTCATTGATGTAGTTTCCCTATGATTTATCTTCATTCCATGTTTTCTTGTGCATTCTTTAAAGCATGCAATCCATTCGATGATTGACTAACCAAAACCTGGTCGTCCACGAATCTAATTGACTTTATCAGCTAAGTGCGCATAAGTAAGTGCAAACTCTCCACAGTTGAAAAATCATTTGCCTTGACTGGGATTCGAACCCGGATCCTTCAATATAGGATTGCCGCCCACGATGATCCACTGTGGAGGAGACCTTGGTAGTTTAAATGGCTTAAGCACTCGACGCGATATCGAGGGATCTGGATTGTAGTCCCGTTCAAGGTGAATTATTTTTTTCTCTGCGGAATTTTCGCACCCTGTTTTCGGGGTAAAAAATGGACCACGTCAAATCGCCAATGTAACTAACTAGACGTACTGAAACATGTGAAAATACGGAAAAACAAAGTGATAGTAAAAACATAAATCTTAATACATTCGATTTTTTATCGCGAATCTGGGTTACGATCACGGTTCTTCAAAATGCGTGTGCTCTCGTTATCGTTCTTTTTCAATTGCGCACAAGAGAGTGAAAACGTGTCGTAATTCGTCAAATTTAGTCAGGTGCATTGATGGAGTGCGTTCTTAGGACAGTATTTCTGAACATTGCCCTTATATTGTGGTTTTCGTTTTGGATAGCGATAACGATGACGAAAACGTGAAAAAAGAAACCATGGTTCCACTCTTGGCCTTCTTTTATCTGTAAGTTGCGTTATTTATGAGATAAACGTAATCGAAGCGGAGATAATCAAGTTTAATAAATACTATGGCGCTATGCTTTCACATTCCGATAGCAGTTAAAGCCTTATAGAAGTTATTAATATCTAAATTTTCGTTGCGAACATTGTGTTGTTTAGTTCATATTCAGTTAATTTAATTCTAAACTTATCTATTTTCACCCTGACCACATTACCTGTCTCTTCTACCGAACACGACCATAGTTAATACAATAAACTTCTACCTCAGTCCATACATTACAATGCAGCGATACACAGGGTTGATTTAAAACAAAATGGATATTGTAACTTACAATCACAGCTGAAATCCATTTTTGAATTGATGAATTTAATCTTGCCATTTTCAGTTTTATTTTAAAATTCAAGTCGAGGTAGTATAGTGGAGTTAATTTTGTTTATTTGCTTTGTTTATTGGTTGTGAGGGGCTTGTTGAAAGATTTATGGGAATTTTCAGTAGCTTTAGAGTTTAAGATATTTTTGAATTCGTCTCGTGCAGTGGATATAGTTGATACAATTTCAATATTTTAGCAAGAAATTTAAGTATACTTTTCAGTGCAATATGCCAAAAGTTTACTAATTATTTAATTAACTCAGATTCAACTATTGAATTAACTCAGATTCAGAGAATACATTCCCCCTTTCTCAATATAAATTATTAAAAAAATATTTAATGCCGCAAATGAAAAAAATGCACATGTCGAAGAATCGATTTTAATCTGAATAATTCGTTACACTTTATTAAGATACGCAGAATAAATTGATTTAAACAAAATTTTTACAGATTATACATAATATGCAGAACATCACATCTCGCTGATAAATGGTCTCACTTTCCCACTTATCCCCATGTTCCCCACAGTGGTGAATGGGTTTTTCCCCTGCATGGGTTTTACCTGAAATAGCTAATTGCCAATAATTTACTAGGCCTCAAATAATTTAGTATCCCTAAAAAGAGGATTTACTTCCGTTGACCTAAGAAATTATAAATTACAGGGAGTGGAAGGAGCTGGAATTACACCGTGAAGGTATGCAACACACGTGACAAAAATACAATGCCCGAAAAATGTGACTTTTCATGAACTAGCCAGAACTATACGATTTCATGTACTTTTAGACAAATGAAATACATTTTGAAAGAGTCATAAACCATACTTTACTGTAAAAAAAGCAAAGCGTTGAGGAATACTGCCCCAAATGTTCGTCTCGAACGAGGTCCGACACGAGTGGAAAGGGTTAAATTTTCTCCACATTGAACGTTTAAGCCAGTTCAGCTTTTATTTCTAATTTTTTTTGTCCTTGAAAAATTGTTTTCTTAGTTTTTTATTAGTTATTCTTAGCGTTTTACTTTTCCAACTATGTCGTATGACGGTAGGAATGTCAATCGTATTAAATGCCAATTCGCATGTCCACCTCCTCGCCCCTGCAAGTTTTTTTGGTATTGGTTCTTCTTTCTTCAATGTAATTACTCTCTCGTATATTATTAATTTTTTCCATTGGATTTGATTGTTTGCGTAACTTCATCCGTGTATCTAGTGCATCGAAAATGATTTGAAGCAGAAATCCTCTTGTGGAGAAAAATAAAGAAGTAAGAGAAACAATTTTCCCAGCGGAAATTGTTTCGGTAGCTGTTCCTGACGTGTTTGTAATTGGTGCACGGATCCGCGGAATGCCTCAGTTCGGCTCGTTTTCATTCGCTTCGCATCCCCCGCGCTCCAACGTTTGTCCGTTTCTGTGTGTGCATTGGAGTGAGGAGTATGTGGTTGCGATGGGGTGGTTTTAGAGTGGAGGGCTAAGCGATGTTCGAGTTTAACCATGAATATCTCAAAACTGATATTTACCGGCGTCCAGAGACGATGTGAGTGAAGATAATTTTAATTATTTGATATCAAAATTGCATTCTTATCTCACGTTTTATAAATGCAATTGGGCTACTAAAAAAGAGAGACTAAAACTGTATATTAATGCATGCATACGGCATCTCGTCAATCTCCCGCGGGTTAGACAAATTCGAGCAAGTTATTATTGTTAGGTGTAGGAAATTGGCTTGTTTTAACAAAGTCCTTTCCTTAAACACACACCCACGTACCCTACCTACATACTTCCATCATGTAATTCTCTTTCGGGGTTGGTACAGCCAAAGAACTTAGCTATTGCTGCAGGCCTAGAAAACTGGCTCTCTTTTAATAATTTTTTCCAAAATGTTCTATTTTTTGCATGCCTCTTTCACTTCTCTCACTCTCATGCATTGCTGCATACATGGTCTCCTATTCTTAAGACTCCTAATATTCTTTTTCTTTCGCACGTACATAAAGATGGGCTAATTTCCCAATACCCTACCCTACTCTGTGACTCGCGGTGTACAGCATAGATGTTGAAATATTTTTTTTGTTATCCAATTTAACTATTCTCCTGTTTTTTTACCTGTTAAATTCGTTTTATAGAATCCAAATTCAACGCCTAATCTAAAAAGAACTTAATAATGCTGAAATTAGTGATATTCGGCGTAACTTGGTGGAGTTCATTCATGTTGAAAGAAATTATTAAGAAAATAAAATTCATATCGAAAGGAAACATTAAGAATCTAATAAAATTAACTAATAACAACAGGTGTTTAACACTGCACGACCAGTTTCACCCGTTATGGCATCATCAATTACAATGTACCTGATGTTGTACCTGATGATGCCCTAACGGGTAAAACCGGCCGTAGTGTGAATAAAATGTTGTGGAATTTGACACTGATTTGTTAATAATACTGCTCAAAATTTATCATATTTCTCCAAGCATGGCTTTAACACCTAGGCTTCACTTTCAAGGGCAAAATAACTATCTTTGTATTATTCTACTCTTGGCAATGACGTTCAGGATTTGAAGCCGTCGATGTGTTAATGGTATAAAGAATGTGGAGCATTACCAAGGACTCCTGTTACCGACCACTATGTAGAAGTATTAATTGCATAATGAGTTTTTGCAAGTAGAAGTCCAAGTTAGTTATTTATTCATGTTACTTTTCATATATTTATTAAGAAATATTCATGTTAGTTAAAAATTCTTCTGTCATTGGTTTCAAGCATTGCGCATGGAGAAAGATCTGATGCTTTCACGGCGTATGCTGGCTGTCAGGCCTACTCGTGGTCTCCACCAGGTCAAATTCACAATCGCTGCCGACGTTTCAATGACTGAGTCTTCCATTATCTTCAGGCCAGGGAAATTATTCTCCCATACAAATGATGTATTATTTGGCCATCGAAACTTCAGCGGCAACAGAGAATTTCACTCGGTGGAGATCCAGAGTATACATTACACATGGATTTTGTGTAGTATAATATCATATATTATCATCGCAGGGTAGGTAAAAGTAGAAATATATGAACATATAAATTGACATTTTTTAAAGATAAACGCTTAATTTATTTATTAGTAATTTTTCATCACTTTTTATTTTTCATTATATTGTGTTGCTAGTTCAATGTCACATTTGTTGCAACTTTAAAGCTCTAAGTTGTTGGGAAGTGGGTGAAAATGAGATTGTAACATTTCACCCACATCCTCTGACATTTCGACGAAGTGGAATAAAAGCGTTTAAACTTTTCGATGAAGTTGAATAAAAGCGTATGAAAATCACACTTAGCCCAGGAAAAATAAGCAAAATTTGACCCGAACCCGGAAAAAAATAATAACAAAGCCGGACCTTTTTAGCTGTATTCAGGACCCCTTTGAGATGAACATATCAAAAGTCCCAAGCTCTCCCAGGTGGGATAACGAAAATATCCTGGAAAAACCTGGAAATACTGGAATTTTCCTGGAATTCGTGCTGTTCGGTAACTAGAAGAGCTAGAGAGGAGTTCTTTTTTTCTGCCACTCCTGCTTTTAGTGCTCTACATTAGTGAAAGGCGTCCGGCAGCCTCCCGAGGCTCCCGTTCTGATTCTGGTCCACTATAAGGTCATCAAGTACCACATAATGTACTAAAATCGCCTTAAACCGATATTTGCCGGACTAATAAGCGGCGAAACGGCATTCAGAACAGAAATCAATGAACTCAATTTTAACCAAATTTATTCAACAGCCATATTATGTCCAAAAAATGATGATTGTACCACAATCAATGATTATGTTATTTCGAATTTGTTACCTGGACAGGAAACGGTTTATCTCAGTTCTGATTCGGTTATCTGCGAAGAGACGGAAAACACTCAGTTGTATCCATTAGAATTTCTGAACTCATTAAGCCCTTCAGGTTTCCCACCTCATAAACTCATACTAAAAAAGAACGCTATTATCATGTTGATTAGAATCCTAAACGCTAAGCAGGGCTTAATTAATGGCGCCAGGTTAGTTGTAACTCACTTGGGCAACTACACTATCACAGCGAAATTGATTGACTCCGGTCAAACTGTCGTCATACCACGCATTAACCTCACCCCTTCTGATCCTACTGTGCCTTTCAAACTGACTAGGAAGCAATTTCCCATTAAAGTTGCCTTTGCCATGACTATAAATAAGGCACAGGGACAGACGCTTACAAGGGCAGGATTTCACTTGCCTGACCCTGTTTTTTCACACGGCCAGTTGTATGTGGCGTTTTCCAGGGTGCGCTCTTTCAGTGACATCTATGTCTGTGTAAAACAGACCCACCAACAAACAATCACAGATGACCATATCATCACATCAAACATAGTGTTCAAAGAGGTCCTGTAAACATGTAAATATGCTGTAAATATGTAAATACCTTAACCTTATGTTTCAAAAAATATATAATCTAAAATTTAAACACACATCTATTCCTTACTTCAACCCACACCTATATCAATGACGCACTAGCTACACGGTACTAACTATACGGTGTGCACTTCAATTAAGTGGGATTTGAGGAGGATACAGTGCGAATGCTTCGCACGGGTCGACTAGTATATATATAATTATTCTCCTGGAGAAAGTTGTGGTTGAACTGCGACGCTTCACCTACTTTTCTATTTTTTAGTCGACAATTAGCCTAACTGCGTTAAAATATTACCGTAAAAGGTTAACTCCAAGTGAGTGATCTGTAAATAAAATGTCCTCAGTCCTCCCGCTGCCTGCACCACTGGATGTTGAGAGCGCACGGTGGGGCACCCACGCTTTCATTGTTATAAGTCAGCGACGCTTCCCCTTCTCCCTTGCCGTGGTCCGTACCGGTTCGTAAATCACTCAGTCAGTGCTCTCCAATGCAAAAAGTGTTTAGCGTCGCGTTTTCAAGTTATTTTTTGTGACGTGCAATGGAGTTTTTGGACGAGTGTTATCGGTGTGCTTTCGTTGGAAGCAAAGGTGGCAAAGAATCAGTGAAATATGGTGAAAAAGGAGTACAAAAAAATTTAAATGCAAGTAAAACGAGAAAGGATGGTGCCGAGGTATTTTTTAAGGACAAGACGTCGCACAGTGGTCCGAAATCGGAAAAAGCCGGACAAAAGTCCAAAATGGCTTTTTTTGAGATAGAGACTTGAAACTTAGCGTAAATACTCATAAATGATTACTGATTATAGAATTATAAGCCATTTTACATTAATACGACCCGTTGCTGAGATACAGTAGCCCAAACATGACCAATTTTTCAAAAACACGCGCGATCTTGTTTATATCGAAAATCTTTGAATTTAAGCAGGTGGTGTTGGGTTGGTATGATTTTGATGGAATAAAAAACGCAATATTCCTTTGACCTGGTGCTTTGCCTATATTGTCCATGACTTTTGAAGATTTTGGCTTTCATCTGTCTGGTTTTGCAACGCAAAATGGCGTACCCGTTTTTAACGTGAAGTTTGACATAAAGTAGACATTATCTTTCGTTTACGAAATATATAACTCGGGAAATTTACATCACAGTGTAAAGTCGAGATTTCTTAAGAATACTAAGCAGAAATCTTGGAAAAAAGTTTGCGACGAAGGAAATGAGAGCGATTTTTCGATCGCGCGTCAAGGCAGAGCTACACGACGCAGGACCCTGCGGCTCGGTAACTGCGGTCGATTTTTCAAGTTTTTTGAAACTTTATTCTTGAAAATCGTCATTTAAAGCAGGGAGAGTAGTCAGTGTTGACCTAAAACACTGTACTGAGGATATTACCAGGATTATAGATCGATCGACTAACCATATAACGCATTACTCTAGTGAAGATGCTAGGGACTGGATATTTGTCGGAACCATCCCACGTATAAGAAATATGCTTCGGGTATGAAGTAGGGTTAAGAGATTAAGTCGGCATGCTAAAGAGAGAGAAATAAACTGTTTCCGGGAAAGGCAACAACCGATACTCTTTTTCCCTTTCCACCCTCGCCGAGGTGGGTCGCGCGGAAAGGGGCGTTTTATGACGACGCACAGCCTTTGACGGTATTTAACGGATTCTTCCACAAGGGTTTTTCCTTTCCCCGGCAGAAATGCATGTCAACTTGCAGTTTTATTTTGGAATCGGTGAAGAAGTGTCGTGCTTGTTGTTCTAGTGTCGTGTCGTGCTCTAGTGTAATTCTCAAGTTCGTGTTGCCCAGTGATTTGATGCGGGCTTTAATGAATTCCCACTAGCTATTCCCGGAGTTGGACAGCGCAGTGATTTTCCTGCTTGAATTTTTGCTAGGTGAGTGTTTTTTAATATTTCCATTTCAAAGATTAGTGTGTTTGCGTACTACTTCAATGAAAGCGTTAAATTACTTATCGATTTTTACTGTTGTTTTCGCCTCTCATAAATCATAGCAGTTATGATTTTGATGCGTGTTCTCTTTACATATTTATAATTTTCAAATCACCGCACAGTGTTTTGAGCGTTTTCTAACGTAGGAATGGATTCAAGCCAAATTACTCGTTTTGAGTTACATAATATAATATTAGAAATGAAGGGAAAGACATCAGGTAAGAAAAATATACACTTGCTGGATTTTTTATCGCGGAGATTAAATGTAGAGAGCTATGAGGATGCTCTTGATGGTCTCCGTGAATTACTTCGGTTGTGATTCTGGCATTAATACGAAAAAATGTGGAAATAATGTAGCCGGAATAATGAAATATTTTTAGTGCGATGTGAGGCATGCCTCGCAGAGCCAATTATTTTCCCTGAAGTTGTCCGTCAATAATTTCCTGGTACTTCAAAGGCAACTAGTATGTATTATATTTAAGTATGTTTTGAACTTTTAAAGAAAATTATATTTCTGAATATCTATACTTATTCTATATCTTATACATTGTTTACACTATTCTATATCATACAATTATTACTTTATTAGGTTCATTGGAGCGGCCCGAAAAAGATTTTACTTCTTCGTGTGACCGATCAAAAAGAAGGAAAGTTCAAAATATTAAAAGTTGTTCCTCAGTAGCTGAGCTGGCATTAGCAACCTCTCTTGGTTTAAGGGAGGAAGGAGATATTGCAGCCGCACAGTTAATTACGGAAGTAACGACAACTACTCCCACTAGAGCTAAGAGAGTGCTTATGCTTACTAAGTGGATGAAGAGTGATGAGGTGCAGAAAGATATGTCTCCAGAGGAGACTTTATCTTTGATCATCACCATTGGACTGACTAAAAATCAGTACAATGTATTAAGACGCTCCGCTCGTACTTAAGGACATTCCTTGTACCCCAGCTATGCACGAGTGTTAACAGCAAAAAGTGCTGCATACCCAGAAGCAATACGCATCACAGAAAACGTATGCGAAGTGAGTCTACAGGCTCTATTTCGGAGTTAGAGACATTCACATTATAAACAGTGTTGGGAACAGGCGGATTCTTCCGATTAATATTTATTTATGAGCTCCCTGGTGCCAATTCGTTTGCTGAATGACGAAAATGGTATGAGTTTAGAGGCATTTCAAATTGCATATCTTGCTTACTACGAATTAATCTGACTGTAGTAAAATTGAGTACTTAATTCCATGTCTGCTGTTTTAGGTGAAATAATCTGGAAAAATCCTCGTCCATCATCAACCAGATTTTGCCGGCCTATTGGCCTCCGGTGACTGATGGAAACCAAGGAAGTTGCTATTGAGGAAAGTATTTATATTCAAAGGCAGATTGACGGGCTGAAAAATTGGAGCAATGGAAATTACTCAGTCAATTTTAGCTTGCTGCTAACCATGATAAATGGAAAAGTAAGCAAATTCATATTTCTATTGTGATAGACAGGAATATGGTAGTGCTAATGGATTAAAAAAATTAAATTACGATTATTTTAGGCATGCAACGCATTAACTGACTATCTATCCGAGTATGAGGTGCTACATCTGCGAAGATACAGCTATGGAGATGAATGATTTGAAGGCAATGAGGAATCGACCTGCAGATGTGACTAAATATTCTTTTGGATTGTCAACCTTGCATTGCTACATCCGGTTTTTTTAATGTGTGCTACACATATCGTACAGACTAGAGTTCAAAAAGTGGTAGGTAAGAAAGAATACAAACAAGCTGGAATCTGGTTCAATGGTGAAAATGCCTTTGAATTACGAACAAAATTCTTTACAGGCCCGAGGAAATCTCAAAAACTGCTTATACAGACAAAAATAAGAATTCAGATGGCTTTTAGAGAAATGATGGGGTTGATTGTTGATGTTCCAAGGCCTAGATCAGGTAACACGAATGACGGTGACACGGCAAGGCGTCTCTTAGATTCCCCAGACTTGGCCGCTGATTTGACAGGTAATTGAGTAAACGTGAACTGTAATAGCAAATCATATGTAAACTTCACGCATGTGTTTTGAATCCGTTAAATACCGTCAAAGGCTGTGCGTCGTCATAAAACGCCCCTTTCCGCGCGACCCACCTCGGCGAGGGTGGAAAGGGAAAAAGAGTATCGGTTGTTGCCTTTCCCGGAAACAGTTTATTTCTCTCTCTTTAGCATGCCGACTTAATCTCTTAACCCTACTTCATACCCGAAGCATATTTCTTATACGTGGGATGGTTCCGACAAATATCCAGTCCCTAGCATCTTCACTAGAGTAATGCGTTATATGGTTAGTCGATCGATCTATAATCCTGGTAATATCCTCAGTACAGTGTTTTAGGTCAACACTGACTACTCTCCCTGCTTTAAATGACGATTTTCAAGAATAAAGTTTCAAAAAACTTGAAAAATCGACCGCAGTTACCGAGCCGCAGGGTCCTGCGTCGTGTAGCTCTGCCTTGACGCGCGATCGAAAAATCGCTCTCATTTCCTTCGTCGCAAACTTTTTTCCAAGATTTCTGCTTAGTATTCTTAAGAAATCTCGACTTTACACTGTGATGTAAATTTCCCGAGTTATATATTTCGTAAACGAAAGATAATGTCTACTTTATGTCAAACTTCACGTTAAAAACGGGTACGCCATTTTGCGTTGCAAAACCAGACAGATGAAAGCCAAAATCTTCAAAAGTCATGGACAATATAGGCAAAGCACCAGGTCAAAGGAATATTGCGTTTTTTATTCCATCAAAATCATACCAACCCAACACCACCTGCTTAAATTCAAAGATTTTCGATATAAACAAGATCGCGCGTGTTTTTGAAAAATTGGTCATGTTTGGGCTACTGTATCTCAGCAACGGGTCGTATTAATGTAAAATGGCTTATAATTCTATAATCAGTAATCATTTATGAGTATTTACGCTAAGTTTCAAGTCTCTATCTCAAAAAAAGTCATTTTGGACTTTTGTCCGGCTTTTTCCGATTTCGGACCACTGTGCGTCGGTGCTTTTGCATAGCGAGTGCAGAAGGGAGTACACACGCAGACCGACATCCCCCTCCGCGGAACTCCAAGATCATCTGAAGAGGAAATCATCCACAGACACGCCATTTGATTTCAAAGTACATTGTATTTTTTGTGCCAAAAGTGTGGACGAAAAGTACCCTGAGAGGAAGCCTTGGAGTGTAGTTTGGACCGTCGAAGTGATCAAGACTATACGTACCATAAGCAGATGCAGAAATGGGGGATCAGGATGAGTGGGGAACTGAAGTAATCCTGAGATTAAGCGTAGTGTCTGATCTAGTCGCGGCAGAAGGCAGGTATCACAGAGATTGTTATGCTTACTTTCAATGAATTGGCTCCTGTAAGCCGGGAATCACATCAGAACGTGGCAAGAGTCGTAATGAAGACGAGTCAAAAAGTGCTGCCTTTGAATTGTTATATAAGGAACTTGAGGAAAATTGCGAAGATGACAGCCAGTACAGCATGAAAGAGTTGATGACAATACAGGATAAGTATTCAAAGAGTAACCGAGAAAATTACACTGAAAAAAGACTGAGGAGTAAACTAGAAGAAAGGTAAGGTGACTCAATCACCTTTACTGAACTGCCTGGACGCAGGGGTGTGATGTGTTTCACAGGGGTTGCGCAAAAAATATTAAGCACGAAACGGTACAGTGAGCGGTGCGTGGATAGCCGAGGTGAGGAAATAAGAATAGTAAAATGTGCTGCACAACTTATCAAAGTTATATGTATGCCAATGGTGCTTGCCGCATCTAGTCAAAGTCCTCTGAAAAAAAGAAATAATTAGGTTGGGTGGTTTTCATATGTTTAAGTCATTCCTGGGTACCATGAGTATAATTAAAAAAAAATAATTTAATAAACTGTTTTAGTAGACGATCGGGCACTTCTCGCACCTTGTAGGCGGGCAGATTCGGGGTGCAGCTGCAGGTATTGGTGCTCAGAAAAGTTATACTTGTGCCAGGCACCGAACCCAGTTGTAGTAATGCCGTTTCGCCGCTTATTAGTCCGGCAAATATCGGTTTAAGGCGATTTTAGTACATTATCTGGTACTTGATGACCTTATAGTGGACCAGGATCAGAACGGGAGCCTCGGGAGGCTGCCGGACGCCTTTCACTAATGTAGAGCACTAAAAGCAGGAGTGGCAGAAAAAAAGAACGCCTCTCTAGCTATTCTAGGTACCGAACAGCACGAATTCCAGGAAAATTCCAGTATTTCCAGGTTTTTCCAGGATATTTTCGTTATCCCACCTGGGAGAGCTTGGGACTTTTGATATGTTCATCTCAAAGGGGTCCTGAATACAGCTAAAAAGGTCCGGCTTTGTTATTATTTTTTTCCGGGTTAAAACCTAATTTTCCTGGGCTAACTGCTACAATCTATTCGTCAACATTGATATTGGCCATTCTCATTCCTAAAACCTTCCTTGGCGTATTTTCCCTCAGCATTTTCGGAGAATTTTATACAAGTTTATGGAAAAGTTCGCTTTTATCATCTCAATCGGAGTATTCGTCAAGGTTACGCTTTCAGGACTCGCGGCAATATTGCGCTGCCCAGTGACGGTTTTCTTCTCAGGAACGGCGAACTCGGAGCAAGAAGTAACTGTCCTCACGCCCACACCTCTCGTTTGGGACTCCTTATTAAAGAGAGAGAGAGAGAGAGAAAGAGAGTGGAAGAGGACCGTCGTATCTCCGTGACGGGATCTTTGTACTGCTTCGTGTTAACTCATACCGCGTTCTTTTTCTTTCTCTCTTCCATCACCGTCTCCAAACCCACCATTCTTTCTTTATTCCCTCGTCTCTCTCTAGACTTTGCTCCTCAACTACCCTTTATAGCACCGCCCGCGCGACGCAGACTTAAAGAGTCTGACGCCTCCTTGTTGGAGGGTGCGCATGTGACTGCCTGAGTCATGACGACTAAAAATATACGAATGAAGTGCATTCATGCTGCTGGAAAAATACTCGTATCACAGATAATGAGCATAATCCAAGGAAATTAGAAGTATGGAATTAAAAGTCAAAATTAAGAATTAAAGCTCTCATTCTTATGTATACGAGGACATATTTTTGTGATTACTGTTTTTTTTTATAAAATAAATTGTATTTGCAAATTATTGATTAAAAGCCTATTATTTTTACATAAATATGTCCCTGGACTAGAATGAATATATTTATGGGGAAATAACAGTTTTGTTATAATTTGCTTTGACTTATGATTCTTGTTCACATGTAAATGGCTACTTATATCACGTAGCATGCAATTGTATCTCATAATTTTGTGATTCACTCTACTCTGAGAATATGATTGGTACATGATGGTAAATGATACAATTTGATCACGATTGAACTAGCTCTTGGTAGCATTTATGTTGATATTTTGTTGAGAATACATATTCAACAGTACGTGTTATCACGATTTTATCTTTTTGGATTTTTTACTCTTGGTACAGAATTCTGGAATCAGCCTTTCGTTTGTTGGCAAGTCGCCGTCCACTCAATTCCCACCTCCGTCTCCCAGGTATCATACGTACTACATTGGTCCAATCGCGAGGTTCCGCTGAAGCACTAACGCTTAAACCTAAATCACAATGAGAACGAGACGGTTCGGCGCGTCGTCGGTCGTCTGCCACGCACCCCCGCTGCATGGAGTGTGGGTGTGATGAGGGACGACCTCGTTGCCGCCCAAATAACACCCAGCAGTTATTTATTACCACGGGGGAAGTGTCGTGAGCGCATAGCAGGGGGTGTCTCTGGCGCGCCTCTGCGGGCGGAGAAACTTCTCATAATTAGTCGGGGGACTACCTCGACGCCCTGAGTCAGATGAATTCAAAGTGGGGGTGTGATCTGTTTCGGAGATCTCTTTTCGTTTAGTTTCGGCCTGGAGATTTGAAAAATGAACGTATGAATATGTATTTCTCCCATGCTACACTACATGAATGAATGTTACAACTCGTGAACCGTGTCACAATTTAACCACAAATAATGCCAAATAAATATGTATATGATAAATGAAACTGTTCCTTTCACTGTTGACTGGAGACGAAAACATCTTGTTTGTATAATCCCCCGGTGAAATCCACCTTAAATTTAGAATGGCTTGGAGGTGTACCTGGCCAACACACCTGACCGGCAATTGGGAGATGCGGATTCGAATCTCGGTAAAGTCGAATGATTTTTTCATGGCGAATTTATCCTTCTTCGGTGTATGTACCTATAAAAGTTGTAGTTCATTTCTCGCTACTCAGATGGAGTGATGTAGTTTTAATTAATCCATGTGGTCATTACAAAAATAATTGATACCGCTAGAACTAACTCTCATATTCATCCCATGAATTATCTGCTGCTTACCCCGAATCAATTCCGGCTTCTTTGAACGCAGCAGTTTTATGTGAAATTGACCTTCTCCCAGCGATATGTTTTTAAGCCAACACCAAATTTGGTTCAGTTGACTGAACGAGCGGCAATATTCCCATTTCGACTTATTTTATTGGGACTTCCCTGTTAATCCCTTCTTCCCACGAAACATCTCACCAGGCTGTGTAAAAACAAAAACAACGGGAGAGTCGCGTGCATCTGAAGATTTATTATTCTAGCTGAGAGGGAAGCATTTGAAGGCGATCGAAACTTATGTATAAGGTAGCTTCGAACCCTTCCTCGGTGATTTCAAGATGACTTGAGTGTTTTCGGGTTATTTTCGCGTTGGTTCATGCTTGTGGACCACAGTTTCACCGGCATTCAAGTCGGAATCTTTAGGTCCGAAGTAAGTTTGCTGAATTTTTTTATATTGCGACGAAAAAACACCGCAGTCTTCGGACCTGAAAATGCCGATTAGAATGCTGGCTGAACTATCGTCCATAAGGATGGTCCAACGTGGATAGAATCCTAAAACCCTCGAGTCGAGTTACGTAGAAGGTAATTTAAGCGTGATATAATTTTGTTTGAAATTCCATGACTGTAGACACATTTTTAAGAGAAAGAGAGAGCTCTCTTTTTTAATGATTTTAAAGTATCAGCCTTTCACCACTCTATTTTAGAGATATTCTCAAAAAAAAGCATTTTCAGCGGGATTTAGTAGGGCCTTGCGCTCTAGAGAAACGCCATTATAAAATGAGTGAGTTCTGATGCAAATGTCAGAAATTTAACGGTTTTTGGTTCGTAGGTATGTTTTTTTCAATTATTTTATCATTTAAATTTATTTCTAACCGAAATACTTTTTATTAAATTGCCAAAAACCATAGGTTGGATGAAAGCGTTTTCAGCGAACAGTGTGAGGCAAATAAGTAGCAGCACAAAGTAAAGATAGTAGTGTTTTAGTTGGTGCTTCGACGGCTAAGGCCACTCGGAACATATAGGACGATCGTTCTTCAGGTTTTCATGGTTTATTTATAATTTTCTTTGATAATTTTCGGAATCCATCGCAACGTTTTACGTTTCACCTCTCTCCTGGAGGTGTCGTCAGGTGATGATGCCTCCAGGTGGAGAGGCGAAACGTTGAAAATAAAGAATCAAACGCGATGGATACCGAAAATAATCAAAAGAGAATTGGAGGATTATCCCTCCGAATTCAAGCCGTGCCCAACGATTCTTAGCTTCGGTGGCTGATCGTGAAGCAGGTGGTGAGGCAAATAAGTCTAGTCAAAACCCTTAAATATGTTATTAGTTAATCATGTTAATTACCAAGATGTTCATTGGCAAAAAAAAAGTTTATACCGGCTGAATACTATTTTATACTTACACCGTGCTTCTTGCAACTACTTAATTTTTGAAATAAAATCCGAACATGATCTCCATTATGACAGGAAAAATCTTACTCTAAATCCTGTCTTCATGACTGCCGTGTAAAATTCTCTCATTCAGGTGGGGAGAGTATGCATTGCATTTGAATTGCATTGCTTTCAATGTACCGCTAGTGGTTTCCCCAGAATAAGCGCCGTCTATGTAGCTACCTCTAGGGCGAGTGACAGTGGGTGCGTGGGCATACAAAAGGAAGGGTATGATGGAGAAGGAGTAAGGGGAGGATGGGGATAATTAGTGAGGTGTGTTATGTTCGCATTAGCGTCTTGACCTGCTCTTGTCGTAGTCGTGAATTGTGCGTGGGAAGTAAGAAACCTTGAGCCTATTTGTTCGACAGTGGATCTCCCTTATTTTGTATCTCTCATAGCTTTTTTCACATTTATTTGACTTTTTTTCTTTAAATTGTGTATTTAACGTATTGACTTCTTGTAAATTGCTGTAATAAGTTTTCCTTTTTCTTGCAGGTAAGAACCCCGTCTTTTGGAACCGCTACCTTTCTGTCCACCGTCTTTAAGTGAGTAACCACTAGTTTAATTGTTTGAGCGGCATTGCGGCAACAATAAGTCTACCTCTGTGATGCTCATCGCTGTCCAACATTCCCTCACCATCCCTTTTCGCACGTGGAATTTCCGTGTGTAGTCTGGTATATTTGCAGTTGCAATTGCGTCGCCCAAATTTTCGAAGTCATTGATGACGGCTAAGTAAATGGTGTCCGCTTTAATTATGTACATTCCATCTCGTAATTTCCATTCCGCATAAATATTCTACACCATTTAGACAGCGTGATATATGCCGCAATTTCAACAGCCATTATAATGTTGATGAATGGAACGGAATCATTTCCGTTTACTATTTTGTATGCATGTATCTCGTAACTCGCGGAAATAAGTATGCATTCATAGTGATAGATATTTAAATGAGGCTTTGCTGCCGAAGGTTAACGACAAAAGGCGAGGATTGGCATCGTAAGTTCCTTTTGACAGCCGATCGAAAACCGAAATCATAAACATGAAAAACATCCAGGTTTGACGTTTCAAGTTCGTCAATCATAAACTAGGGTACAGGGTTGAAATAGCTGAGGTAAAATTCTCAATAGCCTGACGAGTTGATTGCAAATCCTTTCCTTAGACTTAAATTAAATAAATTAATCCCTGCAGCATTATCTTTTCCTGAGATCCTGCAGCATTATCTTTTCCTTACCTGAGATTTTCTTGGACGCCGCTTTTAATTTTTTTCAAACTCGACGACGAAAATGTTGAAATGGGCTGCCCTGAGGGCGTTCTATTTTCATGAGGAAAATCGGCAAAAATAAATCGAAAAATTGCTTCTTTCCCTTCACGACCTTGTAATGAAAATGGCCTGCCTGCCGTCTCTCAATTCACGGTTAGCTCTCATTGTCAGTGAGCATTTATTCCGCCCATCATCACCCATTGCTCTCACTCTCTCGTTATTCTTGTTAATTCTTGTCCTCTACTCATCCTCAAGAGGCGGTGGAATGTGGTCGGTCGCGGTCCAGTTTAATTAGACCAACTTCTTTTCGACCCTCTCCTCCCACCCCCTATCTCTCTCTCTCTACGAGTTTCTGAAAAGATTTCACGGTCTTCCATACGAAGTGGGTGAAGATGAGAGAGTTGGAGCTTGGAGAGGAGTGGAAATGGTCAAAGAGTTTGCAGAAGGAAATGGATGATGTGGGAATGCACGTAACTCGAAGTTCCTAAAGCGGGTTTGCTAAACCGTAACGCAGACCCTAAAGCTGGCAATTTACAGTGGTAAGTGTAGCGTGGGGGAAAGGAGAAAAGAAGACGCACGTTAATCAAATAATACAGCCTTAATTTATTTTATTAAGCAAATGGGACAACGGCCATTTACATTAGTTGACGTAATAAAAATGAGTAAATATCAGAACAGCAATGAAAGAATATCAATGTGAATTAAATAAAAAAGGAACGCATCAGCGAAACTAATTCATGTGAGATACAGTAGGGGTTTAATAACAAATTAACGCGGAATAAAATATATATTTCACAATAAAATAGCAGTATTAAAAATACAAAATGCAGTGAAATGGAAAATGTGGGGGTTAGGAGGTGACTTTTTCTGGGTAGGCTTGTGTATTTGCGAAAGGGTGAGGACAAGTCTATCGAGGGATAGGTGGGCGAAATTGTGTTAAAACTTCAGGAAACCGGTAAAAATGTGATACATGTACTTCAGATCTCGGTGTATTATTTTGATCAACTAATATCTTCATACACTAATATATGCAGATATATTTTGACTAGTTCATTTATTTTCATTAACGTTTTAAATTAAGCAGGGAATGTTAATGCACTTCTTTTGTTTCACTTAAAAATAAGACATGCAAGTAGGTTTTCCGTACTACCTGAAAAAGCGGCTTTGTCCTGAATTTCGGGAAATAAAAAAAGCATTCTGACTTATATCAAAGAAGTAAACATTTTCTATTGTGTAGAGGAACAAGTTAGCTGCAATTTTGAACTTTTATATGCCAGTTATAAATTAACAAAACACACATTTGTCTCTTTCATAAATTACGAGTTGGAATGCCCTAAATGTTTTCTTCTCCCTAATGGCAACCCTACATGCAAGATACTTTTCGGCAAATAAAAAAACTCTAAAATAAACAATCTAAAATTCCCAGAAACATCCTTTTAGCTTTTCCTATTATTATATTGTCTTTTTATTACGTAATAGAGAAATTTGGGGTAAAAGGCGATAAAATGTTTAAAAACCCCTAGAGGGGGTCGACGATCTACAAGGTTTTGGGACTCGTGCTCTAGAGGTTGTGTGAATGGAATACATGTCGATCGGCTACGTTGGCATGTGCAATGGTGACATGAACCGGGAGTAGCCGACTGGTATTTTACGTCATAATGCTGTTTCCTCTCGCTCCGCTCGAATCTCACTGCCGGGAGAAATGGTCAGAGTCGAAAGAGGAGAATGGGGTTTGGGAGGGAGAAAGAGGGGAAGGGGCGAAGTAAGTGTTCTCTCCCTCCCCACCCCCCCTCCTCGGTTTAATTACTCCGGGAGTCGGGCGAGTGTCATTGACGCTGCTGGCGGGCTCCCGGCACCACCCCACCCCGGCACCCTTTCCTATGCGCCGTAGCCGCCGCCAGCGCCGCCACCATCCATCCGGTCTGTTGCCGAAAGGAATTGTGGGAAGAGGGAGGGGGAGTGACTCCCTCATGTCGGAGGGAGTTTGTGGGAAGGGAATGGGAGGGGCGTTGGTACAGTCCGTTCGGGCTCTCGCTGGAGCGGCCTCCCACTTCGCCTTTGCACTGCCCGCCCGGCTGTTCACTCTCCGTCTGCCCTTTCCCTATTCCCTTATCCCGTTCCCTCTTGTCTCTCTCCCTGCTTTATGCTCCGCTTCGCCACAAGGACTGCCTTTATTTCCTAAAAGCGCCCTTTCGCCTCCGGGCTTGGAGCGGTGTGCGATTCTCGCACGAGATATCGCACTCGATACCGTGAAAACGAGCAAAGCGATCTTTCGCTTTGAAGAACTGCGATATTCGATACTCATGAGTTATCGTATTCGATACTGCGCAAACGTGCCGTGTATTTAAAGAACAGCGATGCTTCGACCACGATTTGTCATTCTCACGAGATATTGGAGTCGGTTCTATTCTACCGTGTTACTCGACCCATTGCTGTGCGGTGTAGTACTGTATCGACCGCAGTGTGCGATACATATAAGATGCATTAGACACTGTGCAAACAAGCTACGCAATCCATCGTCCTGAAGTACAGCGAAGTATCGTCCAGGATTTGCGTTTTCATGAAATATCGCATGCGATACTTTGAAAACGTGTTACGAAATCCATTACTTTGAGTTACAGCGATGCATCGATAAATATGTGTAATAATCACAAGATATTAAGTCGATAATATGCTACCGTGCTACGTGACTCACTGCTACGCGATCTAGCTATGTATCGACCACGATGAGAGATTCTCTTCAGATATTTAAATTAATTCATGTACCCAGCTTAGCGGTAGGTATATTGCGTCTTCCTGTATTGCGATTCAACATGCATTGACAGGGAATGTAATGGGATAAAATCTACCTCACAGCCAATCCGTATAAAAAAGAAATTTAGGTAAAAAATAAATCATCATCAAAAGTAAATATTTATGCATTAATGTATGGATTTATTTGAGCTATAAAATTGCAAATTCAAATTTGATTATTTTTTAAAATGTTATTTCTTGGATGTGAAGTGGCATACTTTTTGAATTCCACAATGAAGATAGCTCAGTACGCAGACTAAATTATGAAAAACCAGAAAACAGATAAAAATTTAGTATATTTTTTTAAGAACACATGAACGTTATATGGGTTTAATTCATTGGAATACTTTTCAATCTTTATATATATAAAAGTCAATGTATGTATGTATGTATGTATGTTCCACATCTCCTCCTAAACCACAGGACCGATTTTGATGAAATTTGGAACACATGTTTGATACTGGTAGACAACAAACACTGTAGGGTTCAATTGACCAAAACCCTATTTTTTCAGGTTTAAGGGTGTGATCCTTACTAATATGTATAAACATGTAATGGTCTCTTTCTGTCTGTTGCTCCATCACGCAAAAACTACTGGACCGATTGAGCTGAAATTTGGCATGTAGATAGAATAAATATCTGGTCGTATCATATGTTATATTAAAAAGCCCTAAGGGCCCCCAAAGGCCCCCGAAGGTCCCCCGTGGTGGTCCATGCTAAGCATTGTGTTCGGTGCAGTGGTTTCATTTTTTGCTTTTTAAAAGTACATTCACTCAAGATATAGGGCTGGAATTTTTTTTATCGGATGGCTGAATCAATATAATTTCTAATTTTATCAATCGATTTTCTTCTACGCTCCGTATTTTTCTGAAATTCATGTTTTCAGTTGAAAAATCTCACATATTCCCTGAAATCAACAATAACATATTTCCTTGACAACCAGAGATTTGATTTTCATAGAATATTCACGCCTCTAGCATTTAAATATCACGCTTTCCTGCAGGCCCATGATAGTACGTAGAAGCAAAATCCGTATAAGAAGAGCCCAGAGTCCCAAGGGCCCCCTGATAATTGCTTCGGGGGGTAATCGATAAAGTCAATGCATATTTAACAAGTATACTCTTCAACGTCTATTCTCAAAGTAGCTCTCAAAGGGGCACTGCATGTATATGAGAGAACACTTACGTAGTAAACGTTACACATAAAGGAATTAATAGAATACACAATTAAATATGCAAGAATATTTACGTGCAGTGAATATCAATGGTAATAATGCCTCTGTTGCTACAACAAACACGGCGTTGTTTATTTTCGTTTAATACTCACATGTATTACACGTAGTGAAACCGTATGCCTCTCATTATGATTGCGAACTGTTTTTTAGACCAATTCCTACATCATTAACGTCACGAGTTATTCGTATGTTTAAAAGTGTTAGAGTGCAGTTAACTTAGATACATTCACTTAATCATCGAGATAAACAAGATAGGTTACGAACTCCTAGAATGACCACGCATACAGTTTTTCTTCAGGCTTTTCGGTTTTCTAATAAAATAAGTTTCACGTTTTTCACACCCGTTGAATTTCAACGGGTACCTTCCGCTCGTGCATAAATAAAAATGACAGAGGTGATTGAATAATGCAATAAACAATTTAAAGTGCTTTACATACATGTTAAAAGTTTTGTAGCATCCATTAAAAAATCAGTGTAACATCCGTTACAAAACTAAATCATTTTTTTTTTCTTCTCAATAACTCCTCATAATATAAATTCTAAATACTGTCTAAGAATTGTATTTATATTGCACATAGCAGAAATCGTTCTTCCTTTTTTGATTGGCATATTTTAGGTACAGAGTTTTTCTTGATTGTTCTGTACTCACAGGAGCATGTTCAGAATTGTGCAACGTCCGTTACACATCTTAATTATTCATTATACTTTTAAAAATTCAAGTATGGCTACTAAAATTGCTATCCTTACAAAGCCAATCACTTTTGGTCTATTTCTGGTCTATAAATAGATGCAAAAAGTATTTAAAAGAAAATATAAATTATATGAAGAATAAATGTAACATCCGTTACATACGGATTGGATGCTCAAAACACTCAAACACTTGAATGAATTATGAAATTTTTGTTGGCTTACATTGTCGTGATATCGCAAAGCGATTCTGGAAATTGGTATATCACATTGCCGTGATGTATAGGTCCACCTCTTTGTTAAGGGCTTTGAGGGAGTAAATATTGAAATGGGAACGGAGAAATGGAGGCAGTGCTAACAGGGAGAATGGATAAATTTGACAGTGGCAGGTTTCACTTCGTAGAAGTTATTTATTTATTTTTATTTATTTCAACTACCCCGAAAACAGCTCGCAATGGCCTCTTACATCGGGTGATGTAACATTAACAACTGAAGAACACAAACACCCATGTCCTGGGTGGTTATAAATCCACCCAGGCGGGACTCAAACCCGCGACCCTCGGATTGGTAGGCGATGACGTTACCCCGTCGCCACCGGGGCCGACGTTTATTTATGTTTGTATTCATGATTAAGTAAAATAATAATTACTTTTCAACAAAATTTTGTAGAAAAGTATTTTACTTGACCATGAATACAAACGAGAGAATGGAGTTGAGACGAAAGAGGGGAGCATGGAGAATTTCGGGTCCTTTGGTTTTCGCGACGTATGGGTCGGTCAAGGAGAGAGAGAGAGAGAAGCAAAGGGGGGAGAGAATATTGTGCTAGGGATACTAAGGGTCGGGGAATGTAGAATGAAGTGTTGTGGGAGGGGGGACGGTGTTTGTGAAGGGTAAGGACCGGGGGTGGGGGTTGGTTGGTTGAAACGTTCGCAGACAAACGAATTCATTTGAGCGAAATTGAAACCGCTCTCTGGCTCTCTCTCTCTCACATTCGACCACGGAATTAAATTGTTGAGGAAAGGATACAAACGGCCACTGAGCGTTTATTAAGCCTTTAAAAAGTAAAAACGACCTTTGTTTTTTCTTATCAAATATACAGCAAATAATTATTCATTCCGTGAATTATGACGGACGCTATTTTAAAATAGCAATTAGCGAATTCTTTTGAAGACGCGAAAAGTGCTACATTTTTATAGGTCACTGGGAGGAAAAATTCTCTCCTTCGAGGCAAAGTTGTGTGCGCCTTTCTAAGATAATTCCTGGTAGGTACCTGCATTGGTAAGTGAAACGTTGGTTCTGCAACCTCTGCGAAAATAATTGTGAAAAAAAGCGCTTGCATTTCTTGGAATGCCTATAGAAAATTATGCAGCGGTGTCTGGCGCACTTAAAGAGGACGTTACCCTGTAATATTATAAGCTAAAATTTGAAGTTATCGTGGAATGGGAACTGGATGGGTCGGCACTGATAGTGAGTAATGATTCGGCAAAGTATGATTCAGTTTTTTTATGCATAAATTATGAAAAAGTCCCGTGTTCTTTCTAACGCAATGGAGGTTATAGATTATCTCCTACCACTATAAGAATTTTGAGTTATATTTTTAGCAGACACGATAACTCAATTGACGCTTCTTGGAGGTATACATACACACATTTTCATTAATTCTTTCCCTTTTATTTATCTGAATGATGAAAGTAGTAATTGATGTTATTCTATTGATCAATTTATGTTTTACGTGCAGCAATAAATATGGTAGAATGATGAAAAACGTTGAGATCATAAGTGACGGGTAAACTTTCAGCAGGCCATCGTGGAAGTAATTTGAAAATCCTTTCATGCCCATAAACAGATTTCCATAACTTAGAAGGGATGACTTGAAGCAAATCCCACTTTTCCATTACAATCCCAGCCATATTGCCGTATTTCAATTATCCTCATTCGTTATTAATATAATTTTGGAATAACGTATTGTATCCTGCCTTGCATCACTTCTTTGCCTATTCATTTCTTCTGTTAAGCATGAAAAAATAGCAATAGAATGGATGAATCACCGTTCATAAGTAATTTCATTTCATGATCTTAGAAACTGCGAGGTTGCAAAACTCTTGTATGGAGTTTATTTGTTTTGGAACGAGAATTGTGATTGAATGATTCGTACTCCGTTGAGAGTAGGCCTAGGACTCATAATGTGCAATATTAGCTGAATGTTTTGAGGCAGTCATATCATATTCAGTCTAATGTTATGAGGAAAAAATTTGTATTTTAGTTCTGCGATGTCAAGAATTGTTGCTTAGTGGTTTGATACATGTAAACCCCTTTGACAATAGTCAAAATATCATATCACTATTTCTCCTACTACTCCTACGTCGTTTACAAGAATCGGAGCATAGGATTTAACGTATGCATGATTTTTTACGGTGATATCCGAGTACAAACTAATGGATCAAATTTCATTAAATGAAAACTCTTTCGTGTGCTCATATGCTATGGAATTTATTTTTCTAAAGTTGCCCCTTGTGTTCATTCACTGTAAAGGTAAAATCCTTTATCTAATTTAAATTTCTATCAGGTTTATCTACTAAAAACATCTGTTCTCAACCTTTGGTACCCTTCTCCTAAGGGGTGCATTCTCGGTGGCTAAAGAGTTACGCGAAAAACAAATAATTAATGGCATGTATAAGGATAAATTTGCGATGTAGATACGTATAATTTGCAATGCAATGTAAATGTAATAGGATGTTAGTATTAATCACCTCTCTAAAAAAAGGGGTATAGTTTTTTGGAAATTTGTGATTCAGGGGTCTGAAAATCAGGAACCGCTGCCCCAGAAGAGGAAGCTATAAAAATTTTGCGACCATTGTTGACCATGGTTTCTAGTAAATACAATGCCACGAGAAAACTAATCCACCAGAACCACGAGCCCATGACTTGTCGAGATCATCAAGCTACCCATTTTTATTATTTTTTACTATCCAGTTCTTTCTAACGTGAGTATACTTATTTTTGTTATATTTCCTCCTATAATGGTTTGGATTATTTTTGCCGAAAACGTATTCAAGAAAATGAAAAAGAAAAAAATACTCACGGGTAAATATTTTTTGTTCATGCAATTTTGATGAAATTTTGTATCGAATGTGAACTAACTTTTTCAAATGTTGTGAATTAATTTGTAGCCAAGAAGAAGAATGTATATAATTACGAAGCGTTAGCGAAGAGAAATTAAACGATTTATTATTTCACAATTGACCGATATTTTCCCGAAGAAAACAAGATTTATCCTCTTTGTTGTTGTAGACTTGTTATGTTTATCAAATTATCGTTATGGCGTTTTATATGCCTTTCCCGTCTCCGCTATGCTCACGTTCCAACTCAGTATGACTCGGATCTCCGTAGGCAGAATATTTCCCTCCCTCTTTAGGATTTAGGGGATCAAGAGGGGATTCGGGTGGATGGGAGGAGGAGGGTTAGTTTCGGGTGTTTGGGAGGGTTGAGATTGAGGAAAGGGAATGGAGAAGGGCACTTCAAGAAGGGAAAGGAGTTTTTTGTTGGAGGTGGCACGAGAGGATAAGGAGAGGATTTGAGGTTGGCGAGGAGAAAGGGTGTGAGGGTAGGTCGTAGGGTGCGCTGAGGGGGAGGAGGTGGGGAAGAGGATTATGAGAAAGATATGTTACATGTATGTAGGTACTCGAGATCTTGCATGTCATTATGGAGTGAGCCAGGCTAACGGCCTTGTGATCCTTGGGACTTAAGATAAAGAAATGGCTCTCCTTTTACACTCAAATAATGTTCTAAGTACATTTTATTTCCTATTTTCATTATTCTGAGTGAATTTACCCAATTTCAAAGCAGATATTTTTAATAACTTTTCTTTGAGAACCATTTTAGCATTATTTATTAGTTTTCTGATGATTGATTATTTCTCGAAATTTGATGCTGTATTTCTTAGGCCTAAAATATTAAACATTACATTTTTTATGACATACATGGTTATTTAATAAGCAGCAGATTATTACTTGAAAAAAAGATAAGTCAAAGGGATTATTTACGTGGGATAATAAGCTAAATTAAAACGTTTGATAACCTATTTCCCGATAGACAACCGATTTCGCCATGATAGCTGAAGACTTGCAGCAGGAAGTATAGAGCCACCTTAAGTGGAAAGCGATGGCTGGAGGTTTTACATTACATGTTTTGGATGATGTAATCTTTTATCCAATTTTTTTGCCTACAATATTGCTAAGGCATTTAATTGGGGCGAATTTGAACCAATGGCTGTAGGTTGTTCATTCTGATCCCTAAAATGATGGATGAATCTATAAAGACTATGCAATATGCGGAAAATGTATCCATATGTATCGCAGAGAGAGGGATACTTTACTGTCATTTCACTCGCTTGCTATGGAGATCGCTCGAATTGCGCTTCGGGCATAGACTTGTCTCACGATCTAGAAAAAAATGCAAGGTATAATCTTAGCCACTGGAGTATCTAAAAACACTGATCTGCTACTTCCTCTAGAAGAAAATTTTGCACGGCGCCGCAGTGTAAATCTTCCCTGTGGTGAAAAGAATGTATAGAATGAGTCACATAAGACCAACGAGGCCCTCGGGAACACGGTGCAGAATTGGATGCGTGGAATTCAGAAATTCTGGAGAGGCGGAAAATGAGGGAGAGATAGGAAGGAAGTGATGGTGGGATAGAATGGGTTGCTTAAAGTCGGGGTGGCAGCGTATTAAGGGGGAAGTATAAAGGGAGTGGCAGGAGCCGAAGAAGGAAATGAGACGCCCCGGAGTAGGGGACTCTGGGTCTGTACGGGAAGGGGAAGAGGAAAAAGAAGGAATCGCGGGGTTTAGGGAAGAGAGGGGCGTGGGTGGAAAGGTCGGAAGGGTCGTCTACGAGATAGGTACGGATCAGTTCCGCGGAGAGTCCCGGAGATTTCTCGGCAGTGCCACCCGAAAAACAAGAGAGCTCGCCTCGTATTCATTCGACGTCACTTCCCTTTGCCATGTCACTTCTCTCCTTCGGGTCTCCGTCCCTTCTGCATCCCATTCCTTTCTCCCTATCCCTCTGTGGTTTGCTTTAAGCCGGTGTCCCAAGGTTAATCTTATCGCAAATTTATTCATGATTAAAATTCATGAAAAATCTCAGAATCGGAATGCGAATGCGCGTGTCAATATTCTGTGAATTTTTGTAAATTAGGTAACTCTGTAAAATCTTGACGAAACGGGTCCAATGATTGTTGTTTTTTCATGCGATTTGATCATTCCACCACCGGGAACTGCTTCGACTACTTTGCGAAGAATACGTCATTGAAGTCACAGCAGTTTAAAAAAGGTAAACAAATTAGTATTACACGCATCGAATATTTGAGCGATATTATTTCTTTGTCTGGCAGAAGCAGAATTATACTGTGAAAACATATGTTGCTAAATCACCTGTTGTAATTTGATTAATAAATCACGCTTTATTATTATTTGGGAACTGTTGCCTTGGTATTTCCAATGCATTATTGTGAGGCATGCAGTTTGTTCTTGCAATTCATTCCGTTGATACTTCAGGATAAAATTGTCTGCATAGTTCTTATACTTAGGCTCGTAGACTACGAGGAAATTTTTTCACTATTTGTTATTTTTATACTAATTACACGCAGCCCTCTTATTTAGCATTTTTTTTGGAAATCGGATTTGTTTTTTTTGTTTTTATATAATTTTCTGATGCTCGATGCGAGACCATGGAAACGTGACACTATATTTATAAAAAATAGAGTCAACAACATCCTGTTCTTTGGTTCGAAAATTTAATACTCACGAAAAATCCGTAGTGTTCTTGCAACAGAAATAAATTTTGCATTTTGGAAGAGCTAGTAAAAAGAATCATTGAATGATATATGTATTAATATTTTACAAAAGCCGCGTTGCATGGGAGTACATGAAACGGCTATGTTGTGAGGAAACTCCTGTTCGAATTGGAATGTGGACTGAAAACTCTAAATTATAATTTGAGAAGATTAAATTGTTAATTTACTGTTGTTCACGAAATTACACTAGGGTTAAATTTGAATTGTGGTTTATTGAATTTGTATTTTGAATTTAAAATTTGTAATTCGTGATATTATTATATTAATTATTGAGTACACACCAACTGAAAATTCTTATTGGTAGATAAATAAATGTTATGCTAAAATTCGCCGATTCGCAAAAAAGTAGTGGGCTGCATGTTCCGATTAAGTTCCAGTGAGTTACTTTTGGAAATAATATGCGCATACTGGAAGAATCCTAGATTTTCAGTGAGTATATGACAATGGCATTCAGTTAATTTACCTGCTGCTATTGGTAGCATCGCACCTACGGCCTTTTGAAGATTTACACATAAAACCAATCTCCATAAGAGGGCGTCGACTAAATGAGGAACTGGCTATAATCAGGGACAAAGAATGCACACATAAATCACGGAGATAATTTGTTTATAGTTCATCCATTTAAACGTACGAAACAGGAATTACAAAATTTAATGACACATAAAACAGAAAATTAATTGGCATCCCATTCAGACATTAAAAATTGAAACATTTAACTGAAAAACAGCATAAAACAATGCTGCCTATCGTCACTATTGATTCTATTTTGCGGCATCCATCGTAGCTGTGGTGGTCTCTAATCATACGTAGAAAATATGGCATTTTAAACATGTCCGTTCTGCTATCTATTCTTTAATTTCAAGCTCTAAGGGGTTATTGCGTTACCTTTGTGCATATCGCTCTAATCCGCCATCTGGAAGCTCAAACGTATTTAAAAAGGCGAACAGTGAAGTGACCAGCGATATTTTTCCTTAAAGTTTTCTTCATTCTCAACGTTAAAAAAAATGCTACGGTGAATTAAAAAATCGTCATTTCAACTTACTTCATCCTAAATAAATAAATTTTCACGGATTAATCGTAGAACCAATCGTCAATTTCAATGATAAATTCAAATTCCTGCGTTATCTTGAGTTTCAAAATGACAGATTAGCCTGATTCACTGTACTTAAGGCTCTAGTTTTAAGTTTTGAAATCGGAATATATGTTACTTTGGAAAAATAATGTGAGTCGTGCATTAAGATAAATTTCTACCGATTGTTTTGCCTCCGTTGCCGCCAGGATATTCGAAATCCTATTATTTTTTAATTGAATTTTATTTACGTTTTCAACTTCAATTTTTCATTTCTGGTGGCGAAGGGACCAATGGACGTAAATGTCTAAACCAATAGACATGAAATATATGGGAACCAATTTACATTAACACTAAAAGGATATACATTTACGTATAATTTTCTGACTTCATTGGGCTCAGATTATTAGATGCTTGTACGGAATTCACTGAATACATCGCGAAGCAAATTATTTCTAATTTCCATAGCCACATAAGTGTTAAATGCGTTGGTTTGCAATCGAGTCGATTTGATTTGGAATCGAAAAATGCCCTACTAGTGAAGTCATAGTTCGAGTTCTTCCCTAGTGCCTATTTGGAGTACTGAGCAGAAGTGTTTAATTTGAGAAATGAACAAAATACAGAGGACTGCCTATAGCTTCTTTAAGAAAAATGAAGAAAGGAAATGAAGGACTTAACCCGAAAAAACAAGAGATCTTCGCCGGAAGGTTTGGCCACAAAATCGTACAATAGATCGTATGAGTTTCAGAATAACACAAAGGATATTATTTTGACGCGAGTGATTCAATGAAACTTTCCTCCCTGAGTCAGGTAGGTGGACTCTAGATGACGTTGAGTTGACAGTGGCTTCTTGGTTGCGTAATTGTTTTACCTTTTTTGAGCTAATTGATGTGTTTAGGGCAAAACTAATTTTTGCCAAAACTCCTCGTTTTAGGTGGGCCCATCGAGGGAATACATGTGTAAAATAGCAATATATTTTAGCGATGGGTCAGAGTACCTAAACGATCCTCTTAAAATTTTTATTTTATGCGGTACAAGTGACTTTGGTATTTGACGCACCATGCGTTTGCCACCTAAGCCTACCTTCATCTACCTTTCTCCCGTTTTCTCATCTGTTTTCAATTCATCCGTCTGCCGTTTTGTTCTCTCTTTAAGGGTCTGCTTTCTCCCCTCTCCAGTTTTTCACTAGCTTCGTTCGCATTTGCTCGTGCGAGATCTGAATCCAGGGTCCAGAAAATTCATTTAAAACCTCTACACTGCCAAGTGTTGGGCGGAGCAAAGAAGATTATGACTCGAAAAATGCTGCTTTTCGAGTTTCCGTTTTGTTTCCTAGAAGAATAATAGGTTCAAAATGCCTGAATTAATTTAATCTGATTAGCTTCTCAAGGCTTTTTTTTAATAACCTCAGTATTAGTTTTTTCATGGAAAAACAATAGGCACGGAATACCTGAATCTCATTATGCATACATTTCAATGATTTCGCATTAATGACTTCATCGGAAAAAATTACGCATCAAAATTCATTGGCTCGAACAAACCGCGTCCTTAGGTTTTACTGCTACTGCGCGGTGGTATTTGTATAGTAATTGATAAGTCAGCCTCGTGCCCTACCGATGGGAGTACCACATTAATTCTGTAGCTGCCAAAGACTCAAAATTGCGTTTTTGATATCCAATCTTCTCTCAGCCTTTGCCTTTTATCCTGCATAATAACGGCAATGCCGCATTGAATGGGATTCTGACGCTGTGATCGATCGATCACGAGAAGGCTTTACTAAACCCTTCGGGAAACCTTTAATTAATTTGAGAATTATTGATTTTTATTGGTGAATTCATTCCAATTTTATTTGTATGATTAGATTCGACTCGTCTGTTTGGTTTTAGAGGTTTGGGTGTGGAATAAAATGAAAAGGGTGTTAGGTAGCTAGAGCGAGAAAAAAGAACGAGGAAGCGGTAAATGTGTTTGGAGTAAAAAGGAAATTGGCAGCGGAAATTTGGAGATTGCAAAAAAAGTGGATAAAGAACGTATGTCGTATTGAAATGGGTGATGAACGGAAGAAAGGCTGTTTGGAGCTCATAACAGTGCGAAAAGGGAATGTAGAAGTTGAACATTTTGTACTACGAAAGGGAAGGTAGAAGATAAAGAATAGAACTTAAGAGGAACTCAACGGTGATGAAATGGATAATTAAGTTTTTGAAAGTTCATACGTGATCCTAAATGGGAAATTAAAGATATGGATGGTCAAAAAACCTAATTGAATAGTAGAAAATAAATGATAATGATGATCTGTTTTGGCGATCACTCAGGAAAATTGCATTGAAATTTCTTGACAGTGTCACTGTCTATGAGAACTATGCAAACATTTTCACTCGCTCGCATAATTCTTTACAGCCATATTAATTGCAATTCTAAGAGCATTTAAATGATGTTACACATCTCTGGGTTGTGTTTTTACATCATTTTGATGGTCATTACGTGTTAACTCTAACCTCTTCTCCTTCACATTGATTTCACGTTTCATTTTTGGACTTTTTCCAGTTTTCCTCCGGTGTTTACCTGAATCACTTTGAAATCGCCATTTTTTTAAAGTTATAAACGAATGTGTATTTTAAACTGCATTAATATTTCTAAATCAGATGGAAATGCATAGTATCCCAGGAGATTTTAATTCCACAGAGGAAATATCATTCGCCATTACAGGGACACGAACCCGGATCCCTCGATATCGCGTCGAGTGCTTTAGTCAGTTTAACAACCGAGGCGTCCTCTTCCCGCGTGGATTTTTGTAAGTTTCAAAGGAACAAGATGTTCAATTTTTCCTCAGTGGAATATCGCACTTAGTGCACTTGCGGGTGACTCCGTAAAGATAATTCCGTGGCTAGTTCTGGTATCCTCAAAATTTGTCATCCCGAAAGATGTAAATGAAAAATATAGGTGCTTAATGCTTAGCTAAACTCTTGATGTGTGCATCACAATTGCACTCTAGGTACTATGGTTTTCATATTTGTTTAAAATATTAATATCAAAATCCGTGCATGATGTACCTCTACTATGTTTTGTCTCAGTGCATAAACATCTTCGGGCGTGGTCAAATCTCCACAATTTTCCGACACTAAACGAGGAGGTGCGAAGGACACGTTTTGTTGCTGGCATTTTCGTTTAAAGAAATCTGATGGGCAGTATTGTGCGGAGATTTGTGATCAGTCATCGTAATGACAACCTTAACATGAGCCATCTCCAGTCGATAACGTGAAATCGCGTCGTATTGTCTCGTTATCGCCGCCTTTCACTTTTCTCTGTGAATCTATCTTAGCCTCACATTCATTTTATATGTGATATTTCAATGTTGACGTTTTATAGGTACAGAGGAATAGTTATACATTCACAATTTAGCACTAAATTGTAAATAGTTTATGAAAGAACAAGAGAAAGTGCTTGGTATGGTGGGTGAGAAAACGAAACTTCTGGATGATATTGGGAAGAAATAATGTAGGTGGTTGTTTGAGGTAGTGAGGGGCGAATGATTTGCTAAACACAGTGATAGAGGGGAGGATGTTGGGTAAGTGGGGAAGGGGCAGAAAGAGAACAGCTTTTATGGACGGGATGAAGAAGGGTAGGACGTATGGTGATATGAGGGAAGAAATGTTATTGGTATATACGGCCCTGCACATTCAAAAATCGAGAGGATTTTTACACACTTTCATTTAAACATACCGCAACTGGTAGATCACCTAAATAATATTTTTGGCGAAATATGCGATTTTTTTATTTTTGAAATGAACAGTATCAACTTGGAAAACATAAGTGTGAAATTTCACTGAGTGCTTTTGTTATTTAAGCTACCGAGGCGTCCTTCTACCTTGTGGATTTTTTGAGTTTAAAAGAACATGATGTTTAGGACTGCCGGTCATATGATGTGGCAAGCAGTCAAAAGCGTGCTCTTAGCGCCACAGCCCGCGGGGAACACCTTGTTCCTATAAATCCCTCAAAAAATCTACAGGGAAGAAGGACGCCTCGGTGTCTTAACTGGCTAAAGCACACTGCGCTAAATAGAGGGATCCGGGTTCGAATCCCGGTCAAGGTGAATGATTTTTCCTCTGTGGAATTCCGCACTTATGTTCACTGGCGTGTGACTCCGCAAAAGGTAATACGGGTACCCTCAAAATTTGGCAAACAAACGTTTGCCTCAATGTTCCATGTTTTACACGAGGAATTGTTAAGACAGTATTTTTTTATATGCTAGCATGCAGCAGTGGCGATGAAAACCCCATCGGAGGTCTGAAAACGTCTTTTTTGGCGTAGAATCCGCCCCTCTTAATTTTCCATCCTTCCCTTCATTTTTAGCCCCATTCCAGTTCGCCATTTGTGTGTTGTATCCCGCTTCTTTTATTCATTCCCTTCCTTCTCCTGGCCTTCCATTGTTCCCCGTCCTCCGCATTTTCTCTCCTCGCCTTTAATATATTCTCCTTTCGCTCAAATATTTATTCATCCCGCTCTCGTTGAAAAACCCTCCATAGTGGTCCTATTTTCCCATTCTTTCTTTCCTTCCTCGCGAAGATATTTCGGACCGCTATAGGTACCTTTCTGGTTAAAATTTTCAGGCGTCCGTGATTTTTTTTATAATTGGGGAAACTGTTGGTTGTGGACAGCGATTCACTTTATTTTGCAATTTTTTTCTTGCGTTGGTTAAATTTCCAAGGCTTCTTTTACCACTTTCATTAAAAACTGCGAAGAATATTCGGGTCTTCAGGTCAGGGTAATAGTATACATTTTCATTTCACACACGGATTCTCGAATTTTCTATATCTATCCTTCTTAAATAAAAATCGATTGATGCAAGTAAAATGTAGCGTATTGCATTTATGTTTCAGATGAGGGTGACTTAGTGTTATGCATTTTGATGTGAGAACCAAGTAGGACACTCCTAACTAAAGGTGATGGGTGGGATGAATTATTCTCTTTAGTACGTAATATTTAACAGGCTCAGTTCGAGGAATACATCTTCCGTCTGTTGAAATTGATTTTCATTTTACTTTTCTTCTTTTTGTTGCGTGTAATTTTTTCTGCCAATCATTTCTCGCCCCAATGACCCTTCTCGTTAATTTGTTACCCATTGTCTTTTCCCTTATTTTCCTCAAAGTTCAATTTAATATCCGTTTCTGGCCCCTGCTTGTGTCTGTTATTCGTCGTCTCCTTTGTCATTATCTTCCTCCTGTAATTTGGATCATTATTCACTTCCCTTTATTCCTCATACCCGGGGCTCGTCAGTCAAAAGAATTACTCCCTCCAGCTTACCGTCCCAGTGCCTGTCCTTATTTCGCCCTTGTGCCCTTTGAAGTAATCAACCGTTTTATTTAGATCCTTAAATGACTCATTTAAAGGAAGTCACTGACAGGTGTATAGTGTGTGTTGCTTAGGCAAGCGACGAGCATCAGATGAATCTATCAATCGATTTATTCTTTCTTTAGCAGGTCAAAAATGAATGAATTTTAAAACGCTGTGTCCTACTCCGTGTCCTCATGTTAAATCTTCCATTTAATCTCGTAGAAAAATGACATTCATTTCATTCAAGTATTCTACCAGCTGATTGGTAGGTTCTTGGACAGTCCCCATTCTGCATCCCAAACTCATAGACATTGTCTCGCTTTCCCTCCTAAGGATGGCCCGTTATTAGATCCCTCTTCAATTCTTCATATCTTCTACCTCCTCTTATTTCGTCCAGAATTCCCATTCTCTTCCTTCCTCTTCCACGCTTCCCCAGTGTTCTCCCTTCTATCACTCTCTTCAACATGCCCTCTCCACTCAAAACCTCTTCCATCCATCTCTTCTGCCTTCTCCGAACCTCTGCCACAAGCTTCCTCTCCGACCATATCCAATACCACCTCGTTCGTATTTCTCGCCATCCAGCTGATCTTCTCCATCCTTCTCCAAACCCACTTCTCAAACGCCTCAAGTCTACGCACATCCTCCCTTCTCAATGACAAAATTTCCGACCCATATAGCGCCACGCTCCATAATAAAGATTCACCAGTCTCTTCTTTACGTCTCTTCTCAGACCCCCCCTCATCAAATTCCTTTCTCTTCGAAAATGCTTCTTTAGCTAGCGCAATTCTGCATCTGATGTCCTTACCACTAAACCCATTCTCCTCCAGAATATTACCCAGATACGTAAACTGCTCGACCTGCTCTATCTTCTGCCATCCCACCCTTATATTCAGCCCCACCTTCTTACTACTGGAAAATCTCATTACTTTCGTTTTCTTGTGATTGATCTTCATCCCTTACTTTTCGCACGGCACCTCTAATGCATTCACCATTGATTGTAACCCCTTGGCCGACTGACTAACTAATGCTTGATCATCTGCAAATCTCACTGATTTTATCAGCTCCCCTCCTACCTTTATTCCTACCTCCTCCTCCTCCCATGCCTACCTTACCATTTATTATGAATACACGTTAAAAGCAACGGCGATAGTGGGCACCCATGCCGCTCTCCCCGTCCTATCGTGGCCCATCCCGATTCTCCATTGGCTACCCTAACCTGCGCTGTCTGGTTCATATACAAATTACGAATCAGACGCCTGTCCCTCCAATCGATCCGAAAGGAAAAATGACAGATTCGTAGAAATGTAAAGGTAGTTAATATTTATAGAACTTTTAATTCTTATTTATTTGTTTGGTTAGAGATAAGCAAAATATTATTGTGGTATATGACTATATTTTAGTTAAAAATTGACAAAATAGTTGTGTGATCATGAGTAGGTTCAGGATAAATAACCTTTGATTTCTGTGTTGTGGAAGGAAAGAGTACCTACTTTTTCAAACTTGAATTTCATGACTTTTCCTGAAATTTCCCCTGAATTTCCAAGGTATATACGTGCGTACACGTCTCTGATTAAGGAGAAGCATCGATCATTATTGAACGAGTGTGAAATTAAAAGTATTCTTATAACCGAAAGGGAAAATTTCGTAGTCGCATGCATGGAAGTATGTATAATTTAACCATTTGGGCTAATTATTATGCATAATTCATCGACTGTTCCTGAGGCAATTAGCCATTCCGGCGAATGATTCACAGAAAGAACAATGCATCAGTCTCCGAAGGTTTTCATAATTCAATCAATTTAAAGTCTAAATTTTGTTCAAGTAATTTGACGTCTTAGAGACCCACGAAATTAATTATATCTACCCAGTAATCATAAATAAGGTAAGTTTTGGTATCGTGAAATCTGTATTTTAAACTCACCATTGTCTTCATTTGTTGTTTAACTTTTCTAAACTACTTCAAGTCTGGCACGTCTCCGAAAATCTACGTCAGTAGGTATAGGTGTAGCAAAACTTGGTGGCACTCGCCCGTACAGAAAATGGCGTCAGGAAGAGGAGATCATGCAAGTGAGGAGGGATAAAGATCCTTAGGCTCTCTCTACTAGTCCCCAACTGAGCCCTTCGATAACTCTGCCCGCTCAGCATCGCTTAATTCGTTCTCAGTGACCGTAAACGCTCCGCTGGCAAGTACCACCAAGTTTCGCTATACATATATGAATGCGTTGCGTGTTTCCCTGCCGCGTGATATTCGTTACCTACCTCCGTACAGTTGACAAAATAATTAAAGACTTCATATTCCTGCGCCACAAAGAAATTTTTCAAGGCGAAACCGGGGTTCTTTTTCGCAATTTAATTACGCCATTAATTAAAACGATCTCAAACTTTTTTCCCCCACTTTCCATGCCAGGTAGGTTTCCGTTCGATTTTTCTTTCTTTTTGTTTCCTCCGACCCTTTTCTGTGAAACTGGGACCGTATCATTCCCACCTCCCCTCTCCCGTCTTCATTTCTCATTTATTCCTCCTCCGAAATTCCTACCCTTCCGACCGAAACCTTATCTTTCTCCCTCCCTCCACCCTCCCTCTACCTCTCTGGGCGTCATCCCTTGGCTCACGTCTCATTCTTTTAGCGCATCCAAACCAGAGATCTCCTGGCCCTTTTTATTTTTGGCTCCGAGGCTGTTTGCTCCCGTTTCCCCTCCTCTTTGCAGAATTCTGCCGTCTGTCCTTTTTTCCTCCGCCTCTCCTGGCTTTTTGAACTCGATGCCGTTCCCGTACCTTTTCGGTCCTTTGTTCCCTCTCCTTTCTCTTCCCTACTCGTCCACCCTTCACGTCCGTTCTCATTTTTCCTCAATTTTCGGCTTCCTCTTTTCACGTTCTCTGCTTACGTTTGTTTTGATTTCGCTCTCGGATCTATTGAGATTTCACCTCGTTTCCTTCCCTTGGTTTAGTCATCTCACTACCCTTTCATCATTCTCTTATCTCCTCGGAAAAACAAATTTCAGGTTAAGGCCGTTCTCTACTGTGAGTCCTATCATATTTCATGCCTTTCACTTTTTGTTTTCATCCAATCGAATTCCAATAGTTCGCATCTCGGATAAAATTGCTTCTGCGTTTACAGATGTGAATTTATTTCATTCATCTGTCTCCTTTACCATTTCCGATGATATAATTTTGGCATTATAGGAACCTTTCAGTTGAAGTACCATTTTCTAATTCTATCTGCAGCTCTCATTTTTGTTGCTGTCGTGATTTGGAAGTGACATTAATTTATGTTGCATCTTTTGAATGTTCTCAACCATTTGAAGGCGTAAATGTGTCAAATTATGTCCAATCCCTCAGCGTCAATATAAGCGTGAAAGCAGCAGCTTATCCTATTGTGCGAATGATTAAAATGCCGAAACTGCTTTGGGATTTCTTCTCCAGTTTTCTTTTGCAGTTATGGAGGGCAACGGAAGCGACATAGGTTAGTAATTTCTTATGGGATCACATTTAACTATTAAGGTTTCCATATTTATCTAATCGGTGGAAGTTGAAAACAGTGGAAATTTCCAAAGCATCTCCGGAAGATCCCTCGGAATTAAATGAAAATGTTTCCCTGTAGAATGTGGCTTCAAGCGTACGGCAATCATTTTCGCACACTCCTATCATCCTCATCGGCCTGTTTCGTTCTTGGGTGTAAATTTAATTGTTCACTGTCCGGGAAAATTAACCGGGAATGCTGGCGATAAATGTTTCTCCCACGAGTCGCGAGTCGGTAAAAATCCTCAGCTAACAGTGTTTTATTACGAGGACGCGGATTCGGATGTTGTCACTACCGCGTCTCTTCGGTTGGATGTGCTGGGCGCAACGCTGCGTGGCTTGGACGGGTTCGTTGATTGTTACGTTATTACGGGGAGTCAACCGAGGTCCTTTGCGCCATCGATGACTGGTGGGTGGGCTGGTAAGGGTTGGATGGTGTGGGGAGTGGAAGAAGGGTGGAGAGAGAAGCCCGGGGTGAGAATCGAGGTGAGATTTCGATCGACGTTTCTTGACGTGACTGAAACGGCCGGTAGCGTTCGCGATGCAATAAGTTTGGGGAGTGTTACGATGGCTGGACGTTGACGGCACCCGCAACAGACGATTAGCGAACCTCGTCAAAGTCTACGTAACCCTCGTGAAGTTCACAAACCTTCATTGACTACTTCAAAGTGCTCAATTTGTAATTCTCATAAACGTTCTTGCTCTCTTTAGTTCTTAATCCAATTGTTTATACGGGATCTCCGTTGTTGCCGCCGAGATACACCGGCCTGAAGACCCGAATTTGAGTCGTCATGTTTTTTGGACCTAAAATTTTCAATTTCCTTACTCCGTCGTCAATTGTAATAGCACACTCCTCCTTGACAGGAAGTAGGAGGGAAACTGAACGTCACCGTTAGTTCACGTCATGTCAGGAAATGTGTATAGTAATACCTGGAGCCTGCTCTTTATGAAAGGCGTCAAGGGGACCACAGATTTTGCATGGCACATTACGGATGGAGTAGGGCAGACCGGGCCATGTTTCCACGGATTAAGGGTGATAAATTTTCTCTTTTTCTCCAAATTATTTTTGATGACTCAGAAGTATTCAAAGATATTAAGTAGCCCTTTGGGTATAAATCGAAAATTTTGAATCACTTCAAATTTGATCCGTCATTGTGAAATGAAAACAATAGTTAATCATGCCGGGTGTTTTAAGCCTATTCCACATGCGCCACCAATAAAATTTAACAGGAGTAATGAAAAAGACAATTTGTAAATAAAGAAAATAATCCAGTGCGAGCCAATTTTGCAAAACAAGAAAAAATAATACCGTGTCATTTGCTATTAGATAAAATATAATGGCATCATTTGCAATGAATGAAACTATGTATTTCAGTGTAAAGATGGGTTTACACTGGCTAGTTTATTGCGCAAGTTACTTGCAACAAGTGACTTTCGACGTAAATTGCAGGTGATACGTCTTTGCAAGTCCCCTTTTAAGTTTCATTAGTACTTGAAGAACTTTTAAAAGTTTCGGCAAGTCGCTTTCAGAAGCGTATTGTTTCCTATGTAAACAGAAACCAAACTGGCTCTGCACTAACTTGTGAAAAATATTTCCTCCGAGTAAACTCTCTCGCAAGGTCTTGCAGAAGTAACTTGCGAAAAGAACTTGCCAGTGTTAACTTTCGATTAGCCTACTTGCGTGTGATTATTCGTTGGATCCTAGAGTCGGTCGTACTTATTTCTGTTCTCAGCACTGATAATCGAATTCGGCTCTTTCATCGGATACGATGGTAATACCATTCACACGGTGCGATTTTTACCATACTGAATACAGTTCCATTTTCAGAACTGAATTTAGTTTCGCGAGAATCGACCTTTAGGTGGCCGAAGTGGTGATAGTTGGTCATTTAGTGCACATTTTAATAATTTTTTAAGTAAGTCGAAAACAATTTGGACCACATTTCGTATAAGTGCAACTGTTTATGCTTTGGAACTCACCGGCAGTAATAGAAATAATACAAGAAGTGTACATATTCTAAATTTTTTCCCTAATTAAAGCATGTGTAGATGAGAGTTTTTTTGCATGATATTTGAAATTTAGACGAAATTCTATTGAAATATATTGTTTTCGGATATTGGAATAATAATTATTTATGCTAAGAAATACCCACTTTGTAATGTCCACAAAATTTATTTCACTGGCACGACGCGCATTTCGCCACACTATGGAATAGACATTTGCCTTTTTCATTTTTTCCTTGATATTTGTGAACAACAATTATAATAATAAGAAATGTATTATTTCATTTTTAGAAGAAAATATCTACCCATTTAATTGAATTATTACGAAGTATAAATCATGTTCCATAAGGCCACATGGTAAAATAGCATTGGATTGCCAAATAACCTAATCGGTGTGATGGATTTTTTTCACTTTTACGTATCATTAATGAGAACACGTTTGCTGTTTCTCGGGTATTTGTACTTAAACAAAAATCACTCCAACTACCTTACACGAACGTGCCTCTTACAAAGCTTGTTTAAGTGCACCTTAGAAACATTTTTATGTTGACTTATGAACAAAAGCGTTTCGAAACCTTTCAGCTAATACGAAAATGATGTATTAAAGAGAAATATCCACGATTGAAAATATACCACTCCCTATTATTAGTTTTAAGAAATAAGTTCCTGACGGTCGACAAAAATTCTATACACAATTTTGTCACATCGCCATAGGCAACCTCCATCAACACCGAATTATTTATTTGTTTATGCTGCTTATAGATCACTCAACATGAAAGTCATAATTTCACGATAAACTCAAACAGTGACAATTGCAATTAATACCAGTCAAAGCTGGCTGAAGCAATGCATAAACGTAGTCTTTAATTAATGGACACATTGTGAGCTTTTGAAAAGTTTTCCATTATTTTCTTACGTAAGTGCACCTTAAACAAATTTAGTTATTTTAAAAAACAAATTTAGTTTGATCCTTAACCTTAAACAAATTTAGTTATTTAAAAAAGTTATTATACCTAATACATATTCCATTTAAGTGACCATTTTTGCAATAGTTGCTCTTCACATTCCTTATATAAAAAGTGTTCTTTTGCCTTCCCTTATTAGCTGGGACTATTAAGTTATAAGACGTTTCTCCTCAAAACTTGCCGCCCCTTCTGGGACTCGAAACTGGGCCCTGGGAATGGATGCCAGTACTCATAGCCACCACAGAAACCCGATAGCCACTGGTTCGTTGATGTAAGAGGGGGGAACAAGGTGGGGGACGGAGGTTAGAGGTGGAAGGGGTCGGGGGGTGACTGCCGACTGGTCCGCCCTCCCCTCACCCTAGTCGCGAGTGGGCGTTTGGGTCACCCCTCGTGACTGTTCGGGACAGGAGACAGGACTTAGTGGAACGGGAAGGGACGGTTCGTGGTACGCGATAGAAGTCGGTCGGCGTCTGGAACAGAGGGAGGGAGGGACCAAGGCAGTTTAAAAAAATAATATATAGGCGGTCATTCTTTCGGAGAAATAAATTAATGAAAAATATTTTATTTTTCGTCCAACAACCCCCGGCTATCCACAACCACATCCTCCCACTTCCCCAAAAAAGGAGTTTCATCCTTGGCCATCGTCCTCCCTGTTTATTTAAGGCATATTACTATTTTATTTCTTTTGGATCAAGCCCTCATGAAATATCGTGTGGGAAGCTGCATGGGTTGTGTCCATGAGATATTATTCATATAGGGAAAAGAATGAGAAAGAATCCAGAGTCGTCGTAAAGGTCCTTTTACTGTTCAAAGATTTAAATTTCATTTTATTCATATTCTGGATGCCAATGGTAAAAGCCTGTTCTTCTATATTTCAACAACAAAATCATGCCTTTTCACGCTATTTTATGCGCAAATTGGACTTGAAATTGCGTGGTGTGAAAATGCGAGAATGGATAAGACATACTCTTATTCATACAAAAAAATACTCTTTTTCTATGTGATATACGTGATATTTAGTGAAACATTGTGTACAAGAAGCAAATTTTCCCAGGGATTTGGAAAATAATAAAATTAGGGAACCTCTACGTATTATTTTTTGTTGAGTTTGTTCTTGACCACTTTTAATCAATTGTATTTATTTTACGGAGGGTTGGTCAATGTTTAAAACAATACGTCAATTTCCACTCACCAACGTTTCACTTTTTATTATTAGCATCATCAGGGCTTTAGGTGAAAATGAGAGCATTGAAAATCTATTTCTTGGTATGTGTATTATACACATACCAAGTGGTGATGGTAACAGCGAAATAATTATTAAATATGGGAACGTTGGCGATAGGAAATTTTCGTATTTTTTATAAATTGACCAACCCTCCATAAAATACTTACAAATATATTTTGTGTAATTAGTAAATAACTGAAATAGTTAACTAATTTTGAGGTTACGGGACTAGCCACGATAGTTACCTTTACGGAGTCACCGGCAAGTGCACAAAAGTGCGATATTCCACAGAGGAAAAATCATTCGCCTTGACCGGGATACGAACCCGGATCCCTCGATTTCGCGCCGAGTGCTTTAACCAGTTAAGCTTCCGAGGCGTCCTTCTCCCCTGTGGATTATTCAACACTGCAAGTTCTGCAACTGGTTGACATTCCACTTCATCCCGGTCAAGGCGAATGAATTTTCCTCTGTGGAATATCGCACTGAAATAGTTGAAGCAAAAATGCGTTAATTCAACGTAAATGGAGCTGCAGTCGTCACCAATTATGACTTCAAAAAGTGATAGTTAAAAAATGCATTATTAGAATATTCTGCATATGCTGTACTTTATTTTTTATCATTCGGCTTCGATATTATCAGTGAACTCTGTATTTTTAAAAAATACAAGCGAAGAGATGAAATTCAGCATTTATTTTGACTTGGTCATCGTTCTCCTTTTTTCGCATGTATATCTTTTTTATTTTGAATCAAACCCTTTTGAAAAATCGCGTGGGAAGCTGCATAGGTTGTATTTATGAGATATCATTCCTGGAGGGAGGAGAGGTGGAGAAAGAAACGAAAGAATCGTCCTTGATCGTGGATATCCCTTTTTACTCCTCCCACGCGTGTCCTTCTTCAGCCATAGCTGCACGCATACGCGCGTATGCTCATTTTAATTCCATATTTATACGGGGCCGTATCAAATCTACCCTTCGCCGCTATATATTTCAAACGCATAGCGGGGAAGTGGAACTCTCGGCGATTTATTTTTTATCCCGCGATTCGTGAGTCATATATTTCAATCCGGAGTCGTTCGTCTTTTGTCGCTTCTCGTATTTGTTTGCTTAGTTTATTTTTTGTTGGGCGGATAGTGTTTCTATATCCATTCCCCGAAAGAGCTTATGAGCTGCTTCGCTTGCCCCGTATTCAGCATCTCCTCGACTTCATTCCTCTCTTCATGCAACAGCTTACAACGGCGCTGCATTAAAGAGACTGTAAGATTCATTTAAAGATCAGTTTGAATGCTTATTGGACGAAAAATTGAAAGAAGTGTTTTTCCTTCCCTCTCGTTGGGACATATCTTAATTGCGCGTTCCGCAATTGGGACCTGGTAAACAGAAAGATATTTATTTCTCGTTAACTCATCGAAAATAAAAAAAGCCTGCATATTGTTAAAGTAGTTTGAGCGAGATATCCTTGCCTAGTCAATTCAATGAGTTTAGTCTCATTAAAGGGTAAAGGATCTTTCTAATGACGCCTAAACATTAGCCACGTATTGCCCTCCATTTAGAGATATTTGCCAAGTGTGTAAGCCATTTTTATGAGGTATGATTTCATGGAGTACTTATGTAGCTTTGCGCTCTAGAGAAGCATAATTGTACTTTTAAATTGATAGAGAAAGTTCTGGCGCATAGAAATAGAGCAAAGTTTAGTGTTTCTTCCCAATATTCAATGAAAAAGAAGCATATTACACTCCATAAGACTTTCCATGAAATCGCAAATAATCGTACCTTTTGTGGTGGAAAGCGTTTTCAACGTGCGGTGTAAAGAAAATAAGTAAATATTAAGCCTCGAATCTCGAATAAGTACGTTTTGTAACTTACTGAAAAGTTCGGTCATAATAGCAAAGTATTAGCGTTTTTATAATTCATATATTTACTTCATACGAAGAAAACTGCTCAAATATTAAAATAAATTGAAACATGATCTTTATTATCATTGATGATGACCTACCGGTTATGGTGGGGTTAGATGGAAGTAGGAATAGGCATTCATAGCAATATTTTACAGCTAAAGGTCCTGGTCCTCATATACTATTTCATTCTTCAGCTCGGCATACGTCCTTTTATCTCCCTTCATCCCTTCCATAAAGCTCGAACTACCATAAATTATGCTTCGATCGAGCGAAAATTCTGACAGAATAAGTTGAAAAACTGAGTTTCTTTTTGGAGGAAGGTTCGAAGGTTACACTCTAGTCCTAGGAAACCGAACAATTTGAATCTCATGAGTTTACGGTCGATATGGCGAATGTTATTTGTACTACACTACATGTTTAAGACAGAAAAAGCGGAAAATTAATAGAGACGCACTGTCAAACGGCCGTGTTATTAGTGAGAAACGCACCGATCGTCTTCATAGGGAGAAATAAAGATCCAAGTCCCAGTCGAGAGGGTTGCTTGATCCGCGCTATTTCGTAACTTTCCACCGATAAAAACGTTTCGATTTTTTCCGCCCCAATTTTCGAAATCCAATCATTCATGGGAAACTGAAACTATTATCCGATTCGGATGCGCAAGGTTACCAAATATCCCCCTCAGTTAGTTAAAAAAAACATTTCTTTCCGGGCATGATTATGCCACTACATAAATGGCAGATGGTGGTTACTTCATTCCCACCCTACCAAAAAAATCCCATCGTGTTCCCATTCCTTTTTTCCCCTACCCTTTCCTTTTAATGGTTAGTTTCCATGATATAAATACCACCTTATACACTCCAACCACCCTTGAAGACTCGCAGGGGAGTACCCTCTTGTCCATACAGATATCTGTGATATCTCTACTCTGAAAGTGCTGCTGCGATGAAATTACAAACGTATCTGCTCTTCTTATGTGTGTTTGTCAATTAGGCCGAGAGTAATGCAGCATTTGTAAATAGGCTGGAGTTCCTTTTTCATGACAAATTTTTACGGCGGCTTGATTTCCTTCCTTTATGACAGCCGTATAATTACACAGCGGGACCCTTATGGGTACTATTTTTATACATCCCATCCAGAGGAAAAAAGAGCCAAATTATGATGTCCTTTTATGAAACTGTGAGGCCGTCTTCGCCCTCGCTGTAAGTCATCCGGGTAAGTCCTCCTCCCTTGTCTAGACGTTGACACTCGATTACCAGTCAGTCCCGAGGGCCGGGACGTTTTGTTATATAGATATAATTTTTACATGGCCGCGCTGTCTGAAGGAGATAAATTTTTATGATATGTTGCATGCGGCGTCGTGCGCTTATGGTTACTCTGTTTTATGTCCTCCGAAATAGAGTTTAACCCGATTTAACTAGGGCTCCTTCCTTTTTCGGGCGCGGCTATTAATTACGAGAACAAATAGACTGACTGACGTGCACATGAGGACTCGCTATAATTGGATGATTCAAGAAGTAGTTAAAAAGTTCTTTCCCTGGGTAATACAGTGAAAGAGGGTCAGTTTCACAATTAATATCAAGATTAGACTTTCAGAAGAGTGTATTTTACCGGAAATTAAAGCATGCGAGTTTTTTAGGGGAGGAGAACTTCTCCCCGGTTGGAAGTACGTTTATAATGGGCCTTCGTTTATTACTCGTACGCTGCGGGAACGTATTAATTCTAAAGTTAAATATATTTTTTAATACTATTATAGCTTTAAATGGAATCTTTTTATGCCTGCCATATGCTGAAATCAGCTCTAACCTAAGTCAGTTTTACTTGGCTAAAATGTTTGTTTCGGCGATACCTACGATACTGCATCATAAGGGCACAAGGTTATTATAAATTATCAGTTGAAGACGTCTAAATGCGATAAAAATATATTTTTTCTGCTTTGAATAATTAGAATATTTCCCTTAGAGAATTACACCATAAACTTTGCTGTCAATTGTATGTGGCTTGTTTGTTTTAGTGTTGATTGGGAGTGATGTTAATGCGCAAAGCAACATTTATTTATTCAGCAAAGGAGCATTTAGGGCGAACATGTATCGATGCTACAAGGTATCCTAACATTTATATTTTGCTGTAACTTTAATAATATGTATGGAAGGCTGCCTGGAAAGAGTGCGGCATTGCCGCGAGAACTGTTGAGAAAAAGCTTCCAGAACACTGACTCTCTCTACTCCTTGTTATTTGTTTTTGTTGCATTAATTTGATTCTTAGTATTCTTTTCCAACAAATATGTAGATTACTCATAATTGGTGAAGTTACTCCTGAATCAACCAGCAAAAAAGTATTCTTTTGGCGTAAAATATTTATTATAAAAAAGTTTTTCGACTCATATTTGACGTCTGGTTTGAAATATCATAAAGGGGAGAATATCATCTGGTCACAGAATTCTTTTTTTAAGAATTAAATACTCTGAATTTTGTATGATTGAGATATGAACGTTTTATTTTCAATATGTGAATGTTTTATTTTCAACGAAGAATATGTATATATTAAAGTGGATTGATCCTTTAAAAATTCTCTCTGGTAAGCTTGTCTTATTGATTTAGTGCCTTTGTAACTTCAAGTGGAACCGAATAAATTAATATGGAACAAATGCAAGGCATTCTCTGGTATAACCCTTATTTCAGGACAGTTTTGCAAATTGTTGTATTTGGTTTTCTGTTTGAAGAAGGAAATAATCTTATTCAACCGGTTTATCGCGCGTAAATTCAAAGGTGGAAATACCGTAATAACCTTACCTGAATGTTTCGCTGTGACAATGTAATTGATTAATTCAAACATTCCCTCTTGTTTCCGCGATTCCATAAACTATCCCTTTCCTTGAGACCGTCTTGAAATCACGAGCAGTGGTTGTTGTGGAAGGACTATCTTCGACCGCATCCACTAATGGTTTTCTTGGATTACCGCTTCCTGTCTCCTCACTCAATCTCCTGTCATGCACCCGTTGGGAAATCCGCCTCTCACCCAACAAGGCAACACCAGCGAAGCGCACACCTTTCGTAATACTCCAACACATCGTCCAATCCCATTTCGTGGCTATGTCATTCATCACGCAATAATCTCTTATTATATCAGTATCAATTCACAGCCACCCCTTGTTCATGGTATTTATTCAGCTTTTCATACTTATACTGGCGAACCCAATTGCCAAGTTTATTTACCATGTGGTGGTGCGAGGAGGATTGCACCGTTTTGCATTTTAGGTTAGAAAATATTTTTCAACGTTCTTTCTTTGTCATTACCTCTCTTTCAGATGAAACTCGCATGTCTTTCTGTCCCTTAATTTGCAACAAACATTCGGTTAAAGCAGTTTGAACGAGATATTTCCCTATTCATTATGGAGACCATATTCGAATTTTATTTTTTAATTTCAACGTATGTATGAAGTATGGATTTAATATTGCCATATGAATGGCGCAAAACTATAGCTTTGTATGTCCAAACATTCTCAGTAATTAGATAAATATATCCTCAAGCCTCTAACTTGACTCATTTTTTTCACGTCGTACGGTGAAAACGCCTTCTCAACAGATGGCTTTTTTGTGATTCTGTAAAACTTTCTGCGGTGAGTAATTGATTATATTTTATGATTACCTGAGAAAACATACAAACTACACAACGCTGGTGCTTTGACGAAATTTTTCTCCCGCGCACAACCGCAATGCATCCCATGCAAAACAGATTATATTATTAGACAAATTGCTCGAAAAGTAGTTCGGCATGGGGTTAGTATTTTGTTATCATTGGAAAGACGATTTTTTTTCTTTTAAATGAGGTCAAATTCAGCAAATTCAATGTGAAGTGATATTTCGCTCAAACTACCTTTAAGGTGCGCGAATATGGAGAACGTTCGATAAATTCACCATTTACCCTCAGTATACGTTTTTATCATCATTTGCCTCATCGCTTCTACATTTATTTTTCATGCATTTACTCTTAGTGTTATTGTCATTGATGCCAATCAGAGGTGATTCCGGAGTCACTACAGGCAATACCGCATTATCTACAGTTGAGTACTCGCCCGTGAATTTCTCCAATGATTGCACTTCTCTTATATATTGTGACTAGATTTCTACTTCTCTAATAAATTGCCATGGGAAACATATTCCTATACCGAGAACTTTATCACAAACCAATTTTGGTATTTCTCGTCACTAGGGTGACTAAACAGGAGAAAAACATAAACAAGAGACAGAATGTGTTATGTGTTTCTCCTGTTTAGTCACCCTAGTGACGAAGTATTTTTGTTCACGCTCTTAAAAACGTTCGAGATTATTATATACATACCTATACCTGTATATATGCTGAAGTACACTCCTATCCTCCTTTAGGATCGAAATGCTTTTCATAAGATCCTCTATCCCCCCTAGCCCGTCACAGCTTTCCCCTCCTGCGTATCTGATCCTACATTCCCTCCTCTGCCGGATACTCCCTCGTACCCCAAGGCACGCGTGTGGCACTCTTAAATTTCACCCCACCCCCTCCCCAGCCACTACGGTCGCCGACGCGCTTAACTCGGACAAAGACAAAGGGATGCTTGCGGGGGTGGAGGAGGTCACGAAGGGTAGGGTGAGAGTGTGTTCGCCTTGATGCATCCGCCAACCGACTGCTCTTCCTCCCTCCCCCATTTATCCTCTAGGGCCCCCCCTCCCCCGCTTCCCCTTGGTCGATTAGGATGCCGCCCACGCGTCTCCACATTTGCCCACACTTCCTGTCTCTCGGGCGAAAAGGATCATCTTTTCCCTCCTTTTTCCAACCCCTCCCCTCCCCCTCCGTATTACTTTTCCCGCGTTAATCATGCAGCCAACTGGAGGGATTGGGTTTATGTGTTGGCTGGAGCACTGGCTTCACATCCAGAGGGTACGGGTTCGAATCCTTGCAGTGGTGGAGAAATGTTATTCAGTGGAAGTCCGGTCTCCATCTTGAGTGTTGTGTAGAGAGCATTTCACTTGGCATGTAGGCTCTCCGTCCGTCGGATGGGACGTTAGACATTTCTCTTCCAGATGTCTGACGTTCAATTGTTCTAACGATTTGGATCTGAACTTCCATCTTCATTAATTTGTGAAAAGAGAAATGAAGCTGTGTGATGAGGAAAATTTGAATGAGATGTGAAAAATATCTATCTAACTAATCAGCGAGTATTAAAATAATTTCTTTAAATTTAAGTGTGTGCTTTTAATTACTCTTCTGAGTACTTACGCGCAGAGACGTGATCAACGAATATATGTCCCGTTACAGTGCATGATAATAACTATGATGATGAATAATTAAATCCGATCAAATAAATAATGCCTTGTTTTACCATTATCGCTAATGCAATCTGAACGTCATCCATTTCATACGCAAAGCAGTCACCCTCGCTAAATTGTGTCCGCGACTCGGTCACTACCTGTGGCTTCGTATGTACACAGCGGTGAAATGTTGATCGCCATAGGTTTCCGCCATTCCATCCGACAATGTCTGGAGCAGGAATGCAGGCCAATTCTGACACAAAAATATTCACACGCATACAGGGCCTAACATTAGGAAAAATTCGATACCATTGTTCTTTTACCTCTGTCCAGGTAGACTTTCTACCTTAATATAAGTAGATAGGTACGCTACTTATCTACATTCAGCTTGTCTTTAAATGTCTTTTATTCCATGTCTTTAAATTACATGTCTTTAAATTCGCCTACTCACCATAAACCCTTTCCCTTACAAACCAACCCATGACACCTAAGTGGCGCTAATGAACTCAGTCACCAGTTGCCTCCCCAAAAATCCCAAAAAATGATGGAACTAATTCCAACTCTCTTTTTTCTCGATTCCTCTTGTACACGCATGTGGCTACTTGGTAACAGTCAAGGTAGTTCAACAAACAATCCGCCGCATGGAGCCAGAATGGAGTAGGCAAAAAAACTCACCTTTTGGAAAATGAGGCTTAAAGTAAAATGAACTAAAAAATAAACCCTATGTTCTCCTTTCCAGTGGAATAATACGGAAACTAGATTCATACTATTCATGAACCAAGCAGAATACAGGTAGACGAGTGCCTCTGCGCACCTAACTAAAATATTGCAATTAACTGACTGTTTACACATTGTTTGCTTTGAACAGATTTTTTAATTCTCTTATTTTTTCAAATTATTTATTCTGGTACAAATGAACGCTGGTAGTTTCAAGGATAATACCTGCCGGAGTCCCAGCCTTGGTAATCATTGGTCCTTTCTGATCCTACTATGTCACGAAAAACTACATATTTAGTGCTTTGCCATTTTAGACCCTACATATGTACATATTTCCTTCGATAATTCAAGGCATCTATAATATCGTCCAATATTTCTATATTAGTCTATCTATATACACTCTCTACATCTCTTCAACAGCCTATTACTCTTTATTACACCTTCCCGCCATTTTTTTCTGCATCCTCCCAGCCGTCTGCTGCCTCTTCTTCAAACTACCTTTCGACCTGCACCTTATTTATATCCTATTCGTTCGTCTTTCTCTCTGCCTCTAACCTCTCCATTCTACTCTGAAGCCCAACCCGTGGAACCTGCCAAACTAAACTTATTGTCTCTCCTCATAGATTATTTTTCAGAACCATACAGTGCTACATGTTAGAGTTATAATTATTATTTGCTTTTTTAAATTTTCCCGTCAATTTTACTCATGTGCATCTCTCATCAGTTCCCCTTTCTTAGAGAACTGTTCTTTGTATGCAACTATTATCCTTTTTGTCCCTGCTAGGGTTTTTCCCATATAGGTTTTTTCCCTAATAGGGTTTTTCCCAAAAATCCCATTTCTGAATCACATCTTTCTCTGACGTTCTCGAATAATTTATGTGTATTCTAAATGCTCCGGTTTCATATTGTAAAATCAGCATCCCTTACAGATTTTTATTTACCCTCTTTGCGAGCTGATGACGGGGACCTTTGGTATAAAGAAGAGGCTGGTAAAGAGTTAAATGTGGAGTGCAGCGTTGTATGTGGCAGAAACGTGGGCTCTGAGAAAAGAAGACGAGAATAGGCTGCAGGCGTTTGAGATGTGGGTGTGGAGGAGGATGGAGAAGCTGCAGCCGTCGGAAAGGAATACAAACGAGGAAGTGCTTTGTATGGCTGGTGAGGAAAGGAAACTTCTGGATGAGATCTGGATGAGACAAAGTAGGTGGTGGGAAGAGGTAATGAGGGGCGAAGGGTCTCGTAAGACCGTGATAGAGAGATAGATGTTGGATAAGCGGGGAATGGAAAGGAAGAGAATAGGTTTTAAGGCTGGAATAAAGAATGGTAGGTGGTATGCCGAGTTGAATAAAGAAATATTATGGGTAGATAGGGCCATCTCAAGTAAAACATTAGAGGATTTTTATTTAATTCCATTCAAATCTACCTTTACCGGCATATTGCCTTAATAATAATTATAATATGCTTTTCTCACTCAAAACCGGCATCACCTATAGCCTTTCCATTGTTTAATTCTCTTTTCTACTCTCTGAATGCCTCTCCCGATATGCTGTGTGCCGCTAGACTTTTATTTCCCTCCCAATGTGATGTTTAACTGCTCCGCAACTCCTCCTATTGTTGTCCCCCGCTGTTGCTCGGCTGGGGCGTTCGGGAGCTCTGCTCAAGTTCGGCTCGGTGGAAAATTATCTCATTATATATCTGGTCGGTTCCTCTCCCCGCACAGCCATTATGCCCGCATCCAGTTCTTTCAACGAAACCCCCTGCGACCTTTAGTTTGTTTTTTTTTGTGTTTGTTTAGTCTGTCTCTACTTGCGAATTAGTTTGTAAAATTTACTACCTTGAGCCAAATGTGATTTTGTGAACACGTAGATAATTTTCTGGCTCTATTCAATTTCGAATATGTTTTTTGGTAGCTTTCTTCTGTTTTCTTTTGTTTTCAAATATCGGTGGAAGCATTTGTTCCAATTCCAGCCCGCCTTAGTTGCTATACTACCGATGATAATAGTATTATGCTAATAAAATGGAATGCGAGTGAATCGCCCTAATTATCTCACGATGAGGTTGCTTCTATGTACACAATTTTATCATAAATTAGTCGAGAAAGTTTTAGCGAATCGCATTTTACCTTAATGTAGTGGGAGAGTTTCATGTTTATGGACAAATTTGCGTACGTGTTCTCATTAGTGGTATCAGTTGATAAAAGTGAAAAATATTGCGTCATACCGATTTGGTTCTTAGGCAATCCAATACTATTTTAACACGTAGTCTTACATAAGTACAGATTTTCATCACATTCATACTTGACATATATTTCGTTATAATTCGATTACATAAGCACAGATTTTCCACTAAACACGAAATTATACATGTATCATTATTATAATTGTTGCTAAAAAATATCAAGGTGTCACGCCGAGTCCAATTAAAAAATAATCCTATATAATTTCGTCTAAATTTCGAATACCACGCCGAATATTCCAGTGATAATAGCTTTAATTAAGGAAAAAATAAAATATAATTATTTTATTATTTCCATTACTGCCTGTATGATACGTTCCATTGGATAAATAGATGCACTCAAATGAAATGTAACCCAAAAATATTTTCGACCTGCTCAATACATTATTAAAATATGCACTCAATGACCCTCGAAATACCGCTCCAGCCACCTAAAATTCACATATTCCTACGTAATGTAGGAAAAATATTCGAGTTGATATTTTTTCATCAGTGCCAACTAAGGATTTGATGGGCCGTTACGTTTCTCCTATTTTCCTTGTGAGTTTTCTCTCCACGAACAATCCTCTTAGTTGCTTCAGCATACTTTATATCTCTCTCCATACCATTAAAATGCCTATTTTTCTCCTTCCTTTTAATTCTTTCTCAGCTTTATAGTTTTCAGTACGACCTTTAGTAATCCACCGGACAATCTAGGGGCATAAGAGAACACGATTTAGTAATACTAAGAAGATTTTCTTTCTCTAGTTGGTGTTGACGGAGGGAAACTTTGCGCGATCCATTCGCTCGATCCAATATCGTCGCAGCATCTTCAGTATAAAATATTTATAAGCCAGTGACAACATGCATAGACTGGAAAAGGCGAATTCCACATAAAAAACACCACAAACTTGAACAGTCCAATGGAGTCACGGTAATTCAAGGTCCCGCTGCGCGGAGCCGGGCCGCGACGCTCTATCGAAAAATCGTATTTACTTTCGGCGTCACAAGCATTTTTCAAAGATTTTTTCGGAATAACCCAGGATGAGTTCAATCATTACTCTGTATAAATAACTCCGAGCACATATTCGTAACGCAAATTCAAAATGACTACTTACGAGGGTGGGGTGAAAAGTTCTCGGCCTGGCAATGAAAGACTGTAATTTTTATGTCAAAAATGCATTTATTTTCCTACGTAGTCCCCCTTCATGTCAATTCACCTTGTCCAACGTTTTCCAAATAAGTAGATTCCATGACGGAAGTGCGATTCTGGTAGGTCTGCAAAATAACCATTTGCGGCTGCCATAGCATCTTCATTGGACTCAAAACGTTTTCCAATCACAATTATTTTAAATGTGGGAACAAGTGAAAGTCAGAGGGTGCCAAATCTGTTGAATAGGATAAATATTCCAATAATTTGTACTTCAAATCCCCCAGTTTTCCCATTGCCAAAGCAACTTTGTGGGCAGGTGCATTGTCCTGTTGAAAGATGATTTTCTTCTTTTGCAACCCAGGCCCCTTCTCACGTATTTTCTCATCTAGTTGGTCCAGAAGACTTGCGTAGTGTTCGCCATTTATTGTTATACCATTTTCAAGGTAATCAATAAGAAGAATCCCTTTTGAATTCCAGAAAACACTGGCCATCATCTTTCCGGCGGATAAAATCGACTTCGCCTTAGTTGGGGTAGGTCCGCCGGCTTCCACCCACTGCTTCGATGGCTATTTAGTTTCTGGCGTGTAGTGGTGGACCTATGTCTCATTCACAGTAACAAAGTAGAGCACAAAATCAGTTCGATTCTTTTGAAAACGGTACAAAAATTGTTGAGAAATTTGTTTACGCACTTGCTTTCAGTTAGCGTTTAGCAAATACGGCACTCAACATGCACGAAGCTTTTTCATATTTCATTCTTCATGAAAAATGTACGTTACTCTTTCCTGTGATATGCCTATGGCTTCAGCTATTTCATACACCTTTAATCACCGATCTTCCAATATCATATTGTGCACTTTCTAGATGTTTTCATTTGTGGTTACAGTTTTGGGACGTCCTTCACACGGTTCATCTTCAAGAGAAGTTCGGCCACGTTAAAATTCTGCCACCCATTTCTTAACTGTCGAAAATGAAGAAGCAGAGTCCTTATAAACCTTCACCAACTTTCGATGAATATCCGTTGTCGATAAACCGTCCAAAACGAATAGTTTTGTGACAGCACTATACTCCAGTTTATCCATTTGAACGAAACACACGCAACACGTCTACTTCGAAAAGTCGTGTCAACAATACTATGTGGCAGCTCAAGTTGAAATTTGAAATACATTGTTGGGAAACGTGTACAAACATAAGAAAAACAAAATTTCATAGGTACTGACGCAATCTCTGTGTAAGGCTGAGAACTTTTCACCTTGCCCTCGTAATGTGAGATTTTTCGTGAAAATATCGTCCGCGATGTTGTGACGTAATAGCACACAAATATCGGCAATAATCTCTACACTTACGGATAGGACAGGAAAAACATTTTGATAGATGGTAGTGTTTTTTATTTCATTAAAATCCTTCCACTACTCCACTATCTGCTTAACTTGGAAGATTTTCGAAGAAAAATCAATACGGGTGTTTTTTAAAAGTTGTTCATCTTTGAGCCTCCGTTTCTAAGTAACGGGTTGGACCAATGAAATATAGCTTACTATTTCACAATTAGTAATCATTTTCGAGTATATATGCCAGGTTTAAATTCGCTATCTAAAAAAAAGGATTTTGGACTTCAGTCCGGTTTTTTTTCGATTTCCGACCACTGTGCGCCGTCGCCTTATTCCTGCCATCCAATACCTTATGGCTTTGCCGGAGGTTGGTACATACGATACACGAAGTAGTTTAGACTTCTTTCACATCTTTCATATAGGTATGTTCTTTTATAGCTTGTAATTTACAGACTGCCCCTGAGGTCAGAGCTTACCGTAACCTGGCGTAATGGCTTCTATGATGTAGGGTAACCTGTACGACTTAAAAAAATACGAAACCCAGCATACTACGGTACATATCATGAGCATATAATCAGGGAAATATACTGAAGAACGGGCAAGTTTAAAAATGTTTTTCCGCAAACGATCAGAGACTATAATAACTGCCATTGAGAATTTATAATTTGGTTGCGCTACAGTTGCAGGATCTAATGTTTCTGTATTAAATATGCTCAGTTGTTTATAAAAGTACGTCACACAAGCTTACTGTGAAACTTTTATATCTTTTTGCATGTATGAACTTGAAAAATGGATTGATACTCATAGATTCTATAAAATTTGAAGGAGATAGTGAAGTGCATGTTTTTTTTAATTCACCCTTGCCAATAATTTGTATAATACATTACCAGTTGTAGATTCTATAACGTTGTAGCACATACTATATTTCATGTTGGTGAAAATTCACCGTTTGCCACTATTCCCTAAGTTAGATGGCTGGGTACTATGCAGATGCATCATATACTTGTAATACGGCTACCGCTGCAGGTGTGAATATCATCTTCATGAAATGGGTTTCCCTGCGTTTTCCCTGGGATAGGATGACGGGTTTCTCTAGTCTCGTAACCTCCAGCTGCGTCCTCGTCCCTTTTTGAAAGTCGTGGGAGGAATACGCCTCGCAAAGGGGGGGACGGTCGGATTGGACGGTGAGATCTGGGCAGCTGGTCACCTTTCATTTGAAGAGGGAGAGGTATTATGTGCCGATGCTCTCTCAACTCCCAGCCAGACATCAGCTCCCCGTTTCTCCCCACTTTACCTCTAATAATGCTCGAGTAATTACCACGTCTGCCGACTGGGGGTTCTATAATGACGGCCACTGACCATGCACTGTAATTGTTTGGGCCATGACCGTATGCACTGACCTTTTATCCTCCAGCCTACCCATGCGGCAAGTAATCCAGTTCCGGCAACGAATGTTTTTTTTTGTTTTTACAAAGATTTCCTACCGCGATTTTTCGTGCTATGGTTTCCCGTGGTAAAGCAAGTAATGCATGTTTCCTCTTGGTTGGAAACGTAACTCGATATTCCTCAATGGTTCGACGTCCGACGTTGTTTATTGGCGTGAAAACACGTAATTCGCTCGCGTCTAGGAAATTTGCTATCGCTTCCGACCTAGCATGCTTTTACACATTTATTTTTGTGGTCGACCAATTTGAGTTTCACGACATTTTAATGTCCCAGCAGTGCTACATGATTCTGGTGTCCTTGGTAGTCTGAATTTTCTCGTTTGGGATAATTTTTTTATGCCTGCATAACAGCGAAAGGAAAAAACTTCTGAACAATATGTTATTGCGATGCGTCGATCTTATGTTTATATTTTCTGTTATGTCGTGATCACGCACAGCATGCATTGCTGTGATGTTAAACATTTCAAGGAATACACACCAAAGAGAGAGAATTTCGCCAAAAAAATCATTTGATTTGACCGGGAATCAATCCCGGCGTATATGCCAGTTATACAACGAAGCCATCTTAACTCAAGGAAAATTTCAGCGGGGGTTTATGTGGACTAAGCGCTCTCGTCTCAAACCCACTGAGTAGCACAGAAGACGTGGTCGTGCTTAATAAGCCACAGTCGCTGGAGGATAAACCCAACGTTGTCACTTTAGAACTACTAACTACGACTATATTCCAAATACTGCGAAATCACAAATAATATGGTACGCAGTAACGCGCGTGGGTTCAAAATTATACACCAAAGAAGATGAATTTCGCCTTGAAAAAAAGTCTCATTTGACTTCTAGGGTTCGAATCCGGGTCAAGTCAAATGATTTATTCATGGCGAATTTCACCCTCTTAGGTGTGCAATGCGCTGTGAATATTATACATCTACTATACTATACATTTGTGAATACAATCATCAGGTATGATAATGACGCCCTAATGCCTGATGATGACGCCCTAAGCGTTGAAACACGTGTTGTGTACATTACATATTAGTGGGCAGTACAACTACTGCACTGCAGTAACTGCAGTTTAATTTAATTAATACTTCTATATTGGATATTTTTAAAGCCAGAGATGTAGCATAAAAGTGATAGTCTTGGATTTGGTTTTATTAGTTCAAATTGGGATGATTGTCATAGTTTTTTATCAATACAATTTGAATTAGTATATTTTAAATGCGACAGGTGAATAGAAATCTTTAATATTTTGCTATCCAAAATGTGCAAGTAAAAATGCGACGGAAAAATCTCAAAGAAATTCTACTCCAGAAGTTATTGCCGGATATGGAGATAAGAGAGAAAGCCTCGGAGAGTTTAGTTGGTGGTGCCTAAAAATACTTACTGTTGCATCCTGTTTCGAAATACTCGGTGGTGGTATTTTGGTGCGAGAAAGGGTACCTCATCTGGGGATAGAACAAGGGACTTGAGTTGTCAATTCTGAGCATGCCTCACCCACTTAAATACTGGCTGATGAACCTCAAATTGGATCATTATTTCTATTTCAGCGTGCTCAGAGAATTTAATTAACGATAGACGTGGTGGATTCGTGGAAATGGAACATAATTAAATGACACAGTCCACGTAACAACGATGATTCCTGTTTCCACTGAGTGATTTTAATTTGAATGGAATAGGCTCCTCAACGTGGTTAGTTCTTCGGTTACCTTCACAAACGAATCTCGTTGTCACATGAGTACCTTTGAGGTATTTGCTGTACTTATTGAAATGAACGCTTTCATTGATGCACACACGATCGAGGTCTCTATGCTTCGCTAACAGTTACAAATCCTGTTGATAATATTTATTGGCATTCTGGTTTATTCAATGCTGGGCGGAGAATGATTAATAAACGACCTTTTGAAGTCCTGGTGGTCGTCAAAGCAGTATTTTCTCCTAAATCTTCTCTCTCCTTATATTTGACGAGAATCATCATCGGCAGCTATCAATCCGAAGATTGATTTTCTGCAGCTCTCCACTCCACTCTCCTTCACAGACAGACAACCGCTTCATTCCTATATTATTTTTCACTTGGACGTCCTCCACAATTTGTCTGATGTATTCCATTCTTGGCCTTCCTCTGTAATTCTTACCATTTATCTCTCCTCCCGTTGCTGTTTTCAATTAGCCATTGTGTCGCAAAATATGTCCAATAGGTTTGTCTCCTCTTCTTCTAAGAGTTTTCATCATACTTATTTCCTTTCCAACTCTCCGTAGGACTTCTTCGTTGGTGATTTTTGCCGTCTATTTAATATTCAGTACGACCTATTAATGAAAAACACTCTACCTATGGATATTAAGGACGGTTTCGACGTAAAACGACGCTACCTGACCGACCGTATATGATATTGACGTTTTAAGCACAAACCTTGGTAAAAGTTGTGCGGAATTATTAAGTTTTGCTCTCATTTCAATATGATTCTTTTACAGTTACGAGTCCCGTTCGTTCTTAGCATTCATTAGCATTCTGGTTTATTCAGTGCTGTTCGGGGAATGAGTTAAAAACGACCTTTTAAAGTATGTATTGTGATCGCCGAAGCAATATTTTGTGCAAAATCTTCTCTCTCCGTATATTTTACGCGAGTACGTCTTAGAAATCACTCTGCCATAGTGTAAAAGGACGGAAACGGCGATATAAAGTTTGAAAGATGATCCCTTCTATCGCATTTACATCGTTAATAACTGCACAACTTAATCATATGGTTCGATCGAATATACAAATACGACGTAATTATTTATGGACAAACTTTTACAAATACCTCCACAATAAACTTATTGTGGCAGTATTGTTCTGATGCTAAATTATTACTTTCGAGTCATACTCGCGTCGTATACAAATACGATGTGAGTATGACTGGATGGGGCGTTATTCTGTGGACCCTTTGGGGCCATTCGTTAAGAGTAAGCTAATTCAAACGCCTGGTTTCTCTCCACCCATCGTCCGTTTCCCAACCAACGTACCTAATTATTCCCTCTCCTCCAATTACTGTCCTTCATGGCGCAAACAATCCCTGATGTCAGAAGCCTTCCCAAATATTTAATCATCTGACCGACAAACCTTGTGTGTGAATTTCACCTCCTTTGTGTTAGTAAATAATAGGTGAGCTTTATTATCTTCCTGTTGAAACAAGTTACTTGGTATGATTCAAAACTTTCTTGCACTAACCTACTCATGTTTTCGCATTTTATGCAATTTTCAAGCTTCATATCAAATATCTACACTTTTAATACGCACGGAATACGCAATTCCCACGGAACACTAAAATCTACCCCACATTATCAATTTTTTCAGACCTTGAAAATACCATAACATGCCGAAACCTGGGTCGATCATACTGAATATCTTGTTTCAACTTGAAAAAATGAAATATTTCCACAGGAAAACACCGGAGACAGTGTCTTATGAGACTTATTATCACCGACAATTTTGTTGAAGAATGCAGTTTCCCTACCCCTTTTGCGGTAGGCGTGGAATTCAGAAGAATTTCGCTAAAAACCCAAAGGCTTTTTGTTCTCTCCACCGGCTTCGTCAATGTTTTGATCGGCTTTCTTTACAGTTTTCAGTCACACACTCAACCGACGGCTTGACAAGGTACATTTTGAGAGAGAGAGAAAGGGATAAATGTTAAATTAACGAGGCGGGCAAATATAAAGTCGCCGCCGGCTTTTCTCGGAGCGAGACTGTGAATTGCCTACATACCGGTCGTCGTGTTCGGAGCCCTACCTCCGCGCCCTCATCCTCCGTTAACGGCACCGCCTGCGTTCGAATTTAAAACGTCACTTTCCCTCTCGACGTGTTCCTCAGCCCCGCGTTCCATTATCTCAGCCTCTTGGAACTCTCGCTCCATTATCCCTCTCCTACTGTACCACCTAAACAGACAACCAGACACGCCCCCTCCATCCCCCTAATCTCTCCTCTACCCAACATCGAAGCCTCGGCTTTTTTTCCCTCTCCTCCTCTCTCCGCCAGACTGCAGGTCCATTAAGAACTGACTGACGCGGCGGAGCCTTCCTTGTGTTAATGCCATTATCACAAAAAAGGCACTCCTGCAGCCGCTCCCGAATATCTGTGGTATTCCACGCTTCGTCTCCATCGATCAACCGAATAATTGCCCCAGTTGTCTGTTCATCCTTTTGTTTGAGAATAAGAAATAAAAAACTTTTTACTTTTACGGAATGTAGTAAATGATGCGTAAATCTTTGTCAAGGTGCAATTAGTGACTTTGTGTAACTTTGGCTTTAAAAGTATCCGCTCCGGAGATGAGTTCTAAAAGATTCTCATTGTTTATCGTTCACTGAACTTACGATGAATGATTACCGTTTAAAGAAGCACGATTTATATCATTTACGTATGATGATACTATGATTCCGATAAAAAAACACTCATGACGTTCAGATTGAGGCTTTTTTACGTCCTTCCACGAATGTTTTATTTAATCCTTATTAATCCGTAATTTACCCTGATTACTTTAAAAGAAGGATATTTCATCAGTCGGATCACCTTTAAACTATATAACTAAGGCCAATAAATCACAAAAGCATTCAGGTGAAAGGATGTGAGCCTTGACACTCTCAGTTTTTGTAATTGATAAAAATAGTAAGGGTATGAGCTTTAGTTACTGAGCATAGGAAATTGAATCATTTTCCATAATTCCTTGGAGTTGTTATAAAATTTGAACTATAAATACTTATGGGAGGTCACCCACTAATGCCAAGTACAATTAGTCGGCAGATGATTAGGGTAGGAATTATTGGGTAATGAAGAAGAGCTGGGAGAAAACCTGGTGTTGTCGTCAACCTGCTCTAAGAAAATGGCACTGGAAGCCCAAAGTTTTACACCTCATCCGAATGACGGAGTTTTGCACTTATATTAGTCTCTTCAAGACCCAATAATAAGGATTGGAATACCTCCAAAAATAGCTGATACTACCTGTAATAAAACCCAAACCCTAGGAATGGGAAACTAGTTCTCCAGTCACCATGCCAACGCGATCCTCCTCAACACTTTGAAAGTTGACGAAATATGACATACTTAGAAATTCCAGCGGGAAATTTGTGAGAGGGCTCAGAAACATCTCAGCGCTGGACGAAGATGGCTTATCGCTGTTGAAACATGCAAAGGGAATAGCAACCCTGGAGCCTTGGGCACCGAATTGAATGGGATTTCATAAGGATTTCACATCACACCCTTTGTTGCTGGGGATGGCGACACTGCGACCGTTGAAATCCCCGGAGGCAGCGGAAGGACATGGTCTCCGGGGCTTCTCCACTCTCCCCTGAACACTACTCAGTGTCTCTGTCTCTATTCCTATCTACACATTCACAAAGACCGGAAACGACCTCCTCCCGCCTCAACCCCGCCCCTCCCTCTCGCCCTCCCTCTGCCTCTCCACCCACCCATGGAAGCCTCTTCGGAGAGAGTTCCCCGCCCAGCACCCAGCCACCCTCTGGCATTTTGTCTCTCTCTGAGACGGAATCGGAATCTCTTGTTCCTTGTGAAACCGTTTTTAAGGTGATTTGAACGAGATGTTTCCGTAGTCATATTAGAGATCATATTCATATTTGTTAAGTGTTAAATGCTACTTGGTTATTAATTTATTTAATGCTGTTATTTGTTATATGGTTCTTTGTTTATTTGTTTTGGATTAATGTTGTTATTTGCCCATTTTAATTGGCCTTGAGCTGTTTTTGGACGTGAATAATAAATAAATGAATATTTAGCTTTGAAATTTAAGCAACTGTAAGAAACAACAAAGTAAATAGTGTAACATTAATGGCACATACATATATATATATTCTGTTTTATATGACTGAAACCCTCAGTAGTCAAATTAATATAACTATATGTCTTGCACTCATATTTTCACGCCGCGCTGTGCGGTAGAAATGGCTCTGGCACTGAAAACGGCCAAACAACGGAAGGTTTTTGTAAAAATTAATGCAGTGATTAATTGATTTTTTTTAATAGTTAAGAATACTTTCAAACTACGCTCTTTTAAATTTCTGACAAGATCTATGCGCTAGGAATCCCTCATTTTTTTTAAGTATAGTCTCTCTGGAGTGCATACGCCTACCATTTCCCACGGAAAAATGCTTCAATTTTTTGTAAAATATTTCAAAAAGTAGTGCGGTAAGTGGCAGATATTTTGGTAACTTTGGAAATGTGAGTTACTTTTCTTTAAAGTGAGACCAAATTGACTGAATTCTATTTGAAATGATATATCGCTCAAACTATCTAAAGGGCTAAGATTTAAGACCTCTAGGTTCATCACCACCAGTAGGCTTGAGAAGAATTCGATTATTCCTTGCTTAACGTTGTGGACTTTGATGGTGGTGAAAAATTAAATAATAACTTGAAAAATTCCACGGATATTTATTTGGCACTACTGGTTTCATCATGCAGATAATAGGTAACTTATATTGGAGAAGTGGAGAAAATATTGCAGGACGTCTTGTTTCACGTCGTGAAGCTGTTTTTCGAAAAAGGTGGTCTGCCAAAAATGACTGCCACTTGAAAAGTATTCTGTAATTATCTGTCAAATCTTGTTTTTCTTTGTATTCAATTCAGCTCTCGTTAACAGTATCGTTAACGAGTGTATGGCATAGAACAAACAAAGAAAAATTCACTCTCTTATCCATATTAAAATCCATCGGAAATTACAAAATGAACTGATAATTGGTATGTACCGACTACCTTGCCTGACTGGCTATAGGGAAATCTAGGGTCAAATACGGGTCAAGTAATATGGATTTTCCTTGCAAAATCTCAATACTTTGGCATTAAATATGTATTGAAATAGTAGCCTAAGCTTCAATTCGTAATCTAGAATGAAGTTATACCATAAATTGATGGAGGGAAAGCAGAAAGTTCTACTTCAACGATTAAAAAAAATATTTCACATTGTCCTGAAAGCAACATTCGATGGGCCTTTTTACTCCAGTAAGTAACAACGGGTGAACACTCACAACCATGCCTTGATAGATGAAAATTCTACCCAGGCGGGATTCGAACCTGCGACTCTTGGGTGGCAAGGCAAGGACTTTCCCGGCGGGAATCACAAGAGGAGCATTGTTAAAAAGCACCGGGAAAGACGCCGGTGGCGTTTCTCCTTATTTCCAAGTTCAGAGTTCGCATCAATTACTATTTGGAGTACCCAAGGAGGTTGGAATACACAGGAGGCGCTTTTAACAATTTTAAAGTGTGGCCGAAATTCCGCCATCTTGGTTTGCCAATTTCTGGACTTAGGTCTTTTTGCGCCAACTGATTGTCTGGCTCGTGCTACGTGGTCCCCTGAATTTTCGTGTTGCTTCCTGTTGAGCTATTTATGGTGAAGTAGCACTCGTTGAATTAGTCTACATTTTCTCAGATTTAACAGATTGACCTGTAGTTCCTTTGTGCATAATTATGTTGCTTAAATTTCTTGACTACTTTTGTGAACGTTCAATTTACTTTGGCTATTATTATATTAAATATCAGAGGAGATGCAAGATGTTAGTTAATCTGCCACCATAAAATTACTCTTCTGGAGCTTGACTTTTCTTTGTAGCTTGGTAAAATATTCAACGTAATCACCGGGCTTTCTAGTTATTTTGGACTAGAAAAAGATATCTGGCTAATAATTTACGAAGCAGCGAAGTGACCTATTCGGTATCTCGGAATTTCCGAGTCTCGGCGGTGACGAAATTTTGACGTCACAGCCTCGAAAATTTCAAATAGAGCCATTCAAAAGTTGAGATTTGTCGAGGGGTGTGACGTCACATCCACGGATTTCCCGAGGTTCGATCGTGTCGAGTACTTCCCGAATAAGGCCTCAGGCTCACGCGTGTAGAAACGCACACGAGGATGAACGTGTTTCTTCTATAAAACCTCCTCTTTCTTAGTTCCCCCCTTCGTCTCATTTTCTCCAAGGAGACTTCCCGTAACCCTCGGTCCCTTTCCTATCCCCTCCCACCCCGCGGCCCCCGCACATCTATCTCCCTCTGAACGCGTAAAAATACACAAAACGGGGACGAAATATGGGAAAAACACGTCCCATGCGCCCCTTCACGGAGTTCGGTTCGCCACGAGGGAGGAAGGGTAGACGGAGAGATGATTGATGGGAAACTTCGTGTCCGTTGGGGAGGTGGTTTTGGGGGGGGGGATACGTATATTTGTCCGCATAAGTGACGAGTGAGCATCTCCTCTCTTTCCGCCTGGCGGTTTCCGCCCCTATATTATTTCGGTGCCACCTTCTTTGCGGTAGGCAACCGTTCGTGGTGACCCGCGCACCGATTCATGCATCTTCCCCTCAAACCTATTTCTGTTTTGACGTGCTCACCATTAGAACGGGAGTACTGAAAAGGAAACAACACGCCCGCTATGTCTGTTAGTTCGTTAATCTTCCTCCGAAAGGCTTTACTTTTCCGTGGGGTGTAAGGCTCCAGATGAGATAAGTACGGACAACGTTTTTCCTCGACCGATGCCGACAACCGAGGCAATTGGGGAAGATATGTGGCGTTAAAACACTTTAGTATGTTTTATATAAAACATCACAATTGATGGCGTCACATGGCTTGAACTCGCTTAAATGCTTGGAAATAAATTTTTTACATTAGAAACAAGTTTACTTACTTTCTTCCTCATCTACTGGATACTGCTTTATTTTGGTTGCTTTGTTCGTAATTTCTCAATCTAGAGCTTTAGTGGGATGCTCCCGTCTTTCGAAAGAAAAGTTGAGATCATATCTAAAGTGTATACGTGTTACGCTCAAAAACCGTATTTGTTTGTGAGTGAAATTAGGTAAGGGAAATGACCAACAATTTCACTCACGACGCGGCGTGGACGGATCAAAATACCCAAAACGCGACGAAGGCATTTGTGCCATAGGTGACTAAGCGCCATTGTGGCTCATCAGTATAATGATCGGAAAAGATCGTATTATATTCTATGCCAAACAGACGTGTCTGCAAAGTGCTGCCACCTTCGAGATATTTGTAAGCTTCTTTATTTTTTAAGTAAACGTTGAATTTATCCTTATATAAGTTACAGTTTCAGGCTTAACTTTGTGGAAACGCGATACATAAAATGATTTCTCGCTTTGTAAATTCCACTTTTTTTATTTGTAATGACCATGGTTTCGACATACAATGTCCTAGAAATACCTTGAAAATGACATTTTATGCCAAAAACGTGGTTGATAAAAATATAAAAGTGTTGAATGTACAAAGCGAGAAATTATTGCGAATTTATCCTTAATTTTCTGAAGATTTGGTGAGCTGTGGTTGGTCACCTTGTGGCACTGAGCCGTCCACATGTGCTCGGTTATTGTCCGAAACGAAATTCCCACAACGCGTTGTGGGCACACGTGAGATGGATTTATTTAATTTGAATGTGGTTCCATATGTTACATCCAGCGGAGGGATACCTATCCAATTGTCAATTGTTGTGTTCATCCGCCTGGGACGTCTAATTGTGAAGGATTATTTGATGCCTGTTCATGTGTATGTTACTCTACTTGCGATATCGCCAGAGCAGACGTCCCGCATTGGCACGGGGAACGTATGATCAGGCAATTTCGCTATCCTCTGTTAAATACTTAAGTTTCCCTAAATGTCTGAGTTCTTTATTGATTTTATCAACGCTTTGAGACCACCCTTTACTCTAACACACGCGTCTTTCCTCAACGCGTTACTGTACAACCGTGTTGCCCAAAGACCGAAACACTTTATTTTTTACGGAAAGGTTGACCATGTTGCGATATTTCTGCCATCCCCCCCGCCTCTCCACTACCACAGCGTTTCTGACGGTGAGGCTGAGCGTGTCTGTTACGAAAAGCACTAAGATGGCTGGAGTGGTAATCGTGAGCCATTGAGTGCACGCTTCAATAATTTTCCAAGTAAGTCGAAAAACAATCCTTAGATTAAATTTCGTTTAACTGATTTTTTCATTGCGTTGGAACTTACCATACAGGCAGTATTGGAAACGATGTAAGAATTATATTTTACATTTTTTTCCTTAATTAAGGCATGCTATGACTAGATTTGTCCGCGCTATATTCCAAAGTATTGAATTTTTTTTCGAATATTGGCTTCGGCGTAACACCTGTTATATGTCAGCAGCAATCATAATGATAAGAAATGTATTACTTCACGTTTAAAAGAAAGTCTGTACATATGTAATGGGATTATAAGAAAATATATGTCATGTGCCATAAGGCTACGTGTTAAAATAGCATTGAATTGCCAAAAAACAAAATCAGTATAGTGTAGTTTTTTCACTTTTATCTATAAATATCACTAATGAGTATATATTGACAAAGTTTCACGCAAATATGTACACAAACAAAATAGGTCCAACCACCCAATGGTACGATTTGCCCTTGGTTGACATTGTTTCGATCTCTTCCCAAAACGGTTAGAACTGAAACGCGTAAAAAAATACTTTTTACCAAAACACGTTGTATTTCGTTTCTGACAGTAACCGAATACGCCACGCTGTTAGTATTTCGACATGTCTACGTAGCGCCGTGGCTAGAAATTCTGGTCATTGACCGAATTCGATGTTTGAGTATAACATACACATCTAGCTCCTGGGTTCACTAGTGGTGAATTAGTTGTTACAACCGATGGTATTGTGCGTAATCTTATGACACTCATCACTCAGGAAAGAGTAGCGTTCTATGGCTCCGAAACTTGGTTCTCGAGGGAAGGGTATGAGAGTAGATTGAAGGATGTTTAAAATGCTTTCAAGAAGGACAGAGAGGGAAAAGAGAGAAGACAATATTCGAGATGTTAAATTTGAGAAGAAATTGCTTGTAGTGAGAGGGTGATGGAGGAGAGAATTTTGGGTGAGAAAGGGTTGTTATGGATATCGTCAAACCGGTAAATGTATTGTAATTATAACTTAACTGTCTCAAATTCCAGGTCGCAATTGAATATGGTTGGTCGGTAGATTTGTGTTAAGGTGTATCTACAGCTGCAGTCATGCCGCTCCTGGGATTGAATTTGTGCGACTGCGATATTACAGTTACCTGCTAGCGAGGAGAAAATGAAGAAATCCTGGGTGCTACTTTTTTGCGTCAATCTATTCATTTGATGCATTTTCCCATGTTTTCTTTGAGTATACTTTATGAGGAAGCCTTGGATAAGTTTTTTTTAATAATGGTTGTAAAAATAATATTTAGTTACTATGAAGGCTTCTACGGTGATTTGAAGACAGCTTCACATCTAAAGGTAGCCTGGGTGTTGGTCCATTTCGTAAAATGACAGTTATTCCAGCATAGCATCGAGCGCCTTCAGACCTAGTGTAATTACGATAGCTTCCTATGCATTTTTTTACGCTCTCATTTGGCTGCTAATTTTCTCTTGATGTTGACTTTTTTCATCCCACCAAGTGTGTTTGGATATTTATATCTTTTTTATACCTACTAACTTTTCTCTGGGTCGAATTAATTCGCAATATTGGCCTCATTTCCGCAAACCTACCGTGCGAACGTCTGAGTTACTCACAGAAGGTAGGAGGATTTTTCTCGCCTATCTCGTTTTTCAATCGTATGTGAGCAAGGATATAATTTTGCTGTTACAGCTTTAATGTTATTTGTACGCCATGAGAGTGCATATCAAGCGTATTAGAGGCAATATATCTAAAATCCCTGTAAACATTTTCATGCTCATGTCGTAGCTTATCGCTATTCACTTCGATACGTAAAAACAAATCTCTGTGCCTTTCTATACATTTGTGATCTCGAGAAAAGTTCGCAGTTTTCTCGGTGTTTTGGTTTCTCAAATTGGAGAGTTACCATGAATTGCATGATTAACAGTCAGAAAATGTTATTGAAAATGGATTATTGTCATTATTATTTGATAAAGGGATGAACTTTTAAAGTGATGAATTCAAAATAAATAATACGCCATGCTCGTTGAAGTTTCCGTGCGTAAAAGTGATAATGAAATCGTTCACTCTAAGTTTAATCAATTGATGAGTTTCCTCTTCTGTTATAAAATTCAGGCAATTTTGGCTTGTTTACATGTTTAATTTCTTGAATTTACAAATTTAACTTTAAAATCTGTATAGTGATATAATGACTGCATATCCTTTTATTGTAATTCCAATTGTTGAATCACCGCTTGCTTGAGTCTCTGGAACAGCTTCATTTTGAGGGATTAATATACTATTGGAAATTTATCCATTAACTAATTTTTTATCCGTCATTCAATGTGAATGTTTACTTCGGCACCCCTGGACTTGTATATGAAAATGCTGTTACAACTCTCGGGGCCCAGTTGTTCTTGGTTCCGAGTAATTTCCAACATCTACTTTTTAGTCGTCTTTTATTTTTTTAAATCCGGGGGCTCTCTCATATGGTCTTGCAAGTCTTTAGATTGCCTCCCTCTGAAGCGCCATATATGGCCTCGGGATTGAGGTAATGGGACGAAGCACCCGCTGAGGTAAAAAAAAAAGTCCGAGCCTCTTTCCAAGCTGCCTGACATTTTAAAGGTAACTGCGCTCTTTATAAACTGCTATTTTTGCATAAATTTTCACTCCTCCAATATTTTTGCGACTAAACAAGAAAGCTTGGTGAACATGAAATATCGGTGGTACTGTATCTTTTTTCGCGTGTTTTTTTCCAAGTATTGAATGAATTATGCGACTTGGTGCCTTCACGCTTGGCTAAGCATTTCCTGCGGTACGAGTCAACTGTTGTTTTTTCTTTAAATCTCTCCTCACTCGATGTACATTGTAAATATTTCACTAACCGCGTGTATATATTCTTTTTCCCCTTTTCTAACGGTAGTTTCCCTCTGAAGTGCAATTTTCGCTGCATTTTCCCCGTGTTTTCCTTCCCTTTTCAATCACTCGGCAGTGGCGTTTGCTTTAATTCTTTCTGTGCCTCGGGATATCAATTCCACTGTTTTTTTAACGGCAATGTTGTGACGAGGACCTTGATTTATTTATCTTCCCTTGTTTTGCCTGAATTAGTTCGCTGGAAAAGTTCCCTGGCTTGGTTTTATCTTGATAATTCGCCGTAATGCTGCGTATTCCAGTTGGTGAATTCTGAAATTACGGAACGACTTCTATAGATCCCGTATTAAGTTTCACAATTTGCGCTACACCACCTCCACCTCTGAGTTTCTTATCTCCTTTATTTTTGGTTCTTGCAACATGTGGAAATATATATTTATCCCGTGATCAATCAATATCACATTTTTGGAGCACGCTGATATATGTTTGTGAGAGTTGAACTTTAGGAATACAGGGAACGTCCAGATTGGCAAAAATGGAAATGTGAACTTCAAAAAGATTAAGTTGAACTAGTTGCATAGAGATGGAGGCTAATATTTAAGCCAAGAGGGAGTTACGAAACGAGGGAGTTACACTACAACATTAATTTAATTAAAGTGGTGGAGCAATAAAAAGCAAAAGTTGTTTTCCACTTATCATAACACGAAGAATAATTTTTATTTAATGAATATAATTAATAATATTAAGATAAACTAAAAATTAGTGCTATGACGGCAGCAGCAAGTCATCCTTTTAGGGCATGATTGTTTCCGCCATCATTATCTCATCTTTTAGTGGAAGTTGTCTTGTGAAACATTATATTACCTCTTTTGAACTTTCTCTCATAAATAATATTTATCTTGTCTTTTGCCTCGTATTTTCCTATGTCCCCCGATTCCTATTCGCTCGCCGTGTCACTTTCTCGAATTCTTTTTCTCCTATTTCTCCTCGTAGTCCACTCCCGTCTCCTCCCTCGATATCGGCAAAAGGAAGACAACCGGGAAAGAATGCAGCTGATCCAGTTTTCCCTTCCTTAAGGATTCCGGTCTCGAACCAAAAAGGAGTTCACCGGAATAGTGCGTGTAGAAATCCCTCCGTGGAAGGGCCAGTTTATTCCCCCCTCTATACCTTCAAAGCCCATGACTCATCCCTTTACCTGCATCCCACGATGCATATATCTGTCCGAGTCTAGCCCTCGCAACATGTGGCTCAGGAGCATGCGAGCCTCGTGTGAGTGTCTGGGTCAATGTGCTCTCTGCATATCCTGGAGGTAACATACGGTCTTTTACTAGGCAGTCGCTAAAAACTAATAAATTCTTTGTTATGTGACCTCTTCCCACTTTCTCCTTCGCACTTCAATGACCCCTGGATATACCGCGATAGCTAGCTTTAAGGCGAACTTTTTGATGACTCATTTTGCTAGCCTAAGCAGTGGTCCAGGTGAATTAGTTCTTGGTTATGGTGGATCGGTTTTATAATCACTGTGGAGACGTGTCTTAAACGTTCATTCCATCGACAGCTTCATCTAATACATTTTTGCTAACTTGCATGTGACATTTTTTTCTCCATACTAGAAAGGCATTTGTTCATTTGCTCCTTACATAATTTTTCATGGGCTATGTTTTTTATGTTCAACAATACAATAATGTAAAATTCCGTTTCCTGGAACACCGTTTCACTGACATTTCATGGAATTGACCTCGATTTTGTAACACAATCAGCGATTTAGGCTTCTGTGTACCACGACGCCCGAAAAGGTTTATTTTGATGATTTTCAATTAAATCTACCCAAACCCAGAGGGTCATAATTTTTTGTCCAGTCCATTAAAAACTATGGAAACTGACTCAGAGAGTTTTTTTTAAATGTTCAGGTGAATAATGTTTGCGTTTTTGATGGCATTGAAGAGCAAAATAAAAATGGGACAACCCAGACACGCATACGTGAACTTACTTCCACCTGCAGATGAGATTCTTTCAGGCATCTAAAAAAAATTCATCAGACTGTATTTGGGCAGAATGCGCGCTTTCCCGTTCATTTCAGCTAAAAAAAAATCCGTTTGTCCAAAATAATCAGCAAAACAACTGTCGGAAATGCAAAAGTGATCATGAATTCTTCATAGAATTGCACTGTATTTTAGACTTGTTTTCATGGGAAATTTGAGAAAAGTAAAATGTACCTCTCCCGGGAACCAGGGAAGTTTAAAAATTGTAAGATGAGTTAACGGAAGGGGAAGTTCTCATTTTACAATTCAAAAAAGTTAATTAACCTACTTGTTAGTAACATCCATGGAACAGATGAAAGGTTATGTATAATCAGTAGCATATATCTTTGCTTACCGTCATGACTAACTAATTTATGCTCTTCCTTAGAATAGTTCCATTAAAAACGTGGAGATCGCAGGTAAATGACGCGTACGCACTACAATAGGATACACCTCGTTTATTTGGATATGCATGAGATTGAATGCGAACGAAATTAACACGCTAAACAAATCGAAAGGAGCAGAGAGACAGAAAAGTATTAAAAATACATAATAGTTTTATAAGTGTGGTAAACCATTTTGTTTACTTTCTTTTATACAATTTATAGTTTTATTTTATTTTCAGTTGGCTCCCTAGATTATTTTTTTACCCAAGCTCATCCTTTGATATTTTTTGTCCCCGAGATATATTTCCTAACACTTACTATTCCTTTTAACGGATATTCATAATTTTTTTACCGCCGGGCAATTTTTTCAAATTCACCTTCATCAAAAGAATGGAATCAGGATATTCTCACACTTTAAAATGTTATTATTCCCAATAAGTAATTTATTTTTTAAACGGTATTTTCTTAATTTGAAAATAGTTGTTCGCGATGTAAATTATATTTGTGAATTGCGCATTACCTACGTTTTCGCTGTGTGAAAGAAACATGTGGCTAGATCTCATGGCCTGCATTTTCGGTACGGTTCGGCCTCCTGTTTCCCTCTTGGGCTGATGAAAAAAAACTCATCAAGCTTTATTCTCTGCCGTTATCCCTCCATGGCCTTTTAATTCCAGATGCCTTGACTCGTAAAATTAACATTTAATTGCGTAGCTTTCATTTTACGCAACAATGGTTGGTATTCCTTGAAGGTAGCGGCGGGTTAAATGCAATGTTGTGACTTTATCTGTTTTCACTGAAGATAATTCTTTTTAGTTCCCTGATGGCCCACATTTCATTCGAGGTATCGTTCGAGAGCATTTTTCGAACTTCTGCAAGCCAGGCTTCCTTGTTTGCCTCATTAGGGCTCTTTCACATCTAATGGAAGTTTATAAATGCTTTATAATTTCCAGTCGAACTTATAAAATATACTATAGTGAAACTCTTGTCCAATGCTTTTATTTTAAATTCACAGCTTACGTGTTCTAATTGAAAAGAATTGTGGGACAGAATTTAATGGTTCAGAAATATGTTCCTTTTCTTACTTATATAGTGGAGGAAGCATTAGCTCTTAAAAGGTGAATTTCTTTCAAAGCATAACGTCTTACTAAAATACTTTTAATCAGTTCAATGTATGGGACATTAGTATGCTGTGTGAGGCTAAATTTCACGCAAATGTGTAAGAAATTTCGAAATTCCTAATTTTATATTTGAATTTTTTAAATTACTGTTACTAATAAATGGTTGCCTTGTGGGGAGAAAGCCCCCCCTTATCCAGGCCTGAGTAGGGTTTTTCACTTCCTGTGCCCAGCGTGTCTCAATCCTTTTAATTAAGGATATCTGGTTTTATTTCGTAAGATTGGCGTCGGATGTTTACATATTTTTTCGGGAAACACTCCGGTGGGTGTGGTTGGGAGAAGGAAGGCAATGCCCTCGAGGTCTTCCTGCCCAACATCCGGGATAGTGCTTTGAAGGAAGTACATGTTGGCTTAAACGAACGTAAAAATGTGAACGTGCGTGAAACGTGCGATGCACGTCGGTAATTATTATTCTCTCGCCGATTCATCGCTAACGATGCAATACTTTTTGTGTGGACGATCAATATTGAATGATTATATATCGTGCGTCCTTAGTAAAAAAAGATATTTCAACTCCACAAGGCGCATCGCGTCGGATCCCATGAATCGGACATCTTACTGCCCTAGTTCCCCTTTCTTTCGACCACTTAACCGCCGCGCGCCGGTGAAAATAAAAAGGACCAACGTACTTTTGATGGGATCGAGAAAGAGAGAGAGGGTGACTGAGTAGGTACGCTGTAGTGGTAGGAATACGTGGTGTGGAGTGGAGGAGAAGTAGTAGGGAGGAGGGAACGAAATGCTTTTATCGCCTTCTTCAAATTGCACTCCATGGGAGGGGTGTGGGGTGAATGTATGGCGAGATGCTGAGTGAGTGGGTTATGAGAGAGGGAGGGTATTGAAAGCGCTTGCGAAAGAGGCATCAAGAGTGGTGGAGTGGGGTACAGAGCGTAAGAAGAATCGTAATTCAAAGAGGAGAGGCAGCGGCTTGCCCGTTCGATACGAGAGAATGTGCGTGTGTGTGTGTGTGTGTAGCAAGAGAGCAAGCGGCACCGCTACAAGTCAATTGACGGACCCGAGTGCATTACAAAGGTGTAGGGCAGTGGGGAGAGAAAAAAATTAAAGAAAAACAAAATAAAAGAATGGAACAAACAAGAAAGCTCCTCTACCACACCACCACTTTCCTTTAACCGAAGACGCGAGAAATATTAACTCCGCGATACGTACTTACGTCCTTCGCGGTAAAAAAATGGCGAGTACGGATAGTTACGAGCGCGTTAAAGGTGAAGGGTAAGGGAGGGGTGAGAAACAAATTGAAAGAATAATGAAATAATGGACCAAAAAAGAATGGTCCCCCACCACTCCACCTTCCTTGTACCGAAGACGAGAGAGATATTGACTCTGCGATACGTACTTACCTCTTTTGCGGTGAAAAAAGGTGAGTGGGTACGTACGTAGTAGATACGAGTACACTCGGCCGAAATACGATCTTTTTTTCATCGAGTTCAGGCTCTCTTTTTATGCCTTCAGGAACTCGACAAGGGGGAATTTTTTTTAAAGCGTTCCCTTTAGTGGAGACCTGCCTTCCTCGCCATTGGGTCAGCGGATCGTGCGCAGAATACAGAAACGAGGCTGAACCTTTTGAACCGAAGTAAAAATGGAAACGCCTTCTTCCTTATTGAATGTTTTCTCTTGCTTCTCGGAATTGAATTTCATCTGTAAATTAGTCATTATGCAACCGGTGGACTAGGGTGTCATGTGCTTCAGCTACTGAGGTCATATTCTTCATTATCCAAAACCCCAAATTTCCTCCCAAAAATGTTGTTAGTATATTTTTCTCTCAGTTGTATATAAACGTATTTGCGCTGAAATATGAGTGCACGGAGACAATAAATGACGCGTATATTATATATGTATATTTTCACGTTGGCTTTTCATTGTGGTAAATATTTCTCTTGTTTTTCTTTCAACGACGGGTTGTATACGGATCTCAATTCAATGCGTCACATATTTGTAAACTCACCCGTATTATCTTAATGTTTTTGATTCTGCAATTTTATATTTTTTATCAGTTTTACTTTCAAGTATGGACTTAATTTGTATAAGGGATTCAAGAGACTCAATTTACTTCCCATAGGATAAAGAAATTTATTTATATGTCATTTACTATTTTCGAGGACTTCAATAATTTTATCCAGTTTATAACAGGCCGTTAGGTTTATTGACGAGTTATCTCGGAACCTGAGCGTCAAGAAATATATTTGTTGATTAATTTCTCCCTTAGGCTAATGCTTCTCGTCCATATGGGTTGATGAGACGACGTATATTATCCTGAACCTATCACTCATGTGCTTCACAGTTTATTTAAATGCAGATGCGAAACATTTTGGTTCTTTGATAACAATTATACTTGATCTTCTATTGATTTATTTTCTCTTTCTTTGCAGGTGAGTTGTGAGACGTAAATGAAGTTCTTAATAGAAAATTACCTCGAGAAAATATCCACGTGGACGGTTCATAGCAACTCGCCTTGGTTCCAAGAGACGCTCGTGAGTACCCCATGAGTTGGTGACTACCAATTGTCCCATTTTTATCCTAGTATATATCATGCAGACATATTTTAACATTTTGTGAGCAATTGTTCTATATTATACCTACCAGCGATTTTCTCGTAGTAAGTGAAGTAAAGTATTGTGTTCTAGAGAGTGTCATTTTATGTTATTTATTAATCCGCAAGAATATGATTTGCCGTAGTGATTTGCTATATTCCATAGAAAGATATTTGATTAGTTTTTGTGTTGCCTCTGTGGTAAGATTCTAGTGGGTCATTATAAATTGTTCCAGTATTAAACTATCTTGGAATATAGCTTTAGATTGGGCTGCTACAATAAGATAACTTTTGCGCTTTAATTAGAGTTAGGAGGTTACAAGCAACACAGGAGAGTGACATGAATCTCATTTCGTGGTTTTCTTATAATTTATCTTCATTTATTTCTTGCAAACCTTGATCTTCTTGATTGAATCGAGTGTAGCTCATTAATTGCTGGAAATTGTTATAAAATACGGCGAGAGTTGAATGATATTGTTTTGGTCATCAATTCCGGTTATTCTTTTTGATCAGGGAACAACAGCTCAACTCTACATGGAACAGCAAAGGTTTTATTGCCTTTGACGGCATACGTACGTATATGGGAACCTATTTTACTTCTGGATTTTCAATCAAGTATATGGTGACTAACTCGAATGACTCGTCTTTTGTCCCCGCTTCGCTTTTCGTGACTAGAACGCCTGCCTGGACTGAATGGCGTTTTCTTCTGTACAACTCCCCAGACATTCTTGACGTTTTAGCTGGCGTTTGCTCAAGACTCGTTAATGAGCGACGGTGGCTCTTTTACCGTGGTGTTCTGTATCAGAATTCAGCTGCAACCGATGGAGTAGAAAATGAGTTGCTTCTTATCAATCAAAAATGAGAGAAAAATAATGAGGTAACCGCACCCATAAATGCATGTAGCCTTACTGAACGCAGGAGCGGTCGCATAATATTCAGGTGCATTGCTTTCATCTCACATATCAATTCGCTTGAAGGCTAGAGTGTGGACTTTTGGTAAACTTTTTTAATATAGGCTTATAGATGTTTACGGTGACGTTTATAAAATATCTTTAAAACTGTATCGACCTATATTTTTATTTCGAATTAGCGGGGTTTTTATCCCTCTTATTACAAGTTTATCATTACATATCATACAACGTTTAATGTAGTGCCATATTGAACCTAATGAGATTAAATTTCACTTGTATATTTAATACAATGACTTTGTTGCATGTTCCATTAAGGTTTATAATTTATGCCTATATAATTTATGAATTAAGCTTTAAAAAATGTATCGAGGTCCGCAATACCTCAGGTTTACGCTACTTGCCTATTATTAAAGTGCAATTTATAGTCTTTATTGCTGTAGTCAGGAATACACCTCTATTTAGCGGGAGGCTATATAGCTTTAATGCATTAGTTTACGTATATAGTTTTTATGTGATTTTCGTTTTGAGCTTTTTGTTCAAAAATAGCGAAGTTCATGACCTCTTCCGTCCAAATTATATATTCCCTTACGCTATGCATTCAATTTTCATGCATCAAGTATTTATTTTTGTCATATTTTGATGTAAAATATTGCTTAATTTTAGTTTTATACATCACGATATAGGTCGAAGTAGTGGCTAACACGATAAGGCTTAATCGAATGAGGAAAAGAGATTTTTATTATCTTACCTTTTCAATTTGGCTTTGTAGAGAGACTAGATTTCTCAGAGATCAACCTCGCTCTCCGTGGCATAGGAGTTGACGTAAAGCTCAAGTTATCGGCTAGAAGTCACTTTCAATGGTGTTCCCGGTTTGCTGTAAATAGGTACTGGTTTCAGAATTCATAATTCCTACACCCTTTGCTTTGAGTCAGGTGAACTATTTGACCTGCTCGCTATCTCGCTAGAGGCATCAAAATGTACGCTGCTGTACGCTTGGCATGGGGAACGTATAGGCCATTACTCTAGCCTCTCAAGCATTTCCAATGGACGCTAGAATGTATTTGAGGAGAAGGAGCGCTCAGGGATTCTCGTATAGTTTCTCTATCGGGCGGTGTCGGCGACCAGCTTCCAATAATGGAGTTAACCGCGGTTCGAGATGGAAATGGACCTCTCTCTTGCTCACAGTGGAGAGGATTTTACGGTGCTCTTCGAGCAGAGAGGGAAATCGCTGGCTTTAAGTCCTTGGCGCGCAGTCAAGCTGAGAAGATAGGCCGTGGGTACGGACGATCTTCTCAGCCTTTCCTCGGGAATAATCCTAACCAGTACCCGTAAGAATGGAGAGGAACGTCTTGTCATATCCGCCTCTTTATCGGCCGAATGGGATCTCGGTAACCCGGGCACGTTTTCGATGGCTCGGTGCGGTGCCGGTGTTGATGATGTGGGCGGGTGTGGATGGTGGCTTATAGCTGCGACGCGGATGGGACAGGGTCCGGTGCCAGAGAATCTATTATCACCGCCACCTGCCTACCGGAGGGTGACTGAGCAAAAGTTTCTTCTCCAACGTCACCTTCAACCTAACTCATAGTCAGACCTTTTCTTGTAGCTGCGGATCCCTGAATGTTAATCTCATAGAATTCTGGTTTTAAGTGAAACTACCGTGTTAAGTGAAGGCACATTTTTAACCAATTATTGAGGTAATATACCAGTTTAGATAGATTTAAGTGGAAGTGAGTAAAAATCCTTTACATTTTCATATCTTCAGGGCTATATCTACTTAAATAATTTCTTTCTTTATCTCAGCATATGTCCTACCATTCTTCATCCCGACCACAAAACCTATTATCTTATCTTTCCCTTCCCCGCTTTCCCAACATCCTCCCCTCAATCGTAGCCGTAAGCAACCCTTCGATCCTCAATACCTCCTCAAGCCACCTACTTTGCCATGCCCCATTATCTCCCAGAAGTTTCCTTTCCTCGCCAACCGTACCAAGTACTTCCTCGTTAGTCTTCCTTTCTATCCAACGCCCCTTCTCAATCCTCCTCTTCATTGCAAAAAAAATTCCGCAAATGACTTGGTATGCAGTCACGCGCACGGGTGAAAAGATGTAGGTAAACCAAAGGGATGAACATCTAGTTAGCATAAACCCTCGCTGAAATTCGCCTTGAGCTAAGATCGCTTGGTAGTGCAACTGGCTAGCAAACCTATATGTAATAAGATCCGAAATCTGGTGAACTGAAATGATTTTTACATGGCGTATTTCATCCCGTTGTTGCAAAAGCTCATGCTGCCCATTAAGATTAGAGATATTTGGGATTGTGTGAAATCGGTCTTGGTATATTTATTTCGCCGCAGCTCCCTTTGTTTGAAGGGATTTCTCGAATAAATTCAAGTGTCCAGGTGGGCATACGGGAATGGTTCATTTTCTATCTCTTACTTAAATAAATAGCGTTAAAGTCTTTGTGGTATTGTTATTGGAGTGGAATATCCTCATTAATGAGTAAAATTCAATAGGGAAATACATATATTTTCCCTTCTACTCAGTATATCTCTATTTTGTCAAATGTTTTTGCCTATGAAGAAGATCCATTACACTCCCTGCATTGCGGCCTATATTTGAGATACATTTATCAGATAAATTGTTACGCCAAATTCCTCGTTAAGTTGGTGTTACTATTTTGCAGCCTTATCATTTTATTAGTTATGTTAATGATCATTATAAATCAATCACAAATATCATAATATACTTTGACTACTAGAGCTGGCCATTCGTCTTGAAATACACCAAGATAATCAAAGCCTTTCTGTGTGATAAAGTTGTTATCGTGTTCATCGCGCTGGATTTTTATTAAGAGCTGGATTTCAACGATAAATTAGATTCTAAGTAATTCGGCATAAGGCTTCCCGTACCCTATTTTCTTCCTTTATCCTATTTTCGGCAAATAATATGTGCTACTCAAGCTAAAAAACAATCGTTTACGACTTTCCTGAAGTTTTTCTGTACAGTCGACGCTTTCAATATACACGCAAACTATTCACCGTTCTCCTTCGGAATATCATCTTTCCTCCTTCTCTTCGCTTCCTGTACGAGATTACAGTAACCTGGAAACTTCCAGGTAGTTTATATCTCCATAGAACTGTTAAGCCTTCTCACTGAAACATTAATCAGCATTGAAAAGAAAACTCGAGCTAACTCTCTTTCACCTATATTTGCTTTCCTCATGGGTATAAATGTTGAAGTTGGGGTGATCTCCAATCCATTATGTTTCTCATTTAAACTTTTCCTATTGCTGCCGGTGTCCATTTCACTCAAATTTAGGCTCTTTCCCGTCTCCTCCGAGCTTCTCTCTTTCCGGTGACCCTAATTCTTATTATAACCTTGGCTCAGATCCGTTTCTCTTCCTCCCCTCGAATTTATCCTTTCCGTAATGAAAATGTCACCGCGGGACTGCATCACTTATCATCCGGATTTGAAATGTGACGTAGAGAGAAAGAGAGGGAGACCGGTGATTTAATTTTCCGAGTTTCTTGGAAATAGAAAGTGAACCCGGACGAACTATCAGCCAGCTACTTAGCTGCCAAGGCTTTAGGCCCGTTCGTGTTTGCGCAGTTCTTTGGGTGTCTATGTTATAAATCGTGTTGACTGTTTTAAATGCGTGATAACCAAATAGCTCCGGGGCACCGAGCCTTGCTAGGTACACTATATGTGCCAATTATATTTAAATTAAATTGAAAATTTATATTATTTAATATTTTTTAACCTTTTTATGTAATTTATCATAAAATTATTATTAATAATGGCTTAAATAGGTTTTCTCGAAAAGAAAAAGTTATACAGTGCTCATTTTATTGTGATCACCTGCTAAAATAATTGTCGTGTCGTTTCGGAGGTCTTCCACGGGGCATCTGAAAAAGTAAAATTAATAAATTAATTAACCGTGAATGCGGATCCAAAACGAAATTAATCGAAGTAGCCGTCGTAATAATGATTATATAGCAAATATATATGAACAATTTTTTCTCGATTTATAGCTTAGAATTTTGCGAATTTTAAGTGATGAACATTTTCTGAAATTTCTAGATACTGAGGCGCCTTGATTTTCTGTCAAACGCATAGTGATAAGGTATGACATCAGCACCCACTTATGCGCTATTCCTATTGCGATTTACACTATTCATTCCTCTCGCGGATTCAATATCGTAACAATACTTCCTCCACGTGCTTCGTAAAAATACAGCCAGTTCTCAGTGCTGTAAGATCCGGCTTATTACCTAAATAATTGAAAAACCTAGCAATTAATTCCAACTTTCGTGGGGCAACCCAAGAAAACCGGAATCTAAATTGATAATATTTGCTAGGACTGTTGGAGGAACAACCATTTTTCATTGACACTGAAGATTATCTGCTTATTTTAAAAATAATTATTGCAAAGTGAATTGGCAGTTTTAGTTACTTATTAAGAAAAAAATATCCGCTTATGATTACTATCATCCTGAGGGCCATTTACGAAAGTAGAAAAAAGGCAACTATAGAACAACATTAATATGATGTTGTCAGATCCAACTGTTGATATTACGTATCACTGACCTTAATCTTTATTTTGGACCAACACTTCAAAATCATACACTTTGTGGGTAAAATAATTTTTAGTCGATTTTTATGGATCCACTTCTATGATTCAAGTACATTGTTTGTTAACTTTTAGAGTCAGGTTTTACTCCTTTTAAACATGTCACACTTGAAAGTAAAATTCATCTTCAATATTTTCCATGCCTTGGAAATTCCAAAAGCCGATCGAAACCAGGGCAGGTGGCAAATTTGAGAGCGAAAAATATTTGGGCAATGCTTATTTTGTTAGTAATTTCACAATAAATTTGTGAAGAGTACCAATTGATTTATTATGAATATTTATTTATCCAATTTAACAAATGAAAAATTACAGTTTTTGCAATGACCTAGAAAATGGATAGAATAAATTATTCTATTTAGTCATTGCCTACATATGGGATACATAAAAAATCACAGTTTCATGTTACAATCGTTAAATAATCTGATACCAATTAAATAAAATAAGTATTATTATTCATCATTTTATCGACAACTTCAACCAGGTCTAGCATGAAGTAGTCATATTCATTCTAGTGCTTCATTCCCTTACTACCTTTACTTTTTTTCATGATTTATTAAATCATAGATCACAGTGCTGGACGATAGTATTGATCAATGCTTGCCGTTGCATAGGTAAATAATGATGAAACAGTCATTTTATGAATTGATTAGTGCTACTTGATTAACGTAGGTGTAATGCACATTGCCAAACATGCTGTTTGCCATTCCAATTTATGCGAATTGCTCAAAATTACGGGGATTGAATTTGAATGAGGGCCCGCGAGTCCCTCCATCCTCCGGCGCCTCTCCGTAACCCTTTAATCGATAACGAGTTTGAGATTCCTCTGTCGAAGGGTTGTTCCGCATATCCGAAGACTCGTTCGTGGGAGAAGTGAGAGATCAAGAAAGGGGAAGAGTGAGTGAGGAGTGGAATCTCTCTCTCTCACTGCATTTCAGCACGCTACCGAATCCACCCGTTTCGTCTCATAAAGTTAACGCTTTGGCAGAGGAGGATGGCAAGGAGGAGGCACAAGCTATGGGCGTCGGTCGTTTCCTTCAATCTCGGTCGAGCTATCTCGATGCCGTTTGTATTCTGTCGCCGTTTCCTCTTTCTCTCTCTCGTCTCTTATCTCTCCCAGCCTCTCCGTCTCCTCCCCAGCGAGTCCATTTCCATGGCGCCTCTTCCCCACCCTCCCCACAACGCCGTCATCTCAAACTCTCCCTCTCCATCTCTCTCTAGTGTGGATATTCAGAGAAACAAGAGCCGGTCTGTCCCCCACAATAACGATTCGTGGTATCATCTCGAGTAACATCTCCCTTTCAGATTTTTTTTTCGTTCATTTTTAATCCCATTTAGCTTCCCTCTATTGCGGCCTTTTTTTTAATGCTGTCGCGCTGAATTTTATTGGCGCAGGATTACCCCCACCAAAAGAAAAAACTTGATTGCGTTGCGTACTTTTTGCATGCCCGAATTGTGGTTTTCTCCATCAATGCTGTTTTATAGTCACCACGAGAATATAGAGATGTGCGTAAATATTTGTTTGCATGAGTAAAGAAGAGTGGGGATCTGGTTATTATGGTGGATAGGGTAATGACTTAGTGTACCGAGGGGCCAGGTTTGGATTCCTTCTGTAGGAGCAATTTTTTCTGGGGAGTCTAGATCCCTATTTGGGTGTTGTATATGGATGGTACTTTATGTAGGTACTCCGTTAGTCGGATGGAACTTCATCCTGAGGAACCCTTCTCTCTTACCGCTAAGAGTAAGTTAATGCTGACGCTGGGCTTCTCTCCATCCCCAATTTCCCTATCCTTATCAACCTATCCTCCTGAAGTTCAAATAACCTCAAGAATAAGCCATCACCCGTCAAATAACCAAATAGTCCATAATGTTTTAATTTTAGTCATCTGGAAAATGCATAAAAAATAATGAAAAAACTTTCGAGAGTAGGTACGAAATTACATCATTTTTTAAAACTTTTTTAGGATTCACACTTTTATCTTTTCCCTAATTATAGCGTACATTTGTCATTAATAACAGTATCATCTAGATAATAATCTCGATAATGAAGTATTTTTTCGGATGCTACATCCAAGGGTACCTACTCATGGTCAGGGTGATTAAATGCACTAACACTAGTTAGTAGACAAGGGCACGGAATCAGAATATCTTACTAATATATTTCACTGCTTTATTTATTAATCTAGTACAATGATAAGTCTTACTGAATTGTATTTTTTTTATTTGACAATGAAGACAATTTAGCCAACATTGAAGAAAATTTTGCCAACATCCGGTTGAAAATGCGTTCACGAAAGAATATTTTCAAAATATTTTCTTTTTATTTCATTAAATTTAGACGAGGCTAAGGATATAAAAAATAGATATGTTCATGTTTCTTATAAGACTCAAGATGGAATCACGGGTGTTTATTGCTTTTAACTTTTGGGGGATTGATTCATTAAACGTACGGCTTGAATTATGTTTATACAATAATTTTATGAAATCTCTCATTTACATCTTGAATTTAGCTGTGACCTTGCTGCCTTCCATCATCAAATTGCGTCTTTTTGCCGTAACAATCTGAGGTTATGTGAGTTGTAAGCATATGAAGGTCTTTGAATGGTAGCCGACAACAGATGCCGTCATTAAAACCAAAAATATCTCCAATTTTTCAGCCCAGTGACATCACTCAAAATAAAACGGCGATAAAAGGCCTGGTTTTTTTTTACTTTCGTGCGAAGTTTTATTGCTCATAATATTGGACGTTGCGGTTGGCAAAATGTGATAAATTGCTGTTTACAAATCTAGACCATAATACTGGTTGTGTTGTACAGACAAAACAAGTGTTTAAAGGCCTGGTACTACTATAGGGTTTGTATTTCATCGAGGTGGACATGGTGTATTGGTAAATATTTATTACCAGATGGTTGTAAACCAGTCATTAACTTCCTGTCCACTAAGGCTGTATATTAAATAATTGCTTCCACTTACTCCGTTAAGCGTAATGTCAAGTGCATGAAACATTTCTTATGCCAAAAAATTAGCAAAACCTTCCGTACGCCAAAAAATTAGCAAAACCTTCCGCACGCCAAAAAATTAGCAAAATCGGGTTGCCATATTTTGTGACGTGACTTGCCTGTATCGCGTATAAGTGTTTGTTTACATATATTGGAACGGATCTGCTTGGACTTTGACACCCCAGCTAAAGGCAAGTGATTTTGAGAGACTTCTAGGCTACGGCTTTATGGTGGTCAGAGCGATTTTTGTCTAATCACAGATTTGCGTAGAAAACAAGTTGTATTTTACCGATTTTTTTGGCAGTAAATGCAATTTCAACGCGTAGCCGTACTGCACACGAGATATACTTCTTAATAATTTGACTCTTTGTGATCAGATTTGATTCTAAACGCGAAATAATACGTTTCACATTACTATTTTGGTTGTTAACACGTATCAAGGCGCCACGCCGAGTCAAAATTCGAAAAAACATATTTAAATGTAATTTTCGCCTAAATTTCGATTACCGCGTCGATAACTATTAACAACTCAAGCTCACATGGTTTAATCAAGGCAATTATGTAAAATATAAAGCTTGTATCGATTCCGTAACTGCATATATGGTAAGTTCCATCGCATGAACAGTTATGCTTAATTGTTATGTGGTTCAAGTATTTTCAGACTTAGAAAATTATTAAAATGTGCACTCAGTGACCCACGATTAACGCTCCACCCACCTGTGAAATTCGGTTTCGTATATGCGAATTCTAATAATTATCCAACATTTGATGCATGGCAGTGGATTTTCTAAAACAAGGTGAAAGATTGAAACTTTCCGAGGTTAGAGCAGTGAAGGTATACTCAAAAGTTAAAGATAGGTACTTATACTGCTAGTAAAAAACTGCCTGTAAAAAAATAGAGTAAACCCCCACCCCGATGACGAAACGTTAGTGCTGTTTACCAATGCGGAATTCCCGATTCACGAAAATTCGATGACGTTGGCCTCATTATAAAGGAAATCATTTAATATTTTCAATGAGAATAAAATACCAGCCACTTACTATCATACTCTTCGAAATATTTGCCAAAAATACCAGTATTTTCCATGGGAAATGCTATGGGTATGCTCTTCGGAAAGACTTTTAAATAATGAGGAATTTCTGACAGTTAGATCTCGTCACAAATTTAACAGTGTGTGGTTTGTATCAATTCTCAACTATTTTATAAACTAATCAACTACTTACCGAAGTAGTTTTTACAAAATAGCAAAAACTTCTTCGGTTGTGAAGGCGTTTTCAGCGTACGGCGTGAAAAATATTAGTCAAATGTACTCCTTATACATGTATATAAAGTGAATTACTGATAATTTCAGTAATTTGAGATAAAGTATTTGAGTCATTAATGTTACAATATGGTGCTTATTACTGTTACTTAAATTAAAAAATAAAATTTTAATATGGTCTCAATTATGAATAGGGAATAATCTCGCTCTAACTGCGTTTTCCGTTTCCATTTAAAATCCGCGAAAAAATGAACTTACTCTACCATTATAACTGGGAGTTTAGCTTAAAAATGGCGTATTAAACTTTTAAACGTAAATAGCTTACAAAAAATGGCGTTGATGTACAAAGTGGCGCATGCTTGCGACCTTCTTGTCCCAACTGGTGTATCTTTATTTAGAATGGCCTCTTAAACGTCTAGTAGTCAAATAATGTATAAAACTATGCCTTTAAAATGCTATTGTGCATGGTATTTTTTGTGAAACCCACCTATCCTGCCACATTCATCCTTGTGCGGGTAGTCAAGCAAAGAGCTAATGGCACAGTGATGCGATCGACTGAATGAAATTGTCCATTCATCTTCAGCCTCGGGAATTTTTTGTTACTGCATTGTATGGTTGGTGTTCGCCAATATAAAAATCTTGGCAGCAAAATCGGTGATAAAATAGGCATGAAAATGAAGGAGACGATCTTATGGTTGATTTCTCTTATAGGTTCTTAAATCTATTGGTGGTTTTCAGTAATTTTTCCAGTACCTTGAGAACTAGCCTTGTGTTCCATTTCTTTCCCTCTCTTTTGATCATTTGTCCTTATTTACGAGTGCGTACGTCGCATATGTGATCACTTGAAGCCGTCAGTAATGGTAATCGACGTAATTGGCGTGTCTTTAGATGAGTTACGGTCTCCTTTATGACCCATTATAATACCTACTGCACACTTTTATGCGACACTTATGACAATTTAAATTCTCAGTCAAGGGCATTTCCTCTTTGTTCCTTTCACTACTTTGGTTGATGCTGTCCGGGTAAGGATCCTTGTGCTGAAGTTATGACAGGCGCCCATGGTCAGTTTGAAATTGTATTCATGGAATCACCTCGAAATTGCACGAAGATATAGTTTCATATTGGAAAAAGGGAAATAAAAGAAGTCGTTTTAACTGTTTCTCTCCCACAAGTGTTGCGAAGACGATATTTCATGTGATTCCTAAACGGAATTTACCCTTTTTTATTCCATTTCCTCAAGAGACCAATGCATGCTTTTTATACCCAGATCGTCCCAGCCTTGTTGAAGCTAACTAAGTGCCTTGCGTCCCTGCTTTTATGATCCACTTTGTGGATCATTTAAACGTAATGGCAGGGCTGTTAAATACGTCATAACACACGGTTGGCTCATGCTGATTGAAATCCTGCCAGTTGTGTTCCACCCCGGGTCTCTTCATTTTCATTGGCTCGTCCGTCACTCACTATAGGGTGTTGTCTTTGTACAATTATGTGGCTCAGCCGCTAATGCTAATCAGCGTTACAGAGCTGTATACCATTAGTTGGGAGTTTCCCGCGCAGCAACATTGGATGGGCGTGGGCTGGCTTCTAAGCCGGTGATTTTGGTGCTAAAAATCCTGAAATTACAATGCCTCTACCATTGATAAACCTCGATGCCTTACGAGCTCGTTTCATCGCCGCTAATTTCGTTTGTGAAGGCGTTCAAAGAATCCCAGTGGCATCATGAAACCTTTCCTGAAACGATCGCGTGTCTTTGTAATCGTGCTACGCTACTGGGAGGTACAACGTTTATTGGTTGGGTGGTGAGAACCTTTATACCAGGCGGCTACCATCTCCGCTTCATCGCTCCTCCATCAAATTGTTCTTTAATTACAGAAAGAAGAAACTACAAAACCGTATTTATCCACACTGTTTTATTGACACTACCGACCCTGGTTTCAACGGATAACCGTCATTTTCAAGGTGTCAATAAAAGTGTGGATAAATACGATTTGAAGTTTCTTCTTTCTGTAATTATGAAAGAGCTCCAAGTCAAGCCGGAAACTATTCGCTTGACTTGTTCTTTGTATGTCACTGGGCCGCTCAATTAACTCTCGGCATGACGCTTTACTTGATCCTTTCCAGGAAGATGGTAACTCGAAGCTGGCATCTGAAGCTCCCACGCCTGTCTGCGCCCTTGCTAATGAGAGCGCGTTTGACGCTAATATCCACTTCACCCAGATAAACTTATCCCCCTTATATTTACTAGGAATCAATTTATTTCCACTTCGGTGGAAGGCTAATTTTTTCCACTTCCAGCTCAGTTGATTTAGCTTACATTGCAGTTCACTTCCCTCAGGCTTGACTTGGAAAAGCTGTTTATCAAATAAAAAAGACTTAAAATATTCCAGTGTTCTAGTTGTTGTGGAAAATGACCAAGTTAACATGATTCAAAGATTAATGAGTAAAGTAGATGACGTCTTGACGTATGACAGTGAAGCTTGTTTCTTATGCGAAAATTTATCCATCTAACATGCCTATTGCGGTCAACTTGTCAATCAGTTTTATGAATAATGCAGTACTTTTTCGGAAAATATTTCCGTTTTCCTTTTTTTCGAGACAAATCATTATGGTACTGCTACAATTCCGCTACTAATACACATATTTTCGGCGTATTTACTACTTAACTTATCAGTTACCATCAGTATATTATATAATAAATAAAAGTAGATCATTTAATGAGTAATAATGCCGATTTCTAACAAGTTAGGGGAAAAATGGAAGCTTCCGGGGGATATTAGGAGGAGTCAGAGGAAATGGAAAGAGCAAGTTATTTAAGTAAAGAGGATATAGGAGACCGCTCTTGTAATTAGAATGACGGGAAATACCGAAAGTAGGATATTAAGGCTATGCATGTTAGACGGGATGAAGAGATGTCTGAAGTATGTTTACCGAGTTAAATGAGAGAAATAATGGTTATGAGGAAGAAACAGTATTTAAAATTTAAAAAAAACATGAGAAAGTAGCCTTGAAAACCTACCGTTTTAGGTATAACTTGATAATAACACTTTATAAATGGATGCAATCAATTTTGAAAGAGTGAATAGGAGGTGAAAAAAAAAGATTTCCAATATCAGGGCGTGCAGCAGTCTGCCCATTGTTTTTGCTCTAGCGGTGATCATAAAATCACCCTCGCAGTCATCTGCATCATGCCAGTATTCTTTGCGAATTCTCAAGAACTTACGCATTTTTACTTGTAACTTTCCCATTTACCGTGTGTCGTAACTAAGTGGCATTCCGTCATGTAATTTGCTAAGTTTTCCCAATTTCTTCCAAGAGGACTTTTACTTACTTCCATGTAGGTCCTTATCTACCTAATCGATTTCTTTCTTCATCTCAGCATACATCCTACACTTCTTCATCCTGTCCATGAAACCAATTCTCTTGCTTTCCCGCTTGCCCAACATCCTTTCATCTATCAGGGGTAGCTGTCTTTACTGCTGATTGGAGGATCCCCGTTTGATTCCAAGTGAGGCCTGCTGAGACTCTCAGTTTCATTCGAGCTGCGTTGTTTTCCGGGTACCTTGTATATCTGGAGGTACAACGGACGGTGTAGAGACCGGAACTGGTCACTCCATCCGCAGTATCCATCTCCAACCGCAGGAATATGGCACCGTTGGCTCAGGATTACGACAGCATACGTAATATACGAGTACTGCTTCAGAATGGTTCTGAGTAAAGACTGAGCAAAAAGAAAGAAATTATACTCGAAATCTAATCATGAGTTTCCTAAAAAAACTACCTCATCACCAATATTTCAATCCCAAGATTAGTTAGCTCTAGCCTCCTATTCTTCTCCCTTAATGCGAATTTGTATCGCATTCTGTTACTTCTTTCTCTTCACGTTCTTTATTTTGGACTGACTATTCCTCTTATGATCTTCTATTACATTTTTCCTTTTTAAAATTTTCTGAAAAAAAATCCAGTTTCTCGGGGCATGTCCAATCCGTCCGGTTTTTCTCTGTCATGTTATAAATATTCAACCCTTTCAAGTTGTATTTTTTCCTAAGCATGTTTTGTGGTAAAATGTGTATAGTTTATGTGAATTGTTGTGCCTACTGTGTTCATCAATCATTTACAACAGAGTCATTCACTGGGACAAATGGGAGTCGCGTTGATATTGGATTATAGGTTAATGGACATTTTTGTTCTTTTTCTGCTCTTACGTGCAATTTTTCATTTTATCCGAGCCTATCATTACGGGGGAAAAGAGTCGAGGAAATCGCCGTCTCATCTCTTTTTCTCTCCCACTCGTCCGACTGCTCAAAGAGTTTTAACGCAAGCCAATATCCATTCGCGGCCGAGCACGCGCTGCAAAGCACACTCAAATTGCTTCCCTTTTCTTTACTACTGGGCGTGCTGATGCTCTTGCCGCTATTTCGGACCACTTGAATGACAGGCTCCGAAGAGGGTGTTTGAAGAAGGAAGAAAGAAAAAAGGGAAAAGCCTTTTAATCCACTTCCCTTTAACAACCCTACCGAATGCCTACCTACCGAATGCTTACCCGATCTCCTTTCCCATCTGTGAACACCCTTCCATCCTGCCATTAAATAAGACTGGGAGAAACACACACACGCGCCTATTCCCTTTGAGGAAGCGAAAAGGGTTGGGAGGGAAAACTAAAATGGAAGCGGCGATGGTGCTATTCTCGCGCCCCCCTTCGTTTGTTCTTCGATACCCACTCTAATGAGGCAGCTGCTGTCATGCTTTTCTTGGATCATCTTCTTTCTCCTTTTGGGGCCGAATTAACCGACTGGGAGAGCACGGAAAGAGGTTCCATTGGAAGGAGGGGGGGGGTCCATCGGTTCAAATTATCCTTGCGATTTGATGGATGTATAATGGGTAGAGAATTAAGAGTCATAAGGTGAAGGATAGTGTTAACAAAAGGAAACGTACGCGAAAGTTCGAGAATCTGTGAGAGGAAACTTGAATAAAGACATCATGTAAAGATCAATAAAAAACTCCCGTATGAAGCGTGGCTATTTATGATTTAGAAACGTGGTCATTGCGGAAGGATGAGCGCGGAAGGATACTGGGGCTCAAGAAGTTAATTATTGGTTCAATTTATCCTTTCGATTGATGGATGAAAATGGTTTTAATAGTAAAGGTATAAGGTGACGGATCGTGCTTGCTGAAGGAAGAATTCATGAAAAGATGGGAATCGGTGAGGGGAAGGATGAGTTAAGTATCAAGAAAAGATAAATAAATAAACTATGGCATGTAGCGTAACGTTTTATGGCTCCGAAACTTGGTCACTGCGGAAGGATAAGTGCATGAAAATACTGGGGCTCAAGGGAGTTATTACCGGTTCAGTTTATCCTTGCGATTTTGCTGTGTGGCTCAGAAACTTGGCCGTTAAAATTTGAGAGCACTGACTGGGGACTTTTGAAATGAAGAATGTAAGACAGTGGTTCAGCTGGGTGGGAAGGAAAGCAAATAATGATGTGTATGGTTGGGGGGTAAAGGAGTGTGATAGTAGAAATGAGGGGGCGGTCGAAAAATTCGATTATGCCCTAATTGGGTGTATATGGAAATGTGTACCTCGGCGTAACTCGACTTCACAGGGAAAAATGCCAATGTTGTGCGATTGAGAAGTTTCCGAACGAATGTTAAACTCCAACAGCGGTATCCAAGGTGCTAAGGACCTTGACGTGACTCAAGATTTGCGACAATGCTCTAACATCGGTGAGTAACGTTTAATCTAAATATCTAAGGCCGCTGAGGGGAAATTAAAGAAATGTACAATCCGTTCCATTGTTATCCCTTAATTGCGCAAGACTTGCGAATTTATAAGATATATTTTTGTTAAATACACCTTAAGCTGAAGCACAATCCAATATAACGTTCAATTGTCGCAGTCGGTGAAGTTTTCAAACGCTAAATTGAAACAAAAATCGTGTTTGTTCCGCTGTTCTCAGCACGGCTGTGACAAATGTAAGGTTCCGATATTTTCAGTGTTGCATTAAGGCAGTGTTCCAATCCACATCAAGGCGTACTAACCGTAATCAGTTTTCCTCAGTCTACGGAAGTGACGTCACATTTTAAGCCTTTTAAAAATCTTCTAATCGAAATAAACTAACTTCACGAAAATAACGCGCGAGGGCTAGTATGGGCCGGTAAAAGGAAAGGCTTACTAATAAGGTGTACTATTTCGCGAAGCTGTACTAAACAAACATGGCGTCGATGGGTGCAATGAATGAGTGGCCATGTGAGTATATTAGTTAATCATAAAATATACTCCAATCGACGTATTGTGGATTTATTCTTCAATTTTTGTTAGTTAATATCAAGCACTTATTAGTTACTAATATCACATTGAAAACTTATTTGTGAGTCACGCGTTAACGGGTTAGTGCGAAAAATACCATGTGTTTGCTGTGTGCATTTCGTTATTGTATTGGCTTTACACTATCATATAATAGAAGTTTTATATATAAATATAACTGGAAGGCCAGCAAAATGTTTACGCTGCGAACGATATCCACTGAGAAGTCCCTGTGACGCTGCACGCTGATCTTCACCGCTTTATGACGCTTACGGATATGTTTTTGTTTTTAATTTGTCGGCGACCGCATCCGTGTACGAGCGATAGCTGTCCATTCCAATTCGCTAGTACACGCTAAGCATATACTAGCCCTTAGTACATGGTTTACATTAAGTGATAGGTACACTTAGTGCATGGTATACACTTGGATTGGAACATGGCCTAACTCTAACATTTCAAATGTATTAAAGGAAAAGTACAGAAGGAACCCTATAGTTAAAAATGAAAATTATTTAAATGTTTATATTTAATAAAACAAGTTAAAACGCTTTAGAGTTCCGCATCAGCTATAGATGGCGATAGGCGTGGCTAATTTTCCGGGGTTTCCTCCACGTCGATACATCTTCGTACTACACTTTCGCCGGCGAAACTGTCGTACGAAGATGTATCGACACGGAGGAAATCCCGGAAAAATTAGCCCCGCCTATTCCACCCCTCCGCGGAAACCTTCATCAATATAGATGGTGATGTTATTCACGCGGAAATGTTTCCCCTATTCTTGTAGGACAGGTTTGCAAGGGGGTCTCATGAAATTACAATGCTCGTGGTTAATGGGGTGGTTTCCTTCTCCTTCCTCGTAATTCGCTACAATCCTCCCGCGCAACCCACCCTTTTAATTATCGTCCCGCCCTCAGTCGCTTAAATAAATTTAACGGATAATTGCTTGATGGAGTTGTGTGTTTGAGGGGGTGAATTTCGAGCCCTCTCAGTTTCAAATATGTGCCTGTGGTGATCGTGTAGTGAGGACGCCGTCTCCATAGAATGAAAGGACTCCATTGTGACATCCATGGCGCCCTCTGGCCACTTCCCTCACCCTTTCTGCACCTCTGCCCTGACCTCCTCCATGTCACTTCCGTCCCTCACATCCTCCCCCACGGATGTTGCGGAAGATTTGATACATTCTTGCTGTATATTATCAAAACCGATATGAAAACTTCGCTAGTGGAGAATTAGCAGAGATAGCTCTTCAAGGTTTAAATGTAGTCTTTAGAAGTATCTCTTCATGCATCCTAATTTTTCTTCAGTCAGGTTTATTTTCCAAAATCACTGTGGGAAAGATTAGTCTTTGAAGTTAATTAAAGCTGTGCCATGTTTTCGTCAGTGATTTCAATGAGGTTTGGTTTGATAGGCTATAAATAAGAAGCCGATAATATTTATTTAAATTATTAATCTATTCAAAGTTTCTCTCGCTCGTAGTAAGATATGCATCTTTAAATTGAGGCCCCTTGAAGTTAACTATAGATTTAACACTAAAACACGACTTCAAGGTTGGGAATTGGCTGCGTTTTACTAATTCGCCTCCTTTTTAAAAACTCATTTTTACAAATACATAGTGTTTGTGGTGGCCTAGTGGGTATAGTGCTTGGCTACTAATCGAAGGGTCCCGGATTCAAATCCGGGAAGAAGCCTTTGGACGCCCCCGAACAAATAAAACCCTCGGAGTGCAAGGTGGCCCAGGGAAAAGAACTGGCCCCCCTACCCTGAATGTGTGAAATGCACACGCCTGTGGCTTAGTCCGGGGTGAGCTCTACCCTCAACTATCCAAATCAACCTTCCGGTTGAATCACTGAGTGAGTGAGTTGATTTCGGTGTGGGAATAATTATTTTTTTTGTGATAAACATTCTTATTACGGAGTATTTATTGACGTATTTCTCAATTAAGATATTTTGAAAGAATTACGATTTCGGATAAAAGTATTAATAATTAACTATCGAAGGTATGATATATTTTTGTAATGGTCAAGGATGATTTTTACAATTCAATACCTATTCTACGTATGTGCACTCAGCTGAGAACTGCCACAGGTGCGTATGGCAGGGTGTTAGGACACCAGTCATGAAAAAGGGAGGGATTTGGGAAAAGGCATTGGAGATAAAAAAGGGTGAAAGGTGGAATGTATTTTTATGGAGTGCCGAGGAACCTCACTTTGTTTTTTGTAGTTATTAATGGCGCCTTTTAAGGAGGTATTTGTGTGCCTAACAGTTTGGCAGTGTATCTATCGCATTTTTGTCGCCTTTATTAGTTCTAGAAATATAGCGTGGGGTCAAAATATATCCTCCAAATCATCATGAAACTCTTGAAGTAATCTTAGTCTAGCGTGTAGCCTCCGAGTCTCTAGCAGCTATCAATTGATTTCTTACATAGGCAGTGTTGCACTGTGTTACAACGTACAAACGTGAAGAACTAATTGTTTTCTTAGTGCTAGAAATACCTCAACCTTTTTCATTCATTCCTCTCCTTGTTTATTCTCATTATTTTTCAGCATTCCTCTCGAAGGTGCCTTAGCACCCGAGATGAATTCCTTAAGAGTGTGCGGTCTACGGTTTTTACCCCTACCTTTAGCTGCAAGGTTTCCACTGTTTCATTTTTTGCTCCCAACGTTGATAAAGTTTGCGAGCTCGGGGCATTGTTGAGATTCCCTCGTAAGCCTCTGTTGTGAGACGGAGTTTTTTGCGTGGTGATCCCATTCTCTTCTGTCTTTGTAGTTCCCTTCTTTATTTACCTACCGTGCGTTTTTCGAACGTAAATCTGTCGCCTGAATTCGGAAGTTTGTTCTTTCATCTCAAAGCTGCAGTAGGAACATCCTATTTATTAAAAAAAATAATTATTCCCTTTTGTGAAATGACTTTTTTTCACGTGATTGTTTTTTCATTTCTGTTTGTATTCGTCGAGCTTCATTTTGATAACATTTCCTCCTTTATCCCTAATGCATAGATGTACGTTGAATTACCTCCTTTTATGTCTATCAATTTGCTTGTTTCCACTGCCAACATTCATTTTCAAGAATCGTTTCATATTTATTGCGTAAGTCAAATGTAAGAAATCAACTCCTTTAGATACTTGCTCTTAATTAAGGGGTAGAGAGAAAATGGGCTTTATGGACGGGATGAGGAGAGGTAGGACGTATGCTGAGATGAGGAAAGTAATTGTGTCTAGTTAGACAGAGGAGAGAGAATAGACTGTAAACATCTATAGGACTGTTCTCAATTCAATTGGATCTACCTCAACCGGTAGATTGCTTAAGATAGTTTGAGTGAAATATCATTTTACATAGAATTCAGTGAATTTGGCCTCATCTAAAAAAAATATCTCGTATTTACAAAGTTACCAAAATATCTGCCACTTACCGCACTACGTTTTGAGATATTTGCCAAAATAAATAAGCCGTTCTCCATGGGAAATTGTACGCGTATCTACTCAACAGAGAATTTTTTAAAAATAATTGAGGGATTTATAACGAATAGATCACGTCATAAATTAAAGTGTTTAGTTTGTACATGTTTTCTCAACTATAAAAAAATCAATTGCTCACCGCAGAAATTTGTACAGAATAGAGAAAAAGAGCTGTTGTGAAGGCGTTTTCACCGTACGGCCTGAAAAAATAAGTCAAGTTAAAGACTTGTATGTAGGTATATTTATTCAATAACTGAGAATTTCAGTCGTATAAAATAATATTTTGGCGCCATTACTATTGCAATATTTGCTTCATGCTTCGTAAAACTGTTGAAATAAAAAATTGAAACTCGAATATGATCTCTATTATGACGGGAAAAATCTCGCTCAAGCTACCTTGAATGATAATCACCGAGCAAGTCATAGAAGTAGATGAGTTACCTTGCGGCCATTACACATACTTAGGTTAGCTTCTCTCCTCGTAGCCCTAGAGCCAATCTCGGATCGTCTACCGCCCAGCGGCTTCTCCTCACCCCAACCACACCCCCTTCCCTCTACCCCTTTACTCCCAACTTCCCGTCAGCGCTTCCTTTGCAGTGCAGCACCCCCGTAACCTACCCCTTCCCCCCCTTCGCAACCGCTTCCCCACCCTACCACCTACTTCCCAAGGCACGGCGTTCCTCTTACGTCACCGTCGGGTTTTCATGAATGAAACCCACGCCTGCCGCCGCCTGCATCCAAGCACTCTCCGCTCGCTAATGAAAACCCGCTTTGCCAAGGTCAAGGAGACTTCCTCCCCGCATCCCCGAAAGGAACACCGCAGCTAATAACGCACACTGGTCGCAAAACTTGATGGCAGTCGCCTGCACGCAGCATAAAGTTAACGTGGTTGGAGCGATTTTAGTTTATACACAGATTTGCGTGAAACTCTGCATGCATGTTCTCCTTAGTGATACCTATGGATAAAAGTGAAAAATGTAGCATCATACCGATTTGGTTTTTGGGCAATCCAATGCTATTTTAACACGTAGCCTTACGGTATGTACATGACAAATATTTCGTAATAGTTCGATAAAATGTGTACAGATATTCAAAATGCGAAATAATACGTTTCTAATTATTATAATTGTTGCTAATAAATATCAAGGTGGCACGCCGAGTCCATTATTCGAAAAAAAACATATATCAATGTAATTTCGTATAAATTTCTTATGCCGTGCCCAAAAGTCTATTAATTTACATGCTTTAAATAAGGAAAAAAATGTAAAATAAACGTCTTGTATAATTTTCATTACTATGGTGAGTTCCAAAGCATAAACAGATGTACTAAAGTGAAATGTATTTAACGAATTTTTCTCGGCTTACCTGAAAATTATTAAAATGTGTACTCAATGACCCACGATTACCGCTCCAGCCACCTTAAGGAGGTGTGGAAGGGCTAAGGAGCGGATGTAGAAGGAAAGCACATGGCAGTCAACGATGCCAACATAACTGCTTTTGATTTGAGAGGGCGAGAAATTGTTAGCAGTGTGTTTCATGAAATGTTCTACGATTCAAACGATGCTGAATTAAAATACTCTCATAGTAACGTAATGGTGGATGAAAATACTTGAAAGAATCTCGACTTAACAGTTGGTACTATTTCAAACAATGGTTTAATACACTGACCAGTTTCAATGTTGAAAACAATATCACCTGAGTTAAAAATACCTATTTTTTATCATATATTTTAACCTTGACGTAGGATTTTTTAAATCTCCAATGCTGTTGTTAGGAACATCAAAGCCTGGCAGTGAATTAAATCATCATGTTTGTCTGTACCATCTGTAAATTCTTAACTCTCTGAAAGCGTTCGAGTCATTCGGAGAGGTCTATTTAAACAATTAGATCAAGAGCCATCGAGAGTTTGAAAGTTGATAAGAATAAGAGATTAATCAAAATGAAGTTGGTAATGAAGATTTGTGGCCTTGGGAACCCTGATAGCCACACGCGGAGGCTATCTTATTTCCCTAACAGGTGCTAGTTAGCAATGGAGTATTTCACTGATAAAGGTCTTCTGCGCAATTGCCGTATTATTTGGCAACCTATGCACAGTAGAGTTCCATTAATGTAAATTAATTTGAGCCAAGGACTTTCCTGATTGCGATTTTATTTTAATTAACCGAAATTCACTGGTAAAATGACAGGAATCAGTGTACCCAAACTAAAGATTTTCGAGTGGTGTAAACGGTTGCTAGCAGACGGTAAAGTTTACGCGCCGGTAGATAACAAAGTAAGTCGGTTCAGGGTTGAGTGACCAACCTGTTCCTAATGCTAATTTGATTCTTTTTTGGTTTTGTGGATAAAAAAATAGAAGTTTTAATTCTAATTTTGCTTAGTGTGTTTCACAATATCAATTCATTGATTTCATTTGTAAATTTTTGTTTTTCAATTTTTCTCAGTTTGACTTGCTTAAATTTTACTCGGATTAATCGAATATTCGGATTTACGAGGTTCGGATCACAGTCACTATACTATGCTATCATTGGCTGGCCGTATCTCTGGTGTCGTAATCGGAGGATCGAATCCTTAAGGCGGGACGAAACAATTAGTTCAATTTGGCCGTCTTCGTCTGTTTCTGGCCGGCTAATCAACCCTCATTTCCTCTTTTTTTCATTTCCGCTTCTCCATCGTTACGTAACGAAATAGCCACTCAAGCTGTTGGGGTAGGCTAAATGCCTCTCCTATCCACATCCGGTTAGAAAACACAAAACCACGATACTCAAGCCGATGTTGAATTTTCTGGTCGTGGTCGTCGTAGATTTTGTTTCTAGATTCCAAAGCTTCGGCAGCGGTAGCCATAGATATCTTTTTATTTTTAGTATATCTGAAGGCAAGTCTTCGATCAAATTGCAGCTGTTCCGTAAGTGAATTCATGGATAAATCACACGTGCTGAGCAAATTAATATTTCGAGCGTCACTAAAAATCACGTTTTAGCAAGTCCATCGATCGCTTATTTGTTTGGTCTTTAATTTTGTTCGAGACTCATCGCCATTGCGTCCAGCGCTTCTTCGCTTAGAAATAAATGAAAAGTAAACAAAGTTTTCGCGATCGCATGACTTAAACAAAGGCCACCATCATGGATTCTTCGGTCACGTGATTCCCTTCCCCAAACGGCATTTTTACGTGTTAGGTTACTGATAGGCTGCATTTCTAACTGTTAACTGCGCTATTATCTTGGACAGGGTATAATGAGTTATTATTTATAGTGCTATTTTAGCGCTCAATGGCGTTACCCCTAGCATCCTAATTCCGGAGAAAGTTACGTATGTGTTGTACAGGGCTAAGTTTCCACGTTCTTGCAGCACTCTTTTCCATTGTCTTCCCTCGTCTCTTGCGTTTTATTATTTCCAGCTGATCTTCGTGCTCTTAAAAGATAACTCCTCTGTCATTTTGACACGCATCCATGACTATCGGCATACCAAGTAAGCGTTTCCAAGAAGTTTAGCCTGAAAGATCCTCACAGTATTGGACTATGAATTGTCGATTTTCGATATTACCACGACGGCTTTGCCAACTCTTAATGTTTTTGTTGCGAGAAATCGAAATTTTCGCGTGGCTTTTACGAAAAAATATCGTATTTTCATACCCTCATCGTTTATAATTTAATCCTTAGATTGGTTCTCCATTCTACCTTTTCCCCTGGTACGTCCTTTATGTCCTTGTAGCTCCTCTGTTTCATATTCCGATTTAGTTGGTCTATGTTATGTTCCTCAGTTTTCCTCGTGAGGCTTTCCCTTCCATCTTCCCTTCTAATTTGTTCCTTTCAAATTTGTCGTGACTCAAAGTGTGCCCTTAGACCTTGTCTTCCTGATTGCGCCTCTTATAGTTTTCTGCTATTCTTTGGTACACCATCTAATTTCTGATCATATCCATTCTGTTGACCTTTTTATCATCAACACCGTCTTTGCATATCTGCAAAACCATTTTTGAAAACCTCTTTTATCCTCTTTTCCAGCTTTTCCATGGTTCATACTTCTTATCCATAGAGATAAATTCTCCACAGATACTTCTCCTTAATTGGTAATCGTATTTTCTTTTAACACAATAGTAGCTACAAACGAATTCGTTGTCTCTCAAAGTGTGGAATAACCATCTGGACATTATGTACATGGTGGTGCTCCATATGTTTTTTTTTCCTCTTCTGTCCCTCAGTACCCTTCCTCGTTTCTGATCATATCCGTCCATCTGCATCCGCCTACAGCACCAGTTTTCGAAAACCTGTATTTTCCTCTGTTCCAACTTTCCAATGGTCCATTTTACTGAGCCATATAGAGCTCTTCACTGCACTCTACAATGCTTTCAAGAATTGTGACCTTATGGGTAATCCTATTTTCTTTGAACACAACAGTTGTTTTTTCATCATAAATGCTGTGGACGCCATGCCCCGATACAAAAAAAATTCCGAGTTCTTCCTGTGCATGACCCATGATTCTGCTCCGCCTTCAGCAAACGGCTGATTTTGCAAAGATGAACGTCAGATCAAGCTAGTTGATTTTAGTTTGGCATGGCACTGTGAAAATGGTTATTATCTGTAAAAAAGAGACAAATATACTCTTTCTATTTTATTTTGCGTGCCAAAACGTGGCGAAATACCAGTGTCAACAATATGGTTAATCCATTATAAAATAACAAACTTTGTTCTTTCCACAATTTGATTGTTGACAGTGACACGTAAACCCGTTTCACCGTGCTGTTGTGTTCTCATTCCCCAGTGTCAACAATTAAGCTGTAGGTACAACAGCATCATTTTCTCCTTTATTATGCATATCATGCTTGCGCTGTATTTATTTCGAAGTGGGTGGGGGGAAAGTCACTCCTCTTCTGCTCGAAACTTGAAGCAGCTTGGTGTGGGTTGTTTTTTTATTTTTTTGTTTCATTTTTCTGTGTCGGCATCGTGTTTGATGTGAGAGGACTTTCCGGAGCGCCGCGTACAGGAGTGACGCGTTTGTTTTCTGGAGGCGTGAGTGAAAGAAATCGGTCGCGGGAGAGTGGAAAGCGGTACCCTGGAGCAAAAGAGCGTGAAAGGTTCTTGATGGACACTTCTTTGCCCAATTCTTCCTTTTTGGGTAAGCTTTTAAATTTGGTTGTCCACTGTCGCTGCTAATGAATGACACCTACTAGGTCGTCGACCCCCACGAGGTTGAAACGCGGCCATGGGAATCGTTTCGTTCGTCGACGCGACGAATTCATTCCTGCGAGATTCGTGAGCGCCCGCGGGGGAATACAATCGCATTCTCCGGAGTATCATTACGGACGATTGAAGAACAAAAACTTATAATAAAATTAAGACTTTTACTACTCTCATACATTTCCGGGTTAACTGCTGCGAGGAGAAATTTTTGGCTCAACGTTTCATTCCCTATGCTGGGAACGTCGTCAGGAGACTGAAGAACTAAGATCTGTGGCTCCGATTCGGCCGTTGGATGACTGACCATTGTTTAATAGGGACCAAATTTTAATAGGGACGACTAGCAGACCTGCTGCCTGCTTTTCAGACAGTCTCTGTCTGGTGTGGTCTTGAAGTGAACTTGGTGTTTTTCCTTTTTTTTGCACTACTCAAGTGGAACAGTGTGACTAAATGCGTTATATGTTTCCCAAAAGTGAAAAAAACATTCAGATAATTTTTCTTCCCCATAACAGCTATTGCATTGTTTTAAGCCTTTCCATCCCATGCCAACTTGAGAGAGGAATAGGGTGGCGTTACAATGCCTCTTTTTCTTTTTAAGTAGGCACACATATACAAAGCAGACACATTGACATGTTCAACATTAATGAATGAAAATGATATTTTGTATAATAAAATAGAGTTGAAAATGTTTTTCGAGTGCTTTCGGATATACAATATGTTTGGTCCTACCACCCTCTGCAAAAACAAATTACTTTTTCGGCTGTCCCACTCATGAGCATGCAACATATAATTGGCCGTGTGAAAAGCATGGATTTTCCAGATTAAATCCACACACTTGAAGCGATTTACTTGGTGCATTGTAGATTGTTATTGAGAATGCAAGGCGAACGGGGAACTGTAGTCGTTTGAAATCAAATGGCATGTCGGTGGGAATGATGGGAATACGTGGAATAAGCACATCTTCTCCTTTTGAATTGCCATTCAGAATTGTTGCTTCGATGACGTTTGGTATCAGTGGTTTGACAGTGAGCCTGGTTCCATTGCACATTCGTGTTGCATTAATGTTGCGCATAAGAATTATAGGTGCGCCGAGTTTGAGTGACAATTTGTGCGGTGGTACACAAGAAAGATCCAGCGAATTTAACAATTCAATTGGATAGTTAAAAATCTCGTCCGCATTCATGACGCTATCAATCGATTTGTAGGTGACAGACTCGCCCGAAATTCGTTCGTGGATGGAGTAGTTGATTGCATTGACGTCGGTGTATTTTGCTACTAAAATAGCGCGTTCGCAAAGACATCGGTGATTTTTGTAATTGGTGACAATTTGTGGAAAACTTTCTGAAATGATTGTTCGATCGATGGAACAATGATATAAAAGTTGAATGGAATTAAAATATTTTTGTGTCGGCATCAACTGGTACTTTTCCATTACCGATGTCCAACAGCCGTTTTGAAAATATGGTGAACACATTGCGCTGATTTACGCGCATATTGGTCGTTAACGTGAGTTTCTGTACATGCCTCCAAAGATGCGACGCTTTGAGGCAAGCGTTGTGTTCATCAGCTGGTGTTGAATTTGGCATTACTGATCTGTCCCACTCGTGAGCATGCAACATATAATTGACCACACGAAAAGCATGGATTTTCCAGATTTAATCCACGCACTTGAAGCGATCGATCCTTGTTGATGTCATTGAGAAGGGAAGGCGAACGGGGAACTGTAGTCGTTTGACTACAACTATCAAATTAGTCACTGAACCTGGCCTTTAAAGGCTGCAGGAGTGAATAGCCATTCATAGAATCGCTATTAAATGGGTATTCAAGCCCGGTTGCCAAGGAAATATCTATTGAAGTAAAAAAACATTGAAGTAAAAAAAATCCCAAAATTTGCCACCTACCAAACCAAATTTACTACCAAATGATACAGACAGAGAATCCACCAAACCTCATTTCTCTAGCTCAAAACTTGAGAGAGATATAAACAAAATGGATACAGAATGACTGACTGACACGCTACAAAATTAGTATATATAGATGGTTATCACTTAAGTAGTGTGTTGAAAAGATATCTTTCCAAAAATATGGGTGCGACAACCAACCGTTAAAGATTTTTCGTAGTTTAATTTTTTATTTTATTTTTGTTTTTGTATAAGACTAGTATTTCTTATCGCTGCGAAATCCTTAAAGAAAAAATTAAGACTTTTAGTTTTACCAGTGAATGATGTGGAGAAGTTTTTTTTTATTTCTCACACGGTAGCACTTTTGGTTATCAACGTTTTCGTAACGAACTCTGTCGTTATTTTTAGGGCAAAGTAAACATTAATTCCTCACTACCGGTAGTTGGAACGATTTAACAATCAGCCAGATGCCCCCATTAGTGTTTATACCACCTTTTCACATTTTTCTCCTCTGTACTCTAGTTCTCTATTTATGCGTTTTTATTAATTTTTCTGGACGTAATTATAGATTATACCTCACCAACTCCATAGCCATAATGTCTAAGATACGTAACTCCTTTTATCCACATTTGATTAAACAAGTATGGAAAAAAAATTGTCTTTAAAAAGCCAGTAATCATAATAGTTAAACAGATATTAGCATCGAGTCTGTCATAATGTTGCGATTAGATTATAACCAATCGCTTTTTCGGGCCAATGGCTCTTATCACGGATATTTAGGCGTTTCAAAGAGATAAGGGAAAACATGCTCTTCCAATGAAACTGGAAATCTCTCTTCCTTGTATTTTTACCCTGGTCGTTTGAAATCAATCGTCAGTGGACTGAAAATTTCGCTAATGAATCGCCCTTTCCGTTCCGTTACGACGTTCCGTCCCAATACCTTGTTTTTCTGCGATGCTAATGGTGCAGGAGTGAGTAGTCCATCATTTATACACGGTTGGTTGTCAACTGGATGGGCTGGCTTCACGATGTACGCCCTCATTTTTTCTTAAAGATTTTTAATGCTATTTTTTAAATCTTCTTCATCAAAAACTAAAATGCAGGTCATCATTCATAATATTTGATGGGAAATTAAATTTATTAAAAAAACTCCCTAAGATCCAAGCCGGTCGGAAATCAGTGGGCTTCGATGATCATTTACTTTGCCGGTATTTTTCTGATTTTGGCAGATTTGTGAAAAATACGTCAGCCTAAAACATTTGGTTGAAGTCCAAAATAATTCGATTTTAAGGGGAGGCCACGGAACCTTGCTCCGCCAACGGGATTGAGGAATATTTTTCGTATGTTGCTATATGTGACTTTTCCCACATTCGCGTCTCAAATGCCTCCAGTCTACGCGCCTCTTTCAACTATTACCGAGTCTCCTAACCACTTTCCATGTCAATTTTTCGATCACTTTTTTCTAGATGCCTTTACTCTGACACCCCCTCTCAACTCGCTTAATTTTGGGAGCCTTTTATTTCGTACAAAGTAAAATAAATGTAGTTATAGAGTTTCAATGTTTCTTATTTTACCTATGTAAATGTCCTAGACAGTCTCGGACAAGTTTATCTAAAGTGATTACAAATTGCTGTTTACAAAAGTGCACTCCTTCCCACTTAACTTGTATGGAAGAAAAAATTGGGTATGCCAGGGTAAGCGTATGAGTAGGCGAAATGCTGTGGGCATGGGGTACTTGAGAAGTGTTAACGGAGGATGGACAGTGCCAGGAATGAGTGGTCCATGAAAGGATGTGAAATGAATGCTCTGGTAATAGACATGCATGAAAAGAGGGTGCTTCGTTCCTTTAGCCACGCCGAGAAAATGGACGAGAATCGAATAAAAAAGCAGATTTATGAGAGTAGAATGCATGGTGTGAGAGGAAGGGGTATACCGCAAAAGTCATGGGTGAATGGGTGGAAGAGACTCTTAAGAAAAGGGATATTAGGTGTCTTAAGAACAATTATATGCATGAAGCATGTATGTAACTGTAATGACAAAGGCCGTTGGCTTTGATTACCACGTAATGGAATGGTGTGATGGGTATGCATGGATGTATAGATGATTTTCATTGAAATAATGCTAAAATATCTGGAGTAGAATTTTTTGATCGTGATATACCTCACTTAAAAGTAATGGCATTTGTCTCTGTGGCAATGTTGTTTTATATTATTACTTCAATGTACTAAACATTTCTAGAGTTTTACTGATGTAATCACCTGTTCATAGGTAATTTTAAGTGACTAAGTATTTGTTTTCTTTATTTCAGGTAAGTTAGCTCCGTTTTCTTCTCCATTATTGTTGTTGTGAGAGGCCTTGTGGATTTATGGATCGCTAAAGCTTTTTGAAAATCGTGAGTACCAAGTTTAGCATTAGTATTTAGTTGTATTCCGTTGGTTTTCGTTTTTCTACGTTGGTAATGCAAATGACTTTTTCAGGCCTATCAACAAGAATTAGCTTCCTCAGAAGGAGGTAGTATGATGGTTAGGTAGTTATATACGTATGTAATTGTCCTAATTCCATCCTTCCAATTCCATTTTATTTTTTAATGCTTCTTTGGAAATTAGAAATGGGAGGGTGAACAACCTGTTTATTCGCTCTAAAGAAATGCGGAAACGGCCGATGACCTGTGTCGTCACTGTATCCTCACGTCTCTTTTGATCCCGGCTCAGATGGTATGGCACATCTTTTGAATGGACTATAAGGCGGATGGTGGAGGGTGTACGGCAAAGGAACAAACATGCATACATGCAATTCACGAGAAGTCGGGACTGAGAGCCATGGGAAAATCACTCGACTGTTCTCTTTAGTCGTTGTGCGTGCCAGAAGCCTTACGCGTTTGAGGCTCGCGATAAGCCAGAGAAAGCGTGCGTGCGTGTCAAAACCTATGTACGGATATAAAATGCCGAAATACGTCGGCTCTTCGTTTGAGAAAGGTGATCGTTAGGCCTCGGAAACATGAGAATGTTTCGTCACTCAATAAAAAAAGAAGCACAAAAAGAAAAAAAGGAATTATTTCCTATTATATTTTATATTTATTTATATTTTCATAACTACACTCACACGATAAGTCAGTGAAAGCGTACTTTCGTGTTAAACCTATGTATAGGCATGAAATATCTAACATAATCTGAGGTTTCTGGCGTGATGGAGTGGAAACGGAACATAACTACAATTAATGAAAAAAGGGCAATTTCCACTTGTATGACATTTATTGCACGACCGGTTTCGCTTTTTACAGAATCTTCAGGTACATATATCAAGTGTGCACAAGCTTACGTAGGGAGGCGGGAAGACGGGGTGACGGAAGAAGGGGAAGGGTAAAGGAAAAGGAGAGAAGGGTGGACAGTCATAGGTGCCTGAGGGTTGGGAATACCGGAGAAGGATATATGTACCTGAAGATACTGTAAAAAGCGTAACCGGTCTTGCAATAAATGTCATACTTGTGGAAACTGCTATGTTTTCATTAATTGCAGTTATTAAATATCTAAGTAGGTCGGCTCTTTGTCTGAGAAAGGTGATTGTTAGGCCTCGGAAACATGTGAACATTTCGTCTCTCTGAAAAAATAAGCCCAAAAAGAAACACGAATTATTTCCTATATTTATCGGCTAAACTCATGGTTTCATTCTCGTTCTTTCGTTGATAGTGTAGCGAGTGAACGGCTGGACAGCCTGGCAGAGCGTCGGTGAGGGCGCGCGGTCCTTACCCTGGATGGGAGGGGGAGTTTTATGACCCCGAGAGGCGACTGTCCTCTCCTCTTATGCTTTGTAAAATATAGAAAATAAACCAGTACCATGTGGGCTCTGAACGCGACAAGTTGTTTTCTCCTTTACCAACCCTTCTCCCGCCAACCGACGCTACATTGGCGCAGTCGGTAGGATCGTTCTTCGATCCGGAAATTTCGCGTGCGGTTCGGCGGCGGCAGCCATGGCGTGTATAGTGATGCCGGAGAAGTTTGGTGGTGCAGGGGACTGGGAAGACTGGGTCTTCCAATTTGAGACGGTAGCGGAGATAAATAAGTGGCCTGAGGAGCAGAAGACGCTCTATCTGAGACTCTGCCTAGTGGGAAACGCTCTCTCTGCGTTTCGCGAGCTTCCAGAGGAAAGCCGGCAGAGTTACGCTAAGGCGCGGGAGGCATTAGGGCGGCGTTTCAACCCAAAGGAAGCGAGTGAAAAGGAAAAGGCGCGATTCATCCAAAGGACGCGCAATCCCGGAGAAGACATCGCCACCTTTGTCACGGACCTCGGGCGCCTCGCTCGGCGTGCATACCCTTCTTGGCCCGAGGATGCGAGAAAGGCCGTTGTGCGCGACCGTTTCTTGGATGGACTTGATGGGAACATCCGAGTGTGGGTGAAACAGGCGAGACCTGCTTGCCTCGAGGACGCTATCGGCGTTGCCACCGAGATGGAGGCTATCCATTTCGCGGAGTCATACACCAGGGGAGTAAATGCACTGGCGCCGGCGACCCTCACCACGGGACCACGAAGGCGTGGAGATGGCGTGGAGAGCCGAGGGTGCGGTCGCGAGGACAAAGTGGAGGCCGCATTAAGACAGAATTCAGAGACAATGAAAGAGGTCTTGGAATTTTTGCGGGGAATCGCTGTATCGGGTGATGACGACCGCAGCCCCGCTCCTGAGTTGCGGCGCTCAACACCCAGGGTGAGGCGTAGAGACCGGCTGCGTTGTTGGATGTGCGGCGAAGAGGGGCACGTGAGAGCCGAATGTACACACCCTTTCTCCCCGGGAAACGACGAAAGGCCGAGGAGGTGTTAACCTTCTCGGCCGGTGACGGAAAAGGTACCCGAGATGCTGCTTCACTGCTCGAGGGCGTCGGAGGAGGCGCTGCAAAGGAAATTTGGACGATTTTGTCCGATTCAGTGCCCCTGGTGCGAGGATCAGTTTCGGGGATCCCCGCTGAAATGCTTATTGACACGGGAGCGGCGGTGTCCTTGATCTCGGAAGAGATATGGAACCGTACCGACAATTCGGGGAAAATGAAGAAAGGCGAGTTGGCACTAGTGACTGCGAATGGGGAGCCATTACGGATTCTCGGGAGGGGAGAAGTGGTACTTCGCATCGGAGGGGAAGAGTTTTCGCATGATGTACTCATCGCCCCTCGTCTACCGAAGGGATGTCTCCTGGGTGCCGATTTCCTGCGAGCACATCAGTGTGACGTGGCTTTTTCCCGGAATTGCGTTCTCATCCGCGGAAAAGCTGTGCCTTTTCTCTCAGGTGAGGAAAAATGCGAGTTGTGTTGCGCCGTGACTTTGAAAGAGAACGTCGTTATTCCTCCTTGCCACGAAGTGTTAGTGGAGTGTTTGATGAGCTCGCATCCGGGGTTCAAGGGAAAATTAGGGATAATAGAGCCAAATCCGAAACTTTTAGAACGTTATGGCGTGTTCGGTGCACGAATTTTACATAAAGTGAAGGGTTCCACGGTGCATATGCTCTTCCTGAATCCATCAGCAGAGACAGTGACTCTATATAAAGACACGAAAGTGGGCGGGTTATGGGAGTGTGATGGAGAACAAGCGGAAGTGAGTAACGAGCCCGTTTTTAGTTTGGATAACGCGTACCTTCCCCCTGCATCTTCTCTCTTTGATTTAGACTGTGCCGAAATAAGTGAAGGGGAAAAGGAGGAACTTAAAGTAGTGCTGGATGAGTTTTCGGATGTGTGCTCCCGAGGACCCTACGACTTAGGACGTACAAACATCCTGAAACATAAAATAGTGACCAGGGATGTGTCTCCGATTCGACAACGTCCTAGGAGATTACCTATTCACAAACGGGAAGAAGTGCGACGAACCGTAGAGGAGATGATGAGGGACGATATAATCGAGGAATCGTCTTCTCCTTGGAGTTCACCGATCGTCCTTGTGAAGAAGAAAGACGGATCGACGCGATTTTGCATTGATTATAGGCGTCTTAATATCGTGACGCGTAAAGACGCTTATCCAATTCCCCGCATGGACGACATTCTCGATTCGCTATCTGGCGCCACAGCTTTCTCCACAATAGATATGGCGTCAGGATACTGGCAGTGCGAGGTCGCGGAAAGCGATCGGGAAAAGACAGCCTTTACCACCGGTGACGGTCTCTACCAATTTAAAGTGCTGCCTTTCGGATTGTGCAACGGACCCAGTACTTTCCAAAGACTAATGGACCTAGTGCTTGCGGGTGCCCAGTGGAAGTCCTGTTTGGTGTACTTGGATGACGTAATTATTTTCGGAAGGGATTTTAGAGAGCACATAGGAAGGCTAACAGACGTGTTGGTACGTCTGAGGAAGGCGGGACTTAAAGTTAAGCCTGAGAAGTGCCAAATAATGAAACCCACGGTGAAATTTTTAGGCCATGTAGTGTCCAAGAATGGTGTCACGACGGACCCTGGAAAAATTGCCGCGATAACACAATGGCGGTCCCCAGCATCTCTTGAGGAGCTTAGGGCGTTTCTTGGAACGGTGTCATATTATAGGCGGTTCATAAGAAATTTTTCTCAGTTAGCCTGCCCCCTTCATAAGTTGACCGAGAAGCATGCACTGTTCAAATGGAGTACGGAATGCGAAGACGCCTTCCAGACGCTAAAACGAAAGTTAACGTGTGCGCCGATTTTGGCCTTCCCGCGGATGGACTCCGAATTTACGCTCGACTGTGACGCTAGCGGAATGGGTATCGGGGCCGTGCTTAGCCAGAGGCAGGAAGACGAGGAAAGGGTGGTGGCCTATTACAGCAGGACGCTCTCACGCGCCGAAAAACAATATTGCGTGACACGGCGTGAACTTTTGGCAGTAGTCAATTCTACACGCCACTTTCGACAATATTTGTTGGGAAAACGTTTTGTGGTGCGTACCGACCATAATTCCTTACAATGGTTGAGATCCTTTCGTGAGCCGGAAGGACAAGTTGCTCGCTGGCTCGAGCAATTGTCGGAGTACGACTTTTTGGTGGTGCATCGGCCGGGAATCAAGCACGGGAATGCCGACGGTTTATCCCGGTCTGTATGTAAACAATGTGCCTGGGGGGAGGGGGAACCGATTTCGGCGGAAATTGACGCCGTCCTAGGGGCTCCCAGTGAAAGCGTAAGGGAAAGGCAGAGGAAGGACCCCGTGCTGAGAAGGGTAGTAGATGCACTTGAGGCCGGAATTCGGCCACCCGAAGGGGAGAGAAGGGGTGACTGCTTGGGGGCGAAGGCTTTGTGGGCACAATGGGACAGATTGGTGTGTAGGGACGGGGTTCTCTTTCGAAGGTGGGAGGGAGAAGGGAACGACGCCGACCGCCTACAGTTAATTGTGCCGGCTGAGGCAAAAGAAGAAATTCTTCTGTCTTTACACGATTCACCCGTCGGAGGCCATTTAGGGTATGAGAAGACTCTGGGCAAAGTGAGAGAGCGGTACTATTGGCCCGGATACACCAAGGACGTGGAAGTGTGGTGCCGCACGTGTGAAGGTTGTTCGCGTCGGAAATCCCCGCCCCATCCGCCAAGAGCTCCATTGGGTCATTGCCCGACCGGAGGACCGATGGAAAGAATTTCCATCGACATATTGGGCCCTCTCCCTCAGACCAAGACAAACAATAAATATATATTGGTGGTCGCCGATGAGTTCACTAAGTGGACCGAGGCGTATGCCATGTGTAACCAAGAGGCGGAAACAGTGGCGCATCAAGTGAAGGGCTTCGTGTGTAGGTGGGGAGCGCCTCGGGAAATCCACACGGACCAAGGCCGCCAATTTGAATCCCGCCTCTTCCAGGAGATGTGCAAATTGATGGGGGTGGTAAAAACAAGGACATCACCCTACCACCCCCAGTCCGATGGCCAGGTCGAGCGGTTTAATAGAACTCTATTAGCAATGTTGAGCCAATGGACGGAAAATGAAGACGAATGGGATGAACATTTGGATTCTGTCATGTTGGCCTATCGTTCGGCCAAACACAGCAGTACAGGATTCACACCCTATTTCCTCATGTTTGGGAGGGAAGTGCGCCTCCCGATTGAGTTGGAGTGGGGGGTCCCTGATGTGCAGATAGGGGTAGGGCAGCGAAGAGAAGGCGACTACGTGAGACGCTTAAGAGAGGGTCTCGAGAAGGCTCATGATCTCACTCGGCAGAGGCTGGGGTCGGCTCACCTCCGACAGAAAGAGCAGTATGATCGCCGGTGTCATGGCACCCCCTTTGAGGAAGGGGAGAGAGTGTGGCTCCACGTACCCGCCACAAAAAGGGGCAAATGCAGGAAGTTTCATCGCCCCTGGGTTGGCCCCTTCGAAATCATAAAGAGACTGTCCGACGTCACGTACAGGGTGAGAAACAAAGACAATCCTCGACGTCGCCTTGTCGTACATTTTAACCGCCTTAAGAAGTGGGAGGCGAGACCGGGAGACAGCGAGGACAAGGAAGATCAGACCAAGGAAGGGGACAGTGGAACAATGGCGGGGCCGGGAGAAACCCAAGTACAAGAGGAAAAACCAGCAAACGCTATGGAGAGTGGTTGGAGAATAATCTCCATTCCTCCGCCGCTGGAGTCCCAAACGCCGGCGGCGGACGGCCAGAATTGCAGAAGAGAGGGCACTTGGGATCTGACCACGGCGCGGTATCCCAAAAGGATTACCAGGGAACCAGATAGACTCCAAGTCGGGCTCTAAAGGGTGGGGAAGAACCCAGGGGTCTCTTTTTCTTGCTTTCTCTTCTTTTATTTCAGAAGTTTGAAAAGGAGGACCAAGGCACAGCTGATACCAACTGAGCCGGTGCATCCTTGATCGCGGGGGCGCGATGCTTCCAAAGGGGGAGGCAGTGTAGCGAGTGAACGGCTGGACAGCCTGGCAGAGCGTCGGTGAGGGCGCGCGGTCCTTACCCTGGATGGGAGGGGGAGTTTTATGACCCCGAGAGGCGACTGTCCTCTCCTCTTATGCTTTGTAAAATATAGAAAATAAACCAGTACCATGTGGGCTCTGAACGCGACAAGTTGTTTTCTCCTTTACCAACCCTTCTCCCGCCAACCGACGCTACAATAGCATTGATTTGCTTTATAAGACGTGGAAAAAACATACGGAGATACCTACTCGTTCCAAATAACGTAATTCTGATCACGGCGACGTTTTCACTTCCGTAAAAGGACTCCAGAGTGCGATAGTTTCGCTGAGCGAAGTGGCTGGAGAATAAGAATTATTTCCTCAATATTTTTTTATCCTGGGTGCATTATTATTTTCGCTACCTTGCAGCCATTGGTACCATAGGATAACTTTGTAGCAACATGCTTTCTACAACAGTGTTACCCTTCTTATTTCAGGAAATATGACGTAAATAACTTTCATCCGCAAAAAGTTATGGCAAATTTAAGGTTTAATTCCGGGAAATGGTATAGGAAACTGGGAGTTGCCAACTTATTTTACAGATTAACTTTTATTTAAGGCCTCCCAAGAAAACAGTTTTTTTCTTTGTAAATCAGTATTAGGTGCTTTCGTGTCTACTAAACAACGTGCGCTGTTTAGTGTGAACTTTCAAACCCCTTGACAAGAACTAGCGGCGCATTTGTTTGTCAATTACCATAGGCTAGTTTTCCATACGGTAAGAAACGAGTATTTGAAGGGAAAAGAAATCCCAAAGGAGCGACTAGGTCTCTAATTATTCGGTGAGGCAATTTCTTTCAATCTGAAACGATTTTCTGAACACCGACGAGATACCCTTAGTCTTTAGCAATTGGACTCAAACAGATGACGTTGGATCCTCGCTATTTTTTCGTGAGCATTTCTAAGTCATCTTGCGCATTTGGCACTATATTTTTAAGCTAAAATCTAAACATAAACATCAAATTAATTTATGTATTTTTATTACTTTTATGAGTTTCTCCTCTTTTTGTTTAAAATAAATTTATTATTTTAGTTATTTTTACCATCATTATTATTGGAGATGGTCTACCGGTTCATTTAGTTTGAAATGAAAGTCGGAATATCTACGCTAATCTATACCAGCCTGAAACCCTTGTCTCCATGTACTATTTATTCTTCAGCTCGGCATGCGTCCTACCTCTATTCATCCCATCCATAAAGCCTATTTTCTTTTCTTCCTCCCCCCCCCCCGCTTACCCAACATCCTTCCCTCCTCCGGCATCCCTTCGCCTTCTCATTATTTTTTTCAAACCACCTGCTCTGCCTCCTCCTAATCTCCTCCAGAAGTTTCCTCTCCTCAGGCACCACACCCAAGCTCGCCCTCGTTCGTCTTCCTTTCCGTCCGTCGCATCTTCGCCATCCTCCTTCACACCCACATACATGAGGGTAACCTATTTTCATCTTCCTACCTCAGAGTACGTGTTACACCATTCAACTCTACACTTCATGTAAAGATTCTTCAACATTGTTTTCCGTTCACTCTTGCACAAGGTACTCATCATAAATGCGGTTCGACCGATGACAGTGCGTTAACTCCGCTCTGTTGCGGGGAAACAATTCCCTTCACAAACTCTGTTGGACTGAAGAAAACACTACTACACCAGATTTTTTAAAGTATCTGACGATAATGTGTGAAAATGTGTGCCATACAGCATTATCACAGAAACACTTTGTAAATTTCAACAATTAGTTTATTTTACCGACCTAGGTTTCAGCAAAACATTGCCATTATCAAGGTCCCTTGGTACCTTGGTAATGGCAATGTTTTGCTGAAACCTAAGTCGATACTGGTTGTGGAAATTTACAAAATATTTCTGTGATAATGCTGACTACTACACCATTCGACCACAAGTGAATTGCTTTTAGTTGATGTTATCCAAAAATCGTGTGGTCACGTGGAATGTGACGTTGTCATTCTAACCGCCCATTCCTTTGATAGAAATGTTGCTTGCCCTGTATTAAACTGAGTCATAATTTTCCATTTATTTTTAATCTTTCACCTCTCGCAAGAACGCCTTCCAGCAGCTCAACTTTTCCTTGCCTACTTATGCTGTGACACAGTGATATTTACTCAAATCTCCATATGGTTTATGTTAACAAAATGGGACGCTTCGATACACATATGAAGTGGATCGATTAAACTTTGAAGAAATGAGATTGAAAAATTCCGCTGGAAAATAGGGCGCCGAGAGCTGTTAATCATGCTCAATATATCTTATCAAAAATCCACATGTGAAGATTAAAACATTCGTCGCCGTCTAGTGAGCGTTGCCCCAATCCTTAGCCTCCCACAATGCTTAAGAAGGTTGTTCATGTAAGTAGGTACATATCGTACTCTTTCGATGTGGACATCCAGAGTGCCAAAGACAGCGTAAAAAACGAAACTCTAAATATCTTATATGACTTATCGCCAAAACGGGTTTATTCCATCTTATTTTTAGTGAAAAGTTAACACATTGATGGTGAACTAAGCCAAAATATAAAAAAATAAGAACGTAATGGCATTTTTTTCGCATGAACTTCCCTTAACACATAACTTAAAGCCCGTTTCGCACGGCCCTTGATCCTGCCCAAGTTTGAGGATATTCGCTAGCATAGCTTTCCTGTATCTTGTGATATAGAACAGCATGAGGCCTAACAAGCATAATTGCTATTATACTGGCTGAGCTACGTATTTCATAATTTATGCGGTAATAGTTTGCTACGAGCTCCCAGCAGGACCTAATAGCCGTCGACCAATCGCGTTAGCTTTACAGACGCTGTGCGATCTTCTATATCGTCTTTTATTATCGGCTTTCTGTAATTTTCAGGCTACGAAGTCAACCATAAATAAAAATGTCACAACCTTTGTTTTGGTCGCTTTCTGTCATTGAGTGGCTAATTCAATATTTTAGTAGACATCCATTAAGATATGAAGGAAAATACCGCTTCTCCGCCAGTACAAGTTCAAAGATCGTGTGATACTTTCTCGGACGGCACCAATCATACTGGATTCCGTCCTCAATATCCAGTACCAGAAAGTATACTAGGACTTGTGCTGGATCATGTATCGTCAGAAACGGGCTTGAGGAATTTATACTTTACTTCCAAACACAAAAATGCAATCGAAGTTTCCGTTAGGTTTTTGTTTCAAAAACCTATCAAAATATTTGCCATGACTTTACGAGTAATATCTATAGATTTAGCAGAATTTTCGTAAGGGAATAATGAAAAACCTTTCAAAAGCTCACAATATATCCATAAATGTAAGATAAAGTTTGTGAATTGGTTCAACCAGATTTCACTGGTATTAATTTTAATTGTTACTGTTTGAGCTCATCCTGTAATTATGATCTTCATGTTGGGTGAACTACGTTTTTTAAGTATCCTACCAGCTGATTGTTAGGTTTCTGGACAGCCCTTATCCTAAATCCCATTTTCTGAAACGTCTCGTTTTCCCTCCTATAAGTAGATGTACCGCCATCATCTTTTCTCTCTTCAATTTCTCATAACTTCTAACTCTTCTTATTTCGTCCAGAAAACCTATCCTCTTCCTTCCTTTTCCACCCTTCTCCAGTGTTATCCCCTCTAGTCTCCAGTGTTCTCCTCTTCTATATGCCCTCTCTTCTCAAAACTTCCTCCATCCTTCTTTTCTGCCTTCTCCGCCTTCTGCCACCAGCTTCCTCTCCTCTCCAACCATATCCAATCCCCCCTCGTTCGTCTTCCTCGACTTCCAGCTCACCTTCTTCATCCTTCTCCTAACACACATCTCAAACGCCTCAAGTCTACGTACATCCTCCCTTCGCAATGACAAAAGTTTCAGACCCATACAGCGCCACGCTCCATATTATAAACTCCATAAATAAATAAAAAATATAGATGTATGCTCACATACGCAAGTTGTTTGATTCGTTCGCTCGCACCGTAGGGCACGCTTTCTAGTGTGTTTGTATGCGAGTGTGTGTGTAGGGGGGAAGGGGGGGTTGGGCCGAGTCGTGAATGCTTCGCGTTCGGAGAGATCTCCGGGCTCTCGTATTAATATTCCAAAAGGCACTCTTCGGGGTCTCCCTCTTCCCTCCTCCACCCCTTCATCTCACCCTTTCCCTCATTCTCCATCCTCCTCCCCTTCTTTCCCTTTTCCTCCCCTCTCCCTTTCCCACTCCCTCCTCCTCATTCCTCCCTTCTTCCGATTTGGTTTGCCCTCTTCCCTTTGTTCCCTACCAAACTCAACCTCGCTTCGCTCATCTTCAAACCCCTCTCTCGAGGTACATACAGTTGGGAAGGTGGCCCTTGGTTTGGTTAGGGATTGCAACGGACGGAGGGAAGGATTTAAGAGGAAGAATCCCTGGGTGAAAGGTAATGGCGATTAAAACGAAATGATTCGTGTGGGGTGTGATGCTCGTTCACCATGAACTTAAGATCGTAAACTAAGAATGTAACTAAAGTGTAAGGGTGCAAAGTTTTTATTAGAGTTCTCCCTTGTTTCACAGCTTGTTTGGGTAGCTGTTTTAGGGCGATTTTCGCAGAAATTGTGTCATGAAATAAGGACCCTTTCGGCCTAGGGAGATTTTTTTTAATCCGCCCAAGACCGATAGGGTCCGCGGTTCGAATCCCGCTCCGGATGGATTTTTTTCCTTCGGAAAGTTATGTGTGTTTTCATCTCCGTTTTCGGGAGAGGCGAAATATCTTCTTAAAGAGCTCTTTATCTGACAGATTCTAAGCGGATAATAATCTATGCTTATATTTATGTTAAGTATTTGTACATTCGTGTGTGCATTTTTATTGTTGTAATATATATTTCTCTTTCTTCAACAATTACCCAAAAACGGAGCACATATAATGATTAGTTTTTGTTGCAATATAAGTCTATGGTTGAAGAATAGTGGCAGGGTGTTTTGGTGGAAGAGGAAACTCTTAAAGGTAGTTTGAGCTGGATATACTTTACCGAGAATTTGATGAATTTGACTTCACTCTAATGAAATAAACCCTCATATTTCCAATTATATCAAAGTGCCAACTTGCCGGACTACTTTTCCAGCATTTACCTATAAGTTTAAACTGTTTTACATGGGATATGTTACGGCTGTGCGCACTAGAGGGAGAATATTGAAAAAATTAGGAAAGTATAGCACCTAGATATCGTCGAAAAATTAACGGTGTGTAGTCCCTATGTTTTTTCAGCTACTTATAAAAATTAATCAAATACTCACTGGCGAACGTTTTACAGAATCGCAAAAAAATCTTTTGTTGTAAAGGCGTTTTCACCAGACGACGTGAAAAAATGTCAAGTAAAAGACTTATGTCGATATATTTATTTAATTACTGAGAAATTTTATACCTATATTTGTGTAACTATATTTTTAAGCCATTAATTTTACAATATTTATTTCATACTTCTTACAGACGCTGAAATTAAAAATTAAAATTCAAATATGGTCTCTATCATGACTTGGGAAATATCTTGCTTAAACTACGCATCAATTTCGCCCCATAAATAAAGAAATTTATCAATCAAGTTGATTTACATGCTCAAGTTCAAGCGTGTTAAGTTAGTGTCTTATATTATTATGCTCAATGTGAACGGGAGTAAGTTTTAAGAAGAAGAAGATGCTTGAAAGAGGATGGAGACATCACATCCCCCCCTTCCACCAACGGAGAAGGGATCAGTCGGCTGTAAGACGTGATCCCCGGCGGAAGCTTAACGCAGATGAGCACTCCTGAGTGGTTTTGCCTACAAAAGCATGGCTCAGATAAAGAGTGCGTACCCTACGCTTGTGAAAACGGCGGAGGGAAAAAGGTGGGAGAGGAAATTACGGTGAAGAGCATCTACATATCGGAGCCACGGCTCTCTCAGACTGTGGTCCGTGGTTCCAATGAAGGTGCTCGGAAGCTGAAAGTTAGCAAGTTTTCACACCACCTTATTTGAGATCTCGTGAAATTTTCATGTCTCATAGGGAGTTGCCAAGGGGCTAATGCCTTGCTTTGCGGTTCTGGTCGATGTTTTTACCTTGAACTTTCGGCAGCATTTCCTTCACGATCGTCACCTCTTTTTCCGAATTCACAATTCTAGTATGTTATCCTTTTTCTCCCAGAGAGGCAAGGGAGGAGAGAGAAAGAGCTTAAAAGGCATGGGGATGCTGGAAGGAAAGTCATAGGTAGTGTGTGGAGCATGTTAGGTAGTGATTGTTTGTCTTAGGGTGCTAAAGTTGCACTTTGTCTGAGTGTACTCACCCCCACTTTATCGTGTGGTAGCGAGACTTAAGTTCGCCAGAATAAGGATAAGAGTAGGCTAAGTGGTGGCCATGGGGTATCTTATGAAGTGTTAGTGGTAAAAGCAGAAGGGATAGGGTTAGGAATGAGTGGGTGAAGAAGAAACGTGGAATGGATATCCTGTTAATGGACATGTGTGAAAGAAGCGTGATTCGTTGGTTTGGCCACGTTGAGAGAATAGATAAGAGTCGAATAACGAAGCTTATTTTAGAAACAGAAGTGAATGTGTGAGAGGAAGGAGTAGACTGAGAAATGGAAGATACTCTCAATGAAGGAATATTAGCATTCTTAAGAACAGGAGGGTGTGTATGAAGAAATTTATCATTGTAACTGAAACAAAGGAGTAATGCAAAATGGGACAGTATGGAGAAAGTCATTAAAACATAGCCAATTTTATCGGTCTAAAACTGAAAATCAAGCTCTTTCGACTGTGCTTACTCCGAGACGTACGACCGTGATTGATATATACTGATAAAAGGATTGACATATTTGGTATCCAAGTTGGAACTCCCTTTTACTCCAGCGCTCCGCAGTGAAGAAATGCCCTGCAGTAACATTTAATATCCTGGACTGCCTCATTAACTCTGGCAAATACCTTTCTTATTACATCTTTTACAATCTGGTTAATGTTACAGTCTGAAAAAGAATGCTTTTTAAACGCTTATTTCCATTATTTTTCGAATTGGTTTTAACACTACATGTAATAAAAGTCTTTTAGAGTAGAATCCCGTTGGATTTGACTCCATAATTACGCTACAAGATAGCAATTATTAACTTTAAAAAACTGTCTCGGGATAAGCAATAGACCATATCTCAGCAAATAATTCAACAATCACCATATAAAAATATCTTTGTATACAAATCACAAGCGCTTTTCTTAAACGCAATAAAATTAGTGAAAAGATTATTTTTACAATAGATATTTAATTTAAAAAACGCGCATTTTCAGCGGTTGTTTGGATTTTTTTCAAGAACTAATTAATCGATTTCGATGTACGATGGCTCATATTAGTTTATTTCAATTCACACAACTTTTGTGAAAACATTTTTTGTAAGTTGATTAGTTATTGAAATAATAACAAAAAATGTCATTTCAGTGCCCTATAAAAAATCACTATTTATCAACCGCCCATAATCTCGAGTCGAACGCACATGGGGGGGGGGGGTTATTTCATGCCCATCTCCACACCCCTGAGCACATGTCATTCACTCTAGAATTGGAGTAAGTAAATATACCTATTGATTGGACTAACAGTGTATGAGCGGGTGATTGTGTGTGTGTATCCATTTAGTATTAAAACAGGACGCTAAGCTGCTATTTCCCCCCATCTCTCTCTCACGGATGCTGTTTAACATGCTACCTACACGTCACGGGAGATTCCATTTCCCCGCATCCCATTTCCTCCCTACCTCACTTCTACCTCAACTCCATCATCTCCAGCTCCGGATCCTCTTCCCCTCGAAGTAAATGTAAACAGCGAGGAAATTACGTCACAGAGCATTTAACTTCCGCCCTCCATATATAAATTCCCCTTTCCCATTAACTGTTACATTAGATCTCTACATAGAGATGGATTTGCTGAAGCACAGAATAGATCATAAATGTAGCAGGGTGTTTTTTGTATGCTTTCTCAATCATTGAAAAAATGTAATTTTTTTATAAAATAGCAAAAGCACCTTCGTTTCTGTTGGCGTTTTCAGCTTGCAGCGCCTACCAAATAAGTCAAGTTTAAGCCTCCAATATATATTTCATTCCCTTTGGTATATATCTTTATTGCGAACATTACTGATAAGTTCAGTTGAGTGACAGAGAACTCAGTTGAGTGAGAACTTCACTTGAAAACGAAGTTTTTGCGTCATGTTAGGCACCGTCTCAGGCTCTACTTGGTGATTTTTTTACTATTTACCAATGAAAAAACATTTTGCAATTCCACTCAGGTTTATAAAAAAATACCGTTTTCGTAACAGAGTTGCATCTTCAGCTGGCCAGGCTACTAGACTATCTTTACTTCATGCCTATTAGAACTGATATAATTTTAAAATAAAATTAGAATATGGTATCTACATATCTAAAAAAAACCTCACTTAAATTATCTTAAATACAAGTTCCGGCTAATATTTTACCCACAATCACGTTTCTGAAGTTACCTTCAAGCCTATAATGCGTTTATCAGTGTCAAATCAGGCGTGGGATTCCTATCACAAAAGAACCCATATTCCCTATTCGCTCTCGCTTCAAGAACTCTATTCACTGAATACATTTCAACCTCCTCGATGACCGCGTAATAGGTCAAAGTATCAGCGACCGTTCGCAGCGTCCTTTCCATCAAATTTGAATGATTCCACTTCGCCCGCTCCCCTGCCCCACTAACCGACCGATCCGCCCTTCACCCCCTCTCCATCCCCCGGCACCTTGCATTTCAAATGAAGCGCGCTCAAAGAACATTTTTTTTCGGCAGCGGTGCAAACAGTACGTCCCCATACAGCCACTCTACTCGTATTCCCCACGGGTCCCAGGTAGGATAAAAAAAAATAAAAGGATTTCCACAAAAGGGTCGCACCCTACTATATGAGCCACTTTTCAATCCCTTGTTACTTCAGGCTCTTGCTCTCGTTCCTCCCTTCCCATACCAAATATCTCTCCGCATGAAATGAGGGTGGCATTGCCTGCCATCAGCTCACTTGTGTCATCTGGGCCCGGTTTTATAATCTCTGGTTATCGATATGAAAACCAAAGTTACTACCTTAGTTCTCCCAAGGATAACGTCCACGTTAACAAACCGATAGTCCCATGTAATATACAAACCCCGAACTCTCAGTTAACATAGAGTTAACAAAAAGGCTACGTCATTTTAACGTTAACTTTCAACAGACATTATAAAACAGGGCACTAAGTATTCGGAAATCACTCGACAGGGAAGAATTTTGAAAGTGACAGAGCCGTGGCACCGTGATGATTTACGCGAATATTTCAAAGTGCACACGACAAATATTTTTAAAATCACATCATCACCATACTTTTTTTATGACTGTAGTGCATCATTTTATATATTAAAAATAGTCCTTATTTGTAAAATAGCAAAAACACGTTGCAAGGTACTTAACAGTGCATGGAATGTAAACATTTTGATATAATAGAAGTACACTGACGAACCCTTGCGCCAATTCGGCGGTTCAAGCGTTGAAAATCAACCAATTTTTCACAACCGAGGAGTATAGAGATAGTTGTGTCATCAAAAATGTCAATGACTGTTACCCACTCAAATTATGATTTTACTTTAAGTTTTCGTCTTACCGACGAATCTAGAAGCAGTCAGGTAAACAGATAACCACAGAATCCCACTTTTGATAGATAATGAACAGCGTTAGCATACTTTTTCAGACTAGCGAATTTTTATAAACAAATACAGCTACGGCGTAGGCTGTCGGTTGCACGAGTTTCTAACTTGGATATTCTGAAAGCTGATTTAATTTAGCAGATTTTTGGAAAACAACAAGTCCTTACGACCAATAGGAGCCGAGATAGGAATTTGTTTTGTTTTAATCGTAGAGGCTTTACTTATGAACATTAGGAAACAATTTTACCGGTGTTACACATTCAAAGGCTTTTATTTGCTTATTGCAACTATTTTTTTCATAAAACTAATATTTTATTATAAAATTGCGTGCATAATATGGAGCGTACTCTCGGCGGACGGCGGACGGACGGCGGAATACAAAATATCTCAGCAAATAATTCAACAATCACCTTATAAAAATATCGTTGTATACAGAATCACAAGCGGTTTCCTTCAACACAATAAAATTAGTGAAAAGATTATTTTTGCAAAAATATTTAATTTAAAAAACGCCCATGTTCACCGGATGTTTGGCTTTTTTCAATAACTAATTAATGGATTTCGATGTACGACAGCTCATATTACAGTTTATTTAGTTACACACAACTTTTGTTTGAAACATTTGTTTGTAAGTTGATTAGTTAATGAAATAATAACAAAAAGTCATTTCGGCGCCCTATAAACAATCACTATTTAGCAACCGCCCATAATCTCGAGTCGAACGCACATGGGGGGGTTATTTCATGCCCTTCTCCACACCCCTGAGCAGATTTCATTCACTCTAGAACTGGAGTTAAATTTACATTGGGTTTATACCTATTGATTGGACTATGTGTAGTTTGGAGCCCCTCACGAATTAAAATTTTCTCTGGTGTCTCCATGTTTTTCGGGCAAAGCTGCGTCGGTGTATCTTTATGATGACGTTTCTGTGGACCTCGGACTTTCTGTTTAGTTAGGTTTGAATGATATAAGGGCTACGTGTTCTATCTTTTATAACCGCAGACCCTTTTTTCCTGGCATGATTTCATTGTTCCACGCTATGTATGTCCTACCTCTCTTCTTTCCATCTTTAAAATCTATTTTATTTCTTCCACTTCCCGGTGACCCAATTGCCTTTCGTATATAACGGCTTGCAGCATCCCTACGTCCCTCATGTGCTGATTATAATGTTAGCATACCCATCTAAATAAATGATAAGCCTCATGCACTGCCAAAGACACGGTTTTCTATTAAGCGCGCCTGTAAAAAATTCACATAGTAGAATACTGTGTTGATGGCAGTGCATTATGCTTATCATTTATTTTGATGGGTGACCTAGCAATTTATTGGCCTGAGGTCGCAATAGAATTAACTGTCCCAGATGGAAGATATCTCTCACCAGGCTTATCAGATGAGTGTACGTGACAAATAATTATTCGTGATTAATTTGAAATTATGATAAAAGTCGTAACGCTGGAAGGTACTTTCTGATTAATGATCCTGAGTAATTGGATTTGATACGATGGTAACCATTGGCGGGATTACGGGATTATTAATCTCACCATTAAAGGTATCGCATTTTTTAAATTTAAATAAATCGCAAAAATTTGATGTTACCCGAATTTATTTCTGTTTTCTTAACTTTATTATTGAGTTGCCGTGTTTTCTTTAACATATTTCCTGAGATAAATTATCTTAAATCCTCTACTCGTTTTATTAGCGCATTTTCTACAGCGTATATTTTCTCCATCCATCCTCTATATTAATTCCATTCCTTTTTGGTCCTCTCTTCGATAACCTCCTCTCTCCTAATCTACTTGGTTTCGTTCGAGCGAGTTGTTTTCATTCATCTCCTGGCCTGCTATCGGCGATGATTTTCCGGATGTCCGGATTCTTGCATTTTGGTTTCAAATCCATCGCAACTGATGCATAAAGATTTTCCGTCTTTCGACTTCCATGGCTTCTCCTTTCGGGTGCGGGAAAGTTGTTTTGAAAGGTATGGGAGACGCTCCACCCACTCGGAAGAGATAATGAAGACGCAATGCGCGAGCATCGTTGTCTAACCACCTACCTACTCCAAGAAGGTCATGTACACATGGGCGACGGAGAATGGATTGGATGTCTTGGTACGCCACGTCTTCTATGTGCATATTGTGGTTATTGGATGGAAGAGTGTTCTTTCCGTGTTCCTCATCTCTCTGGGGGACATATATGTATAAGGTAGTTTGAGCGAAATGTTACTGCTCATTAAACTCTATATATTTGGCCTCATTATAAGGAAAAGGATGTCATCTCTATCCATGATACACAATATTATTTGGCCCTCATTGAACTAGTTTTCAAGTTATTTGCAAAAAAATAGAGGCTGTTTTTCCACGTGATAAGGTATATAAGAATGTGTGCTCCAGGGAGACCTTGGTGCTTAAATGAGGAAGTTTCGAAGTACAAATTGCGTCAGTAATTTAACAGTGATAAATTATTGTTTCTTCAATATTTTTGAGGGCCCATTCCTCACCGTAATGCATTTTATAAAATCGCAAAAAAATAACATTCGGTTGTAAATGTGTTTTTAATTGACGGCGAGAAACAAATTAATCAAGTCAAAGCTTCAAACATGTGTATTTAAAATTATTATTCAGGTTTCCGTGAATTTTAATGATTTGTTTTCCGGGATCCATTGCGTGTGGTTGCTTTTTCACTACGTTTTGCCTCTCATCCTGGAGGTGTCGCGTCATCAGGAAAAGTATTTTCTTTGAAATTTCGGCCGCTACATATATTAGCTGGTTGCTAAGGCGCATTGTCAACGGCTGCTGCATTTTTAATTTGAAACTGAGCGCCCTCATTGACCGGAGTAATTACTCTCTTCCATGTCGCCTTGAGGGTGTTAACAGTCTTCCCGGTTGAAGTTTTCTGGGTTCTTCATTATTTCCACGGCCTTTGTTACGACTTTCGGAAAATGGCGGTTCTCTGCCAGTCATAAGAGAAGCCGTGGAGATAATGAACAACCCGGAAAACTTCAACCGGGAAGACTGTTAACTCTCTCATGGCGACATGGAAGAGAATAATTACTCCGGTCAATCAGGGCGCTCAGTTTCAAATTCAAAATGTAGCAGCCGTTGACAGTGCGCTTTTGCAACCAGCTACTATATAAGTATATTTATATAAGCCGAAATTTCAACGGAAATGGCGCAGAAGACCATGCCGTCGAGGCGCCTTTAAACCCCTAAACTACTACTTCAACGGAAATGCTTTACCTGACGACGGCTTCAGGAATAGAGGCGAAACGTGGTGAAAAAGCAACCAAACACAATTGATCCCGGAAAATTAATTTAGTAGTTTATTACTGAGAAGTCATTAATAAAAACGTTTTGATGACATTAATATTACTAGATTTACGTCATACGTTTTGACACTTCAAGTTTTAAATTGAATTCGTATGTAATCTCTGTTAAGACTAGAGAAATAATCTCGCTCACCAATTACCCAAATACTTGAGATGCATGATTTACTTCCTATTTTCATTTGAACATTCCAATGAGAGATATTGGTATGCTGAACTGAAGAGATTTATCGTGTTGGGAATTAGTCTGACCGTAGAAAGAGGAAATTCTGGTGTAACCATCTTAAAATCTACTCTGACTGTTATACCTTTATAAAGCACTATCTAAAAAAATTCATTTGATCCATATCGTTCCTACTGATTCCAGTCACAGTGATTTAAAATTGCGCTGGTGTCTGCTATGGAGGTCCGTATGTAAAACTGATATGGGATTGGAATTCTTTGTATGTCACTTCTTGTTAGCGCAGATTGTGGTTTCTGGGTGAATGAGGTAGTATTTTAAGATCATTGGACGGAAATGGTGGGAGACGGATTAATGCTAGATAAGCTGATGGCCAGCACAAAATTCCTTAAATCATTGTAAAACATTTTATTTTGATATCATATTTTTGTTCATCCCCGCGAGTGTTTGCTACCTATTAACCATAGAGTTTATGTAAATCTGATCAAATAGTAACATGGTGGTGGTTTTCATTATATTTTTTGCTCTTCAAAAGATCATATTCCCTAATAGTCAGCCACCACCCATAAAACTCTCCCGTTGACATTGAACGCTATTCCCCGCTATTATAAACTATTTCGGGAAAATTTATCATTTAATTTTTCCCTATTTTTTCCAGTATTCCAATCCCTTGTTATCGTTGACTGCTCTAATATTCGTTTTAAATGCTTTAGCTGCCTACCGCACTTCGCGACTTAAGCTCATGTCGCCATGAAAATAACGCCATATCAAGGATGGAACTCCATGTTCTGCTGCTGCTCTTGCTGCTGCTGCTGTTCTGCTGTCATTGAAACCTAGATTAATAATTGAAAACCTAAGAAATACAGCATGTACTTGTGCAGTTCTGATGGTTAGGTATCCTTTCCAAGCGTAAGTCTAAATGTAGAATTTCACCCGGTAGATTTTACCAGTATAATTCACCGGGAAAGCATTAAATCTTTCATCCCGAAATACCGCCGCTTTTGGTCGACCGCCGTTTCAACGCTAAATCGTGATTTTCAAGACAAAGGTTGCCTTTAAAAATGACGCATTAGCGTCGAAACCGCGGTTGACCCGACAAAGAATCGCGTAGAAGCACCAAGCGCTCTTTTCCTCACAATGCTTAAAACTCCACAAAGTAGAGCGAAACCTTTGAATACATCCATTTTCGCCGCTAAATTTTTTTTCACCTTTCCCTCAATTTTAGAGCCTTTCTCAAAATCATGGTTTTTCGTATTCCACAACCCACCTTGGAGAACGCTTCATAGAAACGTCGATATCAATTTGTGAGAGGTTGCGGACGATTTATTACCTTGCGAGTGGTCGATGAGCATCCGATAGATTTCATCTGATGCATTTAACGGAGCAGTTACCCCCTCACCGCTACCACGACAAGGATCCGACTATTCGAGGATAATGGCGGGGTGGAAGGGGAAATCAAATAAAGGATGTAATGGAAATCCGGTTTCCGCTTCTTCCGCTATTAAGTGAGTTGAAGCTTGATATTCAACGCGGAAACAAGTGAATGCGCATCATAGAGACCTTAAGAGTTACCATAGGTGGCGCTGCGTATACTCGGCCGTGACGAAGGTGAAGCTGCTTCTTCCGCCATGTTGAGTTTCCGTGATTACCATTAACGTAATAAGTCTAAATATATTTATCTACACATTTGCAGAGCGTAAAATGTTGAACAAAGGAGAAATAGGCAAGCAGGACCAATGAAAAGCATTTCGTCTGCTCTTGAGTGCCTATGCTATACGTCGCGTCTCCCAAGTTAAAAAAAATGAAATACCGAGAGTGATCAGGAAATAAAACCTACATAACCATTTTCGTATTATTTATATGAACACCGCAGGCGAACATTTATCATAAAAGCATCTTTTTTTCAAATTATTGCACGCATTTCCATTTACAATGCATGGTACAATTAATTTAAAAAGTACATTTTTTGCGTACCTCAAATATTTCACTTTAAAGCAGGAAACACGAGAGATAGTCGTTAGAATATCCCTCCCGTCTCACGATACCATACGGCAATCACAGTATACATTTTCAACTTAAAATAAAAGCGACTTTCAAGGTGGCGGAAATGGCTTCACCTGAATTTCGACTCGTAACCTCTGTTGAGCTATATACCCTAAGATAGAGACAGCTGATGGCAGTTTCTAAAATGGCGTTTTATAAGTTTAAGTATTTGATGAAAGTGCAATATACACGTACGGCTTGAGTTCAAAATGTTTTGGACAAAATTGCCAATTTTACGAGATGCGTTGCAGCAAAATTTTTACCGGGGGGATATCAGCTTTAATCGCACTCTACCGGTCAATGGCTTGCAGGTGTCTATGAGTGTAGATATCTCCTACCTCCCGAATGAAGTTGGGACGCATCCTTTGTCGACTGCGGCGGTCTAGACCCAGCCGACCATTCTAGAGAGTGATTATGCCTTGCGTTAGGGGTTGGATAACAGATCCTGTGGCTGGAGCAATTCAGATGCGAACTCTCTTTGCTTGGATTCCCCTTCGCGAGCTCATTCCTGTTTCTTCCTCCGTCATCGCTCAGTTCGTTTCTCCTCCGGCAGACCGTTCTCATCTCTCCCTTTCAGCCGGATACCTTAACCCTTTCCCCCCCTCTCTTCCACAACACCCCTACCATGGCGTGGTTCCTTTGACCCTTCCTCAACCGCCCGAGCATGCTTGTGTATGTGAGTAGGTCTGTCTCAACATCCTTTCGCGTCCCTCCCCGGAGCTAAAGGCCGTTTGTTCGGCCGTTTTTTTAGTTCTCTGCCGCGCGAAGGCATGGGTAGGTCGGGAGCTGGGAGAGGGGGCTCTCATGCCCGGTTCAAACCCTATTCCCGCTCCCGAAGGTACGTACCTACCAGTGTAACCAGCCTACATGCATTCCCAGGTGTTAATTCTGTGCTTCCATCTCCATAGAATTGCAGCAAACGAGTGCAAAGTAAGCAGACGATTTGAAACAAAATCCGAATTACCGCATCCGTGAGAATTTTTTGCGACAGTCGGAATGATTTTAAAAGCCACTGACACTTATTTCTGTTCATTAAACAGAATAATAGTATGCCCTTTACCATTTTGTTTGCCTTTTGATGATCATCATCTTTCCGTCCCCCGACGCGAGCGACAACCGGTGTAATTTGGTAGCGTTAGAACCTACGTGTCACAGCCGAACGGACTCGTATTCCAGCAGTGATTTTGGCCCAAAGGCACAGATACCCAGGTGGATACGTTATCTTCAGTCTTTTCCGGTCTCTACAGATATCGTACAGAATGAGTGGAAAGCAAGAGGTTATTTCGAACGATAATAGGATACGCCTATTGTTCTTGAAGTAGTCAGAGAAAAAATGGGCTTCTAGCTTGCTTAAAAACTTACGTTCACATTCTACCTGTGCTCTTACTCTAACCACGACCCTAATTTCATGTAATGGGAATGTTATTAGTTGTGGATGAAGACATCCGTAACGCACGGAACACTAGGTTGGTAGGTACTAGGGACTCGGAGACTACATGCTAGGCTAGGATTATTTGAAATATTCAGATCAGGCGAGTTTCAGTACATCATGGATACTGGATATAATGATAAAAAGGATACTCTTTCTATCCCGCTCTATACCTTTAGAACTGTTAGTAGCAACGAAAAGAGAATACTACGGAACTGTTGCAAATATTCATACAAAAATTCCTTATATCCATATAGGTACTATTTGTGGCAACAGGAAAAACAAACGGAGACACCAAGACAGGACAGTTCTTCAGCTAACACACATTTCATTTTCGTCTTTTTCTTCTTTCGATTTTTTCCTATCCTTTCCTTTTTCAAGGTTTTAGTGCTTTCCTTACCTGGTTAAGCCCTTCTCGACCGAACATCGGTGTCTAAATGTTTCTGTCACCCCCACGGTATCTACATAATTTCAACGTTTCCAAATTACAGTCTAACGAAAGCAGTTGCTTTCTATAGACGTCTTTTACCAGCAAAATTCATTCAATATCTCTTGCAGAATACCTATTTTCGATGAGTATTCATTTCTACGAATGTCGCTAACATGTTCTGACCACTTACAAAATTCAATGGAATAGCACTGCTGCAGCAGGAGCATGCTGGTGGCCTAACACCTCCGGCCACACTCCCTTCCGGCGGTTATCAATGTTAATACGTAGATAAAGAGGAATACTACTACTCAGCAGACCACCGAGTGATGATATATATGCGTCGCAAAATTGTTGGCTCTCGCTTGTGAAGACCATGACACAAACGAGAGAGTAAAGCATTCGAGAGATGTAGGAGGTCCCTCCGGGAGTACTTCGGTACCTTTGTCCACTTATCAACGTTTGGTTCGCTCTTGGTGACCTCTAAATTCTCTCCTCGCGAGTGCCACAAAGATTCACCATGCCTATACGATACAGAATTTGGTCTTCGATGCATTTTCTTCTGTGAGAAAATGAAAGTACGGGTCGTCCACTCGGCTCGGGTGGCTGGCTCTCTGCGGCATCGTGACGGTATGCCCTCAGCTGCCTGCTGCTGGTTCTTTCTCGCACGCTACTACTGTGTGTTTCGGTATTTACGCGGGAGAATGAAGAGGCGAAGAGTGGTGGTGGTTTTAGTCGGTCGTGTTTTGAGGTTGGATACTGAGAGTGGGGCAGGAGTGCAGCGGGGAAAGGCGAGTCAGGGGGAAAGATAGTTTTGGCGGTGTGAGGCTTTGTGTGTGTGTGGTGGGAGAGGGGGTTTCGGCAGCCGGTCGGCTCGTTTCGAAAGGGAGCCATTGCTTTTCTTTTTTTCTTTTTAAACCAATCGGGAAGGCACGGAACTTTTAGTTGCGCCGCCGCTTCGCCAGAGCGCAGCACTTGCAAAGCAAGGAAATTCCTCCGTTCCTTCAATTCAGATCTCCCTCTCTTTACTCTCACTCATATCCCTCTCTCTCTCTCCTGTCCAGTGGAAGAGGGCGTGAAGTGAAGGTTTTAGTTGCAATTAAAAACGGTGGGTCTTGCCCTCATTTGGTCCGCCTTCAGCCATCCAGCATCCCAACGAAGTTACGTAATCCTCTGGTTCGTCTCTTTTTTTCGCCTGTAGATGACGCTCAGTGCTTGCAAAATGCATGTTGGCTGCCGTTACGCTCATTTCACGAGGCATAGCGAAGGTGAACATGTGTACCGGTTTGTCCAGGACAGTACCGTTAGTAGGTTGTTTGTTCCTGGTGTCCCGAAAGTTTAGAAAATAAACCTGATTCGTACCGGTCTTCTGTATATTCCAGCCAATGTTTTCATAAAGTTATTCATAGATGTGAGGGAACGTAAAAATAACCCAAGGGATCTGTTAAATATGGAGGGGATGAAATACCGATACAAAACGATATAATCTCTATCTTATCTTAGTAAATTATGGAAGTGGTTATAAAATATTATCCGTCAGAAGTCCGTGATCGTACATTCATACGTAATAGTAATCGTAATTTTCATTGAAATGAAGTCAGAATATTTTCCATTTATTGATTAATTGATTGATTGATTGGCAAATGATTAATAAATTCTCTCTTAAATTTATGATGTCTTGAGCTCTTAGGAAAATTGCACCATCTGAATCAAAGATAAGTTCAATGGTTTATGACTATCAGAGTGACAAGTGCTTCACTTCATGGCAGTAACATGCGTGGAACACTGCCTATTCTACAGGAGAGCGTCCCGGTTTAGCGGGTCAGACATCTGGTCACCTTAGTCATAGCCTTCTTCATGCGTTAACATACTAGCCTGCGAGCCGCCGCAAGAGTGTTGGCAAGGGATGTTGGGACACCAGTGATGAAGAGGGGAGGGATTGGGAAGAGGACTGGCATCGGTAAGGAACGAGATATGGCAATTGCTTAGGTGGATTACTGTTTCTGTATGATTCTGTCAAAGTCGTGAAAGTATGTGGGAAGAGGAATCCTCAGAGCTATCAGTTTGACAGTATTTATCTTTTTTCCCCTAAAGTTTGTCCAGCAGATGTATTCTGCGGTAATTTAATATGTATCCTCGGTGACACTTGCTACTCTTGTGATCTAAAGTTTTGTTTGATCTTCTTAACCTTAAGTGTGCCTCAAGTGTCCTCAGCAGCCCTGCCACTTCGTGGTAGAGTTACAATGAAATGCTATAGGTAATCCATTTGTTTAGCAACCTTTAAAATTGCTCTATTTACGATTCCTGGTCTGATATTACTCCCCAAAATAGTTTTTCCTATGTATTATGTATGTTTTCCTTTGCGTATTACGGAAGATCTAGGCCCCATATGATTCAGAGAATGTTTGTCGCATTATAAAAAGATTGAGTGAAACTTAGATTTTTAATATGTTTGTAATGTTTAAAACTAACACAGTTGTTTCTGATGGTATAGTAGTAAATGGATGTTTGTCGTACATTATATATCCGTGCAAAACAAATCCGAGGGTAGTTCTATGGAGTCCATGAGTTTCCCAAACCCTGTATGGTAATACTATCACAATTGTCCCGTTTACTTAAGAACTGAAATATTCTGCGTTAATAGTGACTGTTGTGACCTCATTGCATATACTATTTGGGTGCTATTATTTCCTCACTAATTATATCGAAATTTTAATAACGTATTGAATGACGTTTGTTCGTATCAGTGTCATATGAATTTTCCCCCCGATAAGTTTAATTGATTAATGCCTTCAAAAATCTGCACGCAGAAAAACGCCTGGTATCGGTAACCTGTAAAATTGGTGGTAACGTGGTTGTAAATTGATTAAACAATTGCAGTTGGTCACCCTAATTATCTATTGGCCACTGTAATTATCTATTGGCCACTTGGAACCAGATGGTTAGAGCAAACCCTGAGGCACAATGAGTTTGTGAGGAATATAATTGAAGGAAAAATAATGGGAAAATTCCCTAGAGGAAGGCTAAGGGATAAATTCATAGACAATCAAATAAAGAGGAAAGTACATAAGAAGAATTATCAGGGAGTAAGGGAATTAGCAGTAGATAGGGAAGAATGGAGGCTTGCAGTCAATCAGTAATCGAACGACCAATGATGACTCCAAATATGAAAGTGCATATCGAATGAACGAAATTTCCATTTTAACAGGCGACGAGAAGTGTTGTAGCTATCTTGTGTCTTGGATGATAAAAAACTTGGATGTTTTTGGACTTGGATAATAAAAAACTTGAACTCTTTTTATTATAAAAAACTTTTCTTTTTCTATATCGGTGGTGTTTAGCAAAGGTTATATATTTATACGTAACCATGTGTAGGCATAGAACACAGGTTTTTCTCCTTCTCATGAAAATCTACGTCCGTAGTGTTACTTATACATTCCGTTCCCCACTTGCCAGCCATCATATCCTGCGCGATCCCGGAGTTCTCAATTCGACATTTTGAATGATGAGCAGCGTGACGAGATGGACCAAGTTAGAAGTTGAGACCCCTTGCAGACTTATACGCAAGCGTTCAAAAAAATCTCCCGCGGAGGGTTGAGAACCCCCTTGCCGCGAGTACGTGGGAGGCCTCCGGCGTCCTGGAAAAAGAAAGGACCGTTTTCCCCTGCCGGACTGGCGATTAGTAACCGATTTATACTACAGGGCCTTTTACTTCAAAATATTTATAAAAGAATCCTTTTGGCATTTAAGAATTCATTTATAAAATTCAACTATCCGCAAATTTCAACGTGATGACACTTTGCAGTTCTTTTGTACTGTGGAATACTGTACCACTGATAGTTAATCAGTGAAGGGGTGGGTCCCCGACTCCCGGAGGGACCTTCCAAATCTATCGTAAGCTTTCTCCTTTTTTGCGTCGTGCTCTTCACAAGTGAGTGCCACCAAGTTTTGCTACGCCTATACATAATGACTTGGTGATCTGCCGAGTGGCAGTACTCCTCTACATCTACATATTTACATAACTAACCACCGGAAGAGTGTGTGGCAGGAGGTTTTAAAACACCAGCATGCTCCTGCTGCAGTATGTACAGCTATTCAATAATTCGTTTGGACATGCTATATTGCCGAAAAGAATACTGAACGAAAATAGAAATTCTGCATGAGTTATTTTATGATTTCGCTAGTAAAAGTCGTCGCTAGAAAGTGATTGCTTTCCATAGATTGTCAATAGGAAACGCTGTAATTAGATAGTGTGGGGTGCCAATTCGTGATGCACAGTTTTCAATTTCATAATTTATTATTTTTAGGGTAACCTGCATATTAAGGTAGGTTTAAATGGGGAAGAGAAAAGATAATTTTTAGTTTTACAGGCGCTGATTTCTATTTGCCTAAACAATTTCTTTCTTGATATCAGAGTACGTCCCACCCTTCCCGTCAATGAAACCTATTCTCTTTCTTCCCCTTCCCCGCTTACCCAACATCCTCCAATTCAATTTTTTCCGGAAATGTAAAGTGAAATTAAAGGTTTTTGGAAGCTTGCATGAATTTTTGCTGTCCACAATTCGTAGAAAACTTCATTTTGATGCGGAACGGAGGAAACTAGTTATTTTGTCCAACGTTTCCCAATGTTTCACTCATAATCATTTCATGATTCAAAAATTCTTGTCGAAGGATTTGGTGTCAGGGTGGTCATAACATTTCATATGGTAGTTGAATTTAAATATTAAGAAATTAGTGTTACTTGATTTCAAAGAAGATAGAAGAGAAGCAGCGCTTTTGCCACATCCTTTTACCATACGTTTGAGTGATGCGATGACGTGATTTGCTTGATATTAATTAGTCTCACTTTGCGCCTTCTTTTTCGATAATTATGCTTTTATTTTCTCGGTCTTCCTTGAATAAAAGAATGGACTGAAGATAAGTTAATCAAGAACGTTAATCTTTGTCACTTCACGTGTGCTTCATGATGTCACTGCCGCATAACTTCGCCTCGCGCGTTTGTTGGGAAACTCTTCAATCCATGTTTATCCCCTTAGCTTGAGATTCTCTTTGAGGTTAATAGCGATCCTATGCACGAAGCGCGGCGGTCTCGCTCCGAGTAATCCATGAATATGGAGTGCTGTCCTCTGGTGGTCTCCGCAGACGCAGTGCCACATGAAAGAATTGTGCCTGATCTCGCACAAGACATAATTCAGTGGCGGTGGACCTTGCTCCTCCCGGTGGAGCTGGGAGTTAATTATAAAGTAGTTTCATCGGGTCGCTTCAGATGTGTCCATCGATGTCAGACATCATTAATCACACCGACGGATGTGGCTTCAATCACCGATGTCTTCATTCCCGTTTGCCTTACGTCTTGTTGTAAGCGCCAAATGATATCTCTCTAGGGGTTGTCTTAAAACGGAAATATTATCTAGTCTATTTTTTTTTCAATGGAAGAATGACTGTTTGGCTTTCGCTGACCTCTTGGCCCCCATGTTAGACGTTTCGTTTGACACTAAAGTTCAGTATATCATTAGTATCATTGGCTTTACGTGAGAAATAATCTTGTACTGTGATGAAAAGCTTGAAAATCATAATTTATACTTTGCGCATGTCCGCCTTTCAAAAGATTGTGAAATATGATGTCAGAATTCAAAATAATCCTTCATTATGTTCAGTCAGCATTTAACTCTCCCCACCTACCAAGTACGTTTTAACTACCTACTTTTCATTATTTCCTGAAGAAGAAAACTTATACTTCAATATAATTCTATATTGATAAAATACATTTCGCAGGGATACCATACTCAATGTTAAAACTTGGGAAGAGCTTTTAATTTTCTCGTCATGGCATTAATGACCAAAAATACAAACTGCACGAGGACCCGAGTTTATGAGATTTTGTTTGGGGTTATTCTAATTGAGGATTCGAGTAGGAATGAAAGTTATATTTGGCTTCGACATATGAGTTTATACTCACCGTTAAGTGATAGTGTCATAGGTTTCTCTTAATCAAAGCTACCGGGGCTAACGCCATTAAGTGCTAAAACGACCCCATAAAATCTGGTTTCAGTCAGAAGCGCCGAACTATTTACCATAGACTACTTTGGGATAACAAAATTATAAAATGAGGTCGTAGTAGGTAGCGGCTTTCAATTCATCTCCGGCCGTTGCTCTGCTGTGCAGTTTCAATTCTTTGTTCACTCTTTGTATTGACTTAGCCTACTTCACCCCATCTCTAACGTCAATAAGGCTAAGCATTATTCATTTTTTTTAACTTATCTCTTTCACCCGTCGGCAACATATTTTAGTGACATGCTTTTTCGCGATTTTCTTTAGGCTTCTTCTCCCTCATTTTGTGTTTTGTCTCTGAAAAGAGGTAAAAGGAGGGGTAGTGGCAATAGCAAACAGAAAATGGACGCCCATCAGAAGAGCAGCCACGCTAACGAGGAAGCGTTTGTGTTTTTATTTTTTTTCTCTCGAAACATTTCCACGACCTTTACTTTTTAATGGACGATAGGAGAAGCTTGTGGGTAAAAGAGAAAAAAATACACCCACTGTTTTGGTGACCGAGCTAATTTTCTTCCCTTTCAAAAAAGGCGGATTCCTTCACGTTCCTCTACGTGCTTGTCTTTCTTCCTATTCTTCTTCGTCTCACATAGAGTGGGGCTTCGTTTTTTGAGTGTCGCCGGAGGAGTAGAAGCAAAGAGAAAAGCCCATGAAGGAGGCGGTATCTGGTCGTCGACGAAGCTTCTCTCTCCCGCCCCATTTGGCCCTCACGTCCAATAATGAAGATAGCCCAGGGTATGGCTTAGTCAGCTCCTCTTGTAAGAGGCAGAGAACCACACTCAAAAGGGTGGCTCACAAAGAAATGTGGGGCGCTGATGCATGAAACTAAGGCGACTCAGGGACAAAGGCTGTTCTCCTGCAAAACTGTTAACTTGCCCGAAAGGTTATGTATAACTAGATCAAATAATTATTTCTCAGTCTAAATCTGTGCATGGGAAACAAACTAAGTTGAAACACACACGCAGTTGTACGCACACACGTAGGTGGTTTCATGAACTCACAAGCTGGTAACCACTACCAAGTCAGAAGGTTAATTTTCGTTTAACATAGAAGGTAGTAACGTTTACCATCTCACTTGGTTACCTTGCGTGGGTTGCCGTAACCGCGTCGTGCTGGTAACCAGAACCAAATGGCGGTTTATGCCTTAACAAGACCTATAGTTATGATAGACACATCTCATTGTCCGAGTTATTTCGTAAAATGATCTCGTTACCAAGCTCTAATGGAAAAACATATGTTGAAACCATCTTAAAATGGCTGCCTTGAATCTCTCTTGAAGTTGTGTTGAAAATTGAAACATGAATCCAACTCAGTCTCTGTTGAGACACTTGAAATTCTCTGTTGAGACTCCCTTGCCCTCTCAAAATGAAAAACAAATATTTCAAATACTATGAATATGTAATATTAACACTGTTATACACGTTACTTTACACCATTATCCTATTTTACCTAACGACACAGTCTCTAATTCGCATGATCATCTTTCCTACGACTCAACGCTCACATACTCGCACCCTGGTTCCCGTTACCAGCCGCATAGCCATTGTATTGTAACCGAGGGCGAGTCGACCAGTCGTGCTGGTACTGATTACCAAGCTCGGATAGTTACAGTGACCAATAGATAATTAGGGTTACCAACAGAAGTTGTTTCATCAACTAACAACCACGTTACCACCAATTTTACAGGTTACCGAAAACCGTTTTCCTGCGTGCATTTATCACAGAAGGAGGTAGTCCATGAGGATCAATAATCCTAGCAGATGTCATAGCTGAGCCGTTGAGATCAAAAGAGGTGTGAGTCAGTGTTTCTGCCATATTGTAGTTCGGTATACAAAAGAATTCCTATAACTGCATAAGTGAGTGTCTAGCTTCTGTGTTTATCCACTGGAAAGCAGTAGTTGAGGCCTATTTTTTATTATTTTACTTTAAGCTTTCTTCTCTCAAAAGTATGATTTATGACTTATGCACCAAAAAGGGCGAAATCCATGAAAAGATCATTTGACTTGACGGGTTGCAAGCCCGTATCTACCGATTTCCAGTCAGGTATGTTAGCCAGTTGCACCACCAGCCCTCTTTATTCAAGAGGGATTTCAGCGGGGGTTTATTCGAGGAAGGTGTTCTCATCTCCCGTCCACATTATTGCATAGTAGACGTGGTCGTGCGTGATATGCCAATATGGGAGGATAAACCCAGAATTGTCACTTAAACAACTACAAACTGTATGGCACTTGTTTCAATCATTGCAATTGCACAAATGATGTGGCACGTATTCACGAGAAAGATTCGAAGAAATAAACTAAAAAAGATGAAATTTGCTTTGAAAAAATCACTTTTTTGGGAAATATTTATAACTTACGCCATTCTTGCTCTCAGCGGAACATTTCAACAAAGGAAGCTGGAAATCTTTTTAATCACTCCTAAATATCTTGAGCAATAAAGAAAAAGTGGGTTGGGTGTACCTTAATTCCTCTTGAGCGTAAACAAATTACTACTCAAGTGAGAACGTTTTATAAATTTTAACGCTCAACTTCCGTTTATTATTCTATTTTTCCATGTTGAAAATGAACGAACAAATGTGAGAAATAGCAAATATACCAGCATATTCTTCCAATTCATGCGTACCGCTTCCATTTTGATTTTTTCAGCTGCGTAAATCTGTTTATTTTTCTATAATCTTGTTTATTTTTTAACAATCTTTATAAAAAACGGAGTCAATCAGATTGACTTCACGATTATGCTTCCGTCATTAATGGTTGCACTTGGAGCTATTGAAATGACATCAAGCCTTCTGGAACAAAATTCCAATCGAGGTGCGGAATAGCTCGAAACGTAACGCTAAGTAATCCATTTTTTAAGCAAGAGATCCCTCGTTCAAAAAATGCATTAACATTCATTTACAGAAATGCATCCGAATGAGTTCAAAATACATGTCTGACATGTATCCTAAATGCATTTAGACATGAAATTCTGGGGTATAAGTAAATACATTTCTGAAACATATTTCCCGAAATTCTTTTCATTCACGTGATAAATGTTCATCATTACTCTATAGCAAATTTATAAAGTGTATGCATTAGGAAATGAAAATGAACTATATGAAATGATTATCTTCACAATTAAACTTTAAATTTGCGACCTGGTGGCCCAATTCTTAAGAAAATATGAAATTAGGATTACGATTATCGTCGTCATGGTTAAGGAAATTGAATAAGTAAATTTCTAGCAAAAAACATAGGATGTTCTAATTAAGCTGCTAAAGCTTGTTCTACAGATTCTCTATTTTTCGTGTCATACTGTTGTTATTTCTTATAATCTACCAGATAAACCGAAACAGTTTAAAAGGAAGATAGTTAAAATTCCTCCAGATTTTTACAAGTTCTGGGCTCTAACTACCAATAATATTTCTGTGTTCATCTCAGCATACGTACTGCCCTTCATCATTCCTTCCATACAAACATATTATCTTTCTTCCCCTTCCACGCTTACCCAACATCCTTACCTCTATCACAGCCTTAAGCAACCCTTCGTCCCTCATTACCTTCTCCAACCACCTACTCTGCCTTTCTAATATAATCCAGAAGTTTCCATTCCAAGCACTTCCTTGTTTGTCTTCCTTTCTGTCCACCGTGCCTTCTTCATTTCATCTACACCCATATCTCGATCTTCTTCAGCCTATTTTCGTCTTTCCTCCTCAGAGTCCACGTTTCTGCCCCATGCAACGCTACACTCAATATAAAGCTCCTCACCAACCTCTTCTTTCTATCCTTTCCCGAGATCTCCGTAAGAATCTTCCTCTTATAACTGAACGATAATTTTACTAGCACTATTCTCCTTCTATTTCCTTCATTACTATGCCCATTTCCTTCTAGTGTACTTCATAAGTCATGTGATTGCTCTGCTGGCTCCAGTTTGTGCCCTCCTACGTTTATAATCGGTCTTGCTTTCTTTATCCTAGAGAATCTCATTATTTTTGTTTACTTATTATTTATCTTCATTCCGTATTTTCCGCACTGGTTTTCTAATGCGTCTACTAAAGTTTGTTATCCAAGTATTTTAAAAAATAACTCATCTTTGAGTTTCGCTCTTTAACATAGGAAATTTGAACGGTTATGTAATTGGCTAACGTTTTTCATTAAATCAGTTGAATCACTTGCATCAGCCGATAAAAGTACCCCCTTTTGATCACGATACGTCTGGAAACATTGGTCGAAGCTCTTCATTAAGCGGGTATAATTATTCTTCGGATATATAGTAACGTTTTACTTTCTATACTTTTAAAATTTTTAGTTATCCTAGTTTCCATGTGACTATTGTTTGTCTAAATTGGACATATTGAGGCCGTTTTTTATTAAATTTATTTAAGCCACTTGTTAATTTCATTGCAGAGAATGTCGGAAAACCCTATGTATATGGCTATAAAGGAATGAAATAGGTGTGAGTATTTAATTGAATTACCGTAGAAAAAAAAATAATTTATCAGAAAAAATGGCTGGTGATACATGGAATTGATTTAAAGGACGGGGAGCTTAGAGAAAACCCTCTATAATCGCAAGAACGTTTCCAATTAATAATAGGTTTGATGCTATTCTTACCGTGCTTCTACTTTAGACCTGCGGCCGTCCAATACCAATTGACCTATTAATGTTATGCTGGGCTGGGCCATGGTGGAAATGGGATAAGGTCGTATGAGACCCAGGTGTGGCAAGTGAGCCCGAGCTTAAGATAATGCCGGGCCCGCCTTTTAAAGGACATTTCCCAGCTCTGTGGCTCTTCCGAACGGTTGTGTGGAAGGTGCCCCTAAATGCGATGAGGAAAAGATTACATTTTGAGGACATTTGAAGAGTAACACTAGGACCAGTGTTCGTTTTTTAATGTCAAAAGATAAAATATTTTGCAATTTCTTTTAATTTAGTGATGAAAAGTTCCTCTGACTTCACTGGTTAGAAAGAAATTGCTGAAAGGTTGTGGTAGAGCTTGATATTGTTAAATAGATGTTTATCCTGAGTTTACTTTTAAATTTGTGTTCTCATCAATGGAGCATTTATGCATACTGCATTCCCTTGAAGCAGAATTTTCGTATGCAGTGACCGATATTGAGCTGAATAATATTTCTCCTCAAAACTCTTCTTATGCTAACGTGACCTCAATTCTTCCTCATGCTGGTGTCTACTCCTGCGTTCCCTTGTTTACTGACAAACAAAGCGAAGGTAACTTCGTGAACATTTTAGTATGTTCTAGCCTTGAACTAGAGTACTGGTTTTCCACAGTTGAAGAATGCATTTTCACGTGAATATTATATTAAATAGGACATATGGCTTCTATAATGTAATATCATTTCTAAGTTTTCCAAATGGATACGTATTATAATATCAATGATGCATAAATGAAATTGTTTTATAATTACGTATAGGTATTAACAAAGTTTCACGACACAATCAGTACACTTAAGCAATATTTAATTATGAAGCTGGTGCGTAGCGTGACCTATAGTCAATCTTTTTATTAATATCCAGCCTTTTATTAAATATTAAGTGCTATGAAAATCTAGTTTTATATGACCAACTATCCTGGCATACTAGCCATTCTTACTTTGTGTGTTAAAGATAGATTTACGTCCGTTCATGAAGGGAGTATAATTTCCCCATTGGTGATTGCTTTTTTAACTCGAATTGATTAATGGAGATGAAATATGCAGTATGTTATGTCTTATATTTTAGATAGCAGATTGAGCATAATAGAAAATTTGAAATATATTGGGTCGGATATATTGGCTGGGACGCATTCAACGATTGCTTAAATACTTGTGCAAATATATCACGCAAACTCGAGACTGGAAATAGTGCTCCTAGAGGAATCCATGGGAGAATTTGTAAATTTGCTGAGGCCGATCGAAATTTGTGCATTTGACGACGGTCGTGCCTCTTAGTGTAGCCTCCTTGTACGGGAAAGGTGAAACTTGCCAATTAGTATTACGTTCACGTCATCATGTACTCGGTGACTGTGACGTTTCTCATGTCCTCATTCAGATACATTGTTATCTTCTCGTCGTAGGTTTTATGGTGGTTCCCCCGTAAAATTACTTAGATAATAGTAATTTTATTCTTATTCTTGAAGCTTATAGAAAAAACGGGTCCCTTGCTTGATATGATTAAAAATATAATACATTTCCATTCAATTTTTTCCAAATTGGAGATTAAATTACATGTAGTTAATTGCGTTATGTTTGAAACTTTCTGTTATATAAATGCCATTTTTGCGAAAAACAATTTATTGCGAAAGTGGAAGAACAATACAATTTTCCCCCGAACTTAATTTATTAAGCACCACATAAAATGAACTTCTATTTCCGAAAAACATTGTTTGGAAAAATATTAGCTTCAGCTTGACAGTGTGGGGCTTCACTTCACAGAAGTTCATGATCTAAGTATTCATGAATAATTTTGCTTAGAACTTTTCTACAAATATATTTTTCGTAACTACGACAACAATTAACGTTTTTCAATAAACTTTCTGTACGTGACGATGCCGTAAATCGGTGAAACGCGTCGTACGAATGAAAATTTGCAGAAAAGTAATAGATATTTAAAAAAATCATAAATGCTAAGATATCTTTTTGTTCATAATATAGAGGACACGTTTTTGTATGATCTTCCAGAGCAAGAATAAATTGAGTCTACGTCACTTTACTGTGCAAAACCTTAACGCTGAATGGAAGTGTGTCTGCTGGGACGAACCTATGTGCTGAATATAGAGAGCGGCGCATTTGTGCGTGGGGTCATTAGGAATTTTCGACGCGCTTTTGACACTCTGGATGGAGAGAAAGTGTGCGTGTGCTTGACTTTAGAAAGGCGTGATGAAACATTCTGCTCACCTTTCCATGGCTGGAGTCGTTGCAAAATTCTTGATGCGGCGTTTGGTTGGTGATGTGTGTAAGGAGGCGGGATATGCGAAGGGTAACGTCTGATTTGGCTTTATTTTGTTGGAATTGAGTTGCTTATTTCGATTTGATAACATGATTTTCCATCGATTAAAAAAAAATATTTAAATTGTAGTCATCGATTGCTTGGGTGCGTTGGGAAATGGGTTTAGTAATAAGAGTATTAGAAGGAGAATGGCGCCAGAGAAAGAAGCGGTCAGAAACAGGAGGGATCCGGTGAAAGGCAACTTCGTTTCCTGCGAATTTAAAGAAAAGGTTGGGAAGAGTTCTATATTGAGTGTGGCGCTGTATGGGGCAGAAACGTAGGCTCTGAGAAAGGAACACGAGAATAGACTTAGGTGTTTGAAATGTGGGTGTGGAGGAGAATGGCGAAAGTGCTTGGTAAGGTGGGTGAAGAAATGAAACTTCTGGAGGAGATTAGGAGGAGGCAGATTACTTTGTTGGAACAAGTAATGAGGGGCGAAGGGGTTCTGAAGGCCGTGATAGAGGGGAGGATGTTGGGCCAGTGGGGAATAGGCTTCATGGGCGGGATGGAGAGAGGTAGGTCGTATGCCGGATGTAATGAGATTGGTGCTTGCGCCTGTAAAATTTGAAATGATTTCTACGCTCTTCTACCACCTACCATAACTGGTAGATTATCCTAATAAGGATAAGATTTCGGTGGCTTATGTATAGGCGAATGTTGCTTTCCATTCGTTACAATGCGTTGCACACTTAGTAGCACAAGAGCGAAGCTGGTTTGCATTCGTGAAAGACCCTGCACAATTGGCAGTGCACTTCAAAACAGATCGGGAGTAGAGTCAGTGTGCGCTTACAAAGAAAAGATCCGCGATAATAGCACTGGAAATTGTTGTTTTGTGTTGATTTTCGTCAATGGCGTCATACTTAGACGATATTAATTTTTTGATTGTCGTATGGTAAAAAAAATACTTCTTTAAATTTATATTTTGAAGGAATTCATGCACTATTTACAAAGCATTCGGTGATAACTATCGTGTGCCTTCAGAATGCTGCCTCATGGCAGGTTACTAAATGTTTCGCTGAAGCGCATCGTTTCAGTAATCGTCGTTTGTCTGAACTGAAGTGCACTTATGTGTTCCAATCTGCGCTAACTTTAACACCTTGAAAGGAAACCTCCCTTCGTCTCCTTAAAACAAAGGCTACCAGTTCAGCCCATCGGCAACATTCCTCGCAAACATCCATGTTGCTACAGTAACTCAAAATAAACAAAAATCATTGGGAAGACAGAACGTGTCACGGATTACCTCCGTCCTCTTTTTTCATTCGTTGCCTCTGATGAAAAGAGGTTTCTGTGGGTGATGCTCAACGATGCGGCAAATCGACGCCAAAATGGATGCACGAAAATTTAGCTTAAGCTATCCTTTAAAAGTCTTTGCCCTGAGGCGTGGAGGATAATATGATGAGGGATTACCGATGTGCACTCCGGAGGATGTAATTTCATCTTCGTCATCAACATTAATCAATCCGAAGATTGGTTTGCTGCACTCTCCACTCCACTCTCCTCCCTACCAACCTTCGTTCCTACATAACTATATACTTAGACTTCATGATATTCCTAATGTATTCCATTCTTGGCCTTCCTCTTTATTTCAACCCATTCATTTCTCCTTCCAATATTGTTTTCATTGAGCCTTTGTGTCGAAAAATGTGTCTGTCCAATAAGATTGTCTCATCCTCTTCTCAGAGTTTTCATTGTACTTCTTCCCTCTCCAGCTATTCGTAAGACTTCTTCGTTAGTGATTCTCACTTTCCATTTGATCGTCATCATTCCTCGGTAAGACTACATCTCCTTTGCTTCCAATCTCTTTTCTTTTGCAGCTGTTATTGGGGAGGCTTCACTGTCATATAATGGCATTGAATCTCTAAGAAATAATAATTCTTTGTGAAGAGCTTCAGGGTGGTTACTAGAATTACGGAGGATAGACGTCAACATTTTAAGAGGGAAAAACATGCACAGCCTCTGTCGTTCGGGTTGATTTTGAAGAGAATCGCGGGCTTTAGGCGTGGAATGTTTGTGTTTGATGGGTTGGGGCAGGAGTGAAAACGACGATGATGAGGAATGCCAAAGGCTTTGAGAGGAAGTGGAATGTTGTATCGAGATATTCAGGTCAGCGTTGAGCAGAGATGCAAATACATGTACGCCCGGGATATATGGGTGATGCGGAACGTGGGTGTTTCAATTTGTATCTCTGTATGCCTTCGGAGAAAAAGGAAATCCTTTATAGCGTCTCCGACTCCATCGATCCCTCTGTGAAGCCACTGCAGTGAATATTTGCTTCAATAAGCGGCTAAAAAACTTGAGATACGTATGTGAAGAGACGTGATAGAAGGTCTAGCAGTGTGTCGGGGCTATTAGTAAGGTGGCTGGAGCGGCAATCGTTTGCATTTTTAATAATCTTCCAAGTAAATCGAAACAAAAATTCGAGGACCACATTTAAGTACATCTGTGTATACGGTTGAGCTCACGAGACATGCAGTAATGGAACTGTTACAAGAATTGTTGATATTTTACATTTTTGCCAAACGTAAATCATGGTATGACTTTCGGCGCAGTAATTTTTATGCGAAAATTTTGTTTGAGTAAGTTATATTTTGGATTTATTACTCGACGCTACACCCTGTTACTTGCTAGCAGCCATTTTAATGAAATGTAAAATCTATTACTTCGCGTTCCGAAGAAAATCTGAGCATATGTCATTGAATTAGTACGAAATACTATACCTCATGTTCCACAAGGCTACGTGTTCAAATGGCATTGAATTGCCAAAAAAAAAACAAATTGGCAATATGCTATTTTTATTTTTATCTATAAATATCACTAATAAGAATATGTATAAATTTAACGCTAATGTGTATGTGGACAAAATTGCTTCAACCACCTTAAAGAATAGGCATAAACTCCTGAGCAAATTTGGAGCTAATTACTTCTCAGTTGACTTATAGAACATATTAAAAATCTCCGCGCTACTACGGTAGATTAGATAGCATGAATAAAATCAGAGAGATAGATTGCGAGATGAGAAGGTTTAAATTGTTATTTTTTCTGCCACAATAGCTGTGATCGAATCCGCCATAAATGCAAATGGTAACGATAGGAACGGTTGTGTTTGTAATACTTTTTTTAATGCTCAATTTTCAGTCCGACATTGTATGCTAATATAATTATTCATGTCAAATTTTTCCGTAATTTTGTAATCGTTTTGCATTTTTTTTTACATATTAGCATGACTGACCTTTAACTAATGATACCCACGATATATGAGTGCACTGCCCATCCCGCATGAGTAATATGATACAATCGTATTCCATGTTAAACATCCTTTAAAGATAAGTTACTTAATAGTATATTTAGTAAAATTGATGGCAGCATTATGATAGTGTGTTGACGGTTAGTGCCTGGTGTGAAGTCAACCCATGCCCCACACCCTTGAGTTGGCTTGTAGGTTACCGCGTACATGTAGTTGATAATCGATCAAAATTAAAATGTTAAAAAAATAAACTACGGAAGGCAATGGACTCCGGTAGCATTAACACTAAATTTCTGAAATATAAGAACGTTCTGTAACGAAAGAAGTTAGTGTTAAAAGTACCTAAATATTACAATTGCATCATTAAAAATTTCCTCCCTATGAACCAGCCTGAACACTGAATCCTATAAAAATATTTAAAGAAATAGTCCTTCGACTGGTTTTTCCTAAATAATCTTCCACTTTTATAAATTTTATTTGCATTCCTCGGGAGATATTTCTAGCTGTCGTTATCGTTGATCTGGTAGAAAACACTGATCTTGTATGTCAGCTGTTCCAATTAGTGATATTTTGAATCTCTTGCTGCACGAGCTTACCTAATGTGAGTTGAAAACAAGTAGCATATCACAGTAATGGGATTTCAATTTTGCATTTTCCGTTAGGATTTAAATTTTGAAGTTAAATTTGAGCTTCTAGCTCAATTTCGTTTATGATATGCAGTTCAGGGGTGAAATGCTGTGAACGCTGAACTGGCATGCATATTGGTTTCCAACGGTATTCCAGACGTCCCATTATTCATTAAGGCCCGTTCGCATTAAATGTAAGAAAATAAATCAAGAACGCAACAGAAATTCAGTAAATGACGATCGTTTACAATACCATATACCAGCAAAGTTAAACCAATTGGAAAGCTCCTTTTATTGCTTAAATTAGTCAATGGGGAAACCCTGCTCTGTTACGATGACGATTTTATGAATCGAGGAATAAATTAGTGAAATACTTCATTTATCGTACAGCTAACTTCTTTCTTTTTCCAAATCTATGAGTTTTGATTCCATTCCGATTCTGTTATCTTTGCTATGTATAAGTTCTGAACTCCCCTTTGTTGCCGGAGCACAATCAACAATCGCATTTGATTGGCCAACTAAAAGCTTCGCGCTTCGTCGGAATACGAAACTTAAACGGCTTAACATATAAGATGAGCATGAACCATCATTTACGCAATGTTATGCCATTACAATACATTGTGACCGCCTCCACTATGATGCAAGCGCCAAACTCTTAAAAGTTATTATGTTATTGTTCGCGTTATGTTATTACATTCAATGTGGACTAAGGGGCGTTTATAGTGCTGGTCCGTGCGGCGACTTCAAATATTTCATTCTTTTTTAAAATCTCGATATCAAAATCTGTGACATGAGCACGAAAGTGCATTCACGTTCGCGGAAAACCGTCAACCGTGACCGAATGCGATTTTATTTCTCTCTCACACACAAAGCGAACGTTCGCCCACGCTTTGCACCTCGGTATAGGATGATGAAGAAAATGCAAACCCTTTTGAGGCACCCGTCTCAAGGATAGTGGGAGAGAATAAGAAACGCCTACGCTGTTTTCTGTATATAGGACGGCTTAGTACGCAAAAGGTACCGCTCTGGAAGGGGACAACACCATATACCTACCTACCTTCCGCGATTCCTCGCGAAACAATTGAATGCAGGAACACTTGCGCACTTGCGGACACGCTGCGGCAACCCGTCCGGCCATTTTATTCTTTTCTAGGGTCCGCGGTCTCCTTGGAAAATAGTTTAAAGCCCTTGTTGGTGTCCTATTGTTTTGTTCATCCTTCTTTTGGCTTCGTCCTCCCTCGACTGCTTTGATCCCCACCGCGTGCATCTTTTGTGTTACCTCGTCGTGCATGTATTCTCCTCCTGCAAAACAAGTCATGGACACCGTCAGGAAATGAATTTAGTTCTTCCTGATTACGGGTTGAGATCCTTCAGGGCAGATTCACATGGAATGTAAGAACATAACTTAATGACATACCATAAGAACTTTTGAGTGGACGCTTGCATTTATTGTAGTGGAGACACAATGTACTATAATTACATAACGTAGAAGAAGGTTCACGTTCATATATTTTTATGTTATACTGTTAAGTTTTCCAATCAGTGACCTAATTTATAACACTGGTGGTGTACTTATAGTGTATTAGATGTTGGAGAAATTTCACATCCTGGCAGGTGTTTAAAGGTTTTTTCTTCAGCGTAAATAGTCATTGTATCCTTGACTTCAGTGGAATATAGTGGACCGTATGTTGGTGAAATCTCACCCCCTGCCACCTTTGGGGTAACTTGTACGGTATTATGTGGATGTAGATGAATCACGGCGAAGTTGGCTTAAAGTTGGTAAATCATAAGCAATTGTTGCTATTGCTCCGGTGAAAACGGAAGTTCAGAATGTTTACATAGCAGCGGTAGTAAAATCGGATTGGAGTCGAAACAAATAGATTTGGTAGAAGAAGGAAGTTGGCTGTATGATAAAAGAAATCGGGACTACAAAAATTATTTTTTTAAATCGATAACTAGGTCGAGGGAGCGTCAATGAGTTAATGAACTCTAATATCATTAATTTTAGTTGGATGTCGTCGAAGTTTTGCTGACGACCCGTTTTTGCTGATTTTTGCGCCCGTTTTCTATTTACGCAAGTCTTCCACTATTTTACTTCTCGATTCAACACAATGCGTACGTCATAGAGCAGGGAATTCCTCATTGGCTGACTTAAGCAACAATAGGAGTTTTCCTATTGGTTGAACTTTGTTGTCATAAGACATGGGAGTTTTCCAAGTTAGCGCACATCGGAACACATCAGCGCACTTCAGCTGACACGATTGACGTCGGATGGAACGATGTGCTCTGGCGAAACTTTTTATAACCTGCCAGTAGGTAGCAGTCTAAGGGTGAATACGAATCACGGCCGAATGTTTTGTGTATACTTGTTCAATTCGTTCAAAATAATTATTAAAAAACGAAAGATTTTAATCACAGAGTAATTAAAATACATAAAATATACATGTTTGACGCCTTTACTGAAAATCAACAAAGTTGACAACAGTCGCGGATGCCATTATCGACTTTCTTTTGTTGTTTAGCGCTCATCAACTCTGCTCCCGATCTGTTTTGAAGTGCGCGAAAGGAAACGAATGGAAAGCATGCGCACAGTTTAGTTGCGTAGTGATTAGTGGACTAGAGCGAATGGAAAGCCCCCATTGTAGGCGATCGAGATCTGCTAACTAAATTCAATGTGAACCGGCCTTTAGTCTGTTGAGTTCTCGGAACCCCCGGCGCTCATGCGGTATAATACTCGCTTGCTTTATGTGCCATATGGCACTTTCCTCCCTATTGCATTCCGTTCGCCTAAGACGGCAGCCCGTATGTTCGTTGTATTGGAATGACAAGGGTGATAAGTTTCCAGCCATCCGACCATGAAACACACCCTGTCGCGTCGCTGGAGTAATCTTGTAATTTGTTGCGGCTGCGGGAGCATCTGGTGGTGTGATTTTTACGTAAAACGGTCCATATGGTGTCGCCGATCAAAAAAATAAAAGAACTTTTTGATTTATCTGTCCCATTAATTTTGGGGGTTTAATTGCATGATGCATCAAAGCAGACGTTTGGTTTCGCAGCCACGTATTACCTAAATTTATTGGTCTTTTAACTCGTCGGAGATAGTACTCTTCGTGACTGGTCCAAGGATGAAGACGCAAACAGAAATTGAATTTGTCGTGGTGCCTTGAATGAGAATGAATGATTGCCTTGAATAAGTATATAAAGCTTGCTTCCCTATAGTTACCATTAGTTATATTATAATCCATAAAATTTATTTTTGTTTTGTACCAGTAGTGATCTAAGACTGTTTTCAAATCACATTACGGTGCTCGTCATCATCTTCGTGTGTATTAAAACCACCAAAAGCTAACCTATGTTCTCAGGGCCGTCTTAGGACATGCCGGGGCCCCTGGACACACTAAAATTTGGGGCCCCGTTGGAAAGTAAAAAAGTGAATGACAATAAAAATATTTTTCTGTTATGATTTTATATTTATTATTCTTTATGTTATTAAATGTCTTGAGAAATGGAACTTAGGTGAATGCGTTATTAAATAAAAACTCCTTTTTTTGTCTGAGCAAATTTTTCGGCATTTCGGGGCCCCCGTGAGATCGGGGGCCCTGGGCTTGGGCCCCATGTGCCCTTATGGTAAAGACGGTATTGTGTGTTCTCTTCCTCAACTCTTTACCGTCCCTGTCTTTCACGAAACAGGGCATAGTTGGTCCTTTTTTCCGTTATTATTTGTAACAAAAAAATTAGGTAGGCGAACAGTGCACTGGCTTCCAACCCTGAAGTTTCGGGTTTGAAGTCCCATTGGCGGAGATATTTCAGAAAAATTCCAATCCATGAAGTAGTCCGCTAGGAAATTTCTTCAGCTCTCTGTCCCTGTAATGGGAAGTAGGTAAATCTGAACTTCTTGTATCCTTTGGTTGAGAGTAGGTTATTGACGAAGCTAGATTACTCTCCACCCTCCCTCCTCTCTCAATGTAACTCTTCCCTAATGCTTCGTTTCCATTTATAACATCCAACTATGAAGACTAATTCTCTTCCCGTGTAATGCTAGTAATGGATGCGCTCGAAAACGACAAACAGGGTACTACAGGAGTAATGTACAGATTCAGGTGTGATGTGGTGAAACTGTTCCATAATTAATAAAACAAAACACTGACAGTGTTCTGCTAATTCAAGATTTAATAAGTGGAAAACTGAAATTCTTTTGTTTCTGTAATTAGGGTACTATAGGGTTAGAGAGAATCCAAAGCTGCGTCTACCGTGGTAACTTTTTTTATCAGCGGGAACACAAGTAAGGCAAAATATCGTGGTAAGATGTAATAAAAGGAAAAAAGTTGAATCACGGAAAGCGTGGAGGTATCTTATAGTCCTCGAAATGATATACGTGGTGTTGAAACTTTTAATCTCCTCGCATAGTGTGCGTAGCTGTGTGTAAAACAAGGTCGAGAGTTGAACGAATTTTGAATTAACATAATCGTGATGATACACTCTAACAAATGGACCCATACGCCCACAAGCTGCAAACCTAAAAAAACCCCATTGTCGTCACTTCATCCACTCGTTCTTCACATCCATCCCGGAAGGTAATGCCTCTTTCGGCACCCTCGGATAAAAATCCGTGAATTTGCTTTTTTGAGCGAGATTTTTCTGTAGTCACAAGAGAAACCATATTCAAATTTTATTTGAATTTAATTTTTTTAATATTTCAATTTATATTAATACTTCGACCAGCGGATTAATAAACTTATGGGCCTGTAGGCAGTACAAGCAACGGGGCCCACGTTAATAAACAAGTCAAAAGAGAAGAAAGGGGAAAAAATTCTCGGAGCCCCTCCGGGGCCCCCAAAGCCTCGGGGACCATGGGCAACTGCCTTCTTTGCCTTATTGGTAATCCGGCACTCACTTCGACCTGTTTCTCTAGAAATAACTAAACTCCCTATCGGCACAAGGCCCCAGAAATACAAGGAGACAGTTTTGGAACCTATGCATCTTGGAAAACGTGAAATAGTTCCCTAGAAATATAGAATAGTAATAGAAATAGTATGGGCGCATCTCTTCATTCTTCGTCGCTCGTGTTCGCTGAAGTGTGCTAATGTATTCCGATCTGCGCTAACTTGAGGAAGTTGAATTAATATCTCTGATTATATAATCATTATTCCTGAGGTAATCTACCGGATAAGGTAGGTTTGAATGAAAGTTAGTAAAAATCATCAGTATTTTTACGAGAGCAGAGCCCTGTCTACCTAGATATTACCATCTATTACCATCTCAGCATACGTTCTACTCTTCTTCATGCCGTCCATAAAAACTATTATCTTTCTACCCCTTTCGCGCTTACCCAACATCCTTCCCTTTTTCACAGCTTTAAGCAACCCTTCACCTTTCATTACCTCTTCTAACACCCACTTTGCCTCCTCCTAATCTCATCCAGAAGTTTCCCTTCCTCGCCCACCACTTGTTTTTTTTGCCTTCCTTTCCGTCCACCGCTCCAATAATACGAAAAGTTACGTAATTTTGATCACCTAGGTGTCAACTAATTCATGTATCATCATTAAGATCAGTCAATTTTTTCATTTTGCACGGAAAACTTGCATGGAATTCGCTAAAGTGCGTAAGTGAATTTCATTAGCATGAACTACTTGTTCGATTACATGCAGGGTGGAAATTGGTATCGTTCTTGCTTGCCACGAATGATGAGGATTAGTTTTCCTTATCGCCGGTGACACCCTTTCGTATTTTCCTCGCCGTCCTTGACCCGCTGGCGCGAGCCGTTCTCCCTCCCTCCTCGCCACTTCTATGGCATCGGGGGCGCCAGCCATTGCCATATGTACGCAATCGAAGCGTGGTGACCCTCCATCCTGGGGAGCCGCCTCGGCTGGCGCCCTCCAACCCCGTGGAATTCCGATACTCGCGTCGCTAGATGTCGCTAGAGAGCGGGGGAATGCGGAAGGAATGGTGGGAGGGGGAGGGTCGATCGGTGGTTAAACTATCGCTCTTTACCCGAGGATGAGATTCGTCCGATATCAAGCCTTCAATGAGCCTTATTTTCTCATTCTTTCGGAGCTTTTAATTCGTTTCAGTACACTAACCACTTCACTACAAAACAGCACAATTGCCTTCCATTCGTAATTCATACCCTGCGCACTAGGTAGCGCACTTCAAAAAAGATCGGGAGCAGAGTTGATGTGCGGTAAACAACTAAAGAAAATCGATATTGGCATCCGTGATTTTTGTAAAATTTTTTGATTTTCAGTAAAGGCGTCAAAAATGTATATTGCAAAGTCTTTAATTACTCTGTGATAAAGAGCTTACGTGTTTAAATACTTATTTAGAACGAATTTAACAAAATTACACAAAACGTTCGGCCGTGGCTGTTGCTCACCCACAGAACCGGCAGGTTGCCAAGCGTTTCGCCAGCGCATATCGTTCCTTTTAACGTCGTTCGTGTGCGCTATAGTGAGCTGATGTGTTACCATGGGAAAGCGTAGACAACGAAACCAAAACTGACATATCTAGTAGGTACATGGGGAAGATAGTGAATAAACATGTTTCTGCGAGGAAAAAATTATTTCCAAGCATTTTAGCGAGTTTGAGCCGCATGATGTCATAAATTGTGATGTTTTATATAAAACTACTATTGCTTCTAATGCCTCGTATTTTCCCCAGTTGCCTCGATTGTCGGCATCCGTTGACGACGAACGTCACTACCTTTCTAATCTAAAGCTTTCCCCATGTGCACTAACTTCAACATCTTGAATGGTAAGCCCCCATTATTCCCCGTCAGAGTGCAAAGTGATCCGTCAGGGCTTCATTGTGTTTCAAGTCCGCGGGAATCGGCTCTTCAGGCCGGGAGAGGAGGTTATAGGACAGCAGTGGAAGAGAGGGCGTTATATAGAAGAAAACGCGGGTGTAGCTTGCTATTTACGAAAGACAGCAAGGGTTGTGGCCGTATAAGAGCAAAATTAATTTGAAAGAAACTTTCAATAATCTAAACACGCAATGTAATTTTATCAACACTCCCAAAATTACGCTATTCACTACCGAGTGCCTTTGGCGAAGAAGTTAGTAACTGAAAAGTTTATTCCGTGATCCTCATTCGTTAACTTGGTGACAAAAAATGAGAATACGACAACCCAGAATACATTACCATAAATAAATAAACTCTTTCCCGCCAGCGCCGATGAACTTTACGTTCGCCTTGATAAGGCATCTTCTGGCCAGAAGATGCCTTATCGTGCATTTTTGTCGTGCAACGGTCGCATTTTTAAATTAAGTGTGGAAAAGTACAAGGTTTTTTTATTAAAAAGTAGATATCTTTCACTTCCACGAAGTCAATCCTGAAAAATTCAAATTTATTTTTCTATAATTAGTCCGTTTTTATTCTGCCAGTGGCGTTGGAACCTCTATAATAATATATCACGATTGTGCTCTTTTAAAACTATTTCCAATGACGCGTTGGGTATTCTTCGAGAACCCAAAGCATGGGAAAGGTGCTTAAGGGTTTAGACAAAATAGGAAGCGGAGAAGGGTCGCTTACCCCTCTGCACTTCCCATAACCCCCCTCCCCTCTCACGAGCCTTCCCTACCTTGCGGTGATCCCCCTTCTAATTCCATTACGCCAATGATTACGACGATTAATAACTTTCTAATTCCCTCCCGTGTCGAAAGATTTTCTTTTTTATCCAATTAGAAGAGTCATTTCTGCTTCGTAAGTATGGTCTAATTTGAAGCTTTCCTGCCTGAAGCGTCTTCTTCATTGAATTGCCCTACCTGGAGACTCTAACTCGTTAATATTCATGGAATGGTAGGTCGCTGAGTTACCTTATTATTTTTTTATTCTATTAACTCCGTCGATGATGCTTCGTATCTTGATTAGACCGCAGTTTAAAAACAAATTGAAATTCATTTCGGGGAGAACTCACCTAGCGCTACTGGCTCTTTCCTGGTTTGTCAAGTATTACTTATTCAAACTACAGAGCTTATAAAGTGGCTGTACCTTCTTTAAATTTCTAAGTAGCTGCGTATGGAAAAGAATCTTTTAAGAAGAAGCCATCGTCCATCGTTGTTGCCAGTTCATCGTGTACCCTCATCCTCAAGTATCGTTTCTCGTAATTTGAAATGCGTCGTGAAATGTCTGCGCGTGTTACCAACGAATAAATATTTATTCATGTATTCCTCTCGGTGAAATTTTCCTGAAAAGTTTCATAAAATACCTCGCTTAAATTTTGTGAAACAATTTTATGGGAGTAGAACGAACTTTTTTTTCGTACGAATTAAAAGGAAAGCTAAGGTTTGAGTCTTGAGATGCTCTGTTTTATTAAATATTTACATCTGATTTGTTTTAGTCTTTTTTGTGAAATATTTTTGCCTTTTGCGACGGAGATCAGTAGGAAAATTTCCGTATTATCTTTAACGTTTTACTAACAACTTTTACGGTTACTTGTTTTTTTTAAATGGGTTACAGTCACCTCTTTCTTTCTGTGCCTTGCCTATGTATTTCTCCTATTGTGTGTCATATGCATAGAGACTGATTGTGAGTCTTGACTGGATGTATTGGCCTGTTTTTTTTTCTTCCAATCAAACAAAGCACGGCACTTATTCTTCATCATTCTCTGAGGTGGTGCCAATGAAACTCATGGACACTCCCAGGGTGTTCACTTCCCAAAGTCGTAAGAATAGAATGAAAGGTTTCCGCCATCAGGTGACGCCATTAAAAAAAAGACGCGCATTAAACTTTCGCGCGGATAAAAAAAGGACGCTTTATAAGGGCAGTTTAAGCGTCTGCAAAGCCCGAGAGATAGAGAATGTCGTTATCCCTTCCTCACTCACACAAAATTACCTTCTCCCCCTCGGCGCGCCCGTTGCCTTGGTAATCTGGGGTCTCCACCCCCCTATTGAAAGCGGAAATAAACGTTTGCATCCCATCAACTGCTTTAAGTCCCCCTCAATGATTTCGTTTAAACTGTTTGAACGGTTTCCTAGGTGTCTCCCCCAGTCGAAAAGAGACGTATCTAACAATAAGCCTCAAATGGCACTGTGTGATAATGGAGTATCATTCACGCCTAGGAAGTATTACAGTGAACCTGTCGACCGCTTCCGTTGCATAACTGGAGGATGCAGTGTTAAAAGGGGGCCAAGTTTCTTAAAAAAGAGACAGTATTGTTATTGAAGAATGATGAAGATGAAATGGACGGAGAGCTACACCAGCAAAGAAGTCCTTCGAAAAGTTGGAGAGAAAAGTGTTATGATTGTTTTTTATGATGTAAGTATTTGTAAATAATCTGAGGAATGTTCGATTTGGAAGTGTTGGAACTCAACTGTGAATATTGAACAACTCCGATATGGAATTGTGGCGATACTCCGCGTTGTGTCACCGCATCTGACGATTTGGCTTGGTGGATCCGCTCTCGCCGAGCGGCCAGTGTTCGGTTATCGGTACCGGCAAACATTTTTTTCCGATTTTTTCGTAACTTTTCTAGGTGGTTCTATCGAATTCTGGTGTGGCGTTCTAGACAATTATTCCATCCTCGCCACCAATATAAAAGTCGCTTTTCCTGCCACTTAAGGCAATGTTGTAAGAAGACCTGTACAATAAACATCTTCTCTCAACGAAGAGACGCCTTATTATTCCGCGCTGCCTTTGCTACAGAATGTATACGGAAAATAACTTGATCTTTTAATTAAATTTATTGTTAGTAATATTGCATATTATTTCAAAGATTTCTTTTGAAAGAAAGAGAATAGAATGTCCAATTATCTATAGAAGTTTAAATGCGGTGACATGGAACAATGCATAGCCTTACCTTATTTAGAGTTACTTTTTGGGTTCAGTACCCTGTATTTTTCATGAAAAAGCAAGCTATACAAGCCCATTCACAATCTTTGTTACCTGCGGCATTTTATGGCATCCCTTGGCATCCTAGTATGCTCTAATTTTTCTTATCTCCCGCAAGATCTTTTAAATATTAAACGCCTTTTCACTCAATCATATATTTCAAGGTTTACCATATCATTCACTGTTAATCAATTATTTATTCATGTATATGTTAATATTAGGGTCTTGATCTATTAACCAAAGGTCCATTAAAAAGGCTAGAACTTCATGGTTTCAGATGAATACCCTTTATATTGCTATGAAAAATATGGTTGCAAATGCGATTAACATTTACAGTGCATTGGGGAATTATCCAATAACGTTTAGAAAAGCAGGTTTAAGGACTAGACTTAGCTCTCTCCACATTTTATTTGATGGAATAATTTCTGCCATAGGTTTAATTTATGATTATAATGCATTGAACAAATTTAATTTTACAGAGTCCTAGAAATAAATCTGTATCAAAATGGTATTTTGAACTTTATGAAAACCATTTCCCATTGCTTAAAATATAATGAAAGATTATTTGTTTTATTGAAGATTGTCAGTCATCTTGAAGCAATAGTTAAACAATTTGGTTAATAGGAAATGTGACAAATATCTAATCATTCAGTCTTTTTGAGTCAGGTCATGTGTGTAGCTCGTCCAATGTTGTTCAATCGGCACTGACCAGCGCAATGCATTGTGGAAAGTAAGCATGGTAAAACGTCACACCAAACGTCACGGAAGCATGACGTAAGTATGAAAATTACAACGATCTATTCGACACCCCTACTTCGTAGAGTGTTGGGTGGGTTCGGTTGTCATGACGTTTAAGACAACAATTAGTAGGGAAAGTGCCACCGATAATTGTACCTACTGCTGCCACCTTTTGGCGCGTAGGGAAAGTAACAGTTTTGTCTCTGCGTACGGCCCTGAGGCTCGCTACTATCAAAGAACGTGGAAGTCCGCGGAAGTGGGAACGTAATTCAAAGAGCAGGAAGCAAATAGATCAAGGTTGGCCTTCGTTCAACTTGATGAATTCCTGAGAAATGGCTTAGTTTGTTGAAGAAAGTACTATACGATGTAGACATATGGCGATGTGGCGGGCAATATGGCGTGCAATATGGCAGACAATATGGTGGACAATGTGTCGGAGCGAATGTGGTTCGATCAATCATCGTGCGCTTGCTCTGCTCTGCTGTGGGAACAATTCCCTTTAAAAACACCGTTGAAGTGAAGAAAACACTTTTATACTATCTGGGCACAAGCGAATTGCTGTTCGTTGCTGTTTGCTCACGTGAAATGTGACGTTGTCCTTGTACTCGTCCATTCCTTTTATAGAAATGTTGCTTAGCCTTTATTAAACTGAGGCTTATTTCTTCCTATTTTTTCATCTTTCAACTCTCGCAAGATCTCCCCTTAGAAGCTCTCATTTCCTTGCCTACTTACGCTCTGACACTGATATTTATTCAAATCTCCATATATGTAGTATTAAACACAAGTGGACGCTCATATATGAAGTGGATCGATTAAACCTTGAAGAATTGAGATTGAATGAACTGCCGCTGGAAAGGAGGGCGTCGAGAGCTGTTAATCATGGTCAGCTTAATCTTTTCACAAATTCAGAAATAAATATTTAAGACTTCTCTCAGCCGCCTTCGCCTTGTAAACGTTAACCGTTAGCCACCCACACTCTTGGAGGAAGATTATTCCTGTACGCACATATCGTACCGTTTCGATGCGGACTTATGAGCGCCAAGGACACCGTAAAACATGAAACTCAAAAGACTTTTATGACTTCTTGCTAAAATGATTTCTTCCATCTTATATTTGACGGACGTGCCCACGAGGAATGGACGAGAAGAGTGTTCTTTGACGAATACCCGAAAGTCGGTTCTTATCTGTTGATTTGAAAAATATTATTCAAAAGCGGTAACACGATTGTATACATATCAGGGGGCAAAATCGCCACACAGAGCATGTGAAACTGAAATGTTAGCCTTCATTACCAACTTTTATTGTTATATTATAGCACCGTCAAATCCTTGTATGTAGTTGCTTCCCGTCGTGCATTTTTGTCTACCCCAGCAGGACAGTACAGGCGGAGCGAAAAATATTTCGGCAAATATCTGAATCCTAGTTCTATTCAGTTTTGGGTTGCAATTTCCATAGCGAAAATTTCCTAAATGCAGGAAGCGCTATTGAAAACATCTCAATGACCAATATATATAAAAAGAACTAGTAACACTTTTATTTTACCCTTTTTTATTAATGTTAATTATAGTATGAAAATTTCAATGCTATCATGAGCGATGAGTGTATTACTGCAAACGAGGAACGTTGTTCATTGTAGCTTCCCATAATTTTAATTTTCTGTTGCTTACCTTTCTTTGTTGTATGTTGTTTGCTCTATCTCGTGCTGTAACATGACACTGCTGTAATTCCTATCTACAATTAAATGGTGTTCGTGAGGTAAATGCCTTCGTTCAGCTTTCGTTCGAGTGGTTCGTGGGCTAAACTGCATAGCGTACGTGAGCTATATGGCGTCTGTGACTGCCAACAATAATCGTTTGTTGTTGTTTCCATAATCTTTATTATTTGTCGCTTCACCTACTTGTTGCTGGTGTTTGCTTCCCTTTCTTTTGGTTGCTAGTTGTTTGCAATATCCCGTTCAATCACGTGACACATTAAGGTGGTTCAACCGCGACTGTGTGAGTCAAAACAAATACTAAATTCCACATATTCCTTTATTTTGTTTAAAAATCCTGCTTTCGCTGATGACATGCGTTACATGTACAAAAACAAAATTAAGGCACAAGATATGCAGATTTTTTCGCGAATATATTTTTAATGAACTATTTTTTACTGCCATACGCAGCCCCATTTGTATGGAGTTACCTCATTTTGACATTAATTACGGCAGTAATTTGCTAATAATAAAAGAAATGAGGGAAGATTCCTATTTTTTTTTTATTCGATTCATCGGTGATTTTACCTTCTTGTAGACAGTTTTAATGAAAAGCATATGTATGCTTTCGCGTTCACATTGACGTTTTTCTGCTGTAATCTGAGCAGTATCCATAAGAACCAATGTTAAAATCTCCACTTTCAGGTATGCATTATATCTAAAATAGCACGGTAAGAGGTACTTTTGATCGCAGCGTTCGATAAAACGCACATTAAATATACAAATAACAATTTTAAGAATTTTCTAAATAACTTGACTTGAGGGGTGAGCCACCTTAATCGGTCGTTACTCCCGCCGGGTCAGTAGTTACATTTTGGTATGAAGAGACTTGAATTTCAAAACGCGGTACGTTTTGATCCAGCAGTTCCGTTACAATTATTTCAGCACACGGCTCTTAACTCGGTCTGGTGCCGACTCCATCATCCCGGCCTTCCTCCTCTCCCCTCTTAACCCGATAACCTCCTCCTCCATTATATTCCCTGGGGTTTCTCGCCGCCTCAACAATATAACCTTGATGACTCACCGCTAGAGGCCGGGGAGCGGGCGAGACTGGTGTTTGCGCGCCGCGCGGGGCGTGGCGCTGTTCGCTGTTGGCGTGAAAGGCAGATAGGCGCCGTTTCACTCGCCCTTCCCCTACCTCTCCTATCCTCCCTTACACTCTATCCCCTCACCTTATTTTCCCTCCCTCCAATTCTCCCTCCCACCTTTTACCCGACCCCACCAGACGTCCATTGTGGCTTGCTGTGGGGGTATGGGGAAGGTGGGAGAATAGGTAGGGGGAGTGTCTGCATTAGCATGCAGACGATCCCCTTTTGTTTGTGTCCACGGGCGTCGCCACCTACCTCCCTCCAACCCCCCCCCACTGGTGCACGCCAGAAATACACGCGTCCGGCCCTTCCGTTGCGTTCGGAACCCCCTTCCCTTCCCCCCCAATTCCCCGCCATATATCTGTTGAAAAAGAACCCACAGGCTGCTACCACCACCTCTCCTGCCTTCTCCTCTTCCTCCTGTCGCACCTTTGCGCTCGCTCTCAGTGGTGCTGTGGACGTGAATGCTGTGCTGACAGGGGTAGGAAGCACATTGTCCGCGCTCTCTGTTGTCCTGAAAGTACGTCGCAATGTGTGCTGGGCCGTATGAGCTTTACCGCAGGAGCCAGAGGGGTTTGCGTATTGTTTCTCCAAACTTTTAGAGGACTCTTAAGCTCGTTAAGACGCCCGAGCAGTCTATTGGTAATTTCATTTCTAGATTATTGCCGTCCAAACATATGAAGCACCACACAGGAAAGAAGAACGAGGTGGATTGGGCATACCCTGAGGTGCAATGACTTTGTGAAGAATACAAGTGAAGGAAAAATAGAGGGAAAAGTCCCGGAAGGAAGGCCAAAAAATAAATACATGGGCCAAATAAAGAAAATGGTAGACAAAATAGAGAGTAAAGTACATAATGAGATCTACCAGGGAGTAAGGGAACAAGTATTTGATATGGGAGAATGGAGGGCTGCAGTAAACCAATCTTAGGATTGAACGACCATTGCTGACCGTTTGCTGTCAACTGTAAGCATAGAGCTATCTTCGACTTTCAGTGACTAGCTTAAAAATGAAACAAGTACCTAGTGGAAGTGTTTCCTGATGTAGGCTTACAGTGGTTCACAAACCCTCCCTCCCCCCTTAGGATCAATGACACTTCACCTCATCATATGTAATATTTGTTATCTCTCGTCATCAAAATTTACTGAAATCTTGGGTCCCCCCTCTTTAAATTTAAATGATGCACCTTGCTTCATGACCCCTGTTCTGAGCAACTCTGTTGGCCCAGGCTTATGTAGCTTTCACGGTCAAGCCCAGTGTTATGCTTGTAAGTATACACGTACATACCCATCACGCCGTACCCATTAAGGGTATGCGCAGACAAAAAACTTAAATTCTCGGTGTTAGGTCTGTAAAGCTGACTCTGCTTTGATAATCTCCTGTAAATAAAATTGTCACTTGGTAAATTGTTAATTGATCAATCCACATTCATTGGCGTTATGACCGGTGAAGCTGAAGCCATTCCAAGCAACAATACTATCACTGAGAGAATAAAGCAATGCATTTTCCCTGTTCTTCTTACTGTTGCGAAAAAAGTCAATGCTGGCCTAAAATTCTCTACTGATTAGTCTTCTGTATATTTCTCTTCACTCCGGGAAAACATACGCCTGTCCATTCTTTACCATTCGGAAAGCCAACCCCCTCTCCTTTTCCCGCCACATGTCTGTTGAAAAAGACCCCATACGCTCCCACCAACCTCACCTTTGCGCTTGCTTATAAGTGGGCACGAGTGCCGTGCTGACCCGGTAGGACGCCTATTGTCCACTCTCCGGTGTGTCGTGAAAGTGCGCCTTGATGTTTGTTCGGTCGCATGAGCTTCACCACAAGATTATTTAGGGGTTTGTGTAGTATGGCCCTCAGTACTTCATCAACACCACGATACGGAAACTTTGCGAGCGGTTTGCTTGTTCGAAGTTTTGTTTACAGGCTGTTGTCATGTGTCAATGAGTGCAGGCATAAAGCTACCTACGATTGCCTTAAGGTCCAAGCTCTCTTGTAGCCCTGATTGAACTTTGGGTTATGCTCGTTAGCAAGCCAGCTACGTGTGAAAGCCTCTTAGATAGTTTCAGATTCTCTGATAAGTGTTCATATATTTTTAGATTGTTTAAAAATATCAGTAATGTCAGTGTGGGTCAAAATCAGTGTGACTTGGAATGGATTTATTGAACAGGTAACGAATCTAATCAGATTATATTGCCATTGTAATGAAGATATTTTTTGTAAATAATTCATCGGTCATTTTTGCGATAGATATCAATCCATTAAATTGTATTCATTAAAGCGATTTCAAGTAACTCTGAACTATAATTGAGATACACCTGTTCACTTGCTCTGTTCTTTTAGCCGTTGCTAAAAATTTCAACATATCTCCTGTTTTCAATCAGAAAACCATTATATCAGCTTCCTATCACGCAAGCATGGTGCTAGACCACCATTTATAAAAAAAACTGACATTGAATCCAATACATTGAATAAACCACAACAGAATTGTCCTTTCTCTTCTCTTCATTGGATAGGATATATCTGACCGGTTTAGATGTCTTCCTTGCAATGAAATAGCTTACCAAGTAATTTTTGGTCAGTGTTTTTGCCCTCCTAATTGTGAAAGACTATCACGTATCATACGAGTTTTCATATTGATTGGCCAGTAAAAATGATTCTATAATGCCAGATGTTTAGCCTTCTTAAAATTGCCAACATTTATATTCGTTGAAAATATTTGGAAAAATAACTTGCGCTATTGGTCCAAATTACGTGTTTCTGCCTTGTGAAACAAGGAGAATCCTCGCACGATCACTATATATCCTTGGGACAGAGACAAAGAAGATTATAAAGCCCCTAGGGAAACGGAGTGATTGACCCAAATGAATTTATTCCCATGACTAGATGCGAACCGGAGAATCCAGAGAGATTTGATTCCGCGCGGCTTACGCCTCCGACAAATTAGATTCATTTCGGTGTTCTTCGCTAATCACCGCGTCCCCATTCCGTTCTGAAAATGGAAGATTTATCTCAGCTTGCCGCGTGATTCAGCTCGAAAAGTTGCCTCGTAACGCTATCCTTCATTGTGAAGCGTTATCAACTTTTTCCTTCGAGGGTCCCTGCGCTGTAAAGAAGGCATCCGGATGAGGAATATGTAGTTGGAACCAGTGCCTGCCTCCGCCTAGTCGCCGCGGAACACAAAATATGTTGATTCTCCGCTCACGTATTTGTTCACCTGCGTTTTGGACGAATGGGTTTTGGAAATGGATGAGTTGTGATAGGAGTGACGTGGTGTTTCTCATTTCCTCTCCAGCAGGAAGATGGAGAGCCACTGATTTATTTTTGTGCCTGACGGGAATATCTTTTTAAAGTTGGCTTCTTGAGAAAATTGTTCAAATAACTGTGTGCATGCTTCTTCCCCTTAGCTCCCTCATAGTGGGTTTAGGTTGATGGCATTGAATTTGTTATGATATCCGGGAGAACTAATACCAGAAATGGACGTAATTATATTACGTGTGATATTCAATGGAAATATTGGCAGACTAAGGATCTAGAATGTCTTAAAGTCAGAAGTTGTGACCTGCTATCGAAGACAAGAATATGAAGTGGAATTAATTGCTTCCAAAAAAGTTTTCTGGATTCTATCCCTATATTTGTTAACCTATGATATTTGGTTATTGTGCATATGATATTAGGCCAAATATTGTCTTCGCATGCGGTAATACTCTGTCTATCTCCCCATTCTGCACCGCAACATTAATTCTCAGAAAAGTTGATTAATACCTCATGTTTTTATTCTACAATTTAATAATTTATGAATGAGTGGTTTAATGAATGCGTGGAAATTCTTACCATTGGAATTTTTTTGGGATGCGCATGCTACTTGAGAAACGCCAGAATTTGAATATCTTAGACTCTGCAACTACGGACGTAGAGTTAAATAGTAGGCTAAAACCCTAGGTCGTGCAAATGGATGAATAAAATTCTGAAGTTAAATCTTTTCTGAAATTGCTCTTTTATATTACACTTTCTTTTTCTCTTCATTTTTTATCAGGGTGTTTAGTCTGTCGATGTAGTACGTAGGGCGATTATTTCCCGGAATCAGAATTAAACTTAGGTGGTACTTCTCCTCTTTAAGTCTCTCATTCTATATTGTTTTTTCATATTCTCTAGAGGTTCCAATCCTATTTTACTTTTCTTATCCTGGGACACATCTCTTTACGTCACAATTCCCTGCGCATTTGGTGGTTTATATGCGACCATATTCAAGGTTTACTGGGTTCTCTTTCGTTTTGAGCAACGGCATTGTCCTCCCATTCTAATTTTTCCCATTCAAATGTTAAAGGAAAATTAAAAATCCTATGCTCCCAGTTTTAATACCAAAAACGAAATTAGGCACCATTGAACGTAACTGGATATATCTTACTGAACGTAAATGATATCACTCACTACACGTAATATTCATAAAATTTGGCATCAAGCGCTCCAAAAAAAATAAAAAAAGTTCTGACACGAAGATCGCGCAATACTTCGATTGGGTAAACGATTACATTGTACCTTATTGAAACAAATAGTAGTAGTAGTAGTTTCAACTAGGGTGCGTCGATGGCTAAGGTCAATTGCACCACATCCAACCCACGGTTAAAAAGGTCCTAATTAAATTATTTAATGTACAAAACAATTTATGATTAACAGTTACATTGGTTAAAACGAGCTTGTATTGGTGCCATAAAATGCATTGTAAAAAGTAAAATATTTTCGTTTGTGTGAAACAAATACCGAGTCAAGTTAATGCCTCAAATATGTATTTTTAGATGATTGATGTGAATTTTGGTCGTAAAAGCGAAGTTTTTCGTCATTACTATTATTTCGACATTACTGCTTCGCGCTTTTTACAGCTGCTTAAAGTTTAAAATAGGATTCAAATATGGTCTCTATTGTTTATTATCAAGGCATTGTACCACTTAAGGTAGGTTTAAATGGAATTTAATAAAAAACATCTAAATGTTCACATGTCTAGAGCCCTATATACCTGCACAATGTCTCTCTTCATCTCAGCATACGTCATACCTCTCTTCATCCAGTACCTATTCTCGTTCTTCCCTTACCCCGCTTACTCAACATCCTCCTCTCTATCATGACTTTCAGCAACCCTTCGCCCCTCATTACCTCTTCCAACTACGTAAAAAATCTTGCTCTTTGCTACTTAAAAAACCGCGAATTCGCGGATTTATACCCGCGTGGGCCGAAGGAGGCATTGTCTTCCGGGAAAGATGTGCAGAACGAGTGGATCAAGTGACGACAATGGGGGGTTTGCAGCTAGTGGGCGTCTGGGTCCAGTTATGAGAGAGTGTTCGCGACTAATCTTGGAGGTCCTCTCCCATCTCCAGCATTTACCCCTCCCCTATTTAAGGAGGATCGGAGGTCATACCCTGTGAAATGAGGGTCAAGTGCTCGTCTCCTCATCGGAGTCATCCGCTATCCCTCACCTAAAGAATGATTCCAATTTCCTCTTTCCTACTCCACCTCCTCTTCTACTTCCCTTGAATCCTAACGCAAGCCATTATTTATTTATTTAATATTTCATATTACTGAATGACTAATCTTGCCAGGTAGTAACAAAGTTAAAGAAACAATTTATAACCACAATTATCAAGGTATGCAATGCACTTACTTGAAATAAAATCAAGAAAATAAGATACAATGTCCAATGTAAAATAAATCAGCAATACATTCCACAGTTTTTCAAATGATATTCATTAACATATTATCATAACACAATTGTGAGATTTACTTCACCATAATAAATTATTTACTGCGTGATGGACCTCTTGATATTTTTAATTCATAATTTGGAACTATGAGGGAAGGGATGAAAACCGTGTTCAGCTAAATCATTCCATTCTCGAATTGCTCTATTTAAAAAAGTCTATTTACAAGTATTCTTGCCGCACATAACCTATTCAGTTTTTTTCTTCTCTTTTAGACCCCATATTATTATGCAATTTACCTCGCTCCCTGACCTACAGCTAATGTTGCCAACTATTTAAGAGCTGATAATGTTGTATCAGGACTGATGCGGGTGGAACTTATGCATGACGAAAGAAGCCTTCGCAGTTTTTTTACTGATAAATGGTTAATGTGACCGGTTCAATGATGGCTTGAGAATGATGTAACTCATCAAAACCGGTCTATAAAACATATATCAGTGGAAAACTGCCGTGAGTTCTAATTTTGCCCTAAAGAGGCCATTTTCTGTGATTTCCGCAGAATTAACTCTTTAGGCTGCCGATGATATTGCACAAATACGTATCATTGGGATTTTTTTTAAAGGTCCCCATTTTTAAACTAATATGAAGATCTATGGGTGATGTCAAACATAAAAACGCATCTCCTGCTGAGGTTGGATGACGAATGTTATCGCTGGAACCTCTTTTTTTTCTTGCCCTTTAATATGAGTACCTTCAGTAACTCCGAAGGGATGTTATCTACTCCCACAACTTTTCTTGCCTTCATCTCTTGTCATGTCTTCTCTGTTTCGCTGTCGAGAAAGAATCTCCGGACCGAGGTTATCTTTCTCCATTGCTCTCTATCGCGTCTTTCCTTATAATTTGTAGGTGAGTTAAATTGCGAATGACTGTATGATCTGTGCTTGAAGTGCAGGACATGAGTTTCTTCAACACAAGGTAGAAGCTTTTTGCGGAAAGTTTTTTCAGTGCCAATGATTCCTGACGCTAACATTTGAGGAATGAGAAATTCGATCATAGAATGAGAAAATTTCTTACCTTTTAATTACTGAAAGTTTTCAGATTTTCAACGTGGCTTTTGTCCCTTTATTCCATCAGACTTGTCCTTAGAAATCGTCGGAGAGAATTTCATGTTAAGTTTAGGAGATATCTTCACATTGTCCCTGAGTAGATCTGTTTTACATGAACGCAAAAATTACTTACAGAAAAAACTAATTTTGAGTCATATAACGATCGATTATTTCCATGTGTTGTTTGGAATGATTTTGAAACAAGCAACCAATGCATGCTCGTTTATGCTTCATTCTCGGTTTATATTATAAAATAAGTGGCTTAACTCATTGCTTTCTTTGAAAAAATTCTTGTATTTATCTGTACTGTGATATAAAATCACTACTACTACGTACCGGAGGTTGCATAACATTTTATTGTAATTTTCTACGGATTGTTTCTTTGTTCCTATCCAAATGATTTAAGTCTATACTGTGGTGGCCACATAACCCAATTTAGCACAATCAGTTTTCTCTTTATCGGAATTTTATGATTTTTTCATCTTTGAACTACAACGTCATATCATGAGTGCGTTTTAATTATCTCTGGCATATAATGGAATCATATCATTTACATTCCATAACCATATTATTCAGCCTATATGTGTCACTCAAAAGCATTCATATTTCATCCTCTAATAAGATTTTGGCGCTTATGAAGCTCCAGCTAATATTTACCTTGATTTTTCTGCATGGCTTTCAATTATAGAGGTATAATGAGTGAATAGTTCGATTCATCATATCAATGCCGAGCAAATTGGTTGAATTGACGTTGATGTACATTATTAGTTATTTTTATTTTTTACTATATCGCCTCTGATAGGTCTTTTGTTCATTAATTTATGAATTTCCTCCTCCAGTTAAAACAATGCAGTATAGAATACTAAGTTCATCGTAGATTGTGCCTGCATCATGAAAAAATATTAAAATCCTTAATTTCCAGAGATAATCTACGCTCGAAAGTAATTTTCACCGAATTTTAAGAACCGATGGTGCTGATTGAATTGCCTATCCCCATGATTAATTATATTTCCAGCAAATGTTCAATAAAATAATATAAAAGCATATAACCAAATTGCTTTTAACGACTTAATCAAATGTACGCTGAGGGTTATCACAACTAACCCTACCCATGTATATTTTTATCAGTATACCAAATAATGCCACGCTAAATGCTGAAGTGATAGAACAATGGACATCCTATGTGAATGAAAACAATTGCTTTTCCAAAAATGCTTCCTTATCCGTCTGCTGGGTTTTAGTATTTTGGGACGGCCATTTAAGTGCACCACAGATTAAATATAATCATAGAAAGTACAGACATTTCTAACTTATTGAGTATAGATAGTGTGATGTGAATTAATATTTGGATGTAACCCGGAAATCTATTTTTCCATTTTTCAAAATCGAATCCAAAATCCATTCTCTTCGAAGTTAATCCTGGATGAATAATGTTTTATATTTTCCTGTGAAAAAAAGTGTCGGTGATGTTTTCGTTTTTTTATTGCTGTTGAACTCGAGCACGGACGGGAAAATGAAAAATGTCTGCCATTATTGCATTAAAATAAAATAGGCATTGTTAACGCATATTTCATTATAATGTTTAATTTCAAATTTAGATTGCATTATTCTTTTCATTTATCGCCACCTCACCGACGGAAGATCCTTGTCGTATCTTTCAGTAATTCATTCTTTTTACTTGATTCTGAGCCTACTTTATACTTCACTACTTAAATCATAGGCTACAATAAGCTATGCTAGCATGTCCATTTGTGATCACGTTTGAATTACCGCAATGTATAATCCGTCTCTTCTTTTTCTAGTACTACTTGAAGAATTGATTGAGTGAATCATTGAATATGATTTATCATTTACTTTTTTGCAGTTTCGCAAAACCTTTTTACTCTCTTTATCTTGTAAGCATTTGAAGATTCACCGGTGAAAATCGCTTTGTTTTTTTATATTAATTAAAATCTATAATTCGCAATTTTCCTTGATAGTAAGCCTACTTTCTACTTTCCCAATTAAATAAGAGGCTGCTAGCCAACCACGAGTTATGGATTGCCGTGTTAACATGTCCATTCGGTGTCGCGTTTGAATTTTCGCAATTCCTAATCCGTCTCTTTTTTGTTCAATTAGCATCATCATCAATGTGCTAGGTCGAGGTTTCGCAAAACCTAATTGCTCTCTTTCTCTTCATTGAGTGAGGATTGGGAGAGTCGCTGGCGAGAATCACTTAAACTGTTAGCAGTTACCCTGCTCGTCATTGACTTCCCAGAATATCAGCCCCTCAATTTTCCCCAACCCTGGATTGGATTGGTGTTCGTGGTAGCATCACATGTCTTCACTTAACCCAAATCCTTTTCTAAACGAGGGCTCCCGGGAGAGCTGTTCGTTCGTGGCTCCATCTCGGTGTGCCGCAGGTTTTCTCGCCCGTCCGTTGAGTGTGTTGGTCGGTCGGGTTTGGGGACTGTGTTGTTCGTCGTCAATTGGCATTAGGGAGCGCCCGAGTTGAAGCCTGTCACTTCGTCGCCTCGACCCTTGAGAGACCTCTCCTCTATCAGATTGCTCATTTCCCTTATTTTTTTCATTGGCGAGGTTTTATTTTTTTCTTCGTCGCAGCGGAGTGAGCAAATTTAAAAAAATCACTGGGCACTGAACAACGCCGCAGTGAAAATCTGAGCATGCATGTTTCTCAGTCATTTTCATTACAGTTATAGGGGCACCTTTAATTTCATTTACTAATATTTTCTTTACAAGTGAAGAAGGAGGAGAAGGGTAATTGTTTTTTTAAGCCGGAATGACGAGAGGTGATACGTATGCCGAGTTGAAAAAAGAAATCTTGTCAGGAGTTCGGGTCCTGCGGTTTTAGAAGAGCGGGACGATGTATTTCCACGCCCATTCCAACGTAACTTAATCGGTATACTTCCTATAGTAATAATATAAGCTGCAAATACATATATTGTTTTTATTATTACTGCAGGAAGTCTACCGAAATAACTACTTACTTCAACTGTAGTTATTTCATATCTCACTACATCACGATTCATAAACAAAGCCACCACCATTTAATTTCGTATCATCACCTATGGTGAAGTAAGTTTTAGGAATTGCATTTTCCGTTTCATTTTCGTGTAATTCCATCCCCTCCCCATCTCCCAAAATTGATGGAAAACCTGTAGTTGTAATAGAAATAGGAGAAGGATGAAAAAGAAGTTTTAGTTGTGATGAAGATAGTTGCTATGTATGTCAAGCTGAGAAAAGGAATCGCGTAAAGAAGAGAATTTTATCGAAGTATTTATATACTTCGTCTGTAGTTCAATCTTACATTACCATTTTAAATTACAGTAAATTTAAGGAATAAAAGTTTTCCATTTTTTTCATTGAAGTCATTCCATCCCCATTTCAACGAACCTTTATAGGTAGACTTGCTGTAGTAATGTATCCTGAAAATAGGCTAAGTTAAGATAATGGAGATAATGTACATAATATCCATTTTTCAATATTATTTCACTATATCATGACACATAACCTATCCTATCACCACTTTATCATGCAATCTTACATCTTAACATTAATAAAAGGAATTACATTTCCCGTTTTTCCAAATTTGAGCCCTTAAATACTGTAGTTGTGTCGCCTGGTGGTTTGTAAGGTAAATTAGAAACGAAATAAAAAATGCTTAAGTTGATGGAAAACTAATTCAGTGTTTAAAGGGATGAGCCGACTACATGATCAAGAAACAAAAAAAAATTCGCACCGAAGAGTTGGGAGAAGTCTTCGTAGGGTTTGGGAGGAGTTTGGGTTAATGGATCCCAAGTGAGAGGAATTAGTGCGAGATGACGAGGAGTTTGCGAAGAGATGATGAAGTTATCTCGTCGGAAATCGAGTTCCTGCTGTGAAAATCACGAAGCCCTTCATCTTTAACCGAGTGGAAAATTGTATCTGATCATGGGATTAGTTTCAGAAAAAATTGCGATTGGTCTCATAGACGACTTCAGGGTGAGAAAATGTGTACGCGATTTTTTCATCTCATTACCCGGAGCCAAAATTATCTACATACATACATAATTATCCATCACGCTATTCCCTTTCGGGATAGGCGAAGTCCAAGAACTTGGTTGTTGCTGATAAGCCTAAAATAAGGCTCTCTTTTAATAATTTCCTTCATAATGCCCTATCCTTGCATAGCCTTGCTTTTCGCTTCTCTTGTGCTCATGCATTCCTTCATAAACGCTCTCCTATTCTTAAGACTCCTAATATTTCGCCTCTTTAGAGCCTCTTAGCTAAAGCAAAATTATTGTGAGCAGAGCCAGGATCTTAGTAAAGTAGAGCCTCTTAGCAAAAGCAAAGGTTTTGTAGCGAAATTAAGCCGGACGGCGTGTGAAAATGTTGATTGCTCGACTCGAGAGAAGGAAGGTCCTGAGAGTGAAATTCCGTTATTTTTCATGTGAATTATGTAAAAAAATAAAATCAAAATCATCATCATTCGAAGTGAATAGTAATGAGAACAAGCTACGCAGAGAGATGGAACTGACTGACTTATTTTTCCTTGCTAATAACGGGAAAGTTAATTTATAAAATTAGTGGGCTTTCCCCTTCCCGGAGTGTCCCGTATTAGCCGTGAGAATTGGCAACCCTACATCTATGAAACTTCTAGGAAGTTGCCTTACTTGAACGATGTTAAATGGGGAGGGAGGGAGACTGTAGTGTTGATTCGAAGTCTGAAACCAAAGGGAATGGGATTCCAAGTACAGGGGTGGGGATTAGTTGGTTAGAGGGAAACGATTCTGTTGGGGGAACGGAAAAGGGCGGAACGGAGTTTTTATATTCTCATCCTTTTTATTTCTCCGAAGGGCAGGGAGGGAGGGAGGCTCGGCAGATGAATTGACGGATGGTTGAGAGAATCCCTCCTCACCCTCTGATTGAAGGAGGGGTGGTACCTTGTAATTATTGCGGGGGGGGGACGTCGCGACGTCTTGTGGCTATTAGCGCCATTAAGGATACGTGGGCCAGGGTGTGTAAGGAAAGGATTATTCGGGGAAATGAAGGAAGAGTGTTGGGTGGGGGGAAACCCCTGCGTCTGCGTAAGCGTAATGGCGCCAGGGGGTGGCTAGACTTTTTAGTGTCATCTGAAGGGCGGGGGTTGTGAATTTGAATTGTTTAGTTGGTTGGTTATTAGGGTGTGGTGGCCGAGAACTGAGGTAATTATCCCCATGAAGGAAGGGAAGAAGGTGGGTACTTTAATAAGGGAAGGATTATTAGGGAAGAAGAAAGGTGGAGAGAAACCCGGCGTCGGCATTAGCCTACTCTCGACAGTAGGCACCATGGGGTTCACAGTTCAACGTCCCATCCGACGTGACGGACGTAGTTCAGAACTCGAAGTGCCCTCTATGTAGCAGTCATGAATGGACCAGAATTCTATTGAAAAATCTCCATCACCGCCGGGATTTTAACCCGGGCCATCGAGATGGGAAGTCAGTCCCCTAGACACCACATCAACCTAATCCTCTTGCTCAAATCACTCTCCAGACTGCACCTGAGAAGGAATCGGAACGGCACTGAAAGATCGCCGCTTACACCGAAATTGGAGCTCAGGTATTCGGCATGGGAAGCTAGTAAAATTGCCACCAAACCATCATTCGGAGTGTGACTGTAAACTGAGGTCATTAGCGCTATTAAGAGCTGTTGGGTAGGTAGGTAATGGAAGTGTTACATGGGATTGGAGAAATGATGGAGGGAAACCTGGCGTCATCTTTCACCTACTCTTGATGAAAGGCGTCAAAAGACTTAACAAGGTCCCATTTATCAAAAGTAGTAGGTAAATATTGTATTAGAAGTGCTTTCCAGATGGCACCGAATTAGAAATCCAACCTCCACCGCCGCGTTGCCAGACGTCTCCTCATGACGTCTATGTAAGGATTGATATTTCTGTAAATAAAATTAAATTCGTCCCATTGACTTCTCTTTCAAAAGCAGTCATAAATTTGTAGGTAAGGAGTCATTGTTTTCAGATGAATAGAATATCTCATGGATCAAAATGGCAAATATTACTGTGATGTAAGACACTGATTCAGGCCTAACTGTGTGGAACCAAGTTATTAGAATAAAAAAGGCAACTTAGTATTTATCCACACTTAAAATTTATTGTCGTCTTTGGTTTTAGCTTATACTAATTGACGTTTGTAAGTTATAGTTAATGTGTAGAAGTGTGCATGCACACCTCCTTATTGGCCTTGGTATGTATATACGCTTATGCACATTACTTGTTCCTTGAAAATGGTCATTAGTCCGTATTTATAATTAAGTAAAATACCTATAGTAAGCAGATTCTACACCTGACGATATCGTAAATCGGCGAAACGCGTCGTGTTAATAAACGTTAGTAGAAAAGTATTTTACTTAATTATGAAAACGAACGTTTATACTTTCTACGAAGTGAAGTGAAGCTCAACAGTAACGTTTATTTGCAATAAGTCGCTGATACCATTGCTGGAAATAAATTATAGCAGTGTATAAGTACTAAGCTATCGTTTTTTATTACCGTACTAATTATTGTATTGGTGAAAATATCGTATATTAATATAGGGCAGTTCCACGCAAACTCGACCAAATGGCTATGCACTCATGGCTCGACCGTATTCGATTTTCACGAATTTTGGCACAAAGAAAGAATTTAATAACGAAAGACGATATGCTAAATATAAGCTTTAAATAATTATAAATGTCAAAGGTATGGCGCTTCGAATATCACAAGTTAGCGCAAAATGGCGCGCCGCGGCTCCGAACTGTAAGTCCAGTAAATGTCATATGTGTATTGTTACTATATAGTAACAATAAACTCACGGGTGTGAACTTCGGTATTCTATCATTCACACCGTACCCGAATGGAGGAGATGAAAGATACGGCGGGGCCTTAAAGGATTTTCATTTTTTTCCCAGAAGGACTCCAAAAGGGGAAAAGGTGAGTAATAAGGTGGTGGTAAGAGGGGGGATGAAGGGGGGAGGTCGTGTGAAGGGAGAGAGAGAGAGGGGACCGAGGCGGCGATGAGAGGAGCAAATCTAATTGAGGAGAGAGAGAGAGAGAGAGAGGCGACGCGTTAGAGGAAATGAATATTAAGGCAAATGAGTGCGGATGGGGCTGGAGGGAGTTGTTGTCGCGCCTCTTACGTCGCGGAAACGGGGAGGTTGGGAGGTCGAGTTAGGGTGGGGGAAGGAGGGCGCCCCAATGAGGGAGGGTGAGAAAAAGATAGAGATGGGAGAAGATGAAAAGTAAGAGGAAGAAAAAACAAACATACGAGGCCTTCTGGGGGCGGGGGGGGAGGGGGGGCTCTTGGGATTCGGAGGTCCTTTCCTTTGGTGGGGGAAGGGAAGCGAAAGATGGTGTATAAGGTTGGGAGGAGGAGGAGTAAATAAAGAGTCTCTGCCGCTTTAATAAGGGGGAGGCAGAGGAGGAGGAATGGAGTGGAAAGGAGTGCAAATTGGACCGAGGTATTACGTTCTAACGTAAATGAATGGATAGATAGGAGGGGGAGTAAAACTGTGCTCTCGGCAGCGAAGATCATCTCATTTTTATTGCTTTGTGGTTCTGTAAACTTCCAAAGGCTTGTGACGACGTGACCTCCGGTCTTATTCTGCTACGCCAAAATGAATACAGGGTTATCAAAGTATATGGGGTAACGTATTTTCCATTGGATATCGGTACAAATGCATTTCATGGTTACCATAGTATTGTAAAACGTTAACATTTTTGCGCACTTCTGAAACTGCACTTGGTGAAAATCTTGGGCGTTAACTGAGTGAAATAAGGGAATTCTGTCCAAGTAGAAAATTCGAACGCACTAATTGAATATTAAAATAATTGCCTTGATCTTTATTTTTAACCTGAAGTAATTTTTGTCCTGCACAAGGTACTCCTTTTGTAAATCATTGTAATGCACCATTCAGCTACAGTTGCCTTAGGCAACTTTCAATTGAACGAGTATCCTACGCTAATAATTTGATGGTTTTGAGGGAAATTTCATTTATATTTGGATGAATTTATTCATGCACTTTGGTTTTACAACGGCAATGTTTACACAAGCTTGTATGCAGTGAATTGATAAAGATTATCATTAAAAATTCTGGCCATTAAAATTGTGTATGTGCCCTTTCGGGCATTAAAGGAAATTAATGCAGAAAGAAAACCCACAGTTTAATTAAAACCGCATAATTATAGCGTCTTGTATCATTTTTTCTGTTTTAGCCGTGAATTTGTAGCCAAAATGTTTCATATTGGAAAATGAATTTCACTTTATTGACCCATGGTCCAAAAATATTTAATTAATAAATCACGAGGCATAGTTTTCAGATAATGATAATTCCTCATAGATCAAACGGCAAATATTATTATTATTATTGCTCTACAGATATCACGGAAACTTTTCCCCGGCGTCTTCCCCTCACAAAGCAAATAAACTTTAGATTCCCATTTAAACCCATTGGGCTTAAGGTCTGATGCGAGAGAAGGAAATTGGGGGATTTAAGATGGGAAAGGAAAACAGAAGAGGAAAGAAAAAGAAGTTAAGAGGATTCCAGGCCGCCAGGCGTTTTTCTTGCGGGGAGAAAATATTTTTCAACGCTTTAGTGGAACTGAGCCGAATTTGTCTCTTAAAGGATCTAAAAAAATCAAATGAAATTGTAACTTAGAGGCGACCCGAAGTGATGATATTAAGAGTCTTGTTTTTCGAGATTTCCAAGTCGGAAGGAATAAAAAATAGAAAAGATGAATGGAGGCGTAAATGGAGGCTGATTTCTCGGGCCAGAAATGTTTTCAGTGCAAAATAAGGAACACCGAGATCTTAATTGAATCGAGTACTTGTTTCCTTTATTTTTACTTCGCCACGTACATGCGTTTCAGGTTGTCAGTTAACATTGCTAATTTTTTGTAAGGCACCACTTTTACGTGCCTTAATGTAGCTATGATACGGTGTTTCGATTACGGTATAATGTTTATGTGTATGCTGCTCGTAACAAGAACTTCAGATTAGCACAGCAATCCTTCTCAAGTTAAAATCTTCTTAGTATGTCTGTTGGGTGTTAAACTGGCAATGAGTTCAATCTTTTGCCATTTACAGCTTATATTAGTATATTATTTTGTAAGCGAATTGAATTTTCAAAATTATTTCGAATTAAATTTCTTGTAGCAAAATGTACGATATTTAACAAAATTGTTTTAGAACAAAGGCTGTAATTAATATTCCTTTTTCTAATGAGGTTTCTTCTCAGTAAAACAAGACATTGAAAGAATGAGGGCAAGCTATCAGAAAGGGAACAATTTTTTTAGAAACGGGAAATTAAGGTAAGAGTAAGAAATAAAGTCTTAGCATAATGTATTGAAAGATAAGCATTCTCAACTAACTGGTGCAAATAGCACACCATTCAAAGAATTTAATAAGTATTTTTTAATATTTCGGTGGAATACTTCGGATCTTAAAAATAACGGAAGACTTCATACTTCAATTCGCATTAAAATGTACTTGGACTTATATCTCATTACCGTTCTGTAATCATATAATCTTATTTGTGGTATTTCATTGTATTATTGGACGATATTGGCCCTAATCTTAATATGAATTTCATTTGAGTTTGAGCAAGAATAGAATATATGTTTAGTATGTTCTGAGTATCTCTCTTGGAGCAATCGGTAGTAAACAAAATTTGGACGAGCAAAATGCTTAAACACAAGATGATTATATGCACAAGATACAAAGATATGGATACAACGAAATGGTTACAATGAAATGGGTACATAGATAAGAGCACCGAGATAGATATAGAAACATCTGTATCAATATGATGTAAAGTGGAAAGAATATTGAGGCATTGAACGCTAATCTGCTTTTTGGTTTTACTCACATGTCATTCGCTTTACTATGTATTTATGGAACTCGTAGGATTCTGGGGCAGAGACTTCCAAAATTTCGAGGCAGTCATTAAGATCGACTTATGATTAATATTTGTTCGGGGAATTGGGTTACGTAGAATACTGCGTTTCATATTAGGTCTTCTGGGTGATTTCTGACCTAACTTTAAACATTTCTTATGATATCAATAATTTGTTACATCAGCTTTTTTAAATCGTTCTTAGCATACTCCAGTTTTTTCGGCGGTATCACAACGAACTAAGATTAGTATCCTTATTTGGTTTTGAACCCGCTGATATTTTTGGTATTGAAAACTCTCAATCTTGATTGTACGCATGCATCATTATGATTGACGAATTTTTATAAGTATCCCTCTTCCCTAAGTTACGAATCGTCTCATTTAAATGCAAAGTTAGTGGAGAAACCTGTTCGCGATCGGAAGGCTAAAAAAAATGAATCGCTGGGCGATTCTTATGAGATTCTGAGCCCCTTATTTGAGCGACCGCACATGGAGATATATAAAGGAAATCAAATTAATCCCAAGTGACAGGTATCTCGCGTGCCTGCATATGGGGGTGATCAATACATTAGTTGGTATTGATTATACCCCTCCTCACACCGCGACAGAACGGGGGAACTGGAAGTACCAATGTCTTCTGTTTAATTGATGTCGTTGTCGACCAGTGGAGGGAGTTCATGGTGTGGAACGTGGAGGGATTGGTTGGGAGTGTGGGAAGCTGTGAGAATCAGACGGGCTGAACTCTGTGGGAAGCAAAGGCCGGCTCTTGCAAGAGGCTTTATAAAGGATCGGCGTGAAGCAAAGGGGGTCGCGGAATCCATTATTTAGATCTCATGAATAAGGCATTCGCTGAGTCCCTTATTATTTTGAGTGACGCGGTGGCGGTGGTAGTTGCCCTGCTCGTCTGGGTGTCCTTTTCTTTCCCTTCGTATAATTCCATTACCTCGTTCACTTATCTGCTTAAGAGATGACAAAGCTCAGCACCCAGAATGCGATCTTTTGATTCCTCAGAAAAGTTTTCATGTACGTAAGAAATTAGAGTGGTTGGGCAATAAATTTGTTCATTGTCATTTCAAGGTTCAAAGTGAAAATTACAAATCACAAAAATAACTAAAATAATGAAACAAACATAACATGGCCTCTCTTTTTGGGCTACTCGTCTATTGGGGTAAGTTCTCTGCGAAAAAATACAACTGTTTCCATCAATTATGCGGCGGGGATGGCCATGGCCATGGCCCGGCGTTCAGAGTAAAGAGTTCACTTATATGGGGAAGAGTTGCATTAAACATGCTTGTGTTTCAGGTGTATTTTGTTGGTTAGCATTGTCCCAGTGCAAGTTTTGCGTCGTGGAGCTGAATATGACCCAGTAAGGAACGCGAATCGTGAGGAAGCACGATTTTATTGTGTTTTATCGAGAAAAGTTTAAAAATTGACGTTGCTTCTAAATATTCCGAGACCCAGTATTACATTTCAGCATCTACGAGGCGAATTGACGTAAAGATTCGTTGTTAATTTATATCCGATTGCTATTGAGATGTTTTCACTCGGTGCAATCTTGTGCTTACTTTTCTATCTCATAAACTAATTGAATTTATCGATTTTTCTGAATTGACTTATTTTCACATTTTCGAAATGCACTTCAGGGAGCATAAATCTTTCGACCCATTGTAATGAAGCACATGTTTTCTAGTCAATATACTCTTTTCATAATGTAATTCCGTTTGAATTTTGGTGTACATCAATAGTTTATGGAGCAAGTGGAATCATTTCGTTATTTATGCTGTACATTGGAGGAAAACGGGCTTAGTGAAAGAGGCGTTGGTGGGGGAGACGCGTTAGCGGAGGAGGCAATAGGAGGGAACCGATGACGAGAACCTTGTGAAAGAATGTAAGGAAAAGGTTTATGAAGATTTTAATACGGATTTTAACGTTGTATGGTGCAGAAACCTGGACTCTACGAAACAAGACTAGAATAGGCTGCAAGCGTTCGAGGTGTGGGTGTGGAGGAGAATGGAGAAAGTGCGGGGGAATAAGGAAAAACTAGGTGTGGTAGATGAGGAAAGGGAACTGAGAGAGGAGATTTGAAGGCGGCAGAGTAGGTGGTTGGAGCAAATAATGAGTGGTGAAGGGTTACTTAGGTTGCTCTATACCGGGACTCAGTAGCTTGTTTCAGACGTTTCCCTGTAACCCAATAACGGCTTTGCCGTGACAGCTGGATACTTGCAATTTTTATCTTCTGTAGATGAAGAGTCATTTGTTGATTAAAGTGGAGTAACTTTATCATGAATTGGTTTTGTTTTTTATGACAAATAGCAAAACTTTGGTTTTTACGAAATATTTCGGTTCTGGGGCACGTGGCGAAGGCTAGATTCCGAAATGATGATTTTCAGCCCACTTAAATCAAAGAATCGTTTTTCATACACGCAAAAAATCAACAACCATTGATACTGTTTTCGTATTAAGGCTATAGAAATGTTAAACGCCAAGCCTGCATTGACAACGGAGTAGACATTTTCCATCCCCACCCAAGGATAATAATCGTTCCCCACTCCATTTTTGTCAGTGCCGCCTTCACAGTTTCCCGTTGGGCTTCTACCACCCCAGTAGGCGACCACAGGCGGCGACCGTTAAATAGAGTCGGCTTGGAAGTATAGACCCACCTTAAGGCCGTCATAGAAGGGAAAACGTTGAGTAAGCAAGGAAGGGAACGAAAGGGAATTTGCTTTATGAACGGGATGAAGAGAGGTAGGACGGTCGTATCCTTAGATGAAGAATGGAAATCGTGTAAGGGATTATGGGTCTGAGCCAGGTTAAGAATGTAGGGTATTTTAATCTTAACCGGTAGTATACCCTTGTAATTGTAATAATCAATAGTTTTCTTTGAAATGATTCTCGCACTACGTAAAGTAAAATTCAAACCTTGCAAATCTCCTTATTGAATGATCATATCTTGCTACGACGTCGTTATCCTTATAAAGTGTTGATAATTTACGAGAAAATTCATTGTGTCGTATAACTGTATTAACTGTAACTAGCGAAGATTAGATGAAAATTAGCCCCTAAACGTTTCATTTTGAAATTCAGCGCCCGGTGCATGCGCAATGCGCACACAGTAACCATAACCTCCCAATTTGTCATTTTCAAAGCAGACGCGTGTGCCACTGACCATTATGCTTGGTGTTTTATTATGTTCGACTGATGACCAAAACTTTTATTTGGAGCACATCGTTACTTGTGTTAGTATAAGTTTTTTTTAGCATTCTTAACTTAAAGATTAATACATTTAATTTAGAAAGTCCAATTAACGTTTAGATTCATTTCTACGTAATTAATTAGGTTTCTACGTTTATTTGTTAGATGTGAGTTTTAGGGAAGCATATAGATTCTTATTGGTTCATAAACTTAAAAGAAAATGTAAAAATACATTTCGATACGTTTTATATGTGAAGAGATTGGAAAAAGATCTAAAATACATAATTTGGTGAAAACAGAAATCGAATTCGACGTTCGCAATTTTGAGATTCGATAAAAAAGGAAATTTGGATCCGAGATTCGGATTCAAATTTCCTTTCCGGTAAAATTTTGAATTCAACCCTTCATAAATTTATTACTTTAGGAATCGAAATTTGAAGGAAAAATATTTGTGCTGCACCTTCACGTGAGATATGAAGGCCTGGGGACTATGGCCGTGAGTGATGTATGCAGTTTCGGTGACACATTTAAATTTTTTCTGGCTTCAAATTCCAACACTTCATGTGTGGGTATAGGCTATTTCCGTTCCCAATGCTTTCTCTTCAAAATCCAGCGCTCCCTTTCAATCCTTCGCAGAGCTCGAAGAGTGAGAACCGTAATGATCACGGCCATTTTTCCCTCCATTCTCTTCCAATCACGCTTCGTGGATCCAACAGAAGACAGGGAGAGGTCTCCATCCCCTCAATGTCTCCTCTCTGTCTGACTGCCTGTGTCCTCTTCATCCTTCCATCTCTTAATCACGATTGATCTCTCGATCCTTGGTTTTCCTATTCAATCTCTTTACCAGTAAGTGACCTAAACCAGTAAGTGACAGTTGATCGACGTTTTCGAGTACGTGTGGTTATAGGGGTCATGCTCATCAATTTCGTCTACCATACGGAGGTGACACGGGTCCAGAGTACCTACTTGTGATCATCATGTCATCATTACGTGAGTCACACACGATGTTATTGTTTATTCGTGTACATGAGCAATAGTGTTGGCACTGACTTTGTTTAAACTTAATACATCCATTTTGAAAAAAACAGATGCACTGGTTAAAATTTCCACACTTTTAATTACCACCACCACTTTTAATTACCACACTTTTAATTACCTAATTAGGTATTTGCATTTAATATGGCAATTAAAAGTGTAAAAATTTTAACCACTGTTTATTTTTCTCTTTTTTCAATGTGGATTTAATCGCTTGTTTTATTTTATTTGCCATTCGAAATTAAAATAGCTTACTTATCCGTGAGTCATTCTCCTGACCTCCCAACTTTATATTTGATCCGATATTTTAATGAATTTCGCGGGGTAGTAGATAAGCCACGATCGTGAGTGGGAAAGATTATACTAGTAGTATTACAATAGTAAACCAAGACAAATCATGGGTGAATGTGGAGAATATCAATGAATGAGTTGAATGAGAATAGGAGTGAAAATTGGGATCGGATGGGTTCTCATTGAATCTGTGGTCTAAAATATCCATCACGACATTCATTGATTCATGTCGAAAACATCGGGTTATTTTAAGGCTTATTGTTCTTTTCAATTTTGTTGCTTTTCAATGACTTTGCCAATGGAGGTATGTAACGACTTTAATTGACAAATATCTTCAAAAATAGCCTCCATGTCCCCGCGGAAAATTTCAATGAACTCATAAACAGTGAATAATTTCGCGTATTCGCTCATTTAACGAAAAATCCAGCGTGACTTATCGTTATTGGCGTCGATGTTGGATTAGAAAAATTTGTGTTAGCTTTTCCTAGTTTTCCCGTTAGTTCCGCAATGTTTCGGAGCCAAACCTCGTAACACTTTGGAGGAGGGCTTGAATGTCTGATAAACACTCGGTACGGTCTCTTCTCATGATGGTGTAGTGTAGTGAACCGCTCCGTGCTTTATCGAGTTTCTGGCTCTGACGGTCGGGGTTGGTGAGGGATATCCATCCGCCTTTCAGAGTTTAACACAGGCTGGCGTCCCTTGGTCCCGTCCATTGTGTGCCTAATTGCCATCAGCTGCACTTTTATCCCAGGATCCCTGCCCCATCCACCTATCAAACCTACCAACCCCTCTCATTCAATTTCTCCTTCTATTTTTCGCACAACACCATTCCCTTCAGGGGGCTGTCAACTCTCTATGATAACGGGGAAATTTAGGTACATATTATGAGGCCACCTTTTAAAAGACGCCTATCCTTGATATCCCATAAATCGTCTTTATTCGGCATCATGACCTTTAAGCATTGGTATAAAGGCTTCCAAAATTGTAGTGAATTTAGGGTTTTTAGGTGTTCTGTGCGAGTTTTTCCCCCTAGTCATAATAGAGACCATATTCTTATTGTTCTTTTTAGTTTAAGCAGCTGTAAGAAGCATGAAGAAAATATTGTAATATTAATGGCGCAAAAATACTCTTTCATATGATTGAAATTTTCAGTAATTAAATTAATATACCTATACAAGTCTTTAACTTGGCTCATTTTTTCACGCCGTGCAGTGAAAACGCCTTCAAAACAGGTTTTTTTTTACGATTAAGGAAAGATTGCTGCGGTGAGTGATTGATTTATTTTTTTAAATAGTTGACAAAACATACGAACTAGTCACTGCTGAATTTCTAACTAGATCTAATAGTTAGAAATTCCTCATTAAAAAAAAACAAAATATCGCTGTGTCACATACCCGTGCCATTTCCCATGCAAAACGACTTCTATTTTTTGACAAAAGTAGTATATCTCTAAAAGTAGTGCGGTAAGTGGCTTACAATTTGTTATTTTTGGAAATGCGAGATATTATATCTTGAGATGAGGCCAAATACACTGAATTCTATTTGAAATGATATTTCGCTCAAAATACCTTGTATGTCCGGAATAATTCTAAAGTTTAGTTGAAAATCGTATAATTTAAGACCTATATCCCGAGTCAACTTTATCAGTTTCATACAGGAAATATGTTACAAGTTTGAAAAAATATATGCCAGAGATGAGTCTCGAAACACCAATTTTTAGGTAATTGGTGTATTATTTATTCATGATCGAAGATTTTGCGTTAAATTTATTTATAGCGGCTATCCAATTTTACCAGTGTTGTTTATTGTAAATTATATGACCCTAATTTCCGCCACGGATATCCTCCCACGGAAGTCCTCCCGAAAAGTAATTCACCTGCAATTCACCTGCTTGATCTTATCCCCTTTTGCTCTATCTTCATACTCTACAGCTATTAATGCATTGGTTGATTAAGGTTGCATGGAAAAATGAGTTCAATCAGCTAGCTAAATAATTAATCTCAACACATGGGATCGACAGTAAGTCCAGTGCGATAACCGCTGCTTGAGTACTTTGTTTCCTCATGATTTATTTACTTAATTTCGACCACAAGTAGACCTCCAACCCGGTTTTAGCATTTGATTATTCCTCCCAATACGCTTCAAAGGAAATACGTAGAGTTTAACCGTTGAATTGAATACTCTTTCTTGGCGGATAAATATCTGCTCCATACGTTGTGGAGGGCAGTCAATCTGAGAGGTCATGTAACGGTGTTACTTATGATGCAATATCTCCGCTAACATTTTATTCATAAAAATAAATTTACGACAAGTAGACAGACAATAAAATTCGTGATAGCTTTTGTTTTGTTTTGTTTGACTTATCGAATTCCCAATGAATTTTGAAGAGAAAGAAGAGCAATATTTTGGAAAGAAGAAATGTTTTTACAAATCTGGTACCATCTTGAAAATTGGAAACAATGAACACACATTTCAGCAGGAAAAGAAAGATACATATCTTGAGTATAACGTAGAAAATATTTGCTGTGTAGCTATTTGTGCAAGCCTCTGACTTTTTGTAGTTTTCGTGACAACTGTAAAATGCTTCTGACAATATGTTTGCGTTGCCATAACTCGATAACGAAGGAGATGCGACTCCGTGTACATGGGGGAACAATGCTTCAGATCACCTTTGAAGTATTGCAGGTAATTCGTGAATCATCCTACCTACAACCGTCAATTTTAACGCTCTGACAGACAACCCTAATGATGATGGCAGAGGTAGCTACTGAAAAGTGAGCTCCTGTTATTTTTTCTGTTATCCTATCTTTGGAAAACCCATAAAACTATATTAATTTACTCGTCTATAATCCTTTGTTACGCAAGTAATTGCTTTTGGACGATAAGTTGCGACTCTTTAAACGACGTCTCTTGGGCTTGGGTGACCACGAATAGCGCTGGAAACCCAATGTAAGTGTCCAGCTGGAAAGGGAAGGCATTTGGGAGAGGTAAGGTGGACAGGCTTGTGAATACGTTTTGTTTTCTTTCCGGTAGCTTAAACTGTCAACAGGACGGCTTTAACCATTGCGACAAAAACCTCCCCCGCGCTAACACATTCCACCGGGGTCTGCCACCTAAATTCCTGACAAGCACACACTCCTTGAATCCTATCCTCCCCTTCCTCTCCCTCTACGTCAAAGCTTTGTCCATTTTCCGCTCCAGTCTCTTAGTACCTACCTCCTTCCACCTGTTCCGTGAGTCACCGGCCAGGGCCACTGGCGGGCTTCCGTGTCGTCCGAAGGATTGATTACATCCGCACGACCGCGTCTGGGGCGTCCCCCGTGGGTGAATTGCGATTGCCCTATCTCGCAAACAACAGCGCCATCGGGTCAGGGGGCCCATTAGCGCGATCCCTCCCCCTCCTCCCCCCTGGAAGTAGCCGCTTGGAAACTTGGGTGTCCCAGTTGAAAGAGGGGGGGGGGGGGTGGAAGGATTTTGGAGTTAGAGGAACGATATGTCTATTCTCTTTGTTGGACACTTCTTCGTGATCTTTCGGGTGCATGCATGCGTCCAAAATTTATTTACATTAGGTATGTATGAAAATACCCATAAAGCCGTTGTCTTTCGGGGCTGGCGCTGCTAAAATAGTTTAATTTTCGGTGATCGGCCTGTAAAGCTGACTCTGCTTCAATAATTTCTTTCATGCTGCCCTATCCTACTTATCTCTTTTGCTTCAGTTATCCTCATACATTTGAAGATGTAAGTAGATGTAGTAGATGTAATTCTTCGGGGGTTTCATCCGCGTGGGTCCATTATGCTCTTACTACAGTTTTTCCGGTATTGTAGTCGGCTTCTTCCGGTCAGTGAAGATGCTGGCTGCAACGCCGGCAAAACTGCCCTGGAAGAAACCTGGAAGACTTACATTTTCAAATCCACCAAGCCGCGGAAGCCTTCACTTGAACTCTCATACAGTACCTATTTCATACACAGTGAGAAATCATGTTAGGCAAGAAGCAAAACAAAGCCAATCTCTCAGTACTTTACGGTACAGCCAAAGACAAAAATAATTTCTTTCGTGCGTTGTTAGTCATTCGATTCTTGTTTCTGATTGTGAATGCTTGGTTTGCCGGCCTCGATTGACGCAGGGTAATGTTCTCGTCTACTCGGTATTGGCCAACACGTAGGTCGCGGGTATGAATACCGTCTGGGTGGTTTGTTGCCATCCAAGGCATGGTTTTGCATGCTTGTCTATTAAAATGTGATGCATTGGCCGTAACTGGCGTCATCTGTGGTCAGTTTAGAAATTACCATTATTATTCAATTTATATGCCAGAATCTCAGAATGCCAGAAAGTACGAATAAGTTTTTTTTCCTCTTAATGGTGTCTTGCGTATTTTCCCGCGCGTCGAAGATTAACTTTCTTTATTTTTTTTATGCCAGTGTATAATGAAACCATTAAATTTTTGATAGCGTTGAGACGCTGAGAGCAGCTAGTAGTTGAGAAACTTGGATTTTTGTGGGAGTAAAATAATGTATTTAAAAAGGGGTTATTGATTCTATCATTGCAGCCGAGCTTACTTCGGCGCCGCATAAATAAGGTTTCTCGCCCGGAGACATCCCTCCTCCGTCGCGTTATTGAGTTCTTCATTCCATGGAAAATCGTATTTCGAGTGTTGCCTTCCGTAACGTCTGCCAACCCATTGAGATTGAGTTCTACACGGTTACGGAAATAGAATTGACAGCAAAGAGACATTGAGCAGTAGAATCACTGATACTTACTTTCATATTTCAGCTGAGATGTGTCTAGATGGTCTGGTGGATTGAGTACAGATTCTCTTTCCGAGGTCCTGGGTTTGAATCTCGGCAGTTTCAGAGATTTTTAAGGGAAGGAAATCCCGATCTCCACCTATTTCTGGCTTTCACAGTGTTTTTAAAAGAGGTTTTCAGTGTTGTAACGTGCAGGAGTGGCATTTTATTTGGATTCATAGCTAAAAGTTGATGGGAAAATAGTTTTAGCGTGTTTTTACACGTTCTTAATTGATGGAATTCTATTCCTTGGTATCCTACTTCGTTCAGAGAAGTCTATCCCGACGCCTGGTTTCTCTCCATCAATTCTTCATTTCCCAATCATTCCATCCCTTATCAACCTACCAACTTATCCTTAATGACTTCGGTGGTAGGTCGTCTCCTCTTAACTTTCCACCATCAATATGAGCTGAATAATGTTGATATTATTTTAGTAATGGAATTGTGTTGTTAATAGTTTTCGCGTTTTTTCGGTACTCATGAGACCACTGCGCCCCTGTACACATCTATATACTACGTATACTACCCTGCTAGCCTCCTTGGGGGTGTGCGTTAGGTTGCTTCGAAACCAGGCATGAAATGGTGTGGAATAGGGAAAAAGAAGGGGAAGAGGACAAAGGTGAATTGCATATTGATAGAGTATCTTAGTGCCACGCTCTGTATTTTTTATGGTGACTAATGGAGCGTGGTGAGAAGTAATTTTTGTACGTGTCAGTTCGGAAGTGTCTCTCTGCTCTTATTTTGTCGGCTATATCATATCTAAAGATGGGCAATCTATCTGCCCGTGTTTTACTTCACATTCTGTTCCCTCTATGCCTCCGCAAACAAAGGTATCCCAGCGTTGTGAGGGGGCAAATCGCCTGTTGCATTGATTAGTCAGTGGAAGACACACGAGTAAACCTGGAATGTAGGGTGAAAAGCTAAAATATAATTCGTAACCAGGTATATGTTATTCATTTCTGCAATGCGATTGACTTCATGGAAATATTTTGTGTACCTTGTTTATACTTACTGATCTTATTCATTCTACATCTAAGCACCAATCTGCAAGCCGCCACAGAGATGTGAGGCAGGGGGTGTTAATATACTAGCCATCGACAGGGGGGAATATTAGTAAGGGATAGAAGGAGGAGATGACAGAGATGAATTGTATGTTATCGGAGTGTTTTCTTGTAATGTTGTTTCTGTCGCAGTCACTTATGGTTTGTGAAAAGAAGGAATTTATGTACATACCTATCAGTTCGGTAGTTTATATCTCTTATTGTTTCGGCCTTATCCATTCTAGAGGTATAGTACAGGATCCAAGTAATATTCTTCGTGTCATGATGAAACTCGCCTTTCTGAATTTTTTAAAGAGGTAATCTAAGCGTAGCGCGTAGCCTCTGAGTGGTTTCCAACCTTTTACTTCCATCAACTGCGTCACGCTTTCTGTTCGCACGTGTCAAATCCGCGTAGCGAGCGTAGCAGTTTCAAAGTGGAATATTATGTTTATTATTCGAAGAGCGTTCCGTATTCGTTGAGATCCTTTCGTCTCCTCTACGTTTGTTGCCCCCACTGTGTGCCGCGCCATTTATTCTTCTCCTCCTCCGGCTAAATGGATTGAAAGGGTGCGGTAGAGGGCGCCAGTGAGTGGCGTCCTCCTCGGAGGCAAGGAGAGTCAGATCCAGTCTCCCCTCACAACCTCCGCAGCATCCGCCGTTCCCGTTACTCGAATGCTACAATGGAAGAGATAGATCGAGCTAGATCGATGTGAGATTTACTTATTATTGTGAGATTAATGCGTACAAATTAGAACTAACACATTTTTGTGCAATTGCAATAAAGGAAAGGGTTACTGACGTCTTTGGCACATAAAAATTGATATTATTACAGCCTTATATTTGCGGAATAAGCTCATGAAATGGGCTCTTGGAATGGAATTCTGAGACCATTAGAATGTTTGTTTGCAAAAAAGATTCTTGAATGTATGTTGACGGAAAAATTGATTTAATTTTTTTTGGGAGGATCAACGACCCAACAGTAAAAAACTATTGTATTAGCGTTTATGATAAAGAGTCAGAAAAGTAAATCTAGCATAGAGTTGGCCTGTTAAAAAAATAGACTGGTAATTTCGTAACTCTAATATTAATATTGTCATAGTATTGTCAAGGAATCTACATCTAAGACGTTAGTTCTTCTCTTAGGTTGCCTTTACTTAACTATCTCTCTTTCCTGCATTAATTTTATTTTTTAATGATGTGAAATTCTTGATGCAATGATTGCTAAAACTTAATATGAAAAGAATTTACATGGATGAAAATGGAAATTTTAAAACTAATTCATATTTGAACTGTGGGGAAAACGAAGAGAGAATTTTACTTACGTTTAAGATACAGGCATGTAGTAAGGCCGGAAGACTAAAGTAGGGGACATGAACATAAAGAAGAACTTCTATTTATGCGTTATAGGAGAAGATAGGAATTTTGTTGTCTGATATTCATAAGACGGCTGAGTTGGGGGAGGTATCAAGTGCTTTGAGGTAATTGGATACAGGAGACCGTGGTTAAAAGAATTAGGTGGCAAATGCAAAGGAAAATTACTTTTGTTATAAGGGTTGAAACGGTCTATTAAAACCTACCCTGTTCCATGGAATACCAATTTTAGTTTTTGGATAAAAAACAACGGTGGCACAAAGTTGTCCCTTCATACTGCTCCTCTTTCCCATTTCCTTTGCTATCTTATTCCATCTCCTTACCCTTGTTTTATGCTGAAATTTTCTTCCTGCTCGCCCTTTTGACCCCGCGGCTTCTGCCCCTTCAGCGATCATCCCCTCCTAATCTCCTCCAGATCCTCCCACTTCCTCTAATTTTTCCAGCAATTTCTCGACTTACAGCTCCCCCGTGGAACTTCTTCCTACAACCCTCCCGCCTCTGCTCTTTCTTCCGACCCCCCAACCCAACTTTCCGACCTCTTTCTCGCAAATGCCGGCGTCTCCGACTCATATCCCTCCAACGTGCCCGGAGTTCGGAATCATTTCCGTGTCGGCGTGATATATCCAGGGTTCTTGCTCCTCAGGGTTCTCTCTCTCTCTCTGGCGCTTCGTGAGAGTCCTTCTTGGTGTCCCTTAGGGTCTCAAAGATTGTTATCTCGTGTTTCGATCTTTCCTCCACTTATTTTTTTTTCTTCTGGATGACTGGAGTAGTAGTGGTATACGTAATTAATATCCGGAGGTCGACCTTTGATCGGGATTTAATTTTTATTCGTGAGAATGTATGAATAAATAACGCATTACGAGGAAATTTATTTTTGGGACGAAAATATTTAAAACCACGTCGTCACAAGTCCACAAATCGCTCACTTCTCCGGCTACGGCATGCACCAACGTAAATATTTCGAAAATTAATAAAATACAACGGTTGTAACCATGATGCTAATCCAGTAAAGGGCAATTAAATCACTACATAAAATAAAACTTAAGCTTTCTCGCCCAATTATTCTAATTCTCACTGTCTTATTGGTATTGAATTATATTTAAAATCCATAGAATAAAAAACTCTATCTTGAAATCTCCATTGATTCCCATGCTTTTCATGAATTGGCGTGAAATATTTGTGGAGTCAAAGTTTGGTCACTTAACGAATTTTCCCGAAGATAAGAACTGGCGGAATGCATTTACCGTATCTAAAGCCCTCGTGAGTCTCATTGAAATCGTTAGAGCCGATTTCGAGACAAATTTTATATGCATACATGCTTACATTACTCGTTGATGAGTATAAGATAAGATATAATGTAAGGGGCGAACGATAACTGAGTTTCTTCGCACCATTGAACGTTGTTGGAAGTTATACGTATGAGAAAATATCTTTATGATTAGAGGAAATTGAGACGGAGCTATGAACAACCCGACGTTGGCCCAGGCTCTCCTAGGCGAATAACACCAATACGGCCTCATTTTACATATTTTCTGACCAGCGGAGTGTTGCACTTGAAGTTTTTTTCTACATCAAATTCATCGATTGTGGCGATAATTTGTGGAAATTGAAGATAGAATTCATTGTTACAAAAACACAGTGCAAAATTCCACTAATTATTTTTAATGCTGTCTACCGGTTTCGACGACTAAAGCGTCATTTACTTGACAAAACAGCATCCGGTCGACACCATTAAAAATAATTAGTGGAATTTTGTACTGTGTTTTAGTAACAATGAATTCTCTTTACATGAATCTCAAGCAGGGGTCTGCGTTTGACTGAATAATTTGCACCGGGCAAATTGACGGATTTTGTCCTATTCTAATTTATCTTCTTGCAAGTAACCTCTATCAGCGGTATCTCTTTCCCTGCCCTTACTTCGGGTTGGAAACGAAAAAGAATAATTAGGACTACCCCTGTGAAAGCTCTTGAATACTCGGGGGTCTTTGTGATTGAGTTTGTGCTTCGTTATGGAGTTTTAAGAGTCTCGTAGTTTCTTCGTCGATAAAACCTCGAAGTTAACTCAATGGCATTTGAAAAAAATAGATTTGAAAAATCTTCCACTGTTGGTATAACACAGTGATTCTTAACCTTTTTGACACCAAGGCACACTTGAGGTATTTGGAAATGCAAGCGGCACGCCAGTGAGCAAAAACTGTGATTTCTTATATGTATTTGTCAGCAGTTTTACTGCTACTGATTTTAAACATTTATAGTTTTTAAACAAAAATAACAAAATTGAAAAGTATCTATTAGTTTAATAATTGAATTTATTATTACTGATCCTTAATGATTTTCATATGAGCATTGCGGCACACTTGGCAGAGGCTTGGGGCACACCAGTGTGTCGTTGCACACCGGTTGGGAATCACTGGTGTAGCATGTTTTCCCCGTAGCGTAACATGTCTTCAGTTTTCTCGTAATCAGTGGCTACACAGTGAAAATGGCGCCAAAATTATTATTCATTACTTGTCGCGAAGTTTGCTTATATAGGGTGAGTCGTTGAAGTGGCATGTAATTTATCTTCCGACAGTTATATGCGAGGACATTCACTTTCCCCTCCGGTGAGCCTTTCATCCACTACGGACCTTTCCGCTAATCCACTTGATGGTCATCACTCGACCTTAAAATGTTCATGATCCCGTTTGTTACTCGTTCTTCCGAAAACAGGAGCTGCAGTTTGACTCAACGCATTAATTCGAGCTGGTGACGTCACCTGCGATGGATTGAATAGTCTAAGGGACCGGAAAAATGTACCCTTTAACCCCACCACACGACCGAGCTACGGGGAATATGTTCTTATTTCTATCCATTTATTTATTATCTTGTTTTTTTAAACGTTGGACCAACGTGGAAATAAGCTTTGGGAGTGGGCATTATCATAACAAAACTTATTTAAAATTCTATATAAATAACTCTTAAGCTGGCCAAGAATAATAAATGAACATTATCTTAAATTGCGTTTTGTACTATGATCTAGTATTCGCTCTTTGTCTCTAAAAATCTCTCTATGGTTATGCAAATAAAAAAATGAGAGCTTTTTAAATAAATTGATCAGTGATGAATTTTACAGCAATCCATTATTACACGCATTGTTTAAAAAGTCCACTTTTGCCTCCCTCTACTGAAAAGATAGTATATTGAGATTAGATTATTTATTTTGCACTACCTCCTTCTCAGTAAATAATTTTAGGAAAGAAAAAATAAGTCATACATGAGTTATTTCGCACGGTGTCAATTGAAAAGTTTTAATCAGGCTTTTTGCCAAAGATAATTTTCAAAAGTAGCATATCTTGAAATTGAATACCTTGTGGAAAAGTGCAAGTTTTGATATGCAGAGTATGATATCATTTCACTACTTCTAGCCAAATTCCAATTCTTTTTAAGTTATCCTTATACAGGACCGGCTCCAGACCAGTGGTTCGGAGGGGGGGGGGGGCAGCAGCGGCTCTTGGGGTATGGCATACCTCCCAGGAAAAGGAGGGTATTCCATATACGGAAATTTGTATCGCAAACTGTGTGCAATGGCACACAGTTTGCTTACGAATTTCTGGCGCGTTAAAAGTGGTTTGGAAGAAAAAGTTTGCCTTTTAAGAAGAGAAAGTTTTTACTAAATGCATATTTCCCTTTTGGATTACCACCAAGTTTCGACTAATTCCAAAATTGTTTTGATTTATATTTGCATTTAGCTTGTGGTTTTAAAAACCGTTTTAGTGAATATAAAACTTGACTGGATTTTAAAGGAATATAACCATAACTTCAATAACAAAAAAGCAACAAAATAGTTTAGGATTTTAATTTAAGGTCTATGACAAAGAAATACGCCAGGTGTGGGGGGGGGGCAATTGCACCTACTGCCCCCCTTGGGTCCGCCAATGTCCTTATATCTAAACAGTATTTCATTTGCGAAATGCACAGTAAGCATTTCATGGAGCCAAGCGCACGGGTGTACAAATTAGCACAAGTGCCAGGAAATATACCATGAAAAAAATCGTCTGGCTTGTGAGTATTCAAACCCGGATCTCTCGATTGATGATCAAGTATTAGTAGTGAAGATATTTGAAGAATAATAGCCTTTTCATAGGTGGTGTTCTTCAGTATGAGAGGGCGTTTGAGATATGGGTGTGGAGGAGAATGGAATAGCTGCGATGGACGGAAAGCTAGACGGAGGAAGTACGTGAAATGGGGATAAATGAGAGGATATTACTTGAGGAAATTATGATTAGGTGGTTTTAGATGTATGTTGATGATCGGAGTTCGTGGTTGGAAGAGGTAATGAGAAGCGAAGGGATTATGAAGGACGTGATGGAGGAATGTTGGCTGAACGGGGAAGGAGAAGAAAAAGAATAGTCTTCATAGATGGGGTGAAGAGAGGAAGGGCGTCTACCAAGCGTATGAAATAGTGTATGGAGACAAGGACCTCCATCTGTAAAATCTTTATTAGGTGTCTTTATTAGGACAATTCCTAGTTACATGTAAACCAACCTTTGCTGGCATATCACTCATAATATTTATATGCTAGCCAGTTACACAAACATGCTATACTAATTAAAGGCAAACTGCTGCGGGAAGTTAATGAGAACTATGTGGAAGGTTTCGCCTACCGTATGCTCTTAACCATGGTCGCTGAAAGATAAACCAAACGTAATCACTTTTGAGCGAATGCCCATATTAGCAATAATTAATTGCAACCAAGAAACAACTGACGAGCAACCAGAAGATCGGGATTTGAATCCTGGTCCATTCACATGACTTTCTCGTGGCGGAATACCATGTGTCGGTGTTGGCACTTTATATGTTTTTCTGGGAAAGGGAAAGGAATGAGGACAAGATAAATTTTCAGCAGGCTGACACGAGTGGAATGGTGGCTGGTTTGGGTAGCCTGCGGTGTCCATCGGGGTCTTTGGTTCCGCACATGCGTCACAAACGCCCACGGTCGGCTGTCAGCGGGTAGAGAGGGAGAGAAAAGACGGACCCATAATTCATTCATTCGTGCCGGCGCTACCTTCCGCGATACGCAAATGAACGGCCATGTGTCTCTCCCAACGCCTTTTGTGGCGGAAGAAAGACGGCGCTGGAGAGCTTAGATCATGGTTTTGCTAATGTCAAGCGATGCGAAAGGGCTCTGGCGTGTGGAGTGTCCGGTTTGCCTTCCAGAGGAAGTTATCATATCCTGCTAGAGGATGTGAGCTATTTCGTCGGCACAATCAAGTGAGTAAAGAGCCAAAGGCTGATTCGCGGAAGCCACGCGATGACAGACTCAGGTCCAGTTTAAATTATGTTTGATTGGAGTTAACCGCAAGATGACGTAGGCTTTGCATTAACTTTATGTTAACTGGGAGTTCGGGATTCCTATATTATGTTAGCCTGCCAGTAAGTAATGAAGGGGAGAATGTATTTTCATACCCAGAAGATATTTAGCAAGAGGTTAAAAACCGGACCTCAATCTTCTACGAGCAAACAAAATTTGTTCACTAGAAACTTTGTGGCATTGCATATTCACAAATTTTATCTTACAATATTTTCCTCCCAGACAACTCCACCATCCAAACTAGTAGAAAGACGAGGGCTCCACTGGACTAAATCACCTGATAATATTAATTAGTCATCAAAACTCTGGTCATGCGTATGTCTGTGAATTCTTTCAGTGGTTTGTGTAAAGGTTTGTAAAATGAAGTTTGTAAAAGTTTTCGATATTTGGTCATTTTACCATTGTTTGAATTCCTGCTTCTATATTGTGAATTTGATTCAATTGCAATTACAATCGTTAATTTATAAATTTTTACCTTATTTTTTGTACTTTGAAATATGTTTGCGTTAAACTTTAATATTAATCAATTCAAGGAGGGGAAAATTTATTTTATTACAATATTAAATGCAAGTTTTTCACTATGTTTCAACTTTAAGCCTGTTATTCTCCCTCAGATTTGTTTTTGGCAATGGCGTAACAGTTGCATAAAATTAGGGAACATTTAAGGTAGGTACATGAAAACCCCTTGAGAACCACGTAGAATCGAATTTCAAATGTTATGGTTGGCAATTCTTTTTTCCTTAATTCTTTTATCAGACGCTACGTTATCATGGATCACAAATGAAAGCAGGAAGCTCTGTTGTGATCTATTTTGCATTCAATTGCCATCGTCGCAAAAGCCAGGGAAGTATTCAACGTTGTATTATTAGAATGTGTTGGTGCAAGAGTATTTCATTACCTTCAAGCGTGCGTTGCATTCATTGTTTCTTGGCGACCTTACATTACCTATAGAAAAAGCCTCGCCGCGACATGTATATGACCCGCAAAGCTTCTCTGCAATACGTGGTGGCGTTCAGGTGAGCGGGCGCTAGTTAGCAGGAATTCGTTGCCTATTTGTTCCGCTTCAACTCCATCTCATTAACAGGGATCTTTGTTTCCTTCGTCGAAAATGTTTTCGATTTTTATTGCAAAGATCGTATTTCGAGTAATCCTTATAAAGTGAGTCAGAGTATGATACCTATAGCCTTTAAGAAGTTGTGGTTTGGCTTGAGGAAGAGACCGGGAGAGTGAAACAGTTTGCCATTGCAGCTGGTTATGGAGTCGTGGAAACAGGCGTGCGGGATTGTTGGAATATTGCAATCGAGAGCAAATACTAAACGATACGATTTACTTGTAGATACCGATGTCTGCAATCGAATGCATGATTGATTATTTCGATCGGACTGGAATAGCTGTCGAATTGGAAATGGCTACAATTTGCCGACGTGTTTGTGTGTTATACAAACACGTCGGCTATGTCAATCTTCAAGTAAATAGTTGGACGAAAATAAATTATTATCAATATAGTTGAAGAATCCAAAAACAATGGTTTTTGGCGTACAGACAGCCACTTCCTAAGCTTTAATCGCCAGTCGATGAAAATCGGCAACAGTTGTCGAGCGCCAGATTCGATGTTTAATTTCAACCATCGGAATATAAACATAAGACTGCTTTACAATTGCAGTTTGAATTTTTTGGTAGGGGTCGCTATAGCGATGCCCTGGTGTGAATCGCTACCTTTAGGGTATCGTTCTGTTGACTCGTTACCTCCGGGTTATCCAAAAATAAAAAGTGACAGAAGTAAACATTAAATTTGGAAATTCAGAAATATGATATATTTTGGAAATTAATGCGTTTTTACACTACCACTGTTTACAGTCATTCGTAAAATTTATAAATTTGTCAAATTAGAATTAAATTAAATATACCAATTATAAACATTTATACATTTATCTAAAACATTTATCCAAAAACCTTATTTTAAGTTTTAGATCATCTTAATCCTTATGATGCGAAGTTCTTATATATCCGAACGAATATTTTCATACACTGACAACGGAGTTCGACTTTTCCCCACAAGCTCAAAAAATATTCTCCCTCTACTGCGGAGATCGAGTATAACCCAGGGGTATTTCTTTATAGATAGTGGTAAACCCACTATCATATATTTAAAACTACAGCATGCATTTGAAATTTCTGCGAGAAGCAATGATAATCTTTGTTATTCAATCAAGATTAGTTTTAATAATTTCATCCTTGGTATTACATTATTGTTTTCAGGAGCCTTTTTATATGCATGTATTAGAATGCGCCCAATGACTTTGTCTCTTCATCAAGCATATATCTTCTCCAGCTCTTCGTAGGAATTCTTCATGTTTATATCTCCCCGTCCATTTGATCTCTAGATATCACTATAACCACTGTCGGCCAAAGCTAGTTTACAAGTGTGGGGAAAATTTAATTTTGCCGCTCCTAAAAAGAAATTATTTGCCGACTGTGACTTCTTCAACCGTGCGTAAATGTGAGGGATACTCAGGGGTTTTAGAAAGATCCTCTTAAATTTTTTTCCTTTCCCAATAAGAGCTCAATTTTTAATCTTTAAATGGTCTCCCGGCTTCGATTATTACGAGTAAAAGAGTTTATATGGATAATTTAAATTATTCCTACTTCTTTTGGGAGAGTGTAGTTTCAACCGTTAGTTGTAGTGCAATTTTAGCCACAGTGCCTTTCTATACACTGGTGACAAGAATGATAATGAAGGAAATTGTTAGTCTTGAGGTTTTATTGTGCTCTTGATCGGCGTTACTTATGTGTGGCAGTCACTTTTATGTTACACCAAAGAAGGTCACTTCGGATGGAAAAATTTGTAGATTTACACGCGTTCCGTCCCTTTTTCACATTCTTTAGCAAATCGAAGACTGGCCGGTCGGATATTTACTTTAGCCTCTGAATAGATAAAATGAGAACGCGGAATAACTACTCGTGTGTTGATTATTTGATGATTTCTCGTTCACTTCCTCAATCCCTCAAAAGTGGCGGATGAGAAATTTTGTCACGATCACATGTTTGCTCTTCCATGGTATCTCTTCTGCCGTGGCTCGAGTGCTCCCCCTTCTTCGTTCATCCCCCCGACGTTGGGAGGGACAAGGGGTACGTCTCCGGAAGAGCGCCCGTCGACTGTGTGGGAACCTCCCCTCGTCGACTCCGTATTGGAAAATTGGTGTCGCTACTGGATGAAGAAACGAGCTGTTTTGAGGGAGGGGAGAATTGAGGCCCTCCTTGTGGGGTAGTGAGGAGGTGGGAGGGTCTTTCATTCCTCCTAACCCCCCCCCCCCTTAGCCCTCCTCCCCCCGACCAACCCCCAGAACCGCTCCCCTTTGGCGATGATTGGATGGAGCCAAGGATGCGTGTCTTCCCATTGTCCTTGGGACACTTCAATAGACACGAATAAGGGCGTCGGCCTACTTTGCCCTCCGGAATATTAGGTGGGTGGGCCAAACCAGCGCGAATCAATTATAATTTTTCTTTCTTTCGATTTAATTTTTCGCTCTATCCTATTAACTTGCCGCCGTCGCCACCGCAACGAATTGCCAATTTTTATAAATTCTATTATTTCATCGGGCGTACTAAGCAAGAAGAAAATGCATGCACAAGCTTTATTATCCAGCGTCTTCGAGCTGAGCATTATAAGTGTACCGGAAGTGCAGCTCTGCTGAAATTGCCAAGGTATTCGCGCGTGCAAATAATTTCCAGGGGGACGACCATTTTATTTTGTTTTTATATGTTCAAGTCGTTTGGGTATTTTTATTGGGCGTTGGGTTTTTCACGTTAATCATAAGGTCTTTCAGCATACAGTTACCTAGCTAGGGTAAAAAATGAAGATACGTTTATTATCGTATGTACCTTATGTAAATTCTACGGTGGGCTATTTATTCTTTTTTAAATTGCTTTTCTGCCAGGTAACAGTTGTAGACTCAAAACATACCGCTTCTTTTTAGTGTAATTAGCTTGCCTTCGCTCAACAGGTGCCATAATTGCTTTTTAGGCGAACATAAGACCCTAAACATAAAACTAAACCCGTTCCCGAGGAGGGATTCGAACTCCCGACCGTTTGGTTGTCAGGTCTATGCGTATTCAAACTTAAATACCGCGGTCGGCCGACCATTCTCCTTGCAAGTTATGCGGTTTGTGCGTTTTCAGGGCAGATATTAGAATTTGAAATTCACGTATTTATTTGTGAGAAAAAGTTGTCCTCGATTGTTTTCAAGACCCTTTACCCTCAGATTAATGCTGTGTATATTCATTCATGTTCAGTACTCTTTTAAATTTAATGTTCACTACTCTTTGAGCACTTATTTATAGGAAATGTTACCTTCTCAAGACCATACTGCACCAGCAACATAAGTTAAACAGTGGCTAACGTGGAGTTTTGCCGTTTTCCCTCACGCCTTCGACCAAATCCCAGGCCATAGAACCACCTCCGAAAAACAAAGTCTGAGAAAACTTTAAATTTCAATCTTCAATTTGTTGTATAAACTCAGACCCTGAAGAGGTGCATTAGCCTAAAATGGGGATGCTATTGTTTATATGCATATATTCTTAAAGTATATTTTTGTAACTAGAAAATATGTATTGCGCTTACAACGGTAAAATAAATCATTTTCAACTTTGACTTTTTTTAAATACTACAGATGTTTAGTTGGATTTCGAATAATTTTACTGAAATAAATAGGTCATTGGTTTTCATGGGTCTCCTCACCTTATTGCCAATTGTTTGAAATAAATTGTATCTAAATACCAAGAAATTCAGTTAAATATGTGTCGTTAGCGAGGGCATAAATAGGTCGAAGTGTATTATTGAGCGAGCGTCAGCTTGAGAAAATGGCCTGTTTCGGGGAAACAAGGGCATAAAAAGTATCGTCTGAAATAAAACTGGAAGACTGAAAGCATGTATTTTATGCCCTTAATGTTTCATCTCCTGATAAGTACTGCTCTTCCATTACTTGAAGTAGGTACTCAAAACTTTTGGTGATAGGCATACTTTATCCTTATGAGCGCCTTTGCGCGTTGTCTCAGTAGTGACGGATGAAATATAGGCCATGCGACTAGCTGTTGGATAGTCATTAAGTTTTAACCAACACTATTCGGACAACTCCTGCATGTTTGTAGGGCGCATATCATTTTTTAATTTTTTTGAACCATCCTAGTGAAGCATTAAAATTTCCTCTTATTACCAGCTGAATAGTAATCTGACCAATTTATTTTTATAAGGTGATTGTTAGCTATCAACATGTGCATAGTACCCTGTGAGCCACCACAAAGGCGTGTGACATGGAGTGTTAGGACACAAGCCATGGAAATGGGTGGAGAGAATAGGGAAAAGTGAGAGGAAGGAGGTGAATTGTGTGTTAACGAAGTATCTCAAGATAGTGTAACGCTGTTCTTGTAATAATCACATATGGCGAGTGGAAAGAAGTAATTTTTGTACCTGTCAGTTAGGCGGTGTATCTTTCTTATTTTGTTACTCCTATCAGTTCTAGAAATAAGGCATGAGAATAAAATTATATCCTCCGCGTAGTATTAAAACTCACCTGATCGGAGTTTTTCAAGTAATCTAAGAATACAGTGTAGTCTCAAACGGTTCCCAACCTTATCCTTCCATCCACTGTGTGACACTTTCTGTACGGTCGTAGTTGTTTTGAACAAAGCGTATACTATTCCTTTGTATTTTATTTAGCTCACGAATTTTAGCAACGTTGGGCCCCAACGGAGGTAGGAGAGGTGGCCCTCCTCCATACCTCTACCGGGATGGATGGAGTGGTGACTTCTACTGGGATGATCGGAGGTAAGCCTTAGACCGGGAAGGTTGGAGGGAGGTGATCCTTCTCTATACCTCTACCGTGGTGCTCATGTCCTCTGTCTACGAGCGGCAAGCAGGTTAAATGTGGGACGGCACAATGGACCAAGAGGTCTGAGTGCCAGGAGGGTTCCAGAAGGCCCTCGCCCACCCACACAATCTAGTTCGCGAATTGAATCGTTCTGTGCAGGGCCCCAAATGCTCGCGGAGTATTCAAGATGTGGCCTAACCAGAGCAAAGTAGCATCTCTCATTCATTTTTCATCAGAAAACCTTCCTACTATTCTCTTGATAAATCCTAGTTTCTTAAATGCAACGGCACCTATGTTTTGTATGTGTTTCCCCCTCGTTAGTTCTGAAGTCAAGGTGATTCCCAAGCAGTATTCGACTTCATCTGATTTCTTTATATTTAGTCCTCCCACATGATAGCGTTGGTGTGATTTTTTTTCGTAAGTAGTGCACTGCAGTGCATTTTACTAAGGTTAAGTTCGAGCCCCCACTCAAGACACCATGAGTTAACGTTGTTGAGGTCCGATGAGAAGGCTTCTAAGTCAGCATTTGTGGCAATTTCTGGATAGATCGACGGCATCGTTTGCAAACAATCTAATCCTATTACTTACTCTAGTGTTAATTTCGTTTATAAATGAGGAGGTATGGAAGGATGAGGAGGTATAATCATCCTATAACTGTCGTTGTTAATTTTTGTTTGAAGGATTTCGCAGGTTTTCTTGTGTATGTAGGATGACGGACATCGATGCTATATAAGAGCGAACTAAAGCAGGTAAACGCTCATTCTCCTGATGAAGCTTCCAGTAAGAGAAGCGAAACGTTGAGTTTTTCAAAATGAACTAAACGCGGCATTGCCCGAAATTATCATCCTACTTGTCGTTGTTAATATTTGTAGATTATTTTAATGCTACATTTTTGCTATCCTGACAAGTAAACCACCCAATTAATCCATTTGAATCATTATTCTATTCGAAATTATTTATTCTGGGCCTAAAATCAAACTCGTGCACGTTAGTACGTCCTAATAAATCCTATAACTCGTTAGAGGAATAATTTTGGTGCCTGCGCAATTATCTTGAAGAATGCATTAAATATTGCGCGTGGAATGTTAAGTTTATTTTTATTTGTGAGTACCTATTCTCCATTTTATCTTTTAAAAATGCTATAAAATCAATATATTAGACAAATTATATTCTATTTGTGAAATTGTTCAAATATAGTTTCCGGTAGCTCTAAGAGGGAAAAATGGAGAGTCGTAGTGGGGGCAGTAATAAATAAGTGAGGAGTTAAATGGGGGTGATGACTGTTGTCAGGGAAATACTCCTGAGTCAGTCCCTTCCTTTTCCCTCCTCAGGATTCGTTGAAATGGGGGCTTCGGGCTATTTTGTGTACGCTTGCGGCCATTAAGTGCTGGTATCGTGGAGACTGAGCATTAAACTGGGGCGCCTGAATGTGCTTCCGAGAATTTTGAGTGAAAAGAGATTACGGGCAGTGAAGTGGTGGGCATTTCTTGGGAGAGCTTTGAAATATATATTTAGTGGAGAGTTTATGGTTGGGACATAATATTTGTCTCGCATATTATAAAGCACAGTTGAATTATTTTCCCGCGTATTACTACCCACAATACTATTATTTTCCCGCGTATTATTAAGCACAATAGTATTATTCTCTCGCGTATTACTGAGTACAATAATTATTAATTTTTTTGATCGGAATGGAACTTTTCTTTAAGCAAATTCATTAAGAAATCGCACGTACTTAGCGGACTAATTTTTGAAGCGTTGCTGATAATCACGTTGACACAAGTTCACCAATTTCACCCTTCTATGCTCCTTGATTTAGTCCAAGTCTCAATGTCTTAAGTGTATGTTAATCATTTATCAAAATCGTGACACAAAATACTCTATCTTTAAGTCCACATTGATACCCATGATTTTCACGATTTGATCCGGAAATGAATTCTTGGCTCTAACTCGGTCCATTGACAAATTTTCCTGTAGGTCATACCAGGTCCAATGAATTTATCATGTCCATGAGGCGTTAAATTCACTTCCGAAATAAATTGTACTCGCATACATGCATACTGTTATTGGTCGTTTATTCCGTGTTTTTTATTTTGACAAATTTGGAGGAACATGGTTTTAATGGTAGGGACAGCAGATGTAGAATTACCCTGATCAAGGAAGAACTTTTAAAGAGAAGGGAATTGGTAACAGCGGGTCTGAGAAGAGATGCAAAGAAAAGCCTGGTGAAAACTCTAATAAGGAGCGTGACGCTATATAAGTAGGTATATAGGTGAGAAACTTGGTAATTGCGAAAGGAGAATGTACGTAGATTTGAGATGTGGGTTTGGAGAAGATTGGAGAGGGTTAGCTGGGTGGCGAGGCATACGAACGAGGAGGTATTGGATATGATGGGAGAGGAAAGGAAGTTTGGTGTGGAGGTTCGGAGACAGTGGAAAAGGTGGATGGAGGAAGTTTTGAGAGGGGAGATGTCGAAGAGGATGATAGAGGGGAGAACCCTGGGGAGTCATGGAAGAGGAAGGAAGAGGATAGTAATTCTGGGCGAAATAAGAAGAGGTAGACGACATGAGGAATTCAGAGAAGCGTAATGGCGAGCCATCCATAGGAAGGAAAGTGAAATAATGTCCCAAAAATTGGAAATCCAAAAACCTACCCACCACCTGGTAGAATATCCAAATAAATAGGATAAGAAACAGTGTACAACCGGTAATACGTGCGCGATTGTCATTACATGCAAACACTTTACCATGCCAAAAATAATACTAATTTCCATCGACGAGTTTCAAACCAGCAACCTTTGGTTTTTAGGACGAGGGTGTCACACATCAGCAAGGCAGGTGGATAAATATCCGATCAACCTTATGTTTTAAGTGCTCAGTTCTTTTCATTATCCGTTTAACGTTTTTTGTGTGAGATTTCTACGCAGAAAATCGCTTCACAGAAAATCACTTCCGTGACTTCACCCCGTAATTGCACCCGGAAACGTCTGGCGGTTATCCAAATGCTCTACCTAAGGAATTGACTCTGTTGTCCTTGGACCAAATATAGCTACAAATGTATCTTTTCTCGACACCATCTTATAGTTTGTGGCATACATTTTTGGTTTTACATGTTCTTTCGCAAGCGTAGAATAGCTGTGCTTGGTTTCAAATTCAAAGAAAGGAAACTTATTATGATCGCAACATGGGAAATGTTACCTCGGAAACGAGCTGTGAAGTTTAAATGTGGATGTCGTTATTTGTTTTAAGGAAAGTTAACTTCCATCGCTGCAGTTGACGCCTTATGTTCTAGTCATGTCCGAATCCATGGTTTCCTTCTCCAGTATTTACTTTTGTGTGAATGTACTCATGGATCGGTAGATGGTGAGCGCGCTTGCTATTGTGGCCAATGCTTGAAGCTGTAACGTGGGCGTGGCCATCTTCATTCCCCCATTTGCGGGCTGACGAACTAATTTTGCAAGTTTACGATTTTTTCCTTCGATAACTCACAACAATCATGCATTTACCTCCTTAAAATGCATTCTTCATCAATTTTATTTATTTATTTAAATTAATAATAATATGTATTCTCAGCTAAATAATCCGTGGTAATGTCGAGTAGAATCAATAGCTCCAATTGACGAATACATGTTTCAAGAGTAACTTACCTTAAATTTTCTATTTAAGGTAGATATTCTTGCATTATATCCGCCAACAGGTCCACTCCTCCACGCTATCCAAGGCAAGCAAGGAAATAACATAGGGAAGCAATATGATGGATATTTCGGTTGTCATGTTGCAGTTTGATGACGTCATGCCCTCTCCATATTTGTGCCTCAATGGTGTGGAACATCCAATTTGTCTTGTATCTTTGTTCATACTCTGTGCTAATGCCGATGCCGGGTTTCTCTCCACCGATCCTCAATGGCGTCAATGAACTTGGTTGTTCCCATGCTGCCTCACCAAAATAACAGCACAACAAACGAAGCTTGGTCTTGTTTTTCTTTAACCAGGGGAGGCGCTGTTCGAAGGCGGCAAGCGAGTAAAATTGGTCCGCCTGATCCTGGGCTCTTGTTTGTTTTGCTGGGCAGAGTGTCATGTCTCTCTTTCTCTCTCTCTCCTGTTTTTGTTCCTCCTCTCGGGATATTTCGGGTATTATTTTGGCCGCGTTCTCAACACGTGTGGTGGAGTGATGAGTGAGAAGTGCAGGCTGCAAGGAGATAACAGCTTTCAAGGGCACCCTTTTAAGATTTAAGGGACCGGAAACGATGAATCCAGAGAATCGGGTTTGTGTGGTGGCTACAGTACTGGCTTCCCACCCCTTGGGCCCGGGTTTGAATCCCGCCAGGGGTAGAGATTTTTCATTGGAACCTCGATTGCTTCCTGGGGTGTCTTGTCAAGTGCAATAACCTTTCCCTTGCTAACCTTTTTCACCTTTCCTCCGTGACGCAAATGAGCTCAGTTGCTGCTCGCCATCTCAAATAATCAACTAATAAAACAAATAATCTATCCATAAATCCATTCCTTCAATATTTGCATAGACTTGCGCGTTATGCACCGTGAGTACCGTGTGTGTCCTTTGTGTAACTATTATGTCGTGGGGTATCGAATGATGCGGGTCCCATTGTTGCCACATTTCACACCGCACCGGCCTCGACTCGAGGAGCCTACCGTTGATCAAGTTACAAGTGTTGCAAATGTGCATGCAATATGGCACGACACCATTCGTTCCGTAATCACTGCTCTGCAGTGTTGTTATATTCTTCCTCTTCGATAACTCGTCATAAAATAAAAATAGTTTCAAATAGTGTTAGGAGGTAGCAGCCTGCAGTCTCAGAGATTTAGATGGCGGTACAAGTATATCAGTGCTAACTTACCTTAATCGAGGAATAATACTAATAAAAACTACTCTGATGCTATTTCGTAATGTGACTAGTATCAGATGAAATATCCATTGTAGCTCATTAATACTTAACAATTTAAATTATTTTACTCGTAAAAGTACATTTCCACGAAATAAATTCTTATTTCTCCTACAATTATGACATTTCGTTGTATTTTAAGTGTGAAATTACCTAGTTATATAAGTAATTAAAATAAATAATTAGCTATTCTTATCATGGAACAAATACGTGTACTTCGCTAAAACGTGGAAAAAATATTATCCCAGTGTCTAATATTTATTTAAATTGTTATACTCATCTTGTGATTGATTAACCAACTTTTTTGTATTCATCCTCACAAACACTAAATTATGTTTTCATCGTGACAATGAAAATATTGTGAGGTTCTTTATCTCATTAAATGTCTCGCTTTGTGTTTTGATTGCTTTTTTAACTGAATTTTATATGCAATAGAATAATGGTTCTGGATTTTTTTCTTGTTCTATAAATGTATTTAAGTGATTTCTAGAAATAAATTTAAGCAAGGGATGGCAATCGACAGGTTTCGATTCGAATTTCAAATTATGACTCAATTATCAAATAAAGAACGTTGGGCGTTTTGAATTGGTTGTTGGGCCGTCCTAATTAGCCGTTAATTAACCAGACTTAACGTTGTATGTTATTAACAGCTTTCCATGAAAGGATTCTACTTCGAAGTTGTTCTATCCAATTTCCATTCATAAATGTCTCTTTATGGTTTTAATTTCAATTGATGTTAATTAAGCAATTTTTAATATATTAGTGTTGTATGTGCTCTAAGTAAATGAAGCGTTGTTGTGGAGAGGTATTTGTGAGCGAAAATTGTTTTGTATTATCCAGCTTCATTACTTAATCCTTCTGAAGTAAATAGTGGTCACTGTAGGGCCATCTGCCCTCTTTCTGAACGCTCACGAGGATACCGTTTGTGCAGTGAATATAGCTTAGGCTTCCGATCCCAAGAGCTTGGTTTTGAATCCCGGTTGTAACTGAGGTTTCTCTGCTCAATGCCGATCCATAATAGAGAGTGGAAAATATGTCGGAGAACACTGATGGTGACATTACAGTTAACGGAAATCTATAAAATAATTCACAACTTTTACGTTAGCTTTGATGTTTAACTTCACCATCCCAAGTGTAATGTTCAAATGAGCTCACTCTTCCTTTATTTCAGCAAAAGCGAATTACTGCTCGTTGATATTACCCCCTCTACCTGTGCATGCACGTGACCCGTCACGCTGTTGTTCTAACTGTCCATTGGGTTCTGCATGGACAGTACTGCAAGTCAAGTACATACTCCAACCATCGGATGGGAAATGTTTTCTCAAAAAACTTTCTTGAAGAAAGTATTTAATCCAAGTTAATGTTTCCGGCCTTTCTTTATGGAACTGAGTCACACGAAGTGATATCCAACTTTGTACATACATTCCATACTTTTTTATTCTTTCCGGACCATGGCTTCGACATCTATAATGCCATCACCTTGATAATGACATTATAGATGTTGGAACCATGGTCGGAAAAATTATAATGTGTGGAATGTGCAGAGTGAAAGATTTCATTTCAATCAATTCTTCTAAAATCCTATAAATTGTTATTTTCAAGCTCCGAGAAGGATTTTCCGTTTGCGTTCCGAGGTGTTTTGTTTCAGCTTTTACTAGCACCAAACCAAAGTCTTGTAATGGTGTCCTATTGAATGAGGGAGTCTTCTGCACGCCCTACTTGATACGTTTTGTCTCCTTCCGCAACTTTTTAAGGTAGCAATGCTCCCTTCCCCCCCCCCCCCTGTTGTTACGGCGCTGCTTACTAGCCAACCCACCATTCCTCAATGGAGCAAATTATAAAATTATCTCAGTTTTTATTCGCCTCCCAAAATAAACGCCAACCAATCAACGGATGCTCTTGCTGGCACCTGCCGGCTGCCGCTCGCTCCATCGGTTGTAAAAACACGACTGCATTCGTCCTTGAAATAATAACAAAACTGCATCAAGACCTGGGATGGTTTACGTTATGCCGTCTTCTATCGCCTCGTTGACTGCTTCCTTGTTTTGTTTGAGGCGCCTAAATTGATTGTGGGTTGCGATGCATTTGCATCTAAGGCTTGTCTCTTTCTATCAAACGAAAAAGCTTTGGTAAATAAAGTTTGAATTTCCCTGAGGCTTTTTCACTCTCTTGGGCACATTGCATGCTTTCAATTCTTTATTTCAATGTTTATTCAAAATAGAAATAACAATGCAACAAATTCATTTGAAGAAATAAATTTTAATAGACCATCAGAAGTTACGTGGAAAAGTTGTTAAGATTTGCTGTATCTGATGCATATAATTACTTCCCTTATATGTGCAAAGTGAATTGAAGGTATTTTCGGCTTCGTCACTTCTTGGAATCGCAGTAGCTCAAATAGGGGATCTTAAATTTTGTATGGTTTTATCCAATATATTTCTTTGCTCATTGTTTCCGGGGTTACAGTGATTCTCAAGTAATTATTAATAAATAAAAAATGCAATAATTTCTTGGCAGTAACGGTAACACCGATACCGACGGGCAAATATCATTGGGACTTCTACCTGCTGATAGGTAGGTTTTTGGACGGTCCTTAAACTTTTCCAATTCTGGGACTTTTTTTTCTTTCCTGCTCATTACTTTCTCGCCATCAGATCCCCCTCAAGTTTGTTATACGTTTTGCCTCGTTTTATGCCATCCTACATCATTCCTACCAAAGAAATTTAGCATTTGACATAATATATTGGTTTCAAATTTCAACGAAGTATATCGTCTTGAATCTAGATGGCTTAGTGGTGTAACTGGCTTACAAATCTGACCGGCAATTTGGAGATCCGGGTTCGAATTCCGGTCATATCAATTGATTTCTATCATGACGAATTGCACTCACTTCTTTACACCCGTACATCTTTATACCCGTGCGCCTGACTGCGTACCACATCATTTGTGTAATCGTAATTATTGGAAAATTTAAAAAAATAATTGGAATCGATGCATATTTAAGGTTGGAAAACATTAAATTGAAAACAATCACGTTTCCATGTGTTCTTCCGCCGAAACAGCTAATTACTTTGCATTAAAATTCAATCTACTTATGTTCAGCATTGTAATTACAATAATTTGAAAGTCAAATAATAATTAAATGAAAACTATGCCCTGTCCAACGGACATTTTATTGTACGACGCGTATCAACGTCTTAGCCGGATCATCAGGTACAAGCAATTGATGAAAACGCTAGGAAGTTTTCTTTTTATTTAAATTTCGAAAAACTTTTTCACCGCGTCACGCTCAACATCGTTGAATCCATTCGCTGTAAATTAGTTATCACATATCAATTTCTCGCTGCTACTTCTTACTGAGGAGTATCTTTTTTCAATTGTTTGCTTTTTATCACCGAAAAAAATTAGTACGTGAATGTTCGGCTATTTATTGGTAGTTATTACTTCAACTGTGGTAGTTTAGTCCGTCTATTTGTAACGCGTATTGGATTCAGCACAAAAAATTCAGGCTTTCATGTGGAAAGGCTTGTTGTTATCTGCCGATTAAATTGCACGTTCTTACAAATTTGCTGAGGGCTGTGAGCGAAAGGGTCGCCATGGTCTATCATTCTGTTTGCCGACTCGGTAATTGATTTCGTGATAGTTTCTGCAAACTTCCATGGAATAGGCCACCCAGACCCCCAAGATGAGCGGCGCGCTAAATTAGTTTTCCAATAATTGGCGCTCGCATATTGGGCACCACCCATTCTCATTTACCTCGACGTAACCCCACTCCTCCCCCCAAAACGCGGCGAAGTTGTCTGTATCCGCAGAACCCCGAAAGCGTATTTTCCAATTTACATCACGCGTTAATTCCCGGCGAAGTGGACTGGGTGAGCAGCAGATGTCTTCATGACATGGGCTTTGCGAATGGGAATATGAGTTACCAACGACGTCAAAAACTCGATCCTTTCTAATTGGCGTGGCTGATGGAGCGAGTTAGACTGATGCCGGTGCATTCAGTGCAAGAGGATGAAAATATGAGATCCTCTATTTTTATTCCTTGTGCCAGATGTTCGGTGACTACCCCCCTAAGATCGCCTTTATTTCTAGGTCATTGCTCAGGACTGAAAACTTATAGCTAATGGTTGCTTGTATCACGAATCAGTGGTAAGTAATTGAAATGATTCCTTAGTAGTAGTAGTAGTCCTCTCAAATCAGTTAATATGACGCCTGATACCCTACGTCATGATTTATATTAACTACTCGTTGCCATTAAATAGTTTTGTTTCGGAAAAAGTTTAAATGAATAAGTTATTATCAATTGAATTTGAGAGTTTTGTACATCAACAAATTTATGCTGAATTTGTCCTGACCTAATGAACTGACGGAGTGTGTCGTTTTTTATTTCATCATTAACTATAATTACCCCAATAACTAGTCGGAAATCGTTGCTTTTGACTCCATTTTACTCAAAAAGTTCTTCCGATTGACAGAATATATTACTTTTATGGAATTATTTGATGTAGGTAGTTATTCATCACCTTTTGTTTGGAGTAGTCATCAATTTTTTATTTCAATTGCACTATCGTTTTACACTTGAATGTCAAAGGTGTTTTACTCCAATGCATTCTGTGACCAGTTCTTAACTTGTTTCATGTACATGCGGAATAGATTATGCCTGGCATATTACGACATGATATTTGGTCGTCGTTGTGGCTATCATCCTCACTGTGTTTTCTTTCTCAAAGAACTCGTTGAAATGCATGGCATCCCATGATTCTTATCTTTATTATTCTGCTTTCAGGGGCGAAGGAGAGTTCTGGAGAAGCAGGATTCTTTTGGTTCTGTCAATAGAATGTGATTTGGATTAAATGTTCAAGTAATAAGCTCACATTTGGGATATCTTTCGTCTTCATTCACACATCTTAATATATACAACTACAAGGAAAAGTGGTATATCGCGTGTTTCTCTTCAATTTTTAATGAAATGGTGCATTAGGGAATTGCATGGAATAATCGTAAAATGAGAAATGAAGTACACAGGTCACTGCTATGTTTTCATAGCTCAGTGAACATTACTCATTGTATTGCTTCACTACTATTATTTCATCTCGTTCATTCATTCAATCGCTCCTATCTTCTTTGCCGATTCTTTCTTTTTTCCGTTACGTATATTATCTATATTATCACGCCATATATTGGTGAATCCAATGTTACACATTGATTGAATATAATTGCAAGAAAAATAGAGGGAAAGGTCCCAAGAGGAAGCCCAAGGGATAAATATTTAGCCCAAATAAAGATGAAAGTTTGTAAATAAAAAGAACCACCAGTGAGTAAGAGGACTAGCATTAGATTGGGAAGAATGGAGGGTTGCAGTCAACGAATCATAGGACTGAACGACCAATGATGATGATCATCTAAATTATCATGAGAAATCTTTTTAATTTACCTCGTATTGAGTCACTCCTAAGCTCATTCTCTGGCTCCCCTTCATTCAACATTGGTCATTGAAAATTCAGATTGGTTGACTGCAGCCCATCATCCTTATCTATCTAATTCTAGTTCACTTACTCCTTGGTGGTTCTTTTTATGTACTTTCCTATTTATTTGGTGTATATATTTATCCCTTGATCTTGCCTCTTGGGACTTTTCTTATTATTTTTCCTTCAAATATATTCTCCACAAACCCATTGTGCCTCAGGGTATGTCTAATACATCTGTTTCTTCTTTTCTGTGTATTGTTCCATATGTTATTTTCCTCTTCTACTCCTATGTAAACTTCTTCATGTATTATTTTATTAGTTTATTTGATATTCAGCATCCTCCTCCAACACCAGGTTTCGAATGCTTCTAATCATTTCTGGTCTGCTTTTCCAATGCTCCATGCTATCGATCTATAGAGTGCCACGCTCCACGCGAATTTGTTTACGTATTGTTTCTTGTTCGTAGCCCTTACGTCTTTGAATTGTGACGTCCATTTTGTGTCGTCTTTGCCTCACCATATGTCGTCCAAAATATATCTTCCGCGCTTACCCAACACTTTCGTCGTGTGACTGTTTTAATTCGGCAACCCTCCGCGAAATTTTTCTCCAGTCACAGGGAGTTTATTTATAGGACGCCGGTCTGTCTCCGTCTCTCTCTCTTTCCAACGACACACACGTCCAGCTGCCGGTGAAAATCGATTGAAGCGAATCCTCGGTGTGCTTCCGGTGGGTCCGGCTGATGATGTCACAATTACTGTCGTCACGCACTGTGGACTTCCGGCGAACGCAGCGGGGGTCGCTGCGTTTCGCAGTCGGACCCGTGTCCGCGAAGAGTGCGCGTGTTCGAAAAATGAGTTTCGCGTTGATCGCCGCCGCGTGCCACTTAGCGTCCCCTTCAGAGGAAGTGGTGACATCTACCGTTGCAAAGGGCTACCGTACTGGGAACTCGGAACTCTCCGTACTTCTAATATAAGCGGTACCTAGCGGTGGAAGTATGAGTCACAAGGAGAAATGGCATTGCCTTTCTCCGTCGGGCACTGATCGGGGTGCACCTCGCGTATATTCTCGACGATTGCCCGTAATCGATGCGGCCCGCAGATGTCGTTTGTATTCGATGCGCCTCCTATAGGCGGATGGTCGGTCGTGATTGCAACCAGGATTTGGTTATGCGCTTGTCTTGGTTGGCGAATTTTCCGGCAGTGCCAAATTTATGGTCCTCTCGGGTGCAGTAAAGTATCCCGGAGGAAGTGATAGAATGTTCGAGTCTTTGATAAATAGTGGAGTTATATTTCCCTTCAAGCGTTAATTTTTGTAAAATGTTTAAAGTTAGTTTCTTTCAAATGAAAATGTTGATTGTTTTTCAATGTTCAAATGTTTTTTTGCTTTTATTCTATTTAATTAAAAGTTTATTATTTTACCGCAACCAAATGCAAATTGAAGTTTTGGAAATGGTTAAAGGCTGTGTTTTAGACTAGATAAATTATTAGATTATTATCGCCTTCAGATATCACATTATTCTTCCTGGCAAATACGCATATAGTTGACGGTTTCGATACTGAGAACGAAGTATTCTGCATCTAGCTATTTTAAAATAAGGATTAAATAAAGCATCTTTGATAATAGCCGATATTAAGAATAAATTATTCCAAGTGCAACTTATGGGTTGCTGTAGCAATCAAGCGCAAAGGCCTTGCTGTGTCGAAAAATGTCAAAGTAAAATGTCCATGGCCATGAAAGAAGTATACGAAACTTTAGCAGTTTGATATTGTGCTAGTGCATAGCTTTCCGAGTTATTTTTTCCCGTACTTGTGGTCAAATTTATGTCTTGCTTTACCTTAGCAATTCGGACTATTTATATTTTTTCAGTCTTTATTTAGCAATACTGCTATTCTCAATACAAAGAAAATTGTACACAACAATTGCAAAATCACAATAACAACACCACTCATTTAGTTACAATCCATTTTCTCACCTCCGCCTCAAATCTATCTAAGCACAGCCTTTAAATCAATATCCAATGCATTATATAAAACTAGACCTTTAAAAAACACAGAGTTTTGTGTCACTGATTTGCTCACAAAAGGAATATGAAAATTTTGTTCACCTCTGGTGGCACGTTTATGAATATCTCTATTTGTGATTATCAATTTAGATGATGATGATGATATTGTTATTTCCTGACTTTGTGTTACTGAAATAAGAAGTATATTACATCACCACAAACCAAATGTTAGGGAACATGTTAAACAATGATGGTGGCTTAATTCTGGTCTTGACCTAGGAGCCCACCTAAAGCTTCCGTTGATATGTTTAATTATTGTTTAATGCAATGTTCTGCATATAGAAGTAAATAAAATTCTATCCTATTCTATTCTTAAAAATGTGAATGCACTCTTTCCGTTCACTGACAGTGGTAAAATTTATAAAATCAACTTTCAGAAACTTTTTTTAACCGAGTCTGCTCCTTGAGAGACAAGAAGGGAATTTCATTGAAGCAGAACCCATTTAAGATAGGTTAATTTCTCAACTTCAATACCATTAAGCCACAATCTATATAAATTTTTCTTATCACCTGCTATATCTAGTTTTTTTTCTGCCAGATCGCAGAAAAAACTCTGTGCAATCTTAAAAGACGAGAGTTGCATCAAAAGCTTACGTTTTATTACAATATATTATCTAATTTACCCATTACTGATCGATTACAGACATTTGCTTACTTCACTCTTATCTGTAGCCCAGCAATCTCGAGGACTATTGCATAGCAGGCCGCAACGTATTTTTCTAAATTTTCATGTCGCATGGAAATAGGAAAATGCCGCTGTGTTTTTTAAACCTCAGAATCTAGATAATGTCACCTGAGCCATTATTCTACATAATGGCACTGCTGTTTTGTAGCAAAATCCCACTTGTTTCGCAGTTGAGTCATAATTTACATTGAGATTAGATGCTGTATATATATTTTCCCCGTATTTTAATATGCAGGTAAGTATGTACCACTTACTGCATTTTTTGCAAAAGAAGGCAGCTAATTAGATAATCTACATTGTATTTTTATTCAAAACTCTTGTTTCCCGTTCTCAGTTCAGAGTCATAAGCGCACATTTTTTTTATAATTGCTCTTTAAATTTCGAGTTAGCATATTTTTAAACCCCATCTAATTTTACCAGGTGTTAGCTCTGTGAGATTTAAAGTGGGTGCGGGTGGAGTACTCGTGCGTAGCTTAAATGAGGATAAATGCTAATGGACCTATTCTGGAAATTTGCGGTATAACTCCATGGGGATTCCTAGAGTCTGGTCGTGTCTCATCCTCAGACTGTGGAGACAAAAAGTTTTTTGTCATGAAATACCTTTATAAGTATCATAGATTACATCGTTGTATTTGTTTGGAAAAAAATTTTTTATGATTTCATGCTAGTTCACATGAAGTTATAGACCCCACTGCGCCTCTTTTAATTTTAACGCAAAGGCTCCATCAAAAGTATTTTCTAGCCTAAGGACGCATTTGCCTTGCCTAACTTGAGTGGATGATAAACGTTGCATCACAATTAGGTAGGAATGGTTAATCAGCAGTTAGGTAAGCTTATACTGGATACCATTTGTTTGAGTTCGTTAATTAGCCATTTAGTTCTCTTGGGGCATGTTGATGCATGATAATTCTTATCATTTAAGGGAGACCGTTGCGAATTTACAGTCATCATCGCTTTGCCAAGAGGGAATCCATCTTCCCTCATTTGATTTCACGTAACTCAATGTCTCGTACTCTGATTGACCTGGCAGTTAATTACAATTCAATTCGGCTCCGTTGTGTTTGTACCAGCTTCCTGAATTTATCCAGCCTCGAACAGATCATCAGCACCCGTAAAGCTGAGGTTTGAAATTAAGTTGTGCCTCATACGTGATAAAAAGGTAGGTCTCGCTAATTTCACCCTCGCAGTTATTTCTTCGCAAAGTGCTTTGATTCAGCATTGATGATTTAGTTGGTTTTGTTGGATAGGTTAATTTGGCCAAATTTAGCATTGATTCTACGGAGTCTAGTGTACTTTGCGGCAAATAATTTAGTAAGATTTTATCCATGATATAAATTTTAAAATTATGAATTATAATTGTGCGTTGGTGAAAATTTCACTATGCAATTGAAGGACTGGGTTTGGGAGTCCGCAGAGACTCGGAGGCTACAGGGGACAGCGACACGGAGGATTTTATATTGACCCCGCAGTTATATCCGTAGAACTGAATGAAGCGATAAAATAAGAGAGGTACCCTGCCGAACAGATAGGTACTTACAATGATGGGGTGAGCTCTTACGGCTAGACAAATAAAAAAATTAAAGGGAGTCTCCAATAGCCGTAAACAATTAGCACCACTCGTCAGAGATCACTAACCTTGCTGTATGGGTTTAGCGGCCCGGTTGGAAGTCCCATCCCGGCAAACCAACACAGCAAGGTTAGTGATCTCTGACGAGTGGTGCCAATTGTTTACGGCTATTGGAGACTCCCTTTAATTTTTGTAGGTAGGTATTTAATACAAAAATTCCTGCATACACTATACGCACCATTATTGACTCAAAATGAGCGTGATACAAAGACATCCCATTCACCTTGGTCATCTCCTTCTTCCTTATATTTTCCCCATTCTCTCCCCATTACGTGTCTGGTCACCAGACTCTGGTGTCCTAACACCCCTTATAACACACCCTCACAGGGTAGTATGTAGACGTCAAAGTTATTGGCTCGTTGAAGAAGAGCGCGAGAGATAGATAAATTGTTAGATTATTATCGCCTTCATAAACAGATATCACAATATTCTTCCTGGCAAATACGCATATAGTTGACGGTTTCGATGCTGAAAACGAAGTATTCTGCATCCAGCTATTTAAAAATAAGGATAAAATAAAGCATTTTTTATAATAGCCGATATTAAGAATAAATTATTCCAAGTGCAACTTATGAGTTGCTGTAGCAATCAAGCGCAAAGGCCTTGCTGTGTCGAAAAATGTCAAAGTAAAATGTCCATGGCCATAAAATAAGTACCTATACGAAACTTTAGCAGTTTGATATTGTGCTAGTGCATAGCTTTCCGAGTTATTTTCTCCCGTACTTGTGGTCAAATTTATGTCTTGTTTTACCTTAGCAATTCGGACTATTTTCTCTGTTATTCAAACACATGTACGGCATTTATAGAAATGGTGCATTTTTTCTTCGGCAAGCAGGTAAGGGTAAATGTTTTTCAATCGATATAGATTTACGATAAATGTCTGGATTCAATTGTCTGGTCTATGTCCGCGGCAGACCTTTCAAAGTTTGTCGCATAGCGGATCTTCGGGTGACATAAACGGCGACGGAATCACTTTGAACGACGGACCCTCAGTAAACGACCGTTAGATTTTTTTCGAGTGCGCGACAAATGGTTGTGGTAAATAGAAGGGAACGAAGGTTGAAAAAAACTGCCGTAATGTCACGTGACGTGGAAATTCGTAAGGGGAGTGGGTTTTTGGAGTTGTATGGGAATGACACCCCCTAAAGTTGGATGACCAGATTTTAGGCCTGTACGAGATGTGTTTGTTGTGGATTCTCCGCTAATATTTCCGAGTTTCAGAATCACTTCATACTCTCCTATTTTTTTTAAATTATCATATATATAACTAGCTATATAACTCGTAAAAATTACTACGATAATGTGGTGAAATCCATTCCTATCTATATACGGATCTCATAAAATCTAAATAGTATAAAATATAATAATACATTTAAGGATTCCTCTGTTAAAATTCTCCCTTATATATGTTTTAATGAAAATCAAGGCTAAGATATCCTCGAATTACTTTTGATTAGCTTTCTCTAAATCCATAGGCCATTTATTCATTATGTATCAATATGTTGTTTACATTAACATGGTAACGAAGATAAATATCCATCACATACCTGGGAGAATATTTAGCTATTCATTTATAGTGCATATTATTCCAGGGATATATTTTTAATATTAATTTCTTTTAACTATGGAAGCCGAATGCAGCGCCATTTCTATGGAATTGCCGCATTTTGACTTCAATTATCGGAGTAATTAGCTAATGACTAAATATATAAGACGGTAAGATGCATTAATTTTATTTTTAATCGATTACCCGAGAGTGTTAGATTCTTATATACAGTTTTCCGTGAAAATGGCATTTATATTAGATAAAAAATACTATTTTTTCCATGTTTCGCCCATCCTTGCAGTTAGCGCCATGAAATTTCAAGTTCCATTAAAGAACAAAATTGCGTGGAAAGGTAGGATTTTGTTGTTCATATTTATTTGATAGCATGTTTTTCTAAAAGTTTCCAGAATATAAGTAAAATGACATTTGTGTCCTTTTACCGTGGAAACACCTTGAGTAACTGTTTATTTTTGTATTTTACAATTTATTTTGTGTGTAATTGATTTTTATAATTATAATAAATTATAATGCGCAAAAATACGGAAAATATTGTATTACAAATGTTAACTATATTTCATTTTAAAGTTAAAGTAACTAAGATGAACAATCTGGAAATAAAATATTGTAAATATAAAAGAAAGCTCTCTGATGAACACCTCCGTCCGTTTTGTCCGTATGTTTTGTCCTTTGCGTTAGGTTTAACAGAACAATTTCTACAGTAGTTCTTTTTTGTACCAATTCCAAACACCTATGCATAGTTCACCAAATATTAATGTCCGCACGGTGAGGATTCCAAGCTTTACACCGAAGGAATTTGCTAAATGTGGGTTTACACTGGCATTTGGATTGCGCAAATTACTTGCAGCAAGTGACTTTCGATGTGAATTACAGGTGCAAACGGCTCTCCAAGTCTTGTAAAACTTTTCAAAGTTTCTCAAGTAAATTTCAGAAGCGTAATTGTTGCCAGCGTAAACAGCAAACTAATCTGGCTCAGCACAAACTCGTGCAAAACATTTCGCCGGAGTTAAATCCCCCGTAAGCTCTTGCAGAAGATAAACTTGCCAGTGTAAACCCACCCTTTGAATATGGAGGGTGCGCGCAAACATCATAGTATGAAATAACATTCGGTGTAATGAATATGTACTTTCCGTGTATATATTCAGTGATTTCGGAGAGTTTATTGATTGGCTGATTAAAATAAAACGCTGTAGGGCTAAATGCTCACAGAAATGTTTAGAAATTGATTGATCCCACCCTTAAATATCCCTAGAACGATTAGCCGTCGACGCGAAGGGTTTGTGTTGAGACCGCAGATTAGCCCTCAAGTAGTTTGCCTGCGTCAAAGCACCGCTTGTTCATTCCGTTCTCGAATAAGAGTTCGGGGAAGCGTAGATTGATCGTGGGACTCACTGGGAGTGTAAGTGTGTGGGGCGATGCACTGACTGGACTGCAAGGAAATGCCGTGCGCATGAAAGGCCGCCTTTGAGAATACGACGTCATAGTCATCCAGGACGAGAGACTTAAGTGCTCGATTCGTGTTCGGCATTAGCGCGACTGACTGATCAGTTCCACCGGCTGTTCTGCCCACACCTCAAGAGAAAATGAAAGATGGTTTCTTCTCATTCCGCTCAATCACTCTCTCGGTGGACTTCTCTTTTGTCCAGTTGTCTCGCATTGCCGTCATCGTGAGCGCGAATTGAAGAATTCGGACATTTGCATTTCCATGGATTTCACGGTATTCATTTCTCGCCCCTATGCCAGCGTTTAACGGTAATTTGTGACGTCAGGCACCATTTTTTTTTCAATTCTCTCCATTTGGAACGATTCGCTCAAACGAGCAAAATATACTCTTCGCAAATCCTTATTCTAGCGTTCCCAATGATTTGTTTAATGTATTTCACCCTTGGTCTTCTGCGCTTCTCATTTTTTCTTCCTTCTATTACGGTTTATGGAGGTTTTTATGCCTCAGAATGTGATGTGTCCTCTTGTTACTTTGATGAGACTGAATGAAGTAAAAACATTAATAGTTTAGATGAAATAATGTGTACAATTTCTTCAAGAAATAAAATTTATTGTCTCGAAATTAAACAAATATAGTTTTGAATTTTGCATTTTTCACATAGTACCTGTTCCACGAGTTGCCATTTCATTAATCTTATCCATTTGTCAGTAAAACTTTCTGTTAGTGTTGAAGGAGAACAGGATATGAGAAGAGCGAATGAATAATATAGGAATGAATAGCTTCATTACGGGTAGTGGTTGGCAAAGCACCAATTTCGAACAATAGTCGTCATTGGTGTATTTCAGTGAATGACTACTTGAGCCAAACGAAGCATTGATTTTATCAAGTGTAGTATTTCTCAATATGTTCCTTTAATATTTAAGATATATTTGGCTGGTCAAATTTTAGTGGGTTTTAAATATTTGCAGTGAAAATAATGGCATTAAAATTTTACCAGGATGATTTCCAATAGTATTTTCGGTAGTACTCTAATTGGTAGACAATATGCATCGGAGAAGCGAACTAAATGAAATCTCACGAGAAACCGAAGATCGTATGTCTTTTTTTCGGTAGTACTCCTAAAATATTGTAATTATTAGTATAAAGCTATCAATTAGCATAATTAAAGCATAATTAAAGTTATTTTGAGGTATCATCTTCTTTATCACAATTTCTCAGTCATCAGTGTGTGGCTGGTATCAATGATCTTTAATTTCATGTTTTTACGTGGTTATCTGTAGATTAAGGCTAACGCTGTATCATCATTTTCAGCAGTCAATTAAAAAAACCTGTTTACTGTAGCTCTCTCTCTATACTACATCCTTATTTTCAGCTAACGTTGCTATTATCCATGCTAAATTATACACTTTGTATTTTTCTACAGTTTTTATTAGCGGTACGACGCGACGCTTATCCGCGCCCACACCTAAGCCACGGTATAACCGCCATGGCCACCTCCCTCATTAAAAACAAACACCGTAACTACGACAACTTAACAACGGTCAATAAATAAACAATCTTAAAAATTGTACCTGATGATGCCGTAGATCGGCGAAACGCATCGTACCGCTAATTAAAACTGTATAAAAAATACAAAGTGTAAAATTTATTATGGATACTAATAATTTATACAAAGTAAAGCCTAAAACCTTAGAGTGTAACGTTGCTATTCTTTCATAAGTCCTTATTTGATATATTTCATAATTTCCTTAATCTTTTCCATTCTCGGAAATCCTTTCCATCTATTGTTCCTTCAAATGTCCGTTAATAAGGGTTTGATATCTTAGAATTTCGAAGAATGTCTAATGATAATCCTGCATCGTTCATATCTGAATATTTCATGGTCTGAAATTTTTGTGATGTTCTCTGTAGGTTAGTAGTTCTCAACCATTTTGACATCCAGGGAAACTTGAGGTGTTTGGAAATGCAGACACACCAGTGAACAAAGAATAAGGTTATAGACTTATATAAAATAAAGTATAAACAAAATCCGATAAAAAAACTTATCGTTTAGAAACAAAAATAACAAAATTTAAAAGTATCTATTAGTTTAATAATTTAATTTATAAAAATTATTGATTTTTTATGAGCGTTGCGGCACACTTGGCAGAGGCTTGCGGCACACCAGTGTGTCGCGGCGGTCGCGGCACACCGGTTGAGAATCACTGCTGTAGGATTTTATTTCCCAGAAGGAAAAACTATTCACCAAAGGGATTATATTCGCCGTGAAAAATCATTTGACCTGACCAGCATTCGAACTCGGTTCTGTGTTAGCCAGTCACACGATTTTTTTATGGCGAATTTCAACCCTTGCCCCCGTGTGCGTGACTGCGTACCGTATCATTTGTGCATTGCGCAGTGATTCCGAAAAAGGAATACTAGCTTTTTAATCTTTAAATGTCTAATTGTCTGGAAATATTCTAAAATGTTCCTCTCTTCTCCCATTCCAGCAACAATATCTGATGAGATTCGGCTACCTACCCCAGTCGGATCTAGAGACTGGCAACCTGAGGTCGGAGGACCAGTTACACGAGGCCATCGCCAGACTACAGGTGAGTAATTTAGAGGACAACTTGATCCTCATTCCCCCCGCCATCTCTCGAGCCAGCGAGTAAGAGGGTGGATGCCGTGCCTGGACTTAATAGGCTGAAGGCGTGCTTTTACACCCTTATAACTGCACCTGCCCCCTCCTCCACCTCCGAGGCCTACCTCTTGTCCTTTTAAGTCCCCGTGGCACTCCTGCTCTCTCCCAATTTCTGACCCAACCCCATGTTTAATCGCTTACTGCTTGCCTCTCCGCCGGATTCTTCCCATTCAATCGGCTTCTTAATGTTGCTTGCTGTATATTTTTCGTCAAAACATCATTAAATTGAGAGACAGAATCCACGCCAAGTCGATTGCATCGGCAAGTTTTTCTCCAAACTATCCCCAGCATCATCTTGTGTTGAATTTGTCGAGTTTTCGGAATTAAATCGTTCATGTTGGCCGCTTCAAGTATGCTAACATACATGCCCATCATACTTACATACACCATACGAGTACACATACACCATTCCCACCATTCGGGGTGGGCGATGTCCCAGAGTTTAGTTATTGCTGTTACGCTTATAAAACTGGCTCACTTATAATAATTTCCGCCAAAATGTCCTATTCTTTCCTACCTCTTTCATTTCTCTTACATTCTTGCATTGTTTTATTGTTATTGCTTCAAGCATATGTAATCGAAATTGCAAGCGTTAGTACAGTTTCTGGCTCAGAATTTCTGTTGGAACGAAATATCCCTGAAAAAACTTTGAAGAACATTATTTTTCTTCCCAGTCTGCATATTTTATTACCTGGCCTATTACTATTCATAATGTACTGCTTCAACTAAATACGCCCCAGTTTTTTGTGGCCGTTATTTGCTCTAATTATACCTGCAATGAAGATTTATGGAATTCCTAATACAAATACTCCTCATTCAGACTTTATAACGTTCTAAGACAGCATACTAGAACAACATTTTGAGTTTTAATGATCTACCCATAAGTTCAACTCAACTTGAGAGAGCAGTGTTATCGGTGACTAGTTTGCTATTGTGTTACAGTTGAAATTATAAAGCTACTCGTCCATATGGGTGCTTAATGTAGGAAAAATACCGCATTAATCATCTCGGTGATATTTGCACATTCATTTACTAATTTCAGAATGAATTAGGCCCCTCAATGTTATATTCCTAAATGATACAGTGCCATCGGCGAATGATCCGATGTCACTTTAGTTGCTCGGCTCGTTTATGTATGTACCTTGAGAGAAAAGGTGCCCTCGTATACTTCCTTGTGACACACAATAGATGTCAATGCTCTCAGAAATTCCGAGCTGTCGAAACGTGAATTATTTTTACGAAGGGAAGATTTTATTTTTATTTAATCTCTTTTATTTACAGGCACCCTGCGAAGCCTCTACTTTTGGCGTCGTAATTCGATTTTAACCTTAATATTTCCGCCTCTCCATCCACTTTCGTCATGTTCATAATTAGCCTCGTTTCTCCTCCTCTTCATTTATTTACTCTTCTCTTCCTCTGCGCGTCTCCATTTTCGCCTCTGCTTGTTCCTGCCACCCTCCATCTCCGGCGGACATTATCCTCTTAGCAAAGTTTCCTGCCCAGGAAGTGACCTCACCCTTCTGATGTGGTCAATGCCCATCTGCGGGATCCCTCTAAGTATCGGGTGACCATTAGGGCTCTCATGTGGGAGGAGGAATTGCGTCACCGAACGTGGTGGAGATGCGGCGTGGAGTCGAAGTTACACGAGCACATGGTGCCTTTGCCGAAGCGTGCTTTGTACCCCCATTTCTGAACCGAATGCTTTTAATTGTGTCATTTTTACAACCCATTGGCCCTCCGCAGCATTCATTAAAATTTATCACCCAGTAATCACCCATGGCTATTGAGCATCCTCTCATGCTTAGTGCGTTCTCAAATACCTCATGTCACCAGTTTGTTATTTATTAGGGTAATATATCAGCTAAGGCAGGTTTACAAGGAAGAGAGAGCAACAATCCTCTAACATTTTACTGACGCAGGCCCCTAACTCATTTAAATATTTTTGAATTAAAAGGTAAAACTTCGTTATTTCCACATTAGGTTTTAATTTTGACGACCATAGTTTCGGCTAAACGTCATCTTCAGGAATTAAAATCTAATGTGGAAATAACAAAGTTTTACCTTTTTGTTCAAAATGTATAGCAAATTCCACAAAGTTACGCCGAAAACCACCAACTTCATTTAAATAATTTGATTCTTCATTTCAGCAAGCATTTACCTAGATTCATCCGGTGCATAGAGCTTATTCTCTTTCTTCCCCATCCCCGCTTACCCAACCTCCTCCAATCACGGCCTTCGACATCCTTACGCCCCTCATTACCACTTCCAACCACTACTCTGTCTCTTTCTAATCTCCATCAGAGGTTTCCTCTCCTCTCCCTCCTTACCAAGCACTTCCTCGTTTGTCTTCCTCTCCATCCACCCTTCTTCTCCTCTTCATCCACCATTCCCATCTTCCTCCACACCCACGCCTGCATCCTTTTGTCATCCTCTTTTATCGAAGTCCAGGTTTCTGCTCCATGTAACTCCATATTAAAATCTTTACCAGCCTCTTCTTTATACTCTTTACCGAAGTTCCCTACCAACTTTTCTCTCCTATTGTTGAACGCTTCTTTCGCCAGTGCAAACTCCTCCTCTTTTCTGCCATGCCTATTTTCTTCTAACTTACTATCTAAGTAATTAAATTGCTCTATTTACACCCAGTTTGAACATTCAGTTTGTGCCAAAGAGCAGAGTTTCTAATTGAACTACCTTTATTTTTATGTATGTTTTTCTTATATCTTTTATATCAGATTGCCTAATCATACATGTTGTATATTACAACGTAGTACGTAGCTTAACTTCTCTATCCGTAGTTATTGTAGGTTTTTTACTCTTCCCTTTCTTTGCCTGCAATGTGTCTTTCATTCAAGGATTAGAGCCAAACCCTAAACTTTTTCCCAGAGCAGTTTTTCCTTTCTTCTTGTAGTTAATATTTTATGTACTGTCCTGCTAAATTTCTTTTTCATGAACATCATGAAGTGTAGGTCTGTCAGTAATGCAGATTCATGTCCTTCCTCTTAGTAAATATGGCAACTAGAGCAATGTGAAAATTGGTTATCTTAGCTCCTACTGGCTTTCACTGTACACTTGTTGATATTCTTTTCCTCAGCATTTTGTAAATAATGCAAACATATCAATCACGTCATTCTCTTTCAGGTTAGGCAAATCAAAGAACTAAATTACTGGTGATAGGTCTAGAAAACAGTCTCTCTTTTAATAATTTCCTCCACAATGCCCTATCCTTGCATCACTCTTTCGCTTCTATAGCATTCATGCATTGCTTCATACACACTAACCTATCCTAAATACTCCTAATATTCCTCCTCTTAACAATCTCTTTCACCGTATTCACCGTCTTTCTCAGTTTACCTCTTTCTCTCACACCATTAATTCCACTATTACATGTATCGTTATTACTGGAGCATCAAACCAATGTAATTTACTATCCCCAGGTTAATTTTCACCCAAGCAACAGAGAGATTCACTAATAACACAGGATAATTCATGTCTCTTTCATTTCATGTCTCTATTAGGCCTCCACCGCTACACGGAAATAACTAATCCCCAAGTTCTGAAATCATACCTCAAAGCATTTGTCCTTCCAATCACTGGATATTGCTCTCCCATATGGTCCGTCGCTCCAACTAATCTTGCCTGTCTTAACAGTATCACTAGCTTCTTTGCCATAATTTTAAAACACCGAGTTGCAGACTTCCGCAACATGCCTACTTGTTCAATCCTATCTTCTCTGTCAATCCCTGATCTCTCCCATCAAAGAATTAAAACAGATTTAAAATTAATTTACAATATTCTAAACTCACACATTGATTATCCTGAATTGCTTTCCTCCATTAACTTGTCCCTTGTCGATCCACACGTACGCATTCCTTACTCCATATGCCTATCCCTTGTCAAGCGCTCACTTCACTACCGCCTCTCCTCCCTACTGAATTCTTTGCCTAATAATATAGATCCGTTTTTTCTCTCTTCAGATTCATTTACCAATCTCGCCATGTCCCATTTTCCCATGAATAAATAATACCTCTCCCATTTACCTCCCTTCCTACCTACGTTTTATTTGTATTTTTTATTATTTTCACCGTATACCAATTGTTTTCATTGATAGTTTTTGTTTTTATTTAATGTCTGTTATTGTGTCACTTTAAATTGGCAGAAATGCTGTATGTGAGCAATGAATTCAATAAGTAAATAAATAAATAATCACAACGGCGTCCGTCAGCATTAAATTAGTCAGGATACGGATTTAAATCCGATACAATACATATTCATATAAGCATACCCATTACGCCATTCCCTTTCGGGATAGGCAAAATCAAAGATTGCTATTTAAGCCTAGAAAAATACGCCTCTTTTAATAATTTTCTCCACAATGCCCTATCCTCGCATCATACCTCTTTCGCTTCTCTTACACTCATGCATTGCTTCATGCACGCTTTTCTATTCTCAAGACCCCTAATATTCCTCCTCTTTAAGAGTCTCTTCCACCTCGTGCACCCATGAATTTCTTGGGTCACACCTTCCTCTCAAAGCATTCGTTCCGCTATCATATGCGTGTTTCTTATTTGGACTCTCATCCATTCTCTCAACATGGCCAAACCAATGAAACACGCACCTTTAATATATGTATATGTCCATTACTAGTGCATCCAACCTACATTCGTTCATAACCGTCTTATTCCGAATCCTATCCATTCTAATTTTGCCACAAACACTTCTCAGGTACCCCAAGTCCACTGCATATAGCCTTCTCTTATGCTTAGGTATCTATTTTAAAGATGCATTTAGTATTTGGGGCCAAATGTTTATAATATGTTGTCCGAGTGAAAGGAATTTCTATAAATGTTTTTGATAAAAAACCGTTGATTTCTCAGCCATGCATTGTTTTTGTGTGTAATCATTTTTTTGTAAAAATCATGTAAATAATTAACGAATGTGTAAGAAGACTTAATTTTGTTCATTATTTTTAAATTGTTGTAATGCTGACAGCGTAATTTTCTTAATTAATAAGGTAGCCTGAACGCAGGTAGTTCCTTCAAGGCTACCTAAAACATCCTATTATTATTTTTTTGTTTATGTAATTTGTTATTTATGATGAAGGATGTAATAAACATTATATTTTCCTGATGCATCCAAGTTTTGCTGCTATAGCTGCTGCAATCACATAGTGAGGAATACAATTTTGTACACAGTGATTTTCGCTTCCCTAGACAAACACTCATTCCTTGATATGTTCTACATGTTACGGACGACTTTCCTTCCGGCATTAGCTCGCCTCTTTATCTCCTCATCTAACCTTCCATATTTTGAAATCCTTCGGCCTACGTGCATAAAATCATCCACTTGTTCAATTACTTCACCATTAGCCCTCATTATAGCATTACTCTCCTTATTCTCCTTGTTAAATACCACTACCTTGGCCTTGGACACATTCATCCTCAATTTCATTCTATGTTGCTTCATTAAACTTTACCAGAAACCCCTGTAATTCCTGTGGACTCTCAGACAGTAGCACAGGATTATCTTCGTACAATAGAACTCGCGCATTTACACCTCCAACGATTATACCGCCATAATCGCTGCATGGATCTCTCACATATTTCTCCTTAAAATCCTTGAAATGACTCGGGGAAATTACGCATCCTTGCTTTACGCCCTGTGTAGTTTCAAAAGCAGCAACTCATGACCCCATCAACTCTAACATTTGTCTTTATATTATCATACGTCGTATTCATAACTTTCAATAACTGCTCATTCACTCCATAGTCCTTCAAAATCTTCCATAACTTATTTCTATTTACCCTGTCATATGCCTTCTGTAGATCTATAAATGCACAATATACTTTCCTACGGACGTCCATGCATTTCTCTAGCATTTGCTGGAATGCGAACAGCTTTGTCCCTACATTCCCCCGCAGTAATAAACCCACTCTGTGCCCCCCAGATTCTGTGAAAAGTTATCTTTCTCTCTCTTTCGATTTATATTTTGCTGAACAATTTTCCCCAAATAGTCAATAAACTAATTGTTATTTTTTATAAAACTTTGTTATTCTACATTCGTTCTTCCCACCCTCCCCCTATGTGCAATGGAACTATTATTAAAGCATTCTTCCAATCCATTGGAACAAGAGAAGTTTTTAAGCTTAAATTATAAAATTCACACCAGTGACTTATATTTACACCCACACTTCAACATTTCACTGGATATCCCAACTACGCCTGCAGCCTTCCCATTTTTTTATTATCTTACCTCCGTTACCACCTCATTCTCACTAATCTCCTTTTACATCCTGAAATTCTTGCTGGCTAATTAGCAAGGGCACTTAAAGTCATTCTACTGTGCATATGAATCCTTTTTTATAATTTTTTCTCTGCCTCATAGTCTTTATCTTGCTCACATAATAAAGTCACTGAACTATAAACCCATCTGGGTCACAGGATTCATGACCGTTTTCTTCAATGCATTACAAAACTAATTTCATTTTGTGTCCCTCAGGAATTTGCGGGCCTTAAACCAACTGGAAAATTCGACGAGAGTACGAAAAGATTGCTGAAGAAGCCTCGTTGCGGTGTTGAAGATTATAAGCCGGAGGACGAGAGTAGGAGGAAGAAGCGATTCACCCTCAGGGGTCCGAAGTGGGAGCACACCAATCTTACATGGAGGTAAGTGAACTATTTGTGCTTTTGTTCTCTTATTTTATTTTCTCGTTATATAAGTTTTCATACAGTGCAAGGAATAAAAAGAGTAGATGACTTTAACTTTCGAAGTTTGAATTGCATTAATGCGGCTTTGAATCTCGAGCATAGCACTTTCCTTAAAAAATATTTTTACAAAATACCAAGGCGTACCCTAGACATTTCTGTGGACTTTTTACAAAATATTGAACTACTTTTTTAAATAAATTTCTACAGATTTTTTAATGTAAAATATGTACTTTTATGTATGTAAATATGTATTTTTTATGTAAAACCCTTAGCAGTTGCTGTAGATTTTCTTTATAACATCCTGTCGAAATCCCGTATCAAATTCCTCCATAAGTTCTAAAGAAATTCTTTGAATTTATATTTGAGGGCTTATTTTATATAGGTACTTCATTTATAACTACCATTAGTTAGTTCATCATTGTGAAGTCCTCGGTAGGTAATTAGCATCTGGCCACACTTACTGCGTTTCTATAACTTCTCCGAAAGAGAGAGTACTCGACAAGGAATTCTGGGAAAGTTCCTGTGGATCCATTAAGGCTTCTTATAGCCTACCAAAACTACTTCTATGGGCCATGAGGGCCTAGTTATCCTTAATTCCTTAAAAATGGAACTGTGCCTACGTGAAGCACGACCAAATCCTTAGATTTCCTTAAGTTCTGCTGAACAGTTTGCACGCAATTCTTTTACAGAGCCTATATTTCGCAGTTTAGTTGTTTCGTCATCATAGATTGGCGTATTGACAGAATAGCAATTTTTATAATCCTCCAGTTCATCAGCTTCATCAGATAAAAATGAGGGTTTGTGTTATCCTCATTCGTCATTAATGATTTCCGCCTGCTGATTAAAACCGTTACCTAACTGAAAAATCTTCGAATCCTTGTTAGAACCCAGTTTCAAACGTTCCTTTTACCATGATTTGTTGAATACGTCTTTCAGTTTGCAAATTTTCATTTACAGCCTTTTATTTAGTCACCCTTAAGTTCGAAAGAGCTAAATGAGCATGGCAATGCCGCTTCAAGGTTGCCGCCGGCAGTGACTTCCCCTAGCGGCAGCTTGACCAACTACCATGAATAATGTCCACGCTCGACTTGTGCTGCCATGTGAGCAACGCAAGCACTATGAAGGTTTCCTCTGGTACCAGTTCGAACTCTCGTCTCTAGTGTCCACTCTGTATGCGCTAGTTTAAGTTGGCAGTTGACTTTGATAAATTAGACGTTTTCTTAGACGACGAGTGGAAATTAGACGAATACGTATTAATCGCGTTATATTTTCTGTTGACAGCATACTTTTTTGGCCTTGAGAGTGAAAATTATAGCATCTCATATTTCAGTTGTCCATTTGAAAACTGCGTCTCAACTAGTTTGAGGTCCTTATTTCTATATTATGTCATTCATAATGTAATCTTCAAGTAATGTGGCCATATTTATTATGGTGCTTCGACCTTCCACATTCTTTCTGCCTCTACGTGGCGCCCCTTTTGTTACTGCAAATACATACATACCCATCACGCCATTCCCTTTCGGAATCATTGTATTTGGCTTGTATTAATGCATTTTTGCGAGTTTTTTGTTTTTGATATTTAAATATTGCCAAGATATCGCCACAAATAAAGCTTTGAATGCAGTTGATTACATTTTATCGTCTTGTTTCACTATGTGTCCTCGTCCATGTATTTTTTTTTCATTTTCGAGTTTATGATGTATTCAGTAGTATATGAGAATGTGATCAGTGTATTCCAGGTTCTCGAAGTCACATTTTTATATATAATACGATCTTATATTCCACTTATATGTTTGGATATAGACATAAACATCTAAATTTATTTTTCCTTTTTTTTTTCATTGTCAGCTGTCATCACATCTAAGTTTTGTTTGCTGCAGTCCTCCAATCCATTCTCCTTGCAGTTTATTCCTTCAGAAATCTTCATTATGCGCCCTTCATAATTTTCATAATTAACTCCATCCATTTCTCCTTCCATTATCGTTTCTAAGAGACTTTTTTATCGTAAAATGTGTCCAATACCTATATTAACTATTTCTTCCAACTGAAAATGTTGCTGCCCATATTTTTTCCCCTTGAAACTAATTAATTATTGGTCGTCCTTAATTCTTATTCCTTAATTTATATAATATAGGACTACGGACGAGGAAATAGCGAGTGAAAACATTCGTGTGGAGCGTGGCACTCGGAATGGAATGGATTGGAATGGATTTGGATAGACTGGATCGGAAGCATGGACCATGGGAAAAGCAAACCAGAAATTATTAGAAGAATTCGAAACATAGTGTCAGAGGAGGATGCTGAATATCAAATAGACCGATAAAACAAGAAATTAAGAAGTTTACAGATGAGTAGAAGGGGAACATATGGAACACTACACAGAAAAGAAGAACCAGGTGGATTGGGCACACCCTATACACATTGGGTCTGTGAAGAATATAATTAAAAATAGAGAGAAAAGTCCCGAGGGGAAGGCCAAGGGATAAATATATAGACCAAATAAATAGGAAAGTACACGTTAAGAACTAAATGGAGCAAGAGAACTAGCATTATATAGGGAAGGATGGAGGACTACAGTCAACCAATCTTAGGATTTAACGGCCAATGACGATGGATTTATGGATGGATGGAGGATGATGGATGGATGGTGATAAACTCATGGCTAGTAAGAAGTAATAGACTAGATAAACTATCCTCTCACATCAGGTAATCGCGTTCTACTGTCCAGCAATTTATTCTCTAGTGTATTGGTAGCAAAGCTCATTGGCAATTGCCTGCGCTAAGCGTGATGTCAAGAGGGAGAAGGCTACCGTGGAAAGGGTCGGCAAAGGCGTGGAAGGGTGAGGGCAGCGCATGCTTTGTAATGCTCCAACATATTTACACTAAATCTGAGAGAGCGGTAAATGGTGGTAAGCGAATTACACCCTTAGCAAGATAATAGAGTAGTTAAGCATTCAAGCCTACCGATAGGATACCACCTTGCGTGGGACTATAGGCGAAGCAGACGTGACACAGTCGCTACGCATTCTGTGGTGGGTACCAGCTGATACGATCTTCAATTTTAAGATAACTTCAATTTTTTTTTCATTTTTTTCGATAAATATCTGTTTTCAAATGAAACTATAACATGCTGAAAGGATGAGATACTCAACTGTACAATCCAGAATAATTTATGTTATATCCTCTACTATAAATGAATTTGAAAGGAAAGGTTCATGAAATTTTGCATGTATGCAGAGGCATAAAATAGATGCGAAGAACTTTGTTATCCAATCGTGCCTGAATTGTACTTCTACAGTAACATCCGCGATGTGATCACGATCCATCTTACGAGCCATCTCGTTAATCATAATGTGTCTGCCGCATAGTTATATAGTCGTTCCTTGTCATTTATCTCCCGGATTGGAGTTTAATATTTTTCAAAAGACATGGTTTTGCCGGTTTCGTTGGAAAATCATACCAACTGCAACAACGAAATGTAGACAGCCATTCTCTTTATGTTTTATTACAAAAATTCGAGAGTACAGCAATTTTCCTTGCTGAACTTTGAGCCTAATAATCACGGGGGTACAGATGTACAAAAGTGTTATTTTTCTCCGGACATATATTTAGCTCGAAGATGAACGTGGAAAATTCGCTTTACCACACAATACCATCGTGTTTGGCTACGTTATCATTTTCCTTAATTAAAAGTTCCACTTTATGAGTAAACAGACGAGGAACCATGGCAAAGATAAATTCAGTGGCAGCGGGGCTTTTCCGGGACCTTTTCTTTCCAGGAGCTGTCAATTTATCAGCAACTTCGCCCTTACCATGAGAGTATTTCTGTTTTCCAAGGCGCATAACTGTTCCCTGGCCAATCTGCAATGCCGCGGCTATTCTTTTTATTACTCTTGCAACGTATTTTACTCTTTTATTACTTTTATTGTATGTTGGCAATTGTTTTTCCTTTCGTCTTCAAAATATTCCCTAACATTGCGTACAAATTCAAGCGAATGAATGGCTAGCTAAGCATATGTTATCTCAAAGTCATAAATATTTTTGATGATTTTATTTTTCACTGATGCTATCTAAAATATTACCTTGATATGGTTTTTATTTATTTTCACTAGGCGCTTCTTAGTTAATTCATGCCCCCTTTAATTTTCTATGGAATTTTATTAAACCTTGTGTTCCCATACCATCTGAGTATAATCTGTTTTCTTGCTGCCAGGGTGAATTTCAGGTAAATCAATTCCATCCTAAGATTTCTATGCTAGAGGATCTGAATTGTCTGATTCATATATCCTGCTAAATCCAAGAATGTTTTCAACATTAACCTGCCTCATATCCTTCGCCCCTCATTACTCCCTCCAACCACCTACCTTGCCTCTTCCTAATCTTATCCAAAAGTTTCCTTTCCTCACCCACCATACCAAACACTTCCTCTTTTGTCTTCTTTCCGTCCATCCTCCTCCTCACCCGCATCTCGAACGCTTGCAGCCCATTCTCGTCCTCCTTTCTCAAGAGTCCACGTGTCTGCCCCACACAGCGCTAAAATCAAGCTCTTCACCAGCCTCTTCCTTATATCCTTACCTAAGGTTCCCGTCATCAGATCCCTTCCATTACTGAAACCTTCTTCGCTAACGCTATTCTACTCCTAATGCCTTTGCCACTATGCTCATTTTCTTCTAGCTTACTGCACAAGTAATTAAATTGCTCTACTTGCTCCATTTTGTGCCCTTATGACCAGCCTCGCGATACGACAAAAAAATGCATAACTTTTGCTCCCAACGGCTCATTTATGAATCAGTGTTTCTGTCTTAGGAAAATTTTCGTAAACCCTTCCAGAAATTATATTTCTTGAACCTTTCCAAAAATGATCGAAATCTCATAAACTTTCTTTCGTAGGCCGGGGAATAGGCGTGGACTCTTCGACAATGGCACTAATACTCTCAAATATCTCTCCCTATCCTCTCAACGAAGGCTTTCAGCCAGATATATATCGAATTCTCCGCTGGGAATCCCCAATCTCTCCCGTGCCTCACATAACTTGCCCGAAGGATCGTGGTCTGCACCCCCTATATCCTCTTCCCCTTTCGATAGACATCATCCCGAGAATAAATTCCGCCAACTTCTGCCATTCTCAAGATTCCTCTTCTCTCCTGCCCCGTCTGTGATTTTTTTCTAATTTTTATATGGAATCTTAAAATTAAAAGGTCAATACGGATATTGAGTTTTTTCGGAAATAGAGCGTAATTTATTTTCAAGGTGAAATGATGGTAGACAGGGTAGGTATCGCTTAAGGTTGCTGGAGCGGTAATCGTGAGTCATTGAGAGCATATTTTAATAACCTTTCATGTGTAGAAAAAATTCTTGGACCACATTTCACTTTAGTACATCTGTTTATACGGTGGAAATCACCGTACATGTAGCAGTTTAAATAACGCAAAAATTATATTTGATATATTTCGCCTTTATAAAAATATTGGCATGGCTTGGATTTTCGGGCCGAAAATTCAAAATTTAAGCGAAAATCGTATCTAAATACACTTTTTTTACTCGGCATGATACCTTGATATTTGTTAGCAACCATTTTAATAATGTAAAACGTATTATTCGGCGTTTAGGAGAAAATCTGTTCATATGTAATCGAATTATTACGAAATACAGTCTATACCTTTATATGTCATCTGTCATTAGGCTACGTGTTAAAATAGCATTGAATTGCCGAGAAACCAAATCGGTAACTAGCAGTTTTGTATAATTCTATCAATAAATATCACTAATTATAACACGTATTATGCAAAGTTTCAGGTAAATCTATTCATAAACAAAAATCGTCCAACCGCCTTAAAGGAGCGATTTTGTACCGCGTGCTATCCGTAGAAAGATCCCCATACTTTTTGTAGGGATTTCACCGAATGAAATTTAATACACCCGTGTTATGCAAGTTTTTCGTGTTGACCTGTGAACAAGCCTTCAGTATATCTTCATCTCAAAACCCATGATTGTATTCATTAAATTTATTTTGTCACCCCCTTTTCTCCTTATTTTTCCACAACTTAAATAATAGATCAGGTCCTTAGTATAAGTTTCTTGTTCACCGTTCCCATTATAAGCCTATTGTTGGGTTCAAAAATTTACATTTTTGATCGTAGATAAAAAAAAGAATAGGTGGAACTATTCGGTATTGAAGACGTTCTAATTGGCCATATTGAATGGATCAGTTGTGCTGTTAATATGTAAAATGCATAGGCAGTTAGTGGCGGTATTATCGCAGTGCTGTATTGGTGTATCTTAAAAACTGCAAAATGAAAATTACTCAGAATTTAAGAACTGCATTTTACATAAAGTTTCTGGGTAAACAGATCGTGGTAGGCATGTTAGGTGGATGTACGAATTCTTATCGGGTTCTTCGGCGGGTTAAGCTCTCCGGTGGAGAACCCGAGGGGAATTCATACAGCAAGTGCGCTGGGAAAGCACCAGATCATACATGCTAAGTGGATCATTTTTTTCGCAAAAAACTGGCTTCTCTTTCGTGCGTCAAGACGCCATCTATACTCTCCTCTTTAATCCACGCTTCCGATGCACTTACGTGCATAAGTTAGGCGTGCATTTCGCGAGACAGAGTGGAGGAATATGTGGGGAAGTGTAGTGCCTTTGGTACGGCCGCATATTTTCTTGGGAATTCGCGTTTTCCTCTTCACCTCAAGCCCGTAGTAGTGCCGTACCTACTCCTTCCCTCCCCTCTCACAGCTCTCCTCCTCTTCCCCCTTAATCTCCCTCTCATCCTTTCTTGACCTTACATCCACTACGGACTGGCCATGTGACCCAGTTCCTCTAGATCCATTCCGGAGACGGCACTCTTGGTATGGTAATCGTGCGCTCCGACACCGTCGTATAAATACAGATTGATGTCGATCTTTCCTTTTTTTTCCTCGCTGTCGGTTTGCATTTTAATGACCGGGCCTCATCGTCTTTCAAAAGAAATGCCATTTCACTTTGATAAAGGATATTCTTCGCAAGTAAAACTTGAGTGGGAACGGTAAAAACTTATTACGAGTAAGGATATGGTCAAAACGTTGGTATATAAAGGAGACCTTTGATTAACAGTAGGCCTCAAACAAAGAAAAATAAAATCCATTTATTTTTGTGGCCAGTTTTTTGGAGGTAATCAAATTTCTGATTTTGAAAATATGCAAAACATTTGTTTTATGTATATATAAAAATTGTTACTCGTTGCCGGCGAACTGACTGAAGATGAGTTTTCCGTGCTTTACGGAACTAATTTCCCTAGATATTTTTGTGAAGGATAATTTATAAATGGATGCGCAGCACTTCATTTCTAGCTAGTTAATAAAAAAATGCATCATGAACTCATCTCGTTTGGGGATACCTCATGCCGAGGCTTTAACTATTCATTTATACTCTTGGAGAATGGATACCACATGCTATTCCACGGTCTCTTTTTATTGTTAGGAGTAAAAATGTGGTTGTGCATAAAAATTAGCCCTCTAACGCAGTGAAACTATAAATTCTACTCTCCTGAATCTGAGTCCCAAAAATTGGTAGCTAATGATGAGCTGGAAATTAGATAGTTGCTATTATGTATAAAGCATTTCGTTAGTGTTATGGGTAATTGGACATTTAATTATAAGAGTACGACATTACGGTACCCATGGAGTAATTTTTTCCCCTGGTTTGAATGAGCAATTCAATCATAGAATTCAAGTCGATAGCCAAAATTAATTGGCAAGTATAAGTCTTAAAATTTGAACTGATGGGCAATTAAATACCCTTCATCGATTGCTAAACTATAAAATATTATTGCAATAAATTTACAAGATATACTGTGGACAACGCTGGTATTAGTATTCTGATGGGATGAAAATAAAGACATTTCTTCCACCTTACGACTATCGTACCGTGATTATGTTTGGTGTGCTAATTTATGGCTGTTATATTCATCATGTTTTGATGATCTACCTAAATATTGATTTTACTGCAGCCCTCTGTTCGTTCGTATTCAAGGATAATTCATTGTAATCCTAATAATCCCTTATCAATGTGTCTGTTTGGATAAAATACTTATCCCTTGAAATTTCATTTTTCCCTCATACTATTATTCTCTCTGCCCTTTTCTCCTCGTGTCGTATTGATTACATTCAAACATTTAGATCCGATGAATTTCACTGTGGCACGGAGCATATTAATTTGACCTTGCACCATATCTCTAGAACTGATCAGAGTGACAATATAAGTGAGAGACACTGCCGAACTGATAAGTTGTACTAATATTCCTTTTGTTCACAAACCATCAGTGGTTATTAATGAATCAGAGCGTGACACTAATGCGTCGTCTACACTACACAGGTATTATATCTACCTCAATGCTACCCAGTGTTAATGAAAAAAATATGCATCGCACAAAAATGATGTGCCCGAGAAGTAACTTAAAGCGTCTATAGATTCGACTACACGAGGAATTCAAGTTGGATCTAATGGCGGGACAGCTATAGGAGTGAATGCGAGACGATGTACCAGAATTTGGGATGTTAGGATGGTGACTGTCCGAATACCTACCAATCAGCTGGTAGAATACGCAAATGAATGAGGAAACATCCTACGTTTCAGTTTTACTCGTGTGTCCTCCACTGACTCATCAATGCGGCATGCGATTTGCCCAATTCGTAACGCTGGGATACGTTTATTTGCGGAGGCATAGAGAGCGCAGAATGTGAAGTAAAATTGCGGGCAGAGAGATAACTCATTTTGTGCCAGACATGATGGAGACTTGCTGTCATCTTCCCATGCTATAACCCGCATCGTTCGGTGATTGATCCAGCGCTATGTATTCCAGGCTACGCTCCAGCGTGCCTGATTAAAGTCGCCTTTGAGGCATCCACTTCAATACCATCATTGCTACTATCGCGCGGTATGTCTTAGAGCTAACTTATGAATTCAATTGAAGATCACGTTGCCTTTGAGGAAATACATTTTTGTGATTGTTCGACTGGTACAGTCGAATGATCACAAAAATGTTTTTCCTCAATGTATCCGGTATGTTGGGAGAATTTAACCTAACACTAATTATAAAGTCTTGGATCCTAGAAATGGTACTAGTACTACTCATGCATGATGTGCAGCGTGCTCGTTTTCTAGCGCGTGCTAATTATGAAATGTAGTGCTACGTTGCATCTACTTAGTACTCTGCGAGCCTTCTTAGGAGCTTGTGGCAGAGGATGAATTTTCTCCAATATGCACATCATACAAATGTTATTGAAACTAAGAGTATGGATGCATTAGCATTACGTATTTGGCCGCTTTCTACGTGAAATATCATTTTTTAAATCTACTACCCAGCGAGCCGCCGCAAGGGCGTGTGGCAGGGGGTGTTGGGATACCAACCATGAAAAGTGTAGGGGATAGGGAAAAGGAATTGGACGAAATGGAACTGTGTGTGAACGGAGTGTCTTAGTGTCACATTCTCTTTGGGTTCAGTCATTATTGGTGCGTCGAAAGAAGGAACTTCTGTACCTATGTATGTATGTGTATATGAAGGAACAGTTTGGCTCTGTATCTCACTGATTTTGTTGCTACCATCAGTTTTAGAGGTAAGGTGTGGGGTCATAATAATGCCATCCGTGCCATGCGGAAACTCGCCTGATTTTATGGCCACAAGACATATTTAACAAAGTGAAACCGAATAAACTTAGCAGTGGCAGGCTTCACTTCGTAGAATATCATTGTGAAAGTACTCATGACTAATGAAAATACTTAGTACTTTTCTACAAAAATGTTTATTGTACGACGCGGTAACCGATTTACGGCATCGTCAGATACAGAAAGTTGTTATATGTGTTAATTGTTGTTCCCTCTCCACTCTTTTCCGATAAAATTAACTTTTCCCGCCTCACCAGCCCTTAATCAACGTGTTTTTTCTCAACCCTGCCCGAATATTTGTATTTTTTTCCCTCCTCCCCCTTAACTACAGCAACAACACATATAACAATCTTTCTGTACCTGAAGATGCCGTTAATCGTTGAAATGAGTCGTACAATAAAAATTTTTGCAGAAAGGTACCATGTATTTTCATTTTTCATGAGAACCAAAAACCGGTCGCAGAAATTAATAATAAACTGTGCAGAAGTACAAATTGTCGTTCTTGCGATGGATGTCTCTCCATTAATTTTTCGTTTAAAGTTGGTACGAACGATGTTAGTGAACGCATGCGGTTTTTTTTAACTTCATCCTCCCTCCTCCGCACCCTCCTGCAGCCCCTCCTACCCGCACCACTGCGTTGCGAGAGTGTCACGTGGTGTCTTCCGCCCTCCGCAGTTGTCGGCCGTAAGATGCCGCCGCCTTCCCCTCGCGTTCGTTTCTCTCCTCTCTGCCTCTCCCTCCCTCTCTTTCGACCCTCACACATGTGCGTACCTCACCCCCTTCCCCCTTGTCGAAAAGCCCCTCGCCCACCCCCCCTCCCGGTCACCCCGCACCAATATGACGACCCAGACATTTTCAGAGTCACATGGTCGTGGGGGAGGGATGTGAATGGGGAGGGAGGTTGGTGGGAGTGTGTTTTGTCCAAAGGGAAGGGCTGGGTGTGGAGGAGAAAGGAGCGGGATATTGTTGGGGAGGCAAGTGGCTGAGGAAGGTTTGATGGGGGGAGTAGAGGAACGAGTGTGGCTCCTTTGGTCGGTTGAAAGTGAGTGAAGGAACGTAGAATGCAGAGTGCATGGCGGGAAGAATGTGTGGGGTTAGGATGGCTCCCTCCTAAAATGAATTAAATGTCAATTAATTCATATTCTGATCACTTGAAGAACTTGCTTTTGTTTGATGTGAACAGTTAAATCCTAACTTACCGAGTTATTTCTTTTCTTAATTAGGTTAATATAGGTTTAAATGGAGGTAAATTAAAACCCAAACATTTTTACATGTGCACAGCCCTATATACTTATAAAATTTGTTTCTTCACCTCAGCGTACGTCCCACCCTTCTTCATCCCGTCCACAAAACCTATTCTATTTATTCCTCTCCCTTGCTTACCCAATATATTCCACTCTATCACAGCCTGAAGCAACTCTTCGCCCCTCATTACACCTTCCAAACACCTACTTTGCCTCCGTCAAATCACTTGCAGAAGCTTCCACTCCACACCAACCATACCAAGTACTTCCTCGTTTGTCTTTTTTCCCCATCTCAAACGCTTGCAACTTATTCTCCTCTTCTTTTCTCGGAGTCCATGTTTCTAGCCCATACAACGCTACACTCCATATTAAGCCCCTCTATAGTCTCTTTTTTATATCCTTACCCAAGGTCTCCGTAGTCAGCTCTCTTCTATTACTGAAAGCTCTTTCGCTAGCGCAATTCCCGTCCTTATGTTTTTGCTGCGATGCCCATTTTTTCTAAGGTAATATTACTTTTAACTATTATAAATGAAATTTACGTGAATAGCTGTTCATTAGAAGCAAATTATTAGTTGGAATTGATTGGTGATTAAATAAGGCACTTGGTGCCGAAGGGGAGGCACTTGGTGTCCATCTTAGTTTTTGAGTAAATAGACAATAACTGCAGGAACTGATATTGGAATGCGTCAACTCAATGGAAATGGTGATGATGTTGGCTCCTATGGCTGGAAGAAGTGCCCATTAAAACATATTTGCCGGATATTGTGCAGAATTTGCATTTTAGCTGTAAATTTTTAGCACAGCAAACTAAGAAGTGAAAGTCCGTATTTGTTTTGATTTACAGATTCGCGGTGGACCCTCCTTGAAGTGCGTTCATTGGTTTTGTCTCAATTTGTATCAGTGGGCCGAAGGAAAGCCTTTGTCTCTCAGGTTTACCTTTCTACGAATTGCCTAGTCTTACGAGGATCGTGCGATGCGGAACCGACGTGACTAAGAAGTATAAGCGCTAGGATACTCATTGGGTTCCTTGAAGTTATAGTTCATTTACATCTTCATACTACCCGTGTGGCAGGGGGTGTTAGGACATAAGTCTTTCAGCACACAGTTATAAGTAATGGAAACCCAAAGATGAGTTGAAACTTTAGTATGGAGCTTAGCGTTTGATTGCTTGGAAACTTGGTCTTTGCGGGAGGAGGAGGAAGTCCTGGAAGTTTATTGCGATGTGGGTGTGTAGATGAATGGGGAAGGGAATTTGGGATGGTGAGAAGACAAAAGAGGAAGTGTTAAAGACATGGCTCGGGAGGGACAGAAATTGGTATTTCAGATTGTGGTAAAAGATTTTGGAAAGGCAGTAAGTAAGTAAAGGATAGGCATCTATCGTCCATAAGTAATACTACTTATGGACGATAGATGTATTGATAGGAAACGGCATTTGAAGAGGGTGGCATATTGAAATCATTAGAGTATAGTTCTTGCGAAACATGGTGACAGTTGCGCAGAAGACCCTTTACAGTGTAACAGTTCATAAACTACAGACTAGCTTCACATGGGAAGTGAAGTATTTACCGCGTCTGATTACCATGGTTCTCTAAGTCGCAATCCTTCGTTGCCAGAATCGAAATCTCATTTTGTTATTCAAATTAATTTTCTAGCACTTTATGGCTCTTAATGCAATTGTTTAGATGGGCTTCTCCAATGTGTTGCGAATAATATCTGCCTATTTTGATGCTGCTTGTTTTTTTTCGTAAGCATTTTCGAATAAACTATCAAGTGTCAGACGGCAACTCGTGGAAGTGGATGACATTTAAAATTATCACAAAAAATACTTAGTAAATTTCCACGCTAAGTTCATTTAGCCAACCTTGGTTTTGGCAAAAATTTGCCATATTCAAGGTACCTTCATAATGGCAAATGTTTGACAAAACCAAGGCCAGTTAAATAAAGTTAGAGTGGAAATGTACTAAGTATTTTTTGAGATAATGCTATCTGTAAACATTTTCGTAAAACGCGCTACTGACACTTTCTCGCCCACTCAGGATAGTTGTAGTTATGTTGGTAGCGTTGCCTGCTATGTGCTGCTCTCTCTCCTCCACTCATTTGACGACCCATCCATACAAGGCTTGTAAGCCCTCCCAATATCCTCCTTAGGCCTATCACGCACCGAGCAGGCTACTGCCAGCAAGATTTTCTACGACTATGCGCGTGGGAAGAGGGGTAGAGTTTAGGGATTCGGGACAAACATTTGGGAGGCAAAGAGATTATGAAGAGCTTGAGAGATACTTAATCCTAGTCAAATATGCATACATTTTTGCGGAGAAAATTTTAAATACGCTGCAAAAAATGAAAAAGTTCGGTAGCACCGGTTCGAGAACTTAACATTCAAATTGGTGAGTGCCTAACTGAATGCATACGCTGATACATATTTCGCCTTTCAGTAATTTCAAATTTATAGCTGCCGCGTCTTGGTTATGCCATTTTAAGGTTTTTCCAACTTCAAATTATTTAAAAGTTTTTAATTCTTATGCTACTTACTTTTACACCGACAAAAAGTTTCCCCTTTCTCATATCAACAAAAAATTATCCCTTTCCTTGCTATTTTTTCTGTAAAATTAAACTTGGAATTACATGGTGTAAAATGCGAGAGGTTTTGAAACATGGACAAAAATGGTAGATACTCTCCAAATAGTATAAATGCTATTTTCGCGAAAAACTGCCAGTAATAAGTGGATTCCTTTAAGTAAATGAATAATACTAAACAATAGGAGTTATTTTCTAATAAATGCAATCAGTGAATTAAAAATACGGTAATTCAATAGAAATAATGCTGCAGTCGTTTTCTGTGGCTGAAAAAGTGTTCATTACATATCTATTGGTCGCACATTTTTCTTATTTTGTATCTCAATTCGTTTTCTATAGCTAACGCAGGTCATCAGTCAACAAAATATTTTTCAAATAGTATAAGTAAAAAGGTGAAATTCATGTCTTGATTTACATATCCGCTGTAGAACCTCCTGTCTATGAAAATAGTCAAGAATTGAAACTATTTTCCTCGATGCTTTAGTGGAAATCTCTTTGAATCTCCTCCTCGACACAAGATTCCACCGAATACGCGGCGGAAAAACAAAAGAAGGCAGCAAGGCGGCGCGGGGGGGAGATGACCCGCGCTCCTCTGGCGGACGAGAGGGGAGGCACTTGGTGTCCGGGAACGAATTAAACCGGCATTACTTTCTCCTCACGTGTTGTTCCCGGAATTATATAATGGAAAGGAAGAAGGTGGGTTGGGGGTGGTTAAGGCAGATCTCGTCTCAAGGCCACTCACTCACTCAATGTCTCCCTACAGAGCGTCCATCAGGAGTGTTAAGCAGGTAGAAGTGTGCTCATGGGACGAAGATGAAAGCTCTCCAATCCCTCTGCCGGAGTCCCTCGGAATTAATTCGCCCTCGTCGTGTACCTAAGCTTCGCTTTGTTTCGGAATAGCTCGCCTTTGCGAGTTAAATGAACTGGCGGGATAATTATTCTCTCCCCAAATGTAGGAAACTGAAATTAGGTCGTTAGTCGATTATTACCTCCAGCGTTCCTCGTCTGCGCTCTGGGTAGAATAGGTAAACGGGTGAAATGGTCGTGTGCTCTGCTTTCTCCCTCTTGGAGCTCTTGGGACTAACCTCAAGCCGGCAGCGTGTACGTCAGGCGGAAGAGTGAAGCGTAAACTATTTTCAATAATGGCGCGTCTCTAAAGCCTGTTTCACACGATACTTGATGCGGTGCAAGATCTAGTATGCTGGCTGGTATTTGGGATTCAGCTCTAGTCTAGTATAATAATATGGACCGTCCTGAAAGTTTTCACATAATCATTGACCTTGGACTGGGAAAGAAGTGATATTTTCATTCACATCGTAGTGCATGTTCTATAATTTTAAATCAACAAATCTATGGCAGTTTGCGAACTAAACAACTGACGGGATATGTTCAACTGTTGTTGACTTTGCGGGTGAGAAAATAACTGATAGCCGCAAAGAGGTTAGGGTGGCGCTGATTTCAATTTGTGAAGATCGAACAGCGGCTGCAAGATCTATGGTAATGTTAGTTGTACAGTGATACCTCAACTTTCGAACTCAATGCGTTCTTGTCCACGATTCGCATCTCGAAACCAGGTATACATTTAACTAATGGGAAATCGAACCGTTTCCAGATCCAGAATTAGAAAAAAAATGCAATTGTGTCATTGAAACTGGATGCCTTTTAGCAATATTTGCTATGTATATTGTTGTTCGCCCTAAGTAGTCAGCCACACGCTGCAATAGCAAACTATCATAGTCCATGTGCTGCGGATAAATTCGTATCAAGAGGTCAAAAACTTAGTATGGAAAAAGTTCGTATCTCGAAAAGTTTGTATGCTGAGTAATTCACAAGCCGAGATACCGCTGTATTTCCTGATCGCTTCCATTATTTCATTCTTTTTAACTCAGAAGACGCCAAATACAGCATAGGCACTCAAGACCAGATGATATTCTGTTCATTGCTCCTACCTGAAAATGTCTTTGCTGTAAATCTGTGGAGAAATCAAAATCGCACCGACCATGATAATAACTCTATTCAAAATCTAACGTGATTTGGTGACAGGTACTAGATCCTATTGGGTCGCATGGTGACCACTTGGTCTCATGCTTTAATTGAGGGAAGAAATATAATTCTTGTATCATTTCAAGTACTGTCTGTATGGTGCGTTGAAACGCATGAACGGAAGCACAGGTGGTCCAAGAATTTTTTTCAACTTGAAATATTATTGAAATGTGTACTCAATGACCCACGATTACCGCACCAGCCACCTTAAGGTGGCACGTTATTGAATGTATCATCGCCGCTATATTCTGAAAATGTGAGACATATTTGTGAGGGAATGTGTGGGGGGGTTGAGACGGTGTTTCTGGGAGTGAGTGTTGGCTGCTGTTGCGGGGAAGGGGGTGTGGAAGGAAGGCGAGCAAGAAGCCGCGATGTATAAGAACAAGAGGAGGAGGGCGAGAGAAGCAGTGACTAAACTCCTCGCCGAAAATTCACCGCTGGTGCTCCTGGCAAAACTGGAAGATTATCTCAAGTCGGTTGCGTCACTCCCTCCGCTTTTTTTCCATTTACGAGAATACGCCCCAAAAACGCCCAACTTGGGAGGAAATATAATTGCAAGGGTTTTTAGCATGGTCGGAAAACGTTTCAATAAGGATAAATATTATCTTCGTTTCTTGTGGCGATGGGTAGAAATACTCTTTTAAACGGCGCGGAGCGTACATAATTAGATCGCAACCTCGGATACGTTTTTTCCCCGTGGATTGTATTATTTCCCCTGTGAATATCCTTCCACTAAAAATCAGGTGATACATTATGTTAATTTTCCTTTCTGTAATTTCCCAAATAACGTTTTTCTGCTCCTTTCTGCGTTACTACTTTGTTCTACCTGCTCAGGTTTATGTCCTTTAGGGTCGGACTGTCTACTCGTCAAAACAATACTTATTTTCCATATTTTAATAAGTAATGCTTCTATTTGTTACAGAACAGCTCTTCCAGCTTCCAGTCTTTTACATCACCCAATGCTAAACCCCTTTTTCGTCAACAACCCCCTAACAACAACAAAAATTTCAACAATCAATAAAACATTTCCACACTAAAATAATTCAAAACATTTATACAAAAATTACACCAAATTAAAACAAAATCAAAGCAAAAATAAAAGTAAATTTCAAAATTTACACCTACAAATCTTTGTAACCATTTATGTTGAAATCTTCATGACAAAGAAGCTAATTATGAAGTTCTTATTGATTAATCACTTGTTAAAGAGGGAGGTAATATATTTTTTCTGAGCGTATATGAAAAAAGAAAGATTTACATGTCATGCAAATGTAAATCTATACAGAAAAATAACGCAGGACGAGCTGTGTTGAATCTTCAGAAATATCTGCCCCGATTGAAAGGAATATCGGAGAAATCTCAAGGGACGTAGATTATTTCTTCTTCGCAGGCCAGGCCGAAGGGGGGAGCCCTTTCAATTCCCTGGAAACGCGAATTAATGGTAATAACCCGTAGAGGGAACTGAGGGAAGAAGCAAAAGTAGCCAGTTTAACGATCGTCCTAACTTAAAAAGCGGTTTGGAGCACAACAGAGGGAATTGGGGGTGAAGAAAAAGAGATTGAAGGGAAGACATGAGGGGAGAGGGGGCGTGGCTCACAATCAGTTGTTTGGAGGTGGAGGGGAAGGATTAGATGTAGGGATGGGGGAGGGTTAACGATGGAAAGGGTCGCTCTTCTTCCCTTCCTAACACTTTCGCTTCTATGGACGCATATGTATTTAAGCCTGGAGGAATCTAAGTCCTCAGTGCTAACGGCGATTTTAGATACACCCGGCGTGGAAAAAGACAATTAACAAAATTTTGCAATCACAATAAAAAAGCAAACATTTAAAAATGTTAAATTTAAATAAAAAAAATTAAGATGGATATCCGATTCATTCATTTTTTTAATATTTGTAAAATGCTGTAATTTCTGTGTTTAAATGGATAAATATACATATATTACTTCTATTCTTCTGTGTATTTCCTCGTTTCTTATTTCATCGGTCTGTTTGATATTAAGCATATGAAGAATAATTAAATCAGGAACTATAATACAGTTGTGAAACTGGAAGCATTTTTGGCTCCACGTTTCCCTCGCGGTGCAGCGAGGTTCTTAAGGAGTGACGTGATTGTTGCTGTGATTAATGCCGTTTTACAGCAACAATCGCTTTGCTCCTGAAGAAGCTCGCTACAACGCGAGAGAAACGCTGAGCAAAAAATGCTCCCATTGAATCATAACTCGAAAGCCACAACAGCATCTATCAACATTGTCGAAAGCCTACACTCTAGGTGAAACTAGAATTCCTATATTTAAGCGAATGCCTAGCATTGAATTAGGGTAAGGGAAAGGGATAAAGGGAAAGGAAAAAGAGGTGGAGGCGTGAAGGAGGGATTTTCATGTTGTACATTGGTTGTGGCATGATGTAAAAAAATCGAAACCCGTTCCATTAAACATTCTGCCTGTGGAAAATTGCGAAGTCTTTCTTTCGTCACATATAAGTTCCACCACATCATTCCTGAGGCAACTTTTTAAATTTATTTTATAGTAATTTTATGATATACATATAATTTTATGATATACATGTAATTCTTTTCTTCTACAGCAGTAACGCCTCATACGCCGATTAAAATATCGATCAGTGTTAACCAATGAAAAATTTACCCTTGAGAGCAACCGAAGACAGCGAATACGCATATGATAAATAATTTTCGCGCCAAAAAAGAGCTCCTGCGGCGGACCAGGGACACTGCGAATAGGATACGATAAGACAGATAGCTAGGCATATGGGAATGCAAGGGTATATTGTCCCCCACCTCAAATATTTCAAAGGGCGCCGATGGTGTGTATTATTGTGTGCAATTCTATAAGTGTGCCTACCCTAGAAATAATGTAGTAAAAGGTGAAAACTAAACGGAAAACCTCAATTTCAAGTTTGAAAATAACAAATTTTAGGATTCTAGAGGATATTTGTGAAGTAAAAAAACATTATTGGTGGTGGGGTGCGCCAAAACACTATCCCTCCCCTAAATCCGCAATGTTTTTGTTACCGCGGGTCTCTTATGAGTGTTTCTGTACTGCACGGAAGATGTGTAACGCACTGTTCAACTTGTGACGAAACCCACGGCGTGTTTGTTACCCTGTGCTGGCTAAGTTCTTCTTGCGACGCCGACCTTAGGGGAAGAAGGGTTGGAAGAAGGAGCAGGAAGGGAAGACCGCGGGATGACTTCTGAAGCCCTTCAAGGACCTCATGACTCCCCTTCCCCACCCTTTTCTTCTCATCTCCTCTCCAAGTCCTCGAGAGCAGGGCGGCCAATCCCCGAATGCCATACTCACTCTTGGCGTGCTGGCTGGCCTCGGGCGGCCATGCGTCGCCATAGTGTTCATGTTTCAAGGGCTGGGGGAGTGGACTCGGTTACGAGCCTCGAGAGGGCTCAACGAGTGAGGGTATATCCTTATATTTGTACTCCCCTGCCTCTGTTCTCTTTATTCCTCTCTCCTCATGCCTCTCTCTTATTCTCACTCCTTTCTCCATCCGCGTTAAACCCTGCGCGTAGGGAATAATCCTTCTGCCAGCAAAGCATTCATGACTATTGTCGGCGCAGGAAGTATCCGACCCTGAGTTTTAAGACTTACAATAAAGAGAATGACCGGACCGGACCGGATTTTTATGAAACGGACATTGAATATTAGCTCGTTTTGGACCAATTGAAATGATTGCCACTAAAATAAATTTCCATTATACTGAAAGTTAGTTTTCCTGGCAACAAATAAACTTAAGGGCCCGTTTTTTATCCTCAGTAAGCAATTTTTTAAGTTTTAGGGATTACTACACACATTCGTGAGTTCAACTGCCGTTTAACTATAACTAAATAACACTGCAGTCTTGGTAAGTGATTTCTTTAAATTTCCGAGTTTTTGCTTTATTTGTTGTAATGCTGCCTTTATTTTTTCGGAACAATTTTTTCTCCGTACTCACTGCGTGGAGAAAGAGAGCAGCGTAAAATCGTTGGCTTTGTCGTAAGTTGGGGACTATAATTCAAGATTTTCAAGTGCATTTAAAAATGTATTTTTTATCGTTATTAATTTGTTGTTTTATGTTTTGCTTAGGGTGCAATGAGCCGGAGGGACAGACCCTAGGAACTCACTTTCACCTTCCTTTGCAGTTGAACAGAAACATAGAATGACATTAATAGTATAATAACTCTGACATATTGTCATCCCTTCCATATCTCAGTGCATTTTGACACGTATTTACCTTTGCGCGTTTTTCAGATATGGTGTACTAAGGGTAAAATTAATATCCTTGTCACCATCTGAAAACTCTTGTGATGTGAATTTTTCCACTACCCCAAGGTTGTAAAATTTAATCTCCAAGTCCAGCGGCACCAATCCATATCCTTCCTATAGCTGTGTTCCACCGATTGTTTACCCTTGGCATTTTTGGGTAAATGTGCTGTTCTCTTTGTATTTTGTTGAGTTTCAGAATTGAATCCTCCGTGCTATGCCGCTAATGTTCAGAGCATAGGTACTCTATATCTAGCTAATAGTAAATTGGGATTGGTTAAAAGAGTACTTGGCAAGTGCGACAGTAAAGTTGGGGATATCAGCTACTTCTCTCTTGTTAGATCCCACTTGGAATACGCTGCCAGAATTTGGTATCCTTATGAGGCAGGCTTAAAAACCGGGTTAGAACGCGTGCAGAGAAGATCGGCAAATGCCGTTTTGATACTCTCGTTATTGTTACAGACCTTTTGCAACAACTGGGATGGGAATCACTTTCAGGCCGTCGATTATAATTTAGACGAAACCCGTTATGTACGCTCCGAATTAATTTATTTTCTAAAGACGTTATTAACATCTAACGAAATCCGACGTACTACGGCCGATCAGGTGATGATGATATAATTAGGAAACTAGACCGCAGAACGTACAGATTTAAAATGTCATTTTTCCCGTGAACGATAAAAGACAATAACAGCTGCCAATAAGACTTTCAACTAGGTTTGTCGATAGGTAGTGTAGCTAGTTATTTGACTTACTCCCTAATACTTGTGTTCTTATCTGCTACCTAGTACTAATAGCACACCGTGCATTTTTTAAGTGTAACTTACTCTATGGTATAACTATTATTGTATATCTGTTCAGTTATTGTTGTTGCAAATACATTAATACTAGCGGTTCTTCTTACATTGGAGGCATGCCTGTAGTGCACTGTATACTTGTGAGGCTTCGCGTCCTAACAAGCATTAGCGATTTATGCTATTGCCTCACTAATCGTGATTACATTAACTTTAAAAGTGCATAGTGTAATGCATGTTGAGGACAACTCACTCCCTGCCACACACCCTTGAGGTGACTTGAAGCGTATTTCGTTCAAACTATTGGCTTGATTAATCCCTTTCTCTCAAATGCAGGGATGAGTCACAAAAGGGTCCCTTCTGAGAGGGTAGTCGCCATGCCTGCCCTTCCTTCTCTTTCCTTCTTAGTTCTTATCCCCTTAGGGCGAGAGCGACGACTCTTGAATTCAAGGCGGCACTGTTACTCGTCGGCGACCGCACAGCAATATGCCCTCTCTCTCTCTCTCTGAATTAAGGTCTTCTCTGGGCTTAGATACTTTAGGCGGGGCATCCGGCGGAAGAAACCCTTAAAACGACCCTGATATCGTGTGTGGTTCGTCCGTAAAAGGCTGCTTGTGTTTCCTTGAATTAGCTTTGAGTAGTGTTTTCTCACAAATACAGGATATACGGAGAACCTTTGTTTCAACTTTTCCCGGAGTCATAGGCCTATGTAATGCTATGAGAGTTTGCGCTATTCCCTCATGATCGAACAAACGTTTTAAAAAGAAAACTTTTCATTTATGATTAAATTTTTCCGGATGTATTGAAAGTTTTGGATTCGTAATCAAGTTTAATTTTTGCTTTTAAATATCAACTATTTTTTGTTTATTTTTCATATAGGTGTTTTTAAAAATTAATTGCCATGACTGTTTCTTGACCGGAGCCAATATTATTATCTACTTTATTATAATCAATTTACACTTATGAGAGTGAATGATGTGGCAGCGGCCTAAACCGTAAGCGGAATCACAGCGGTGCGATGAATGAATTAGAATCAAATTTATATCAAGCATTGTCCCCATATACTTTATTCTCGTATTATTGTTACGTATAAATCTCTCGTACGTATTGATAAAAACTATAGCAAGATTTTTCAGTGTCTAGGGCCAAAGGATTACTTAAGCCCGTGATAGAGGGGAGGATATTGGGTAAGCGGGGTAGTGGAAGAAAGAGAATTGATTTTATGGTCAGGATGAAGAAGAGCAGGAAGTATGCCGAGATGAAAAACGAAATATTGGTAGGCATGGCCGTACACATGTGTACGGCCATTTAATGCATTTAAAAATTTAGAGAAAGTTAACCTATTTACTTCCATTTAAACCTACCTTAACCGGTAAACAACCTAATAAAATTGAAAAAATGAACGCAAGCGATTTATACACAAGTTTCACGTTATGTAGTGCGTGGTTACGTAGATTAAATTTATTTCAACCTGTTTTGGCGGCAATCGTGAAGCAGAATTAGAACCGTGAGTCGAGCATTTACGCAATAGAGGGTGCATGAGCTAATTTATTGTTAGTGGGGCCAGAGCAAGCTGACACATGTGACGTCAGACATCGGTATTATCGGCAGCCTACCATGTCTGACTTCACACACTCGATGTTTGCTCTAGAGACAACTTCCCTCGCGGACAGCGTATATATTGTATATATGCTCGAAGATTCAATATAATTCTCCAACAATATGCATTGCTTTTTTAGGCATGTATATCCTGCGTAGAAGATGAATGGCCGAAACGGAATTTCAGTCTGTCTATAAGTTAAGTTATTTGAAGTTTATTGTTAAATTTTTATTTTCTTATTAATAATTTTAAACGCTGCTTTTGTTCTGTGTGTGATGGCTCTTGTCACACCAATCTAGTTTTTGGATACTTGACTTGGAAGAAAATGTTTTAGAACTTTCTACTCCTCTTGTTCCATTAAGGTTAACGTGATCCTGTCCGCTGTAAACGTGTCAAATTCCAAGCCTTCTTTTCACTATTCTTAGATTTAATAATGTTATGGGGCCTTTTACTGCTTGGCAGTGTCCTTATATTGCATTCATCTGTTATTTTTAAAATTTTTTACCTAGGGGCAATAACTAGTTATTATTTCTGCCTATATAAGAACTGACGAAATATTTTAGTTAGTTTTTGGAAAAATGTCTCATTGATTAGGTTTTTTAAAAGAGGACTTAAACATGTGATCTACTATTTTGATTTTCAAGCATTCCTATCCCACGTCATGTAGTATGCCACACTGTGCTTGAAAGAATTAATATAGTTTACAAGTGCTGCGAAGCTGTTTAAACGTAATCGAGGTTGGAGCCGGGCAGGACTCTTCGTCCCAAAATCGATGCACATAAGTGGGAGCTGTAATTTTCGTTGATGAGAGATTTTTTTAGCTCCAACTATAATATTTTTTACTATAATATTCTTTGAAGTCCTTTCACATTTATACGCCTCTTCTTCTTTTTATCTTTAAATCTTCCTTATTTTTTTACCGTTTACTCTACTTTACTTCTGTAAGGCACAATCATAGCTGGTCCTCTGAGGCATGCAACTACTTCCTTCTTAAAACCACTTGTCATTGCTCTTCGCCTTTCGCATCGTCTCCTACCGAAGCTTCTCCTGTGTGAGTGTCACCTTCTTGCCATCTTTCATTTCATGATATCCGGGATCTGAGCCCCTTGCTGTGTACTAGGCATTACAAATGACTCATGGAAGATCGGAAAAAATTAACCCTGGAATGAAATCTGGTCTTTTCAAACATGAAAAGTAATCGATATTGTACTGTTCACTTTATTTTAAAGTGACGACACGTATTTCGGCTTTTTTACTCAGCCATCTTCAGATACATTGGCTTTGCATGGTACAGGGTTGTACCTGAAGATGATTACATGATGTAAAAAAAGCCGATACATGTGTTGTCATTTTAAAATAAAGTGGATAGTACTATATCGATTGCTTTTTTGATAATGCAGTTCCACCACATCTCGCCCGACACTGTGGGTATTTTCAATTTCGTATTTTTTTTAAATTCGACATTCTACGTGTTTTTATACCTCTGACTTCGTAAGTTTTTTTTAGTGGTTATGCACGAGGAAAATAAAAAATCGCTTGCGTATGGGTTCGAAATTTTTCGCTTTTAGTTCTTGATCCAACTCGTCCAATCTTACCATTTTCCTCAGTCGTTCGTTATTTCAACTTTTTTCCTCCCGTCAAGCGTGTATTTCACGTGGTTGTTTTGTGCCGCTTACTTCAGTAAACTATTGGTTGATCCCCGACCAAATTTGCCTTAATTTTTGTTCTTCAACTCAAAAAATTAATGAGAATCGATCAGATATTTCTCTCGCTGTTAGGCTTTTGGTTCTGCGAGTAATTACTAAATATTTGGTGCAACTGTTTCTCCGTGCTATACCAACACCTCCTAAAAAAATCGCTTCTAGGTGGTGTTGGCTATGCTGCCGGTTTCGACGGGCTTTTAAGAACAACAATGGTATTTTTTCCAAAATAATAAATGAACAATTCCGGCAGTTGATAATTTTGAGAAGTAATAACATTTATTAGCACGGCATAGCATGGCGAAACTGTTGCGCAAAATATTTACTAATTACTCGCAGAATCAAAAGCCTAATAGCAAGTATGAGCTGAGAAAATGTTCAGATATTTCTCTCTTCCACTAAGATAGCTTCTTATACATTTCTTTTAATGCCTCTCACTTCGTGAGTTATTTCTAGTGATGCATTCGTGTTATAAAAAAAGAAAATTGTAGCATCACTTGTGAATGTGTTCGAAATGTGTAGCCTTAAATTCTTGGTATAACTGAACCAATCTTCGTTCATTATTCCAACTTTTCCCCTTCTGTTAAACCTTAGATAGAAAAAAATATTTATTGTTCAGTAAATAAATCCATAAGAACAAAAATAATAATAATGATACAGTTTGAAGGCACATCGATAATTACAAAAAGAGAAAAATATTTTTTAAATAATATCTATATTCAGTCTTCCCATTTCATAGCATAACAAATGTATGTACAATCTTCACATGGTTCCTTTGTGCCGCTCCCTTCAGTTCCTATGCTATTGGTTAATCTCCGACCGGATTTGCGAAGTTTTTAGTTCTCCTAGTCAAAAAATAAATAAGAATTGATCAGATTTTCTCAATTAAATACGAAGTCGCATCATATGTTACTTTTTCAATTAAATTGATATCGGTAACGTTTACAACGGATTGATATTGATTGGGTAATCAATTCTTTGCATTTTTTGTACCCAAATTATGGTGGTTCTCAAACTACATTCACTATTAATGATGCTCACTAAATATAATAGATTGAAATGTATAGTTCCATAAGTAGATCCAGGAATAATATCACTATACCTATGTTACCAGGGATACAAAACATTTGCCTTAATTCTACAAGTGGATTTTGCGCCTACGCTTCGATCTTTCTCTGGGAGACCCCATTTAAAAATGTATTGCTTTTCTTTTAAATATTGTTTGTTATTATTTCTGCAAGCATTATAATTCTCGGTCAAAAGAAATTGTTGCGGGCATAATAAAACGTAGAACTCAAACAATATCTGGAACTCTTTTTTGACCTTTTTGACATTTTTGAACTCATTTACCCTGCATTAATGTTATTGCATGTACAGGCACTGCTCTTGGAAATATTAATTGATAATCCTCTCAAATATCACGGAAAAATGACCATAATTATTAAATTTATATGACCTTTTTTCCAATTCCTTTTTTGGAATGCCTGTTAATTGTAAAGAAAAACTGATTACTATATTTCTTTATTAATATCTTGCTAAGGGAATATGCATTCCCATTCATCTGCATGTATTGAATCTCTAGTAAAGATAATTGCTTTCACCATGGAAAACGTTTATGCACGAATTGTCACCTTACGAAAAATAATTTACGAAGGGTGGAACAAGCTTCCCTTGTTGAAGAAATTTACTATGCTTTCATTTACCATCCCTCACAATTTATAGTAAATGAAGAAGAGAGCTTAATATTTCTGGTAATTACAGATAAAATTGATTCTAGATAGCCCTAAGGAGATGTTATTTTCAAAGTAGAATAGTAATTGGTCTAATTTGCTGGTTGTGAGAAGACTTACTCCCTCTAAATCAGAAGTATAATATCTCAAGCTACCTCTGAACTCCCTCCAACTTCCTTAATCTTCGTACCTATATCTCTTCACCTTCTCCTAATTTTGCGGTCCTATCCCATCGCATTCTCATCTTTAAGGATGAAACTTCCTCAGCCTTCCGCTTCAGACTCTTCTAACTTTTAGGGTTCTCTTGATGTCTTGAGCACAACTCTATCTATTTCTCCTTTGAGAGAAATCTTTCCATAGCATAGCCTACAGCGCCATTTAACAGAGCTTGCAGATTTGTAAAATGACAAACCTCTTTGGGAAAGTTATTGTTTTCTTGAACAGTTTCATTTGTTTATTAGCCTTGGCGAATTAAAATTATGTAACCTTAGCAAAACTATCGTATAAGGCTCATCAGTAGTTGAAGTGATGGGTATTTACATTAATAATGTTAATATTGTAATTTCATGATACATGAATGACCTTTTTACGTTATCGTATTTATATTAATAATAACCAGGGTCGATGATAATGATTGAGAAAACTGCTGAACCGATTTAGTTGGTTTTGGAGTCATTTATTTCTTAAGAAATCTATATATTTCGCATAAACTTCTGTTTGTTTCGTATATCTGGAAAAATTCCCGAATTTCCATTCTCGACGCAGGTTAATTGTTGATTGTAAATCAGCTCAAGCTCATAAGCACCATGTTAAATTTAGCTGCCGTAAACGTTTCACGTTAAGAGTCGATTCAGCACAGATGTAAGCATTTATTTTGGTAAACATTGATATCTGTCTAAGAGGTGTTTCCTATGATAATTAGCTCAAAACTGTTGTATACATTTGTGTATATCGGAATTTTCTTGGAAATGCCTATCAGGATTTTAATTGGAAAACCATATCTTTAGAGTTTTAGGGACAAACATTCCATTGCTCGAAAGCTCTCCTTTACCCGTCTTTTTGTTAAACAATGCCGTTCAATTTCATTTCTATTATAAACTGGAATGACGTCTACCAACGTGAGCCGAATTCATCATGAGTTTGTTTTTAATCGGGTCAATTATTGATGGAATCCGCTACGAGAGTGTTAAGCTGTGGAGTCCTTGGCGACTTTCGTTTAGAACATGCTGACACTGAATTTCTCTTCGCCCTTCCTCCCCATCCTCATGCAATCCATTCCATACGATCCTACTCACATATTCTAAATGGTGAAAATTATTTAAGTAAGAAAGAAGTAGGAAATATGAGCTTCCAAGAAGCCACTACCTGTGAGGATGAATCGTGTAACATCAAATAATGCCTTGATTGACTGCGCATAAAGTTTGTTCGCCTCAGCCGAAAACGGCGATGAAAATACTTGGAAGGATTCCCTAGACGGTGCGATGCCTGAAGGACCGCAGGGGCAAATCTGAGGGAACATCTAGTTCCCTCAAATCCTTCCAAAAAATAACTAAAGGAAATAAAAGGAAACTAGGGTATTGTCTTGTACGCATTAGTCAGTCAATTTAGACGTCCGGGGTTCGATTCCCAGTCCAGGTGGAGTTTTTTTATGAGATGATTTCTATGCACGAAGCAAGGTAGATACGCGTTTGATCTCCGGTCTAGTCAGATGAATTTTTTTCAAGAATACTGTCCACACGTCGGTGTTACATCGTCTAATCGATTGCGTTAGGCTGAAGTGTTGAAATCATTGCGCTCAATTTTAGTGGCGCCCACTCTCCTTTATACTTTGGTACTATTTTATTCTCACTGTCGTGTCGCTATCATCCTTTCCACGCCTCCTGTCTCCTCTTCCTATCCATCCCTTACCGTTTTCTTCTCTTCAAACTTCTTGTCTCCTCCCTATTTTGATCGAGTTAACGCCGATGGAGGCGTGTCCCAGAGTTCTCCTGGCCCGGATGGCGAGTGTGATGGCGATAGCGCCGATAAGTGGTGGGCGTCGAAGACGAGTCAATCTTGCCCAAAAGAGTACGGGGCCCATAATTGGGAAACGGAACTTGCAAGGTGGTAGTTTTGTGTGGAACCGGAGCGAGGGTGTGACCAAAGGGAAGGGAAGATGAAGGGATATAAAGGCAGATACAAAGGCACGGGGGCAGTATTGCCCCTCTCCATGGGACGCTCTCGAAAGTGTGCGGTCAGGACTCAAAGGTTGCCAACCGTCCGAATTTTCCCGTATATATTCTCATTTTTTATACCACCATTCTTGGTTTTCCGTGAGAAATCCGTTATTATTATTATTATTAATAGAGGTTATCTACCGGTTAAGGTAGGTTTAAAATGGAGAAGGAATAGGTATCTAAACCAGTGGTCTTTAAACTTTTTTGGTTCGCGAAACCTTAATGAGTGTTAAAATATTATATGGAACACAACTTCGTAAAATATTCTTAGGATACATATAAAAATATATTTTCGTTTCAATATTCTTTCATTATACGTGCGAAGAGTTGGAGAGAAAATAGGAAAAATGAAAGTTCTTAAAAGATGAAGAATAGACAAACAAATTGGACATGTCCTCATTTTTGAAAACACCATTCTTGGTTTTCCGTGAGAAATCCGTTATTATTATTAGAAGTTATCTACCGGTTAAGGTAGGTTTAAAATGGAGAAGGAATATCTAAACCAGTGTTCTTCAAACTTTTTCGGATCGCGAAACTTTAATGAGTGTTAAAATATTATATGGAACACATCGTTGTAAAAAAAGTCTTAGGTACTTATACAAATATATTTTTGTTTCAATATTCTTTCATTATACGTGCCAAGAGTTGGAGAGAAAATAAGAAAAGTGAAAGCTCTTAAATGAAGAAGATACGAATTAATTGAACATATTTTGTGATACAAGAGCTTATTGAAAACAATAATGGAAGGAGAAAGAGATTGGAAGAATTAGATTGGAAGAACAAGGATGTAATTGATCAGACAAATATTGTGAAGAACGTCAAAGTGAAAAATTATGTAGAGTTGAATCGGTTGACGGAGAGGAGAGTGTAGTGTAAAGCTGAAGCAAAGAAAAGAGGACTTTTTGAGAGAGTTTAGCATCTTCAATCAGTTTTAGCAACATTACAGGTTGCATACACGAATCACAGAAAAACGCTAGCTAATATAAAATTATTGTAATTTTTGGTGAATCATTTATTATTTTCTACGAAATATTCCTGAAACATTTTCTCGGATGACGTACTAGATCTCGAAGCATCCTTTGGACTTAAACATTCATATCACCCTTAAAGATCGTGTTTTGAAATTTCTTTAGGCAAGCAGCTTGAAACTTCGTTAGACTTTGCGCTGAAATATAGTGTGCTGTGACTAGTAACCTCCCCCTTTGAGTTATATACTGCAGTTGTAATTGAGGTTCTTCACAAGTCACGTACGCACGAAACTGTGAAGAAAGACGTTATGCCCGTGATGATAATTGAAGACTGGCTACCTATGGAGAAGACTTGCTGTAAATGTTGATTTTATATTTTTATGTCCTCATTCGATCACCGTATGGAAATTGGGAATTTTGTATTGGTTTCTCCGAAAATTAATATTTATCGGGGATTATGGAGACGCATGAGAAGGAGGAGGGATAGAGGCTGGATGCTTGCAATGTGAGAAGACGGAAAGAGGAGGGAAATCAAAAGCGAAGTGTAGAGTGAGAGTATAAGTCTGCGAGGAGGAACACAAGGAGGATCATAAGGAGGATGGGAGAGGAGGATGATGTGAAGGGCGCACACAAATCCTCTCTCTCTCTCATGTTTTTCAAAGAGTTCGGTGCCGAAGTTCCTTCCTCTCTTCCTTCCCAGAATTCATTAGATTTCGGAATTTATGGATGGTTTGGGAGGAATGGAAGGGGAAGAAAGTTGGCATAGCTTCCGTTTTAATTAATGGGCTTTTTTCGAAGGGTTCTTTTAGGTGTTTTTTTAACTGCTTTCTCTTTTTAACTCACTCATTTTCCCACAAATTTCATGAAATGGTTTGGTGAATGTTAATAACTGGTGGATGTTGACCCCTAACATTTTTGTTTTCCACTTTTAGCTTTGGACATAATTAATGCAGTAATTCTAGTTTTCATCGAATTCATCTATGATTTGGGCATTAGATAGCACTTATATTTTGCGCTGGACATTCGAATGAAGGCGATTGAAGAATCCATGGTTATAGTCGGGGATAAAATTAGAAGTAGGTGTCTTCAGCAGGAATATAATTTAAGCTGATCATTTATATTGTGGCGAAATTATCTTTATCAGACTCAACGATGATGAATCGATCCATCAAGGAGGTAAATGAGCACCGACTAGTTCATAGTGGAATTTAGAGGCTTGGTGCTCATTGCCCTCCATGATATATATTAATAGTATCAGTTGTACTTCCATACGGAATATAATGTTAGTGTAGCCATTCAAGGGTGATTTAATGGTAGGGAGAAGAGTACCTGCTGATGCATTCCCTGTATCTTCGTCTTATGTAATCCTCTTGTAATACGGTTGGGTGTGAAGTGTTTTTGAAGGAAAATGTGATTTTGTGCTCTATACTTTACAGCACTGATAAAGTAGCACTGTAGGTACACATGTAACACTAATAGCACAACTATAATATTGTTACACTGTACCGTGAAATCTATAACGAACATAATACCATTCCTTTTGTATCGATATATTTGGGTGAAACTAAAGGTTGTACTTACGCATAGACCAAAATTTTAGCCTCAAAATTTGCATAAATGTTCGGCTTTGACATTAAAGAATTCGTCTCATTATAAATGGCAAAACGCTCTGGGAATTTAACATCTTTTGCATATGTGACTATCCTCAGGAGAAATCTATGCAGTCAAGGATGCTAAATTTGAATTCAAGTAATTCATTCCACGCCCTCAGAATATTTAGAGTGCTCACTGAATCTTCACTACATCATAGTTTCTCACTCAACTGAGGGAGGTAATAAAATTTAATGCTGTCGTCAGTCCTTGGGCCTTATGGCAGTAATGCAGTCCCCAAGAGTAATGTGAGTGATAATTGATGTAAAATTACGGGGAATTTATCACTGCATTGACTTGCTAATATTTGAATCAAATTTGATTATTTTAATTGATTTATTTGATGAATTTCTAATTTTAATTGAAGAGGCAGAATTATTTTCCCTTTTTTTCAAGTGTTGTTGACGGAATGGCTCAAATCTTCTTATTTATATAAGTTACAATTCCAGTTTCCAAATATAATAATAAGGAAGCAGCCGCCTCTATGGTACTAAGATTAGATTACTTGTGGCGATAGTGATACTTAAACTAATGAAGGTTGGGACACAGTGGCTTATCGGATGAAGGTGTTGTAAAGCTCAAGCTCTCAGGGAAGTTATATATTTTTCGGAAGTATCTACAGTACTACGGCGAGGTTCACTCGGGTGTTTGGGGAAGAGGATAAATGGCTCAGGGGGGATATGGGCACTAGTGAGAAATCGTGGGTCATCACCATTAGCGGTGGCCCTTGACTAAATCCGTCAAGAGCCCACATTTCAACTTCCCCACCCGTTTGACCGTGTTACGTTACTGAAGTGTTCTCCGCAAATCTTTAAACTGCTCCCAGGGCGTCGCTAAAAATCTTGTTCCTGGAGGGGATTGACTCTGGTCCATCTGCGCCAGAAGCGACCTCGTCGCCAATCCGTACTCTTCTCGGGCCCATATTTTTTTATTCCTTGTGGATTCCATGGTAGTTTCTTAAATTATTTATTTGTATTCATTACTTATATTTTTATGCTGCTGTCTTGAATCCGGTTCCCATTGATTAGAAAGTATTAAAACGATCACTCATTCTTTAGTAATCGCGTGCTTAGTTGCTCTTGAATATACATTTATGCTATGCGTTTGCGTGATTCGTGCTCGAGACATCTTTATTTGAGTTGCGTTGTATTGTTCAAGCTATTCAATCTAATCCAGCACACCTTTATGTTAGTGGATGAGAGTGAAGCTTAAAGTAGCACATGTACATGGACAAATATTTAAACCTCAACATGTCCATAAACGTTCTGGATTGCTAAAAAGAGATGTCTGAAGAGATATCAGTATGAAAGGCTAAAATCCCTTGGAAAGTTAGCATCTATTTCATATGTGACTAATCTTTAACTCTAATAATTATGTAATCATGTGCTAGAAATAATTAACTTTAATTCTTTCTTGCACAATGGTGTAGTTGTCTCGGTAATCGCTTGAAATATGTGTGATGTTATACCAGACATGTCAATGGCTTTGTATTCAATATCGAATATTATATCTCACTCCTGTTTCCTCCTTACAACGTTTGCGACTGAATATGATCTGCGAGAAATGAAAATTTCATGCTTGTGTATACTCCCCAAGAATAAATGTCGTCTCGAACCGACAATATAACCTCAATCGTGTGTTTGCTCCTAGGGACGGAATGGAACCTCTGCTTCGTTTTTATCCGGTACGAAATCAAACTATGCTCTATTAATTTTCTGTTTCTAAGATGTCAGGCCTGAGACCATCAGTTTTATTCTGATTAAGGGACTTCATATTTAGCATTGTTATAGGCTTATTATTGATGCCCGTATATTCACTTCGTTTGTTTATGGGGATGAAAAGGATACCTATATCTTGCATTTTGAATCACTTTAAAGTGTTTTATGGATACATTTATTACCATGGAGTAATCATTACTCTGTGATATTACCCTGCGACCCGGCGCAGGGGCGCGTGACAGAGGGTGTTACATCAACATGAATAAGGAAGGGGAAAGGAAATAGAAATTTGGAGAGAGAAACGTTAGGGTATATTCCACTAGAGTATTTAATCACTTACGTACATGGTTTCAGTGCTGCGCATCATCATCAGGTGAAACAGGGAAAGGGAGACTATTAAAGCATGTTTACGAAATCCTAATAGAAAGGAATAATTCCTAATGGAAAGAACTAATGGCGCGAGGAAAGAAGGAATTTCCATACCTATAATTTTGGCAGAGTATCTCTCTTATTTTTCGCTTCTATCAGTTCTAGAGATACTGCACGGGGTTAAAATAATATCCTCCGTGTCACACTGCGACTCGCATGATCTTAATTTGTCAACTAATTCCTTATAGTCGACGTTCTCGTGGAAAATATCATATTGAATGTGAGCACCTTGTTGGATATGTCAAACTATTGCACCTGCCTCACTTCAATTGAAAATTGACCTCAATTAAAAATTGATCTCCATTGAAAATTTTGAAAATTTTTCCATGAAAAATATTCCACTTATAATTAAAATGGTACTAGCGCCTTCATGTGAAGTTGTTATAGCAATATGTAGCTGTATGTGTTAACACTGCGAGCAACCATTGTCTTGGTGTTGGAAAGTCCATCAAAATGGGACTCGAACCCCCATTTCCATTGTTGATTAGTGAAGGGAACACTCCACTATCACGGAGGCCGGTAAAAATTATGCATATTGGAGATTTATTGTTTCAACACAAGTCAATGATCTATTTCCACCCTGTCCTATTTGTCTCGTCACTCTTGGCCTCGTCGATACTTACGGCTGCATAGTTCAATCTTCATCGGGAATAAAAGCTTATCTATTTACCGTTGTTGAAGGAAGAGAATTTGTTACTACATGGACCAAAGTGTTTTTTTTAATGCTGACTAAATATTCATTACTGCGCTCAAAATGAATCTGTCGTTGTAGTTATGGGTAAAATAACAACGTTATTCCACACCAACTTCATATTAGGTAACCTCAGCAGGAAACTGTCTACAGATATTCAAAATTGGTCGTCAAAACTTTATTTCCACACCTTTGTGGCCTTATGAATGGCCTAGACAATTTTGTAACTCAAACGAAGGATTTAATGAAACTTAAGGTATTCGTCGATACTATAATTTTTCCGTTCCTTGTTTTTCGTTTAGCTTCAGGGCAGAGTTTGTACCTCCGCACTCCAAAAGTCCTCAACGTTTTCAACGGGAATGTTCGTGTCATTGATAATCAATATCCCTGCTCCCCCCCTTCCCGGATTGAGTTAAATCTGATGCGGATATCAATATAATCAGGTTGTGCGTTCCTCCGCCATTTCCCAGGGGAGAATATCAATTCGTGTGCTGCTACCCTCTTACTTCCTCTCCTCCCACGACTATTGCGTCTTCTTGACTCATCTTTCCTCGTCTCTTCTTTCTTTCGTGTTCATCCTCCCCGTTCTTCGTCCGCCTTCCTAAACCTTCCCTTATCCCTCCCACCTCTTCTATTCCTCGTTCTTTTGTTTGCCTCCCTCTTCTGCCTTTCCTTTCTCTCCTCTTCAATCATTTCATTTCCTGATCCTTCCCTTCCATCCTTCCATCGATATCTACTCGTACCACGATGGTTGGCAGATATACTGGAGAGGGCGCGCGTTGCTGGCTCCATGCATTGAATGGTAGCATGGCAGGAATATAAAGATGATTCGTACAGGAAGGCCTCCACCACCTTTGAAAGGAATATTTTAAAAATTAGTAGTTTTTTGGTTATTTTAGCTTCTCAATACTGAATGAAATAGAAGTCGGAGCTGTTTGAAAAATGAATAAATTTGATTATGTAAAGAATAATTTTCCTTCTGCTTCATTTTTCCTCACCCTACCATGCCTTTACCCCTATACACCCCTCCCCCACCCCACATCTTCACCGCCAATTTTTAAAAATCAGTTTCTCTCTGTATATAAAGAATTGTTGAAGCTTCTGTATTTGCCAGATGTCTTATCAAGGTAAAACCGGTCGAATTATATAATAATGTGTGGAAAAGTACGATTTTTTATTATTAAAATGACTTCAAAAATTATAAGCGTGTTGTATTATTGCTCGGTAAGTCTTGAAACTCAACTGGATTATTTGTATTTACGTGATGGTAGACGAAGTAACTTGGTGGAATTTTGACCATTTTGACCACTTGGTAATGTTATACATTATTTTTAATGAATTAACTGGTTTTGATGTTAAAACATCGTCGTTAGAGAAAATACAGAAGGTATTTTAACTCTGATAGTGATTTTTTAGCATCAAAACCGACTCGTGTATTAAAAATATTGAGGAATATTACCTATTGGTTAATTCTTGAACGTTGCATTTTAGTCCTGAGTCAATTGACGAAGAAAACGTTTTCTCTTTAACATATCCATGTTCAAACTATACTTTTCTGCTCTTTCGTTCAAATTCCCCTACCAAGTGTCCTTTTGACAGTAAAATTTTAATCTCGAGCTTTACGAGAAGGGTAAACATTGTTTTCTAATGATACACAATATGTCACGCATTTTGACTTCTTCATGCTATCTTTTTGTAGTAAAGTAATTAAAATACAGTATAAGTTGTTGCATACTGTACCTCAAGTATAAAAAATGAACAATAAGCTTAATTAAGCTTTAAAAAATTATGCTTGACAGCTTTAGAATAATACTTCTCTTGATATTCTTTGGATTTTTAGTGTGCCTCTACCGTGAATTGTGTCCAAATAGTACTTTGATATCCATCAATTTTCTCGGAAACGGCTTAGTAGATTGAAAAATAGACTCCTCATCTGTAACATGTCTGTGAGCATTCTCTCAAAAATATGTGACTTTGAGCAAAAAATTCGGAAAAAAATGTTAGCGATGGGGTAAGGTGTTTCAGCGAGATTTACGACGTTAACATGGGGCATCAGTATACTAAGGACACTTATCAGTATACTTATTCATCTTTGTAATTATTTTTGAAGAAGGGAAGCCCTCTCAATGTGACAAAAGTTGTCAAGACGATAAAAACGAACATTTGACCACGCGGAAATCTCCTTGATAGCAGCGCCTACAGTGTATCTCTCAAACCATCTAGGCTCCTACCCACTTCCTCCCATATCTTTATTCTCTTTGTCCTTCTTTGTGTCGACCGTCCTCTTTCCATTTCCTCCCCTCGTATTTCTCTCTCTCACTCCTTCCTTTTATCTTCTCTTCCCTCCTTCCCCTACATCCTCCTCTCCCCGCCCAACCCCGTGTCACCGCAGATCGCTCTATCCCATCTTCCCTTTTACCCCGCCCTCCACCTCCAAGCCACATGTCACTTTCCCCATATTATTTTTTCATCGATTTTCTCCTTCACCCCTCCCTTCCCTGCTTCCCTCGCTTCCACGCGAAAGTGCCACACACGCAGAAGAGAAGAAGTCTTTGGCCTCTCCGGCCGCCCCGTCCAGGGTAGCGTGCGCTCAGGGTTTCTGAAAAACAGCGACATTTGAAAAACAGCTGTTTAACGTTTTCAATTTTCAAAAGCAGCTGTTAACAACTGTTTTTTGCCATATTTTCACTAATTTTACAGTCAATAGCTTATTTTTGTGATGAACGCCGTTTTAGTAGATGTATATCTTTTGTCATAAATTCGAAAATCAATGCATTTTTACTTCTTATAATAACGTTTCAAGAATACAAGTACATTAAGCGATTTTCCTGAGAGATGCGATCTTGTAAAGAAATTCGTGCTCACCGAAAAAAACTCTTGACGTCCGCTGATGCCGGTTTAATGGATAGAATTGCATTGCACAATTTGTGGAGGTTTACAGTTCGCTGGCCAGAGTTTCGAGAGTGAATTCGGACTTAAGCCATTTGAAACTGTCTGTTGAAATCGTTACGTAATAAAATGCTGTATTCTAAATTCTAAAGAAACTCGGAGGCTACACGGTAGGTTATAAGATTATATTATATTATACAACACCATGCAAAATTGTGATCATACGAGTTCAACGCTGATTAGGAGGATTTTGGGAGACTTCCATTTGCTTTATTGCCCTGCCCACTTTGTTTCACAACTTAATTTCCATTTATTTTATGACCCTGAGCCGCTCTTAAAATCAGATCAGGGATGGGATCACGATTTCTTCTTTCGTGTTGTCGCTATCGTTATCCAAAACTCAAACCTATGCATAAGGTAAATACAGTTACTTCACTCCCGCAGAATTAACTCCATCAATTAAAACTAGTGGTTTAAAGCATCTGAAAAAATTTCGCGGTTTCTCTCTCGTGAGCAGAATTTAAATTGAACGATAACGTGAGTAGACACGTTATGGAGACCCGTAATCGTAACCCAGGGCTATTGTTGATGTGCGCTAGTTGCTATTAAGAAAAATAAGAACTTTGACAGTTGCATCCGCGATTGTTGTTAGTGTACTGATTCTAATAAAAGGCATTTAACATAGACAATGCAAAGTTTTTTGATTACTTCGTGTTAAAATATTGAACTGTCTATTGCGATTCTGTTGTTTTCTAGTGTTTCGTAAATCCCTATGAGATAACAATGCATAGGTTATCTGCCGAGTACTAACTTTTCTGTAAAAAATAGTTTTTGGCGTCCCTCCCAACTTCATGATCTCATCAATTTTTTTCGCCGCGACTATTGTCATTGCCCTGAAATATTTCTTAAAAAAAATAATACGATGATTCTGGCATCTCGCGTTTATTGCCTCCGCGATACAGTTCTGCCGCCATCTAGTGACTGTCACTGACCTTATTTGCCACCCCCAGCTAGTTAGCTACCCGGAGGGAGAGGGATGGTGGAGTGGGTGATATACGTGTGCTATCGCCATTCCGGAAAAATCTCCCCGCAATGAATTTTTAATTCAGAGTGATTGGTTTTTCCGAGAGAAAAGGGGCACCTTATTAGCACTACATGGCGTCTTGGAGACAAAGGACAAACGCTGGAAACTAGGGCAAGGCATATTTTGACGTTGCATGTGAACGAACTTAATGTTCTATATCCTGAGATGAGCAAAAAGTGACGATATTCGGTTTACGTGTTTAAAAATATGCATTATATTCACTAAAACCTTGTGAATGAGAAGATAGATATTTTACTTTTAATTTATAAAGAAAAAATGAACGATAATAGTCGTTAGTAATTAATTTATTTTTAATTTAATAATTTTTAAGTAAGTTAATAATTAGTTTAAACTATAGTTCTTAGTGACAGAAGTAACACACTTCACTACTTGACATTATGGAACGGTTCCACCATATCACACCTGAATCTGAATTTCATATTGTTCATAGCTTTCGGTAGTTTGGAAGGAATAGCTAAGTGAAGTTTTCATCGTAGGATGAGTAGAATATCAAAGTTTATACCACAAAAACGGCAAACTAAATTTAGAAATAAATCACATTTATCAGAAAAAGTCGATCAATACGACAAACACAATATATCTTACTTGGTAAATAATCATAAAGTTGACAGCCTCAGGCGTAACAGCATCTTTCACCGTAGAAATAAAAGTTAAATTTACGATCTGAATTTTCGAATATGTATGTCAATGCCTACATACCTGATGGTATTCGCAGTGTTATAAATTCACATTTCATTCTTACATTAAACAAAATCTGCAGTGTAATAATAAATATTCCTCCCAGTCATGTGTGCTTATGGAGATATTTTTTCAATACAATTCTCTGCTAGTGATCATTTTCCATTTCTTACCAAAATACTTAGAATGCAGAAATTATAATTAACGCTTTTATTTCCTATTGAAATCGATTTCGATCTTGCTGAATTCCATTCGTCCATATAATAAATGCATTGAAAAATACTTTGTTTTCCAGAACTTATTTTTACTTAATAAATATGATCATGGTATCATTAGCATTCTAGCATATTTGCCACACCCGAAGATGCCATAATGTTAGTAACATATCACCATATCATTTATCTTCCATAAATACTAATCTGTAGAATGCAAATCCTTTTCCCTCCTTATAATTTTCTTCTTAAATCGATAACTGTGTATTACTAATCTAAATGATGTTCATTAACAAAAAGGGAGGAAATTGTAATATCTTAGTTCTTATTATGTTCATTAAGTCCCAAGTGACATTGGTAAAGATCGAGTATTTGTTAAATGTAACTTTAAGCTCATTTTCACCGTCAGTAGGTCCCTCATCCTGAAGTTGACACCATGGAGAGACCCATGAGGAAAATCGAGAAAGCTGCCACATTCAGCAGAAACGGTTCGCACTTTGAAACTGTTGAGTTGAATGGATTGGGTGGTTTTTCACCCTCCCACAACCCTCAAGCTTTTTATCTCGTTCACCCATTCTCCGTCCCACGCCTCTCCAGGTGAAGGATCAGTACCCTGGGGGACCCTTCGAGAGAAAGACATATCCCCGACGGATTTATTAAAAGGGAAAAGAGCAGCTGGTATCGATTCTTGATGCCCTTCATAATTAATTTCTGAATTGCCTCGTACCCGCTCTATCTTGATCTCAAGCCTTCCCTCGGCGTTCCTCCTTCACCGTTTTCTTCACTCCAATCTCTTTTAACCCCTCCTTGCCTCTCGTCGATCATTTTTTTATTCATTATTATTTTTATGACCGAATGTACGAATTCCTCGTTTCCCAGCAACTTTAGGCTTCACCCTTTTCCTAAAATTAGGTTATCGTTGCGGGGGGAGGGGACTCTTGAAGGCTATGGGGATGGGTGTCGCTTCGCTCGCGTTTTGAAAGAAGGGAAATGTAATATCTTAGTTCCTCGTTCAATTTTTTTTCTCTCACTCTCTCTCTCTTCGTCCCCATTGTTCCAGGAAAATTTCCAATTTCGTCTTAATTGGCACGTGTAATTGCATTTGGAGGCGGATGCGTCATCATGCACGTAGTTCCCTTCCCTGTTGATAAAAATTTAGTGCCATTCCCAATTATAGAGCTATAAAGAGGAGTCACCTTCACGTTTTTGATGGGAATAGGTGAAAAAATACGTGTAACCTCGCCTCCGAATATTCGATCAATCACGGTCCTCCAAGTCAGTTTATAGTTACGCCTTTGTAATCATCAAATTGTGTAAAAATAAAGTCATTAAATGTCATGAACTTATGACTTTTAATAATAATAAGTTGGTTATATTGCAAAAATTTGCAAAACCTTAGTATACTTCTTTATACCTCATCTCACGGAACAACACCTTTGCATCATCACTAAAACGCCATCACTTAGATTCATCCTATGAATAGCTTGTACGTTGTCTATTGTTAAATTTTTTTATTTCGTTTTCTCCATATTTCATTGTGCATAGTTTACTTGTAATAATTTATTTGTTTGATAATTCCCAAAGTAAATGCCTTAGTGGCTGTTTTAATTTAATACATATTTAATACAATTCTAATACATTTATAACTTACATTACTGATTGTGTTATTCTGGCGTTTAAATAATTTTAAAATAATGTAGAAATTTCATCTTTCATTTTTACCCTAAAACTATTTTTTAAGTGGTCTTAAATGTTTACAGAAAATACATTTGGAAGCAAATATTTTCACAACTACGGCAGGTTTACTTTGCTTCAAATGTTTTAACTGCCAGAGCAATATTTGTTTTTAATTTTTTCGGTACATGTTTATCCTGATTAAAATTTGAATGAGGATAAAAGTTATTTGTTTATTTTATCACCATGGGTGAAGATCAAAAGATATCCTTTTTTGTCCATTCCAGTTTTGTTATTTTATATTCATAAAATAGCCATTATGTAAATGAAGTCAATTCAAGGTATGTGCATATTGCCAGGTATTGGTTCAAATCAAAAGAAAACCTTATGCTCTGTCTCCTATGGCTGTCAACTATTGTAGGAAAGAAATTAATCGGGAAAATAAATGTTATAAAATTTTTTATTGAGGTATAACTATGGGTTGTACCTCACTAAACTAACACTCACCTAACTAAGGATCTCTAATTTTGAGTTTTTTATCTTTTTACTGAAATACGTAGATGCATTATTTTTTGCATACAACCAATGAAACATTGTTTGTGGATGATGTTTTGTGATAACGCAATGCTGGTTAGCATTATAATTTTTCTACCAGTTTAAATAGGAAGTTTATCGTGGAGGAGCAGCAAAAATAAATAAGTCAACATTACGAAAAACTCAATTTATGATCCGATTCCAGTCCTGTTTTTCGGTAATGACATTTTTAAATTTGAAAAATCGTCTAAAAACCGCTAATGTAAATGAATGTCGGAAAATATTTATCGTTTCGAGGTTAGAGCTTTATTTTCACATTCTCTCATTAATTATGATGTGCTCTGATATTGTTATTTCGATTATCTTTTTTATGCCCCATTAATTTTGTTTTTTTTGTTTCTCTTGCAGGTGAGTTATTATGGTTAATTGATGGCAGACCTCGGTTGGTGAGTACCTACCTGTTATCGTTCTGAAATTGATGGTTAGACATTAAAACGAGAATTAAGCCGTTGGATGGGAGCTTAAATTTATATACTTTTTGACAAAATCTTTCTCCGAATTTATCATGCTGTAGAAGCTATCGTATAGGAAAACAAAGCAAAAAAGGGTTTGAGATATTCCAGGGTATTTTTCTAGTATTAGCATTTGATCTTTTATGTGTACATACAATTGGATTTTTAAACAATAATCCCGTGCAATTTAATGAAAATTAGCCTCCCAGTATGTGCAGCTTGACTGGCTGGGTGGCTGATATGAAGTTAAGTGAAGATTGTGAATGGTAATGTAATAAACAGACTGATTTTTTACGGTAAATATCTTATTCCTAATCCATTTTGCTGGATTTATTTTATATGATTTAAGTGTTTATAATTCATAGAGCTGAATATCACTTTTTATTTGACTCACGTTAGTTATAATTACGCTCTCAAACATTAATCATTCCAGGGCTTATTGTTATATTTTTCTTCATTTATCAGAGAAAGGTACCTGTACGATCTTTTCAGGGAACTTAAAGGAGGCCGTATAAATTAGGTCGAGAATGCTGTCACAAAAGCAGCAAGAAAACTTAAATTCGTTTGATGGTATGAAAATGTTCTGGCTCTTCCTTCAGATTGCTAGCTGATGTAATCACAGTTTAAAAATTAATGTAGTTTCATTGAATATTTTTTTACTATTTTACTACCATTAGCTATTTCTTCGAATCTCAGTGGTCAAAGTTTTATTACGTAGTATAACTGAGCCACTGCATTCTACATACTACACCAGATGGAGTTTTTGATACGTTTTTAGTATCACAATGCGTTATTAGCATTGATATAATGACTCCTAATGTGAAAAAGATAATTTAAAAGAAATTGAGCTTTTAGAGTTCGAGGATTTGCATCCTTATTGTTTGGATTGACGGAAATCATAAATGGATATCAAAGCTACAACTGTTTGCCTTCTATTTCATTTTTTCAGTAATAAATGATTACCACCTGAAGAACATATTTTTTTAAAGTGGCGTAAGTAATCTGACCAACGAATTCCTTTCGCTTTTATTACCTACATGTGGCTGTTTCGTCTAAAGTTTAGATTATTCTTACAAATAACAATGGCCCCACTCAAAACTTGCACAAGGATCAGATTTGCATCGTCGCGTCGTGAGAAAATCGTCAAATTCATGTTTTGATGAACATTTAAATTATGTGAGCTCTCGTCTAGTTTCGATTACAGATGTAAGATGCGTCTTTTGTTGTACCTATCACTTTTGTGTGAATTTCTCGTTCGCTCTGTACAGTTGGGGTGTACGTAGTGTTGCCTAATTCAAGGGGTTTCCAACTATTCTCTTTTATGCGATTGCCATGCTATAATTATGTTTGATATTTTGATTTTATTAATCAATATTCTATAGATTACTACTGCACGGACTGGGTTTCGATATACAGGGCAGAGCTGAAGATGAAATCGTACGCAGCGCGCCCTGATGATGTCGTTATACGTTGAAACCTGGGTCGTGCTTGAATAATATTTAGTGAAATCACAGTTTTTGTTTTTCATTCCATTGATCTGAAGGAACAAAAAAGTTGTTTTATTAATAAAAATCTACGACCAGATAGAGTTTATTGTGGTCATCGGTGCACTATTTAAGAATTAATCGTGTGGTTGTACTCCACACTATTTTTAATACAACTGACCAGTTTCAAGGTTAAAGCATCATTCGGTCGATCGATCGAAACAACATTGAAACCGGCCATTTGTATGAAAATCAGTATGAAAAACTACCAAGTGATTAATTCTTTAACACGTCGCAATTCCACGAAGTAACTTCGCTTACCATCGTTTCACTGTCGGATACAAACAAAATAATGAAAGGATTATTAAATATCCGATGCCTTGCCGGCGAATGACGAATGTGAAGTATTCTAGAGATTAGGTGACTGGCTACTGCCGACGTTTCGTTGGGTTACACATCGATCAACTTTAGAGTGTTAAAATGAACTACGCTCTGAAGACGATGGAATTGTTATCCGTCGAAACGTCGGCAGCAGCCAATCACTTAAACCGGTGGGAATCCCGAGAACACCTCACAATGAATGGATTACCCTCCTAAGAAAAAAATCCACTCTCTTCCTGGGTAGATGGGAGAGATAGAGGATACGTGGTGCGTGACAAAGTGGTAGAGATGTGCGGCTAGCTTGTGAGAGAATAACTGGAAGGGAATGTATGGAGGGAAGGAAGGTACAGAATGAGAAGAATGGTAAAGAGCTCAGGGCACCAGTGGCAGTGGTTGTAAGGGGAGTTTGCATGAGGAGGGTAGCGAGGAAAGGTTGAGGGATAATAGGAGCGGGGTGGCTGTCTTGGGAAGTTAAGTGGAGGGTTGGAATGGATGTGGGGAGAAGAGAGAAGAAAAGAGTACGTGTAAGGAGGGACTGCTGCAGTGGGGAATCAAGTTTAGGGGAGAAGAAGGGGACAGGATTTAAAGGGAATGTGTCGATTTGAGGCGGAGGGGGTCTCAGGGGTTGGCCGGGTGGGCCTCTAACAACTCGAAATCTCTCTCTCATACACTCTATCTCTCTGTCCCTCGCTCTTCTCGACTCCTGTGTGCCTAATTTAAGGACAAAACTTTCGCTCGAGCCTCTAACTTCGCGGCTTCCACCACTCTATAAATTCTTGAGTCTCGGGCGCGAAGCGGGATTGACAGGTTTCGAAGACGCGTTTCGTGTGGCGTCTGGAAGTGTGAGAATGTCGGAGAGGGGAAGAGAGGTGAGTGAATGAGATGGTAGGGCGTATCGATCGGTTAACGGCAATTTTTTCGAGCGCATCTAATTTAGAGAAAGCCAGAAGTGTAGTGTGCCTGCAAAGTTTTCCTTCGAAATTTTAATTATGCATAATCCATTTGTCTGTAAATATTTCTAACTCTTGGGAATACGTGTGCCCTGTACGAGTAAATAGCTGTGAAGTTATATCCACATTATGATTGAATTGTACATAAGTTGCATGGGAATAGTAATTATGTAACAGAAAATAAGGTCAAACGTTTTTGTTTTATGTCATTTCACATGTCTTTTAATATCTTATTATCGTTGCAAAACGGGTAAAATGTAGAAAAATTCATGAAATGTTTTCTAAAAATCTAAATTTTCTCTTGCCTAATATTGCTTAGGAATTGAAGATGCGTGCAAATATTTTACATTTGGCTCAATGAAGTTATTTTTTATATTTTCTCCTGTTAAGTAACCTGCAGCAAGAACAATAGTAATTGAGGTTTTTTCTCTTATAAGGTGAATTGCAAGAGTGTATTAGGAACCATATCGTTACTAGCACGATAATTTTTTAACTTAAATTTGCGTTCATATGCTGCTTTTTGAAAATAAGTCAGGTATGCGAGCCTAGCTGTGGTGATCATGGCAAAACCCCTCCATTTGAGAATCAGATATCTACCTGTCAAACAGCGTATCCATTCAGCCCTCGCGCTAGTCTCTATGACCCTTTATTATGCTCAAAGGAAGGCATTTAAACCGGGAGAATAGGGTTATACTTATGCTTCCTCTTTAAAATTCACCCCCGCTGTAGGAAGGGAACGGCGTCAATTTTAGGCTCGATTCTCATTAGCTTAAACGCCAGCGCAGTGTGAATTTTCCTCCCTCGAGTGAATATTTCCGTGGAAGGGAGCAGTTAATGATACTCATTTTCAGCATGCCCGAAGCAATATTAAGGTTATTTCTACGAAATGTCAGTGCGCATCACGGATGAAGTTGGTACTCCATTTCTGTAGGTGTGTTTAGGATGGCGTCAGCGTTTTGTTCTCTATTCCTAAAGAATTCGGTCCGCCATGACCATTGATTAAAGAAGAGAGTATATGGCGTCTTGACGCAAGGAGGTGAAGCAAAAATTGATATATGGTCCGTTCCACATTTATTTGACAGCATGGGCCTAATGGAGAGCGATGTTGCCAAACTTACGCTCCGAGTGTGCTCCTCTACGCCACGTAGGCAACCATTCCCAAAACCGCGCTTCATTCATTTAAGTTACGTTAAGGAGTGATATTTTCAAATTTTTTAACTCCTTTTTATGCAGTAAATATACGGAAAAAGTACTATGTAAATTTTCTTACTGCTATTGGCAACATCGCACCATCCGACCTAATGGAGATTGGCACAGGAAACAAATATCCATAATAACCCATACTATCAACTAAATATGGAACGGACTCTACCTAAGTTGGCTATTGGGCGCAATTTGTCCGTAAAATTAATGAATAATGCAGCGTTTTTTAGTGATATCCGTTTTGGATTATTTAGGGATAAAATAAAGCGTTAGCGTTATATTTCCGCTAGTAATTCTTGCCTTTGTTTCCAGCGCATTAACTGCACAACTGATCCATGCAGTATGACCGACCGCGCCTTTAATGGCTTCAGTATATCGTACCATATGATTGAGTATATTCTCTGGACATGACCATTAAGATGATTTTCATGGTATTAGCCAAAGTTTATGTTTTTCTACAGTGTATGTATATCTGTCACCAATTCTCCTTGCAGGGCACCTTCTGACCTTAGATGCCTTATCAAGGTGAAATCGGCCGTAGACATTGATAAACTGGAAAATAATAACTTTTTTACTATCATGGATATCCGTCATTACCTCTGTCACCCCTAAACCATTAAAACTGATTCATTACTAGCATTTACACATCTTTATTTTTACATTTCAAGCGCTCCTGTTAGAAATTAAACCTCACGACCGGCAATGTAAGTATGATAGCATAGGTAAAAATTGATAGTGAGCTATTAACAGTTCAAGCATTGTATTCACTGGGATTTGATAATACACAATAATATTTTTTCTTTTCTTGATGTACAGAAAGATGGGGGCAAAATATTCAGAGAACAAAAACTCGAGAGATTGCTACACTGTATTATAAGTAAATGATCAACGAAGAAAACATTAATGTAAAACATTAAGTTTTCCTTGGAATTTTTGCTCCGTACTAAACTACAATAATTATGTTAATTAGCGTGAAAATGTCCGAACGTAAGCAAGCACCATATTTTATACTAATTATGGGTTAAGCTGCAGTGTCATTCCCTATTCATCCCATAATTCTCTTTCATGTCATTTATCGTATTGCGTCAGACAATTTACGACTTTTTCTGTTAATTGACTTTATCTAAGGAAGGAGTAAGAGGGCCAGATTGATCGAAAACATTTTAATTTCGGCCATTTCACGATTTTGGTCCTTCTAAAAGAATGCTTCCACAATTTGGGAGCCTTTGTCAAGGATTATTGCTATATTGCGTGATATGCGTCTTGATTTTCCCTCCACGAAACTGTCTTGGTGCTTGCGATAATTTTTATATCTCTGATCGTGCCTAGCACCGTGCGATACGTCTCCTCTTATGTCAATTTATGTCAACGAACGTTTAGCCGCCAATAAAAATTACCGCATTCCGCAATCGCTGTGGTAGGCGAACTTCAGCCTTGCTTGCCAAACCAAACTTCGGGATTGATCAGTGAGTTAGTGCATTGATCCATTTTCACCTGGTTTGTATTTGCGTTGGCCATTTAAAACCAAATAGGTATTAAGATACTAAGAATTATTGGGTCAATGCACTGTTATAGTTATTGTGGTAGTCATTCAACAGCTGAAATACAATATTCTTAAAGAAGGTCGCATAATATTTAGATTCCACTTATAAATGTATCTACTTTTTCTGGGGTTCAATCGAGGGGTTCTGTTTGATAATACTACCAGGTCTTGTAGCCACCTCATCCAATCCCATCGCCTTAAGAGGTACTTACTATATATTTTATAGTAAGTACCTCTTAAGGCGATGGGATTGGATGAGGTATATTATTCTGCCGGATAAGGTAGATTTTGATGAAAAATCTAATCTACCTTTTCCATCTTTAAGTGCATATTTCTCCCCCGTTTCTATCCACCTAAGTAGAAAGTACTCTTGAGAACCTCAAGAGTATTTCCTACCTTTCTTTATACCTTCCAAAAGAATAATAATTTTCCTTCATCTTCTTTGGTTTCCAAGCATTCTACTTTCAATGATGTCCTTCAAAATTCCTTCCCCTCCAATGAATTGTTCCACCCATTTTCTCTTTCCCTTCATTGTCTCCTTCAGAGTTCTCCTTACCCACCCAACCATATCAAGTTCTTCCACGTTTGTCTTCCATTCCGTCCACTGCACTTTTTCCATTGTCCTCCACATCTAAAACGACTCCAGTGTAATAGCATCCTCTTTCCATTTTGTGCATATTTTTGCATCATGCAACACTAAACATTATCAAGCTCTTCATCAGCCTCTGGTGAATGTCCTTATGTAAAGTTCGTCGATAGTTCTGTCTTTTTTGCGAACACCTCTTGCGATAACTTATTTATCTTCGGTACATATTTACGACTCTGTCCAATTTTATCCAAGATATTGGTTTAGTATTTATATTTTCCTATACCTGCTCTAGTCCTGAGGAAGTCTATTATTTAGATTATTAGCCTGTCATTGCTCTAGATAATTTCATAATTCCAGGTTTCTTCTGAAAAGAGAGACCCAAATCCAAATATCTCCTTGTCACAACTGTATAATCATATATAAAATATCAAAAAGTACTAAATAAGGTATTATGATACACGATCTGCTGACCCATAGCCATTGTTGGTTCATGTCAAAGAAAAACGGATACAATATATCACTAGGAATGTGTACATGTACTTGCAAATATTTTACAGGAATATATTTGATATTCTCCGTTCTACAAACGTATGGTAATTGTCAAAATTAAATTATAATAAACTTTTTAACGTAGGTACTAAGAGAAATATTTCAGTCATCGTGAGAAATATTCTGGATTTTTTGACATGTGTCTATGTAACAATTTCGCACTGCAGGAAAACGCCCTTACATGAAGGTGGGTCGTTAAAAACCTACGACACCTGCTGACAGAGGAGATCATGATGAGAGTAGTGTCTGATGGGGAAGCTTTTCGGCATTTCGGTGGCAAGCGGTGAATCCGCTCCGGGCGCTCTTAGGAGTAAGGATGAGGGCAGTGAGAGTATGGGGAGGAAATATAGAGAGGGAGAGTGAGACGGAAAGAGGACATTTTGGAGTGTGGCACGTGGAACCTCGTTGGGGGAGGAATGAGTAGTGAAGTGGATTTCGGTGGATGTCTTATTTGGGGGCGTGGCTGGTTGATGAGGGGGGTAAGGAGGGGGAAAGTGAGCAGGGGGTGGAAAGAGGTGCAGATGAGAGGGAACTCTGGTCTGTGTTAATCTATATGTCCTACCCACCTACTCCTGTGGTCTGAACTTCCAATCTTTCCATGAAGTAGTAACGTAGTTATTTTGTCTTCTGGATGACGTTATTCTCCTCGGAATATTCGTTAATTTAAAAAAGTTATAATGATTTAAGTAATAATTATACTATAATAGGATTAGATAAAAAAGAAAAGAGGTGCAATATTTTACAAAAGAAATAAAAGAGCAGCAGAGAAAAATATTGAAAAAATATTGGAAACGTAGAAAGGAGAAAGAAATTAAATCTAGAAAACGTTATTTAACGTGGTTGTGAGATGGCCAAATCGAAGAAAGAAGAAATGAAATATTCTTCGTGTGCTCCACACATAACTTGAGTAACATCGACCTCTTTTGACACAATGCACGCTTGATTTTCAAGAAGACTATAAAAAAATTCAGGCAATGCCTTATGTACCTACTCTTGCATTCCTTTGGGTGTTGGAATAGGTTTGAATAGGTTGGAATTGGTTGTATTTGAAAGAAGTGGGAGAGGAGGAGGGAGAGATAACTCACTTTGGTACTACTAATGGAGTGGTTAAGAGGGTTAAGTCACTTTACTTATATCTCAATTCCACGTGGTAAATTCGCAAACTGTCACATTAAAATACCAATTCTTGCAATTATTCGTCGCTAACAGAAATACTTCCAAATAACTATGTAAATGAAAAATAATAAAAAAACACGTTTTTAAAACGAGCCAAAAAGTATAAAATAATTTCTCCTAGCCCCACACACATTTATATCCCCATACAGATTCATAACCCCGTGCAGATTTTCCTGAAAATTGGTGATTGTGGATTTAAATAGCTATGAAAATACTTGTACGATTGAATACGAAAAACGTGGGGCGCATGAATAATACAAATGATGCATGAATAGTTCACCCCAAGTCAATAACAATTTTATTGCAATGCAAATTATATGAACTATTATTGTGAGTTTTCTCAACGACAATTACTCCCTACAATCCTTACTATAATCTACAGCATGTTCCCCACGTTTTTCGTTTTCAATCTTTCAAGTATTTTCTTAGCTAAATTCACAATCACAAATTTTCAGGACAATCTTTATGAGGTTATGAATCTGTATGGGGATATAAATGTGTGTGGGGCTATGAGAAATTATTTTATACTTTTTGGTCCGTTTTGAAAACGTGTTTTGTCTAAATTATTTACATAATTATTTTCTGCTTTTTAGTCTTGCATAACAATTTTATATTTGAAATATAAAATTGTTATATCTATCTACCAATAATATATCAATCTGTTTAATTGTTATTTTCCTGAAAATTAAATTAAAGAAGCAAGCAAATTTATTGTCAAACTATTTTTATATCAATATTGCAACTCAATAATTATATTTATTAATTATTATATTGTAATCCTTATATGTAAACATTCAGCCTGCGTATGCTTGTGCAAGCCAAACTCGAAAAGTAGTCTGTCGATTAACTTGAAATTTTGACACAACGTTGCATTCGAATACACAAAAGTTTCTGAATTATAAAAATAGCAAATGTTTGGTTTGTTTTTACCCCAATATTGTTAACATTTACTCCCATAAGAAAAGCATTGAATTCGGTGGAGGCGTTTCTTAATTGGCTTTTTTAAATTACTTGCACTTAAGATATTTGATGGAAGTTTTTATAATAGAGCGTATATAAAAAAGTATATATATACATATATACTTTTTATATATGTTCGTAGATGGATAGATATGATCGGGGTGGGGATAAAAAAACATGGGATGTTCGTGTCGGGAATGGTGGGTTTTGGGAGCTTCGTGCATGCCAGGCCTGCGCCCCTGCATGGAGCCACTCCTTCTGCCTCCACCACCGAAAGGGGTGAAAGAGCACTTGTGTAATGCCACCGGCGCTACCGTCCTCCCCAACCTCTCCCCACTGCGCCCACCCACCAGGGGGTAAACCCTCCAATCCTCCTCCCCCGTCACCCTTCTCTAACCCCCATTCGCCCACTCCGCTCTGACCTCCCCCTCCCCATTCCATCCCCTTGTTAACCTTTACCTTTTAAGGTGATTCCACCCTTAAAATTACTTTAAATGTCATTACCTAATGTATATTGTGGATACTTTGAGAAAAACCTGGGTCTGCTGTTTTATATGAACAGAAAAATCGTATAATTTATCACTATTTATTTTTTTTTGCCAATTAAGCTTGTTAAGTTGCATGTGTAACTGCATGCTTACATGTATATAATGGTTTAAAAATACTTAATAAATAACTATGTGAATGAATAAATAGGCAGCATAAATGACAATTAGGTACGGTTTTGTAATATCGAGTTAAATATTTTCTCGTTGTTTAAACCGAAACTAATATAGTAGATACTTTCTCCAATTGATGAAGCTCATGACAGTCTGACGTAGTATCTATTGAAAGCTATATCTTTCAGTTAACATTAAGTTGCAGTTAATATTAAGTTGCAGTTAATATTAACCAGAAATTATAAAACCGGGCCTGAGATAGACTTTACAGGAAGGCATGTATTTTCTGTTACAAGACTGTAAGTACCAGGGATTTGGATGCTTGCTCTTTCTCTAGTTGGATGAAAGTAGACGTGAATGAGCATATGACAGCTATGATAGAGTGCTGTTTATGCATTAATTCTGATGCTAATGAAGAGTCGTGTTTGTACGTTAATTTGCAGGCGCAAGAGAGAGTTTGCCGTATCAGAATCGTATGACTCAGCTCACGCCGAATGCAGTGCAGTGCGGACTAACCTCCCCACATCGCTGTTAAACACCGACTTCATACCTTCACACTCCATACCAAACCTCAGTCTCATTTTTCCTTGCCTCTGCCCACTCACCCTTACTCTTTCCCAAGGAATTATCGACTCTTTCCGTGAAAACGCTTTCACTGGTATTGGCGAATTACCATCCGAGGTGCACAAATCTTTACAAGTGTGCTTTCCCCAACTTAACGTACTCTCCTAGCCTCATTTTTTACGTTTGTGCGAAACTTTCGGGGTTGATTTAAGAACTATTAGTACTGGTACCCCTCCTTATCTCACCCAAGTATCTACCCAAGGAGGGGAATATGAAAGTTGCGACTTAATTGTAGTGTTAAATAAGCTGTCAGTGCAATGGGAGGGGGGAATTTATGCACGGTGACTAACTGGTACGGAGTGTTTTATCATATACTGGCATAGCTCACCAGTTAGAGATAGTAGAAGACTTCAGTTTTAGGTGCTCAGACAACCAAGGTTATATCGTACTTTCTAACCTTTAAACCGGTATTTATGTCGTATGTGGTATAGAGCCAAATCTATGCGTCGTTTGCTGTCTAAAATAGAGCATAAAATTAAATAGAGCGTATTGTACTCATGATTAACACAGCTTAGTACTTTTCAGTCAGGTTTACAGGTTATGTAAAACTCACGATGCCGTAAAGCGGCGAAACGTGTCGTGCAATAATAAAATACTGTAGAAAAGTACTAAGCTGTGTTAATCATGAGTACTAGTAACTTCTACGAAGTGAAGCCTGCAGCAGTCAAGAGCGTATTGTATTTTCACGTTAAGGATATACATGTTATTTTATTGTTGCGTTGTTCATATAAATATGTATGTTTCTGTATTGCTGCATTCTTTATAGAACAAACAAAAATAAATGTGACCCTGCCCATATTGTCATGCTTGCTGAGATATTCTACGAAATTATTCGATTCGAAGTCTTGTTCCTTTGAAAAATGTTCTTGAAGCTTTCTTCGTGAAAGTATAATAATTTATAGAAGCTAATTGTTCTTCAGTCAAACATTTTTAAGTAAAGAGGTTATAAAATACGAGTATGTTTACTAGGATGCAATGTAATGTTTAAAATTTGGCATTCAACAAGTATTTCTTCAGTGCATCCTCCTTTCATCAAATTATTACACACTATTGTCGACCGCATACTACATGAATACCCCTTTAGCTTAATTATAGAACGAGCCAAGGATACCTACTGAAATAGGTGGAGATAGAGAGAAGGTCGTAGCCTCATGCATGGAATTAAGTGCTCGGACTAGGCCTCGCCCACTTCGACCAAAACAATAAAATCGTGGCAGGTTTAAAGGTAACTTCAGCTGCTTACTCAATTTCAGGTGAAATATTAGATGGGCCATATTTTTGTTGTTAAAAGTTGATCATTATTTATTCTAATGCTGCTAGTTAGGTAATTCTCAAAACTCCAATAGGTATTACCATAGAGTAAGCATATTATGCTTATGCAAGTATGCTTAAGCATAGTATGCTTCCTCTATGGTATTACGTTCCGATGATAAACAATGAGATCAGCTGTTGCCGTTCGTGTTTTCATGGTATTTTCAGCATAGTAAAGGGACATTTGTGTATGAAGGACATTAAGTTATGAATTTCTCGCTTAAAGTTGGTGAATATAGTTTGGTAATTATAATATTTTTTCCTTCACATATGATTAACTTCGATGAAGGAAAGCTCATTCCGACAAGGAAGAAGTTGACGAATGAAGATGGCTGAACGTTGTCCACGAGGAAAACTCCTATGTAGCGCCTCCAGTATATTTAATCTCTTTGGGATGGACGCAATACCTATCCCTGCGGTAGTATTTTAAACCGCGGGCTTCGGGTTACCGAGAGTCCTAGTCCATTTGCGTGACTTATCTGTGCGATTGTAGGGGTGGTGGGAATTGGAGAAATCGGAAGTTCATTTAGTCAGCAATAAATGTCCAAATATCGTAGGCGAACAGTCCTCAGTGACAGTTGTGAATCATCGATTTGGAAAGCTAATGTTCGACAACTTTCAGATTTTGCTTCCATCTCATCGTCATGAGTGACCTCTGAATCCATGGGAATCAAATAAAATATCTTTGTCGATGTTACTAGTTTCTTGTATTTTTGACAGGCCTTCTTCATCCAAGCAACTCACATGTCTTTCTCTTCCTTTGTTATGCAGCATATTCCTTAACTTCATTCTTTGATAAAAACTTATCTCTACAATTACTTCCTTTCACTAATAAAATATTTTTAATGAAAAATCGTGGATTCCTAGTATCTTCTAGTAATATTTTCTTAGCAGTTTTCTTAATGCTATAGTTTCTTTCTTTCTATTGAATTATACACGGCCGCTTTTTTGTAAGAATGTCAATTTGTACTCCTTTGCCAAGATCATCGCTTGTTTAGGTAGTTCATTGTCTCAAGCATGGTTGTATAACCGACTATCATAGGCGACCTCGAAGAATGTATTTAATACTTACGCAAAGAGATCACGGCTTAAAGGATGGGGAATTATGGGGAGAAATCATTTAATTACATAGCTGCCCCTCTTTAACGGCTAGACGACGGCGCTGAATCCTCTGCAAAAACCCTCCTTCACAAAATTTTCTATTTAGCTTGTGTAGAGTTCCATGATACAGTGTTTCTCCAACTGCTGGCTGAACCGGATTTCCTTCCCTGTTTTTCTTCCTCTCCGCAGAGATTGCTCGTCAAGTGGTGACGGCAGCCCTGCCTTGGATATCTCTGGCCATTTCCGCTCTTTCTAAACGTAAAGCTTCGCTCTCCGGTCTGCTAGTGAGACGACGAAGAGACGAGGGCCTTAATGAACACAACCTCCAATTCTCTCAGTGTTGAAACAAATTTCCATTTAACTTCCCTCTGAGTAAATGGAGTCGAAAATAAAATATTGCGTTAAATAAGGCCTGTTTAACTAAGGAAAACTTCCGGCTAAATTTAGTGAGTGAAATTGGCCCATTCTGAAATAAAACAATAATTTTCCACACATACATAGAAAGTGGCTATAGTATTTAGAGCTGACTCTCTTTATCATGTTATTTCTTACAACTGTACTTGATAATGAGGATGAAAATTAATAGATTTAGTTCTGTTCCCTTTATTTTGCAATGACAACACGAGATGAGGTGAAACAGTACTTTTGAAAATGAATACTAACAGATGTAGTACTTTCCACTTTATTTCACGACTACACGTGTTTCGGCGTATTATACCGCCATCACCAGGATCAATTCAAATTCAATATTCCGAAACAAGTGTTGTCAATGTGAAATGAAGTGGACATTATTAGATCTGTTAATTTTCATTCTTGAAAATGCTGTTCCACCACATCTCGCCAGGAATGGTTGACTCGATGATGAGAGTCAAGGCTTGAAACATCAGGGAGGAAAATTGCAGTGTGTTTTATTTCATGAAGCGTATTTCATCCTTATAAACGTGGTTATGAAAATAAAACGGTTGTAAATATTAGGAAGTTTCTGGAAGGTGAGTGGAGAGAAAATAAAGAAAGAAATGATAAATGCGGGAAGGCATATGGATGGGAGAAGATTAAGGAGTCTTTTGCTAATGGATGTTGCGAGATATGAATTTAAAAAAGTAAGGGAGCGCGATAAAAAGATTAAACCTTTTGGAACTCTTGGTAATTAAGAAAAATATTTCGGGTGTTCGCAGCGCGTAGTTAGGGCATATACATTGGGAGGGGTTAGGTGGAATAAGGGTCTGTTTAAGTCTCAATCTTGCCCCAATGAAGACGTTTATCTATTTATCTAAACATACTGCCGAGCTTTTGCGCCTTGCATATTATTTTGGAAAGTAGAGTCATGTGGAAGCGGTGGACGAAGATGTGATTAGCATTTGTACAGGAAATGTCGGATGTCACCCAGATCAATGCGGCGAGTACCCGAAAATTTTATACCGAATCTCAGGGACCTGCGAAAGCTTAAATGAAGAATTCATAAAGGATAAAAAAATAAAGTCGGTGGTGGATTAGATCCAGGAGCTTTTATATAGTGCGGAAGTGTTTTAAACAATTAATTGAATTGGTTAAATGTTCTATGGATCACCTAAATCTTACCTTTTTCGCGAAAAAATATATCAAAGGCAGAGTATGGACTATCTGTGGCCATATTCGCTCTTTCAACAACGTAAAAATGCGCTACCTGTTCTGTTTGTGAGACGACGTACAAGGGTCTTAATTAAGTTAATCCCCAACTTCCTCTCGGAACATTATTTGAACAAATTGCCACTAGACGATAGTGGGTAAACCTCAACTGGACGACCTCCCAGCGCGTGAACTCGTTTATCTCGACACGTGGGCAGTCAAGCGCCCTCTACCTCAGCGGCATGGTGACGACAGCTCCACCACGAACGTAGCCCTTTTACAGTAGCATTCAGAAGAAGAAAAGAAAACAGATTCTCCTCCGCAAATCGGCTTGATTGCTTACGCTCTTTGTCCTTCCTCTTAGCAGAAGAACCCAATGTTTTAATTAAAAACGGAGATCGGGTTGAAGTAATGGCTAGAGTACTGAATTCGCACCCCCAAGGCTAGGGTTCGCATCTCGGCAGTGGTGGAGAGTTTTAAGTGGAAACATCGATCCCTATTTGGGTGCCGTGTGGAGAGTACTTCAATTGTGACTCTCTGTCCGTCAGATGGGGCGTTGCTGAACCCCTTGGCACCTTTTGTTCAAGAGTAGTCTAGTGCCGAGGCTGGGTTTCCCTCTACCCTATATATTATCTCTTCCATGTATAATTCTTACCAGCCGACCCCCTATGTCCTTTTTTACTAAACGCCATTGTTTAACTTCACCAAAATGTCCGTGGATATGAGTGGAATCTTACGATCTCATTTTCACCCACTTCCCAACAAGTTATGGCTTTGAAATTTGGCATAAATGTGGAATTTAGCTATCAGCACATTATTATGAAAATGCTAAATGTTATAAAAAGTTATTACAAAATAAGATAAATAAAAAATGTGTTTTCTTTAAAACTAAAAAACAAATATTTGTGTATGTATTAAGATCAAGAAATAAACCATAGATTTGTAGATAATGAAGAAATAAACCGCGCAATTTTCCAGAAAAAATATAATTTACTTCGAGCCAGGTTTCAATGCTTACACAGCTTCAGGTACACCTGAAGATGTTTTGTTCGAATTGAAACCCGGATTGGAAGTCAATTATATTTTTTCTGGAAAATTGTGCGGTTTATTTCTTCATTATCTACAAATTCCACTTAATTTCGCAGGAATCTTCGGATTTCAAAGAAATTCGAAGAAAATATAACATAAAACCTTCATCCCTTTGTGGACAGAGATGAAGGTTTTATGGAGTGAGAACTTCAATCATTAGTCAGGTGTTTTGCTGGTTATTGTTGTCTTCATTCAATTTTCTGGCATATTTTTGTTCATTTCGGGAAACACTTAGAACATGATCCCGTTTCTTTGTCTCATTGTCAGTGTGACTAATTCAAGCAACTCTATTATTTGATCCTGTATGTTACTGATTATGTCTCGAGCTTCTGTGGAATTTTCTGAAGTATTTTAATTCCTTTCTTTATTGCTGATGTAGTTTCACAATTGTGTTTCACACAATCTTCGGATTTTATATATTTATTAAGTCTTTCGTTTTACATCTCATTTTAGTTGGCCTACGTATTTGTCCCTCGGTCTACCTCGTTGAGACTCATTTCCCTCCTATTTTCCTTTGTAATGTGTTCCCTACGAATTGGTTATGGGTCAAAGTGTGGAGAATCCATCTGGACCTTATCTTCATGATAGTTTTCCGTATAGTTGTCTCCTCTTCTATTGTTCTGTACAATTCGTCGTTTCTGATTCAATCCGTCCGTTCTATCTTCAGCATCCACCTCCAGCATCAAGTTACGAAAGCGCCTATTCTCTTTTATTCCAGCTTTACAACGGTCCATTTCTCTGCGCCATATAGTGCAGCACTCCACACGAATGCTTTCAGGTCCTGCTCCTTTATTAGCTATTCAATGTTCTTTGAAAGTAACATTTTTTTAACCGTGAACTCAGTGGATATTGAATACCTGAGAGGTGTTTGCGGCTAAAGAAGAAGGGATAGGATTAAGAATGTGTGGGTGATGAAGGAACGTTGGTCGGTTTCTTCAGTAGTGGACATGTTTGAAAGGAGTGTGCTTATTTGTCTTGGTCACGTTGAGAGATTAGATGAGAGTCGAATAAGGCAATGGGTATAAGATAGTGCAGTGATTGCGGTGAGAGGAAGGGGCAGATCGAGAAAGTCTTGGGTGAATGTGGTTTAGAGGGGGAATATTTAGAGTTCAAAGGGCAGGTCTATGAAGCAATGCACGAAGATAATTGAAGAATAATAAGTATGAAAGGAAATTATTTAGGCATAGTCAGCTTAACAGGGCTATCATTGAGAATTATACTGTTTTTACTGTGCCTACCCCGAAAAGAAACGGCGTGATGGGTATGTATGAGCCATTGAGAGTAAAAGTGGTATAAGTTAGCTAGTTTTTCATTTTATGGAACAGGTGCGCAGAAGCATTTCTGTACCTATTTTCTGTTTTGCATGAGTGTAGTGATCTAGCTTAAGTGTTTTCCTACTAGAAATTTCCCACTTAGGTATTAAATAATTATTTATTTTACTTTATGCTTCGTTTTACAAAAATTGACTTTTTTTTATCTAAACAGATCTTGCTCTCAACATACACATACGAGATGTGATAAAAAAATGACGGGAATTTTTTAATTTCGCGGGCTTCATAATTCCGATTTTCAATAATTCCGAGTTCCTGCCACATGGTCGTACGGTCAATAAGGAATACTACCTGGAAGTTATGCGCCGTTTGCGTGAAGCAATCCGACGAAAACGTCCAGAATTTTGGCAAAGAAACTCGTGGAAATTGCACCACGATATAATGCTCCCGCTCACACCTCACTGCTTATTCGTGATTTTTTGGTAAAAAAACAAAGCGTTATTTTGCCTCAGTCACCGTATTCGCCGGACATGCCCCCCTGTGACTTCTTTCTATTTCCGAGGCTGAAGAGAACCATGAAAGGACGACGTTTGGCCACCATTAATTATTATTATTATTATTATTTGGCCACCAGATTAAAACAATCGCTGAAGGAGCTGAACTCTATACCGAAAACCGAGTTCCAGAAGTGCTTCCAAGATTTGAAAAACCGCTAGTACAAGTGTAACTAAGGGGGATCCCTTTGAAGGGAACAAAATTGATATTGATTAATAAATAAATATTCTATAAGAAAAACGAAAATTCCCGTTATTTTTTTATAAAACGTCGTATGTATGTATGTATGAATTCATTTTTTTCAATGCGCAATTATTCATTGGAATATCATTGAATAATCTGCCCCACTGTAGGTTTTAGGTCCTTGGCCCTCAGGGTGTGAAGTAAGAAACTTCCACTAAAATCCAATACCCGTCTTCTTCATCGCGAAACTTAATTACTTGCTCCTCGGCTCCACAACCCTTGCAAGGCCTTGGCCTCTCCAACAATGTTAGCCCAGTTTTCACGATCTTTTGTACGGGTTCTCCCTCTTCTTATTCTCATTTTTCTCAGATCGTCCTCTGCATCATCCAGCCATCTTTTCCGTGGTCTTCCTCTCAAACTTCTACCACCTGGATGTCCTAGGTACATCTTTTTGACCATCCCATCTTCAGACATTCTCTCAACATTCCCTAACCACCTTAATATATATTACTCTTAATTTCTCAGACTATATTTGAATGATCGTTGAGGTCCTCCAGTTCTCTGTTCCCCCGTTTTTTCCACTGTCCGCCTTCCTTGGCTGTACCAAAAATCTTTCTCAGTACTTTCCTTGTCCATCCGTTTAGTAACTCTTCTTCTCCAGCGATCATGGTCCATGTCTCTGAGGCACACATAACCACAGGTCTTATCACTGTTCGATAAACCTTTGTTTTCAAGTGTCGACTGAGTTTATGTGACTCGAGCACCTTCAGCAAAGCTAGATAAGCCCTATTGCCTGTGGCAATACTAGCTTTTATTTCGCCGCGAAAGATGAGGAAAAACCGCCTTCAAATATCAGCATAGCTATTCTATCGCCGTTCTCGTCTTCGTTTGCCCTTTTCCACCCACCCTACCCCTACACATTGAACTCACAACCCTCCCTTGCTGACCTTTCCACTCCTCTTCTCGTCTCTCCCCCTCCACCCCGGCTTCTTTTATCCACATCGCCAATGTGTTCTTATCTCATATCACCAGACCGTCTAAGTTTGTCTTTATCCGCTAGGAAATATGTTTAGCGATAGCATTGCTCTTCGTAAATCCGCACATCAACTTCTGAACTGCTGTGTAGCGCCTCAATGTCTTTACCACGAATCATCACCTTCATCCAGACCTCACTGGTACGCGATATTTTTTTAATACATCACTTTTTAAAGGATATTTTTTGGAGGATATGTCAAAAACCAATACTCCAGAGCAATATCCTTGTATATATTATTCGTGGTCGAGAACTGAAGAAGAGATTGTAATATAAATCATTTTTGTATGATCAATTCTGGTGCAGACTTTCCAATTGCTTCATTTGGATATTTTTCAAGTCATTTATAATGCTTCCCTTTGTAGAAAGAGATGAAGGTTTTATGGAGTGAGAACTTCAATCATTAGTCAGGTGTGTGGTTGGTTATTGTTGTCTTCATTCAATTTCCTGGCATATTTTTGTTCATTTCAGGAAACACTTAGAACATGATCCCGTTTCTTTGTCTCATTGTCAGTCCGACTAATTCAAGCAACTTTATTATTTTATCCTGTATGTTACTGATTATGTCTTGAGCTTCTGTGGAATGTCTTCATTGCTGAAGCACTACATTTAAGCTAAAATTAGTGTTTTAATCGGATTATTGCATAAGCGTCACTTTTCCGAATAACATTAGAAGCTTTGCGTTATTTTCCAGAGTGACTTGCAGTTCATGACGATCCGTCTCTGAATGAATGCGTGTCTTGAATTTTACCTACCATGTTATAAATGCTGATTGAACTAAATAAAATGTGTTTTATTTGATTAGTATGTCTTTTGCCAAAAACTACATCATACTGGTTCTCTATTTCGACCTTTTTAATCGCAATCTCTGTTATTATGAGCTCATTAGGTACTCAATAACGATTATTTGCGACAAGTAGTGGGGCTACGTTTTTTCCCCCATATAAATCTTATGATGACCGATATATCGTCAAATAAACATCCGCATGAGCGATACACTACGGTATTTTGGGAAAATTGAGGAATTCCCGCTTAATTGGTATAATTTCGCGTCGAGCATGTCACGCACGGTGGCCGTCTACATTTCGCGGTAGGGGAAATTTATCAGGGCACGTGGGCAAGCATAATACATTCGTGGAATATCTCCGGAGAGCCAGGCTAATTTGATTACGCAGGCACAAGGGTGCCGTAATCACGCACCTGGCGCGTTCCCTCTGCATCAACGGCATGTGCGATGCCAGTTGCCGCTGCCTTACTGTCACTGTGTTCATCCACGTTGGGTTATTGTTAGGAAATGAAAATCGAATTGGTCAAAGTAATTGAAATCTCGGATTGAATAAAAACAAGATACATGTACGTTGTAGCGTTTTATGCAACTAAAAAGGGAATTTCGTTAAAATTAACGCAACGCAAGAAAGCTTCACGAGGAACACTGCTTATTTTACTTCACGTCTACAATTCTCTTCCAACAATACCCCCACAATACCCCTCATCAATATTTATTTCGACTCTGTCGTATGGTCACTAAAACTATTATTCATTTTGTTTTAATACTGGCTGTCAACTAAATTATTGTTCTACCAACTATTTTGTTTATTTGATTTTGTTTTTTTATAGCTTTGTTTATTTGTTTAGAGTAGGTTGTTGGAAAATTATATACGGGGATTTTTGAGAATTTCCAGATAAAAAGAGTGTTGACGATACCGCGCTCAGAAAAATATATTTTAAGACCAATTACCTGAAATTTACTCGGAAGATATTTATTCATTACCTAGAAGTTTTCCTACGTTATACGACAGACAAACGAATAGCTTAGCTAACTAACAAACGAACGTAGGAGCAGATTTCACCACATCTGCTCTCTGCCCTGCTAACTGTGGCGAGGGTGTATAGAAGGAGGGGATGAGAAACCAGCCGAGAAGGTAGGGACAACTAAAAATGAATTGCGAGAGGGAAGGGACGTAAAAAAGAGTAATTTAGTGGAGTAGTGTCCCGACCTGTTTATGCTGCTGTCTTGGCTGGTGCTTAGGAAGAAATAAAACATATACATGTCTGTTCGACTGCGTATCTGTCTTGTTTTGTTTCTTTTTTCGTCTATAGAGATATTGTGTGAGAGTAAAATAATATCCCCGGTGTCATTCTGAAACTCGCGACATTGAACTTTTCTAGAAAACCTGGATTAATAGAAAAGCTAAAGAGTGTAGGTACATATGAGTACCTGTACTAGTTTTCTCCTTTTCTCCTCGCCTCAAATGAATCTTTGCCCTAGCTTTGGGCTAGGTTGGGAGCCGCTGGAGACTTGGAGGCTACACTTTAGGTTAAGCTTGCTTGAAATTTTTTTATCACGCGAGTTCTAAGGAGACACAGAGGATATTATTTTAACCCCCATAGAGCAAGTCTAGAATTAAATAAGAAACACTCTGCCGAACTGATTGGTTTAAAATTTAGTTTTTTCAACGTGCCATTGTTGATTACACTAGAAGAATAGAGCGTGGCACTAAGACTCTCAGGATTCACTAAATTAACTTTCTTAATTCACTTTCGTTCTTTCCCTCTTCCTTTTCCCAATTATCTCTCTGTCATGGCTGTTGCCCTAACACCCCCAACCACACATCCCTGCGATGGCTCGAAGGGTAGTTTTTATGTGCAATTAATGTAATAATAATGATGATAGCGTTATTTTAGAAGAAGCTACAGGTAAGGAATCTCAATTTAAATTACAAAGAAATTAAAAGAAAAATTTTACAATTTTTAGTTGACAAGGTATGCTGCAATATCTACGAACTTTCATTCTGACACTTTCAGTTCACATTTAATTACCACAAACTCCTTATGCCCTCAGTATCCACACATTTTACGCTGTACAAATTTTACATGGTCTCAGTACTTAGCAGATATCAACCATTCTTTCAATCTCCTTTTGACTAGTTTGACATTACCAGTTTTTTAATGTTTTCTTTAATTCTGAAATTATTGAGTTTAATAACAATCCATTAGTCCCCTGATTATGTCTTCATTCTCATGGGAAGGTGGTCATTACTATTTATTCTACTACTATATCTGTTTAATTCATTGTTGGGTGTAAGAATTTCGTCCAAATATTTACACATCAATCCAATTTTAAGTTTATGTATGAAGATCAATGATTTTTTTTCTAAGGAATGACTGATAGTAGCCTTTTGACATAAATTCAATTCCAATGATGCTGTTGTCTGCCATGGAAACCCTCTTCCATAGACATTTCGTGTTCATTGTCACTTTTTTAAATGATATTTTCCGCGTGGGTCCGAAATTTCCTCGGCGCTCAATTCAAGCCAGTCTGGCGAAAGGAAGGAAGAAGGGTAATGGCTGGATGACCGTGCAAGCATTTCATTCGATTATAAGTGTCGGTGTTTAATCAAATTCCATGCGGGCTTCCGTGCGGGTACGAAGCTTCGTTCAGACCCTTCCCACGCTGGGTATTGGTGCGGTGGTGTCATCCATGTCCCACTCGTTGCTTCTTCGAATTTTCGGCTTCAAGGTGTGACTGAATATTGGATTCCGTGTGAAACGGTTATGCTTTGAAAATGTAATGTCAATAACCAGATATCATCTACTCTCTGGAGACCATTTTCATTACATAGTCCTAATTTTGTTGGGAGAACGTAATACCTTTTGCTACAATGCTTTTTCCTCCATATAATAAATGTCTCTCATTCAGGAAAATTCTTTATTCGTAGGAGCGACGCTTAACTTTTGATTACTAGCGTTATTCGCACAAATAAAAGTACAAAACTAGGTAGGAATCAGGAAATAATTGGTGAGCAAATTTATTTTTTTGCTGATGGGTATGATTGCAAGTACTCCGAATTGAAATGATAAATAATTAATTGACACATTGAATGTAGCCTTTATTGTCCTGCCTCTAACCTCAGTTGATAAAATAAAACTATTACAAATTGGTGGTTTTTAAGTGGTGCTTTGGAACAAAAATATGCTAGGGAAGAACAGGGAGTAAAGAGATGGCAAAAATTGAGATAGATGATATTTCGAAGGGCAAAATGTTTATAGGCATTTTATAATATGAATTTATATGGGCGAGTTGATGTGAGAAACAAAATACCTATCTTCGTAACAGTCATGAGAAGCGAGGCGGTAGTGTGTACTCAAGTATGCCCATTGTGTGCGGAAATGATTTAGATGCCAAAATAGATTCCATTAATACTCAGTAATCTCACAAGATATTCCTTGTTTGAGGAAGAATGTGAGGTTTGTTGAGGAATTATTAACTAAGGCATAAAGGAGAGTGATGTCTCATCCTAACCTTCACCGTACATAGTGCGTCACCTGACTAAATTAAAAATAAGGGAAAGGTTGATGATTAGCATGGGGGATTAGATTATCATTCGAATGTTGGGTTTAAAACTTGATGGAGCAAAATCAAGTTTGGCTGCAGGGCTGAGGGTCCGATTTCTTGAATAAATCCTAGGATGCGTCATGCGGTGTCCCCAAGCTGTTGTTCCGTTTGAGATACGCCAATCCCGTCCACTGGGATATCGCTCGAGCTAGGCATGTGGGGCGGAATTAATCCCGTGCGTGATTCTGCGGCAACAGAATCAGTACCTACCGGAAATCAAAGGTCATTATCTCTGTGTAAGCATCGTGTACTCGTAGGGCACGCTTTAGATGGTGCGTTTAACCTTGGCTTGGAAAGCTGTGATAATTTCACGTTAGATTTACCCTCAATTATAGCAGGGGAAGTACTAGTAGATTGACGTATAAGTTTTAAAAAATTATTTCGAATTGAATACAGGGTTCCTGTTGACAGCCAGCAAGTTCGTGTAATCGTACATCATGTATGTTTTTATGATTGTATTGCACTTTTATGTCGCCTCAAAAATGACGAAGAACCGCGCTATCAGTATTTATTCAAGACACATTGTTAAGACTAAGAATGGGTGGCTTGTTTATAGGAATCAGGGTATACTGTTGGGTTTAGAAACAGGTGTATGGATTGGCCTTGACTCAAAATGAAGATGTTGGACCCTACGATAAATATTTGATTTTACAGCAGTAAACTCCCAGCCTAAAACGCCGTGACGCGTAAGAATGACTAGAAAAGACGTAATTTTACGAGTGGTTAAAATTTTCCCTTGCGGCTATCCCAACACCTATTTATTAAAATAAAAACTTCGCATATTTTTTCCTTTGATTTTATGGTGGTTAACCATTGAGTTGGTTGAGCTGGTTGGAAGAGGTAATGAGGGGCGAAGGGTTGTTTAAGGTTGTGATAGAGGGAAGGATGTTGGGCAAGCGGGGAAGGGGAAGGAAGATAATAGGTATTATGGACGGGATGAAGAAGGGTAGGTAGTACGCGGAGATGATGAAAGAAATATTAGAGGTAGATAGGGCCCTTCACGTTTAAAAATCTGGAGTATTTTCTCTGACTTTCGATGCTGGCTACCTTTAAGCGGTAGATTACTTCAATGAATGAATGAAACCATTGAAATTATTCGTTGGTATATTGTGATAGGAAAATATATGGAGGTTAAAAATATTTACTGGAATTAAAACCAGGTTGCACCCTAACATCAAGTTCCAAATCAATATACAATGCTGAATATGAATTCGTAATTTCAGCTGACTTCATTCCTTATGGATAATTTCCAGTGAATTAATCCTAGAACCACCCATTAGCTTCAATACTGAAGTCAAATTATGCCCCATAGTCTTATAGAACACGAGATGGCTGATTAACCTGCTTGCTTGTATGCAGGGCCCTAATCGAAATGAATGATTGGGTATGTTCTGAGGCAGTGATTGTTGAGGCGCCTGGGAATATTTTCATCGCACGTCACGAATCCTCGTGGTGGTGCAGATTCTGTAAAACATTCCTGGATTCTGCTCAACATCACCGCAACCGCACCTATCGTCCTCGCTTGTAACCTGATATGCAGCCGACCGCATTGCAGCGTAGCCCTGCTCTATGTATGCCTGCATACATGAGTGTGCCTCGGCTGACATTCCGCTGCCCGCACATATACCGCCGCACCAGCTCAACATCTGGCCGCTCTAATTTGCTATCTCTCGCCCTATCTTCCCTCCCTTCCTTCCTCTCTGCCTCTGGTACACGGGACTGCGCTGCTGTGTTATCAGTCTCGCGGACGCCGCCGTTCGGGGAAAGAGGGTCGCGGGGCAGATGGGAGTGTCCGAAGAGTGAGTGTCGCGTGTTCCTTCCTCATCGTGCTTCGAAAAATTGCGTTTAACTTTGGTCGACTCGACACGGAATCTGCTCGTGTACATCGTAACAATGAATGACTATCATGACTTTCTCTTCGATGCAATGCTGTGATTTTTGTATTTTTTTCAGCTCTTGCATATTTCTGATAGTATCTGTTCCACAATGATTTAGGTGGTCCTTACTTTTTAATCACACTCACCGCAGACTGTATTGTCATAGAGCTGGCTCCTAAAAATGGAATTTAATTCACGATAAGACTGATGGCATTCTCCGCAAAATCTCCCAAGTTAAGTTTTTATTTAATCAATCGAGAATTTCTATGTGTTTGCATAATATGTGTTCAACGATCACAAATGATGTAAACGTGGTATCAGAACATGGAACGCACGGGTTACCTACCGTGCAGCGGGTATCAGCACCTACCATTTAACGAGCAAATAAATACGAAAGGCATTCTTCGAACGATATAATTTATCTTCTACACCTCATAGTGTAAGTTTAGGGAACACAATAGCTGTGATGGAAGCCACCAGTAATGCAAATGGTTAAGATAGGGAGCGTTATTTTTGCATACTATTTGTTTTTTTTTCTGCTTCGATGCAATTTGTATTCTATGTATTTTGTGCGTGTTACTTTGTTATCATTTTTGTGCACTATGTATCTTAGCATGATTGAACTTTTACAAATGGTCCTCGTGATGTATTGCAATACCCATTCCGCTTGAGTATAATGATTGTGGTAATCCGTAGATTTTGCAGGTGAAATCTCCTTCCACTTCTTCCTCCAACTTAATTTAACTTTAGAGTTTATGTAGTAAGATAGCTAATAACAGAATTTTAGTGTATTTGAGGTTGCGTAGTCACCCCCTACCTGTCATTCTTGAAGTGGCTTACAGAGTACCAAGTAGATGGAGATTAGATAGCTAAATATCGATATCTAAAAGAAATAATTTGAAATATCGTGATTATTTTGTTTACATGACAATATCATTCAGTTGAATTTATATCGATTATGTAAAAATTAGCATCAATTCAAAATCTGTCTTCGATAGCCTATGGTGAAATAAATATTGGTCTCTGAATTTCAACTCTTGTCTTTGCCGTCTTAGGTTCACACATAGTCCTAATCTCTCTTTAATATCCTTGGTATGTTCTGGTGGTATTTCCTTACCTTTCTATTGCTGCATTTTCCATGCTAGTAAACTTATCGCATAAACCGTCTGTTTACATGCCCGAAATGGTGGCCATTGATTCCAATAGCCTAGGGCATAGGCCTTCTGGAAATTTTTATTATAGTTTGTTTTATGACGTCGTAACATGTGTGGATTCGGATTGAAACTATCTCGTATTGGGTGCTTGGTTTGAAAGGGAAGGGTGGGGCTGACTCGGTACTACAAATTTAGTACCTACTTACACAATTAGTGCGACGGTGAGTGACATTTTCTCGTCAAGGAGGGTGGTATTCATTTTTCTTTGCCGTTAGTTGGGCTCTTCTTAGCGGTTTTGTGGGTTCATAACAGAAGGCTGTCGAGCTATCAAGAAATATAGAGCCACTTCCAATATTGAATATGTTTACGAATTAAAGTGGTTAACTTTTTTCTGTAATTTTCTATATGCTTCTGCGGTAACTTAACTGTACGCTAATATGAACTTCCTCATGGTTTTGGAAAATTCTTACAGAATGCTTGATATAATGCTTGAAGGACCGCTAATCAGCATGTGGAGTTTTGTGAAAGTTCCTCAAGCAACTAAGCAAACTCTTATTGACTTTACGAACATTACGACGGTTCAAAAGCCAGCTTGCAGAGTTTTGCGAATGTTTTTCCGGCTTATAAAACTCCAAATAAGTGTATTCCATGACTACATGCTGCTAATGAGCGTTCAACGAATCAATAATGTTCGGTATTGCAGCCAACAAGGCGTACTGCGACTCACGCGCCTATTGGAAGCCAATCCTTGAATTGTGACGTAATTCCAAAAGGTTATGTTCAAAAGATCTAGCGCCTAAACCTTAAATACTGTAATTTGTAATGGAAATTATATGGTAGAAGAGACTCTAGTAAATAGGAATATTAGGAGTCTTAAGAATTGGAGAGCGTGTATGAATCAATACATTAGTGTTAGAGAAGCGAAAGTGGTTTGTAAGAATAGGGAATTATGAAGGAAATTATTAAAAGGGATCCAGTTTTCTAGGGCCAACGGCAATAACTAAATTCATTGAATTTGCCTTCCCCCTAAGGAAATGGCGTGATGGGTATGTATGTATGGAAATTATATAAATGTGTAGTTTATCAATTCTCATCGGACTGGGATAAAGCCTATTCCGTTACCATCTTCGTGCTCGGAAATTTTCTTTGCTAAAATGAGAATATTTTCCCTCAGTTTTTCCTCCAAACGCTTGATTTCCACCCTCGCATTTGGAAGCCCGTCGGAGAGCGATTTTGTTAATTATCCCATAACTCATTCGAGGCCACCAAAAGGAAGGACGGGAATGGAATGGGGGGAAAGGCACTTGGCTCGCGGTGCAGCTCATTGCGATGGCGGGAGTCATCGGAGGAGTACCTCTATTGGGCCCAAGATTCTGCACGCATGCGCCTGGGTGAAATTTATTGCTCGTGAACGCTCACCATTATACTCGGCGCGTGAGATAAAAGCTTGATATTTATGATGACCTATCGGAGGAGAATTCTTCAGAGGGTTCGTTATGGAAACATTAGTCTTCGTTATTTAAGGTCACATCACCCGTAAATCAATTCGATTCTTCCCCAACTATGCTCTACAAAACTCGAATCAACGCTATGTAAAGCCTGTGATGGCCGAGATCTAGGTCGTGCAAATACTAAAGCTGGGATAAATGTACGTGTACACTACGCATATCGATGAAATTTGGGTGATTAATGCGCGTACCGTCACTCCTTAACGTTGAGAAATGCATTGGTGGACCCAAAACTTACTGATACGTATTCATAGACCAACATCAAATCAGACTTGTCCATGTTGAATAAGTTGCAGATAAAAATTACATAGAGTTGAGTTTAACTTCACAGTTTTTCCCCCGTATTTTAAGCGATAAACATTCGAATTTTCGTTTTATGTCGTCGACCAACTATTTATTCGCTAAGCGGCCCAACTTTTCATCTCTTTATCGTGTATAGGAAAAGTAGATCCGAACTAATTAGGTATCGTATTTTTCCGCTAGCTCTTAGAACTAAGACACTTTGAATAATTGGGTTTTTAGTTATATAATGATAGAACTCAGTGCCACCAAAATTTTCGGTTCCCCTATGGTGGGGAATGGAAAGGGTAAGCAAGATGAAGTAATATGTCCCCCGGACCCTGTTCCCTCAATGTCTCACCGAGGTCTTTTCTAGTTGATCTATCGAGGCGTCCCTAAAAATACGGATATTTGTGGACTTTTGCAAGCTTTTGTGGGAATATTTGCACTTACGTGCATTTGTGAGTGATGCCGTGTAGGCAACACCGGGGCTAGTTCGAGGTGTCCTAAAAAAATGTTCACTAACAATTCCTTTGATAGAAAAACTTTGACTGTGATTATGTTATTTCCTTGGCTGATTTTGTTCATACTTTTCATGAATAATATATCATAGCTGTGATTGTATTTTGCTCATCTTACTTTGCTTTTGTTCATAAATCAGCCGCTTATTCCCCATTCTTAGCAATAATACGTAATGAAACGTTAATCGTCACTGCTTTCACAGTGTCCATTGCGTCTCTTTATTTTATCCCAATAGTCATAATGCCGGAGTACACATGGGATGGGAGTTTCTTGCATGTCCGGCGATTAGTCCCCGGTATAAAAAAAATCCGAGGCCAGTATGTGCAGCTGTTCGCTATAATCACGCCCACCCAGCCGTTTGAAAATGCCCCCTTTTGAAGGCAAGCGATATGGTAGTCCCTGGTACACTTCGTTCTCTCACATGAGAGCATCCAGGTCCCTTTCAAATTGCTCCTCTTCCTCCCCCCTAGCGCTGTCATACCATTTCCGCACTCCCACTCCTGCCGTTGTATCTTGTATTTTACTTTTCTGCTTCCGACTGCCGCGCGATTTACATCGAATGAGCGCATTTTGACTTAAATTATTGCAGTCATTTACTCATAATAAAAAATAAGACGGAAAAGTGTCTACATTTTATTACAATTCAATACCACGGTTGAATTCGCACCTTCTATACATTGTACGTCGCACCTTACCTCCTATTCGCACCTTATACGTCGCGAAAATGCATTCATAATTCATACATACCCATCACGCCATTCACTTTCGAGATAGGCAACGTTTAAGAGCTTACGAGTAGTTATTGCTGCTAGGTCAAGAAAACAGTCTCTCTTTTAATAGTTTCCTCCGTAATGCCCTATCTTTGCATGCTTATTTTGCTTCTCTTACACTCATACATTGCTTCATACACGCGCATTTATATTAGATGTAGAAATACCATTTTTCCCCACGTTTCACCAAATTAAAAAAAAATTTAAATTCATGCAATTTTAAGCATAATTTGCGAAAAACGTCGCGTGGAAAGGTATGATTTGTGTTTCGTATAAAAAAAGGACGCGTTCTTTTATGAGTGGCCAAAATATGAGTAATATGACATTTCAGTCTCTATAAGGTAGAACCACCTTAAGGCAGTGGATGTTCCCTCCAAGTAGGCGTAAGTATTTTTTGTATATTTATTGACAAATTTTGTTTTTCGGGTGGGTAAAAAATGCGGCATGGGCAACGTGAATACTTGGTTCGATTATTGCAACATCTCCATTGGCATAATTCAGGGTTGATTTATCGTCACTTCTTTCTTGTGTTTACGGTGAGAGTTCGGCCATTTATTCCAAAATTTTGCTTTCTCGACTGCGGTGTAATGTTTCATTTACTTTTTTAATTGATTACATTTTCATTTTTTTTAAACCGTTACACAGAGAGAACATAATATGAAGAAAAAGAAAATGACAACTATGTACACAAAACTTAGAAGGATGAGGGGAGTTTATAATTATTTCATCGGTTACCACGTGGAAAAATAATAGAAATACGAATATTTGCTGAAATAAGGATAGTAAAAATAAAAATTTCATGTTACCATGTGGATAAACAATAGAAATACCATTTCATATTTAATGAAATAAGTATGGTGAAAATGAAAATTGCGTGTTAACACATAGCATGAAATTTGTTTCATTGTTCACGGGAAATTTTATGAGTATTATTATCAAATTAATTCTGTCACTAAAGAGTTTATCCGGTCGGATGCACGAGAAAAATCCTCTGGGGCAGCTATATATATATATATCACCCGAGTGATTCTCCTGGAAGTTTATATATATATATATATATATATGCATAAATAAAACAGTGATACACTAAACAAACACAGAAACACGCAAAAAGGACACTCACAAAAGAAAACTTGTACGTTTCGACGTCAGGACGCCATCGTCAGCGGTAGAGGAATGAAGGAATTGATCATTCCTCTACCGCTGACGATGGCGTCCTGACGTCGAAACGTACAAGTTTTCTTTTGTGAGTGTCCTTTTTGCGTGTTTCTGTGTTTGTTTAGTGTATCACTGTTTTATTTATGCATGTGCATCGTCGCCGAGAGCGATTTTCTACCAAGACATTATATATATATATATATATATAGCTGCCCTGCGTGAGATGCCTAAGCATGTTGTGATAAGGTTGAGATGGCTACATTGGAGATGTCTGCGCTCAGCGTCGCAGGACTCGAAGCGTGGGGAGGGATTGACGCCAACTCAGTTGGTTTGAGGACTGTTAGCGTGTGGGTTGGTATGTGAAGGTTAGGAGAGGGTTTCAAGGGGGCGGTTGTTATTAGACAAAACGGCTGAACGATGATAGCCCGAGGCGTATCGCTATCGTCAGTTGACACGCACTCTGTACCCCCATCCCCTCCTTCTAGCACGCCCCCTCCACTCCTTTCCACCCCTTCTTCCATGAGTCGCTCAACCCTCCTCTTGTTCCGCCCACTACCCTCCCCCTTCAAGCAACGCCCCCGCTGATAGGGAGAGCTGGTAGCATATAGAGTCGGCCAGAATCGCGGGTCGAGAACAGACCGCTCCATTCTTATCGCGGCAGCAGCAGCAGTTCACTTGCTCGCGCGCCAGACGAATAACATGTGCAGCGAAATTTCGATTGCACCCGTGTGGGTCGTACAGATCACCATTCCGACGATAAAGACCATGCACCGGCCACGTTTCTAATGCATGGGACCCTCGGATTTCGAAGAAAGTCGGTTCCAAGGAGTTAGTTCGGCTTTCTCAAGTTGAATTTCCCCCGTAAGAAACAGTTTGAACAGAATAAAACCGTTCCAGATCCTCAAGTAATATTGATTTTAATAAATTTTAAGGGAAAACAGGATTTTTAGTCTTCTTCTTCTGCCTAGCGTTTTTTTCCTAGTCGGGGTCCGGTCGGCTTTATCGGCAGTCTTCTCCATATTTCCCGGTCTTGCGCATTTTCTCGCACCAATCTGCTCTCCTTCATGTTCCTCAACACACAGTCTTCCCACCTCATCTTGAGTCTGCCCCTACTTCTTTGAACTGGTGGCCTCATTCTTGTTAATCCTTTTCCCACATATTTCTCTGTACGCCGCTCAACCTGTCCAAACCATCGCACTCTACTCTATTTAATTTTCTCCCCTATTGGTTCAAGCTTCTTCGAATATTCTCATTTCTAATTCTGTTCCCTCTCGTAACACCACGCTTCCATCCGAGCACTTTTATATCGTTTGCATCTTCTTTGGAGGACCAACTTTCGGATCTGTATGATAGCACCATTCTTAGCGTCCTTATGCATTTTACTCTAAAGTTTTATTGGTATCCTTTTATCGCAACTATGACTTGGTGCCATTTGATCAAAGCTACATTTACCCTCATCTTCACATCCTTGTCAGTTCCTCCATTCCATTGCATCTCTGAGCCCTTGTGCTTAAACACTTGAGAAGTTGTAATACTGGGGCTGTTATTTTTAATGTGTTGTTATGATCCTCTCTAAGCTAAAAGATTGGTTATTTAGTCAATTGTACTAATAATGTTGTAAAACTGTGTACATAAAATCATATACGCATAAAAAACTATCCCTGCTGAGTAATTTTAGACATGTATGGAACCAAGTTATGAGACGTTGCGCAACATAAACCTCTTTTAAACATTATAAGTCTTGAATCCGAATTTTCGGACGTAAAACGTTATTTTTTGTTGTGATATTAATAATTTTAAAAGCATAAAATCCTACTCACACGTACTGAAACCTCTTGATAGAAGCTGTTATGAAAAATAATCAAGCGAATCAAATAAATACCATTAATGCAACTGATTCTAGTTTTTAAATTTTAAGGTAGTGTTACTTCGCCGTCTCCCCACGGTCCATGGCGGAGAGATTTAAATCAATTTAATAAAAGAGATTAAAAGTAATTTTATAGCAAAATATGTATTTAGGTACTGTTCTGAACTCCGATGATTTCTTGCGTTAAAACTATCATGGGAAAATATCGACTCGAACTGGAAGTATAATTATGGTTCTCCCGCTGAGGAGCAACACCAATGTGAAATATTCATGGTGAAAACCATCCCCTTGGGATGGGATTTAGACCCAGACCCACCATTTCACGCCATTTATTGTTCCAAAAACTATGGAGAACTCTCAGTGGAAGAGAACGAATGAGGTTTGGGTAGTTGGCACATGATCGGGGACTCTTGAATCGAATCCCAGTTTAAGTGACTAATTTTTCATTGTGAGTTTATCATATTCGAGCTCACGGAAATACAAATCAAGATCTGGGTGATGAATCATGATGCATACTGTCCTGAAATATTTAAAAAAATCAGGTTATATATAATTAGGACTCGTGGCGCAATGTTTAGTTGGTAATTATTTGAAGAAGTTTTCTCCGGAAATCCGTCATTGGCTGTGATATTAGAATGCGGAAAATTAATTAATGTTAAAAAAAATTCCCCACTTTCATATTTTCTTTTGTTGCACCTGCACGTTCTCGTAAATGACAGAGTGATATTAGCAGACATGCGTCAAGATTGGAAACTACCATATATTGGTACATACACGTCATATTTTCATATTTTTTAGATTTTATGGCATAATTGTTGCTTTTCCATGCGAGATTTATATACAGATATATGGCTTCAACAAGTGCAAATCAAGAGCTCGTATATTCAATAGTGCCTGCTGCCTGATCAAATAAAATTATTTATACGCGCGTGTGTGGACAATGGATCCGTATTTTTACGTCGAGTGATATTGTGGCGTACATTTAAAAGAACTGCAGTGCGGTGAATAATGTTATTGATGAGTGGCTAGCGATTCATCGCATTGGACGTCCTCGCTCTCCTTTCTTTAACCCCCATCTCTCCTATACTGCGGTGATCTGCAGAGCTGCACTAGGGGGGCGCTGGCTTGTGCAAATCGGTCGCCGCAAATTATTGAACAACTCGGCGATGTTTACGCCGCGTTCAATCCCTCTCGCCTTCCTAAGTTTTTGAAGTGGATTTCGTAAATAGATCATGTTAACGGAGAATCCTTAAAAGCGGAGCGGACGCTGTGGGACTTGATTTTAAAGAGATATCCTTAAAGTGAACGATCCATTTATCTATGTCGGCACATCTTGTTCATAGATTCTCTGCACTGTATTCCTATATATAATTCAGAGGTTGGAGAAAGCCATTCGACGATGCGCATAAGATGTAGATAGGAGAGGAGCCGACAGAAACACAAAAAAGGTGACAAAATAAACTTACATTGCAAATTTTCGAGACGTAATCATCCCTCGTCATCAGATGATGGGGGATGATTACGTTTACGATTTATTATGATGATAGCATTACGTATATCTGGAAATATTCCGTAATTTTTCAATTTCAATTTCGACCAAGATAAATTTTAAATTGAAAAAATAAACATGCCTTAGCTCAAACTCATAAGCTCCATGTTAAATTTGCATAGCGACCATGTAGCAACCGTCAAAAACGTTGCCTTTTAGCATATAAGTTTAACTTTTGTGAAAATTTGTATCGGCCTCCAGATGTCTAGCTAACACTTTTAACATTTAAATAATCTTCACAAAACACATATAATTAAAATGTTTACAAAAAGGATATCCATGACAGGATTTTTTTCCTGTCATTTTTGAGCTTCATCAGCTTATTTCTATTGTAGAACTGCATGGTAAATTCCACCTAGTCACACCTTTAGCAACGGATAATAGAATTGGGTTACTGTATATTTGCGTCTTAAAAGTCGTAAGCTTGTGTTCTCATTAAAGGCAAGTTCTATCGAGAATATCTACTGTTAAACGACTCACTACCCTAGGATACAATCCAATTATCCGCACGTCCCGTCGCATCCTCTCACAGAGACATGTGACACTTGCCTCCGCTCTAATCCAACCTGAGTGCCTCTCAGTCTCGTGCTCAGAAATGCTTCAGCTTCCTCTGATTAATCATTTCAAGTAAGTGCTGACGTTGCTTAGAAGTAAATAATATTTCATTTGTCGTAGGTATATCTGCTTCAATTAATTCATTCTCGTATTTGAAGTTCCTTGGATAGCCATGTGAGAGTTAAAGTTAGTATTTGTTGTTATCGATAAGGGATTGAAATGTTTCTCGAACTTTTTCGTATATTGGTTTCGCAAAAAATATATAAAAATTAATTAATGATTCGTAAGAGTTGTTAAGTATCTCTTGTAAGTTTATTTTTTTTAGCATCGGCAGGTGGGTGGAGGTTGAAGTAGTAATACTTGCATCTAACCTTTATGGTTTATAAAAATATTTTTACTCGTACAAGTCCTCCATTGGAAAACGAATGCGGTTTGCCCTGTTTCAATGGATAAGCACCATCTATGCTTAGTAAATGATGTGATGTGTTGAGGTAAGCACGTGATGGGTGGCGATTGTACACGGAGGTGTGTGAATTTGCTATTCATACTTACACCGAGCTATCACGCATGGAAAAGTGTGCGAGAATTGTTTATAGTTTATCGATTTTATCTCCTTTTATCACTTAACAGGCACCTTATGCATGTTTTTTGCTAATCTCTATTGAGACTCATGGTTCGGTATTGAAACAGACTCGGGAAAATACGTCATCTCGCTCCATTTTCTCTCGGTTTTCCGAGGCGTCTGTGGGATGCATTCCTTCCCCCGCCTCAAAAAGTTTGCTTACCGTCCCGAGATCTGAATGCGATCCCGAGGGGAGAGCAAAAACACGTCTGTGCTCACCCGGAAATGGCTCTGCAGGATAGAGATAGGGAAACTGTAAGTTTCGCTCCTTTAGGTTCCACCGTACAATGGAATATAATTTGTTCTTATTCGTGTCAAACATAGAAAAAATGTGTGCCCTACCTGATAAATACAAGAAACACCTACCTTTCTCCACTGTTTTCTACAAGTTCAAGTTTCAAGTTATAATGTTGGAACTACGCGGGCTTTGGGGAGAGAGTGGTTGAAGCTCCAATAATAATATTCCTTTTTCGGGGAAATAAATTCCCATGGAACATGGCACTTTTAATGCACTTGGTCACCACTGAAATATAACAACTGTAATAACTTCCACCATCATCAGCAATACGTATAGAACAGATTTTTAGATACACTATCTTGTCTCTGCCGTACGTGATATGTGAGCTAGCCATCGGATTCTTTTCGGTGACTTTACGAAGAGGACTATGGTTTCTTTCTTTAATGGCTCATTTAATTCTACATTTCTCTTGATTGTCCAATCACATATTAGCTCACGTTTTGGTCCCTCTCCATTCTGCTCCAAACGCTCATAGTGTGTGATATTTTGTAAATACAAAAGTGCCAGGGTTTCCTGGCCTAAATGTTGCATAACTCATGGGCTTCAAAGTCTTAAATTGGTTTGAGCGAGATACTACTTCATATAAAATCGAAGGTTTTGGCTTCATTATAAAGAAAAATATCCAACCTTTCCTATGATTACAAAATACCGGCCACTTACAATTATACTTTTGGAGATATTGACCAAAAAATGCAAGCCATTTTCCTTGGGAAATGATAAGGTGGATGCACCCCAGGAAGACTATTTTCAAAATGAGGAATGTCTAACGTACAAATCTCGTCAGAAATTTAACGGTGTTATTTGTATGCTTTCTCCAATATTTAATAAACTAAATCAACTACTTACCGCAATAATTTTTGTCGAATCAATATTTCAGCATGTGGGGTGAAAAAATGAGTCAAATTAACACGTTGTACATGCATATTCAGTTAGTAATTGAGAATTTCAGTAATTGAAGTTTTTGCGTCGTTGCGTATGTTACAATATGTATGTATGTATGTTATTCATGCCTCTTGCAGTGGCTTGAATTTAGAGGTACAATTTGAATACAGTCTCAAATATGACTGTGGATAAATCCCCCTCAAATTACCTCAAGTCGGAGACTAAATTCGACGCTTTTTAAACGTCGGAGAGGATACGGAGGTAGTGGGCTTGAATCGAGGAAGGCTGTGAGGCACCGCCTCCAGGGGCGGAGGTTGAGATAAGGGAACCGCGTCCACGGCTGAATCTGGAGTCCTGCCCCCAGAGAGAGTGTGTGGAGTTCTCGGCTTCCGGAGTTAGCATCAACACTCCGTGGCCTCAATCCTCCTTTTTGGGAGAGGAGTGGCTCCATTAGGCGACTCTAACCCTCTCCACCCTTTTGCCGAGCGGAGCTGTCTCTCTCCCTCTCCTCTTCCGTCAGAACTCAACAAGAGTTTCTTGTCTTCCTGCGCGCGTCCCTCCCCTCATTTTGCATCAACGGATCCGAGATTATGGCCCCCGGGAAGTACGTGAAGGAGTCTCGGCCTCCGCCTCTCGACGGCACGAGTTGAAGCGAGGCTTGAGAGAGGGCTGACGTGTCAGAGGGCAGAAATGCATACGATGTGAGGGAGGAGGAAAATGTTATGTTGGATGTTTTGCTCGGGAAGGACTAATGTTGGTGGTAGCTAATCCGAACATCGCTCACGTTGGCATCCGTGACTTGGCTCTGGAGTTAAAGTGATGGCTGTTTAAGATGTCTTATTTGGAAAAAGTCAACCTTGTTTTTGTATTATTAGTGTTTGCAGGAGCTGTATGTCTGCAAATATCGACAGCGGTAGTCAAATATTAGCAATGCGCCAGCATTGACAGCCCTAAATCGGTGGGTTCGAATATTGCCTCAGGCATGAATTCCAGGCTTAGGGTTAGGATAAAATTATTAGGTTGAACGTGGCGATCTAAACTTAGCATAAGGATAACCTAAAGTCTAATACCCCTGTAACTACTACCCTTGAAACTCTCTGGCTAATATAATGCTATCTTTTAAGACATCTTCCTCATACTATTCATCTCTTCAGATAAGGAAACTTCCTATCCCTCTGCATCTCGGCTTATATGCCATCCTTTTCCTCCCTCTTACACGCTTTCCTATCTTTTTACCTTAAATAGCTGTCTTCAACAGTCCCTCGCCTCTGATTACTTGCTCGACTCACCAGTTCTTTCTCCGCTTAGTCTCCTACAAAACCCTCCTTTACTCTCCAATTATACTTAAGTACTTTTTCACCAGTCTACCTTTTCGTCCATCGATCTTTCATTCTCTTCCCCACTCATGTGCCATGCACCACCAATCTACACTCATCCTCTTCAGGGTACACTGTTTGGTCTCCATCAATGAAATTAATTTAACCCTAGCGATGTTCTCCAAAGTTTTTTATGTAAGGATTTTCATAGTTTACTCATCGTTTTCTGTTTTGAAAGTGATTTGCGTGTAATTGTTAGTTATCTATTTCTGGGTAATAGCATCATATTTATTTCTGAAAGTAAGTTTACGCGAATGCAAATTGTCGACAAATCCTCAAATTATAGGTCCGGTAATTACAGTATTCATAGTTTGATACTGCAGAAAAATGTTCCACGGAAATATCACGTAATGATACACTGCTTAGTTGTACTTACGATTAGTTTTCTTCTCTTTAAATTTTTTTGTTCTGTGGATAGAAGTTGAATACATTTATACGATCTAAGCACTGTGTAACTGTCACGTGTTCTAGTTGTTTTATGTCGTAAGTTAAATTTTTTTCGCTTGTAGTCTTGCACATTTTACCCTTGAATAACCAAATTTAACTAGGCGTTTCAATGTAACAGCATTTTAGCGCTGATCCCCCATGTTTATCGTTTCCTTTGAGGTATACACCTGCTGTTTGTTCGAAATATTTAAGGATGAATCATGGAAAAGGGAACTAAAGTTTGAGCATGTGTCTCAATTTCTTCGGAGGATATCCCTTTCAGATTCTATTCTTGTGCCTGAGAAGTAATTGACATAGTATTTTTTCAAAGATTCCATTCACCTTAGTTGTAATAAAACATTTTCCAGAGACAACTTTGATAATTTTTCAGGATAATGAAAATTTACCTGCATTACCTTTAACTTAAATTTATTTTTGGCATGAGGCAGTGAAAATGGTGCAATTGACGAGGAATCCGTGGTATTATTTTTATAATGCGTCGCAGCTCGAACGAGTCATTCATGCGGTTTTTCGCATATGAAAGCACTTGCAGACATTTTCTAAAGCTTAATGTGTAAGCCATTTTGAGACTGAAAGAGCATTGTATTTATTTTTTTAAGGTGAAGTTATGGGTAGAGAAATGTTTGTTCTCAAAGTTCATGACAGATTTTCGCTTTGATCCATGGATGTTCATATCAAGTCTTTGTAGCCGAGACTTAGTCTACGAGCTAAGCTATGCTCTTCAAATGTAAATAATAACATGCACTCATGTAAAATCATTCCTGTATTCTATATCGCGCTAGAATTTTGAATACTAGTGATAAGTATAAGAGAATAGAAGTGTTTACTTACGTTAAACCCATTAATTGAGGATAGATACTCGAGAGGATTAAGGACAAATAAACAGAATAGTATATTTCTATTCGCATTAAATTTATTAAATGAATGAAAACTGATTGACTGTATTCATTTGTTTTATTTTGTTTCATTCTCTTTCTATTTACGAAACATGAAAAAGATTTTTTTTATTTTATCGTCTTACTTAGTTAATATTTTGTATACATATATGTTTATTTTTTAAAAGTTATGTAAATGTGCGAATTCAAATTGATTTTCTCTTCCTATTTTTATTTGCATGGCCTTTTTCTTATGTAGGTAATTCTGGTCATTCGCTCTATTTATTGTCCAATGTACCCTTAAACCATTTTCCCTGATTTTTCATGATTGTAACGTACGCACCCATTATACCTTTGTTGTATATGCTAGAGTAGGTCTTTATTACCCGTATTATCAGATGATACATTATATTGCGTTACTTTTATGGCTTCAATTTCTAGCTTGTCTTTCTTTTTTATATTTATCACCGAATTTGTTCCAGTTTAACTTCATATATACTCATGGAAAAGTTAAAATCAAGGTATTTTTCGGAAGGTGTTCAAATAGTCTCAAAATATATGCACACATTAGGAACTGTTCCACCGGAACCCTTTCGAATGCATTCAGTTAAAGCTCATAGCTTTCAAAGGCAGGCAACTCTCTCTGTGAGCTTCGAGGCTTAAAGCAATAGTGTCACGCGATATCCCACTCCTGTATTCACGTGCAAGAACCAGTGTTATAAATCCATTCCGACTCCCATTTCCACGAGCTGACTGTTGCGCAGATTTGCAGGCAATGGAATACTCACGGCGCGGTTCGTGAAATCTGCGGCGGCCATGCTTCAGGTGGCAAGCGGCGAGCCACAGTAATGGTGACAGACGAGTATGATATGTGATGCTTTCTTATGACCAATTAATGCCTCGATTTTTTCTCGGGAGAGTGAATTCTCATGTAGATATGTGGCTCAATTTTTGCGATTGGGAGCTCAGCGAATGATTTAGATGGAAGGAGGGTTAAGCTTTTCCAGCATAAATAAATAAATATAAATTTATTGTTCTAAGACGTTTGTCCTATGGAGCATGTATTCCATACATACATTCAATGGTCTCTGTGGTTTTACAATGGAGAACATACTTAGCCGAACTGAATAGGTACAGCGGAGAATGAGTAGCCAAAACAATTTGATAAATATAAAACAATTATATGCAAGAGACGTTATTCCAAATGATATAAAAAGAAAGTTTAGCAGGAATTCTAAGTTCAACATGTGCAACATCTAACATAACAAGAATGTCTATGGTGTAACCAAGCACCCTTATGATGATGGCAGAGTCAGCCATGGAAACGTCGGCTGGTGGAAACCTTTGAAATGTTCACTCTTTTCGATGGAAGATTTTCTGCTTAGCTAGTTCAACTTTATAAACTATATTGAAACGCTTCTGCCGACCCATTTCCTGTCACTTTTAATTGAATGAACGATGGAAATAATGTATCTCCATCATCATTCATTTTCCTAAAGGAAATTTACCTTTATGTTTTGTTTGAAAAATCTATTTCTTAATATACGAAGATTTTTGATGCACAGTGGGAAATTCTATGCACCTATATCGACATTTTTATGGTATTCAAACAAATATTTTAAAGAGAACTGTTCGTTTTAGTAGCCTAAGTGAAGAGCTTATTCATAGTATGTGAGGGTATTGTGGCCTGTTAAACAGTGAATGTGTAAACGTGTTTTTATTTATTGTAAGATTTTCATAGACTGTTTGGTGGAATTTAAATTGCTGGCAAGGATTGCCACTTTTTATGCTCTTGGCAACAAAGCATGTTACATTTCCTACATTTTTACAGTATTGGGAGTCGGAGGAGGGAGAGAATTTATGCATAGTTGGTGAAAGAAATCGTGTTAAAAGTAAGAGTTCTTATGAATCAACGTTGCACGAGTAACAGTGTTGTGGATTTAGGACGGGGCAAGCGATTTAGTGCCCCTAAATAGCCGACTAAAGGCGCCCCCCTCACACAAATTTTTTAAAGCTCTAAAACAATCCTACTGAATTTCTAAAATGTGTTATTTTCAAACTCGGAATTGAGGTTTACCGATTCCGTTGCCAGCTTTCACTGGAACCGAAAACCCGTCTCTTTGGGGTTTCGTGTTAAATGAGGGCGCCTTCTGCACCCACCTAATGAGGGTCCTTCGGTGCTCTCCGCAGCATTTTAAGGGGCAATTTACCCTTGCTCTCCCCCTCCCCCGATGTTTCGCCACTGTCAGAGCGGCTCTATTCGTATCAATATCGATATATGTAGGAAATACTGTCTTAATTTCAATCGGTTGACTAATCGGTTGACTTATAATGATCAAGATAGATATTTTGCGAGACGCTGTCAGGGTTTGAGAAGTTTTCAATTATTTTCATACTTTTACTCCGCGGTTCAAGCCCGAATATCGCGCAGTTGATGGTTGCAATCCAGTGAAGCGAAGACTGCAGGCTGTTGACTCGTCTTTTTTCTTACTAGTGATACGAGATGCACTTCGCGGCTCGTATCCATTCTCGTTCGCGCTGATTCGGATGGAAACCGGAACGGTGGCTCCCCCGAACGGTAAATCGCCGCAGTCACCATTTGCGCGAATGCAGTTCTCCGCCAGTTTTCGTCGAGTGGAGCACATTTAGGCTATTGTTGAGTACGTTTCCGGCCTACGACCTTGGCCTGTAAATTGAACCACTTAGAGACTCTTTTTGCCTCCGTGGAAAATCTGGGACCATTAAATTATATTCCATATTTGTACGCTTCATACAACAAGTGGTGGGTCAGTAGATTTTTGGAATGGCCATAACTTAAGAAAGTCTTCGCGAGATCTTTCTCTAGACATAACAGACAACATATTAAAGTTTTATTTTAAACATTAAGCTGGTCTTAGTTAGAGGCATGAAGTAAATGTAGTGAGATTATTGACTCAAAAGCATTTCATCTCTGAAATTCTCTGTAAATAACTGTTTTTATGACTGTACTTTTCAGTAATTACTTACCTAATTTATCATATTTGGGACACTAATTTTACTTATTTGTTTCACGCTGCTCACTTTTAGTGCTTTCACAATGGAAATTGTTTGCAATTTTATAAAAAGCAATGTCAGGTATCAATTTGGCAAAAAAATAATTGAAAAAAATATGAGAACTACACTCCGTTACTTTGTTGTTCTGTTGCGATTTAACGTCATCAAGTCATTATTTTGTAATAGTTTTCCCTGGAGTGCGTACATTCCAGAGAAAAAGACATTTTTTCGGCACATATCTCAAAAAGTAGTTGGTAGGTACATCGAACAACTGATATTTTGGTATGATTTGAAGTATGAGAACTTTTCCTGTTCAATGAGGCGGATTCGTCGAAGTTTACATGTAGTAATACCTCACTACTTAACCCTTCAATGACTGATTTTTTTATTTACGTGCGTGAAATAAAATAAGCATATTTTCTGTGATCTTTCGACCCTATTGTGAGCATCAGTCGTTAACAAAATTCACTGGGTTGAGTTTGTCGCGTCAGCACTGAATGGGTGAAACTTCCTCGATGGTAAATCTCTTACTGAGAAACATGATATCATTCTTCTCCTATGTTCATGTGCATTAAAATATTTTATCAATAATTTAAACGACGGTTCGCGGTACGGAATAGGGTTTGTAGGAGAGTAGGCAGATAGGTTGGAGCATAATAATAATAATGTCTTTATTGGGGTTTATGACCTTCAATATTTTAGAATGAATCACCTGGAATATAAATATTGTAGAAATATATATATAAATATATAATGTCTTGGTCGAAAATCGCTCTCGGTGACGATGGACATGCATAAATAAAACAGTAATACACTAAACAAACACAGAAACACGCAAAAAGGACACTCGCAAAAGAAAACTTGGACGTTTCGATGGTCAAGCCATCATCATCGGCGGTAGAAGAATGAAGAGTCTGCTATGTATTTATTTATTTTGAAATTTTGGCCAATTGGCCACAAATATATAAAATAAAACTTACAGGAGGTAGGAGAAATAGATAAAGAAAGAATTTGTTCTTACGGAACTTTTCGGACCGGTTGGTCTTTCGTCAGCTTTAGAAGTCAAAAGAAGAAGGAGAAGCTTCTAAAGCTGACGAAGGACCAACCGGTCCGAAACGTTCCGTAAGATCAAATTCTTTATCTCTTTCTCCTACCTCCTGTAAGTTTTATTATATATATATATATATATATATATATATATATATATATATATATATATATATATATATATATATATATATAAGGTCCGTGGGTCCGGAAGGTCCGTGGTTCAATTCCCGGTCTAGACGCATTTTTTTCACTTGGAATCGGCCATCATTCCATCTTCACATCACCATTGTATTGTCCAATTTTATATGTTTCCTTTCTTCTTTCTTTCACCACCTGTTTGAACGAAATATTATATATATATATAATATTTCGTCATATATCGTATATCATATCAACATATATATATATATATATATATATATATATATATATATACATACATAGAAAAATATACATATATGATTGTGGGAAAAAAATAATAGAAGCGACGTAGAAGAGAGAGGTAGGAGAATCGTATATGTGGAAGGTGCAGAAGGAAGTGGAGGCGATAGACAGCAGTTTCATGTGGTAGGATTTGCTGGGGCGTGGAAGTGCGGGGGATTGGGGGAGGGGGAGAAGAGGGGAGAAGGGCTTTAAGCGGTGATAAAGCAAAGGGCATAATACCCTTCCACTCCCACGAGCGAAGGTACCTTAAGCGTACGTGGTGCAAGAGCGGCCATCCTGTGGTGTTATATGGTGGAACGATCTTGCTAATTGCGCGGTTTCGCCCATTCCTCTTCTATCCCCCTCCCACCCTCTTCACTCCCACCCACGTGAACTCTCCCCCCCCCCCCCCTCTCTCTCTCCCTTCTCCGCCTAAACACACTAAAACTCTCTTGCTCTCCGGAAAACCTCAAATTTTGGGCGGCGGCTGCGAGAGGAACGGTTTGGTTCTCCGTCGTGTGTTTCGGCCGAGGCGAAGTGGTGCCGCACGCTGGGTACGTGGTGGTTGGTGACCCTCTTGAAAAGCGGTAATGATGAGAGAACCCTTGGTAAAAATTTGTTAATATATCTATAAAATACACATTGATAATTTTACAACCAGGTTGTATTTCACCTGGAATTGGAAAAACTTATATAAAAACCTATAAAAATCATCTGTAAAACATATTTTGACAATTTTACAGATATTTTTTTACTTTTATTTCAACGAAAAAGAAGGAATATTTAATGAATACCTATAAAATCTTCAGAGAAAATACTTTGTGGTTTATAAAGGATATATTTTCGAGATTTTTTTACCTGGAATAAGAAACCTTCATAAAAAACCTTTAAAATGGCCAAAAAATATATTTTGATGATTTCGCAGATATCCTTTAGCAGTATTTTAACAGTAATGGGATAATCATTAATATGTATCTATAAAAGCTCCATAACGTATTTTTTTTAGAAATATACGGAAAACTGTAGCTTTTATTTTACCAGGAATTACTTACCAATAAATCTTCGTAAAAACGTAAAATGTCCGTGAAAAATATTTTGAGAGTCCAAAGATGTCTTTGAGTTGTATTGAAATGAGAGGATTCTTAATAACTAATTACCTATAAAATATCTATGAAATAAAATTTGAGATTATGTCTCTCCAGCCATCTACCTTGCCTCTTTCTGATCTCATCCAGAAGTTTCTTTCCTCATCAACCATACCAAGCACTTCCTCGTTTGTCTTCCTTTCCGTCCAGGGATCCTTCCTCCATTATCCTCCACTTTTCTCTCCATTTCTTCAAGTATTTCTTTATCCTCGATTTCATCTATGTGTCGATTCCACTAAGTTACATCGCCGACAAACCTGAAGATGTCTCCTATGCGATAAAACCGGTATTATTAAATAACATTCATTGTGAAATTTACAAAGTTTGTGTTGATTCTGTCAATACGGATTTTCACAAAGTTGCGCCTGATGATATCGAGTTCAACTGAAAAAATGGTCTTTTAGGTATCGTAAAATAGTGGCAATAACCCTGGAATGAGAAAATGTGTAATCGCTAGCCACCCTGGCAGGAGATTTTTTGGGGTGGGGAATGAGTTGGGTTGGCGCCTATTGCCTTATGGCGCCTTGCGTGAACATGGGACGCTGTTTGGCCGGCTCTCTTCCAGCCAGAAAGCCCGCCTCTCATCCTCTACGATCCGAATACCTCTTCACATCATCCCTTCTCTCTCTCTCCATCTCTCTCTCTCACTGAATCTCTCTCTCTGTCTCTCCATTCCACTTTCACTCACGCACGTACACAGCCCATCGACCTTCCAGCTTCCACTGTTCCCTTCTGAGAGTGGGCGGAAATGTCGCCATAGTCCGCTTCTGTTCGCTCGCTCGTCCGATCGTTTGGTGCGAGCGTGAGTTGGCCGCCCCTTGGATTGCCTCCCTGCGTCTCGTGGACAAAATCGGCCGTTAAGGGGTCAAAGTGGTCAGCAACAAGATGGAGGTAATCATCCACGGGGAGGGGAGGTTGGGATGCAACGCGGTTTGAGCGATGGGAGCCGAGAGTTTCGGAGTTTCAGATTGAGGGTCTACCGCAATCCGTGGGCAGTGCCGGATTACCAATGAGGCAAATTAGGCAGTTGCCTATGGGCCCAGAGGCTTTGAAAGCCACGGAGGGGCCCTGATAATTTTTTTCCCTTTTCTTCTCTTGCGAATTGTTTATTAACGTGGGTCCCGTTGCTTGTACTGCCTACAGGCCCCCAAGTGTGTTAATCCGTCACTGTCCGTGGGAATGCTTATTTTAAGAGATAGTTGACTTGCAGTTTGCTAAGTTTTGATTAGCTGGAAAGCAGTATTTTTAACTCTGAGAGTATTTATTCCTCTCTTTAAATAGATTTGAATTGAGTTTTCTACCAGCTGATTGGTAGTATTTTTGACAGTCTTTATTCTAGCGTTCCCATTTTTGGGACATCTCTCTTTCCCTCGTTTAAATTTCTTGCCATCAGGTCTCTCTTGAATTCCTCGGACCCTCTCCCTCTCCTTGTATCATCCAAAATTCCTATCGCATTCCTTCCTCGCTTCCGTACTTCCCTAGCGTTCTCCCCTCTATCAGTCTATCACCCTCTTAAACCTTTCCTAACCTCTCGACACCATATTTTCTTCTTCTGTCCTTTCGTCCATCTCCGAATCTCTTCAACTAACATTCTTTCTGCCCCCACCATATGCAAAACCTCCTCGTTATTCTTCCTACCTATCTTGCTCACCCTCTCCATTCTCCTCTAAACCCGCATTTTAAATGCATCTTGTTTACGTACATCCTCTTTCCGTAATTACCAAGCTTCCGACCAATACAGTGCCGGAAACTGGATATTTAAATTAAGCCCTAGCGTCGTGCTTCATCTGGCATGCGTCTTTTCCGGAAATAGGATATTTCTTCAACGACTTCTCTTTTCCACTGTCGCATACTTTTTACTTTTCTTCATTGTGTTTAAATTCCTTAATCTACCCCTCCAAGCGTCCAACATAAATTTCGGTTTTCTATTATGGTCTTCAACAATACTATGCCTCCTTTATCCTGCCACATCCTACATCTCTGCCTCATCCTACATCTATCTCTGCTTCTTTTATTTCAGTTTATTTTTTTCCTGTATGTACTTTTCTTTCCTGCCGTCCCTTGAAATACTTGATTCGTTTGTTGATTACGTCAATTTTTACTTCTTGAATGTTTGATTTAAGCGATCTTCCAGTCCAGCAAGAAATTACTTCTAATAGTGGCCTTCAATGATTGACATCCGCGATGTCTTGGAATGCCTTGGGCACATTCTTTTAGATATATAAGGGGTATATTTGTTTAAAATTATATGGTAAATGGCATCTCTATTACATGGCATGCCCAGTATTATCCATAATGTTCTCGTATCCGATATATACCTACGCTAAACAAATTGTTTTATCGCTACCTTTGTCCTAGCATATCGGCTCAACACTGGACGTTGAATATCGCCTCCGTCATATGAACCCATAGGCTCAAAAACGGCAAAGTGGGCGTTGGTTTATTTTTACAACGACCATCATCTTGATCCTATAGCTAAGTTCGTGATGCTATGCCCGGCCTCCTCCTGTCTCTCCGCAGCCGCGGTCACGTGAAATAACCCAAGTGGAGACCCTATATCGCCCGGAGAGTAATCATCATCATCCCCTTATCAACTCTTCTAGTCTCTGCCTTAGCCATCGACGTTATTGACCCTAAAAGACTCTCGACAAGTGAACCCCAATCACGGCCCCACTGGTTTGACGGACGGAGAGCTTGAAGCGTATGAATGATGTCTCCTCTCTGAGACCTGCCCTCTCTCTCTCTCTCCCTATACAGCTCTCCCTCCCATGGTTCTCTGCTTCCTATCATCCCCGCCAACATCCCTCTGCGATTCTTTCTCCCTCCCTCTCCCTCTTTTGGATTCCAATCAGATTGATGGGAGAGGAGGCGGAGAGGACAGTGGCGTTCGACGATGGACAGGCGTGCGTGGACGAGATGTTTGCCGCTGCCAACGACCTCTCTCCCTCGGGGAGAACACGACGCGACCATCGTAGACGGGCAGTTTAAAACATTCCCCTCCTGTCGTCACACAAACGGCTATGCTTCCTCGGCATGCCTCGGTCAGCGACACTCTGAGATTAAATATATCTTATTTATTTATTTGAAAAAAAAATATGGACACGTAATGAGACACGAGGATAAATATCGACTTCTTCTGCTGTTGCGGCTTTCGAGTTATACTGCGGTCAGAGCATTTTTAGCACAACGTTTCACTCACGTTGCAGCGAGCTTCTTCAGGAGTGAAAAAGGTCTTCCCTCCTGAAGTCGCTCGCTGCAACGGGAGTGAAACGTTGACCTAAAAATACTCCAACTGCTGCATAACTCGAAAGCCGCATCATAATCTGTCAACAGCTACTAAAGCCTACATTCTAGATCCACTTCTTCTGTTAGCTCTCTTTAAGGGAAGGTTGAAAGAAGACGAGAAATTTGGTAGGATAAGAAATTCCTGGCTTGCTGATCTGAGAAAATGGTATGGAGCAATGTCCTCGTATCTATTCCGCATTGATTGTGAGTAACAAAATAGGTATCAACGTCCTGACCTAGGCTTGTGCGATGACCGATTTTGGTCATCGATTTTCGTTGAAAAAATTTCATCGAAATGTTTCGATGACGATGGCTGTCATCGATCATCGTATAGAGTGTACACGATGATCGATGACCATCGATGACTATCGATGATCGATGAATGTCGATGATCGATGAATGCCGATGATCGATGAATTACGATGATCGATGACTCTCGATGAACTGTGCAGTAGTGATGAGCGATATATCGCTGTGATTGAATCACCGATACTGAAAATTAGCAATCACAGCCTGTGACTAAATAATCGAAATCACTGTGACTGTGAATTTGGTGAATTTAGCCGATTTAGCTAAAGCTGCTACCGCTGCTACCAACTGCACCAGTGCAACCAACGAATACAATGCTACCACTGCTACTGCGTATTAACTGTGATTGAACGTGATCGCTACTTCTGTATCGTCTACCACAAACTTGAGGAGAAACATGAATTCCAAACATCCCACTGTGGCCCTACCATCTTCCTCAAGGTGCAATAGCTGGGGTGTTTATACTTTATACATACATTTTAGATCTGAGGCGTTCAAATGAATTGAAAAAAGAAGAAAAATTAGTGATATAAGGATATCGATCATCCTCTTCGATGGTTCTCATTGACTCATCGACATCAATGATTCGCATCGACTCATCGGGATCGATGAATCTCATCGACTCATCGACATCGATGGTCGATGACATTCATCGTCATCGATTACAGTCATCGCACCGCGATGACTAAAATCATCGTCGATGACTTCGATTAATCGACTCATCGCACAAGCCTATCCTGACCTGATAAGAGGAAGAAATAAATGAAGAAATGTGGAGTGCTACGGTACATGGCTCTGAGACATGGACAACTGGAAAGCTAGAACAGGAGAGAAGAGAGGCTTTCGAAACTATGTGCTGGTGGGGATTGCTGAAGATCAAATGGATGGATAGGATCAGAAACGAGGAATTTTACGGAAGAATAGGAAAGGAGAAAACCATGTGGAGCCACTATTAGGAAAACAATTCAAATGAATAGGCCACACCTACAATTAGAGACACAAAGGATTCGTAAGGAACGTGAGAGAAGGGAAAATGAAAGTGAAGGCCGCATGAGGAAGACCGAGGAACAAATACATAGGCCAGCTAACACGGCATGCAACAAGGGCATAAAGGAATTCGCAAAGGACAATAATTGCAGTCCACCAATCTTAGGATGGAATGACTAATGATGATGATTTCTTCATTGTGATTTTTTATAATCCAAGCCAGTGTTGGTGATTAGCATTCACCTATCGTGAAATCAGTGACACAATTGCGATTCATCGGAACTTTATGGTCATATGGAAGAAACCTGTGCTATACTTAACTCTGTATTAATAGTTTTTGACGTGATTCGACATCTCTTTGAGAACCTGTCTACGAAAGAGTGACAATTTTATTGCTATTAGGGTAATCTACCGGCTAAGGTTGGTTCAAATATAATTAAGCAAAAAATCCTCTAGATTGGGTCTTTTCTCCGTTACTCGGGTCTTAACCACGTGCGTTAACATTATTGATACCAGCTCCGCTGGTTTGCAACCAGCGTCTTCAGGTCGAAAATCCACTGATCAACTCACAACTGACCGCGGAAACTCTCTAGAATTTATACATGCGCAGGCCCCTCCGAGGCTGAGACTCTTTTACGATACGTCGCCGTACAATACTGCTACGAACATCATTAAATTCCTAACATTCATGAATCTTAATTTCCCTGCCTGCGGAATTGTGCTCTTTTCGTATTATAGCTTCGGCGTTATGTTTAAGTATTACTAACAACTTGATTCATACATACATTAGAGTAATCTACCGGTTAGAGGTAGGTCATGATGAAAGTCTGAGAATATCCAACAGTCTCTTACACGTACTGTGCCCACTCCACCTCGAGTATATCCTTCTTTATCTCAGCATAAGTCCTACCTTTCTTCATCTCGTCCATAAAACCTATTCTCTTTCTTCCCCTTCCCCGCTTGCCCAACATCCTTCCCTCTATCACGGCCTTCAGCAAACCATCGCCCCTCATTACCGCTTCCAGACACCTACGCTGCCTTCCCCTAATCTCATACACAAGTTTCCTCTCCTCACCCACCATGTCAAGCACTTCCTCATTCGTCTTCCTCCTCCACACCCACATCTCAAACGCCGTCAGCCTATTTTCGACTTCAGTAGCTTATTCATATCTACCATTGTGATCTAACTTTACGTTTCACGGTAAGAAACTCATTTGTTCACTCAACAAGTTTATATCATGAGAATTATCCGCAGAGAAAAGCAAAAAATAGGAGTTACTAGATATCAAATAATGAAGTAGGATATAGAGATACGAGCGTTCATTGTGATTTCTGTGCTTCTGATTTACTTTCAAAACTTCTTTGCGTCATGCGCCAACTGGAAAGGTCTCCTGAGGTGGCGTATTTTTTGTTTAAAAGATGAAAAGTAAGCACATGTTAGTGTTTTAGTCTGTAGCTTAAGGAAAATATGCGGGGGCTTTTGACGTCTCATTGCTGTGTCCACGGGTGTAAGACGTTGTGATCTTGTGTTATCTCAAACGTTTAGTGTCTAATCCTTCAGATGGACGTTGCGCTCTTCTTGAAACTTATCTCCTTTCTCCGTGATTCATGCTTGCAAGAAAATTTCCCCACATCTCTAAACAAATAATGAACTCAGCTTTCCGGAATGCTAAGTTGTTGGGAAGAAGCCTTTTTGTCCCCCTCAAACGATCAACACGTGCGAACTCTGGTTAAGTCATGTGTGCCTTGAGGAATCGATAAGATTTCGCTGCATTGCAGACGCAGTTTACATACTGTCCTTTATGGATTCTTAAGAGTAGTTTTTATAGCTCCCAAGAGCGTTGCATATTGCCTCCACTGAAGTCCGTTTGTACACATACAAGGGAAATTTAAGTGTGTTTTTTCCCTGTTAAAGGTATTGAATAATACCTTTAATTTATAGCATTCCTTTGTATACCAAATTAAACTACGTAACTGCCGTACGAATTCTTCTCGGGTTCTCCACCGGCTTATGCCCTCCATACTGCCCAGCGTTTCGATGCCTGACTCGTGCATCGTCCTCTGGGCTATTGAGTGTAACTCACACTTATATGCCTAATTGAACTACGTAATAGTTTATCAACTCTAAGTACAATCATTCATTTTACAAAACTAATGCTCCTTACCCCCCATCAGCCAGTGTCAGGCATTTTTTTGGCTTGATAGATTTTGATATTTGGTTACTTTTCTTTTGCTTCTCATTTATGAAAATTAATTTGATGTTGATACAGTGAATACGTTTAATATAGCCATATAATAATATACTTATCGTTATATCTTCTATAATTTTTCGCTCACGGTATTTTAGGTACATGTCTGTAACAGATTAGAAATACTAGCCAAATGTGGAGTATTGTAATAGATGGTAACCCTAACACAGGCTCTCCTAAGGGATATGTAGATTCCTCATTTTAAAATTTACTGTTGTCAATTCTTAATTGTTTCGTAGGACGTAAGGGGAAAAAATTCTTCCCACTTTTTCTTCTTCTTCTCCTGTGACAAACGTTTCCGTTCACCTCTGCGAAAGCGTATAATTAAACGTCGTCCTTGGGTGATTTAATTCTTTTCGTACAGGTATTTTTCCCTAATCCGTTCAGGGTAAAAAAAAAGTTAACGTTTTTGCGTTTTCAAGCGTGCTATTTATATAAGAAACTGTTGCGGACGCAACTTTGTGGAAGTCTTTCACAGTGGGAATGTTAGGTGAATTTTCAGCACAGCTTTTTCCACACGTAATTTTATTTTTCACATACCATGGTTTCGTTACATCTTCACGTGAAGTTGCTACTAATAATAATAGGTATTTTTCCCTATTCCATTCTAGGGCAAAAAGATAAATCTCAAAGAAAATGTAGGCACTGTATGAAGTTTAGTTAGTTTGAGCGAGGTATTACTTCATATAGCATTCGATGAATTTAGCGTTATTTAAATGAAAAAGATCTCATCTTTCCAATGATAATAGAAAATCAGCCGCATACCATTACCCTTTTCAAGATATTTGCCTACGAATACCAGACTGGTTCCGTAGGAAATTGTGCGGGTACGCTCTCCAGAGAGACTTTATTTGAAAAATGAGGAGTTTCTGGCTCATAGATCTCGTCGAAAATTTAAAATTGTGTAGTTTGTATGCTTTCTCAACTATTTTTTTTAATAAATCAACAAGTCACTGCAGTAACTTTTACAGCATCACAAAAACTATTCAGTTGTCAAGACATTTCAGCGTACGGCGTGAATACAATTTTTCCAAGAATTTCAGTAATTTAAAACAAAGCATTTGCGCAATTAATGTTATAATATATACTTCATGCTTCTTACAGGTGTATTAATAAAAAAATGTTAATATGGTGTCCATTATGACGGGGAAAATCTCGCTCAAACTACCTTAATTTGTTTTATCTTGCAGGGAAAATAAACCCTTTGTCAAACTATAGGCGCTCGCTTGAATGTCATATCTTCCCCCTTTGCCGTACTTTTGTTTTATAAATTCAGCGAGGCTAATTGTGTTAAAAACTTTAGCGGAGTCATCTGATGGGGATGTGCGAAATGAATTGTAAATTTTTGCGAAATGCGCTCTTAAACGAAACTCGTTCTAGCTCTTGAATGAATGTCCAGAAGGGCTAGCTATCATCATCATTTAGCCGTCCGCATTAGCGTGAGCGTACAGTCGAGGGTTTTGGGTAATAAAATTCTGTCCTTTGGGATCTGCCCAAATCCATCCCGGGTTAAAACATTTAACTCTCAGGAGTCTTAGAGAGCGCAAGGCGCTCTATGAAGGGAAAAAGTTTTTCTTGCGGTGAAGAGAAGAAAAACCCTTTGTCCCGAACTAGGCGCCCCCTTCCGGGCGACAAGGAGGAGATCTAATCCTTTTTTCATCTCCCGCTCGCTCCAGCGACGCCATCTACAGTGTCACTCGTGACCGTGAGCGTGCGTTGTCCCCTCTCTTGCTGGAAGCGCAATTGACGTATCACCGCCGCTGTCTGTCTCTCTCGTTTTCCACTCGACTATGTGGCGAGCAGAGAGGAAGCATGCACAAGTGCTCATTGTCTCGAAAGCCCTGTGACTCAATTCTCCTTCCACCCCTCCCTCCCCTAATCTCCGTTCCCCTCTCCTCTCTCCCCCTCATGAGAGTGCTGGGATCCTCCCTCTTTTGCCTTCCCAGCACCCTCCCCTACCTCCCCCTTGCCTCCCCCTCCCAGAATCCTCCTCTTCCTCCTCCCGTCCCTCTCCAACTTGCCTCGAGATCTTGGAGCCGTTGCGCAAATATCTCGTCTGCTTTGGTTATCGAGCTCCGGCTTGAGAATCTGATTCAGTCGCACCACTCGATTGTTAGTCGTTACATATAGATTTAACGCTCATGTAAGACTGGCTGTGATTGCGACAGAAATGCTTGCTGGGGTCTTCGCTCTTTTGATGAGATTTTGTTAAAAACTTGAAACTTTGCGTAATTTTTTTGTTTCAAATTTGTGTTCAACGTGGTAGGATAGGGTTTGTTTATTGATAACTACTCTCCTTTGGCTCCTTCTGGAGTTTCCCTATTCCTACGCACGATTCCTCCCTTCTATCTCAATAGGGTGACTCGCGATTTGTGATTTCACGTGGTTTTCAGCACTCCAACTAATGGCTCCAAGAGTTTCATTAGATTTACGTCCGTCTTTTTTCTTGAGAATCGTCTTAATTGCGTATTGTCTTAGAATTACGCGACCAACTTTTTAGTGTAAGTTTGGTATTCTACGTATGTGGGCATAGTTTAAATGAATCGTTACTACTGTCCCACTGCCCAAATTCACGCAGAGATTGCAAAATTTCTTTACTCGGTTTTTCCTCTTCAATGCAGTATATATTTTAACCTCCCTCCTCATTACATTCCAAACGTCTACCCTTCCTTTCCTTCATCCCAACTTCCCTAAATATTTACAGAACAACCATTAGGACCAGTTTTATAACCTCTGGTTAAATATTTTTCTGCTTGGGCAACAAAATAAAAACGTTCTTCTATTGATGACAACAAAGTGAACTAACCGGCAGAAAGTTGTCAGCTAACGGAAAGGCTACGTCATCTGTGGTTAAGGTTAACCAGACTTCATAAAACCGAGCCTGAAAGTTCCATCACCCTTATTACTTGGTACAGTAACCTTTTTTGCCTATACTTTGATTTCACCAAGATGTTCCCAACCATGTGTATATGGCGTTCCACATTTAGTTGACTACGAGCGGAAGATACCCGTTGAAATTCAACGGGTGTGAAAAACATTAAACTTATTTTTTATAATAAAACCGCAAAGCCCGAAGAAAAACAGTATGTGTGGTCATTTGAGGAGTAGGCGTGGTAACCTATCTTGTATGTTGTGTTCGATGTAGTAGACACACTGACATTTTTCCATGTGCACGGAGAGATGAGTGACTATTGGTTCACTTTCATGCACGGGAAACTCAAAAATCGGCCTCGCAGACTCATTAATACTTAAATAGCACCTAGGTTGATAGATGGTCACCTCGTCCCTCCGGTTCCCTTGAGCCGTCTTCTGAGTGATTAACAGCTCTATCGCTTCCCTTGTGTACATACATATATTTGCATTCTATGACTTAATTCTGTTGCACTATTCAACGTTGATATGTGCGTTGATTATCTTAATCAGGATTGGACAGAAGGGTACAATCCAGCGGTTGACAACGTCAAGAGGAGTAATGGCAGCGGAAGCCAGGTTTATTTGACCTATGAATCCTCCATCAATGGGACCGCGCCTTCGGAATAGCCATAATCATTGGTTTCCGTTGCTAAATGAAAAAAATCTATGGTGACTCTTAGTGCACTTGTCGATTTTCATGCACGGATGTCGTTGATTGCGCAGAATTTCCGTTCTTCTTTCGGGTAAGAAGCATGTAGTGACGTCATTATAATTTCCGCCATCTTAACGCAGACTGAATGTTCGAAACAGATGCGTCTATATTTGAACCAGATTTATAGTTGGTTACCCGTCTGTAGGTTGGGTAAGGATGAAATTGGTGCGGATCTTAGCGTAACCCGAGAAACACCATGAGGAGAATCTCATGAGATCGCTGGTGGGCATGTCTTTGACCATCCAAGTCTAACCTTTGTCGTTTTTCTTTAAAGGGCTCATTTTCTCGAAAATAAAACATTCATTTTGCTTTAGAAGATTTTTTCGAAAGGTTACTTTTTTTCCTATTAGGCTTGTTGATGGATATATTTTTGAGTCCAAGAAACGGAAACACAGCGGCAAGTGAGAGTCTAGAATAGGCAACTCGATGATTGTGTGAATGTACCTAAGTTAACTGCACTTAAACACTTTTAAACATATAAATAACTCGTGACATTTTTGATGTGGGAATTGGTCTAAAAAACAATTCGCAATCGCAATGAGAGGCCGACGGTTTCACTACGTGTAATACATCTGAGTATTAAATGATAATAAACAACGCCGTGTTTGTTGTAGCAACAGAGGCATTATTACCATTGATATTCGCTCCACGTAAATATTCTTGCACATTTAATTAAGTGTGTATTCTATTAATTCCTTTATGTGTAAAGTTTACTCCGTAATTATTCTCTCATATACATGCAGTGCCCCTTTGAGAGCTACTTTGAGAATAGACGTTGAAAAGTATACTTGTTAAATATGCATTGGCTTTATCGAGTACCCCCCGAAGCAATTTATCATGGGGCCCTTGGGACTATGGGCTCTTCTTATACGGATTTTTTTTCTACGTACTATCATGGGCCTGCAGGAAGGCGTGATATTTATATGCTAGAGGCCTGTATATCCTTTGAAAATCAAATCTATGGTTGTCAAGGAAATATGTTATTGTTGATTTCAGAGAAAAAGGTGAGATTTTTCAGCTGAAAACTTGAAGTTCAGACAAATACGGAGCGTAGAAGGAAATCGATTGATAAAATTAGAAACGTCATTTATTTAGCCATCCGATAAAAAAATCCCAGCCCTATATCTTGAGTGAAAGTAATTTTTAAAACAAATAAATGAAACCACTGCACCGAACCCAATGCTTAGCATGAACCACCAGGGGGGACCTTCAGGGGGCCTTTGGGGGCCCTTAGGGATTTTTAAAATAGCATATGTTACAACCACATATGTTTTCTATCTACATGCCAAATTACAGCTCAATCGGTCCAGTAGTTTTTACGTGATGGAGCAACAGACAAACAGAGACCATTAAATTTTTATACATATTAGTAAGGATCACACCCTTAACCCTGAAAAAATAGGGTTTCGGTTAATTGAACCCTACAATGTTTGTTGTGTATCAGTGACAAACTCGTGTTCCAAATTTCATCAAAATCGGTCGTGTGGTTTAGGAGGAGATGTGGAACATACATACATACATACATACATACATTGACTTTTATATATATACGAGCGGAAGATACCCGTTGAAATTCAACGGGTGTGAAAAACATTAAACTTATTTTTTGTAGTAAAACCACAAAGCTCGAAGAAAAACAGTGTGCGTTGTCATTTGAGGAGTTCGTAACCTATCTTGTATGTTGTGTTCGTTGTAGTAGACACACTTACAGTTTTCCAGGTGCACGGAGAGATGAGTGACTGTTGGTCCACTTTTATGCACGGGAAACCCAAAAATCGGCCTTGCAGACTCATTACTACTTAAATAGCAAAGGTTGATAGATGGTCACCTCGTCCCTACGGTTCTCTTGAGCCGTCTTCTGAGTGATTAACAGCTTGATCGCTTCCCTTGTGCACATAAATATATTTGCATTCCATGACTTAATTCAGTTGCACTATTCAACGTTGATATGTGCGTTGATTATCTTAATCAGGATTACACAGAAGAGTACAATCCAACGGTTGACACGTCAAGAGGAGTAATGGCAGCAGAAGCCATGTTTATTTGACCTATGAATCCTCCATCAATGGGACTGCGCCTTCGGCATAGCCATAATCATTGGTTTTGGTTGCTAAATAAAAACATTATGGTGATTCTTACTGCTCTTGCCGATTTTCATGCACGGATGCCGTTCATTGCACAAAATTTCCGTTTTTCTTTCGGGTAAGAAGCATGTAGTGACGTAATTATAATTTCCGCCATCTTAAAGCAGATTGAAGGTTTGAAACAGATGGGTCTGTATTTGAACCAGATTTCGAGCTGGTTACCCGTCTGTATGTTGGGTAAGGATGAAATTTGTACGGATATTAGCGTAACCCGAGAAACACCACGGGGAGAATCTCATGAGATCGCTGGTGGGCATGTCTTTGACCATCCAAGTCTAACCTTTGTCGTTTTTCTTTCAAGGGTTCATTTTCTCGCAAATAAGACATTCATTTTGCTCTAGAAGGTTTTTACGAAAGGTTACTCTTTTTTCTATTAAGCATGTTGATGGATATATTTTTAAGTCCAAGGATCGGAAACACAGCGGTAAGTGAGAGTCTAGAATAGGCAACTCGATGATTGAGTGAAATGTACCTAAGTTAACTGCACTTTAACACTTTTAAACGTATAAATAATTTGTGACGTTTCTGATGTGGGAATTAGTCTAAAAACAGTTCGCGATCGTAATGAGAGGCAGACGGTTTCATTACGTGTAATACATTTGAGTATTAAACGATAATAAACAACGCCATGTTTGTTGTAGCAACAGAGGCATTATTACCATTGATATTCGCTGCACGTATATATTCTTTTAAGTGTGTAGTCTATTAATTCCTTTATGTGTAACGTTTACTACGTAAGTGTTCTCCCATATATATGCGCCTTTGAGAGCTACTTTGAGAGTAGACGTTGAATAGTAATCTTGTTAAATATGCATTGATTTTAACGATAACCCCCTGAAGCAATCTATCATGGGGGCCTGGGGACTCTGGGGCCTTATTATACGGATCTTCTTTCTACTTACTATCATGGGCCTGCAGGAGAATGTGATATTTTAATGCTAGAGGCGTGAATATTCTCTGGTTGTCAAGGAAATATGTTATTGTTGATTTCACCTAAAAATGTGAGATATTTCAGCTGAAAAGATGAATTTCAGAAAACTTCGGAGGGTAGAAGAAAATCGATTGATAAAATTAGAAATTATATTGATTCAGCCATCCGATAAAAAAAATTCCAGCCCTATATCTTGAGTGAATGTACTTTTAAAAAGCAAAAAATGAAACCACTGCACCGAACACAATGCTTAGCATGGACCACCACGGGGGACCTTCGGGGGCCTTTGGGGGCCCTTAGGGCTTTTTAATATAGCATATGATACAACCAAATATTTATTCTATCTACATGCCAAATTTCAGCTCAATCGGTCCAGTAGTTTTTGCGTAATGGAGCAACAGACAGAAAGAGACCATTACATTTTTATACATATTAGTAAGGATCACACCCTTAACCCTGAAAAAATAGGGTTTCGGTTAATTGAACCCTACAGTGTTTGTTGTCTACCAGTAACAAACATGTGTTCCAAATTTCATCAAAATCGGCCATGTGGTTTAGGAGGAGATGTGGAACATACATACATACATACATACATACATACATACATTGACTTTTATATATATAGAGATAGAGATAAAGAAGATATGGGCTCTTATAGAGATTCGTTTCCTGTCATGGGCGCATTTACGGGGGGGGAGGGGGACGAACGGGACCGGACCCTCCCCAGAAGCAACTTTGTTAAGGGTACCAACATTAATATGCAAAAAAATTAACTAAATATTTACATCAAAAAGGGCTTTAAAATGCAGTTTTGTTGTTATAATTTTCAAAAACTTTCCAGGGGTGGGCCCCCAATTTGTCTGGACTCAGACCCCGGTACTCACCTATCAAAAATATTCCAGACATCCCCCCCCCCCCCCCCAGAGCCAAATTCTTGATACGCCACTGTTTCCTGTGTAAATCTCCATTCCGCCGGGGGCGCAATGTTGCCAATAGTAGAAGGAAAATTAACATATTGCTATGCAATATACAAACTGCACATCTAGTGGTCTTCCGATGAGCAAATACTTTTACATCCAGCCTACCTTAAATTTATGCGATTTTGAAGATGGTTCACAGCGTGGCATCGAGGTGAACACATAAAATGTAAATTAGGCAACAGCGCACTCCACGAGGTCCTAACTCACATATCGAACACCTCCATTTTATTCGTATTCTGTCTCCACAGGGCCAAAGTACGGGCAATATCTCATCTTTATGGTTTAATTTTCGTTTTTTTTTTCTCAACGTACGTGTATCTACCTCATTCAGCTGCCTTTATAATATGCCATTTCCACTTTTTTATATTTTGAAGTTTTCGTTTGAATTCAGTGTCCATCCTAATGATAGAGTTAGCTCTGGCTGACTTTCGCGTTGGTCTTTTAGACACTCATCGCACCGGATGGACCGTAGCCGAAGAGATCATAGTTCTTGTCTAGATTTGGCTAGTTTTCGAAACTTTGGCAAACCTCTTCGTGAAACCTGTTAGTCTTAATAGTAGTTATAAGATTTGGGTGCGTCGACTACTGCGGTTATTTTGAACCACTCTCATCCTATTGCGAGAGCCAGTCAGTATAACAAGCTGTGAAGATTTCGCAGAATTTATGAAATGACGACAGGTTTCTTTGAATAATCTGATGTTATTGCCATGATGATTTCGACTTTTTGACAAGACCTGTCGCAACTTTAATTAAAAACTTTACAATTTACTCTTTTTTTAACTAACATCATGTGACTGGTTCATCACATAGTCGAAACTCTTATCTCGAGTCTTTCTAGATGTTTTCCGTTACCGGATGAAAATTTGAAGTGGAATAGGTTCAAAATAAAAAACCATCCTTCCTCCGTCCTCCCTTGAATCTTTCCTCCTCCTCACTCCCTCCCTCTTCCTCCCTAACCTCCCTCCCCCACCTCCTCTTTTATATATACCATGATTTACAAACTTAATGCACCTGATGATGATGCAGTGCATCGAAACCCGGGGCGATCTTTATCTGTGGAAAATTGCATTTTAGAATGTCTACATTATGAAATAGTTTCTTTTACATTTTGTAGAAAATAGTCACCAATGAAGTCACCTCAAAGTGACTTCAATGGTGCGACTAAGTGGATATTAACTCCTTCAATGGTGTCTGTTGCTGTCCGTAACTTCGAGATGAGGACGTGGGATTAAAGAACCATTCGACAGAGGGTTAGAGGCCCATCTTATATTCCCTCACGGGTGCGAGTTCATTAGGCTCCTTTATCTCCACTTTAAAGGGAAGATGAGCCCACATGGCCTCTATCTCCTATGGCCCTTTGACCTTTTGATTGTTTGCCTAGTTCTCTCCTCTTAGCCTGCTACGCTCCAGAATCAACTTAAATTAGCTCTAGTCTGTCTTCCCCCGTTGCTCAGCACATTTGAGTGAAGAACTGGGACCCAAAAACAGTTAGAGCTCGCCTAATTTGGATTGCGGCTATGATCAAAGAGGCTGAAAGATTTACCGTAGCTCTCATCTTCTCCGAAAGCGGTAAAAAGGCTCTAGCGTGATTTAATGCTGCCTGTAAAACTTCAGGGTATTTTTAATCAAATGATAGGTTTTAATTCTGATTTTAAAATACCATGAGACCAACTTAAGCATTTTTTAATCCCTGGAATGGCTTTGCCGTCAAAGGTAAGGTCAGCTTAGATGGAACGCCTCCGTAGTAGTTTTCTTTTTATAGCGTTTCTATTATGAATTGATCTGGAGTGGAACTCCCGGTGCATTCATTCGTAGGTAGTGTTTCTGATTAAGACGGGTCTTCAATATCCTAATCCTTTCATCAATTTTGTTGGGGCATTGGAGTCATATTCTTTCTTTCCCGGAGTTTGCCATACGTGAAGGGAAACCATCATTTGGTTTGATGGAACATTCGTATTCGAGCCTAGAAATAGATGCACACCCTTCATTAGGGATATAAGTTAGCGCTTTACGGCATGCCAGAGCTCACCGAAAAATTATCAGAGGATACTATGGGTGTTCTTTTTCCTTCTCATCTTTTACTGCACTGCCGTGAATATCCGCATTTAAACTGTGGTGAAGAAAGTCCAAGAAATACTATCCAGTTCACTGCTTCCCTGCAAATCTTTCGTTTTTGTCAAATGCCAATGGTTTCAACAATAACTTATCTAGAAATCTTGAATTTTCTGGTACAGTAGAACTCCAATTATCTGGATCAATTGGGACCGAACCCCATCGGGATAATGAAATATCCGGATGATGAACTATCCGGATAGGTGGATAACTAACAAAAAATGCAATTTCTTTGGAAACTTCTTAAAGTATTCGCTTCGGATTGATCTAAAAACGCTAAAGAAACGTATTTGGCGTAATCAATAACTGTAAAATGAAATTAACTGTACAAAAGATACAATACACGTTTCGAATAGCCTATTGCCGTGACTGTATAGAGCCGATTTTAGAGGATTTTTCCCCTAAAAGCGATTCGTATAATTGGCGATCCGGATAGTTGGAGTTCGGATAATTGGAGTTTTACTGTATGCCCCTGCAAGTAATGCTGCAAATGCGCGCGTGGCGTTTCATTAGTTGCAATCACTTTAATAAACGGAAATAATGACACATATATGGGAACACGGCACGGTAATCAAAATGGTATCTGCTAAAATATCATATCATGCCTTTGCTCATTCAATTTATTCGCCCTTCAAAAAAACGCTTTCCTCCCACTCTGAATCCACGATTCTACTAAACAGAGAAAATTTCACTACGAGACAACTGGATAACCGCAGTAAATTAATATTTCCTTTGATTTTGGCGCGCCAGTTCGCGTGTCACTTTTTTGCTGGGCTACAGGAAAGCTCCGACCAGCCGATCCCTGGAGCGTATTTCCTGTGTGTCAGCTCTCTAAACACTGACCCTTTGTGTCCTCTTTCCTCCAAGGTAGTAAAGTTTTTAAGCTTGTGTCTACTTTTTCTGCTCTCTGGTTCTCTGCTGCTCTGCTCTTTCTCTCTCCTTTGAAGGATCTCTCTAAACTCACTCTTTGAAGGCATGATGCTGCATATCATTAGGGACCCCGCTAAAATTAGGACTCATACTATTACTACTACTATTTTTTCTGTGTCAATTTGATATTCATTTTCCTTTTAGAACACGAAGTTTTCATTGCTTCCCCTATTCTCAATTTTGTGCCTTAATAATCGTTCCCATGTTTATAGAGCGAACGGGTCTACAGCGAGCACTTTACATGACGTAATACAGAAGTTCCACTTCTGTCTTGCATCCACGAACCGGCACACCCATTTTTTCCATGTTTCACCCACTCTCGTATTTTATAATATGTTATTTCATCTTCAATTTGCAAAATAATTAGCGCGGAAAGGTATAATTTTGTTGTTGTTCCTAGACACCTTGAGTATACTCCTGACGCCGACAAAATTATTCAGTTCCTTCAGTACATAAATCGGCCGGTTCGACTATCCAATTAAAATAGAGATGATACACACTAGGACATATAGGATATACTTCTCTTTTTACCTTGCACAATGTCACCTCAAAGTTGTCTCAACAAAGCACCAATAACTATAAATGCAGCATAGCTATATGCGTTGAGAACTTGTTTTCTTCCCCAAAAAATAACGAAAATGGCTTGTCTTGTGACATTCCATGCCACTCGCCCTAAAGGTGCCTCACGGAATACTTCGATTCATTGGATGAAGAAATGCAACATTTCCTCCGAAGTTGAGCCTGAGAGAGACTATCCTTTGATCGATTCTCGAATTGAATTCTTCAGTTATGAGAAATTCAATCGGAAATCATTTCCAGAAGTCAGCCCCTCTTCTTCGCTTGCCTCACCAGGTTTCCCGTTAAGGCTCCCTTACTTCTCCTCCTTTTCACACCTGCCTCGTTCCTTTGTCCCCAAAACCCTGCGAGATTCTTCCGTCTCTTTCCCCTCATCCTCTGTAAAACCCCTCTCGATGTCTTCCATAACCCCACACCACCGCGCCCGCCCAAGAACTTCTCTCATCCCTCTACCACTCTTTCCTCCTGCGAACCTTCCCAGTCCAATTCCTCTCGTTCCCCCACCCACCCCCTCCCCTCTTATCTTCCATAAGACGGTTTCCCTCCAGTTGCCCGCACAAGTTTGCAGTCTTCTTCACTCCCAACATCAGCGGCACATAATCCCGAAAAGCCGTTTGGACCCCCCCCCTCTTCCCGTCAAAAGTATGGGGAGGAAAGTCGGAACTTTTTAAAGTGGAGAGGGGGTTGTCGTCTGGGAGAAGGAGTGGGTTGGATGGGGAAAGAATCGGATGTCGCATTCATACGTCTCCACTGTTCATATTACTGCTCGCCAGAGTTCGCCACCGTTGCATTGTCTCCTACTCCTCCCTCTCTCTCTTTCTCCCTTTCACCGCATTCCCCCTTTTTAGTAGTTGGCATTCCTGCAAGGGGTCGATTCCGAGAGGACTCTATCCATCTTGCTTTCTTTCTTTTCTTCCTCCCCCTATATGATCATCCCGGCTCTCTAAAGCGACCAGTTCTATTGGAGCGCGTCGCTTAGCTGCTCGTGATCCATGGAGCTGGCTGGAGAGAGGTTATCCCCGAATTTCCGAAGAGCTATCTCCAACAATGGGACGCTTTTGTGCCGATCTGGGCCCGGATCGCGAGATGTCCTTTAAGTTAACGAGTCCAAGATTATCCATTCATCCCGGGATCGAACTCGATTGATTTTTTCGACTCTACGGCAGGACTAATGCATCAACTCAATCGACTTTAACTTTATATACTTATGTGTATTCACTTAATTTTTTTTGCTTAAACGTAGACAAAAAGATTTCATAGCTCTTTTACATTCCGGTTTATGCATTTTCCGCGTAACCATAGGTTCTGTGACGCTATTTTTCGTATCAGAATTATTCTACTTTTTAACTAGTGAAAACAAGAGCTAATGCAATCAATATAATCCTCTCAGAATACCCTTTATAGAAATATAAACAACAGTGTCAAGTTTGACCTGGTGGAAGTTGTAAATATTCGTGATGAAAAAACACGGTAATCTTCCACAGATGTATAAAATGGCGCGACGCGTTTCACCACTTTTTGGCATTTCATGTTCAGGGTTCTTAGGCTTAGGTCGAACATGTAAAGCACTAGACCGAAGCGTTAGGGGAGGGGGGCAGGGGAGGAGGATATAAATAGGAAAAGATATAGAAAGAGGTAGAAATAACCAATAAATGAATGTTGGAAACATTTATATGAATACAAATAAAGATATCGGCAGTAACTTGGTGAAATTCCTTCATAATGAAATGATGAATTGCTTTGTTTTCCACATAAATGTTTTTTATTTCTCTCGACTCGGGTTTCATCGCTTCACGACATCATCGGGTGGGTGACCTGATGATGTCGTGAAGCGATGAAACCCGGGTTGTGATAAATAAAAAAAATATACGTGGGAAACTTAATAATTCATAATTTTTCATTATTTATATGAATGTAGGAAGGATTTAGACTCGTTATTAATTAAGACATCGCGATGTAGGAATTATTTCATCTCGTAATAATCAAATTAAAATTTATGAATTTCTTTGACGATGAGATAAGGATATTATCCTTGTTTGAATGTTATTCGTAAGTACTTTTTTAAAAGTGATTAAATGCGTTTGCGATAAATGGTATTTGCTCCAAATTATAATCATTATTATCACGCAAGTGGCCAAAGTTGACGGTCACCTCCTATAATAATATAGTGCCCAACCGGGATTGAACGCACTTTTTGCACAGTGGAGGTCACCGGGTAGTGGGTACTCATTCGTAGTCCAACGCAGTCTGGTCCAACATTCAGTTCCGACTGGAAAACATCTTCAGCGAAGAGAATTATATTTAGTGACTGAAATATCGCAATTCGTTTGATGCTGAAAATTTTCTTCAAATATTGCAAAAATATGATTATGATTGTCCAAAATTTGAGCATCTGACTGGTGCAACTTTGGCTCCATGCAATATTCAAATTATTAACAATGTGAAATTTTCATCGTTCGAAAAACTCTTGGTGTTATGAGAAATGAGTATTGCGTGAAATTTTCAAAATTATGAACCAATGAAATTATGAGTATACAAACGTTTTGAGGACGTGCCTGTAATTCTTCCATTAATATGGAAGGACCTGTTTATTTCCCTCTGGGCGTCTCCAAAGAGGTTCTATAATTAAAGTAGACGGAATGCTTAAGGAAATGCAGTGTGTGCACGTATCGTGTATCTCGGTGGACTTTCAAAAGTGTAAATAGTTGCTACAGCGGATGATTCATGGGTTCTGAACTTGATATGCTCTCTGTGGTGTCCTCTAGGATTTTTTCGCTGCACCGTGGTGCGGACGAGAGAGAAGGTAAGTGATGGAGTGTGCGAGGAATTCCCCAGTCGAGAGTCCCGGCCCCCTCTGTCAGCCGCTTCCTGAAACGTCCCCACTACCTACTCCCTGGCAACTCACTCAGCGTCCAGCTCACCCCTTCTATCCCCCCCCTACACACCCTGAAAGGGTCAGGGCAAAAATAAATAATCCTCCTCACCTTCACCATGATACATTTCCGCTCCGGGATCCTCTCTCTCCCTCCCAATGGCATTTCGGATTTATTCATTAACTACAGTCATTGGTGATTAATGGCTCATTTTTTTCCGCGATGCTCGTAAATCCTTTTTTTAAATCTATTTTTACTCTTTCTGTCGCCTTCCCGAAACTGGGACTGCAGGGTATAAAAAAAAACTTAGCGTTATTTGAAGATAAAAATGAGATCAAATATATTTCCCGTTCAGTTAATGATCATCGGTCGAAGAATAAAATTTTTAAAAATCATTGATGAAGAGTCGTCATTATATCTCTCATATTTGGTCGAATCTCGGCGGAATTTTAAAGAATTATGTGGAGATAGTATCAATGATCTGGGAACACTTCCCTTCTTTGTGTATGAGGAAATTGTGGTGGCATATTGAAAATGCAGGGTGCAAAAATTTTTACGAAATAGAGACGGCTCCTAAAAATATCTTGGATAAAGGATGGTGAAATGAACTGCTAGGTTTTCCATCATATATTAAGATTAATATTTCAAATCTTAGATCTCAAGTGTCATAGAAGTATGTGTGATTATAATGAAAAAGAGTTCAGGACAACATTACATTTAACAAATTTTCTGCATTACTGTCAATTGCTGTATTATCTTGGACACACTTTAGAAATATGTAAACAAGTATGATATCCGTGTAAGTTTGGAAAGGTATATATAATCTATATTAACAATGAAATGTACTTATCGTTTCGACAATCGATAAATTATAAGAATTACTTGTATCTGAACTCATGGAAAATAAAGACCTCGAGTACAGCTCACTAAACGTACTTATCTTATGACGCTACTCTTCGATGAAGGCATCATAGCGGACATGTCAGGGAAAGAATTAATTATGCAAATAGCTATGGACGGCTTTTATCTCTTCTGTAAGTTCCACAAGGAATGGTCATTGTTGTATAATATTTTATTAAGGTGTCTATTCCTAACTTATTGTTTTAAATTCGCAGTAAATTGTCGATGATGTAGTTGAACCAGGCAGGGAAAGTGTCGGAAAGAGGAAAAGAATGGGAATTTTGTACGGCTTGAACGAAGGCATGGGAAACAAAGTGTTATGGTAGTTTTAGCGGGACTTCTGTGCTCGTAATACAGACCATATTCAAATTTTCCAATTTTATTTTAAAATTTCAGCTGCCGTAAGAAGCATGTCGTCAGAGAAGTTATATGCAGGACTGTTTATAGAAACTCCGTATATTTGGTAGAATTCCTTGATTGATTTTTAGTTTTATTTTTTAAGGGTTAAGGAAATACGTACGTCGAATTCGACGGCGTCAAAATCATCGCCCCTTTTTGTACACCTAAATCTGTCAGGGGGGGGGGGAGTGGGGAAATACCCGGCGATCCTCGCTCCCCTTCAAACGTCCGTCCAACTTGTCGTGGCAAATTTCCCGAATATCATCGCGTGGGTTCGACGTGGCCGCCCGCTCCATCGACGGACATGTCCCACTCCGCCCCCTTCCCAACCCCCCTCAACCTCTCCCTCCCCTCCCCGCCTCTGGCCGACCTTAATTAATCCGCCCGCAGCCAGCAACGTTTTCCGACACCCTCCTGCGTCCCTTCTGTCACGTAGGAAGGTATACTTACACTAACGCGTCTCCCTCCCATATCCAGGTCCAGGGAGTTGTAGTGGAAGGGAGGCGGAGAGTGAGTTTGTGTGGAGCGGTTGAGAATACATCAGGGAAAACTCTTGCCGCAGATGAGGAAAATATGATCGCGGTGTGAATTTTTTTTCTATACTCGCATGGCCTTTTATCCTTTCCTCCCTTTCCCATTTATCCTTTCCTCCATTTCCCGTTTCTCTCTATCTCCTCTCTTTCCTCATTCACTTTCTTTCCATGTCCTCCCATTTACGTAAGACTCGCTGATCTCGTTTTATTTTTTTTGTCATTCAATTTTTTGTAGGGTGGATGAGAGTCGATTGACAGAGCAGATTTATGCTAGAAAAGTGAAAGGTGTGAGAGGAAGGATTAGATTGAGTTGGTCAATGGATTAATGTGGTGGAAGAGTCTCTTAAGAGAAGGCATATTAAGAGCCTTAGGAATAGGAGAGCGTGTATGAAGTAATGCATGAATATAGCAGAAGCAAAAGAGGTATGCAAAAGAGGGAGGAATGGAGGTATTGACTATTAGAGAACCAGTATTTTTTAGGCCCAACACCAATAATTAAGCTCTTTTGAGTGTGCCTTTCACGAAAGGGAGTGGTTCGGTCGGTAGATAGTATATACTATATAGATATGTATGTTTTAGGTTTCATTTTCGTCGTCTATGGGCTGCGTTCACACAACTGCCTCCCTTTCTCATGTTCTTTTCTCAATCACGAGTACTCCTTTTTTCCCTTGCTTGAATTTGTTCGTTCTCCTTCTGAGAAGGACGATGATATCTGTTCTTTATTAACTTAAAGAGGTTCCAAATCTTGGTCTTTGATAAGAGAGATTTTGGATTTTTTGGGATATGGGTTTGGTGAAAGATGGTGAGGGTTAGTTGGTTCGAGGAAGTCAAACGAAGATATGTTAAATATATTATGAAAATTAGGATTTGGGAAAATTTAAGGCAGCAGAATAAGATGATGGAAGGCGTTTTTAAAGGTGACTGGTAGTTGAAGTGGGTAATGAAAGGGAGAAAGCTGAGTAGGAAGGGAAGAGAAAGAAGAAGAAATGAGATTCTGCTTGGCTTATGAGTGGATTGGAGATATTAAGAGTCAGGGGAGGAGATAATATTGAGCGCATGTAGTGAACATGACAAGTTCTCGGTTGTGGTGGGTGAGGAGAGGAAACATAATGGGAATAGGAGATATAGGAGGAGACAGGTTAGGTGGCTGGAAGAGGTTATAACGGGGAAAGGAATGCTGAAGGTCGTGATAGAGGGGATAATGTTGGGTAAGCGGGAAAGGGGAAGAAAGAGAATAGGCTTTATGTCTGAGGTGAAGAGAGGGAGGGCGTATCCTGAGATGATGAAAGAAATTGTGTAAGTAAATAGAGGATTTCGCCTGTAAACATTTATAAAGTTTTTTCTACTCTCCGCTATTAAAACCTATCTTAACCGCTCGATTTCCTACTCTTATAAATAAACATTACTTCTAGAAATATAGCTCGCGAAATATAGCTAGCAAAAAAATTACCCGTCTCCATTTTATTTCCAACCGCGTCTCTTCTCCTACCAACATCCCTGGATTCCACTGAAGTAGCCTCGCTCTCTCCCCTCACTGTGTGCTCCTTCCTTTTACCCTCTCCGCATTTCATTGCAGCGTGTGTGTTAGTGATCCCGGCCGAGTGTAAGGGAAGGGGAGACGTGCGTTGGACGGGAGCCCAATTCGGGCCTTGGCCTCCCTCACTCTCTCTCTCTGCTGCGGGTGAACTAAGCGGGAGGGGCGGCAGAGATGATGAGGACGATAGGGCGACACATATCGGGAGGGTCGGAGTCCAGAGGGTTGGTGAAGAAGCGTTGAGGGAAAGAGTGCTCGGGAAGTCGCGTCTAGGGAGCTGGTAAGATCGAGGCTGTGTGAGAGAGAGAGTAAAGGGTGAACCCATTAGTTTATTGAATTACTCTGAATGATTGAATTTATTTGAGTCCTGAATTAATTTAATCACGAAATATTTTAAAATTTTCCTTTCAATATGAAGTTAGAATGCATGAGTTGTGTTGATTCAAAAGTAATTTGTTCTTTTAGGTGCTATTTTTATTTTAGTAAAAATACTCGTAAAAAGAGAGATTTTCCTTTGAATTCTGTGGGAAGGTGAACGAATTGAAATTGTTGAAAATTATTTTTTTATAAACTTTCCTGGTGTGACGTGCAAAATGCGAATACTATGTGAAATTTATTTTTGACTCTTCACCCCTTACTGAAATCTCACTCTAATTCTGATATTGATCATTTAACCGAAGCCATATATGGCCTCGGACGTAGGTCCCCAGATAAAAGTCTATGCTGCGGTTGTTGAGGAAATTATAATTTCAAATATTTAATTTGTGAAAAAATAACGGTTTTGATGCCAAAAACGCAATTTTCACACGGAATAACGGAATTTATTTCTTATGAGAGTAAAATTTAACTACTTTGGGTAAAAAAAGAGTTAAATTGTTTTGGCGGATTTTACCCATTTTACGGTCGGCTTCGTGTCACAAAATTCCTGTCAAGTTTTAACTTGGCGAGTGGTGAGGCGTGACTTACAGACGGTCAGGCATAACATTAGTGAAATATTATTAGCTAAATATTTATAGAATCTTAAATAACGAATATAGCCTTCTTAATAGAGCCAAAGTTATTTATTTAAGAGATTTACTTTCAGGTTTTTGGTCAGTTGACGTGTTTTTGTCTTTCAACTGGCTGAAAATCGTGGGAAAAATATGGAGATAAACTTTGGCACCCCGATTACGAGATAGTTGGCTCTAGGGAGCAATGTCTCTAAACATGTGTGGACCCTTCTGGAGGACCAGCGCCCAAATAACCGTGAATAGATCGTTCTTTGTTGAAGATTTCGAGCGTTTCGGAGTCGTGAGAGTGTTTTTTTTATAATCTCCGTGGCCTCAATGCGCGTAACAAGCTTTAAAAGGAGAAGAAATTCGCTCGGAGGTATCCACTCGCTCAAGAGCGAATCCATTTCCCTCGTTCTCGAACAGGTGGGAACGATTTTATTTTTTTTATCCTTATCCTCGTGTCACTGTTCCCGTTTTGCGTCGCTCTTGTTTTCCTTTCCGTCCCTTCAGCGTTGAGCCCACGTTTCTTTTCCTCTGATCCGCCCCCGTGAGCTGGCTTAGAACGGATTAAAGAATTAGTCGGGAAAGAGGAAAACGCTTTCTGTCCTCCCGTATTCACACGCGAGTCATTCACCCATAACTACCGCCGTTCACATTGTTTAACCATCAAACCACATTCAGTCGATCACGCAAATTTTACTTTGAATTCATATATTTCAGAATTACTACGTGGAGCTCCCTATGCAAATGTATCACGTTTGTCGAAATGGTTTTTCGTCTTTTCTACGTTAGCAATTAGCAACAATTATTGTTTATCGAGGGTCTACCTCTCTTTGAAATCGTTAAAAGTTGCGGTGGACCATTGTTAAAGATGTCGTTTAAAGTTTCTAGGGTTCTTTTTAATGTGCAACAAAATGATATTCTATAGCCTTTATTCTGTATTTTCCCGGGAAATGCTCTCATGCATACAGTAACAGTGCGCTGAAATAAGAGCATGTGCTCATGGAAGTGAATGGATATCACAGCACAACACAGACCTCGGTGATTGGTGATAGTACTTGCGTTTTTGATTGGCTCTCTATGGAATCAAAAATTGAAACTGACAACACCTGCTTGAAATTGAAGCAAGTGACTGTGCTGTCCCGTGAATTTTTTTTTCGCTGACTCTTGTGGAATATTTTCTTATCAGTACAAGCACTGAAAGACTTTTTTGTGCGACTGATCGATCGTTTCCTCAAGTAGGCAGTTTATATTTTCCTTTATTTGGTCCATTAGGCCGAGATAAAGGTTGTAGAAGTACATGATCAAATGTTTGATGCCTTCGATGGTGAACTTAATTTAAATGTCCAGGTAGGGAATCTGCTGCAATAATCTTTATTTAGGATGATTATAACCCTAGATATTGCCCTTTTAATTGCTGCATGGATTATCTGATTTCGTTAGAAGTCTCCTATCACGAAGCTAATTATCATATATCGGTGGCTTAAGGTCGATAATGCAATTTCAAAACGAGATAGCAATGAATACGTTTGTTCTTATCGAATTATCTACTTCATTCTGGTGGACAGTTAATGTTGCATAATGTGCAATGTACGCATTTACAAATTCCATTTACCGGCTCAAGGTACACTCGAGATAGACTGCTGTAGATGTATCAGTTGCAGCTATTGGAATATTTGCTATTTACTACAAGCAGCTGCGTTGGGGGTTATGCTTTGGTTGGTGTTTCAGTCGAACGTTTGGTTAACGATGTCCTATCGTGTTAGATTCCTATTTTATCTTTGTTGCGTGAATATTTCGCTTCAATTTGAAACAGGGGTTGGAAAATTAAAAAACAGGTTGAAAAAAAAAAGTCCTGAGTAAGTCATTCACTTCTTAGTCCTTATCAGATAACTCAAAAACGATAATTTAGGCTGAACAATGGCCCGTTAGTCAATACGTAGTCTTTGAACAATTGTATTTTATGTCGTAGAAAGGATGCTTTATCAGACACAAGTTTCTGGGCAATTCCTGCATCGGACTCTAGGTGGAACATTATTTTGTGTTGCACCACAGTATCTTTTATTTAAGTCCCGGGATATCGATGGTCCGCATTATCTGAGGCGCATGTAGTGGTTGAAACAAGCCAGTTCATTTCATGCAAACGAACGTCAAGATTCTTGGAAAATTCGGGATTCGTCACATTCGGGTAGGTTCTCAGCAACATCATGTCCATACAACGTCAAAAAACCCGAATATAGTAAAACTTAGGAATATCTTATTTTTGTCATAATTCATTGTTCGCTCACACGAGCACGTTAGCCTTCTGTATTATCCGAGGCCCACATCACTTCGGATTATCAAGAGTTCCCTGTATCCCAATCCCTGGGATTCCAACCCAAGGGAGTTGTTTAGGGAATTCTTTAAGTGCAGCAATAAGTCCGTCGGATGGGACGTCTGGACCTCTTTTTATTTTTTTTTCACCGAAATCCGACGACAGGTTTCTCTCTATCAGCATTTAATCCCAAAATCAACCCCCCATTATCATATACCCACGTATCCCTATTGGTGCAAATGACCTCATTTGTAGGTCGCCTCCTGTAATTCGTTCTAATACTTCTTCTCCTAGTAGCTAATCGAACACATTTTTGATGTTATTTATATTTTGTAGTTTATGAGACTTCAATTTATTGAAAACATTAACCTTTTGATAAAACATCAATTTATTTATAATTCTTCCTCAAAGGTTATAGAAACACAATAGAGACGAATGAACAACTTGGGTATCATTCAACATAGCAGGCATATGAAATAAAAACAACGCAACGTACCATTGGTATTATATTTTTAAGAAATTGCGGCCGCCGCAGAATGGCCGACAGAAGTAGCACTTTAGCGTATAAAGCACCGAATTCTCTCTCTTCCTGCAGCTTTCCCAATTTCTCGCATTATATATATCTCGCAGTGTTATATATAAATAAACATAAATATGCAAATTAATCTTTTGAAAAAAAAATTAATATGAAAATTATTTTTCTACATTCATGATAATTACATGAAATAGACTTAGAATTGAAACATTCTTCTAAAATTACTCTATATCCCTCTATTGATAGTATTTTGAATTTATTTGAAGCGCTTGTATATTCGTAACCACGCAACGACTTAAGGTATTATGTTGTTGAAAGCCATAGAAATACGCGTCGCGAAAGTGTAGCTTTTATATCCTGCTTAGCATATGGCAAGCCTCGGTAACAATTTCAAAATTTCTTGGCAACCAAAGTGAAGAGAAGCTCTAAATTTGCATAAATAATTCGCATTAAGTTAATTATTTTCAGTTTTTTCGATCAATAGAGAAAATACGATTGGAAAAATTTAGGTTTATAGTTCATTGGCCAAATTTTGAACCAAGTATGAAACTTCTGGCTTAAATATTTCATAGTTAAACGAATGAAAGAAATATATTCTATACCGAAATTCTGTCCGGGAGTCTGATGTCGCTTGACGCTAGGCTTTGGCTAGATTACTCCACATCAAGAGTAGTAATACTTCTTTTCAGTCGAAATCGATTGAAATGTTTGGGTAAGTGTGCATACTCGCTCGTGGCCCTTCGCTACCGTTGCGTTGCTTTCACATCGCCACCGTGAACGCAGTGCCTATAATTGAAAGCCCCTCTTTTCCTCCGCTGCGATCAACCCGTCTTCGGCTATTCTCCACAACTGTCCCCCCGTCCACCCAAACACATCAGTTAGAGGCGTAGTGCGGTAGGCTTGGCAACGCCTCCCCGGGATTGCTAGTCACGCGAAGATTGGGGATGCTAAAAATGACCTCGGGCATCGTCGTGCGGCAGCCTAAAAGACTACTGCTAAACCAAACTCCTTCTACCCCCTCTCTACCGACCCCCTTCCTCTCCATCCCTGCTTTTCCCGCTCACATCGTCCTCTTGAAAACTTACTTCTCTTGCCGCGGGCTAAAGGATGAGTAAAATAATACGACTGTATTATTTTTCTCGTTCGTGCTACTCATAGAAAAAAATTGTCACCTCCAAGAAAGTCACCAATATTCTGTCTTTCCTTATTATTTTTTGTAATAATGTATATTCTAATTTACTTGCGCATAAATGGACCAGGGGTGAATCATAAGAAAGAATGCATGAATTCGCCGTTGTTTTTGGAAAAAGAGACATAAAAAGAATTATTCCAGGTGTTTAAATGTCAATTAATTAAAGGCACCAGTCCCTTGTAGGTTTTGAGTTATTTGCCAATAGTTCTTGTGATCTAAGTCAAAATGTGTTAGCGGAGTGTAAATATGGTGCAACTGTCTACTCGTTGGATAGGAAAATATATCAGTCAAAGAAAATATATTCGTCGTCTAATTGCACATTTGATGTCTTACTTGTATATTCCTCTGTAGAGGGCATGCTTTGGAGCAGTTTGACTTAATGCTGGCTTAATTCAACAGAGTTAATATCATTGCACTCAATTTCGAAACCCTACGTGATTTTCTGCAATATTACTGCGTTCACTGGGGTGAGTTTATAAAATTTTAATGGTGTTTAAATCCAAGATATTGGAAAGTTTTTTTTGGACCGTTGGTCGACAGACAAGTTGGCCGACAGTTGGCCGTTAGGGTCAACTAAATCATACTTTGAACAACACCACGAAACATGTGAAATAGATCTCATTTGCCAACCTAAGAATTTGTACTTTGTGTATTCCACACTTTTTTATTTCCACATTTTTCTATATATAAATTAAAAATGTTTGGAATAAACTGAGTACACATGCATTTAGTGATGCGTACCGATTCCGTAAAGCTACGCCGGAAACCTTCGCGATGGAACATCCTTATTTCTTCGTCTCCACACCCAACTCCTGCCACCCCTCTCGTCAGACTACCTTACTCTTAAGTCTTCCAGACAAATCTCTTTACACCCCTTACTCTTCTCTCTAGGAGTATACAGCTCCTTCGCATCCTCTTTCACGCCAGGCTCTCGGTCTCCTCCTCCTCCTTCCCGGCATTCCCGTGCATTCCTCGTCCCTTCTAGGCTAGGACGAGCCGTCATGGTGGAATGGGATGAAATCGCCGAGGTTGACCGGGTTGAGGTGCATTATTTTTAGGGCGCACTTGTGTTCTCATCAGCTCGTGCGACGCCGGATTCACCTGCTTCATCTCCACTCTCTTTCCGCTGTCCGAACTAAAGGCTCCATCTTCACGCGTTTGCTATCCGGGAGATCTATCCGCATAGAAGAGCTCAGTAGGTTGAAAAAGGAAAATGACCAATCACTTATCAGCTGTCATCAACCCGAATGTTGGTTTGCAGCAGCTCTCCATTCCACTCTCTTCTATGCAAACCGCTTCATTCCTACATCTATCTTTACTTTGACGTCGTTCATGATTTGCTTGATATGTTCTATTCTAGGTCTTCCTCTATTATTCTTCCCATTTATTTCTCCTTCCAATATTGTTTTCATTAGGATGTTGTGTCGCAAAGTCTTCTTCTTCTTCCACAGATCTACAGTCCGGTGTGGGCCTTGGCTTCCTCAGTAATATGCCCCCATTCGGCTCTCCTTTAGTGTCGCAAAGTATGTCCACAAATTTTGCCTCTCTTTCTACGCAGAGTTGTCATTATGCTTCTTTACTCTCCAACTCCTCGTAGTACTTCTTCGTTAGTGATTCTCTCCGTCCGTATTTGATCTTCATCATTCTTCGGTAACACCGCATCTCCATTGCTTTCAATCTGCTTTGTTCTCCTGCTGTTACCGTCTTGGATCAGGTACTATCTGACGCTATTATTTGGGGTGTTGAGAAAGGTTGTGGTGTCCGTCGTTCTACTGAATTTTAAAACCTTCATAAATGCACCATATTTTAATTCCATGGTCACTAAGTCCTTTCAATAACAATACTAGACGAGATGTAATGCTGGTTGACAAACAGCGGCACCGAACTACCCTCCATTCCATCAATGCTTAATATCCAGAATGAATACTTTAAAAAAATGTAGAACTTCCAGCAGAGGTCAAAGGCTCTATGGAATATGAATGTATTCAAAGTATGTCCAATAGTTTTATTGGCAATAGAGATAATTCCAATTATGCAAATCCTGTGCATAGTCATTATATTGGCCATTTGTGAGAGTTATTTCATCAGTTCTAATCTCGTTATAATGAAATAATTCATATGAGAATTATAAATGAAATATGAAAGTTATACTAGAAATGTGAGAGTTATACTAGAAATGCACGATAAATTAAATTAATATAAACTAATGCCTGAAGTATAATAAACTCTCCGGAGATATTGACGATGATTTCAAAAGAAGCCAAAGAAGAACAGCTCGACCACCGCTAACTAATGCCAATAAAATTATTACACAGCTTTTATAAGATTTGGCGCCAGTTTAATCGTGAGGAATTATTAGGGTAGCGTGAGAGAGCCATTTTAGGTTATTTGGTAACGTTTATTGAATTAATGTCATTTATAACCCAAACATTCTGCAGATTGGCATGCGATCGTGTAACTATTTACACCTTAAGTTGCATGGAGCCAATAGTGGATCAGATGAATAATTATTAGAGGAGGAGTCTGTTCAGCTCCATCTCGGTGTAACGGTACTCATTTAAGCCATTGATGACGCTTTGTGGACATCAGTGATTTATAGATGACGGCTCTAAAACAGACGATTACGGATAGGACTCATTGTTTTACTAACGGAATGTTGTAGAGTATTCCACATGTCTACAGCAACTCTAAAATTACAAACAAAAATTTTCCTTCCAGTACCGTTTCACTCGAGAACTATCGGAAAGTGATGGAGGTAGCTAAGGCTATGGAAGAAGGATAGAGTTGGAATTCAAAGATTGTTGATGATAGTTAAATTCCCAAAAAGAATTGCATGATATTCTAAAGCATTTTATTCTGCGTCAACTTAAACGTGTTGCAAAATTTTACTAGGATATTTTAATGACTTCTTCTTCTGAATTATCCGGTCCGGACGTTGGCTATCATCGTAGCGATGCCCGACTTGCTTGATGCAGTTCGGAATAGTTCCACAGATGCTTCTCTATACCACTTTCTTAGACTAGCAAGCCTGGGAATTCTTTTTCTATCAGGGGTTCTTCTTCCTTCAGCCTTCCCTTGGACAGCTAACTGCGGAAGTCTATATTTATCTTGTGTGTCTGTTTATCTTCTTCTGTGTCTTATAATGTATTCGAGATATTGTAATTTCCGTTGTTTAATCGCCCATAATAACATAGTGGGTGTTTCTGTCAAGTTCTGGTAATCTGCCCCTGAGAAACCTGAAGAAAAGCCAATTTATATTGAAATTGCAGGGACATATGGACCACCAGAATCGTCCGAGAGAGCAAAAGAAATACATCGATCTAAGCGAATTACAGCAGGCTATAGGCAATAACATGGATGCTGAGAGATTTGTAGACTTAGACGACGATCTTCTGACGAGCGATGAAGATGTCTCGCTGACAGACAGTATGAAAGAAGACCAAGCCTGTGAATCCGACGAAGAAGTAAATAAAACCATAATATGTGAAGAAAACAAAAAGTCCTATAAAGAAATGTTGGTTTCTTTAAAAGAATTAGCAGAATAGAGTCTTATCAAAGGCAACACTGATTTATTTAATATCTTAAACGGGGCTATCGGCAACGTAGAGAATTTTATTAAACAGGGAAAAAAGGAAAAACAGACAAAAATGACGGATTGTATGCGTATTTTTTAGACCATTTTTTATGTTAACTAGGAAACAGATAAACAAATTTAACCACAATGTGATGCTGTTCTTTCATGATTTCGTAATAATTTCGTCTACAAGTAAAATTAGAGTGAAACCAACCTTTTAGGCGATGATTAGGCATGTTATGGGCGTGAAATGCTTTTCAAGGTCTTTTTCGAAATGTGAGACCCTGTGTTAAGCGGAAAACTGTCTTATCCGGAAAAAAATGATGGCACCGAGAGATTCCGCTTAAGACAGGTTTCACTGTAGTTTGGGCTGACGACCCTGTCTGTGAAGTGCATCTTAATTTGTCAAATGAGACCCTTAAAATGCGTCTAATTTAAATTACTAGAAAGCTTGATTTTTTAAGAGGTAGTAACTAAGGTGAACTACGTTTGACTAGATATAAAGGCTTACACAAAAAGTAAAGGAAAGAAAAGAGCACTTGGCGTCCCATGCCAATTTTTTTTCGTCCGGTAAAATCGCCTGTGCTCGATATTTTTTATTCATGCTATGAGATGCCAAGTGAAATGAAGGGCTGAACTTGATTAATGGTGGTCAGTAGCAACGCTTAGTCCACCATCCAGGACCGCTACCTCTCCGTACCCAATTTTTCCTTCTCCCCATTTCCCTCTACCATTCCTCTTCTTTCTCTTTAAATCTTTTCTCTTCTTCTCAATTCCTCACAGCCGCTTGCCAGAGAGCGGAGCTCATAAACAATTCGGTTCAAAAGAAGGAAGGCCTGGAATATTTCAGGGTTTTTATGTGTATTTCCACTTTGTGGGCGGGGGTAAGTGCGAGAAAGGACTCCAGAGTCCAGATCCCTTTATCAGTGTACGCAGGTGTTCTGCGTATCTGTTTTAAATCTCATGTGTCAGTAGGGGATAGTTATAATTTCAATTACTAACTGACATAAAAATACTAGGTTATTAAAAAATACGGAGGATCCTTTTACGTGTCTTTCTCTGCTACTTCTGTTGCTGTTCTGTTGCATAATGAAGCTGAAAGAATTTGGCATTAATCGAATGTAGCTATCTTCGATATTACGTATATATTTATTATTTGACGTATATCTAATGAATAGGGGTAAGTTGTGGAGGGTCTTAGTCTATAACAGGTCGATGCATCATTGTTATTGCCCTTGCCTCTGACTTGTCCTTGCTCTCCTAGAATAAAATACGAAAGTGCCCGAACATGATAAGCTTTGGTTATAGTTTAAATTCAACGTTTTTGCTCCTCTGTAATATTTTTGTATTAGTATCTTATAAAAATTCTCAGTTGGTTTAATCTGTCTTCAGTGATTCATATCACGTAAAGAATTGCTGAGTTTTCCATACCGAATTTTGGACTCAAGAGTCGTAACAAGAGTTTACATGCAAATAGGTGTAATCTTAATTAATGGGAAAAACTTGGGTCTGGTAACAGTGATGATTGTGCTCGATAAATCCATTTTTGCATAAACTCGAAATCATATGGTTCAACTGAAATCATAACACTAATATTCATCGAAAGTGGTAGTGGTTTAAATCCATGCTAAATCTGAGTCGATGGATTTTATCTTGGTTTTAAGATCAATGCTATCTATGTATTGTCTTCATTTAGTGTGATTTGTTTTTCTGTTAATATGCATCTCTATCAATTCAAATCGCTCTTTATCATCCCAGTTCGAACATTAGTGAGAAATTCGGTGTAAAGGACGTTTATTGTGATACCATGGCCTAAATCCTCTCGTGTGAAGAGATGGGATTTGGATTGGACATTGGGAATTTTTTTATGAACAGCCCCACATTAAAACAAATTGAAATGGAAGTACTGACGTTAGTGAAAATAAAAAAACTTATATCAATGAGCAAGCTGTCAAAATCATTCTAACTCATTTTTGCTTCCCCTGTTGTTGGCAGAACAATCGGTGGCTATCACAGGAACAAAAATGAAAGGCGTGGAATTTTTTATTCTATGTCTGCTGTCTTAATATGTCACCAAAAACGAGAAACCCTCATCTTTTAACAAGCTGTTCTCGCCAGCAATGTAGTAACGTTTATTTCTAGGGAAATGCAGTTAGTTCCAGTAGGCACATCAATCAGCAAGCTGGAGTCCTAAGCCCCTGGCATATTCATTGGTTAATTTAATTGGAAAATAAAGCTCATGGAATTAATTCATTATTCATTACTTTGAATCGAATTGCAACCAAAATATTGTTTAACATTTTATTCATACGTTTGTCCTCCTCTATCAGTCATGTCCCAACATTGGCATCCCTGATAAAATTATAAACGCACTCTCAGATTACCTTTTATTTTTAAAATTTGATTCTATTCAAACATCTCAAATAAACAGATGGTTTCTTGAGTTCTTAGCCAGAGTAGAATAATCGGGTTTGCCTCCAGTCAGGGTGAATGCAAAACCGTGTTTATCGGGTTACCATAGACTGCCAATATCCCAATTCCATTCCGTGCCATCGACCAATAAGTACCAGTAACTTGAAGACTTTAAAAGGAGTCTGTTAAGGGAATGAAATAAAGAATGGCGGGAAATTTAATACCGTTTTGGAAGGCGGAAGGTGAAAGTGGATGAGTAAGGATTAGTGCTTTACATTTAACGAAAAGGAAATATACTAAAAATTAACAGAGACCACGTAAGAAAGTAGTGCGGCTGTAGCAAGAGTGATTGGAGAGTAACAATGGTTCATCTAAACCTACCCTGACGGGTAAAACACAAAAAAATATTTCATTAGACTATACCTTTTGATACTTTATAGTCGTAAATGTATTTTTGAGCATCAAACTCACTCGCGGTATTTGAATCAGTGACAGTAAAATGGACTATATTTAGCGAATTAAGTTGTAATTGGACATTGAACATTGTTCAGATCGAAATTTCACGAATTTTCCTGCGCAAATAAAAAAATATCTTGGCGGAGACAGCGTCGTTATTCTCTGCAGTCAAAACGGTCGATCTTGGCTTGGAAATGGAGAGGACTCCAAATCGAAGGCTTCGCTTTGGAGTTGTCATTGATGCTGCCCGGTTTTTTGTTTGTTTGTCATCCGAACGAAGCGATTCCCCGTCGACTTTCGAATCAAAAGGGGGTTGGTGGAAATGAGCCGAAATGCTCAACCCATCCCCCCCGTTTATTCCCTATCTGCAGGGGTGTTTTGGGATAGCTGTGGCGCTTGGGCATGTTTTCACTCGAACCTTAGGCGGTGGAGAGAGATAGTATCCCAAGTTTGGAGATGGGAGTGGCAATAGAAGGGGGGGTGGATGTTTCTGGAGAAGTGAGTTGGTGAGGGAGGGAAGAAGTGGGCAGGGAAGAACTTGGGCTTGAAATGGAGGCCCTCCTGGACCGCCGCTGCTCATCCATGCCCGACATCCATCAGCTTCTCATCTGCGGTCTGGGAGTCGAGATTCCAGCGGTCTCCATCGTACCGTTCCCAAGGGAGAACTGGGCTGGAACGAACGTTCCTTTACAAACTCCTCTCACTCACTCACTGCGTTCTCTCTCTTACTATTCAAAAGTACGAGATGAAGGAAATAGATTAGAGAAACGAGAGATTTTTTATGTTTAGTATTTACTTTTTTCTTCTTTCAGGAGATATATGTCTATTAATCTGTAAATTATTTATTCTCTTTGCCGACGTTTCGCATTTTTATACATGCTTCTTCAGGAGTACGATTAAAATTATAGGGCGTATTGTACATCAATTGAATATAGTTTACAATTTTGGTACATAGTTATGTTAAAAAGTACATATACATATGGTTTTTCTAGTCACCTTAGAGAGAGTTCCTGCTGAATAATCACCCATGGCTATTAATTTGCCAGGGACCGTATCTTGAGGTTTCATTGTGAGATGAGTCGAAATGGGACATTAAGTAGAGTGAGCCATCCCAGTCCTCGATGCATTTGTGCTGGCAACAGTTAGAAATATTTTCTGACCGACTCTCCGCACTAAACAAAAACCTCCCCTCCACCACTTTGCAGGATTTTGAAAGTTCCGTAGCCCACATCCCAAAATCTCCCAATGCGCAGAGCGAGGAACTTTTGCGAGAGCTATTCTTCGTGGATGTAGATACGTATTCGATCAGGCGGGTTTGGAAAAAGGATGCGAGGCACATCTTCCTCTTTTTATTTGTAATTCTGTGTGTGTGTGTCCTCGATATATCAGTCCCTCTAACCTTCACTTTTTTCCTCTCGTCCGGGTCCCTTCCATATAGGAGTTGTTTGCGCCTTGCGAGAGTGGAATGATGTCTCCAAGCGGGAAGGGTTGCTTCGGGTGCGCATTGAGAAATTGAACCCCATAGGGACGTCCATTTGAGAGATGCGTCTGACGCCATTGTCGCGAGATAGCGTGCTCGCCTCGCGTGAGAACTGTCACCGATGAAGATCGGCGTCTAGATTAGGCGTTACAATGTATCATTAAGATGCCTGTTCATTGATTGATGATATTTGTCCATGCACAGATTTGCACGTAAATTTGCATAGGTGTTTCTAATAGTGATATCTATCGAAAAAATGTGAAAAATTGCATTTTAAGGATTTGAATTTTTTGGAAATTCAATGCTATTTTAACACGTAGCCTCATGGCACGTGACATACATTTGGTCATAGTTCGATTAAAATAAGAACAGTTTTTCTCCAAATTGCGAAATAATACGTTTCATGTTATTATAATGGCTTTCAACTGTCTTTCATTTATTATAATGGCATTTCATATTATTATAATGGAAATATCAAAGAAAGGTGCCGCGTAAGAGATTCGAAAAAAGATAGGTATTTAAGAAAACGTTTCACCTATGCTTCGAACACCGCGCCGAAAATTCAACTTACTTTACATACTTTAATTTAAAGGCATAAATGTAAAATATAACTCGTGTATCATTTCTATCAATGAATTTATGGTCATTTACCCGCATAAACAGATGTACTTAAATGCAATGTGGTCGTATTATTACTTAACCACCTTACGGCCCAAAGGCCCATTGGCGCCTTAGTATCAGAGTAGTGTATATTGGTCAAGTTGCACTGACGTGGGCTATTAATTCGCATCATGTGTTCATGGTTTCAAAAGATTTCTGCGGTTTTAAAAACTAAAATAATCTTGTCTTTTTAAATATTAGAATGATTATTTTATAGCTATGGAAGGTTCTGTTTTTTGTTGAATTTATTTTAATCTTATCAGATCTTCTAATTCCTGCTGGATCGCTTTGGCAATACGTATAGACCCTGGAAATCTTCGGTTATAGACACACTCTTCAGCGTTTTTAGTTTCCGCTCTGTGTTACAGTCTAATTTATTTGTTAAGACTTTACTTTCCCTTGTAAACGTTAATTGTGATCCAAATGCTTCTATCCTAGGAATAAAACTTGAACCTTGACCTATTGTCATACATCCATACACGCATGATTGTGTATCTGATGGATTCGTTTCATGATAAATTATTCGATTGGTAGTATGTAATTATGGAATATTCTAATTTCAATTCCATAGAATCGAATCAAGTTGAGGCATGGTTTAATGGATCGATTATTAGTCGATGATGGTCGGATTTTAACAACTCTATCTATGAAAGAATCCTCCATCTTTTGAATACTTTTTTGGTGACTTGAAAATTTCCTGAATTTACGCCGGGGTCGGATCATCTTTCTAAAAAATGGTTTTAATCTATGGCTAAGATATTAACGCGCCAGAGGCTGATGTCGCCCATCTGAATTCGGAGCTGGATGTCTGCGGGAATTAGGCGGAACGCCCAATTGCATGAGGAGTTGGCAAGGAGAAAGAGGAAATGGTCCCAAGCGACCTCTTAAAGCGTTTTTCCTCTTAGTTGCTTGGAAGTTTTAATGTAGTCGGCTGACGTAATGATTTGCATATAAAGCTCAGCAAATCTATACTTAGGTCCTTAAAACCATGTTAGAAATATTTTATATTAAATGAGTAAATTGAAATTTTCAAGTTTTTGAGGTTCTACACACCACGCATGTACTTTAACGATTTATGACATATCAAAGTTCACGTTTTCAAAAAATGCTAAATTTTGACCAGTCTACCCTCCTTTTTTTAGCTACCCTTCACGTGCATGAAATGTATTGTTAGTCCAAAATTACTTATTCAAATATTTCATTCGTTATCGTAGTCTAATTTTGACCTTTACCACCTTGAGTATTATTCTTCAATATCGAAACTGATTTTGGATCCCTCTTTGATTTTCATTAGATCATGTATAGATTATTCATTTCAACATCTATCACAAAGGTTTAAATTACTTAAAACATTCAGCTCACGTAAATTTCAGTGCACGGAAGATAATATATTGAACCCGAACGTCTCCAGAACTAATTGTAGCGACAAAAATAAGAGAGGTGGACTGCCTTATTGGTGAGGTCAAACATTTCTTCTCTCCATGCACGTTGTTTCTATGACAAAAACAGCGTGACACCGAGGCAACCGCTAACATGTAGGTAATTCACCTTTGACCTCTCCCAGATTCGTATTCCTTATTCCCTTCCCTTCCTTTTATATGGCTATTGTCCTAACATCCCCTGCCACACGCCCTGGCAGCGGATTGCACGATAGTGTGTATATGCTGACATGCATAGAGAATGTTCCTTCGAGCATGTATACAAAAGAGGGCGCGTGAGCTACCCTTGCAATGAATTGTATATTGGGGCCAGAGCAAGCTGGCATATGTGACGTCAGGCATAGAAACCGATTGATGTGTTTATATGCTTCATCCAGGAGACCGCTTGAAAAACTAAAATAAATCGCTCACACGATTTTAAATTTGTGTTTTTAAAGATATTTTCGAAATGCCGTTTTGCTGATATGCTTTCGATTGCCCAGTAAAATCGAATAAAGGCGGTTCGTCATAATTAATCGCTAATTGATGACTTCTCCGTCAGAAATTCTCTTTTTTTAATTAAATTAAAGGTTCAAGTTCGCATCTTTAACGCGAGAGACGACATTTATTTGATCAATTAGAAATTCATTTCTGGCATGAGCTTTTTAGGTTTAATTATCAGCAGCCTTGCCTTGTCTGATGTCACACCCCAGGGGGTTTTGCTCTGGAGACAACTTTCCCCGCCACCAGAGCCTCCATTGTATAGCCAATTTTAGAAGTTAAGTCGCTCCAAGTCACTCCTAAAGAGGAAGTCATACCAATTTAGCGAAATTATTTAAATATTATTCTTGCATTGTTGCATTACTGCATACATGGTGATTTTCACCGTATAAACAGATATACTTTTAAGTGAAATGTTGGCCAAAAAGTTTTTTCGTCTCACTTGAAAAGTTATTCAACTGTGCACTAAATGACTCACGATTACCGCTCCAGCCGCCTTAAAATATTCAGTAAATGAGACTGAAATTTAAACGGCGATACATTCTAGTGCTGGCATGTTCCATGAATAGACTAAATAAATAATATTGGGCCTAATTGTTGCCATCAATTTTTTATGATAATCTATCCTAACAACAATCATTCTAATAAAAATCACCTCCAGTAAATATATGTTTGGTGAAAACTAGTGCAGGCATTTGTTTCCCTTTTCCTTGAATCAAAGATATACATATCTGTTAATTTATCCGCGACAAAACTTGAGTTTCCCGACATACTCTCATTGTTTCTGCGATTTTCTGCGATTACCGCTATCAAACCTTTATGAATGTTTCATTGTGTATTTGGCCATCACTGCTGAAATTATTTAATCAAAGATTTTGTGCTAGCATATATATGTAGATATATTTCTTAAAGTGCATATTTTCTTTTGTTTCAGGTAAGTTGAACGGATTTCGGGATTTGAATGCTTACAGATACCGGAGAGACGTAAGTACAACATACACATTAATTTTATGTTTTCTACGGAGAATTATTTCGTGTATTACGAAGGTTAATGGGAAAATGTAAATGAGACAATTTGCAGAATTCATGAATGAACACGATTCTGCAAAGAATTCAAAAAAGATATGGTACTTTTTTCACAGATTTTTATTTAAAGTCGACCGGTTTCGTCGCATAGGCGATGATGTCGCCTATGCGACGAAACCGGTCGACTTTAAATAAAAATCTGTGAAAAAAGTACCATATCTTTTTTGAATTCTTTAGAATGGATTTTCACAAAGTGAAGCCTGAAACCATCGAGTTTACGATTCTGCAATTTTTCCGGCATTTTTTACTTCATTACATGCATTTCTGTGCAGCATGTTGATGTAAATTAAGCAAAAATGATTGCATGCACCAGGAGAATATGTGGAAAATTTCAAATTATTTTATATTTAAGTAAGTAATATATTTTATATTTATGTACAGTAAGTTTACGGAATGGGATTTTATGTTTCTTCCACAATGATATCGCTGCTTGGAGAAGAGATTATGGTTTTTCGAATGAATTGGAGATTTTCACCAAGAGTTCGTTTTAAATGCAACTAGTCGACAGTGATTTTCATTTTTTTACGTTATAATGCCCATTAAAGTTTGTTATAAGGTGTCTATAAAATTGTGACCATTTGTTCCATGGTATATACCCCTAATTCAACCGAAGGTTAAAGAGAAATAGCAAGCTTTCAAGTGTTTTCATCATCATCAATATATTCTGATCCAATATTTTCCCATACAATTTCAATTTACAAAGTCAATTTACCAATTTACAAAGTCCAATTTATTAGTAATTATGCAATAATGTCTTTCTATTTAGGCCCAGCTAAGCTCTGATAGAGCTTGTCAGCAGGTTTAGATAAGACGTGATTAGTTAAGGTTTTTATTGTGTCTCCCTTCCAAGAACATCCGTTTGGTCAATTAAATCTGCCTCACTGCCCTGCCCTCCCACTCTTAGAGAGCATTTATAGATCCTTATTACAATAGTTAAATTAACTACTCATCTTGACGGAGTATCCGGAGGAAACAACTGTGTCCGTGCTCCCCTTAGGGTTCGTCATTTAGCTTTTTTCATTTACAGGCACTAATTAGGGTAAACTCTTAGGCGTCGTACGTAAATTAATGAGCCATGTTTTTTTATTTGGATTTAAATGGAGGGATGTAGCATTTGCCAGTTCATTGACTTAAGTTATTTCCAATGAAGAATAACTGTTGTTGTTGCTTTGCCACTTAGAGAACAAAATCTAACACCATTCACCATTTACTATACACGATATATACGATAGAATTCACCATTTTACTATCGAAGCATGTATGTTTTTGTTTATAAATCTTTTGCAAAGGTTTTAATATAAGTTAGTTTAAGTGAGAAATCATTACGCTGAAAATTCAATGAATTTGGCCTCATATAGAGAAATTGATCTCCTATTTCTAACGATTGCAAAATACCTTTAAATTACTTGAATTGAACTACTTTTCGAGGTATTTTCCAAAAAATAGAAGGCGTTTCGTATTTTTGCTTAGTTATTTAACAAATAAACACTAATTGCTGTATTACTTTTTATAAAATCTCAAACAACTTTCGGTTTTAAGATTTTATAAAAGAGGTAAACTTTTTCGGTGAACTTCTTGAAATAAGTTAAGTAAAAGCCTTCAATATTTATATGCCTTCATTTATCTGAGTACTAAGAATTTCACTCATAAAAACCGATTCTGCGCCGTTATTAATATTATATTTATTTCATACTTCTTACAGCTGCTTAAACTTTTAAACAGAAATCTAATATTTTACACTTTATGACTCTAGAAAAATCCAGCTCAAACTGCCTTTAAGGTGTGTTGATAAAATCGATGTAATGGAAATATCCAAACAATAAATTCCTTGCTACAAGTCGCACTCACGCTCTTTCATCACATTTAAGCCTGGTTTTGTTTACCGATTCAGCAAGCAATAAACATGATTTTTGTACTGGGTTCAAATAAAATGGTATACTATTTCACTATCTTACTGGACCGTAAGACTGAGTAGGTACCTTCCTGCCTCGGGAGGAAGTATGGGCTGTTATCTTGCCAATCTTTGTGGGCCCGGAAGACTCGGAGCGGTAAGGTATCCTGTTATCGAGACACATCTCAGTAACGTTCGAAAGAAACCGTGAAAGAGTTTCTCTGTGGGAAAATCTTAGTGCTTTATCAGCCTGGTGCTATTTCTGTCCTTCAGTTCATGTTTTTAAGCGCTTCCACTGGTAACAGAGTATCCTTTATGTCATTTTGAGAGAGCATATGTCCAGATATATTCTTTATTACGAAATTTTTACCTTCATTTATACTTTATATATATTGGCTACAGTATTTTGTAAATATGGGCCTACGTACTCTTTTTCGATGCATTAACTTTAAGGATCGCTTGCTTTAAATTATGGGTATTCATATCAGTTTTGATTTTTTGGTTACTCACCTGCGAGAACTAATTTCTGGTTGGATTGAGGAATGCGTGACATGCTCTCTTGATATTCATTTAACGCTGTTTCAGAAATTTAATGTTTTCCATAAAAATTATAATAACTTCAGGATACCATTGTATTTTAGTATTTTTCCCAATATTTAATTTATTAAGCTGTTTTAGTCTCTTTAAACCAGTGTATAAAATAGAAGTCGTAAGCCCTATGGAGATTAATAGTATTTTCATTTATATAATCTCCGTTGTGGGGATGCGTGTGACCTCTATTATACCCTCTGCTAATGGGATGACGTGAGCTATTTCAACATCCTTCTTAAAGGCGGAGAATAACACCTCCCTGATTTTGACATCTTGAATATGCGATTGTTTCTGCTGCTGATAAACTAGTATAGTAATTTTATTTTAAGTATTACATTTTCTAACTTCAAACAAGCCATATTATATTGAATAAACATTGCTTATATCTTGCAGGAATAATTGTATTAGCGATTCTGTATGCAAATGCATTGGCGACGGAGTGCGACTTCATTGAAATGGTGTTTTGATGATAGTGGATGTTTCATTTCGTCGCCGACTGTGATACTTGCATCTTTTTTTGCATCCGCCGAGCAGCTAGCTATCGCTTCCTATACAAGATGGAAAGCGTCATAATAAAGGGGACACGAAGCCGTGTTCCCAGCATTTCCTCTCCCTCAAGAATATGTTTCGTGCAATGGTATTCCTCAAGTCGGGAGGTACATTTTACCCGTTATTTTCATCCTTTTTACCATTTGCCCCGAAGCCTCTTTGCGCCTCGCGAGCAAACGAGGGTATCGGAGTCAAACACGACAAGGTTTTTAATGTGAGGCGTGAGGGAAAAAAGAGTGGGGAGACTGTGTGAGATGAGAAAAGCAGAGAGAGTACTGGGAAGGAAAATGGAATAGGGGGGGGGGCGTGACAGGGAGGAAAGGGGAGGGGTTGAGCTGAGGAAAGACGCTCACAAAGGCGTCGACTACGGGCTGGGTTTTGCAGTCGGGCGGGAGACGGAGTAAAGGCGAATGAGACGCGGGAGTAACCAGACTCGGCGGAACATGGAAATGAAAATGTAGAATAATGGCTTATATGGAATGGATGGAATAGTAGAGATGAAAAAAGAAAATATTATATAAATTCATTCAACATAGTACTCGTATCTTAATTATAAAATACGGAGTAAATATATTGATTTTCATTTGTGTATTCTACCAGATGATTGGTAGGTTTCTTGTTAGAATAGTTCTCCCTACGGATATTCGAGATACGTGTGGTAATTTTTTTTGGCAGGAATTAGATCTCAAATGAATTATAATAAGATTTAATGCTGATAAAGTCATTCTCCTTCCGAATTTGGTCACAAGATCCAGCTCCTTCTGCAGCAACAGTTATTATTGTACAGTTTAGCAATGCATTTCATTAGCTAATGTATTGTTTAATTTAAAAATTAACGCTAAGAGTTCTACATCGTACTCATATCTTAATTGTATAACACAGAGTTGGTAAGTAAATTAATTTTCGTTTGAGTACTTCCAGCTGATTGGTAGGTTTTTCGACAATCCTTATCCTAAAATCCCAACTTCTGGTATATCATCTCGCATTCCCTACGAAATATGATTCACTATCAGATCTCTCTTATATTCATTCCTCTTATCGTCTACCTTTTCTTGTTTTTTCAATAATGCCTATCCGCTTCCTTCCTCTTCCACGCTTCCTCATCGTTCTCCCATCCATCACCCTCATAAATAGCCCTCGCCTCTCAAAGCGTCCTCCATCCATCCCCTCTGCCTTCTCCGAACCTCCGCCACCAGCTTCCTCTCTTCCCCAACCATATCTAAAACCTCTTCTGCCAAAATGTCGGCAATTATGGAGAGCCTAACCCGATGGGAAACCCGAGAAGAACTCATCAGTATCATTCGCCGGGAAAGCTTGAAATCATACATCACATATAAAATGTTTTAAAATAATCAATAATATTGAGATAAACTGGGACTTTGAAGTCAGAGCGCATTTGAGGGTTAGTTTTTTAATAAAAAAAAACTCCCGAGTGGGTATTGAAACTTAGATCAACACAGGCGTTTTCCAAAGCCTTAACGTCCATGCGATTATTAATTCCTTCTATCTTTAGAATATGGATCAAAGACGGCATTTTGTAAGAATTAATTTTCTCATGTCAATTAATTATTGACAGCCAGTGCCTAATCCCATGCAATTGATATGCCTAATCGTTATGCAAAATTGATATGGTTGAAGTTTTTCAAGGAATGCTGATGTCAGGAGGGCGTAAAAATGTATAATCTTATAGCTGTTTTGTATTAGAAATTTCGAAGGAATTTTTTAAAATTACTTCTGTTCGTCTCCACAAGACGTAATTAAATCTCAGTTTTCATACCGCCGATGGCAATAGCGTCATGTAACTTTTAATGCGTTTACACTTGAAATAGTTGGAATGAAATTGATGAAATATTTTTGAGCAAATAAAACGTTATAAATTTTTCTAAAATTAAATATGCTGTTATCACGGTCATAGTTGCAATCAACTCGTTTTTGTTTCCAATTTTATGTTGTAGTGATATTTCCGCCCGTAGGAAAGAAGCAATAATTGAAAGGACGGAAGTAGAGGGTTTTTGAGGGTTACTGGAGGTGAATTGGGGGGAACCCCTGTAGGTGACGGAAAGAAATAGACGGGTCCACGGGAGAGGTAGTGAGGGAACATGGGGGAGGAGTTAAAAATGGACATCCTGAGACAGCGAAACCACTATGGGACCTCATCATCTTCCTCCCTCCCCCACTTCTCCCTTCATCAACCACCCCCCCCAACTGTACCTATGCCAACTGCTGCAGTCTCTTGGTTTCCTCATCTCTTCCCCGACCCAGAAGCTCTGAAGTTCCGGAGCAAGTGGTAGCCACGGTAGCCACCCACTTCCTTGGGCGATGTTATATTACAAGATTGTTGCCGCCGGAAAGAGCCCGATCCTGCCAGTAAATGAGTGTTGTGTTTTCTCTGAATTAAACAAATCAACATTTCGTATTGTCTCTGCCGCCTTTGCAATGCTGGTCATGATTTAATTATATTTGAGGAAGCAAAGAGCCTGTAGCTGGTGAATTTGACGAATAAAGGTCTAAAATGCTGTCGTAACACCATCGATAATTTTTGTGAATAATAGTTGCTTGGGTACTACCATAGTTCTTAAATACGTATTTGATAAAATAATTCAGTTATTTTCCTTCTCGCCGGTAAAGCCCACTTTCTTACCCATCGTTATGTTGTACTGCTCAAGAATGTAACAATTAGGGAAATATCTTGTAAGATGATGCTTATTTCATTATTAAGAGGAGAAAATTAAATTTTAACTTAAACTCAGAAAAAAATGAAGTACTCAATAATTACATACTATTTAAATTCCGTTCAAATACCAAAAAATATTTTCGAAGTCACTCTCCATTTCCCCTTTAAAATGAATGTGCTACATTTCAACTTGCTTAAATCTCCACTCCTACTCCAGGGAAAATTACTGCAATCATTTGTTGTTTTAATATAGTGGGCTATGTATTTATTTACTGTTTATGGAGGTATTTCTTTTTATTTAGATTATGTAGAGTTGTTATTATTGCTCTAATAATTTTTCATTTCACATGGAGGTTATGACGAGGTATTTGGGTTTTTTAAATTTCTTGCTCATATGCGCTGGCTCAAAAAGTCGGAATCTCATTCCCTATCCTTGCGTTTTCCAAAGCTGAGATCTTTATATGCTGAGCTATTCATTTTTTTAATCTGAGTGAATTGATAAATATTTATCATTACATATTTGCTATTACGCATTTCATTCCCGGCAGCTTATTTATTTCCCCCTCGACAAGCTGATACGAAACGCTTCATTGCGTCCGAATGTCGATTTCCTCGTTATGGTGTAGCCCTGGACGTCCGCTCACCAGGCACTTCGATCCCCTACCCTGGAGTGCCTGTGTCATTTGCAATGCGCAGATGCCGACGCCAGGTTTCTGCCATCACCTCATCATTCCGCCTACCCCTCTCTCTCCCTCCTATCTCCCCTCCTCACTTAAAGCACGAAGTATTTTATGATACAAGCAGAAGGGGATGAACGTGTGCCGGAAATGGCTTTGAAGGGCGCGGCTTCCAATCTGACCGGAGTTGGGTAGAATTGATGAGTTTCTTTGAGGAAGGTATTTGCTAGTGATTCGGAATAGGGGGCCGTGGGGAAGGAGGGGCAGGAGATGATCTGAATGCCTCTTTGAACCGTTTGGGATAGTTAACCGTTCCCTTTTGATTAAAATTATCATCGTCTCAGCAAAGGGTTGGCCTTCCTCGCTTCATATAATTCTGCCCGTGACATTTACGTGTGCACTAACATCATGTGTGTTCACAACTTGGGGGTTAAAGAGTTTAGTAAAGCCGAAAATGTTTGAGCCATCCTTCCGATCATGTTATTTTAAGCGCTGGTTAGTGAAACATTTCGCGTAGTCTGTCATTAAAGAGCTCAAATTGCAATGAACTTATAATGATGAAAGATTTTATGCTTTCCCGGCGAATTATGGATGTAAACTCTTCATCCTGATGGCGAAAAGCCTATTTAAAAGATATCGGCATATATGGAGAACATAACCTGGTGGGGAGCCCGGGAAGAGTTTACAGCTAATAATGAGTTCCACGTTAACTTGCACATCTTCTTCTTTTCTCCTCAATCCAAAGGTTGGTTGGCGGAAGTTCTCCATTCGCTACGGTCTTGTGCCATTCTTTTCAACTGCACATAAGTGGAGCAGCCTATCTCCATTATTTGCCCCATAAACTCCAACCTAGGCCTGCCCCGGCAGTTGGTTCCCTCCACAGTGCCTTCTAAGATGGTGGCTAGCAATGGTTCGTGCCTTAGTTGGAGCCCGATCCAGATATTTCTTCTCTTTTTCAGTAATTTCAGCAGACAAGGAGACTCCCCCACACGTTTGAGAACCTCCTCGTTACTGACTTTGTCCACCTAGGGAATCTTTAACATCCTCCTGAAACACCCTGCGCACATGCCATAGTAATAATATGCCATGAAACTTGCACATACCATATAATAATTACCTTTTCCTTTTGCCAAAATGTGGGAAGCTGTCTATCTAATAATCCATTGCTTCGGCGGTTATATTTTCCCCCTTTACTAAAAGACATCAGGGAGATGTGCTGGGATACTTTCCCTGCTTGATAGCTTGATTTATCGAGAACGAGAAGCTTTTCCAAACTCCACATTTCTCAGGCTTACACCTATTCCGTTCTCTATTTATTTTCTAAGTTTCTCATGCGCTCTACTTATCCTCATATCGCATAAAATGGCTGTTCTTTTCCTTACTCTTCTCCGCTAATTTTTGGCATAACCTCGTGTCCATCACATTATTCAGCATCCCATTGCCTCTGATAGCCTGATCCATCACCATGCTCTTGTCTCCTCTTTCCATTACCCTAACCATTCTCCTTTCTCCCTAACCACGATCAGTTCTTTTTCATTCTTTTTCCTCTCAACCCATAACCTTTCCATCTTTCTCTACATCCTATATTACTTCATTCTGCTCACAATCTCTCTCTTAAATTCCCAGGTTTTAGCACCATGTTGTTCTAATCTCCGCATGCCACTCTTCTCTGATATGTTCTTTACGTGTTTAGTTATGATCAACTGGTCTTCTCGCCATTTACCTATTTTTCTGATTCCATTTTCCCCTGGTGCCAAAAATACTAAACACCCTCGCAAGGGGCGAAGCTCGTCAATAAAGGCGCACGTTTTAAAATTGTCAATTCAAATAATTAATGTAGTAAGTAAGAATAAAACTTTGAAATTCTGCAGCCAAAGTGTTAATAGAGTTTCATTCAAGATGGTACCCAGGTAGCTAAAATGATCCATATGTTCTGCTGTTCGTCCGACTTTTATAATATTCCTTCTGAAAAATCTCATTACGATAGTTTTCCTATGTTTATTCGTTATACCGCATGTTTAGTAATTATAATAATGATGGCAGTACTGGTAAATTTGGGAGTTTAGGTGCTTCAACTGCCAAGTCCCATCCTCCAAAAATAGCAGTAATCCTAAGATGAATACAACATCAATTCCCTGTTTGAGACCCTTGCCTGCGACGTTTGGGTTTCTGTATTGCTGAGTTACCAAACCCTGCAGCCCGAAAGAAGCAGTCCGCAAACCTATCTTTTGCCCTGTCTCTGAATTTCAGATATTGCTCTTGTTTTCTTCACTTAAAAAAAAAAAAATGATTCATACTAAGTTGTACCAGCTGATGACTGACCGAGACTCAGCAGTCTTACCACTTTTCTGTCTCATTTGACAGAACTCTTCTTAACGTGCTGGAAACGAAATCTTCGGCAACCTCATGGCTCTAAAAATCTCATGACTCATCTCAACTCATGACTTCAAAAAAGTCTCGGTGAAAGAAAGGAGCGGAAGCTTGAGGTAAAGAAGGTATTTGCGCGCCCTGGAAGGGATGAGATACAGCGTGGGTGTTGAAAGAGCGGCTGGTGGCTAATTGTGGGACAGTAAAGGGTTTGAGAGGGAGGAAAATAAAGCTGGAAGTGTTAGATACAGAAAGGAGACTCATTGGAGACATTAGGGGGAAGCAGAAAGAGCTGGGTTGCTAATTTGGGTGGTTGATCTACAACCTAATTCATTTGTACCATTAGGACAGGTAGGTAGGCTGCGAAGGGAAAGATTGTTAGGGGAATGGAGGAAGGGTTTAGAGAAACCCCTCGTCGGAATTCGTCTACTCTTAGCGAAAACCCTAAAGGGTTCACGGCGTAACAGATGGACATGGAGCTGCACTTAAAAACAAAACACCCAAGCTGGGATCGGGGTTACGCTGAAAAATCTCGATCACTGCCTGGACTGGAAACCGGCCCTTTGCCAGTAATTTAGCCTTAACTCCAACCGTATCCTTTGGAGGCAGTGAGGGTGGCTGGAGGACGTGTTAAGATACAATCCATATATTATTTTGGCATTATCCATGAACCAATCTCTTTATTTGGTAGAGAACATACGGATGGAATTTGTAAGTACTTTTAAAAGGAATGAACAAACGTAATTCCCACCGGATTAATAACTTCAAGGAAGACTCGCAATTCCGTTTATCCTAGAAGTCCTGGTGGTAAATAAAATCACCCTGTTCCTCACGACTCTACATAGTCCTACAGATGTGGGCGTGTGATTTTGTTAAAGGTGCGGAGGCGGTGGGGGAAGGAACGATCTTCGTCCGGCGAAGGAGATAGCGGAGCTGGGAAGGGATGAGAAGCCACTAGCGTGGGTTGAGATGAACTGTGAGGCGGTGGTTTCTGGGTCGGTTTAAGGGCTTTTCTTTTCACTTGGATGGTCGGTTGGTTGTGTTGGTTAAGGCATGCCAACAATTAAGATATTAGCGCCTGGTGGAATAAATGTTATGCAATTGTATACTTCATGAAAATAAAAAAAAAGTTTGCTAAAGACAAAGGAGAAAAAAAGTGAAAACAAACACGTACATGAATAACTAGGCATAAAAGTAACATAGACAACGCAGCCTTGTTTCGAATAAAGCAAACAAATTTTGCAATACACTTTTGAAATACACAAAACAGTCAGATGTGGTCATGAATCGTTAAAAACTTTTCTCTATCCTCTGAAAACTTTACCAACTTGGCTGCAACACATCTTGCCGTGAATAATTAGCACTGCATCTAACTAGTATGGTCCTTGCTGTGCTTTCTTTCCGTTTATGATTTATGTGGTGGGTCTCATATTTATCTTTTTGTTGCGAGTGCACTGTAAATTGCCAGTACTACTGCATGTGGACTACTTGCTTTAATTAAGATTAAAATAAATAAAAATTTCAATGCGTTTTAGAAATAAGTGCGGGTCGAGAGGGAGAGAGAAGAGGAGAGAGGGGTGTAGGATAGTGGGGAGAGGAAGAGGAAGAAGAGGGACAGGAGAGAGGACAAAAGGGTGAGGAGAGGTGACACGAGTGGATGGTGTGCGGTGGGCATGAGGGTAAGGGAGAAGAAAGAGTGAAAGAACGAAGGAGGAGGGCGTGGAGAATGAGAAAGCGGAAGATAAGCACGTTCTCTGCTCCCCTTCTGCATTCTTTCTCCTCCCTCCCCAGTGTTTTTTTCCTCTAAAGAGGTCGTGCAAGGCGAAGAGCGAGAAGAGAGGAAGGCGGAAAGAGAGAGAGAGAGGAAGAGAGGAGTGGTTTCATTGGTGGAGAGAAGGGAAGAGGGGGGTGTTTGAGTGAGTGGGTGGGTCGCGGCTCCAACGGCATGAAGTGTGTTAGCGCCCGTGGCTCTGGGGACTTCATAAAGGGGAAGATGAGATGTGCATCCCGCTGCAGTGTGTGTGGGTCTGTGCGGCCCCGAATTCCCAGACGGTGAACAACGTCCCACTCTTTAACGCTCACCATATTGCACACGGGGAGTGCTCCATCAAACAGTGTGTGCATTTGAGGGGAACTCTTATATATGTATGAAAAGGGTGAAAAAATGTTAGCGCCAAACTACCGAGCCCAGTCACCCTCGTCAGAAAAACAACACTGGCATTGTTGTTGTTTCGGCTGCTCTTTAGCTCATATTTGTTGCGCTATTCTTACTGCTCCTTGCGCTGCACAGAAGCGACCAAAAAAGAGGGTTAAAAGAGGGATAAGCGACCAGAAAAAGAGGGATCTGTCGAACAGATAGGTACAAAAATTCCTCCATCCTCCACGCAGCATTAATGACTGCACAACAAAGTGAAAGAGAGATTGTTAGCCACTCCGTCAAAATGCATTTCACTTTTCGTTCTTTTCCCTATACCAATCCATTTTCCCTTTCTTATTCTTCCCTGGTGTCCTCATACGCCCTGCTACTCGCCTTTGTCTCAGAATAGAGACCTACGGAAGATAGAGAGAAGAAAGGAATATAGACCTTCCGTAGGTCTCTAATTCTGTGCCCCTGTGGTGAATGGTGGGGTAGTACGTATCCTGAAGTTGATAGCTGGAGCAGAATAAATAGCATTGGAAGCAAAAGAAGTATGGTGTTATTGAAGAATGACGAAAACAAAATTGGAGGAGAAACTCTCTAGGGAAGAAGTCCTTCGAAAAGTTTGGGGAATATATGCTTAATGAAAACTTTGCGAAGTAGATGAACACTACTTAGAGAAAGAGCTGCAGTGTTTTAAAAATATGCCGAGCACAATAAAAAAACTCTACTAAATGAAGTCAGGAAAGAGCCGATCATAAGATCTTATGATGTGAAGACTGTTCTTCTGTTGCATGGCCCCATAATCTGGACATCTCGCCAGAAAAAGAGAGTCGTTGCTGCAGAAATGATACCTCTGAGATTTAGCCTAGCGGGTTTACAAGATCGAAAAAAACTCAATAAATCAAGGAGCAGATAGGTATTGTAGGAGTGTGTAAGAAAATTGAGGATTACCATAGACAGTGACATTATCATCTTATTCTAATAATGGAAGAAACCCGTGTTCCTAGACAAATACATATATGAATATTGGTCAATAAAAAGAAGAAGTACTGCACGTCCAGGGAAAATGTGGAAGAATCAGCGATGAAATGCTTTTTTCAGACCGGGGAAAGCTGGCTGTATCGAAGATGCTATTGATGGTGATAAAAAAAACTCGGCGAAGTAGATTAGACAAAATTACTGGACTCAGTCTTAGACACAGCTGCCAGTCTGTAAACACTGATGGAAGGAAATATGCATGGGATGATTTACCGGGGAAGGCTAAGTGAATTAGATCGTCGCATGAATTAAAACGAATTCAGGATGGAGACTTATATGAAGGAAGAAATACGATTAGCTGAAAGAAGAATGGACTGAGGGGCTGCGGCAAACCAATCGTGATTCGTGAATGGGGATTCGTGAATGGGAATTCGTGAATGAAAGAATTCTTGCAGTTTTCCTCTTTTTCAAAATCAGTTTCTAATGCCACCAGTTTCAATGCATTTAAGTCATTGTCAAGATACGGTTCAAGTAATAGGAATTGGAAGAAGGGGAAAAAAGGACGGTTGGAAGTATTCACGGGGAGGGGAAAGATAAAGTGAAAAAGACAAATAGATGTGGAAAATATAAAGTAAGCTGCAATCCATAGCCAGCAGTTTATTTTCAAACTGGGCGGAGTTTTACCACTTGGTTGAAAGCACACAGAAGTTGTCTGAGATGGAAATGACACCTCCATGATTGCCAAACCCATCCTGGAAACCGAATATAGTGCAACTTCACACCGAAAATTCCGGGGGAAAAAGAAAAGAAACTGGACACTTCAGAACAACTTGAAATAATTCAAAATAGCCTTAATAATACCCCCCTTATGAGCGATAAAGTGGGCAACCGCAAGAAATCTTTCATTCACGATGAATAAGTTCCACCTCATCTGCCCTGGGACAACATCATTCAATCATAGGATTCATGACTGCTGACGATGAACCTTCCGTTTTTTCCTCAAATCCTTTTTCTTCATCTTTTTCAATGAAGCATCCAAGTCCCACGCGGATGCTCATATGGGAACGGAAAAGGGCATTTTTTCCTGTGCCTGCTAGGAAGAAAGACTCAACTGTAAACGTTCTCGACCATGGTTCCTCCCGTTTCGCGGAAATGACGTCACCGGGGCGTGAAGGCGGATTCCCCCGTTTTCCTGCCGCTTGGCTCGTCTCTTGAAAATCTTCTTTTTAGACCCCGGTAAAGTTTCAGTGAATTAGAAGGTAACAAGAAGTAAACGCTGCCCATGGAAATCCCATGCACCATATCAACGAAACTGTATTGCGAGAGGAGACGAATGAATGAGTTAACATTTTCTCGGCTTATGTTTCTTCCGATATTTTGCTTCGTTAATGGGGTTTTATTTCCTAAAAAACTCATCAAATTAACAATAAACACAATGTAAATGCGTTGTCATTAGGTTGTTAGATTTTTCAATTTGAGTGACCACTTTTTCCCTGTGAGACATTGAACAGCAGAACTTCAGAAATGAATAAACTTCAATATTTTTGGCTTCACTCTGTAGGCGTTTTGACAGTTGATATTCATAATAATTAGAATATATTATATTTTTATAAGTGTTTTCTTTCAATTATGAATGCAAACTTAAAGAAATAATTCTATAGAACCAAAATGGAAGACATAGAAAAAAATCTGAATTAGGAGAAAAGGAGATTTTGCAACCTGCTGCGTGGTTTGTTTGAAGAACTAATGCCAAAAATAGAAGCCTATTTTAGATAAGTAATTCGATGCAAAAAGAGCCAAAAGTTATTATAATACTGAATTCTGAAATAAATTCGTTGGACTAATTGAAGGATTTATAACATATTAAACACTACGTGTCTCTTTGAATGAAAATGCACCTTTTAAGTTTATTGTTAGATGGCAAGAAACTGTTTTCTATTTTCACGAGTTCTGTGTCTTGAGAATAGCTTAACATTTTCGTAATTAAAAGGTCGAATTTATTAGGCGTCCAATGATAATGCCCGGAGTAATTTTATAGTAATATTATGCTTATTAGAATGGTAGAATCTTTATTATGGCTAAATTCAACGATTTTATATCGAAGAGTTTCAATTCAAGCAATGGCGTGAGACTTCTCTTTCTGAGCGTTGTTAAAAAAAGGCCACTTTGGGGCTATTTTCCATGAATATTGAGGAATTTAATTCATGATATTTTAAATACGTGTTCAGTGAAATTATTGATTTTCAAGCGAGCGATGCCATTCCGATTCCAGTGGCAGTAATCATATCTGCACACTTCATTCTGTAAAGCTCTCTCGACCAATGAAACCAGCCGTCATTCAATTCGAAAATACCGATTCGTTCCGCATGACTAATTATCCGCTGTGTGCGTGTTCGAAGCAAGATTCCCCTTTAGTGCTAACGAGTTATTGTTATGCTAGCGATACGAAATTTGAGCAACGTATTTTGCTCGGCCATTTCAGACCTGCCCTTTACACATCAACGCTTTCATTTTAAACGACCATTCTAGTGTTAAGAATGATCCTGCGCATTAGAGATCAGTGCGCCTTAGCGAAAGATTGAGTAAAAGCTTCGCATTTTTAATTCTTCTCCCATTGTTTTTTCACCCGATGGAAAAAACAGCAAAATCCGGAACTGGCAATATTTCCGAATATGAATGTGTACAACTCGTGAACCATTCCTAATGTATTCACGAATTATCTCCGTGGAAGCGGTAAATGTCACCTTAGAGACAAATATATTGATCGTGCGTTGCGTGAATGTTTCCGCGCATGCCTTGGTATTTCAGACAGGGGTAATTTATTATTGTGTCCTCATAACGAATGTTTTATGCAAGCAACGTAATAGTAAGTAGCTTTTAGCCTTCCAATCAGCCGGTTGCCGTATTCTTAATTCGCCTCAGGTCACGAATTTTCACAACGTTCATCGTATTTTACGGTGAAATTTGTCTCTCATTATGGCTACTGTCATTTTATTTGCGTCTGAATGTTTATTATTTTTTGTGACTTGAGTAACCGTACCCAGTGCTACGAAAACTCTACTCTCCCTTTAGAGCCTTCCTCAAATACTTCTGCATGGTTGAATTTTTTAAATTAATTTAACCACAGAAGTAGATGCTGCTTGATACTAGCGTAGCAGTTACGTTCCTCTATTAAAATAACTCCTAGGCCTCGTTTAGTAGTGTCTTATTAACGTCAACCACAATATTACGTAGCCTTTTCGTCAAATTGATGATAACTGACAGTTCGGGTTTGGTATATTAAATCAGCCAATTGGTTCGTTATCGATGGGAAAACATATCATCATCGATTTTAATACCGCGAAAATATTTACCCTGAGGTTGTATAAAACCGGAGCTTACAATTAGTGTCATTTAATCAAAATTACCTCAGAGGGATCAGATACTTACGTGAGATATGAAGCAATGCGTAACAGAAGGAATGTTAATGTGCAAATTGTTTTTTTATGTGAAATAAAATTGTCATCTTTTAATCTCTTGGCAGTTTTTTCTTTGTCTATGTGTACCCCTTTGGAAAAAAAGAAGAATAGAAGTAAAATGGTACCGTGAAGGAAATTCTTGGGAAATTTATATTCCCATGACCTGCTTCTTTATTTTCCCTACTCTTTCCTGTGTCAACCTTTCCCGTTCCTTAGTTCTTTCTCAGAATAACTGTCACGAGAAAAAATATACTTTATTGGTTGTCATGAAGAAATATGTGAATGGTATCGGCGCTATCCTGCGTGCTCTTTTATCATTTTTCTAAAGCGAATATTGTCATTTATGTTTTCGTCTATAAAATTTTATGTTCGACGCTTAATCATATTTTACCTCTTATTCGATGGGGTCTTTCTTTTCTCTTTTATTTTTGCGTTACCTAAGTCAGCTGTTCCCGTAAGTCTTTGGTCAGGTGGCAGTTTTTCCCGTGGTATTTTTAGCTGCTTTTGTTTTATTGAAATAATCCGTTTAAAATGGAATATGTCATTGTTCATAGAAAGGTTTTAACTCTGTGAAAAATTTATTCTCCCTGACTGGGATTCGAACCATGACCCCTCGATATCACGTCGAGTGCTTTAATCAGTTAAGCCACCCAGTTGTGAATTTCATGGTTCCGGATATTGAGGATTCTGGGTTTGAATCCCAGTCCAGGTGAATTATCTTTTCAATGTGAATTTCGCACATTTGTGTGGTCACTAGTGGTTGACTTTTGACCGTTGAAGTTACTGCCGGGCTGGTTCTACTGTTCCTTGAATAGTTCATAGAATCTCTAAGACTCCGTTTGGGAGCCGCTTTAAATTTCGGACAATGCGTTATGTCCGTTGGCTAATGAGCATTTGCACCTCTCCGAGGTTAAACCAAATTTTCTGCCCAGAAACGAAACCAAATTTTTCCCCGTGAGCTTAACGGTGGTGGTATCGCTCAACTTTCGAGAATTCGATAAAACTTGCTGGAAACATTACTTTTGTTGTCTTAAAGCTACCTGACTTTTTTTCAGAATTATTTGCCACAGATTTCTTAAGATATTTGAACGAGAAGTGGGCATGAAATTGCACGGGTTCTTATGGGAACGCAAGGCTTCATTCATCAGAAAGAACATTTTCTAATTATTCAATGATTTATATCATCTATAGAAAAATGTATGACAGATTTTTTTCTCCGAGGGCTTGAATAAATCCCTCGCGCGATTTGCGGGCGATGTGAAATTGGCACCAATATTAAGTACTTGAACGTTGATGCATAACTTGCAGGATGCAGAAGAAAAGGCGTAAGAACCCGTGTAATTTCGTGCCTTAGTTCTCGACCAAATATCTTAAGAAACCTGCGGTAAATAGTTCTGCAAATTTACGGGTAGCTTTAAAACAATATTATCAATGCTTTCAGGAAGTTTTATTGAATTCTCTTAAGTTAAGTGAGACCGCTGAACCTCCTTAGAGACCTGCTGCTGCAGTGGGTCGCTCGTTGCTTCTTTCGTTCCCACGTTTTAATAGGCTCGTTGCTCACTTCCTGGGGGGTTTGTCTCGCAATTACGGACCCCTTGGATCCGAAGGCTGAGCCCCTCCCCCCCTCCCCCGTTTCCCCCTTCCCTTACCCCTCGCGGTGGTGCACGATTAATGACCTCCCGTGAATGCGTTTTCTTTCACGGACGCAACTCCCCGCTCTGCCATCTTCTTTCTCCCTGCGGACTTGTGCATCTAAGTTTGGAAAGCGGGCGCTGCTGGCGGGCTCCTTCGCAGTGGGCCCCGTGGGCGAAGCAAAGGAGATTCTTTATCTCGTTCTTTTAACTCCTTGACTTCGTGGGGTCTCGCGAGGAAAAGGGAGTGGGAGGTGAAAAAGGGGAAGGTGAGCGAATGGGAGTGGGAGTGCTGGCACGGGCCTCTCTCTGCGATATTTCGATGGCGATGTGCGATGCTGAGTCGCCGCGCTATGTGATATATCGCCTTGAAATGTCATGCGGAATTATCGTGCCGCTCGACATCCTATGTGAATAAACATACATAACCGTCTCGTCAAAAAATTATAATAATTCCCCGTTTCAGGCCCGTGAAGTTTAATTCTGTTTTAGTAATTTTCCCCATACCACCCTATCCTTGCATGCTTCTTGTGCTTCACTTGCACTCATTTATTCATTCATATATGCTCTCCTATTCGTAAGACTACTAATATTTTTTCTTAGAAGTTACGTTTCTTAGGAGTATCTTCCACCATGTTCACCCATGACTTTCTCGGTTTACCCTATCGTAAATTGACTTCGCCATTCGACTCTCATCCATTCTCTCGACATGACCAAACCAACGAAGCACGCTCCTTTCGTAGATGCCCCTTACCGGAGCATGCATTCCATATTCACGTATGACCCATTAATTCATAACCCTATCACTTATGTTTTTACCGCAAGCACTTCTCAAATACCCCATACCCACTGCATGCCGCAAAATCAATCAATAATTAATATGCAACCATAGGCATTATGAAATGTATGAGCAGTAAAGCGCCTCCTTTTACTGAATGTGTCAAAATAAAAGTGTATTCAAGATAATATGCAACATACATGGCCTGTCCAAAGACCTACAAAACAATTGGTTAGTGAAATTCCTTCATACGATCTATCGCCCATTTTGAAAAGCAAAATTAAGATAATCACGCGATGCTGAAACCCGAATTAAGCACATGGTCGTGGATTAGAAAAGGAGTTAGATTTTAGAGGTCTCCATAGGGAGTCGCAATTGACGGTCTCAAACTACAATACTGAGAAGGAAGCTTCACTCCCCCAGAGCAGGGACTACCTTCCCCCTTTACCCTTTGAAATCTATCCCCGTGGACTCTATCCAGTTAGTTGGAGAGTAGGAGGGTAGCCGGGATTGGTTGCGATCCAAAGCTTCCTTCTCCCTTTAATTACATAGGCGCAAGGTGGTGCTAAATCTATACACGGTGCACCGCAACATTACGGCCGGGAGTCGTCAGCGCGGATGGTGCAACCTTTCGTGACGTGAGCACGCGTACGATAACCTTTCCCTCACTTCATTCCGCTCAACTCCTGCTTAATACCATTCCCGGAACCCTCCGCTGAGATTGTGCCAAGTTTTCATAAATGTGGACCTCTCTAGCAAGGATGCGATTTTTGGTTCCATTACCAGACTGTTTCGCCCGAGTGATGAGCTTGAGATATCGTCGCTCGTTTACTCATCAGGTTGCCTTTTATATATTAGTAAAGGGAACTTTTCATTTGCTCTAGTTCACTGCTTACTTTGCAACACAAACGCCCACTTGATTTCCATTTGTTTCAGACCCAGTGAACTTCAAAACAGATCGGAAGTAGAGTTGATGTGCGCTAGATAATAGAAGAACGTCGATAACCGCATCTGCCATTGCTGTTTTTGTGTTGAGTTTCAGTTATAGGCGTCAAACATGGGTAATGTTTTTATTAGTTTTGTTAATAGAATTCTTGGGTTTCACTCGGGGTCAGGTTCTCCATAACTTCCGACTTTTCGGTGAGTGACTCGCCCATCATCTTCAGGGATCCGAGAATCAAATGTCCACTTTGTCCGCCTTATATTCACTGCGTCGGGTGGTTAGGTAGTCGGTGATTGGCTCCGCGCTATTTTTCTTCAAATCAAGCTCCCGAGGTGTGAACCTCGGTCTAGGCAAAGATTTTCTCCTGTGAATATGCTCGATAGGTCAATGAAAGTTTGAAAGTTATGGCAATGTTCTCTTTTCTTTCATTTAGAGTTTTATATTCTTTTAGCTAAATTATTCCTTGCTTAGTGGTAACTGATTTCTTTTGGGCTTCATTTTTTACCCTTATTACTATGTAGTGTGGGCATGGCAACAGATTTGGCTTGCTTAGGCCTTGAAGTAAATAGTAACTTACCGACTCAGGTGTTACATTTACCCACAATTTTCTGTTTTAAAATTGTAAATTTACAAATTGTTCAGCGATTGGCTCAGAGATCGATAATGCAATTATTTTGCTGGGGTTCAAATGTCGAAATTTAGTCGAATATCTTAAACATGATATTGATATTTCCGGCTTCTTCTCGACCACCAGGTTTAAATTGAATTGGAATGCTTCCAAGATTTCTTCCCCTGCGCCGTCAAAATTGTCGTACTTTATGACGAAGCTGAGAAAATGTTGTCGGCGTAATTTATTTTATGCGTATATATTATACGTATATATTGGTGTATTTTTTCATATTGCATATTTGTCGTATTCACATGTATAGTTAGGGTTAAAAATTGTATTTTTTCCGTGGATGTTGCTGATTTGACTATCTAATGAAAATAATAGTAAAACGGAAGAAGAGAGTCAAAAAGTTACCAAGTAACGCAGGAAAAGAGGTCGAGGAAAAAATTATGGAGGTAACCTAGAAACTTTCAGGAAAAAAACGTACCATAAACAATAGAAGATTGATTGCAAGTATGCATCAGCGTGGTACATAAAATCGCAACCTCAAGTCTACATCTACATAATACTCTTCAAGCCACCTTGTAGATGTGAAAGTGAGATTTCACCAAGATACACTATACTATACCTATCCCATTAAAGCTAATTGAACCACGAGCATTCGTGCATTAGCAATAGCTGGCAAATGCCTGTATGAAGGTGAAATTTCAGCAATTTAATGCTGTAGAAACTATGAGTATCAATGTATTATGCCAATTCAAATGTATCAGTGCATATCAGTGAGCAGTGTCTTTATAACGTGTAATATCGTAGTAAATTACATATTGTGTACAAATATGCTGCATCTACCTACCTCATAATTTTCTTTGGTGACTTCCCGTGCTAGGACGTCCTCGTAATTCATCCTCCTGTTCATATCATTCAGGATATCATCCTTTGGAAAGACGCCAAGTAATGATCCTTGCGTTCGCATACCATGTGTGCCTGTGTGTGAAATTATCCGTGGGTAGGTGTTCCTCACGTCTCTCACAGAGGATTCACTACCGCTCCACTCCAATCTTCTTCCAAAAATTTTCGCTTCGTCCCGGGACCAAGCAGGGAGGAAAACACAAACCGAGGAATCGTGTGTGGCTTACTGTGTGTGTATAAACCCGGACATTTCGAAACGCAGAGACTTGTTTTCTTTTTTTTGCGCGCGCAGTTCCGCGGAAATCACTCGGCGTCAACTTCAATTCGTCGCCGCCACCGACCACGGGGAAGTCGCGCTCTGGGTTTATGTATATATATACGTATGTATGGAGTTCTTTGAACCCTGTCCGAAAGGGAACAGCAACAGCAGCGGTAGGACTTATATACTTATACGTATCCCACTTTCCATTCGTGGGGAGGACGAAGAGAGGAGAGGGGGAGGCAGGAAGGCGGTCGGGGTCGCGATGGAATGGAAATTCCCGAAAAGTGGCGTTCGTGAGGGTTTTCGGCAGCGGAAAGGGGTTCTTACGGTATATTAAAGGGAATGGTCCGGAAGGTCGGGGAAGGTGGAAACCGTGGAGGAGGGCAAACGGGACCAGGACTTGGATTTGAGGCGGCTTTACATGTATGCAAGCTGACTCTGGAGACTATTGCCACTTTCCCAGCAAGTTCGCAAAAATAATCCTATGTACATGTGTACATACCCATCATGCCATTCCCTTTCGGGGCCGGCAAGGTCAAAGAACTTAATTGTTGCTGCTGGGCTAGTGAAAATGTCTCTCTTTAAATATTAACGTGATGGTTGGTGAAGTAACTTTGTGTAATCGTGACATAATCTTTTTTTTCTATTTTTTCTAAAGAAAAAAAATTATATTTTTGGTCTAAAAGTTTTATTTTAGTTTGTCAGTTTCTGAGACGAACATGTAACAAAAAAAAATTTCTTGTATGCTCTATTTATCTCTCTTTGTATCTACATTTCTTCACAAGATATGTTTTTGTCTCGTGTTATATTTGATGCTATATATTTAAAATGTATTTCAAATTAAATTTTTGGGGTGACTAGCATTGCATTAAAATCAAGGATGGTAGCTTCCACACTGGTGTTTTTTTGTACCACTGAAGCTACCTCAAGCTCCTTCATTGTTGTTACAAAAGTTGTACATTTAAGAATTTGGAGTAATAAATTTATTATTATTTTACGTTACAGTTGTAACATGCCCCTCCGAGTCCCCGGCAAGCATCAGGTTTCATTGCCGTCATAATGAATTTATTTTATTATTATTATAGGTAGAGAATAAATCACTTTGTAATTTTCCACACTGTAACCACATCATCATCAGAGTTTGAGTCGAACTCTGATCATAATGTTGTGACATCAAACGTGTTCGTCATATTAACACAGTGCGGAAAATTACATAGTTATTTATTTTTCTGCTTTAACTCACTTTTTATAAGTAAAATTTCCTTCTTAATACCCTATCCTTGGATACCTCTTTCGCTTCTATCACATTCACACATTTCTTCATACATATCTGCTTTGTAAATTGGCTTTTATCCATTCTCCCCAGTTGGTCTAACCAACAAAGCACACTCCTTTCATATATGTCCATTACTGGAGAATCCAACCCACATTATTTGATTATTCACTAATTCCTAACCCTATCTATTCCATTTTTTCCGCAAGCACCTTTTAGGTACGAAAACATTATTTTTTATGCGGTCTTAGCGCAGGTAACTTTTGAGAACAACGTTGCCTTGCAAGTAGCGATACACATCCAGATATCATTATACTTGACACTTCCATAGAAGTCAACTCCCATGTGTATATATAACTCCCATGTGTATACTTGACACTTCCATAGAAGTCAACTCCCACTTTGGGAATGTGATGTATCATGTTACGGTTTCCAGACTGTTTTAGCTCGCAGATCTATGGAAAGCACCTTAGGGGTTAGATGGAAGAAGGGCCTTTTAAAGTCTCAATATCGCCCCAATAAAGACGTTTATCTATCTATCTTCCAGTGAATTCATATAATTGAAATGTACAATGAAACAATATTATACAATGAGAAGTATACGGAAACGGGTCAATGCAAGTCATGCTAGGTGTGCCACCTAAGTTGAATTAAATGTAACGATATAGAATGGTTTGAGTCAGCTTAATTGATGGATAATTGGCACTCCATTGACATGGACAAAAAAAAACACGTTTGCTCTATCGAAGTAGGTCATATACATTCATCAGAAGCCGTTGTTACTGTCAATACCCTCCTAAAAATATGTTTTAGTTACAAACAATTACACACGACATAGACACACAAAATAATTATTGTATAAACCCCGGGAGAACGTTAATTGTCCATTTTAGTTGAAAGAGATATTTTTACGAAATTCAACTTCGTTTTTGTCGGTATTGTTTCAGAAATACCCATTTCATTGCCACTGAAAATCCTTAGCTGATATAATACGAAATTAAAGTACAAACTATGCAGGTTATTCAACGAAAATATGCTAAATGAACACTTTTTCCTGACTTTGCTGCCGAATGATGCGTGATTTCTATTGAAATAACGAGCTTTGCCTTCAGTTCCCGCAGTAATTTGCTAATAACTATAAATCTAAAATGGATTTATGCCTTAAGTTTATCACCATTAACTTATATCGCCGAATTTCCTTCTTTAAGACAGTTTTTCACAAAACGGCATTTATATGAGGTGAAAAAATTAGTATTTTCCTCATTGTTTAACCTTTTATTGCATTTAGCATCGTATATTTCAAGTTTTGTTTTCGCAATAATAGCTTTTAAAGGTAGGATTTTGTCGTTCATATCAAATAGATAACACGTATTTCTTTAATAATTAGGTGCACATTTTTCACATTGAATAATTCTGTGGCAAAGAGCTAAAAGCAGATATGTCCAAAATATGCGTTTTTTAGGTGTTGATTGACATATGATGTTTAATGTGATATTTGTTAAAGGTCAAAATATGACATGCTACCATACATAATGCCATTCACTTTGACTCTCTAATTCACTTTGACCAAACATGACATTTTTTAATATGTTGATTCAACCAAAACTTAAAATGTCCACCCTCTAAAGTTGCGATTTTGGACATATCAGCTTTTGGCTCTTTGCCACAGAATTATCTTTCTGTAAGAATTAGGTGCTCATTAGCACATTTGAAAAAACGGAGAATTTCCTTCTTTGCGAAAGTTTTCGCGAAATTGACATTTATATGAGGCTAAAAAAATAGTATTCTCCTCCGTGTGTCACCAATTTTTGCGTTTAGCACCGTGTAAGTTCATATTTGGTTTACGGAAAAGTAGTAGTAGTTAAAAGGTAGAATTTTGTCGTTCACATCAAATAGAGAAAACGTTTTTTTCTGTAAGTAGCCAGAATAGGAATAAATTGAGATTAAATTCATTTCACGGTGGAACCCACTTCTGGGTGAATCCTTCTCCATATTTTTTTTCCGACGTGCAAGGGTTTTAAAGGGTCTCTGCCAGTTATTGAACTTTTTCCTGTCCAAACATTTTCAATTTTCGAATTCTGTTGCGTCGCGGACGTTCCTGACTTATGAGCGGGTGAATTCTTCCTGACGGCAGCGGTGAGCCTCCCGAAAGAGAATCGAGAAAGGAGGAATTGAGTTTCATCCTCCACCTTCTTCACGCAATTCATTCGACGAATCGCGCACCAACCCCCCAATCTCCACCCCCCGCTCCCACAAGAACGAAGCCGAGATATCGTCGTCGAGATTGAAAATCGATATTCACCCGTCTCTCTCGATCACTGAAATCTTCATCAGCCCTTTCACCGCCTGGGTCTGCCTCGTCGTCTTCGGAATACACTTCCCCCTTCCTTACTCCTCCTTTTCCTCCTCTCCTCTCCCGCCCTCCAATCCTCTCTCCCCGTCTCTTTCCGCTTCCTTTATCTTTCATCCGAGCTTTCAAGGCATCTCTCATCCCGTACGCCACCGTTTCATCAGACGACAAAGCATTCTGGGCTGACGGAAATGTACTGAGATATATGCTGAGATAATTACCCTTAAATGACACTTCCATTGATACCTCTGCCGGTAAAATTATTGATCAATTCTAGGTCTTAGGTGTGGGCATATTTGTATTTTCTATAATATATTGCGAATAAAGAGGACCTTCATTCACCTTACCACAGAATTCAAATTATATGAATGTTGTGGTTAAGAACTTTGCTAATTCATTTAAAATAAGTATATAAAACTTCCACGTGTTGAATAGCTATACCGCTGATATAAAATTATTATGTAGGGTATCGTGTGTATCTGTATCTGAAAAAGATCTATCGTGTGTATAGAGTTAACTGCGAATGATACGTATTTTATAAATATATAACGTATTCGCGAGGTTGTAAAGAGCACAATCATGGCCGTGAAGCTTTACATGCTATTAAATAAAATGTTTGCAACAAAATATTTGTAATCTGTGTAAAACAGTCTCTTATGAGTCCAGAAACACATATGAGATACCCGTGAAAAAGTACCGACAGCAAAAGTGGTAATGATATACCTGTGACAACCTAAAAAATATTCTTTCAAGTTCTTCAGAAGTCACGTTGTTGTATATTCTTATTTTTAAGTGAGCAAATTCTCCCTTCAGTTTTTGAGCGAGAAATGTATTGTAGAAATAATACAGTTATAATACGGCTTCCGAGATAATAGAAAATTCATTTTTGCATCAGGAAATATATGAGTAATGAAGAGAGAGGGAGGGATGTGATAATAATAAATTAAGGTAGTTAAGAAAAGGGAGGAGCAGGCCTAGGAGGATATCCTGTGCCGTTAATGAGATATAGACTTCCTTCACGTGGGACGTGCTTTAAAATTACCAACCTGACTTCATTAGAGATTTTTTTAAGGGAAATAAGAGACATACGGTACGAGTCGCTCGAAATCTGCTGTGAATATGTAGTGATTCCATGTAAAATATCCTGGCTGTCCCTTTGTCTCCACCATCTTACGGGTATGGAATCGTTCCAAATTCAGCTGCTATAAACCTCAGATGCCACAAGGTTTTAGTTTCATATGCTCTTGTGTGGGAAAATTCCAATAAGGTAAAAAACATCCTCTCCAGTGGAATTTTCGCACTAATGTGCACTTGCTGGTGATGTCTTAAAGGCAATACCGCGTGTAGTATTTCGCGGTATCCTACAATATTAATGTACTCATGATAAATGGATTATCCGTGTGCAATTTTCCGCCAATAAATAAAACTTTAATTACCTACGACTAAAACTTAACTGTTGCAGGCTTCACTTCGTAGGAGTTCTAAATGGCCGTATTCACAATAAAGTAAAATACGAAGTATTTCTTTACAATATTATAATAGCACGACGCGTTTCGCCTGCTTACGGTATGGTTAGGTACAGAAACATACCGTAACTGACGATGCCGTAAATCGGCGTAACGCATCGTGCTATTAAAATATTGTAAAGTGCTAAATATTTTACTTTATTTTAATTACGACATATGTTTCAATGTTATTGCATCACCATCGGACCTTAAGATAAATTAATAACGTTTAAACCTATGCTATAATTAATGTTTTATTCATTTTCGTAGAATCGCAAGTTACCTGTAATGCTCGAAATGACGTGGCAGACAGTCGGTGTCTCTACTACCAATTCAGAAAATCAACAATTTACCGTTCAATGAAATGCCTGGGCTAAAGGAATTCTCACTATTATGAGAAAGACAGTGTGCGGGTGACGCTGGGGGAGTTACCTTACTTATTGAAAAAATCTAAGCACATGATTTTGAAGTTATTCCTGCTCACTCAAAAGAAAACATGTTATCCCTCACTGACGGACCTAGGCATGAAGTATGAAAGGTTCTGAGTCGGTAAATATAGCTTTATTTGTATTTATCGTAATTCATTGTCTTTTCGAATTGTTTGAAACAACTTGAAACAAGTTCCACTTTGAGAAAGGCCAACTTTAAGTTGATGTTCCTTAAATAGGTGCAGTCAAGGGTACTGGTTCCCAATGACTTCAAATGGAATGGTAAAGCAATTGCGTTTTCAATGAAATGAACATGGCTATGAAATTAAAGTATAAAAATATTTTGGTGTCTCCTCGTCCTACAATAAAAGAATGTAATATAGTTTTGTTCTGTACGTTTTTCTTGTTGGGTTAAGCATCATTTATCCTAAGCTCTGAAGTTACGGCTGTAGTTTTTGCGTCCTAATCAATATGTAATTGCTGCAGTAAATATCCGCTTACTTGTTGAAAGTCATTAATAGTGCCAGTTCTGCAGTGTCTGGAAATTTCTTTCTAGTGATGCACCCCATCTTCTTTCCAACTCTAGTTTTAATTAGCCATTTTGATTCGAAAAAAATGCTCCCTCCGGCAGTTCACTTATTTCCAGACCAATTCGCAATGAAAATAGGGAAGGTTGTAGGTTCTTCTTGAGTGCAGCACTCGGCAGTTTATCGACTTCTTTTCGAAAGTGGTGCGAGACCTCATTTTTGCACGAACCACGGCCTAATTTCGGCCCCGCCCTTATTTCCCACTTCTTCCCTTCCCATAACTACCCCTCTCTCTCTCTCTCCATAAACCGCCTCTCCCTTCCCACCCTTAAAACCCTTCCCCAGTTGGTACTTCTCCTCGAGATTGCTTCATCCAACCAAACCCGCCTCTTTCTCATTTCCTATTTTCTTCTACAAATACACACACTTTCGACCTCTCTCATTTTTCCTCTCGTTCTCCCGACGTGAAATTTCCTCTAAGGCTTGCGAAACGTTGCGTTGCATCGTATTCGATGTGCGATATAGTGGAGATATCGCATTGGTACGTTTATTTTTAGGGGATATTTATTGCGTCGCACGAGGCTGCTATACTCTTAAAGTGTGGAATTATTTCTAACTTAATTATCACGTCTAACTCTTTTCAGTTTATGTTAACATATACCTACATGCCTGAAACAGTTGCATCCAGTATTACTATATAACTTGTACAATATTAGCTAGTTTTTGTTTTACGTCATGAATGCTGTGGAGGGTGACTCTTATATCACAGATGCGAATTCCGTTTTTCGGTTTACTCTCTCGTTTTCGAAAAAATCGGTGTGTATCAATGTGCCATTGAGGCACAAGTCCTGGTAGAGGCAAACCATAAAGATGTATAAGGGTATCTGTGGAAATATAATTTTGAAGCTGTTAAGCATATGTTTTAAAGTTTAACTATGCTTTTGTTCCTTGGTAATGCTTCTGGGATTAAATGCAGATATTTACGATGCATTCTACAAAACTTTCAACAAACCCAATGCGCGAAGAAGTGTAAATGCAGCTGGTAACTTGTACATTAACAGACAATACTTATTTCTTATTATAGAGCTCAAAATTAAAAGCACATGATCGATAGGGCGCTTGGATGGGGAGTTTGAACTGTGGGGTACAAAAAGGGTATACGATTCTTGCCCGGACATACATATATAAGGCAATAATCAGCTCACAATTCGGCACAAATCAGCATCGGGTCAGTATTGCTCAATGTGGAACCAATTTTGTAGTATTTTACGCGGTCAGATGGAATGCGTAAAACATAAGAGAGGACACGAAATGCAATACGCTAATTAATACGATACAGGTCCGATATGAAAATCACGCGAAATATACTTGCGAAAATGATCCGCCTAACATAGCTGCGGGCGTCCTCAGGTCGAAGCCTCTCCACACTTTGACCCACTTATTCTTCAAGTATTCCACCAGTCCCAAGAAGTACTCCCCAAGTTATTTCTCCACTTCGACCAGAAGACCCCAGTTGGGACACGGGTGAAACTGTTGCCTAGAATGACGATTTATACGCGGTGAACACCCGAGAATGGAAAAGCATTTACTTCATCACCGCGGAAATCTCCGAAGGAACATTCATTACCCTGTGCTATCGCGCCTTATGGTTCCATCTTTCTCTTGCTTGGAAGTTGGTTGGAACGGTAATCGTGGGCCATTGAGTGAACAGTTTAAAATTTTTCAAGTGGAAAAATACTAGGATCAAATTTCATTAAATTGCATCGATTTATGCGGTGTAACTCACCATACATGCAGAATTTGGTATGATTTAAAAATTATATTTTTTTACATTTTTGCCTAAATAAAGCACGTTGTGACTTGAGCTATTGATAGTTTTCAGTGTGGTATTCGAAAGTTTGACGAAAATCATATTGAAATATGTTTTTTTCGATTTCTGACTCGGCGTGACACTTCGTATTATTTTGCGTTGAAAAGATAATCTCTACGTATTTAATAGAATTATTAAGAAGTATATTTCATAAGCCACAAGGCTACGTATTAAAACAGCATCGAATTGCTGAAAAATCAAATCGGTAAAATGCAATTTTTCACTTTAATCTATAGATATCACTCATAAGAACACGTATAAGTTTCACGCAAATCTGTAGATAGACAAGTATCGCTCCAGCCTTACCTTACTCTATCTATCTATCGCTCCATACCTTAATCTATGTCACAGCCTGACAATTATTTCTTCTCCGATGCCCTGTTAAGATTCTGCTCGCGGGGACTTGGTCCACACTCCCTTTGAGCGCGTGACATTCCTCTTCCTTTCCGCTTTCCGCATTATCTCTGTGGCATTCGAAGCCGGCCGGCTGCCCGGCTCGCTAGTTTAATCGCGCGCGCTGGTGCCCTTACGAAAGACCTGCTGCACTGCTCACCGCACGCTCTGTGCTGTGCTTTTTTTTACGAAATAAGCGCTGGATGGCTGGCTGCACGACTTCTGCTGTCGTTCTTTCTGCAGTCCTTCAAACCCCCCTCCCCGTGCTCTCATTCCGAGGGCGTTTCGACACCGCTCAAACATGGGACTGACTATACTCCCTTATGGGCTCAAAGTGTTGTGAGTGAACTGTCGTCACTTCCCCATTTCGTACGGGATGCGGGGGAAGACCTTATTTAGAATCCTAGATTAAAGAGGAGAATAGACGGAACCATACGGTGATATAGCACTGGAGAATATTGAAGTCGTTACAATGCGCAATCGGAGTGCCATATGGAGTGATTCAGCTGAGAAGTTAATGCGCCTGAAACAGGTGTTATTTACGGGGTGGTGTATTAGCTAGATAGTATTTACGAGGGGGGGACAAACGGGACCGGAACCCCCTCCCCCGGAAGCAACTTTGTTAATGGACAACATTAATATATAAAAAAAATTAACAAACAAAATGTCTTTAAAAACTTCAAAAAGGACTATAAAATACAGTGTTGTTTTGATTTTCAAACATAATCCCCAGCCCAGGCCCCCCCATTAGGCTGTACTCAGACCCTATCTATTTCACCTATCACAAATATTCTGGACTCCCCACAGAGCCAAATTCTAGATGCGCCACTGGGTAGAATTACAGTAGTAGTAGAATTGTTATGGTATCTATTGTAATGATTTATATTGAAAAATGGAAATCATTTCCAAAAAAACTCTGCATTACTCACTCTTAGGCCTGGTAAAAAGTAGGTCTAAGGACGGTCCTTCAGCTATTTTGTCAAAACAGTACTATATCTTCGTCTTTTGCCCTTATTGGCATTATTCGTGGCAGCTACAGTCCTGGGGAAGTAAAAGATAACCCATGCTTTGTTAACTGTAAGCTTTGGCGCTTACCGCCGCAAAATACCAACGGGCAGTCATCCTTTAGAAAGTTCGCTATGCGCTTTCGTTCACCCAGAATTCATAACGTCGTTTATTGGCGTTAGTTCCAACTGTTTTATTCCGGATCATTTCATTCAAGTATTCTACCAGCTGATTGGTAGGTTCTTGGACAGTCCCCGTTCTACATCCCAATTTCTGACACATTGTCTCGTTTTCCCTTCTAAGGATGTCCCACCATTAAATCACTCTTCAATTCTTCATATCTTCTACTTCCTCTTATTTCGTCCAGAATTCCTATACTCTTCCTTCCTCTCCCACGCTTCCCCAGTGTTCTCCCCTCTATCACTCTCTTCAACATGCCCTCTCCTCTCAAAACCTCCTCCATCCATCTCTTCTGCCTTCTCCGCCTCCTCTCTAACCATATCCAATACCTCCTCTTTCGTCTTCCTCGCCAACCAGCTCACCTTCTCCATCCTTCTCTAAACTCACATCTCAAACGCTTCAAGTCTACGCTTATCCTCCCTTCGCAATGACAAAGTTTCCGACCCATATAGCGCCACACTCCATATCAGAGTTTTCACCTGCCTTTTCTTTACGTCCCTTCTCTTAGAAAATGCTTCTTTAGCCACGGCAATTCTGCATCTGATATCCCTACCACTAAAACCATTCTCCTCTAAAATACTCCCCAGATACGTAAACTGCTCGACCTGCTCTATCTTCTGCCCTCCCACCCTTATATTCAGCCTCGCCTTCTTACTTATAGAAAATCTCATCACATTCGTTTTCTTGTGGTTGATCTTCATCCCATACTTTTCGCACTGCACCTCTAATGCATTTACTATTGACTGTAACCCCTTGGCAGACTGACTAACCAATGCTTGATCATCTGCAAATCTCTCTGATTTTATCAGCTGACCTCCTACCTTTATTACTACATCCTCCTACCCCCTTGCTTCCCTTACCATTTCTTCTGAGTAAACGTTAAAAAGCAACGGCGATGGTGGGAAAGTAAAAATATATAGCATGCTGGTTGAACGCTAAGCCTGGACTTGTAGCGAAACCGAGTACATCAACTATTAGTCCAAATCGGGTCCTCAATTAGACTAGTACTTGGAGCCTCTTAAACCAGGGGTTAGCCTTATAAATCTTGAATTCGTTTGTGCGAGTTTTTAGTCCGAGAAAATTAGTTTCTTAAGTCTCTCGCCAGAGCATGTTCGTCCATCTGTTCACGCGAGTTCAAGTTAATGTTTTTGTTCGGACGATCATCGGGTTATTTTATAACCAGCCTGTTCCAGGTGATACACGGTGGATACGTTGAGAAAACGTGGAAAAGTATGAAAAAGTTTGGGAAATTTCCGCGACTTATTAGGAATATGATATGTGGAACGTGAGAGGGATTACTGGTTTGGTTGGCTAAACATTTTTTGTGGGGAGGACAGTCCAGTAACCGGCCAATCAATTGGTTGAATACGGTAGGAATAAGATGATTATTATAATATCGTAGAAATATATTTACAGTGCGTGAGACACATTTCAGCTGGAAGATTTGACACGGAGTCGTTTAGTTCACTATATTATAATTTTATGATATACCTGAAGGAGGGAATATATGTGTTATGAGAATGAATTTTCCTTACTATCCCACGGTGCGAAAAACAATGCAGTTTCGCCGACCGAAGAGTGAAACTAAACGCAGTTGATCACAATACCTAGTGTGAATAATTCAGTTACAATAAGTGAATAATTCAGTGTCCTGCAAGGAATGAGGATTGATCGAGACGATCTCTTAGTAGGTAATATTTTTACGGATGTTAATGTGGTTTCGTTTTTCTTTGAGCAAAATATTTTACTTACTGAGTTCACAGAACTCAGTTTCAAAATTTACCGAATCAAAATTTCACTCCCAAAAGAAAATTTATATTTGTAGCGCACCAATCGGGAGTAGGCAATTTTTCCAACGATCGTACACCATTAGACTGATGTTACGCGCATACTCGCGCAAGTTGCTTCCGCAAGAAACTGCGGGAGTGTTTACCCTGGCGAAAGAACTTCACATTATCGAAAAATCAGTTTCATTTCCTCAAGTAAATTCCGCAAGCGATTGTCTGTAAGTTGTGGTAATGAAATTGCAAATGTTTACTCTGGGGTAAAATAATATTACAGTAGGATTATTTTGACCATGTTTATTTACTGTGCACCCACTCGCGAAATTTGTAATAGATTGGTGGCTCAATATAGCTGCCAGTGGAAAACCACCTTGGGAAGTAAACATTTATTTATTCTCTCTAATTTTTTTAAATTCATGGAGTCCTCGTGTCACTATGGAGCTACTTGTGCACTCATCTCACCGTCCTTGACTATTGCTTCCGTAAATACTTGCACATACTTTATATTATTAATTTATTTTTAATATGCCTTTAGCTTTGAAGGGGTAAGACTTGCTTTATAGGTATTCCTAACTGTTTTCAAGTACTAGTTTCTTTCCCTGAGCCGTCTGCGGTTTCAGAGGAATTTGTGTTACACGTGAAGTCACATAGCTTGAGCTTTGCTGGTGTATCTCAGGTATCACACTTACCCCAGGGCCCTTCGTCAGCAGCGGAACAATACACCTACTTCCTTGACTCCCACCTTGCCCTCAAAACTATTGCCATCTGAAAATTCCGAGTCCCAAGAAATGTTGGGAATATATATACGGAATCTCTTTGAAGCTTGCCTGGAGTTGGGAGTTGAGACTTCGTGAGAGGTACGGAGGGAGCCAAGGAAATTGGCGGAGCACCCTCACTCGAAACAAGAGAATTTCGTCTCTTTCAGAATACTCAAGAAAGCTAGCTACTGGGAAGCTTTGAATGTGTTACGTTTGCTTAGTGCAAATTTTCCAGTAATGAAAAATTCGCCCATTTCTGGAATCTCCTGGAAATTGGCGGAATATTGAACCACCATTTCTGTTTTCCTTATTTCCGCCCTTTCATCGTCAAAACTTCAAGATTTGAGTCGCGGCAGCCGCCAAAGCCAGCGAAATTAATTTATGAATTCTTTAAGACAGTTGAAAAGGTTCATTGAGGAGCTGATTCATTCTCTGTAAACATCTGCACGGCGCAATTTTGGATTTAAAATATTGACTTGACGTTGTGGTTTCACCGCTGGGATCGACTCTTTGGCATCCCTTCACGAAAGGGCATTCATTCTTCGATAACTCAGGCAGTCCCTTCGTTATAAGGCAGAAGGAATCTGTGATGGGAATCATCACTATTAGCTTATTTGCGTTACGATTTTTAAACCCTTTGTTTATATTTGAATATTCGTCCCAGCGCTGCTGAATTACGAATGATATTCATTTTGTGTGTGATGTTTAGATGCCTTGAGCGATTGATAACCTTGATGGGTGAAAGTGCTGGAACATCAACCTTTTTCTGCGATAAAAAAGTATTCAGGAAACATTTCTATTTCCATGTGTTTTAATTTAGCCTAGTGCACGCAGAGTAATATTTGCAAAAAAAATAAAATTCACAGAACTACAGCTTACAGAGATTTTAAATAAATATAGATGTATAAAAAAACTTCTGCCACTAATGGTGAGTTTAACGGGAATAGCTCCCGAAATTCGATCTGGCCGCATATTATTTGATAGTTAGAGGAGAGAAGATACTTTAATCGTGGTAAGGTTTGGCCCTACTGCGATTCACGATAGTTATTCCACAAGGTTTTAAACAAGATCAAGTGGTGGATTTGGGCAATTTTACCGTGTTTTGATTTAATTTATAATGATTCACACCAAGAAGGTAAACGACATCGATATAAAATTCATTTCATTTTAAAGGCAAAGAAAACCTCTTTCCGACGATATGTCCTACGAATCATTCTAAATGTTAATGTATAGCACGTCTAAGTCCAGATCTGTACTATTTTGACGGCGACAATAGACTATTACTATCAAATGCTATTTATTCTCGACCTGTTTTTCTATATGGTGCAAATGTAATGAGTTTAGGTCAAATAATATATATTTTTTTTTTTTTTTACTTTTGCCGAAGTTTCGGATTTTTATTCATCCATCTTCAGGACTATAAACAATGATGCATGATGTTAAATGTTTGACAGTTCTGTTTTGGTTACATAATGGTAAATTTACAGTCATTAAATATAAAAATACATAGACATAAAAAGACAGAAATAAAAGACTGACAAAAAAAATATTATTTGACCTAAACTCATGACATTTGCACCATACTATTACTATCCTTTGATTACTCTCTTGGCACTCAGGTGAAAATGTGCCAAATATTACCAGTAGAGTGCCATAACCGTCATAAGGGATAACTGCACGCGGTGTAGATACTACAAAGGCTAGTGACCTTGCGTCCTCCATTTCAAGTTTTAGCGAAATGTTCCGAGGCTATTTTTCGCAAAAATATAGATTGAGCTTCCGCAGTTCCTCTCAATGCACGCATATCATATTAAATGCCGTGAAATGTGTTTTTTCTTTGTTCGGCGTGTCTTTAAAGGGCGATCCAGATACAGGCGTTGGAGCTATCCGTATTCCGTCCTCAGTATTTCTTTTTCTTCTTCTTCTTCATCCCTGCATGCGATGTCGGCTTGTAAAATTTGGCGAGGACGCCGTGACGGCGTACTCTCAAGAGCCTTGCTCTCATTCGTGTTTGTCTCGCTCCCGTCGTCCCTCATATATTCCTTCCATGTCCTTTCGATTCCATTTCGGCAGGGCCTGAGCCGCCGGGAGCGAGCTGCGTAGCTTCTATCTTCCGTGGAAGCTTTCATGCCCGTGCCTCCCTCCGAAATCCAATTTTTCGCTCCCAATGTCGTTATGGGGGCTTCTCCAATCGAAAATTTCTTGCCCTTAATAAAAAAAACAGAACACGGTTATGGGGGGGAAATGCGCCCATTAAAATGCGCCCTCCGATTTTATCTTTCTCTCCTACCGACTCCATTTTATTTAATTAGTGAAAAGGATTAATCCCTTAACGCAATGAAAATTCACTTAATTCGTTTAAAAGAAATATCGGCTGAAAGCTACTTTCATTGAAATTATATCCTATTATTTAGCTGCGTAGGTTTCTCTCAGTATGGTAGGAATGCATTGCTTTTATCTCAAAAATACGCGCTCATGAAACTGTTTTACCTCACATGCTACCATATTAAAAAAAACAGCAATGTATTAGTTCCGTTTATTTGAAACTTAACAGTTTTGTCAGACCAGATTTTCTATGTTTTTGAGCCTTTCCTTTTCTTTTTATCTATTTTTACTTTTAAAAATTTACATCGCTTAGTAACAAATACGAACTTTAGGATGCCACTGCCTGCCTAAATGATATCCACTGAAGAGAGCAAGAAACTGAGACTGATAGATAGCTAGAGGCTGTTAACCGTTCTGAAGAAAAACAGAAATTATATTATGAAAGCTGCGGTTGTTATTCACTGAGCATATTTCTGTCGTTAGTCTGTTGAAATTAAAAGAAAATTTCTCGAGGCCCTTGTCGGTGCTGAATTAATGCTGCCAAAATTCTAGACATTATTAGAATATTAATGAAAAGGAGCTTCTAGAAAATGACTTTTACTCGCGCACTACTTCATCTGGCTCTGCAATAGATCATCGAGAATTCCTATATCGTCCTTCCATTCCATCGCTGTGTTTGCTTTGAACATTATATTTTGCATAGTTATACTAGCCACTCAAATATGCAATCATACGTTACAGTGAATTTCGGGCCACATGGAACTCTTCATCTCAAGAAAATTTAATCCATCACTTGTTTCTTTACTCTCATAAGCTCGAGAATAGTAATGTCCTCATATCGTTGATTATCTTTACTTCAGTTCAGCATTACTCCGTTTGATTATTCACGAATCATGGAATAAACGATTCAGAAATCGTGCGCCAATGCTTCTAAGAGATAAAAAGCTAACGAAGAAAACACATGTAGTACGTTGCATGCTTGCACATATAGATCACCAATTAAAAAATCAAAATTCCCGTAGAGGTAGTAACTTGGAACTGGAAAGAGGTGTTGCAAGGCAAAATATTCATCAAAGCAATCAGTACCTAACACCGTGAACCATGGAAAAAAATATTTCCTATTGTTTTTACGCGAAAACTCAAGTTTCAACAGATAACTGGGTATGGAAAAAAAATAAAGATTTTTCAGGACACGATAGGAAACTTCGCGCGAAATGCGATCCAAAAATGACATCCCCGATCATTTTTTCTTCGCCCTCTTTTTTTTCCCCCGGAGGTGTAAACGTGATTGCAGCGATTTCAACCACCACTTCTGCTGCGTATGATGTTTCGTACGTACGCCTCCAGGGAATGCAGCGAAAAAAAATGTAAAAAACAAAGACAAACGGAATGTCAACACTCAATTCGACAACGATGGGACTACCGCCGGACGGAATTTCCACCTCAGGTCCTGGAACCGAAGGCTGTAAATGTTCGGGTTAAAAAAAAAACATTGTTCCTAAACAGGAAGTGAAACGCTAAAAATATCGACGCCCCATGTCCTGGTCTTCCCTGCATCACACCCACGCGGCCCGTCTACTCTTTGCCCCCCACTTCCAACCCTCCCCATCCCACCCCGATGCCCCCTGCTGGCACGTATCCCGAGGATAGGTGAGTTTCCATGCTGCTTCCGCCCTTACGGTGGACACGGAACGTGCAGACGAGAAAAATTATTCCGAGAGATCACAGTTAGGACGAAGACCCAAGCCAAAAACTCCAAGGGACAGCTGCGTGGAAGAATGGAACACACTGACATGCCGCCCCATACTCCTCGATATGCTGGTCGGAAGGGTTCTTTTTCAATCGATTTAGTTCACTCGCCATGTTGTCAAGGTGGGTTGAGCGAAAAATCATTTCACCTAGAAGTTGATGAATTTGGCCTCATTTGAAAGAAAAAACCTTTCCCCATCTTTCCAATGATATCAAAATGTTAACCCCTTACCGAACTACTTTTCGAACATTTTTCCTGAAAATACAAGCTGTTTTACATGGAATTGATTACGACTGTGCGATCCAGAGGGATAATATTGAAAAAAATAGGAATTTATAACACCTAGATTTCGTCAAAACACTAACGGTGTGTAGTTTGTATGTCTTCTCAACTATTTATAATAAATAATCCATTACTCACCGCAGTAATTTTTACAGAATCACAAAAAACCTGCTATTTTAAAGGCTTTTTAGCCGCACAACGTGAAAAATTGGTCAAGTTAGATACTTAAGTAGATATATTTAATTACGGAGAATATTTGTCATGTATAGCTATATTTTTGCTCCATTAATGTTACAATATTTACTTCATACGATACTTCTTACAGACGTTGAAATTAAAAAATAAAATTCGAATATTATCTCAATTATGACTAGGGAATTTTCTCGCTCAAACTACCTTTAGGCAATCTACTGGTTAAGGTAGATTTAAATGGAAATGAATAAAAATCCTCTAGATTTTTACATTCGCGGGACCCAATCTACCTATAATATTTCTTACTTCATCTCGGCGTTCGTCCTATCCTTCTTCATCCCGTCCATAAAACCTCTTCCCTTTCTTCCCCTTCCCTAATCACCCAAAATTATTTTTTTAACCAGATAAATTCAAAATTGAAGGAATCATTTTTCTGTGCATTACCTTGGAATGACCGAGATAATTGTCTCTCCTCATCAAATGAAAGAGGCACCTTCATAAACGCGATGGTTAAAAAATACTTGGTAAGTTTCCTCATTTTTCATTTTTGCTGACCTAACAAGTTTCGATGGTTTCACGTCATTATCAATGTTGGGACTTATCTTTGACAATGATTTAAATTTTCAAAACGGGTCACGTCTGCAAAAGTAAAAAGTGAGGAGAATTACCTAGTATTCTATTATTCTCGTACTCCACGTAATTGCATCGCTGGCCGTTGATTCTGTAGTACATTCTTAAAACTTTTGTCACGTGATATATCACTCATTCCGACGCATTCACTCCTCAAGTTAAAAATAAATATACTGATGCAAAATTGAAGGCATAATTTTTCCAGCATTAACTTATAACTTACGGAGAACATGTTCGCTTCCCATTATGTAAATGTGGTACCTACACCCTTAAAACTTATTTCGCGTGATATAGCAGTCATGCAAACGCTAATTGCAAGAAATTTAAAATGTCACCAGGATGTGTATGTTCGCTTCGCAGACTTCTAAGAGGCGATGGATGAAGTAAATTACATTTAAGTTAGTGCAGACATTAAGTTTAAATTGCATGTATTGAGAAGTTTTTATAAGTATATCTCTACACGAATACGATGGCACCGGTTTGGATATCGAATGGAAAATCACTAAAAATAGGCGGTGAAAGGCAAGGGTGTCCACAGTGACCATTGGTTTACAAAATATACCCCGAGTGACTTGCTAGAGAACCATGTACGAGTACCGTACGTACATGTATCGTACTATGGTTTCGTTTATGAACAACCTCATAAAAAGACTCTCTGCTCAGAGTCCAAGTTTCCCTCCTACATAACACTACTCTCCATAGCATGCTCCTCTCTAACACACCCCTAGATTTTGTCGTGAAGGCTTCCGCAGCATCTTTTATCAACCATGTTAGGAGTTAGAAGATTAAAGATCTTCTAAAAACGCCTATGGATAGTCACCATCCCTTACAAGCAATGGGGGTGTGAAGTACCTGCAGCTGAGAGAGAAGTTATATTGGACAAAGGTTGAAAGAGCATATGAAGGCAATGGAAACACATCAGTGGAATGCATCAGCCAATACCGAATCACCATTCCAGGGCATAAAATCGCTTTTGAAAAAAATGAGGGTTCCGGCGAGGAATACCTTCCGCAATTCATACGTGAAGCGTCCCAAGTGACTTCAAAAGAGAAGACTGTTATAGTCTCATTTCCATTTGGAAAATATTCCTTCCAGCGGAAGAATAACTAACCATTAAGTAATATTAAATATTTCCCTCATATGCATCAACGCGCGGCAAATACGTATAAGCTTCAAAGACGGCAAGTCTTTGAAGCTTATGCGTATTTGTGTGTAGACGGATGGTGATTATTCACCTCATCCTCCCGACGAAGCTTCTCGTATAAGGTGTGAAACGTTTTTTAAAAATTAATACGAGAAAGTACTCGAAAACTTCTAATGTAATCACCATAGATTCTTACAAATTCAGGCCTGAATCACTCTCTTATACACCCGTATATTTTCAAAGATTATACTGAACATGTCCCACGCCTCTATAAATCCAGACGCAGCTTTTTTCATATTCGTCCCCTATCACCTTGAGTATTTATTTTTTATATTTTTATCTTTCCTGACCCAACGCGTACACTTCCGGCGGCCGAAATCGAATCTCTCCAGTGTTGTTCACAATGGCACCGCGACCTTCAGCAGCGTCGTCCTCAGTGGGGGCTCACGCGTGTGCGTGATTTCTCAGTCTGACCACGCGCGACCCCCCCCCCCCTGCCCCCCCTGCCCCCATATCCTCCTACCCTTAAGCTTGTGTCAAGGGAGAGAGCAAGGGTACATAATGTAAATGCAGCGTGCTTCTCTCTACCTGGATGTGGGCGTGCCCCCCTCCTTCCGGACACCGTTCACCCCTACCAAACCGACCCTCATCCCTACGGTGCGGTGAGCACCGCACCGGATGGTGCATGTAATTATCAATCCTTGGTGTGGCTTTAGTGGGATATCGAACTTAAGGTAGTTTGAGCGAAATATCACTTCTCCTAGAATATGTTGAATTTGACCTCATTTTGAAGAAAATAACTCTCCTCTTTCCAATGATATCATAATACTAACCCCTTGCCGAACTAAATTATGAGCAATTTACCTAAAAATATCAGCTGTTTTACATGGGAAGTAACGGCAAGTTTCTTCTGCAATAGCTTGCGAAGTATTTTACTCACGAGTTAGTGCAGAGCCAGATTGATTTCTGTTTACAATAGTAACAATACGCTTATGCAAGCGACTTGCTGAAACTTAGAGTTCTGCAAGTAAACTCGCTGAGCTGTTTACGCCTGAAATTTAAGCCTAAAGTCGCTTGCTGCAAGCAATTTAAACAACAATATTCTTGCCAGTGTAAGCCCTTCTTAAAAGGATCAAGTGCATTCGATAAATATGCCGATTTCGATGTTCATTACTAAAGACAGAAATTAGTTATTACTGGTAATCTACCGGATAAGGTGGGTGTAAATGGAAGTGAGTAAAATCCCTTAAGTGCGGAAATCACGTAGTATATCTTTTTTTTAGGTGATCTACCAGTTGAGGTAGGTTTGACTGGAATTGAGTAAAAATCCTCTAGATTTTTACATTTGCAGGGCCCTGTCCACCTATAATATTTTTTACTTCATCTCGGCGTACGACCTACCCTTATTCATCCCGTCCATAAAACCTATTCTCTTCTTCCCATTCCCCGCTTACCCGCTATCTTCCTCTTTATCACGGCCTTTAGCTACCGTTCGCCCCTCCTTATCTCTTCCAACCATCTACTTTTCCTGTGTCCTTAGTAGAATTCTTGAATGGATACTAATAACGACGCATTTCAGGAACGTTTTCCGTTATGAAACTATGTCACTCACGAAATCAGACATGATCAAGGATATTGCAGACGTTCTCCGTCATTAAACTGATGGAGGCAGGCGACACTCTGCGGAACATTGCTACGTTTAGCATGGTGAAAATAAATCACTTGCTACTACTCCACTTAGGTTCTTTCCCCGATGGATTTTAACTTCTAAATGTCAGTAAGCTTGGTCAATGTTACCTCGATAGTGACGCATGGACATTGAAATCCATCTGGAATTAAGAATAAGAAGTGGAATAGTACCAAGTGATTTATTAAATCAAACAATACACAAGTTTCTAATACTACTAAGCGTTTCAACTCACTGAGTCATCTTCAGGCACAATTACAGGTCTTGTATGTACCTGCAGATGACTCGCGTTAAGATGAAACGCGTTGTAGAAATAAAAATCCTATGGAATGGTGCAAATTGTGTTTGATTCAATATGGATTCCTTCTACGACATAAAACTTGAATGTTTTTTAGCCAAATGATTTATTTTAATCCATGCTAAAATTACAGCATCATTATTGTTGGCACCCTTAACCTACAGAATTCTATTAAAAAGATACGCGATGTGTGGTTATTTTTACTGATGATACCATAGCGTGTGGCATAGCACCCATAGCGGACGCCTTTGCGTTTAGCCTTTCGCGGAATCATGCGCTTGTAGATCTGTTTCTGTGTTCCCTCCCCCAACCCATTTCACCGGAGTCGCCGACCCCGGTTGGGGGAAATTGCCCGAGTGAAATGGGCCGGGCGTGGAGGCTTGGAAGCAGCAGACGGAAGCGAGCGTAGAGCGGTCGTCCGCCCGCGCCGAGCCCACACGGGGAGTGGGCGAATCCCCTTCAGGAGGTCCGGCACGGCATTCCTCGACGGACTGGAACAACAGAAAGGGGCTGGGAGGGGGGAGGTTGTGTGGGTGGTTTGCAGGCCACTATCCAGCGAGTCGGGCACGAAGAGGTGCGCCCCAGGAAATTGGTTTCCTCTCGGCTATAGGGGTGGTTGGGAGGATTGGCTTTGGGTAGGCGTGGGGGCGGGGTTGGGGGAGGGGGCGAGGTGGGTGCTGGATTGTTAATTCGTATACACACACGATGGCGGGGGGCGGCCGAGTCACGGTTCGAAGGCGGTGGGAATGATTTGATGGGGCGAGCTAGATGAATCGTGGTCGGTGCAATGTATGGTCCCTGGGGAACCCGTAAATGACGCGCGCACACAAACCTGTTGGTCGCGTACGAATAATTGCGGAATTCCGCTACTAATGTTGCTGCGGAAATGAGCCTTCTTACCGTAGGGTAGCGACGCCCATTAATAATTATTATGCATTAGATTTCGGATTTATATTCACGGTGGTCACTGCTTTTGAATGGTTCCTCAGTGTTCTAGCCAGTTCCGGCCCAAGGCGTGGGCAACGTGGGCAAAAGCCACTGGCGGCCGGACGTATTGACAGCCAGTCTGAGACTTAATAATGTAAGTGAAAAGGGGACAAAAAGTACGAAAAATTTTGACAACTCACTGCGTGAATTTCAATACAAAAGGGCCTTCATTAGTATATCGTAAAAGTGACTGACACTCCAAAAAAACTTCGGTAAAAATTACTATTAAACCTAAGGACAAACAGTTTTCTTCATCACCATTCTTGTCACCAGACAATTGAAAGGAACAGTAGTTCAAATTGCACTACAATTTACGGATGAAATGAAACCCATCCACAAGCAGAGGATGTAAGGTAAGTAATCCCTATAAACAATTTTCCTCGTAAAACTGGATTCTTGGAGGCAAATTCTGGATTAAAAATTGGGCTTCTGGCGAGAAAGAAAACTACAATGTAAAGACCTATTCTGTATCTAAAGTCATTCGGCGAAAAATTGTCTTCCCTACGGCTTTTATTGACTTTGGTGAATTTGTACCGTTTTATGCTACACCCTTACGTTATTTTCTTACTGACAATGTGAAACGACCTTTATTAGGATGTCCTCGCTTGGAAATTATGGGATAAAAATATTAATGCGTGCTCTATTTTCCTTTTAAAGGGTGAATTTAAGTTCGTCGAAAAATTCTATTGCTCCTTGAATATATGTGTATGTATATTTAATCAGATGTGAGCCGACGTTTCCAGCCCTACGAACTTAGGAGCGGCTATACGTGTAACAGCATTTCGTATTTTTTCCCCTTGAAAACTTGAATCCGGCAGAGCGCTCGCCACTGATTGAATTCATGGAAGAGATAAGCCAGTTTGGTTGCAGTTTCCCAAAACGAGGAGAATCGAGAGGCAGTGCTACTACGCCAGCAGGAGTCCTCTGGAAATGCGAGAAGGGTGTTCTGCGGAATTGGATCGCGAGTCGCGGCGCGAGGAAAACAGCGGCGAAACGAAAAGCGCGTGAGAGATGGAATAAAACAGAAATGGTTGGTGGGGGAGAGAGGGAGGTGGGTTTTGACGACAATTACTTTTGAACCGTCTCGACGCGACACATCTCGGAGAGGGTATCTCTGTCTCTCTCGTTTCTCATCAAAGCCAGCAATAGATTGGGGTTCGAAGCACTTAAAACTTTATGGCGGACGAATTTTGAGGAAACCATAAACTAGCCGTAGTAGTACTTTTTTCGGCGTCACCGTCAAGTGCACATTATTATTAGGTATTCTGCCGGTTGAGGTAGGTTTGAATGAAAGTTAGCAAAAATTCTCTATATTTTTATGTGTGCCCCATCTACCTTTAATATTTCTTTCTTTATCTCAACGTACGTCCTACCCTTTTCCATCCCGTCAATAATACCTTTCCTCTTTCTTTCTCTTCCCCCCTTACCTAAAATCATTCAAATATAATTCGATTTATTACGGTATATTTTTAATGTTATCACTATTATCATTTAAATTATCTACTGGATAAGGAAGTATTTTAATGGAAGTGAGTAAAAATCCTCTACTTTTTTTGCTTATGCAGAGCTCTATCAACAGATAATATTTATTTCTTCCTCCGCGTCTTAACCTTCATCCCATCCATTTAGCCTGTTCTCTTTCCTCCACTTCCTTGCCAAACATCCTCCCCTCTATTGCATTGTTAAGCAACTTTTCTCCCCTCATTACCTCCTCCAACCACCTAATTTGCCTGTTCCTAATCTCATCCGGAGGTTTCCTTACCTCACCCACCATAGCAAGCACTTTCTCGTTAGTCTTCCTTTCCGTCCACCATTTCTCCATCCTCCTCCTCACCCATATCTCGAGCGCCTGCAGCAGCTTATTCTCATCTTCTTTTATCGGAGTCCAAGTTTCTGCCCCTCATTACGCTACAATCCGTTTAAATCTCTTCTCTAGCATCTTATTTGTATCCTTATCCAAGGTTCCTATTATCAGCTCCCTTCTATAACTAAATGCTTCTTTCGCTAGCGCTTTTCTCCTCCTAATTTCTTTGCTACTAAGCCCATTTCCCTTCGACCTATCGGGATGGGTGGCCTGTCCACGTACCTACGTGCGAAAAGTCTATGGAAAAAGTCATTCGTCTTAAACCGGGACTCAAACCCAGATCCCTTGTTATCGTACCAATAACAATCAACAGGGTAGATGAACGCCTCTTTAGCAAGCGTGGGGAGATAATAATAGTCATAATTTATTGAGGTGTAGAGAAATTAAAAATAAGGGAGGCAATCAAAATCTGTGAAAGAAGTGGGACGTTTTCTGCGAGGGAAGTAAAACGGATAAAGACCTTTCTCTCAGCATTTGCCTTTTTCCTAAAATTAGGAATTACGCTATGATCACAATAATAGAGAACTATATTTCCATGGCGTCTAGAGGCAGGAGTGGAATCACGAGAATTCGGGAGGAAAACTGTAAATGGTACTCGGCAAGTTTCCTAGAAATTGCAATGAGAAAGGTCGTGAATATGAGCTAAGGGAGATTCCCTTTTCTTTGACCTTAATTACATTTTGAAATGTGATTAGTTCTAATTTTGCATGCTGACTTTAAATTGATTTGATGTATAACTAATAAGATGAAATTAACTCTGTGTTGGACTGTGGCCAGCTGGCTAAAGCACTCGGTGCGATATCAAGGGTTTGAGTCCCTGTCAAGGCAAGTGATTTCTCCTCTGTGGAGTCTTTGCCCATTTATGGTAAGCCGTATCCGCTGATAAGGAACAATAATTTGCAAAATTCTTATTGACAGAATTATTTGTCTTGACTGGAATTCGAACCGAAATCGCATTGGAAACCGTGCCGAGTAATTTTAAGGTAGCCGTGTTTTAAGGTAGTAAAGAGCTCGATATCACTTCACATAAAAACCAATGAATTTGGTCTCATTAGAAATAAATAAAAAGGTTGTTGTATGATAGTTTATAGCATGAATTAAAATGATGTATTGTCGATTAATGAGGTTTTCTTTTTTTTCAGGTAAGTCTTAATTATGTGAGGTGCTCTACTTCTACTGTTAAGATCCATCTGCGTGACTGTAAGTAAGTATATCTTGTCCCGTTCCCATAATCAACGCAACATTTGATTTGATTTGAAAAAGGGCGGGATTACGATCGACGTTTTATGACGTGACGGAGACGGCCGGTGGCGTTCGCGGAGATTGGTGATTGTATGATGGTGGAACCTATTGCGATGGCCGACCATTGATGGTGTCGTCAACGGTCAATGAGCGAACTTTTTCAGTCTTCCGTCACGCTATATTACCGCCAGTGAACCAGAGGACAGCTTTCTTTCAATACTTACTAAATTTTAATTCCAGATTAGACATGTTGCTTTTTCAATTTTCAGTGAAACATAGTTAACCTTCTTTAAACATAATTGGCTAGTAATATTTGCGGATATTTTTATATTTTGTTTTTAAAATATGATAATCAGCAGTCACTTCGCAACTGTCTGCAAGTCCGTTTGCAAACACGGTAAAAAATTGGCGTTGATACTACCGTCAATCGTACTACTATCCGCCTCGACGGGAAGACGACAGAAAACTGAACGCCACAGCCCGTCAACATGACGTCAGAAAACTTCGATCTTAATCTCGCCCTAAGTTGATGGCTTTAACGTCAAAAAACATTTTTCCACAAAATTAGTTAGATTTGTCGCTTGGCCCTAAGAATTTACATGTTGCTGCCTAAGGTTTGTACAAAGACTTGTAAAGTACCTGGCTTGGCAACACTGCCTACAGCGCCCTCTCCACTTAGTATTTCAACCTCATCTACATTAACGAAATACCGTGCAAGCCACCACCTGGGTGTGTGGCATAGGGTGATTCCACACCAGGCATGCAGTCCACATAATTCGAATCAGACCCTCGCACTCTCTCCCGGCCGATAGACGAGAACCAGAAGCAGTCGGGAGAACAATGCACGGTCAAACCAGAAACCAAGAGAGTGCTACGTTCACAAACACGCTAGCATGCAATACACGGGTGAACATACTACTACTGATTATTATTATTAATATTTTAAATGATGAATACCAGAAAGAATTATTTCGTGCAGAAAATAAAATCATACGTGACATTTCAAGCGAGATGAGGTGATAGAAATAGTGTTTATTTAATAAACAGAAGTACAAATCCGAATCCACCGAGCAACATTCAGTCTCGTCTTCCCAACCTCGACAGTCATGCTTGCGTCAGACACTGTGACGCCGAATAGAGCGCAGCGCGGGCCAAGTTGCCAACAAACGCCGCTCAGCACGCAAGGAATAGCGCAGGCTGGGGGGAAACAAAAAAATAACATCCAGCGTGACGCCAGCGTAAGAATTCTCCTAAACAGTAAAACGGTCAACGACTGCATTGCGCAATCGGAGAAGTGGGGGGGGGACGGAAGTTGGGGAAAAGATATCAAGAGGAGGATGAGTATGTGGGGAGCTGGACTGGGTGAAGAAAATGGGAGGGGTTAAGGGTGGGGGGAGGAATTAGGGTGAGGAGGAGAAAGATTTGCTCTGCCGATATACTTGGATAAGAAGACGACCGAAAAGGACGAACGAGTACCAATTCTGGAACCAATCTCGGAAGCAATCATGAGTAATTACCGTCGTCGTCATCCTTCATTCCGAAGTTTTCCCCTAATGTTTGCCTTGGTGATTCTCACATTTCATTATTTTTGTGTGCTCTCATGTTTCCCCTTCAGTCTCATTTTGCGGCCTTGTTTTCTACTGACCCAGAGAGAACCTCGCACGGCTTCTCAACAGAAAAATGTTTATAAAAAAAAATATTTGGAGTAAAATAGATAAATTTTAGACCCGAAGAACGGACTGTTGAGTGATTAAATCATCAATAAATGTCGCAGACAGTGAGCTCCAAAAGATCTCTTGTATCTCTGCTTTTAGGATTAATTGTTCTGTATAGATAATAATTTCTTGAGAGTTGATTGTAATTGCTTGTGGGAAACAAAAGCAGTGTTACTATAACTACTATAAGTACGAAGTTTATCTTATACCGTGCTGAGTGTCACCAACTTTAGCTCAAGATTTCTCTTTTGACTTTAATAGTGGAAAGAATTTATTTTTATATTCGCACTCCATTATCTGGACGGAAGTACACCCTCGTCCTTACTTTTCACAAAATATCAGCGCCTACTTTTCCAATGAAATAATACTTCATATAGAATGGAGAGTAAGTGGAATTTACTGCTAACCTGCATGTGTATAACGTGTGTTTTTAAATCGTAAATCGCCTTAATACTCGGTTTATTTGTATTTTGTATAAAGGATATAAATCTTGCTAATTGAACTTTACATTGGTATTCTGCTTGGAAATTACTAAGGAATTTCAGGCGGTATGTATAGCCAACGTGACTCCAAGTTGGTAGTTATTTGGTAGTTATGATACAGGTGGATCTGACTTCAGGTTGTTAGTTATAATACAGGTTATCATTCGAAGTTCTGTTTAATCTATAGTAAGAAATCAAAGTCAAAAAGAGCATGCGGAATTGATGGACATTTTTGGAGGAAATATTTGGCATTTAGTTTCTTGTGGTATATTTCGTAACCTCGATCGTTTTCATCAACATCTGAGTAGTACCCTGCATGTCACCTCAAGCATGGGTGGCAGGCATAAATGCATTAGAGCTGTCTTACTATCGGTGAACAGTGAAATGAGAAATGAAAAGATCGGGAATGTGGGCCACCAGGAATTTATTTTTGGAAAAGCTGCCAATCTGGAATCGGATTATGACAGTGACTCAGTCCTAACGGAAATAATGTTTTTCTCGTGTGGGTATTTACCTTTTATGCTGTCGTATGTTTGAGAATGCATATTTGGCGTTATAAAAGTATTTTGGCCGTTGTAATATTTCTCGCTTCATTGTACATACGTACTTTCCCCAAGCAATAACTTTGACAGTGTTAACTTAATATCATTTTCAGGTTATCATACAAGTATTGTCAAATGAAATTACTCACAGGCAGATGATTTTAAAATTGCGAAAGAATTCCCAAAGGGATCGGCAAATCTAATGTTTTTCCTGACGTTGCGTAACTCAGTGATGCCGTTGCAATGGCCCAAATACACGCGTACTGCATGTCAAATTACCTTCAATGTCGGGGGATTGCATCGTTCCAACAGTCAAAATTGTGTTTCACGGAATTTTCAATAAATAGCTGCGGTGTACTTCGTACGTTTTTTCCCACGAGATAGTAATTTTTTTTAAGTGAGAAAATTTTATAATAAACGGCGGCTTTGCATAATAAAAAAGTGCATTTGTAAGATTGGATAATGGCGTCCGGCCGTAGGGGTAAACTCGGTATTCACCTAACTACCGAATTCGGCGTTTGGCTTACGTAGCTGTCACTTATCGAGCTCTAATTTTCCCAATTTTTCAGAGTGGGTGAAATAATAACATATATCATGTTTGAATACAAATTTCATTATATATTTTAAAATGACATAACTTATATCTTATTTTTACTGTTACCGTTTCATTGAATCTCTTTAGGTTATAAAATTCTGTTGTCTTTATCTTCGTAAGTACTAATATTTCGACTTCTCATAATGAACGCCTCTAATAATTCCTCAATTACTGCGTATAATTGGAATGTTTTCATACGGTTTGACGTTACATGAAAATGCATGCTTACTCATTAAAAAATCCTTTTGTTGTTCTGCACCTATAGCTTCCGATTAATCATGTCTTCAAGTGGACTTCCTACACCCTGATCTTAAGTTCATCTTTGCCCCTAATTGTGGTCTCTCGTCGTTATTTAATCAACAAAAGAAGCAGTTGTTAGTACAAGGCGTAGGACAAATAAAGTTTTATGTGAAATATCCCCAAAAGATCATCTTGAGGTATGTGTTTGGTAAGAGACACCTTAGGAAAAATGTTTAAGGACGCAACAAAAAATTGCGTGGATAACGAATGAAACTTGCATGTGACTCACGATATACACCGAATAGAAGTTAAAATGCAAAAAGGCTTTAAACGAAATGGTTTATAACGTTGGAATCAACTCTTCGAAAAAATTCGTTTTACCGGACGGATTGAATAATAGCCCAGAGGAAGTCTGCATGTGAATAATCCTTATGCGAAACGAGAGAAGAGGAGGAAATGGAAAATGGTAAGGGAGAGCAGATGAAAGGCGATGTAAGAGGAATGGGAAAAGACGAATTAAGAAGAAGGAATCACAGTTTGAACCTTCAGTCATCACTTTTAGAAATTATCACAAGAGTGATTAAATTAACTCACACTGTAATATACCTTTGATTTGATCTTGTAAGGCAATACATCTATTGCAATTTGAAATTCACCACTGCTTTCACTTCCTGTCCAACGAGAGGTTTCTTTATTCAAAGTTGTTTACACACTCAGGGTTTGGTGTTCTGCCCATTTCCTCGGTCCTTCTGCGGAATTTCATTGGTTTTTGCTATCCTAACATATTAAACGGCTAATATATTAGCCACCGGTGACCGGGGTATCAATGAGATTTTATCTGTGTACCGTGGATTGCGTAGCCAAATGCCCTATTCCCTTGCCTGTTTTGTCGCCTGTATCTAAGAATCTGATCGCTCATTTCAATGTGTCAGTCCAGATTCATTTCGGTTGGTACAATAGATGCGCTCAACATTTAGAGCAAGCGCCCATAATGCCCCAATATATTGTCCCAATACATCGGGTGGAACAAATCATCACCTTATGGATTCGAAATCTTACTCGTGGGGAGAATGTAAACCAGCCGCTTGAGCTTGAGTTTTATACTGCTCTGCGGCTAACGGAGACTTCCTCTCATCCATTTCGATTAATATGTTTAAATATCTACAAATCATCATAAAATAGTTATTTGATAAATTGTTGATAGCGAAAATTTATATTAAAGTATTGATACGTGGAATATAGTTATACATTAGTTACCGACATGAATGTCATTTTCTAAACTGAACGGGGTAATACCTACAATTAGTTGTGGACCCGAGCATATATATTTTGAAAATGTAAAGAGAGTTGACGCAGTATCAATTACCCGCCAATCTGTTACAAATTTTAGTTGAAATTATATCATATTGAATAGATTTTTCCTCAATCATTAGTGAAATGAGGTATAGAGGCTATTATTCTGTCTAGTGATATCTCCTGTATATTACCGTATAGTCACATAGAATTTATTCTTTTCTTAACATTAAAAATGCCCTTCAGCCTCTCAAAAGCTTAAAATGTTTTTGCATGAAATATTTTTATTACCCAGCCGGGAAATTGTTGAAAAAATATCGCCGTTGGAGTAAACATTGCTTGATCCGCCGGCTCGGCAAAATGTTGAAGAGGTTGCGACACGGCCCGTGTAATTTAGTATCGGACGAAACAGCGGTCTATCTCGATATAGGGGCTCGTATTAAAGCCGTTAAGGAAGGCAAAAGGAGTGGCAACAGAAGCCGAATCTCTTCTGGGAATTGGCATTGAGGGTCTTTTAATAATCTGGGCCACTCCCTTGAACCGTGGTCAATAATTCGTGGCCCATGCGTATGGTGCATTATAAATTCCACCATGGAGTTTGGGAATGACTGTGTGTGAAGTGGGGGGGACTTTAAGCCCCTCTAACCCCCCCTCCCCCGCCCCCCGACCTGGAGCTCTGAAGCCTGGCGATGCCTACTGACCCGCATATTTCAATTCCCCTTGTAAATTTAAGATTTCCCGAGCTTCCCTTTCGTCCCTAGGAGGCAGATTGTGGAGCAGGCGGAATCAGACGAGCGCCTGAGTGTGTGTGTTTAATCCTGTTTCAAAATACCAACCTATCATGGCCGAAGTTTCATTTCATCGGTTTAATGATTATGCGGGTTCATTGAGCTTGTAAGAGGTCCTGAATCCTTTCCATTTATGTGCGTACGATAAAGTTTTCAAGACTCTTGAATTTTACTGAAACCCTGAAGATGGAAGCCCGTTGAATTTCAGCGGGGAGAAGAAACTATCACATTGGTGCATAGGATTAAAAGACTCCACTCGATTTGACGTGCAAAGTCAGCAGTCATTACCTCCACGTGGAGTTAGGGTAGCCAACTTTTTTAAAAAATCAATACGGGAGATTAGAAACTCGAAAACATTTCACTAGAAAACACTACTTTTTGAGTTGTAAATCATTCTGCATACACTCAGTAAAGACATACAAAGCACATACCTTACCAAACTTTAAATTGATAGCATGAAATGTGCTTATGTTACTGATACTAGCTAATACTGACAGGGCCAAATACGGGAGGGTTGGCAACCCTACGTGGAGTAGTAAGTGGCAGTCATTGCCTACACGGGGGAAAAATATCCCTACTAAAACCTCAATGTTTTTCTGTTATATTAATCATTTTACCAGAATGATGAGTGCCTCGGGTATGATATATTTCCCATTTGGAGCCTATGATACGTTTGCCAAGTAGCAATAAATTTCTATTGTTGAAATAGTGCAAAAAATTGACTAGTTTGAAGTTAAAAACTCAGTCATTGCGAAATCAAATGCAATGATTAAAAACTTGATTCTTTCAGGGATCCCAAACTGAAAATTTCAAGCCTATATCATGAAAACAAATAATTTTAAATCTCCGCACAGAATCCAATGCTTTTCTCATGTAATTAAAATGTATTTGAAAAAACGGCACACAAGACACTTGGGCCTTTCTAATATAGTCAAATAATCAAACTAGGTCCTAAGAAACGTGTGTGCCAAATTTTGTTTGAATCTGTCTAGTTTTCAAGAAAATAAAATCCCTATTTTGTAGAAATAGGTTTTTGCTATAAATAGACAGTAAAAATGACCATCGCGTCAAGAATGTTATTCAGTGTGGTTTTACGCTCCTTTTTAATTATACATTAACAAAATTATCCCATTTATTGTGATACTTACACTCGCTATTCATTTATTTAACGAGCACATCTTACACGGTGGTTAAATTTGGAGAATTCAACTGTTATCTTTAGCTTAAAAATGTTTCCTTCGTATTTTTTTGCCGAAATTCGCACTTATATCCTCTTTTGAGGCAAATATTCTTTGATGCTTTCGCATAGATTAGCCTTAAGTTTTTTTTTTTTGCCGCATTTTTTTTTACTACTGTTCACCACAATCCCACCAACAACTCCCACATATACCTGCTGCATAATTAATGTTAACACATAACAAATCGCGCATCAATAATTCAATCGCCATCTCTTCGTGGATAATTTTATAAATACGATGACGGCATTTTTGCATATTAAATTACCACTGCAGGATTAAATCAAGGAACAATTTGCACACCAGGATTAGTGAACCTCACTAGAGCACGTAGTTGGTGGTGATGGTTGTTCCTAGTTTACGGTGCAGGGATGCAAAAAATTTGTTTCTCTTGAAAAAAAATATAAATAGCCAGTAAACCTCACTCTAGGGTAAAGTAGATGTAAACGTCTGTTTTTCATTCTACATCTACGAAATACCCTGCAAGCCACCTCAAGGGTGTGTGGCAGGGTGTGAATAGACACCAATATGTATTACACAATACCCTATTCAAGTTAGTGTTAAACTACAGCTATTGATTCATTACCATAAATCGCTAGTGCTTGTCTGGAAGCGTAGCCTCACAAGCATGCACTACACTATAGGTATGCTACCAATGTTGGAAGGACCACTTATATGTTGCAACAACATAAATGGACAGAGATACAGGAATGATACTGAAAGCACGCATTTATTATTGCGTAGTTAGGAACAAATTCTTAAAAAATTAAAAGCCAAGAGAGCTATGTTGCAATTAACGCGATCATTTATCCCATGTTAACACGAGTCGTTCTCTATCTCTCTTCTATCTTCTTTTAGGAACACATGCGAGCAACGTGTCGCGGCCGGCTTTGGAATTAATACTTTTTTGAGCAACGAAACTCGTAAAGATAATGCGAAACGAGGGAAAGATTGGTACCCACATGGCGGGGGAGTGGTTAGCAGGAACAGAGCAGGGAATTGTGGGGATCGGGTGTTGTTGTGTGGTGGAATGGGTCCACTTGGTCTGGGGGCGGCGACGGCGAGCCTGCAGCCGCCGCCGGCACATGTCTGCGTGGATTGGGGACTCGTGCGTGATATGTGCGTTGTAGTCACAGGGTTCGCCTTACGGCTGCCAGGTCTCCCGGAATTCTCAGGGAAACTCCAGGAATTCGACTCGGATTTTTAAAAATCTTCTGCCCCCCCTCCCATATTGAGGCGTTTCCCTCCCACATTAAGGCAGTTGTAACGAGAATTTTCTCTGCTCATAGTAGAGACGTATTTGAAATTTGTTTTAAAGTTCTAGGAGTTGTAATAAGAATAAAGTAGAAATAGTAATCCTGACTCATTAGGGACGACATTAATACGTCAGAAACCACTCAAATTTGGCACGTGGTATGAAACTGGAATGCACGCGAATCGTAAAGTTTTTTTTTTATTTTTATTATCGCAGATATTTTTACTTTAAAGCTGCTACCATCGACATCTACATGATGCTCTGTTCGCCACCTCAAAGGTATATGGCAGTGGGTGAGTTACTACCGACATGTGCTACACTGTACCCCAATAAATTTATGAAACTACCACTAATTGGTGCATTAGAAAATACATGCAAATATTTGTCAGGAGGTGACATTTCACCAACATGCATTGCACCATGGGCATGCCACCAATTTCTAACGATATGTAACGTTATCATACGTAACGACAGTCCAGAGTCATGACAAACGTTACTTAGGTACATTATCATTTTCAGTTTCATTTTAAGTTCTATTTTAAATATCTCAAAATAAGTAATGATGATCATTTTCAACTTTCGTAATTTTACTATGCTTGTACATATTCTGTTGCATATTCCCATATAATTACATGCAGACATACTTGCAGATGTTAGGCTTTTTTAAGGGTTTCCATCTATAAAAACTTTTCTCTCCAAATCTTCGTAGGAATGTTTCATTGGTGATGCGCTCTATACATTCAATCTCCGTCATTCTTTGATAAAACTATTTTTCTTTATACAAGTACGTGGGAAATTTGGTCGTTTTGAGGATAAGTGATTAATTTAGTTTAACAAAACATGATACTTATGAATGTGAGTAATGTAATGAATCAGTTAACAAAGATAACATATACGATCTGTATATTTTAGAACCTTAAAATTATAATAATTTTATCGAGTTTAGTTCTAGGGCTATTTAACCTATTTAACATTAACAAACTCGACATTGGAGACCCCAATGTGTTCTTCGTTCTACTTGTGACGCCGTCGTGGCAAATGTTCTGAGGGTACAGTTCAGATCAAACTCAACGTCTTCCTAAGAAAATATTACAACCAAGAGTTCAACACCCATGTATGAGATACATGCAATCATGCAATGAGGTCTGGAAGAAGAGTTCGATGCCCAGATTTTTATAAATCTTATTCGTCGACACTCTGTGAGTGGGTAGTGTGTCAAGCAAATAGTTATGTCATTTTGTTTTATTTCCGGGGACTTTGTATACTTACAAAACGTGATACATATATGTATACGTTACTAATGAATCACTTAAGGTCATTCATCGCGGCTTTGTTAAGTCAAAACAAAAACTAAATTCCACCTTTTTGTTAGTTTTGTTTAAAAAAATGCTGTATCTGATGACATGAATAAGCCATTGAAAAACAAAAATATGGTACGAAATATTCAGATTATTCGAATATGTTTTCAATCAACCCTTTTTCCAGCCATAGGATACGAGCGACTGCGGCGCAAATTCCATTGAATTACCACATTTTGAAAACAACGATTGCCGTTATTTGATAATAACTTGAAAAAATAAGATCGTTACGGTACTTGCATTTCATTTTAATTAATTTCCCAGAGAGTTCTCGCTTTTTATTACTAGCTTTTCGTGAAAATGGCATTTATATTAAAAAGAATTTTTCCCTATGCATCGCCCATTCTTGAATTTTTCGTTGTGTAATTTCAAGACAATTTTAGAATAAAATGGCGGGCAGAGTATGATTTGGTTGGACATATTTTTCTATAACTGGTCAGAGAATGAATCAATTGGCATTTTAGACAATCTACGGAGGAGCCACCATAAGGTGGTTGGAGCGAGATCTTTCCCTTATCATAATAGAGAACATATTTGAATTTTATTTTTTAATTACAGAAGCAGTAAGAAGCATGAAGTAAATAATGTTATACTTATAACTCAAAAGCATTGTTTTATGACTGAAATTGTAAGAAGTTAACTAAATATGAATACACAAATACCTTTTCTAATTTTTGTCACGCCGCCACCGTACGGTGAAGCGTCTTCAAATGCGAAGGAATTGTTTGTGATTCTGTAAAAATTACTGCGTTGAGTAATTGATTAATTTTTGCAAATTGTTGGGAGTTAATTCAATTTTTAAATTTCTGACGAGATGTATTCGTTAGAAATTTCTCATTAAAAAAAATAAATTATCAGTGGCTTGCATACCCGCGCCATTTCCCATGGAAAATGGCTGGTATATTTTAGCAAATTAGATAGGGCCCTGCACTTTTAAAAATCTGAAGAATTTTTTTCTGGTTTTCTTTTAAACCTAACTTGTGATCGATAGGTAACTTTATTGAATTCAACCCGGAAAATATAGTGGCTGATATTTTGTTATCAATGGAAATATGAGACATTTTTCTTTATAATGAGGCCAAATTCATCGAATTCCATGTGAAATTACAACCGCCTTAACAAAGAGAACTCGATTCAGTAGCAACCTTTAGAAAATTGGAGTTCAAGGGCTATTTTATTTACTTTTTTTTACAAACCCTACGAGTTTGTTGTAAAAAATGTTTTTAAAATTATCAAAGTTGATCCTTAGGAAACGTACAGCCCCTGAAATTGTCTTTTATGAGTTGGTAACCCTAGTTTGCCCTCACTCCTCTCTGCAGGGTGGCTCGGAAAGTGCGGGAGGGAGTGTAGAAAAGGGAAGGGAGCAGTGTGTAGGGTAAAGTGTTGGGGGGGCGTAGCTGGTGGTGGGGCGGTGAGGAGTGGTTGGGGGGAGTGTTCGCCCGGCGCTGGAGGGGAGTGTAGGAGGATGGGAGAGAGGGGAAGTGGCTTTGGGTAGGGGAGGGGATAGCGAGGCTCTAAGAAGGGGGTGGAAATTGAGGGAGGGAAGGGGGCAGGAGGCTAGTGTAGATATAGCGCTGTGGGTTGGGGACGATAGGGGAGGTCTCTTCAGAGTTCCCCTCTGGCTCAAATGTTTGTTCGTCGAATGGGAGGGGAAGGGCGGGGAAGTCGAGCTTTACCGTGGCGGCGGGAACTGCGGAACAGTCAGTCGTCCGAGTTGCGTGAAGTTGGGAGGTTGTCCTGTTGCGTCGAGGCGTTCCGCTCCCGGTGGACTAGTTTCCCGAAAAGCTCGCGACAACCCTCGAGAGACCGTTCGAACTTATTCGATCTTCTCGGTGTGACACGAGAATGCCGCGTCTTGCGGGGCTTCCTCGCCGGAACCTCCCCCGGTGGAGGTTTGGAAGGAAGACCCTGGGAGGTCGCAAAGAGGGGGGACGAAGAAAGGAGAAAGAAAACGAGATTGTGCTTCGGGACTTGACGATTGTGGTGTGTGGCCACAAGGAAGTGGTGGTTGTGGACACGGCTGACGATGTTTTCAAACCAATTGACGTCGTGTTTCTTCTTCGTAGCTGAGACAAAAATCGGCTTTGTGGTCTGTTTTCCACGGCGCCAGTTTGCTGCTTCGAGATGAACGTGAGTTTTTTTTTAACACCCTCATTGTGTTTCCTGCTTTGGAGAGATGAATGTACAGTGCTCTCCCGAAGTAAAGGGATAACTACGAACGATTTTTACGGTATTATCATTGACGATGGGTGGAGTTACAGTTTTTAGGCAACATTATTCAGGTCCGAAATGAAAGAAAGGCTTTTTTTCATTTTTCAGAAAATTTATGAATTATTTTCTCACTTACTAATTCATAAGGGAAACTGTGAGTTGAATTGTAATTTTATCAGTGCTAAAACAGTATTTTCATTCGCTTCAATTCCACATTTTCGAGGAGGTAATCCTTTTAATGAAAAATTTGCAACGTAAATTATTAATCTCTGCCGATCTCTGCCGTCTTTCAATATCATTCAATCGTTGGGTACAGTTCTGTAGCAAAAAAAAAGTCAAAGGTATGTGAAATGCATGCATAACGGCAGGGGGTCCAATTTAATTTCCCACCTGTGATTTTCAAGAAAGAAATATCTCATGTACAGGAAAATTATCGGTTAAGTATTTGCACTACACATCCGGGGGTTTCTCTTTGCTTCGAATCCGAGGGTAGTCCCCGAAAGTCATCCTACTCGAAAGCCCATCCCCGCCGTCTTTGAACGTAGGGCAGCCCAAATATTTCGTGGATGCATAGGTCGCGTATTCGTGTCTTTATGATTAGCTTGTTTTTTATGCTGAATGTTTTTCAATGTATTTTCTCCTAGATTTTGTCTTGCATCATTTTCAATTCGTTTGTATTCTCATTCGCCAATTCACAACCGAGAGTTGATTCGCGTGAGTATTCAGCAAATGCGTGGATGCTCAGTGTGGGGATAAATTTTTCCCCATTCCTATTTAGTATAAAGATGAAAAAGGTCCAGATTTCCGTTTTAACTTCCCAATTTGGATTTTCATATCCAACCGTCGACTTAATAACCTGCCTTATTTCTAGATTTAGCGCTATTAAAGTTATCCTTGAGCACATTAATCTCGTGGTGGCGAAGGAATATGTGTGTTTTACTTTCGGTATGCCATGTGTTCGTATGTGCAATTTTACCGCTGGAAGTACGTGTCTTTATCCGCAACAGCAGAATGCGCTTAGTTCAGCTTTAATAGATGGAGCATTTCCTTTGACTTCGTTTTTCTGCCGTTGTATGCACATTCAGCGATAAAATATCTATTCTAAACTTAACGTCATCATTATCAGAAGTTCTGAAATATCTTCTCCATTGGCCGTTGGTGAGAGAGTTAGTGGAGAATAAGCGGTGATGTGATATACGCCCACCTTCGCTACTTTTTTTACCGACTAAGTGTTCAATTCAAAGGAGGCTGCTGTAAATACTGCGGCAGTAAATTAACTTCAGTGCAACAATATGCTTATAATATCATCAATAGGATTAACTGCCCGCGAGTAAGACACCCCTTTCGAAATCTTCGATCGAGGCATGAACCCTGGCCATCATTTACTCGGTCGTGTGTGATTCACCTAGTTTATCCAAGTAGACACCCTCTTTCGGCTTTGTTGCGAAACTAAAATAAATTTATCAGCCTTTTGAGGGAACCAGATTTAATACAAATAACCTTCCTTAAGAATGTCTACCCTTCCCTTAGACTACTACCAGTTTCCGTAGCTTCACGCCCTGTAAAGTTAAAGTAAACTTCAGGACAAATTAATTGCCTTGACTCTCTCGGGGAGCAGCAGACGATATGCCAATTCAAAGACCGTCAGATTCTGACGTGTTCACAAACTAGATGTATTCTCAGTAATGCAGAATACGTGTTTTGACCGGCTATTTGGATATTTTGGTTCTGATTTTGTGTTAAAATTTAATGGATTTCGATTTTATAGTAATGGATGCATAAATAAATGCGGCATGTTCTGCCCAGCTAAAAAGGACTGGGTGTAAATTGAATATAGGGATAGTGGAATATTAAATTGTATCGCTGAATATTATAAAACGGCCGGTTGCAGTTCGAACTGGAAGGGTTATTGGTTATTGACAAATATGTGTACTTCCAATGCAATTCATACCTTATCAAAAATTCTGAGTTTAAAACGAAGTGTTGTATCCTATTAGTCGCATTTCGATTTCAGTAATTTTGCAGAACGTACCATATCAGAGGATATTTATTTTTTCCTAGTCTCTTCGTTTTTGGAAACTCCTTTCCAAGTTTGCTTTCATTTCCTTTTTGCTTTGCTTTCTTTTCCTTGCTCCGTGAGGCTTTGCTTTCGTTAACGATCGATATGTGTTCATGAATAAATGGACGCGTTTAACTTCAATACAAGAATATATTTATCGCCATGCTACATCAATATGAGGTATGGCGTGTCGATTAATCACTTCAAATGATTTCCTGCGGGTCGCAATTGTTGGAGTTAAAATTTATGCGATAGAACAACGAATTCAAAAGAGGAATACATTTTGGAATCTGATCTTTCATCTTTATATACTCGGATGCGTTTTTGAATTGGCGATCAGTTTGCAGTTTCAGTTCCCACTAAAGTATGTAGTTACCTAAATGTGTTTATTTATTCGTTATTGTCATTTGAATGTTTTTCAGAGGAGGCACAATTTATTTTTTCGTTACGTAATTTATTCTCAACAGCTTAAAACAACTTAGCTGACAAGTTAAAAGCGCGAGTAGAAAGTTTTTCCTTGTTCCCCTTTTAATAGCCAGTCACCTATTTGTTCTACAACTCAGCTAAATTGCCCAAGTCATTTTGCATTGCGAATCTCGAACGATGCAATGCGCTCGATCTTTTGTCAAATGATCTTGACAGTTCTTTTGGCATTTCAGTCATATATTTCAGAGTTGGAGATTCGAAACTAAGGGCCCTTTCAGAGAATCGCTCAAGCCAAATTTTTGTTCTGTACTGAAAATACGAGTCGTTTAGTGAGTGAAAAAATATACATTTCGCGGAAAACGAGAGGGAGCCGAGTGTGAATAAAAAAGTGTCTCTCATCACATGGTAGTTTTTTTCGATTCAAGTGTTACTTGATTGGGCTCTGAAAAAAAATGAAAGCTCTTTTAAGTAAAAATAAAAGCTTCAGAAACTCTTTTAACTGTTCCGTACAGCAGACGGTAAAGGTTCAGCTGCAGAGACTGTTGTTCGGTTGGCTTGTTGATTGCAAAGCTTAGCATTGTTCTTGTGTTTTTTGTTATATTCACGGCGCAAAAGGCATTTTAATGCTGCCCCAAGAGGAAAAATTTGATTTGATGAGCTCCTCCAACGTCACTTAACCATTCTCGCTTGTTATAAAATCATGAACTAATAGTTCGAGGACTGAAAATTCCCGCGCACATATTGCAGAGGTAATGGAGTCCACGTAATCATTTTTCATTAATATGATATATTAGAGCACCGCAGTGTATTTTTGCCAACGGATAAAGGTTCATCTAGGTGACGTGTTTCAACGGCTACCACTGCATTTCCTCCGGCAGAAATGCAATTTTCGCCTTATTTTAATCTAATTTTATATTTATTAATGATTCGTTGGGATTTATGACTTTTTTGGCTAATTTAATAGGTGAATACCTCGTGGAATCCAACGCTGCGCCAATAAATTCAGAAATTACGCTAATTTATTGTTAAATTTCTGCGCTTAACTGGTGTAGCTTGATTCCTAAGCATTGAAATGGCACAAGTTGTACTTGATTGACTAGTTTTATAAGTTATATTTGAATATTTCTTCACTGTGTCTGATGCGTTTGGATTTTCCATTTTCTATGTAATTTGCCCTTCTTGTCGCCAACTGGAGTTGTTTGTTGAAAGAGGAGCTACATCTATTATGCCTTCCTGTTTTTTTCGTACGTAATGAATATTTTCGTTCAAAAACCAGTAGGTTGCTTGAATACATTGATAACTGCTCTCTCGAACAAAATAATATTTCCTCAGTGATTCTTGCTTTGTAAAAAATATGGAAAGGAATCACACAGAAATTTGAGAGCAGTTAAAGAGGTGAATTTGGTAACCAGGTCCTAATACCTACTTATTTCATTATTTAATTTTCTTTTTCTCAAAGGTCTCTCATGTATTTGTCTGAATTCCGCCAACTTCCTCTCGATACTATTCATTGGCCTTTCAAAAGTTTTTCTGACTCTTTAGAAAAGTCTATCAAGTTTCACCCACTTGCCGGTAGGGCACATTTTTCGTCTACACTTCAGCCAGTGTTGTAAACCAACGTAGTCAAAATTTCTTTCTGGGGTGTTGTGTGTAAATTTTAAGCGGCAATTCAATTTAATTAACGTAAATTTAATTTTTAATATGGCTGAATGTCTACGAAATTTAAAATAAATGTTATTTGTTTTTCAATTCTTTCAAACGGCTATGGCCCTTATGCTTTAGCGGCAGTTGAAACTCATTTTTCCTCCAACCCTTCTCGGAGACGAATGTGATGCTCGACATATTATTAAACTGTGGCGACTTTACACTGTTAGAATCCTATTTTTCATGATAAAGTCATTTGTAAGGCATCCAAAAAGTCGTCAATGAATCTTCACTCCTCGGAAAATACTATATCCTTTGAAAACTTCAATCGGAGATCTGCTTTACCACCCTCAACATATTTGCTCACATACGCTTGACTAAATAATAGATGTTGTCGATTCTCTTATCGTTAGTAAATGAAATTTCTGAAAAATGAACGTGGATGCTTTTCAAATGCTAGCATTATTGCTAGGAGCCGCAAGAAATATCTAAGTACCTCGCTGCTGCTGAAAGGATAAGGACTCTGTGTGCCTTTTTTATGCCGAGTCAGTAAGATCGAGGCGTCTACTTTTGATTCACTTCAATTATCTTCATTTTATGGAATACTAAGAAGAAAACTTGTTCGAATTCTATTTATCTTCAAAGTCACTAGTCACACGCTAAACTGTGTGTTGAAATTAGGTAGCGAATAAAAATATTTCTATGCCGTTAATCATTTATCAATTTTATAAACAGTGGCCATGTTGATCAAAAAAAGAGATTGATATATGGGGACAAGTGTTTTTAAATTATTTTGTCAATTTTTTTGGTGAATTTTTTTACCGAAATTATTTGACTTGAGAGCTGGGGAGCTGACACTGCCAGCTGTGCAGGAATCCTCGAGTGTTGCGGAAGTTGCCGGGGGATGAGGAATGGCTCTCACGCTCAGCAGCAGTGTAGTCGTCCGAAAGAATGTTCCGTGATTCATTATTCTTCCCTCGACTTCGCCAGTCCTCAAGGCTGTCTGCCGTTTTATAAGTTAAAGCCAGCTGCTCGTCGTATTTGTCACCTCTTCGCTATATCCTTCTGGAGTTCGTCCGGCGTGCGTTACTGTTTGTTTCCTTGAAAATACGGACTCGGTGAAATTTGGTAGAACTTAGCGCTCTCAATTTGAAAAATTAGAACCGACGTTCTGGAATGAGTTGAAAATGCGCGTTCTTGTGGACGAAGTTCAATAAACCTTGGCGCTGTCAATTTGAATACTTAAAACAGACACTATAAAATCGTTAAGTTCCACTTTTGTTTAAAAATTATTCATAAAATACTTTTAATATCCTTCTAATCATTCCTTTATTACATTATTGGAGCACAGCTTCCCATATCTGTTTTGTTCATTCCGTTGTGGCTCTTTGGTGTAATAGTTATTAATTTAGGCATTTAACATTACTCCGTCAAACATTACCCTAGTTTGTGTCTCATCGAGTGTAAATATGCACTGTGACGATACAAAAGTAATTGAATTGCGATTTTTAAATGTGGTACTGACTGGTAGTATGTGTTTGAAAGGCCCAACCACAATCTATGCGAGTCCAATTTTGTTAGTATTTACTCTAAAACTGTTTTAAATCACAGAGTCAAACTGTGATGGATTACAAACTGTAGATAATTTTTTAAAAACTTAAGAAAAAGTCTTTCAACTCTGCGAACCTATTTAAAATAATGCGTACATCCGGGTGGGATTTGGACAGTCATGGTCAGATCATATTAGATAGTGATGGTTAATTGGCAATGCCTTTAACCGCGCCAAATGTTCTCTAATGTATCAACTGCTAATTTCAATTTCACGTTTTACCATTGTCCAATACCATTTTCTTGCGATAGAATTATAAATTTCAATTTACGCTCTTCGAAAATGATTCTTCGTGTGCTTGACGCTTCATTCCTGCGAGGAGTCAGATTAGTGACGAACGGCTACGTAAAAACGGAACGGAAAGTAGTTCACGAGTTAAAAAAAGGAATGCTGAAGGTTTGGTGCAATTCTCAACGGTAGCCATCTCTATTCCATTCATCAAAACTTTATGTAGGTATCAAATGCATCTCCCTGCTTGGATGAAGAAAATATTGCGCGCCCCTGACAGTAATGGCTCCCATAGCATCGCGGAGGTGACCTCCATAAGGCAGCTGTATACATCTCGGCAGTTGCCGACTCGTCCCTCGTTTTTCATCATGAAAGGAATTCCGCTCCTATAAATTGGACAGGGATAGGTAGGAAGAAGGGACGCGATAGAGAAGAAGGAAGCTTATATTCGACGTTTCTCCGCGAGAAAAATCTGCGCGCGTATCAATCAGCACATTTCTTCTTTTTTAAGTCACGTTCTTGTGGCGATATTGTGAGGCGTTAACTTGAGTTGTAAGGCCGACACCGCCTCCTCCATCTTCATCTCCTTGTGAGGATTCCTTCCGCCAAAGATATATCTTTCGTTATTGTTGACGTATTTCCTCTCGCAATTATAGATCCGTGACGCCCAGTCTCTGTCTCCACCAGTACCTTACTTTTTCATATTAGTCTCCGGTAATCCGGCCTCCCATTGTAAGTGGTGTTTTAAAAAGGGAAAAATAAAAATAGTACCTTACTTCTAATATCGTTGGCCTTCATATCCTATGAGATACTTATTATTTGATAACATCACAAACACTTAACCACGGCAGAAAAAAAAATAAGTTGATTGGAAAAATATGAAAAGTTCAAAGGAAAAAGAAAAATGTGCCGTTGGAAGCAAGAAGTAAAAAATATCACTTTTGGTAAAATATAGGTTTAAGTAAAATAAAGTAAAAAATAAACCCTAAGTGCCTCTTTCTATTGAAAAAAGTGTGGATGTAGACTCAAGCCATTTATGTGCAAAACAGAACACAGATAGAGGAATGCTTCTACACGCCTAACTACAGTTAGGGAAAAATGTGACTCACAACCCTTTAGCTCTCAACAACTCAAATGCTGGTAGCATTTTGTTGGAGTGTGCTTAAATTGTTTGAATCATCGAAAATACCTTACACATATGGGTGATTCTCTGAAAACGGGGTACTTTTGAAGTTGGATATTTTTTTTAATAAAAAAATTCAAATTCAAATAAGAATATAACCAGGTTCCTTAAATTAGTTATAATATGTACCAGACTGCAGCAGAGATCAAGAGTGATTATTTTCCAGCATTTTAGGAAATTTAGTTTTTGCTGTCATCGGAGTGGACCGGAGGTCACATATTTCAATTTTTTAAGAATTTGAGCAATGTCAGTAGCTTCAATGTTGACAATCAGATATATTTATACTTTAAAAGTAATTGCACACAAAATCTGCCCACTAAAATGCATGTGTCACCATAATTTAAAAAAAAATTAAAATTAAAAAAAAATATTTTATGTTAAATTAGAAAAAAGGGGAAAAAAGTAGCCCAGTAAATTATATTTGTAAATTTTTCATAAATTTTCAACCGATTTCAGGAAAATCAGTGCTTGGAGTCCACTCCGTAGCTCTTGGCATCTACTCCGAAGCCAATTTTGGCTTCGGAGTGGACGGCTTCGGAGTACACAAATCACACCTTTAGCCAGGCCAAGACAATGGTTTTGAGGTTATGGGGTACATATTATGCAATTGAATCATTTCCCCTGAATACCACCTCATATCAAATATACAACACATGCAGTACCATATTTTAGATTTTACAGAAGCCACGGAGTATAAAACCAATAAACATATTAACCTCAATTCAGAGTAGTTTTAGGTTATTCTTTCACTGATGGTAGCTGAATCTGCATGTCACTCATTCAGTTTCAAGAAAGATGGCTAACTTTCTTCAGACCTACCAGTAGGAACTTAGCAGTTATACCAACTTTTGAGATTTTTCACTATTTCTCTTTGGCTTCGGAGTGGATGCTTGAACCTGGTTGCAAACCTTGGTTCAAAATAATTGTTAAGTTAAGAAAATATGTCAAAATAACAACCAGGAGCATTAATCAGGAAGGTTTTGTGAATTAATTTAACCTACTTGAAGACATTTTATTTTATTTTTTCTCTTATATATAACACCATTTATAAGTGAAACCGTGCTAGTTGCAGGCTTCGGAGTGGACTTTCGAATCCTTTGAGACATTGTTTTCAGTATACTCAAGTTTATTTGTTTCTTTAACTGTTTGGGGCCAAGTTACTTACATTTCGTTAAACTTTATACAATTTTGATTTTATTTTTTAAACTAATAGTTAAGGAGATATTCTACAGTTTCATGAAAGTACCCCATTTTCAGAGAATCACCCATATATACCTCCTATGTTTATACATTTCCAAGTTTGATCGAACGTTACTTGACAAACGTGAAACTTGAGCTTTTCATTAAAAATTTAAAATTGTACCATACCTATGTAGCAAAGATTATTAGCAGCCATGGTATTGCATAAAGATTCTCGTTGAAGAATTTTTTAAATCTCAACTCCGGCCAACCTTCATCTTTTGATACCTTCCCCTCTCTTTGGACGTCTCCTGACCTGACTTAACATTAGAATGGATCATGCGTCCGGATTAGCCGATCCCATTTGGCTGTTAAGTCAGGTCAAGTTTGGAGATGAGAAATTATCGTCTCGAACTCTCCCAGCCCCAGTGGGGCGACGAAACGAGGAAGTTTCGAGGCCCGATAAAACTGTGAACTATGCCGAATTATCTCAGAAATAATTGCTAAAATCTCCAGAAAAGATTAATCCTGGGCCTTGGGAGGGATAAATGCAATTATTGTTCAAAACACGCAGGCTTTTCATCATAATTGGAAAATAATAAGGGAATGTCATGTTCAATCCAGATTTCGGAACCCAAAAATATAGATTGGTCGAGATATTGATGATCTGGGTAGTTTGGAGGTGCCGCAATATCGCGTCTTCCCTTTTGTGCTTGCATCTTAATCTTAAGCCATTCAATCCTAAAGATGGTTGGACTGCGTCCCTACACTTTTCCCTCTAGCCTGCTGATTCCTTTATTCTCTGAGAGCCCTTCTATTTCTGCATCCCCTGTCGTTTTCGAGGGATTCACTTTCCATTTTCCCTTCTGCCTTGCTCCTATTGAGTTCATAGTCAATGCATCAGAATCTTCTTTTTTGTAAAAGTGGCGTCTTCGTTGAACTTTTTCTAGGTAGAGTAAATGCCAGTTTACTATTGGAATCAGCGTGAACTTCAACTTCAACCGCGTGTTCAATGCAATGGTGTTATTGAGGCGTTTACAATCGATTGGAAGTGCCAAACGTTAACGTCAGCCATCTACTTCAAAGTTATACTTGTCCCGACTTTCAGGTTTACGGTTGCCGCCTGCGCATGCGCCTTTTGTACCTTGAATATAGTCATTTATTTGCCTGCCTTGTCTCATGCTTTAAATCCCCCATTTTCGACGGACAGTACTCGGGTAATTTCAGCGGAAATTGTGGTAGTATTGGTTTAAGCAGCGTAATTATTTCCGTCCTCTCAGCTTTATGCACATATATCGTAATCCATGGAAATGAGTGCGTCGAATTTGTTTACATTTACGGCGGTGTATGTATACATGAGGCTGTGCAGTCGAGGATTAACGAAGGTGGACGACGATCTCCGAAGCAAGTTCTTCTTGACAGCCGATCGTATACCAAGATCGTGGTGAACGTGACTCTGATTCAGAATTAAAGTTTCGTATTTACGCCAGTCATGAATTAGGCTTAACAAGTATCCTTTCTTGTCGATAGATTGAACGAGAGTTGAATAAACGAACAGATATAAGTAGAGTGATTGTTGTGAGAGGAAGGGGTAGACCGCGGAAGTCATGGGTGAATGTAGTGGAAGAGACTCTAAAGAGGAGAAGTATTAGTAGCCTGAAGTTTAGGGGAGCGTATTTGAAGCAATTTATGATTGTTATAGAAGCGAAAGAGGCATGCAAGGTTAGGGCATTACGGAATAAATTATGGAGAGCCAGTTTGCTAAGATCTAACAGCAATAACTAATTTATTTGACTTTGCCTACCCCGAACGGGAATGGCGTGATGGGTAAGTTGGACCCGCTCTCAAGGGACACCAAGATTCAACGTTGTTAAGATCCTATAAGAGATCCTCAGTCTCCACTTTGTGGTATTTACTTGGTGGATGACCGTATAATCAGTTCTCCAATGTTGCTGCTAAATGATATGTTAATATTTTTTGCACCTATAACCAACTGAAAGGGAATTGCGTGATGGGTATGTATGTATGTATGTATGTATGTAAGTATTCCAACAAATTGACCTCTCTACATTCGGGCGTAATTGGCAACTTTATCATGCTAAAATCTGTTTTTTTTTTCACTTTAGTGTGGGGTTAATATGAACAGAAAACTGCTTGATTCCCTTGATCCGATGAAACAGTTTCGAAAGTAGGTCTGCATAGATTTTGAGACGGGAGGACCTCAATGTTGATTTTTGGTTCCTCCGTCGTCCTCTTCGAGGGATTCCCAATTCTATCATTGGTATTCATGGCCTTGTCTCGCCTTCTGCTCTCATCACAAATTCTCGTGAGATCAAAGTGCTTAATCTCAATTCCCCTTCGCCGCTTGGATGTCGTCCTAAATGGGAGCTTTAAAAAAGAACGAGGTTCCTTTGCCATCGGAGTCAACTTCCTTCCTTCCTTCAGGTCTCCTTAACCGTTCAGTCGGATTCACACAGAACGCTTTATTTTCCCACATTCTACCTAGCGTTTAGCCAGACGTGGAAAATCGTCTCTTGCTGGATTCCAGTAACAGCGTGAAATGCATTAAAATATATTTTTGCTCTGGATTCGAGGATCCAACCCAAATCTTTGCGTCTGCGTAAGGTTGTTCAATATCTCGATCGTCTTCCTTATTCGAGTAAGATGTCGATATAGATAAGGGCAACACATATGGAATCGAACCATCCTGACTTCTGCATTGGGGAAATCGATCTCAAGATGCTAAAACTTATCAGTATAAACACGGCTCTTCATGAGCTGTCCGTCAGCTCCTGAATTGGGCTAAATTCATCCAACTTTTGAAACTCAAAATATTAGGTTTATTTAGTCCCCTTGCTGTAAAATGTTTATTTTTCAGATTAAATTCTTACCACGGGCTATAGTTGAAGTATGCTAAGAATACGCCATCTACAGCGTGCAAATAACAAATAGCTTGAAAAGCAGAGGGACTCCGGTTTGGGCCACGCATCTCCGAACGCAGACTAACTTGCCTGTCTTATTGCCAAACCGAGCAACTTGACTGACCCATCTATAGACCGTGCCACATTTACTTGACAGTATGGTCGAAACGAAGAACGCTGTTGCTACACGTTTGCTCAATTAAACATAATTCTAAATGTATTACACATTTGGAACGCCAGAAAAAAGTAGCGCAACTTTCTGGAAATAACACACCCAAAAAAGGGAGAGCCTATGTTTGATGACGTTACTAGGCAATACTATGTACATGTGTTCGTTTACCATTATTATCAACGTAGCTGCTGGGACTTTTCACTCTCACAAAGGCAAATAGTTTCACTGGACTCTTAGGTAATGGCTTCAAGAAAAGTGAACTGTGATTAGGAAGAGCACAATTGTAATAACAGTCCAAAATTTGATACTAGGCAACGGAGCTCCTGAAACAAGGGGTAAGATTGAACACTTCTGTGTAACTCGTGAGTAATAAAAATTTAATATTTTCTATGCAAATATGTAGTATTGAAAAGTTAAGTATAAGGACAGTGTTTACTGCTTAGTGACGTCAAAAGCAAGGCCAGCATGGTGGCGTTCCTTTCTCAGCGTAGCGTCAGGATATGCCTTTCTTAAGTGTTTCATAGCTAACTTTACGTTTTAAACAAGTACCCATTTCTTCGTCGGCATTAAATTTCGATTATAAAAATGTAAAATTAAATTAGCTCACAACCCTATTCCATTAGGAGAATTCACGTCTCATAAACTTTTATTTGGTAGAAAAATACGTTTTCTCCGTTTTTTCTCATTTTTCCATTTAACACCGTGTAATTTCAACTTAAGATAGCGAAAAAATTGAGCGTACATGTAGTAATTAACTACTTGTATCAAATCACGGGGAGCATATAGGCGCCCAGGGTATGAATTTATTCACATTTCAGGCGTTTTTCGGTTGACTCACCTCAACAAGGGTTTGTTCGTCGCCCCGCGGATACTTCGGTCCTTTCGGAGCGGGCTTTTGTCGTTCGCCTGAAATACGACGACGCCTACTCCGCCGCTACCGGATAAGGGTCGCATGCAAAACTCACCGCTTCGTAACCATGAAAACTTCTTAATCGCTCCAAAAAGTTGAGTAGATCTTGTGAACAATGAGAGGGGAGGGAATAAAAAGGGAGTTTACGGCCCTTTTCTTCTTCTTTCCGCTCCACGCGCTGAAGTTCCTTAAAATTTGACCTATGAATGAGGCAGTGACCTAATATTCGTTTGTGGCAAGAGTTGAATATCATCATCTCTGCCGAGTTGTTCAGTTGGATTGTTTCTCGAGCAATTTTCGTGGATAGAGTTGTTTATTTGTGCCGTTAATTACTTATCCAGCAGTTTCACGTCAGTTAGAAGATCTTGGCATTTCATGAGCGTTTCATGTAATTCTATCGCTCTATTATTTACTTTCAAAGTAGTGCATTCCTTCGCTGATTCTGCGTATGCTATTTGCCTTAACTATGTTTTCAGTGGGGTTGACAAAATTTGATGCTAACTTTGTTTGAATAGCTACGCTTAGTCACGCTACGGAATAGGAGTTAAACTCTTGAGTTGGAGGAACGAGGCATCTTTAGCAGAACGAGAGGCCAACATAGAATGAGAGGTGAACTCATCTTTCAATGACTTTGGATGCCTTTTCAAAATATGTACTTAAGAGGGTCAATTCTCGAATGTCGTGTAATTATCGCATGCGAAAATAACGTTATCGCGTTGTATCGTTGATTCAGTATTGTCGAGCTGTCAGGTTTTTCTCGCATGTGAGAGTTATAGTAGGAAAAATATCAAGTGATAGTTTATCATGCCGTACTTCTGCGAAAACGTGCGATAATCTGTTATTTTGCATGCGATAATTTCCACGACGGTTCGAGAACTGACCCCTAAGCCAAGTAGTTGAAATTCTAGAAAGATTTCATTTAACTAGATAACTGCTCAGGTCATCCACGAAAGCTCACATTGCAATATATTCTAATCTGGAGTTCTTCCAGCCTACTGACAAGCCGAGTACAGCTCGATGCGCGATCCTTTCAATGCAGGACGCTAAGACATTGCGCGACCTGTGCAGTTGTGTCCTGCTGAGATCGCGGAGTCTGTCACTTACGGGAACTTATTGCGCTCTTTCTGTGAGGGATAAGCAGCTCACTAAAGCGAACTAAAAGATACCAATAACACTTCTAACACCCGTGACACACTATTCTGCTTTTTGGAAGGGTTGCTCGAAGAGAAACGTAAAGAAGGGAGAGAGAGGGAAAGAGTTTAATAAATCCGACGTCGAGGCATTTTGTCATCCATCTCTTTCGTCCTGTTCCCCAACGGTCCCTCGAGTTTTGAGTTCCGGCAAGAGCGTACTGTCTGGTGATGAGGAGTGGTTTTTATTTTTTATTTTAAAGGATGGCGCTGCAGACGGCTTTTTGGGGCGGGGAGTGTTTTAAACGGGAGTTTGGTGGTGTGGAGGGGGGGTGAAGAGGAAGATAGACTAAGGGGGGGGGGGAGGTAGCGGGTAGCTGGAGGGAGTGTGTGGGTTAAGGCGTCTCTGTTTACCACATCCGGGGGAATGGTTGCGAGAAAGGGTGGAAGGGGGTTGGTTGAGACTTTGAGAGGAGTGGGCCCAAAAACCCCGACCCCATACTCTCCCCGTCTCCTTCCGTCTCCAGGCGCAGTTATCGGAAGACCCCCACTCCACTTTCCCACAACCCATTCCCTCTCCTTGGTTGCCAGCAAGAACTCCGGCTTCCTCCTTCTTCCTCCTCCTCCCCCCTTCTGTCTTCTTCCTTCTCCTACCCCTTTTCCTCAGTCCCTCTCAAAAACCTCACGCCATCCCAGCTTCCTCCTTTCCTCCCTCCCTTCCAGTGCTTCTCGCCCCTATTTCAGAGCTGTTCTTCCAGATTCCCGCCATTTTTTTAGGTGATTGGATTGAGTTTTGTCCATGTACAAATTTGCGTGAAGCTTTGTACGTATACACGTACGTTCGTATTAGTGATATCTATAGGTAAAAGTGAGAAAAATTGCATCATAACGATTTGGTTTTTTTGGCAATTATACGCCATTTTGACACGTTGCCTTGTGGTACATGACGTTTATAAAATGTTTTATAAACGCGAAATAATACATTTTTTAGTGTCATGATTGTTGCTTACAAATATCAAGGTTTCACGCTGAGCCCAATATTCGAAAAAAATAATTTATATGTAATTTCGTCTAAATTTCGGATACCGTTCGGAAAACTAGTCATAACATGATCTAATTTGGGAAAATAATTTAAAGTACATATTTATTGTATCGTTTCCATTACCGCCTGTGTGGTGAGTTCCAAATCATAAACATACCTATGCTCTTCATTGAAATGCGGCCCGAGAATTATTTTTCGACTTACTTAAGGTTCTAGGATGTGCACTTCAAATCGATTAAAACGTTCCGAAGACACTTTTCTGGCGCTTAAGATATCCACTTTTTAGCTCGCTGTTCTCCGAGATTACCGTCATTTTAACGCCATTTCCGCGTATTTAATTCCTTTATGCGCCGCGGAGAAATGAGGCGACGACGGTGCCTCGCACTTACCTTGTCAGTTTTATATTGCATTCAGTCCCGCCGCAGTGTCCTTTCAGTGCCTTGTCGTTTCATACGTTTTTCGTTTGCCATTATGAGCTTCGAATTACTCCGCTCGTTTTTTATAAATCTGAGTGAGGTTGAGAATGGGGTGGTGGATGCCACCCGCGTATTTCATTACTTAATCTGGAAGGCAAGAGAAAGCCTCTGTCCTTCCATATTTATTTTTGTCCACTTCCTGTCTTGAGGTTCGGTCCTCAATTTAGATGTTGTATCTTCCTTGAAAAGTTCGTGATTTGTGTGCTGTAGTGTGACTACACTTAGCAATTCAACTACTTTTCGGTGATTATTAATCGTTCTTAATTCTTTCGTTTATTTCCGAGATTTTTCCCTTTCAACTAATGACTAAAGGCACCATAAATCGTATAGTAAATCTTCATAAGTTCATGAAAACTTAAAAAAAGATGATGGTATGTCTTAATAGACATATTTTTTTCGAAAATTTAGAATTCCTTAAGGATGTGGTTTCCAGTTAAACTGATAGAGTTCCAAGCTCAGTAAGGAAGAACAACTTCCTTACGTTCCATGCATTTCTCTTACTTAGAATATCTCATCCATAAATAATAATGAATAATTTGCGGATTTTGTTGAGTCGTAAATCTCACGGACTTCTAGTCAGAATGGTTCGTTAACAGCTGCCTAACAGTTGTGAAGAAATGTGTTTCACCGTGAATGTCACATACTTCAAGTTGTAATCCTTGGTGAACGGCAGTCAATGCTTGCTGATTCTTTTATCATAAATGTGTGGTCAACGTGCATTTTTATGGTGCGTACTTATACAATTTTTCAAAATTAATCTTAATTCTTCTCTCCCTCGGCAAGAAGAAATAACTGCCAGTAGAACCCCCTCTCGGCATGCCATTTTCTCCGTGCTCCTTTTCTTCCTCGCAAGAGCACTGTTCTTTCGCCCTTGCCTTTTTTACTCCCCAACGCATTCCGCATAGTTGCATTATCCCTTTCAGTACTGTCTCCTGGACCCGTTCCCGAACGAACCTCCACTACTCTTCCTTCCTCTCCTACTCGCTCACTTTCTGTATCGCTTTACTTTCCCGTATCTCTCTCTTCGTCGACTTTCGAGCTCGTAGTGCCATGCCTCCCGTTACCCCATGTTTATACTACACGAGTAAAATATTGATAAAAATGATAGCTTTGCCTGGCATTCTTTTCACACTATATCCTCCAATTTACCATTATTAGGAATCCGGTGACCCTTGTTGGCTGGAAAATAAATAGTTACAAGCGTGAAGTATTGTACTAGAATTTAGTATTTTATCATCATTAGTCATAGATCCGAAGATTGGCTTGCAGTGGCTCTCCACTCCACTCTTCTCTCTGCCTACCGCTTTATTCTTTCATGTATAACTATTCCTTTTTACGGCCTGCATAATTTCCCTGATGTATTCCATTCTTGGTCTTCCTCTGTTACTATTCCCATTTATTCCTGCGTTCAATATTGTTTTCAATAGACTATTGTGTCGCAAAATGTGTACAATAATTTTGGGTCTCCTTCTTCGAAGAGTTTTGATTATACTTCTTTTCTCTCCTAGTCTTCGAAGGACTTCTCCGTTAGTGATTCTCTCCGTCCATTTGATCTTCGTTATACTCCGGTAACACCACGTGTCCATTGCTTGTTTAGATAGTTAGTGTTTCCGGGCCTGCAAATATTATAATTGTCATCACTGGTGATGTCAAATTTTCTTGTCAACAAAGAAATAATGATAAAGAGTTAAAGTAATAAATCTGATAAAAGAGATGAACATGTCCAATGAACATTTCAGTTCGACGACTGCGCCCCCGGCCACCGACTAAAATTCTTAGACGCCCAGCTCCCACCTCCATTTCTACTTCTGAAATCCCAGACATATTTCTCCATTTCTCCTAGACATTTTTCGCTCGTGTTTTTTCTCCTTTTAATCTATTTTCGAGCGGTGCATTCCAGCTCGACCGCAGACGCTTTTCCTTCAGAGATCGTGACACTATTTCTCCGTGAGTGACTCTCCCTCTCCGCGAATGAATGAATTTTTATCGGTTCCATCAAAAGCGTAACGGATGTGTTTTCTTGCTCGTATTGTATTTAGTTCCCACCCGCTCAAACACCGTGTATTGGATAATTTTTTCTGCATCGAATCTACTGCATCCGCTTTAAAAAAAAAGAGATTGAATCTTCGGAACATGATGGGTGAGTTGATATGAAAAGCATCGAAAAAATACACGACATTTTTTGTGGGTCGAACGTTAGGTAGATAAATACCTACGTACGTTCGTATGGACACTGGTAGTATAAAGGGGAAGGGCGTCTTGCGTAACGGCCAGAGCCTTTGATAAATCATATTTGGAGTCGCCTCGCTTTTTCATTTTATTTCCCGCGGGGTTGCGTGATAAAAGCTTTACGTGATGGTTGACCCGTAGGATTTCCTTCACACGCGATATAATACGTCGACCGCTCTCGAAAACTTGTGTGTTCGCTCAAAGGTTTCGATTTTCGTAACCCGCCGTCTCTCGTTTCTCGTCTGTACTGAGTTTTTTTTTATTTTTGAACCACTTCTCTTTCTCTCCCCCATCCGGGGCGAACACTTAACCGGATAGTCCTCTCTAATGGCCTGCGAAGATTTCCTTCCGTGTCGTTCCTTCGGGTAGAAAAATTTTAATGGAATTAAATCAGCCTTTGGGAAGAGGACATCCTCCAAGAAAAGTAAATTCTGGAGAGGATCCACTAAGTGAGGTGAAATAATATGAACCTTGAAACATGAAATGTAATGATTGTAAAGTGATATGATCATACTACCGTTTCACTGGAAATCTTTAATTTTTAATAATTTTCTCTGGCACGAATTCCACTCTGTGGTACCCACTTGGTGGTCACACAACCAGCCATGCATAGAATGTTTTTATTAATATCAGTATTTTAGGATGCCTTACAATTTTGCTCCAAATATCTTTGTTGTATATATTTTAAAAGAGTAAACCTCCAGTTTTAGTAAATAAATCTGCTTAACTACCTGTTCCTTATAATTCTGCTGTATTCATCGTTTCCTCTTCTAATGTAATTTAGCATTCCTTTTTATACAAGAATTACTTGTCTAATATATTTTACTTTCGTGGCTCAGTAGTATTTTGTATATGGCATCGTTTTATTTTGATAAATATTCCACTATACTAAGGCCAAGCACATGATTGCTCAAGTACATGCTTGCATACCCATGACACCATCCCCTTTCGGGGTAGGCGCAGTCGCAGAGTTTTAATTTTCTGTGGTACGCCTGTCAATCTGACTCTGCTTTAATAATTTTCTCCGCACTGACTGCCCTTGCAAGCCTCTTTTGCTCCAGTTACCCTCATACATTGCTTCATACACGCCCTCCCGTTCTTAAGACTACTGGTATTCACTATTGAGGTACGAGATGTACTCTTTGTGGAATTACCCGCGCACTTGAAAGCACTTATCTTGGAGAGATGGATTTTGCTAAGTGCTTTTTGCTTCGTGGAAAGAAATCCTCTCGGCTCGCCACTTCTATGTCAAAGTTATGGGATTATTTTAAGATGAGGACTAATGTTCTGAATTTCAACCCAATGAAGTCGTTTTAGCGAGCCGTCTTCCTGTCTCCTGCTCAAACTCACTGCCACCCCCCCCCCCTCTCTCCAACTCCCGTCTCTAGAGCAGTTCTTAGAAAAATCCGAGGGGTCTATTTTTGCCCTGCCCTTGACGCTACAGATCTGCTGGGAAACACGACCGTTCCCCGTCCGGGGTGTGTGTCTGTATGCGTATATATATATATATATATAGTTCACCACACCAGATCAGAATTGAAATTATTCATCTCTGCTGATATGCAAGGAGGTAATTCGTCAAATAATTACCCGACGACGGTTGTATTTCATGCTACACTGCACATTAAAATTATGAATATTATCACCTCATTATTTATTTATGTCCGCATCTTATTAATACCAGTGTTGGCGATGGTTAACGCGAGTTTGGAACTTTATCAAGTTCTATTTTTCCGATCTCTCCACTAATGAGTGTATCGTTTTGAAATCCATAAAAATTAGTATCGTTAGCATGTTTACTCATTTGCGTTAGCTCCTTCATCCTGATCTCCCTCTTTTGTTGTTTTCTTGTCTAAAACAAGTAGTTTTAGAAGGAAATGGAATAGACTCGCACCATTCGCGCTTTGGGTGACAATGAGGGAAGGGTTGCATGAGAAAGGTTACGCCATGTCTAGCGATAAAATACGCCGTATTACCTTTAGGAAAAAGCATATATGGATATTTTTATTTTGCACAACATATGTGAATTATCCCAAACCTTAGTGTGAATACCTAAAATGTATGTCGAAGCTCCAGACCGAGCATTCTCGTAATGGAGAATGTCGCCTCAAGAAGTGGGTGATGTTTCACCTACACCTTAGGGGAATACTCGTGGTAATATTCCAGTTCAACAAATATCGCCAGCTCCCATTTCAAGGAACAGGTTTAGAATCTCGGTAGTGGCCAAAGTTTTCCAGTGGAAACCCGATTTCTTCTTGCGGTTTTTGGGGAGATCATTTCAATTGCAGCACTCCGCCCTTAGGATCGAACGTTGATCCGTTGACTCTTTGTCGCCTTTGGTTAAAAGCAAGCGAATAACGACGCCAGGTTTCTCTTTACACTTTCTCCATTCTTCGTGCGATCCTTACATTACCAGCCTACCCGCCTATCCTGAATGGTGCAAATGATCTCAGTTGTCGGTCGCCTTCACGAGTAACCAACCAGCATCGACAGCCAAGGTCATTTACCACTCACTGTCATCTACATGCGGACCTAACAGCACCCGGTACGAATTGGTCAATCCATCCGTCCAAATTCGAACGGAACCCAAATGATTCACAATTTCGGTGACAACAGCGGGAAGCGTTATTTCCATACTTGTATGCTTTCCCTGTCATTCTATCGTCTTCTATCCTCCTCGGTCTAAACTTAAACCGGCGTTCATGCCCTTAAACTTAATGGCTCGGTGGAGACGTTGAGTCGTCAAAAGGGGTCTAATCCTACGGTCGGTTTAAGTGCCACTGGCGAGAAATATGAATGCGTCATAACCCGCCTGTCTCTCAGGAGGGGGGAAAAAATCAATGATGAAACCATCTTAATTTTTTTCGTAAAAGGAAATAAATGCGCACACAGATACGTGGATCGAAATCAGAATCGTTCGCGATGAGATCGACTTTGATGGCGCCATCGAACACTGGTTCACGAGTGATAAATGTTTAGTTCGAGGGTAGTGTGTGAAAACATCTGCACGTTTACGCCGATACCCGCGCTCGTACCCTTAGCCATTATTGTGGGTATTTTTCTTTTTTATTCGCCGTTTCCCATCGCGTATAAATCATGAGTGCAAGGGGTTGAGAGAGTGGGAAAAAAAGGTCAGAAATCGCTTTTATGAAACGCGTGCGGGTCGCTGTCGATGTATAGCCTCTTTCCGCCCTCGTGGCTCGTTTTCCGCGTGTAATGCCGGGGCGTATAACCTTTTGAATGCTCCCTGAGATGTGAGGAGACGAGTGAGAAGAAGCTAGGCGGCTCCTTCCTCGCCTCTCCCTCCTTCAAAAGTCGCTCCTTTTCGATCTTCTGTTTTTTCCCCCATCCCAATTACTCTTCCTGTCTTTTTTTTCCTTCATCCTTTGCGCCCTCCCACGACCCAACCCGACACTCGTTCCACGACTCTTTTGGAACCGACCCGGATACTCCACTGAGCAACTTGCTTTACATATTTACTAAGTTTTTTATAACCTCTCTATGTATATACATATGTACGCTTTTTTATATTTTTTCTCCCTCTCTCTCGTTACTCTGAAAGAAATAACTGCCGCGCAATGTGACGGAGGGTGTACAAATGTGTCAGTGGCTGCTAGTACTGGGTTTGAAAACCCTTAAGGGAATGCGTCAGTCTCTCATATCTTTAAAAAAGATAAATACAAACAAAATAAAATTAAGAAAATAAAATTTCCTCGGCATATCTGTCCTTGTGGCGCTCTTTGGCTTCCTGTTGTCGAAGAACTTTACCAGCAGCGATAGGGCGTTATCTCGAATTTCCGACCTAATTAAGTAATTATTATCTATTGTTCCGTTGTTTCTCCAGCCTCACTGTTATTTTTTTCTTCTTTGATGCAATTTTGCTGCTCACTCTTCATATTTCGTTCTCTCGTTTGGTCCAATTTTTCCCCTTCAATTCGCCACGGGTCTGTCTTTTCTTATCCAAAGCAAAGAGACTATGTAGCTCACATCGTGTGTGCGCACAAAATTTCGCGTATGCTAAAAAGTTTCATTCCAAAAAAGTTCGAATAAATCACACAAACACCCCGCCATTGTTTTCTTTGGCTTGCAAGGGTTTCATCGCTTTTTTTCGACGGCCTCGTCATTAGTGAGTGTTTGCCAACCTTCCATCATCTCCCGAAAGCTCCCAAATAATACACTCCGCTCCATGTGGGATAGCCAGATTCTTTTCCTTCGATTAAGCTTAATAGATTTTTTTCTTAGTTTTATTACCGCTGTGGTTGAACCCTTAAATCTAACTCTCCTTCACTCCCTCCGGTCCGAAATTCATTAGCCTCGTCTCCCTGAGCAAATTTTTGATGGCAAATGAAATCGCTGTCCTGAATCATCGTTTAGCTATCTGAACTTATTATAAAGATTGTTCCTTATTGCGGCCCTTATGCGGCAGTGGTAGCAGAAAGAATCAACGCTAGTACCGCGGTGATGGTCGAGCTAGTGAGTTTGAACTCCACGACAGACCTACTTCACATGATTTCTGGTCATTTTACTTTGGCTTAGTTTAACTGGCGTTTTTCCTGGATTTGTAACACTGAATTTGCTGACTTACAACGTGTGGCAGGTGTTTTTAATTCCGTATTTGGTTGTTTGCGTCTTCTTTCGATGGTGGATATTAAGTTATGCTTTTTTGTTGTGGTTATTTCGATAGGTTTTTCGTCGGGTTGGCCATTTTATCCGCTAAAAGAAGTACAGTCACCACAGTTACACGCTTAGAAATGGTTAATTTATTAATCGTAGTTAACGTAGAATAAAGTCCCCATCAAAGGGCCATGAATTTATCAAACTATCGCAATACTACACAAACAAAATTCAATTATTCCTCATTTCGTTATTCCTTTGCCTTTTCTATCGTGGTAATCCTAGATGTGTAATATGTCGGGTGGTAGTATTTTTTTACTGCGCTGGTAGTGTCCGAGTCATGACTCACTGTATTACGTTGTATTTGTAATTAATAAGATTATTTATTTCAATATGCTTCCTCTTTTATGTAGTCCATAACAAACCTACAGAAAGGTGGTGTATATATATATATATATATATATATATATATATATATATATATATATATATATTACTTGATGTTTCTTCGTGGAAGATTGGTATGACTACATTTGTGTCCCATGCTTACGTGCCAAATACGGCAAATTGAAGAACTTTGCAAAGTGCTGGGTGTCATTGTCCTCGTGGCATGACGTGCCCGGTGCATACGCCCCGCAGTCAACTCTTCCCTTGCCAACGTCCTCCGCCATATTACTATGCCCACGCTGTATTCACGGACGTAGTTGCTGAAGTTCCGCGTTGCTGAGAGGAAACTCTCCGTAAGAATTTCAAGTGGAAATTTCCTGTCTCGGGGGTTGAACCCGCGGCCTTCGGCTCACTTTAGAGTTGCCCACGCTTTCCCCTCATATTTATCTCTTCCAGGTATATGCGAAAGACATTTATAGTCACGTAAATATGCTGCATACGTCCGTCACCTATTATGTGCATTAATCAATACCTGTTATTATGAAGCCTATGGCTTAAAATTGTGTGCATCTAACAAATCGTCATACCCGTTCACTCTCCAAAAGCTAGTTGATCTCTAGGCATGTTTTGTGCATTGGATTATTTTTCTTAGCTTTTTAATTTAATGTGTATATTTTTCAATTTGTTAAGTTTCTCATGAGCAAGCGCGGAATTAACTCTTTCACAACCGATTTTTTTTCTCGGTTAGTCTCCGAATTAGTTCCTCACGGTGGAGGAATTTATTCCGTGCAGATGAATTTTATACGTGGGAAATGGCTTTGAATATCGTGGAGGCTACCCATGCCTACGTCCTCATTACCCAGTTCTATGAGACCAGCTCATTCCCAGTTCTATGAAAATTTGAAGTTCCTTTCGTAGCGCACGGTAGTTCATATGGGTAAATTAAAAAAAAACTTTGGTATACCCAATAAACAAACGCATGCAACAGACGGAAATTACTCGTCCAATTAGCTGCGCAGCCAGTCAACATCGTCAATGTACAGTTTTATTTTATCTAGTCTGATTTCCTGTCTGAACTTATGAAAGGTAGAAATATGCTAACTTATTACTTGCTCTACGGTCAGTGGAACGGTTGCTTCCCGAGTGGTCTTATCATTTTGTCCTGGACTATACAATACAATTCAATTTCAAGCTCTTAAGAAATCATCAATCATCATTTGACTTGACGAGGAATCGAATTCGGATCTCCCAATTGCCGGTCAGGTGTGTTAACCAGTTACATCACCAAGCCATCTCAATTCAAGGTGAATTTCAGCGATGGTTTATATGGACAAGATGTTTTCGTCTCTCGTCCACATTTTAGCACAGGAGACGCGGTCGAGAATGGTATGCCACAGTCGCGGAGGATAAATCCAACATTGTCGCGTTTAAACGACAAACGTTTGGCTAATTTCTAATCATTTGTGCAACCGCAATGATAGGAAAAAAATCGGTGTATCGGACGTTCCACATGATTCCAGGCCAGAGTTGCGATGTCGTCAATAGCAACAGGACACTCATAAATGCAGTATGCGAACTACACATCCAGGAGTCATCCAATATGTCAATATTAAATGCTTAAGTAAATATAAAATAAAGGTTAATCCAAATTGTCAATAAAAGCAATGGGATTTTACTCTATGTTTGTGTATCGGTCATTCAGGTGACCATTGACACGTAGAGTTTAAATCTCGTAACTCTCTGTTGATGGTCACCTGGATGACCGAAAGGGATACATAGGAGTCTAAATTCCTTTGCTTTTATTGACTATTCGGATTGATCTTTAATTTTAAGTCTCTGCTCAATTGCTCTTTGCTTAAACTAAAGTAATTTACTTAAGTTTAGCGCGGTGTTGTGAATGGTAGCCTCCCAGAGGAAGTGAAGCGGACGGAGCGTGAAGTTTGGCAACTGGGTTCTCCATAAGGTCCGTACTGCCGAATGAATGTGGAACGTTCTATAGGAGTAAGCTTGCTCCCTGCGTAGGCATTAATCCTTTCGTGGCGGTAGGGGGACGTGGATTCCAATTCTGTCGCTCTTCCATCATCATCGCCGTCGCTGTTGCTTCAAATGGAATCGTTCTTTCCCTTTCGAATCGACGGGAGCCGTCCTCCTCTCTATCTCTCGGGGGCCTTCCGTAATTTCAGCATCGGAAATGAACTCTCTCCCTCCCTTTATCTCTCGAAGGAAAGTGCTATCGCGTCGGAAATGGGTTCCTCCCCCTTGTATGTGGGCGGGCACGCTTCGGCAATTGGTGAATCCCGATGGGCGGCAGGGGGCACCGAAATGCAGAGGAATATGCGAGGTGAAGAATGAATGTGTGTGCATGGTTCCTGCGAAAATGCAATTATTGCCGCCACGGCACGAGGAGGAAGATGGTGAGAGGCGGGCGTGGATTTACAAATTTACGTTTGGGCGTTTTCAAGCTTTTTAAACGTTGCGCATCGCCGATTGTCGTTTTTAGACAGGTGCGGGTGATGGAACCCAATGGACGATTTCATTCAATTTATGGTTTAAAACAGCTGAGCGATCAAAATGGCCTTCACACATCTCCCAGTTGTGTGCTTTTCCTTATTAACAACTTTAATCTAATCGATAAACTCTCTTTTAAGAACGTGATAACGGTGAATAATCGTTTTCTATTTCCTGGGGAGGGTTAGTCTTTTCGACAACAGTCGTCAATAAAATGAGAAATGGAAATGCGGCATCCATTTGATGGTTACCAACATGAATAATTTAGCCCGAATGATTTTCTGGTTATCCGTTACAATGTCGTGCAGAGATAAAGAATTTGGTGTGAACAGATACCAATGGAATGGGCATGAAATTAGAAAACATGATGGATTTATGTTTCTCTCGTCGTTACTTTATGTATGTAGTTTTTATTGATTCATCCCCACTATTACTCTTCTTGCTCGTTGAGATTCCATTTGTCAACATTCGTGTAAATTGGCTTTCCTAATCATCAATTACAATGAATTGGTTTTAATTGTATGATCAATGCTCGAGGGAGGCTTGAATGGACAAGTTTACTGACCCATGTGTAGAGCGTTCCACATTTCGTTGCAAGGTAGAGAAAAAGTAAAATTTGGAGCACGATTTGTTAATACCGTTTGACATTTTCCGGCCTCGATTGCGGCACGGCAAAGACACTATTATTAGTTCATATAACCTATCACTGTCGTCACCGTAGGTATTACGAAAATAAATGGTAGGCCGCTCGAGAGTCCTGGCTATAATTTACTCAATCGCGGGAGTGTCCTCTTACGGCTGGTTTTGCGAGTAATAAATTCATATATTTTGTTCCAGAAGCTCCTCTTAAGATGTACACTCCGATGGAGGTAGTTTGTTTTGTATTTTTTTACTGATTCTATCCCAATTTCGTCGACGTTTGTTTGGAGAGATGGTTGCTGAATTAAATGTCCCTTGGTGCGTGAAGTGGTGTCGTCGTCTCTTTCCTCCATTTTGAATATCGTTTTAATCTGTGTCAACCCACGGCTATCTCTCAGAGCATTCTTTGTTTCCTCCTCTTATAAAATTAAATCTCTACCGCCACCATTATTCTCCCCCATCCTCTCGCCCTAAGGGGACGAAGGGCTCTCGGGACTGGTGTAAGCTTGCGTATTTATCCTCCCTCATCCCTCCCTTCCTCCTTTGTTTATCTTTTTCTTTGGAACAGGCGACGACTTCGGGCTCTTTTACGGACCAGCGGAGGCGAGATACGAAGGAAAGGGGGCGTCCTTACGAGCTTGCGTGTGCTAATTTCGCCCTCTCTTCTGCCCGAAATCAAGAGCAGTCTCTTCCAAGATTTTCAAGTTAAACAGGGTGAAATGGAAAGGCTGCATCTTCGCATCTTCCTAGAGCGCCACTTTACTTCTTTGCTTTCTCGTCATCAATTTGCTGCGTCCCTTTCTCTCATATTGTTGACCGCGCGTTTATGTAGTTAATGCTAGATTTTTCTCTTGTCATAATGAAGACCGTTTTCGATTTTATTTTAATAATGAACAGTTACAAGAGGCATGAAGTGAATGTAGTAATATTAGTGATGCAATACATTTGCTTCAAATGACTCAAAAGTCTCATTGGCTTTAAGCTGACTTATTTGTTTCACTCCGTGCTCTGACGCCTTCACAACAGGTTTTTTGCAATTTTATAATAATTTTGGCGATGGTTATTTAATTCATTTTTAATATCTCATTTATCATATTAAATACGTGCTGTTATATTTATGACACGATCTATACTCCAGAACTTCCCCATTTGTTCCACAATATCTCCCTGGAGCGAGCAATCGTATGTACCATACCTTTTAAAAAACAGCATCTTTTATAAGGTAAAAATCTGTGAAAGTAATACGATGTGTAGCTGGCATTGTTCTTCTTAGGTGACTTTGCCATAGAACAAATAAATATATTTATTTATTCATATTAGGATTACCTAGTCCTCTCTCACTTGTAACTCACTAAGGAACACAAACAGCCATGTGAACACATAAAATGACACTCACATGGTTTTAGAATGTAATTTCGGTGGATCGCCGCCACCTTCTTCAGTGAGAGTGATTCTTCATTTACTTCACGCCGAAGAAGTTGTTGGCGATCCACCGAAATAATATTCTAAAACCATAGGAGTCTTTTTCTGTGTATGTACTGCATACTGTCACCCTGGTGACACGAAGCTATTTATACGTTCACGCTCGTGAAAACTTTCTACATTGTTACATTTATAAGGGTTAGGGTGATTTGAGGGTTGGTAAAGAAAAGAAAGGTATGAGGGTCATTGGGCGGGGTTCTTCTATCTCGTGTGAGTGCGGAGTTGGGCGGCGACGTGTCACGAGATGTAACGGGGAGCTATGAGGGGGATGGGGGTATAAAAAGGGGTAGGGAGGAAAGCTACAGGGTATTTTTAATCTCATTTTTGGGTGCGGTAATATTTTTTTATTCTCTCGTCGCCACCTTATTTACAAAATCATTCGTTTCAAATTATCATCATCATCCAGTTTTTTTTCGTCAAACCTTTACGGTTAGGAGTACGGTAGGTACAGGACCAAGCGTCGGCGAGACCCTCCGAGACCTCCCCATCGAAACCTCGGGCCACAAATCCCCGCGCATGAGGTATTACTTCTCTTCCGTCTTTCGGTTTGTACCCATTTATTAATGACACTTATTCCATGTTTATTGGGTAGGTCACAGGTTTACGGGTGATTACAGTTGAATTTTCTGTGCCGTCAGAAATCTTTGAGTCTCTTCTCTTGATCCCTGATTACGTGGTATGCGTATTCCCAACCCATTCTTCTCCTGAAGGTTTGTTAGTCATGCATGCGAAGTCAACGAATGTTACTGGAGTGGGGCAAAGATTGGGGGGTGGGGTGTGGTGAGGGGAAAAGGGGGGGGGAATAGATGGAGGGGAGAGAGGGAGAAAAGACGGGATGAGATGGGGAATGATGGGAAGGGGAAAAGTTAAAGGGTGAGGGAAAATTGGAGAGGTGGGTAAATAAGGAAAAAGTGGAAAAGATATGAAGAGGTGAAGAAAACCCAGGGGCAGGAATAAAAGAAAGTGGGAAGGGGAGAAACACAGGGGAAAGAGTGAAGAGGGACAAATACGAGATTCATTCATAAATGTAATTCAAGTCAGTTAAGCACGAATCGGCACTTCAGACCAGGAGGGAAGGCATAAGGCTAAGTCTTCATGCCTACCTTAACTTTTAGTAAGTTGTATCTTTGTAAATTTTATTGTGAAGAACCTCAGAAATTTAATGACCTTCTATTAGGGTAGGAAGAACAGAAGCGTTATGAAATTATTTAAAGAAATTGCCACTTTTTTATGTCTGTGGGCTCCTTCCCTGTCCGCATTATGTGCGCATCGTCAATTGGCTGTCTCCAATTTCTGAACTAGTATGGATACGTTCACAAATATACAAATATTCTACATAAATATGATCCGATGTCCAACCGATAGATCATTGTCATCATTAGGTTGAAATAAAAAAATAGTACATACTTCATAACATTTCAGTACTCTTGAGAAAATATCAGGATTTATATCTTGTTCCCTTGTAGAAACCCCGCTGCAGGAAAACGCCCGCAAACGAAGGGAGGCGAGTAAAGTCTACGAAACGTATTGAGAGAAGCAAATAATTACCCTGTATGAACCATGCTTACAACATTTAATTTATGACGGAGGAAACTGCTTCAGGCTTTATTTTGTGGAAGTTATTTATGACGGAAAGAATGAAAAATAACTTGGTGAACTCCACTTTATGCATTTTATTGGAGCAACCCGGGTTTCAAAACTTTGTGTTTTGTGCAGTATACAAAACTTTTGTCTTAAAAGGTTTTGTATACTGCGCACTCTCAACAAAATTTGTAAAAGGGGAATTCAACAAGTTATGTTTCTTTCTGCCGTAAAATATAAAATGAACGTCATGGAGCGATTAGAATTCTTTACAGCCTTATGGTTAAAAATCCTTAGTGAATCTTAATTCGAATTTCTAAGAACAACAGTGCGAAATTCTGCAGTAGAATAATCATTCGCCAGGGACGAACCCGGAACCCTTGATATCGCGCCGAGTGCTTATGCCAGTTAAGCTACTGAGGCGCCCTACTTCCCTGTGGGTAAGTTTATGGACTTAGTTATATTTCTTTCGTATTATATTTTATGTATGTTATATTTGTATTCGTGTGTAGTGCGAAAGGTATGGGATGAAGAATAATTACAAGAATACGAAAGTGATGAGATATTCTAGAAGTAAGAAGGTGGGGCTGAATATAAGGGTGGGAGGGCACATGATAGAGCAGCTCGAGCAGTTTTCGTATCTAGGCAGTATTTTGGAGGAGAATGGGTTTAGTGGTAGGGACATCAGATGCAGAATTGCCCTCGCCAAAGAGACGTAAAGAAAAGGCTGGTGAACACTCTAACATGGGGTGTGGCGCTGTACGGGTCGGAAACTTGGTCATTGCGAAGGAAGGATGTGCGTAGACTTGAGACGTTTGAGATGTGGGTTTGGAGACGGATGGAGAGGGTGAGCTGGGTGGCGAGGAAGATGAACGAGGAGGTATTGGATGTGGTTGGGGAGGAGAGGAAGCTGGTGGTGGAGGTTCAGAGAAGGCAGAAGAAATTGATGGAGGACGTTTTGAGAGGAGAGGGCATGTTGAAGAGGGTAATAGAGGGGAGAACACAGGGGAAGCGTGGAAGAGGAAGGAAGAGGATAAAAATTCTGTACGAAATATGAGGAGGTAGAAGATATGAGGGATTGACGAGGGATCTAATGGTGGGACTTCCTTAGGACGGAAAGCGAGACAATATATCAGAAATTGGGATGCAGGATGAAGACTGTCCAAGAACCTTGCAATCAGCTGGTAGAATACTCAAATGAATATTATTTTTGTATTCATTACTACTCTTTTTCAACCATTTTCTACGATGGAAAGGCAGGCAATATAGCTCATAACTGACATGATCATTATTCCACGCCTTCTTTCTCCCGGGTGTCGTCCTGCTGTTACTCTCTTTAGGCACATTAGGATGTTTTAGTTTAGTAGTGTTTGGTTATAGTTCTTATGTCTATTTAATTATTTGGAATTATTCTTTGCATTGCATGCCCGGCTGTCTTGAACACATTGTTTCTTCAAAGCCCACTAGAGTCCCAAGTCTCGGTCAAGGGGAGTGATTTTTCCTCCGTGGAATTTCGCACCGATGTGCACTTGCAGGTGACTCCGTAAAGGTAATGCCGTGGCTAGTCCCGTATCCTTGAAATTCGTGAAGAACAACGGTGGTATGAGGGTATGTGGGAGGGTGGGAAGACTAGAGTGTACGGTAGTAGACTGGGGGTGGGTGAGGTGTGGGGTTACGTTGACGGTCCGTAGAAGGAATGGGGGAAGAATTAACCGAGCAGTCACGACAGTAGCTTCGTCGGGAAGAGCCTCGTAAGCGGAGACCCCGGTGTGGGTCTCTCTCTGTTGTGCATTGGGTCCCGGGCCCGCAAGGGAGGCCCTGGGCAGGATGTGGCGTATTTGAGAGGAGGAGAGGGACATGGGAGCGGCAGTCGAAATGGGTGGGGCGAGTTCGTTTATTCGAGAGGGGTGGGGGAAGGAGGGTAGGGAAGGGTAGAGGAAGGTTTTGGGGTGGGGAGGGAGAGGTAGACGTCTCCAGGCCACGTGAACCTTTTCGACGCCGCATACGTCCTGTCGCATTCGATCAAAGGATTAGCGGTCGGTTGCCATGGAGAGAGATGTGGAGAGGGAGGGAGGTTTGTTCGCCATGTGTATCTGTGTGTGGAATGGGAGTTTGAAAGGAAAATAATCACGAAAGGGTGATTGGAGGGATGGAAGACAAAATTTGTTTTTTAATTCTTCGTTCGATAATCCTCTTCGCCGCTGATCGTTAAACGGATGTTGATTTTTTTGTTACCAGTTTGGATAAAAATAAATAAATCTTATTTTGATTTTGTTTTTTTCCCCAGAATTTTGTTATTTTTTCCCCCGAATTTTGTTATTTTTTCCCCCAGGTTTAGGTCTTACGTTCGCATTAAAATCCGCTCTAATTCCCCTCTCCGATGAAATTTGTCCCTCGCAAGATATGTGGAGCCCCGGGAAAAAAAATATATTTATATATATACCTACCATCCTCTCTCTGTCTCTCTCTTTTCCGTAATATGGTTATTGGATTTTTTTATAAAGATAATAAATCGCCGGACCACGTTTACTTTTTCGCGCGCACGCTCAGCATTTTTTAAAGATTAAAAAAAATAATTTAGCTGGTCTCCGTTATCGGTGTTAAGTCGCAGAGAGTGGTGTGTGAGGAGTATCGAGTGTGGATGTTTGTGGCTTACTTTGTGTAGGCGTTCCCCTGAATATAATTGCGGAATACGGAGACAGTATTTTTTTTTCTCTTCGTGATAATCCCTCATCCCTCGATACCCACGGTTTAAACCGATACCGTTTTTCATCGAATGCAAACTTGTCGGAGGATATACGTAGCTGTCCGTATCATGTTATAGCTGCCCTGTCTCGGATTAAGAGACGTGGAGAGAAAAGACCCGAAAACCATTTTGTTCGATCCGATGAAAAAATAAAATCGGTAAAATCATTCACTCTGCGGACGTTGATACAACGCCAACCAAAGTTAATATTTGAAAATATTCCCTCACTTAGGCTGTTTCGGTTACAAATACCAGTGGGATGATTATGTACAAACTTTCTAGGCATAAACAAATATTATTTCCCGTGGAGATGCCATCTCTATATCTGCCAATGTTAATTATTAATGATTAAGTGAGCCAAGTTAAGTCACAAAATATGCTCACTATTGGAAGAACAAATTTTCAGCGTAGGCATAGGGGCCGGCAGCTGCGCCGTTGCTATTGAATTAGTACATTTTCACTTCTGTGATTTCAGTCATTTGCTAGTAATTCAAAAATTAAGATTGGCAGGTAGATACGTACGTTTTAAAACTATCCAATTCCATTCAAAAACTCGTTTTTATTAACAGTTATTTGCTTGAATGATATTTGCATAAGATTTTCTTTTACTTTTTCCACATCATTCACCCATTCGCGCATTTAACGTCATGTAAATTTAAGTTCAATTTGCGAATAAAATAGCGAGGTGAGGTATGATTTGTATCGTTCACATCAAACTATTTATTTTTAGCTGCATATATTTGAATAAAATAACATTGTTGTAGTCGTAGTAAGGTGAAACAACCTTAAGTATAATTTTCAATAATGGTGCAACTTCACACCGTTGAGTTCTCATTTCACATAACTTTTTGAATGGCCCTCCTGGTAAAATAAGCGTCCCATTTTTCTTTTGGACGATTTCTAGAATCAATGATCCTCGTCCGACAAATGGGCCGCATTTCCCTCAGTGCTGCTCGTCGACTGCGTTCTTTCTAATGAGTCACTTTCGCCCAATCCTACTGTCCGTCCCCGAGTTCTCTCGTCCTCCGCCCATACTACTAGCCGCACATTGACGGTCGAATGGCTTGATGCAAGTTCCAATAAGTATTTATAACATTAACGAGTACTTCGTACCAACGTGAACTTGTGCGTGTAATTTTTCCATTCATTTCACCGTGGCTGAAGTGCAGGCATTCATGAAGTATTTAGTATTCAGCCGAAATCTGTATGTCGTGCGGGGAATTCTCCCAGATTTGAGAGAGTTACAGATGCATTACGCATGACTTAGAACTTGTTATCGTACTAGTAAGGTAAAAAATAACTAATTATTTTTTAAAACATCAAATTATTACCTGAAATTTTCATAAATTCATCAGCAGAATACAGAGATGTTTCCAGTAATATAAATGGTTTTGTTCAAATTTCAATTCATCAAAATCTACATAATACCCTGCAAGCGACCTCAAGGGTGTGTGGCGGGGGGTGAGTTGCCACCAATATGCACTTATGTCAGGAGGCGAAATTTCAAATGCATGCACTACACTATATGCATTGCACCAAGAGAATTAAATTCATAATTGAGTTTAGTTAAAAAAATCTAAGGTTTTACATTATGGTCATACGGCCCTTGATTGTTTAGTTCATATCGCGTAGCGTGCACATGAATATAAATTTTTATTCTAATATCATGTCCGTGAATATTATGGTTCCCCTCTAGGTCATCAATTTCAATTTATAAATGTCACGTAAACAGTTTTAATGAACACTTTTTGCAAGACATAGAAGCCTATTGCAGTGCCATTTTTATTTAAATACCATATTTTTGCTACAATTATTTCTTTAATTTTTTAGCAACTAAAAAATAAAATATGAAAGTGCCAACGTTTTTTTATTCGTTTCCCGAATAAATTTCTCGTATTATCAACAGTTTTTCGCAATAATGACAAATTGAAAAATACTATTTTTCAACATGCTTCACCCATTCTCAAATTTCAAACTATGAAAAGTAGAGTTCAAGTTGGGAATACAATCGTGAGAAAATATTTTTGTTGCTCATACCAATTAAAGGCCAGGTTTTTCTATAGGTAGCTAGGGGCGCAATCACGGATCTCCATAACGCGTGCGTTCGCGTAATTGTTATTTTTCATTTGTACTCGTAAAAGCGAAAACGTGATCGTAAATCTTCAAATTTTGTCGGGTGCTTTGAATCACTAGTGATAATTGATGGCTTTTTGCGGTTTGCGTTTTGGATAACTATAACGACAACGCGAAAGAAGTAATCGTGATCCTACCAGTGCGGTGTATCTAGAATTTCGCTCTGGGGTGGGGAGGTCCAGAATATTTTTGATAGGGTCTGGGCTCCGGGATCCGGGAAATATAAGAAAATATAACAACAAAACTGCATTTTCTGACCGTTTCAGAAGTATTTAAGGATATTTTGTTTGTTAATATTTTATATACATTAATGTAGCAAATTTAACAAAATGTATTCTAGGGGAGTGGGGGAGGGGGGTGTAGGGGGGAGTGCGGTGACGTTCCTTCCCACCGTGAATACACCGATGGATCCTACCCCTGAATGTGTATTAAATGACATTTAAGTCATTTTTCGGGGAAGCCAGCTTAGGCAGAGTTGAGTGTAAACCCTCGCGTGTTTTCGGACGCACCCCTCTTGCGAGAATAACTGTTGGGTGAATTTTCTCCCCTTCCTGCTCATCTCGTAAGTAACTTCTCGCATAATGCATGTACCGACCTGGGGCCGACCTGAAGAGAGGAACGGTCGTCAGCACGTCACCTTGTCCACCTTTTCCGTTCTTTCCTCATTTTCTCTCTCTCTCTGTCCTCATCTCATTAAAAACGCTCCCTTCCGTGCGTTTTGCTTTTTTGGCCCTCTAGGGATCTCCTGCCAGCATCCATTTTTAATATTTCTCGTATGCGCGAGCGTTCGAAGGGTGTGTCCCTCAGGGAATTAATAGGTGCCATTTCATTTTCGTCCGGCCGCAAAATAGGACGGCGCCGCCTTTCCACTTCCTGTCGTTTCCCTTTCGTTCCCAAAAATCCGGCCGCCCACCTCGTCCAAGATCGTTGTCGTGCCGCAGTTCTTCCTCCACACACATTTTCAGAGAATAAATAGATGATTCTACCCAGCTCTGTAAGGCAGAATATATGTGAAGCCTTTAAAGAATTTTCAGTTAGATTAGATTTATTCAGTTGAGTTAGTCTGACCGAGAAATCCTGATATAGTTCAATAAATTTTCCTCCGGAAAGTAACGGTTTAATGCTTATCAAATCGTTGTCGTTCCATCAAGGTTGGAAGTGAAGATCAAACTACATGTATGTAGATTCCACTTACTGTTAGTGGAATTTTCATTCTGGTTGGATTACATAGTTAGAATCTATATTTAACAGGATTCTACAGTTGTTCATTTTCATCTAGTTATACCAAAAAATCAGTCAGTTACCGTACTACTTTTGAGATATTTACGAAATAATAGAAGCTGTTTTCATGGGATATGGTACGGCTGTGCACTCTTGGAATACGCAAATAAAAATAAGTTCTTGTCGCAGAGATTGCATCAGAAATGTAACTGTGTGTAATGCGTCCGTTTTCATAATTATTTATGAAAATAAAAAAATCACTTTGTTACACATCGTAGTACTTTTTATAATATTGCAAGAAAAAATCTTCGGTTGCGTAGGAGTTTTAATTAATTACTATGAGGTTCAATCGTGAAAACGCAGCTTTTCGTCAGTTACGCAATTAAATTTACTTCATTCTTATTGCAACTGCCTGAATTTTAATATGATCTGATTTCTGAGTAGAGGGAATCTTCCGTAAACTACCTAAATAAGCTGAAAATAGAGGCATTAATGAAGGGACTGTCGCTTGACCAATATTTTTCCTCCGGAACCTATTAAACTTACAATTTTTCTATTGTCTTCTCCTCCATTCAATTCCCGGTGATCTTTCTTCATCGTAACGATAATTCCTAAGTCTTCCGTTCAAGCTCCCAGTTTATGCAGTGGTCATTCTTTGCCATTCACTGATGGCCTCCAGATTTGTTCTTTCAAATGATTTTGTTTTGTGTTTCCTGTTCGGATGAGTCCATCCCTCCCGTAATCATGTTTTTGCATCTTCGATCTCCAGCGGAGTAATAAGTTTCCTGGGACTTCGGCAACCAGGCGATACTCGTGCTCGTTCGTTCTTCGACCATGTAGCCTTCGGCCACAAACAAGTGAGGCACTCCTTGTGCAAATGTTGACGGAGGGTCGCAGTGGGCGTTCCAGATTCAGCTAAGGTGGTTGTAGCGATTTTTTTGCATGTGCAGATGTGCGTGAAACTTTGCATACCTGTTCTTATTAGTGATATCTGTAGATCAAAGTGAAAAAATTGAATCATACCGTCTACCGATTTGTTTTTTTTTGGCAATTCTATGCTATTTAACACGTAGCCTTATGGCATATGACAAACATTTCTTAATAATTCGATTGCATATGTAAAGATTATCTTCTAACCGCGAAATAATACATTCCACATTGTTATAATTGTTGCTAACAAATATGTCGGTGTCACGTCTTATCCAATATTCGAAATCATAGTTCAATATAATTACGTCTAAATTTGGGATTCCGCGCCGAAAACTCAAGTTATAAAATGCTTTAGTTAAGGAAAACAAAACTAAAATCTAATTCTTGTATCATTTCCAATACTGCATGTGTGGTGAGTTCCAACGCATAAACACGTAAACTTGAGTGAAATCTGGTCCACGAACTGTTTTTAGACTTATTTTTAGACGGAAGTTAAAAATGTGCACTCAATAAACCACGATTACCGCTCCAGCCACCTTAACAGCGGAGGAACTATAACTGAACTTAACGCAAGAAATTACTTGCTCAGTTCTTCGTGGTGAGTAAAATAAGTCACTCGAAGAATTCTTCATATTTATCATTCTTGAACCTATGAACTAGTATAACCATAATTTGAATGTTTTACGAGTTATTTGCGTATCTGTGACATTTCAATGAGGCACATTTTTATATACTCGCCAAGCACGAAAGCGTTTCGAGTAATGTTGGTGAATAAATCTTCACGATAGCCATGCATGGTGGATCCTTAAAACAGAGGCTTCATTTTCTCTTCTCCATATTTATGTTCTTTAATCCGTGGTCCTACTTCTGCGGCACCTAAACTTTAGGACTGGGCTGTTACCAGATTTGATGAGTGAAGTTTTATGCCCCGTATAATGTCCCGGGTATCTTTTACATGTGAATACGTGCCTACCGTTAATGGACGCCCAGTTAGCGCTGAGATAACAAACATTACATGCATAATGGAAGCCTTTATATCGGCCGGCCTCGAGTGTACCTACTCTACTGAGCGCTGCTCCAATTTTCCTTGTGACGGAACTTGGTTCATCGATCATCCTCTCCAACAGCCTTCAAATTCATCAGGCCGGACGGACGTGAGCGCTAACTTGCTACGGGCCCCGCGCGTAAATGGGGCGTCATCTGAGCAAAGAACCCCCGCTTAATCGAGGAATGGGCCTGCTACGGCAGGAAAGACGTTTTCAGACCTCTAGGGAAGTTCATCACCACATTTGCATGCTTAGTTAATAAAACTGTCCTGTTTCCACAATGCGGCGCAAGGAAGTTTTTTTCGCAAGTCGTAATCAGGCCATATAATAATTCAATTTTTCAATTTAAGCACCTGCAAAAAAAACTAAGTAAATATTGTGATATTAATTACTCAAAAACTAGGGATTCAATTGCAAGTGCTTTCTTTGGTGGGGAATGATCTATATTAATGATACTAATGACTCAAAATCTAAATGGCTCATGCGACTGAAATTCTCAGTAATTTACTGAATGTGTAGGAACGTGTGTGTTTTTCGATTTTGTAAATTGTATTACGGTGAGTAGTTAATTTAGTTTTTTTTAAATAGTTGAAAAAGCACACGAACTACTTATCTTTAAATTCCTGATGCAATCTGTGTGTCAGAAATTACATATTTATTAAAGAAAGTCACTCTGGAGTGAATATCCATACCACAAGCGATGGAAAACTGCTTTTATTTAATGGAAAACCAGCAGAAGGACCCGGCATCGTACGGGATGCTGCGAATTAATTGCATTGATTATGCATAAAGGAACCGAGCTATCGGCTCCTCTTAAGTCTGTTGGACTTTTCACCAAACAGTACTTCTCAGAAATAATTTAGTACTTGTATGGTTCTCACAAATGAGAATTTAAAGTTGCCCTTCTTTCATTGAAGACTTTTTTTTGACCGTTGTGTTGTATTTTTCATGAAAAATATGCGTGTAATAATATCGCATGATGATGTCCTTTATTACTGGTTTTTCTTAAACATTGAACGCTATTCTAAAACGTATTTGAACAAATCTATGTTTCCTTATTTCACGAAAGGTTACGCATTGTTTTAAATTACAAATCATGCTTGTAACATTGTTTTGAAGCCAGAGTTCGGCTCATTGTTTGCATGACTTACCGCTGGAAATTTGTTAACTAATTTTTGGAAAGGAAAGGAAATGAAAAATTGATAGTGAATCTATCACTTATGTTACTTTGTCATTTGTTAATGATTTAGCTTTTATTTCTCCATTAACTTGTAGGAGTTTGCATTTTTCGTTTCATACCATACATACTGCATGCAAATTACGATGCAATTTTTTTAATTAAGCAGCGAATGCTGGGCCCTAAAGATAGCACTTTAATGGAGGGAAAAATACCTGTACAATTTCCCATACTATTTATAATCATTTTATTTACCTCGAGATTTGTCTTCTTTTAATGTCCCAGAAACAACATCCAAGTTACGGGCAGCATTTGTTAAATTAAGTGAAATTCTGCATGCAACCCATTTTAATCACGTAAGCATTTCTTAACAGCTCCATGTTAGTGTCCGGTGCCCTAGCTCTAGAGTGCGGCCTTGGACTGGCTTATTCAGCGCATTTCACCCTTGGCCTCCTTGGAAATTCCTTTCCAGGGCTTCTCCCTAGAACACTTCATCTATTGTCCTGCCTTCCATGGAAACTCTGGCGGATGTTTTTCATTCAAATAGCAAGTTTTTGAGCAACCAAGAGTTCAACGCGGTCTCTTGGTTTCATTCTACCAGTCTGAGGGCTCTATTTCGGTATTGGGGAGAGAATTTTGGTGTAGACAACGGTTTGGGGGGGGTAAAAACAATTGTCCAATACTTGCTTGTCTGCATGCATGACGTAGAATAATTAAATGGACACGAGTGACGCAAGGGTCGTGGCGTGTTCCAAGGAAACCTATGCCTCTTTTCGTCAGAACAATGGCTCCCGAAAGTCTTCCTTTCGTATTCATTTCATTTTCTTATCCGAGTTCCACGAAAGCCATTTATTAGCCTAATGTTTTTTTTCTGCTGGCGGGTGGAAATTGGATTTTGAAACTGGTGTTCTCTGCTTTCTTCTCCAACCGTAGTAGTACGTACGTTGTATTTTTTTTCTTGAGAGGGTGAGTTTAAAATATCAACCGAAATCGTGCATCACTTAAAGATTCATGCCGTCACCTTTTTTGAAATGCGTCTTGAATACGATTTGAGGATGAAAACCGTCGACGTCATTTTTTTTTTTGTTTTTGTGGACACTTGAAAGTAATAATCTAAATTGTATGAAGGAAGCAAATTTGGACTAAACTGGAGCAAATAGTTGGTAGTTGAATAAGATTGGGACGTTATAACGTTATTTAATTTGTTATTCGGTGGTAACTAAAACGAGTTAGTGATAAAGATGGTAGAGGAAGAAGTGCAGTTGTAAGTGGATTTTTGGAGGGGGTCGCAAAAGTGAATAGGGAGCACAATGAGAGAAGATGGTTCATTGAAGAGAGTGAAACGGTAGAATGTTCTTTGAACACCGTTTAGGGAGGTAGTGATAGAAATTTCGTTCGGCGTACGGGGATACTAGTATGAAGAACTTAACATAGACATGATGACGGTCTGATAGATAGCTTATGCTTATGTAGGGAAGTTTATGTACGATCCCAAAATGTGTGAGATTAAAGTACGGCATGCGCAAAATCAAAACAAAATTGAGAAGGAGAAAGCAAAGTTAAGGTAAGCATCATGCATATTATTCGACGAATAATCTACATATTGTTAATGACGACGTTAATGAATGCTCTTTCCAGGAATAGTAGCCGACTGCATCCCCATTTCTATTGAATTAACCCATTTTGACTTCAGATTCTGTTCGTATAAGGTTATAACTAAGATGGATTGGTGCCTTGGATTTATTAATATTCCCTGGTTGACTTCGATTATAATCTTTAATTTTTATAAAAATTAAAATTCTATTGAACAGAAAAATACTGTTTGTTCCCATTTTTCACCATTTGTTGCATATAACACCATGTTATTTCAAGTTACAACTTTCGAAAAAAGCAATGAGGAAAGAAATGAGAAAATGTTTTGTTCAAATCAAAGAAAGGCTTTTTTTAGGAGAAACCAGAATGTGAATTGAATAGCATTATTTTGGGGTAGTTAGATATTTTTCTCCTCTCATAAAAGAAGCCGCATTCGAATTTTATTTTAAAATTTTAGCCGTTTTAAGAAGCAATAAGAAATAATAATATCTTCCCAGAACACACAGCCGTATCATAGCCCTAGTAAAAGCCGGCTTTTTAAAAAATATCTGGAAAAATAGCGGGTAATGGTGGCTAACATTTTGTAATCATTAGAATGACGAGATATTTCTTTTTAAAATTAGGCCGAAACCATTTAAATTAATAGTTAATGATGTTTTGCACTAACTACAAGTCATTTTACGATGGGAGCACCAAAATAACTCCGTCTCTCTCTCTTTTTCTCCCCTTTCGTATTTCGTGTTACATTCCCTCTTCCTTCGTCGTCTCTTTCAACCTCCTCCCCTCAATGAGGGTGGACTCTTGGAGCGGGGGGGGGGGGGAGGGGGAGGGGCGGGGTTCGTTGTGCAGCTCTCCTTCGCTCACTGTACTATCTACTCTGTACACCCCCGCACCTCCTCCCCTCCCCGTTATTCAGAACCCACCCCCTCTCCGCTCCCTCCTCTCCTTCCGCTGCGTCCTTATCTTTTCCGTCCTACGCCCTTATCTGCGTCCCCAGGCCTTTTCTCTCTCCATCCCTTATCTCGTTCCTTTTCCTCCTTCTATCCTTCCCTTCTACTTCCCTTTTTCATTCTTCACACTCCTCTCTCATCTCCCCCGCGCAAGCCTCTTATACTGCTCTTATTTATTCCAACTCTCTCCCTTCCTCATGCGGTTGAACTGTGGACAGTTCTTTCCTTGTTAGTCAGCCTCTTTTCTTTCCTATATCCTGTCCCTCTTGTACGTATTAACCCCGTATCACAATATTTTTGATCCAGCACAAGACATTAAAGTCTTGCAAGCACGAATGACTGTTTCTATTGTAATATATAGAGGAGTAGAAGAGGAAAGGACCATATGAAACTCTGAGCAGTAAAGAAGAACCAGATGAATTGAGTACAACTTTAGGTACAATATATTTGTGATGAATATAATTTTTTGAAAAATTTCCCAAGAGGACGGCCGCGGGATAAATACATAGATCAAATAAAGGCGAAAGTACAATAGAAGAATTAGCATGGAGTAAGGGAGCTAGCATTATACAGGGAAGGATGGAGAGCTGCAGTCAACAAATCTTGGGATTGAACGGCCAATGAATGCATGATTGCATGTATGCTTTATAATATACTGTTATCTGATAGTGAACATTAAGTTATATTGTAATAAAAAATACAAAACTAAATATAATACAAGGAAATCCAATTTTCCTATTAAACTTTAATTCAAGGTTGATTGCCACGTTTAACTGAGGAGAATTAGTTGCAAATAACCGGCAATAGAAGTTATATATAGTATCAAACAAGAAATTTCACAATGGAAATTATTTTTATTAGCATATAAATTGAAGCCCTAATTATACGATATCTTATCCAGCACAAGACGGAACCCTGTATGGTTCGAGTCGTCCTAGAATGTTTTGACACAATCATTAAACTTGTCCTGGCGAGAAAGGGGTATTTTTATTCATATTGTAGCGCATAATAATATAATCTCGACTATAATTTTAAATAATCGATCTATGGCAGCAGGAGACCAAAACAACTACCGGAACATTTCCATCTATCATTGATTTCACGGCCTGAAAATTACCAATGGCCACCAGGAGATATGGGTGTCGCTGATTTCAGAAATTGAAGATCGTGCAGCGACCATAAAAAGTTAACGTGACGGTGGGTCGAAGGGATGGTCGTGCTGGGAGAGGGTTAGCAAACTACCACTTACAACCTTGCTGCAGGATTGCTGATAGTAAAGGCTTTAAATTGAAGTGTAGCTTTTAACTTCTCAATCAAGCATAATTTAAAATGCACGAAACATTCTTCGGCCTAAAAAAATACCTACGCGGTATCGTGTCTTATTGTGTTGCTGCAGTATCGGATCTTGTAGTAGGTAATGTTCTTTTACATTTTTGACGATGGAGTCACAATCTTACGGCTAAGTGACGTCATAATCTAAACCAACATAGCCTCTTGCTTTTTGCAGCTCGGCAATACATCTGTTTTTCTCAAATATTTTATCGCTAACAACGTTTTAACCGTCACCAATGATTCTAATCGGTATATTCTTCTTTATAAACTTATAATTGCAAAAATTAAAAGAAAAAACAGTACCACACCCTACTTAATGATATCTGCATTTTATTATCTCGTCTTTTGCTATACCACAGACACATTGCAACGCGACGCTGAAATTCGAATGGCGCACTTCCCCAACCCAGTCGTTCCTCTTCCGCGGACCGTGAACTTTTTAGCTGAGCCGCGTGTCAAAACAGTCGAAAGGAGAGTTGAGTGCTGAGACGGCCTCCTTTCCTTCCATCCCTTATCTCCTTTCCACCTCTCTTTTCTCCGCCCCGCCCTCAATCGCTTGGTGCGTGTCCTCTCCACGAAATGGACCGTTGTGCCTCCGTGGCCCTTGGGGCGTGCGTTGTGGGTTTGCAGCGCCGACTGTATAAATGTATTTTTTCCTCCTTCATTCCTCTCTTCCGTGCAATACACCAGGGCGAGGCGCCGGCGGCCTTTGGGGACGATTTGGGGATAAAAGAAATCCCCGTGGGGACTTGAGAGTTGTGTGTATACATGTGGTGGCGGCGGTGGATATGCTACGTTCCTCCCGACGACGACGCTGGGAGTGTTTTATTTTCGCAGTATTTCGCTGGCTGTGCGATCCGCAATTTCCAAGATCGAGCTTCGATGCAGGATAAACATCGAGTCGGTGACAATAGGGTGGTGAGCCAGTGATTAACTTGCTGGAAATCGATGCTGGAAATTGAATTTTGTCGTCTGATTAATCTGTTGAGCGTGATTTCAAATGTGTCACACATTTCGTACGCTAGAAAAAAAATTAAGGAGGTTCCACCGAGACTATGTGAGTCAAAACAAATACTAAATTCCAACCTTTTGTTTAATAAGTTTAAAATAAATTCATGCTTTCGCTGATGACTTGCATTAGCTATTGAAAACCGAAATTAAGGTAGTAAATATGCAGATTATTCCGCGAGTATATGCTTGATGAGCACTTTTTTATAGCCAAAGACGCCGGCTTTAGCGGCAAATTAAGGATTTTTATCACATTATTACTTCAATGATCGCCGCAATTATGTAATAACTCAAAAAAATTATGTGGTAAGTTTAATTTTATTCAAAAGGGATACGGTTTGGAGTTTACTGGCTAGTGACGCCAAAATCAAAACCAGCATGGTGGCGTGCGTTTTTCTGTTCAGCGTCTAATTATGTCCTTCTGAAGTGTTTTAGAGCCAACTATATGTTTTTAATATTACCTCCTACTATCCTCAGTATTTCCTTTTCGACCAGAACCTTCTATTATAAAAACAAAATTAAATTAGTACTCAATCCTAGTGACGGGAATTACCCGAAATGAAGAGAAATAGAGTAAGGAAAGACACCCTTTATGGATGAATACGATGCCAGCAGTGATCCATTATAAACCTAATCTGATCGTTGGTACTCCCGTAGGGAGTCATTTGTTGTAACCGATTTTATATCGAGGTGTCGATAATTATCTCCGTTGCAAAGGTATCTATAATTTTCGGGAAGTTGATATGTTAAAACCGAGGTGTCTTTAACTTTCGCGTATTATGAAGATATTTGAATGAAATATTACAAGTAATTAGGGGTATGTGTAAACATATGAAGGATTTTTTCTGACTTCCATTAAAACCTACCTTTAACCGGTGGATTACTTTGATAAATGAATTTACATTTTTGAACTATTGCCTCGGTGGATGTAAAAACAAGTGCCGACATTACGTTTGCATAACTTATTGCACACAGTCCTGTTCTCGAGTTATAAATGTGGCTCATTATCAGCGGTACTCCCAGCTTTTGAGAAACTTGGTAAATGATCGGGGTCTTCCTATGGAACTGAATTTTGAAAAATATTAAGTTTCCTATTTTCATTGTTAAATTTTTAATTTCCCGCTCACTGGTAAGTGTGGGGTGAACTTTATTCTTGAAAGTTGGGAGTTACATAAGACTATGAATGTTTCATCGAGTCGTATTCATATCATCACTTGCAATCCCTGGGCAACTTTCTCCTTGGTCGTGGAGGGCTCGCGTCTCATGTTGTTTTCATTAGAATCATTTCTCATTGCTTCGGTCATCTCCTAAGAACTATTTCTCCGTATTAGGTCATGAATTCCCCGTAGATTTGCAAATTACATATGTGCAACAAATAATTCATGACTTTGTCCCAAATATTTAGTGGCTATGCAACATTTTCTTTGGAATTACATGTATCCCATCTGTGTTCTTAACTTTCTCCGTGATAGAATTGTCGTCTTTATTTAACTGGTGCAGTTTGGGCTTTTACGATATTTTCTCAGTTCTAACCGTAAGTCTAACCGTAAGTAATTTAAACACCCTTGCTCATACTCGGGTGATCAAGGAAACGTTTTATTAATCAGACCAACTCCGTGGCTATTGCACTTATATTTGACTTTCCCGGTTGGCTCAAAGTTAAATGCTCCAATATACCATTTTTGAGCTCTTTTACTCATCTAAGCCAACAGATAAATATCTCATTAAGTGTAAATCCCAAAAAGCTCCAAAGTTTGGATTAAAAATAAGCTTATAATTTTCGCCCGGTGATCATTCTTGCTAATGATTTTCCACATCGTAATTCTTGAGGTTCAAATCCTCAACGTGACACCCAATTAACTATCAGATAAAGTACTATTCTTTGGACAAACTACTAATCCAAACAACCAATTAAAAGGATTCCTTTCTAATTCAATCGGAAAGTTATCTGCTATCCGTAATTTTTGAATTTTTCCCCTCATTTTAATCTTTTCCCAGGCTTTTCTTTAGTCACCCCGTCCATCGCCTTTAAATCTTCCCATTTTTCATATTTATTCTTCGCATAACTCTGCGTACGGCCTTTCCCACTCTTTATTGAAATTCCTGGAGAGTTTCCTGTGCTTTTTTCCTCTTTTTCTCCGCCTTCTATTTATTTGTGTTTTTCCATACCTTTTAAAAATCATATTCATTATTTTCCTCAGAAGTTTCTCGACATTTTCCTGACATACTAAATTGGGTGAAATTCTTTTAAGATTTTTTTAACCAAATGATTTCCCAAATTCCTATCAAGGAATGAAGTTTTATCGTTGCCCTCGACAATTTAATTGGTTAACCACGTCCATCAGGGCGACGTCTTTCAGAGGATTCTTAAAATTCGCCTGAGATGTTTTCTGTGTCTCGTCTTATCTGGCGTAATTTAAGGAACTGTGGAATCTGCCGGTTCGATGGATATGTTTACGACGGAGCGGCCTTAATTAATATGAAAATCCATTTGTTACAAAAGCAGGTTAAGCTGTTGCTTTCTAATGACCCGCTTGTTATACCGATTTGTTCATCAGTGCGTGAGTAGTGACACGAGCGAAATTATATGCTGCTCATTCCATCATCATTGATGGATGAACTTCGAGTGAGTTTTGTCCTTGATCCGCGATGCGTTATTGATTAAATAAATCGAATCAGTGCGGTAAACTGTAAAAAACGATTGCTTTTGGATACGATTTTAATAATTTTCCTCACTTTGAAGCTACTTTAATGGGTTTTACGAGTTTTATCACAACTATGGGGAATAAATTACGTCTCTAAACAACCATGAATGTAAACGTTCAATTGCGTTATTTTATTTTTACGTTATGATGATACAAATACGTAATTGATGGCTCTCCCTATGTTTGCGTACTTATTTTGACCTTTATTATGGCAGGACCTTTGGGTAAGCAAGGGAGGGGAAGAAAGAGAATAGGCATTTTTAATGGGATGAAGAGGGGTTAGACGTATGCCGGGGGTTGAAGGATGAAATATAGCATCGGGACATGGGCCTTCAGTTGTAGAAGGTTAGTGTAAGGTATTCCAGCTTCCATCTAAAACTCCCAGTTTCGGTAAAACACCTCCGATAACGGTAATAAGATCTCTCATAAACTTTGGCTTAGTAAATATTGTTCCACAGTAGGAGAGATTTTTAATAGTTTTTGCATCTCCGTCTACAGACAATTCAAGTTTCAAAACATCGTCAGAATTAATTATAATGCTTTTCGATAGCAATAGTGCTTCGTATAGCTGATCTCCATAATTCGAAAATAAACACTGGTGCAACTTCAACACTTTTTATTATCCGCCACCGACCATGGTTTCAGCACATTGTGCCGTCATCAGGGTCTGACATCACTGATGATGCCATAATGTGCTGATACCATGGTCGGTGGCGGAGAATAAAAAGTGTGGAATTTGTACCAGTGTTTATTTTCGAATGATGGAAGACCATAGTTTCCACAAATTTAGTGCCGGTACGCTCTCTTATAGCTGATCTCATTGACTGCGTAAGTGTGGACCATATGTTACCTTGAAAAAAGGAACAAGGAATATCACTAAAGTTGAAGCACAGTAGCAAAATGTAATCCTTTAGACCAAATATGGTCTCAGTCTCGCGGTAATTGACCTGCGTTATATAAAATGTTTTGAAATGATTACCTTGCTTTCTGTGAGTGAGACCGCAAATATTTTCTGAAATTTCAACAATCTCTCAGAGGTTGTGGGACACATACGTCCTACCTGACAATCGGAGATCGTACGCGAGTGCTCGTCGTTGATGTTTTGGTAAAAATAAATATAGACGAAATGACAATGTACACTGTGTAATTTTCACAAATTTTGTATTTTGTACCTACTACATGTTTCAACGCATAGGCGTCATCTTCAGGTACGCTTAATTTTTCACGCGCCCATAGAAAATATACCTATAATTCACGGTGGAATGGGGAGGATGAAGGTTTAGTGTGATGGCTTTGGGAGAGGAGTTTATGGTGACCAAATAAAATAATGTACCGAATAATTTCGTACCGAAAAAAATAGTACCGAAGAATTACTGCAATTTTTTTTCAAAATTACGCATAGTGTAAATTATCATTCAAGATGAATTTTACATAGTTGTGGCATTACATGAATTTCATGGAGAGATTAGCTTTCTTGCGTACTTGCGCCTTTTTTATAGTCGGGAGATTTTCTCGATGCCGACCGGAGAAGCCTCAACCATGCCTGTGCCTTCGTCCTCGCTGAATAGGGTGACCGTGTCAGGGGTGCAGGAATTGAGTCCTGCTCACAAATCGTGCGCGTCTCAGAAGACTCGAGCACCAGCCACGTGTGTGGATGTGGAGTCAACCTTGTCGATCACGGTGGGCGACGGCGAATCGAGGTGACTGCCGGGAAGGATTATCTCGGTCGAAGTGCCCCATATTTCATCGTTCGAGATGTTCATTGGGTTTAGCTTGGCGTGAAATTTATGGGTGTTCTGGTTGTGTCCGCGTCGCCAGTGTGTCCCTTAACAGTTTTTTCTTCCCTCTCTCTCTCCCCCATACCGTCCTCTCCTCCCTTTCCTCTTTTCTACCCACTTTCCTCATTTTCCTTTCTTTTTCCTTCCCTTGACCGCTTTTGTCACCTTTCCACATTTTTGTTTTTTCTCTCCATCCCCTATGTCCGTAACCCAAGCCTTTTGAGTCAGTTTCGCGTTTCAACCTCTGGCCATCGGCCTCTCCTTCCTCCCCTCACTCTCCTCTCTTCTACGCTTCAAGTACAGACGCAAAGCTTTCCATATTCCTGGCCGCAGGCTCATCGATTTCTTTTAGCGACCTGGCTGGTTGGCCGTTGATAAATCTCCTTACCCGGGGGACTGCCGTTATTATCTCCGCGTCCTTTGTCGCCGCTTTATGGTATGCGGTCTAGGCTATCACTTTCGGCTTCACCTGATCGTAGGTGTGTAAATGTTTGCTTATCCCACGAACAGAGAGCGTTTGTTGGCGTGCACAAGGTAGTGTGCTTCTGTAGTCCTGATCCGACTTTGTAATGAGGAGTTAAAGAGCCGGAGGTCAATGTCAAGATTGGCTGTTTTTTTCGTATTTGAACAAAATGACTTAAATGGAATGAAGAGCTTGATAGAAGGTAAAGCACCACGAGAAACACCGAGCGAAAAATTCCACAGGCCGACTGAAACGGGATACGAAACAGGAGAGTGAGAACACATTTAAGCATCATCAATATCAGAAGCTTAACTGGCATAAAGTGAAGAATAGCTTGAGACAAAAAATCTTTCATGAAGAAAAACAATTTGCGTTAAAATAAAATGGGTTTACCGGTGGAAAGGAGTTACTGAAAACATTCGTGCGGAGTATTACGACTGAGTACAGTTTCCTAATCGACCATTAGGAATCTGAAGCAGAAGAGAATAGAGGCTTTCGACACTTTTTGCAGTAGGTGGATGCTGAAGATCAAATGGACGGATAACGTTAGAAACGAGGAAGTGTACAAAATAAAATAATAGGAGAAAACCACGTGTAAGTGTCAGATGGATGGGCCACACTTGGGAACAAAACGAAATTGTAAGGAGCTTGGATAAGTTCTAAGAGAAAAGCTCTAGATTACAAAAGTACGGACAGCGTTTGTCCTATACCGATTCTGATAACCGAGGCAATTGGGGAAAATATGAGGCACTAGAACAATGTAGTTTCCTATAAAAATCACAATAAATGCATTGGTAGTGTAGGATGAAAGGAACATAGAGTTTCGAATGCTCGTGCTGCTTTCTGTTGCCGTTCGTGAATTAATTCTCGTGGAAGGTTTTTCCTTTGCTACAGATAAATGTACCACACGTAACATCGTGTATGTCAAAGCGTATCCCATGTTCCCCATTGGTACATTGAATGTGTTATGGTCCATACTGTTCGTTTGCTCCACACTTTGCTTTTCAACAAGGTACTGACTTCAAACTTGCCCATTGGTATACCAATGGATTGGAATGGCTACAACGGAATTACGGAAAGTTGTAGACCTCTCATAAGCCTCCAAGTTTTTAGCAAAAACTTTGCATAAAAATCATATCCTTATCGCGTTCGTATTACAACTTCATTAATCTATGGTCGCAATTAAGTTGTTCATGTATAAAAAGGCGTCGGGTGTGATATCGATAACCAATATATATCTCTGTTCGACATATCACGGATCGATGTATTGCATTTGAACATATCGCACTGAGATTAATCGCAAACTCAAATATCGTATTAATTCAGAAGATTCAGCGGATAGTGTGTGGAATTTAAACATCATGGATGATATTGCGCAATTTGCCGCCAGAAAAGTACAACTTAAATTAGGACCCGGGTTTCGATTTACAGGCTTAGAATAACTTTGTGGCACTCGCCTGCAGCGGTGAGTCTTGAAGCCAAGGAGGGTGAATTAATCGTGGGAAAGTGGGCAGAGGCACCGAAGATCCCTCGTGAGGACCTCTGGAGGGACCCTCAAGCCTCTTAGTCCCACCTCACTTGAATGCTTTCCGTTCCCTGGCGTTGTGATATTCACAGGCAAGTGCCACCAAGTCTTGCTCCCCAAATACTACATTGTCATCATCAGATTGCGCGTTACTTAATCCATCCATCATATATCGAAGTCGTTGCATTTCTAAACCCTCTCTCCAGGGCCTGACCCAGTTCGTACCGCCGCCACTGACTTTCTCCCTACACCGCCTGCCAAATCCCTCTCACTTAAGTGGCTTGCATTGCCCCCTCCATCAGTCCCGAAGACTTCTTCAGTCTCCCTTGCACTGCCGAAAAAGCACCCTGTCACCCCCCACATAAGTAAGTGCTCCCTGTGGGTCCAAACCCCTCTTTCGGCTCCCACGCGGGGGTTGCTGGGCCGGTCGACTGGACCCTACCCCCCTCTCCCTCCCCCAAGATATTCCCCCCCAGCATGTGCACAATGACCCATTTCCTGCCACCCCCTTTCCCCACTACCCTGCTCTCATGTGGCCCACACTCTACAGCGGTGCCTTCCTTTCGCCTCCCGGGAGCGGTGGGGGTTGAAGGACACATACTCCGTCTTCCTTCAACTATTTCACTTTTGCCAACGTCATCCTTCAACTACATCACTGCCGTCAATCTTTATACAATACATTTATGCTTAACCCTCCTACGTTACGTACTGCTTCAACATCACTCCCGTCAATTTATTACCATACATTCATACATCACCCTCCTACGTTGCGTACTGCTTCATGTTCTTTTTTATCTTGATAGCGTATTGTCCTTCGGTCTTTCTCGCGGGACCATATCTTCTATTTATTTCTTCTATCATGCTCCTTACCAATTCATTGACTCTCAGGGCGCGGCCAATTCGTCTGGATCTCCTCCTCTTTGGAAGTCCGGGTATCACCATGTATTAAACTGTACTTTTCTTCAGCATTAAATATGCTGGTTGTATTATTTTCAAGCAAGGGTGCGAATTTCCCCTTTGCATCTTAAACCTAAGTCCCACCGCCAATATTTCGACAAATATTTTTATTAAAAAATATATAGGTATTTATTATAAAATATTTTTGATTGATTCAATCTACAATTTGAGTTCAGTATGGTGTGACTGGAAGGATTTGAAGAAAATTTAATTTTGATTTCTAGTCATTAATTAATATTATGTTCGTTACTTCACTTGAAGATACGGCCGATACGTTAATCGCAGTAATTTTCCCCGGTAAACCTCCGCCTAGTAAGTGTTTCAAGCGACGGTGATATCTTGGACTGTTGCGCTAATAGCACGAATATTCTTATAACGAATAAGGAGCTTTCAGTAAAATTGTTAGCAGTACGTCGCGAAAGAATCTCGTTCCTTACAATCCCCTTAGAGCATAACAGTAAAAAAGGAAGCAATTATATCTTAATTCGTGAAGCCTCGTCACGTATTACGGGCCAAATTTATTTCTCAACTTGTCTTTAATTCATTAATAATTAAAGACCTAATGGATTGGTGTAAATGTGGAAATTTAGATTAAACATTTTATAGTCGGTTTTCCCATTATTTTGTTGTGCGCAAGCAAATTACGATAGTATAAATTTAATGTAGGATGTTCCACCGTGAGATGAAGTGCTTGTCACTTTCGTTATTTTCCAATTACATGCACACGTAATCCCCCACTCTCTAATATGGTCAACTCTCTCTCTCTCTAATAGAGACACTCTAATATGGTCAACAAAATGCACCTTTCCTCACTATTTTCTCACCAATTGAACTTGCAATAAAATGAGTTAAACGGTAAAGGTGGGTTATCAATGGAAGAGCATAGTATATTTCTGTCTTTGAGAAGGGGTTTTCGCGAAAAACTTATTGTTTATAGGTAATTGTTTCAGGAAATGGAGAGGAGATAAAATGAAGGCACCAGTCCCTCTCCTTTTATTTATTTTATTTTTTTGTAAATTACCATGCGAGTTTAAAGAAAATGTGTCAATTCGATTATATCAACGCTGCATGTGGCTCGTTTGGCCGAAAACGTATTCATAAAATATTTAGATTCATCAACTTCGCTAGCCAGGGTTGCTCTAGACCTGGAAAGCCTGGGAAAGTCATGGAAAATTATGCATTAACCTGAGTATTCGCTTTTCTAATTCAAATGAGGAGTACCATTACATGCAAAGTCTGTTGGTGTGTGGACATGTTTTTATTAACTTGCCTGAATGAGGCAGTGGAGCTCTTATTTGGTTTTTACTAATTCATTATGCCCCACAGCATGGAGAGAACAAGAGAGGTCAATAGTTTCAAATGCATACTAGTCTAACTAATGTGCCTTCGTTAGGTGGCCAGCGCGATTAACTCTCGGTGCAGGCTAGGGGCGGGAAATCCACCGACTTGAGCGACGAGTCCTCAACCTTATTGTGTTTGAACTTCCCTCATGGTGGATGATACGTATGCAAGAATAATATGGCACCAGGAAGGAAGCATGTGTTCCCCCAGGACGATAGTGGTGGTGCTCCATTTGTTGAGAAACTTGAATCCCCCATAGTATGTACATGCGTTAATTTATTGTGCTGGTATACTTGTGCCTTCTTTGAAATACACATTATGCAAGAATGAATATAATCGTCTGGAAAAATGAAAATTTTGTCCTGGAGAACCTGGAAAAGAAGACAGTGGTAGGATTCACTTCGAGAAGTTTATTATGTTTTACTCATGATCAATTAAAATACTTAGTACTTACTTTCCTAAAAGTGTTTTATTGTACGACACGTTTCACCGATTTACGGCCTCGTCAGATGCGGAAAGTTTTTTTTTTAACTTGTAGAAAAATACGAAGTATTTTAATTAATCATGAGTACTAACCTGGAAAGGTCCTGAAATTGCATAAACTATGATCTGTAGCCACCCTGCTAGTACTCAAGGAACAGCACGGCTAATTCCCGGACGGTCCTGGAATTGCATAAACTTATGATCTGTAGCAACCCTGCGAGTACTCAAGGAACAGCACGGCTAATCTGAACCCTTCTGTCCTGTGTTCTTCCGCGCACAAACACACTGTCAAAAAGAGTCCTCGAGGACCGTTCAGTATAAACCTTCCATGAGTCTCCTTCGGACCACGCTACACTACTTCTGTTCATCATATCGTCCTGTCGCCAATTCCGCCGCCAGCCAAACGCCTCTCCCTCTCTCTCTTCCCCAATTGGGGAGGAGGGTGGGCGTGTCACTTTGCTCTCTCACTCTTCGACCTCTTGTCCTTATTTCTCTCTCCAAGTAGAACAATTTAATTACTTGGGTAGTACGCTAGAAGAAACGGGGCATAGTAGCAAAGACATTAGGAGAAGAATAGCGCTAGCAAAGGAAGCGTTCAATAATAGAAGGGAGCTGATGACGGGGACCTTAAGTAAGGATGTAAAAAAGAGGCTGGTGAAGAGCTTGATATGGAGTGTGGCGTTGTATTGGGCAGAAACGTGGACCTTGAGAAAGGAAGACGAAAATATGTTGAAGGCTTTCGAGATGTGGGTGTGAAGGAGGATGGAGAAGGTGCGTTGGACGGAAAGGAAGACAAATGAGGAAGTACTTGACATGGTGGGCGAGGAGAGGATATTTATAGATGAGATTCGGGGAAGACAGGGTAGGTGGCTGGAAGGGGTAATGAGGGACGATGGTTTGCTGAAGGTCGTGATAGAGGGTAGGATGTTGGGTAAGCGGGGAAGAGGCAGAATAGAACAGGTTTTATGGACGGGTGAAGAAAGGTAGGACTTATGCTGAGATGAATAATGAAATGCTAGATTTAGAAATGTCATGGCACGTGTAAGAGTCCGTTGGATATTCTCTGACTTTAATAATAACCTACCTCTAACCGGTAGATTACTCTAGTGAATGAATGAATGAACCCTCCTTCCGCCATTTTTTCGTCCACTTCTTGCCGTCTCTTCTCCTCTCCGCGTCGCCACGTCGCCGATGACGACGGCCGCGGACGCTATGGCAACGAAGGAATCCGGCAGGAATGGGGGGAGGGGAGGCAGGGAAGACACTTAATGGTTTGTGACGGCATGCGTGACTTTTAAGGGTCTGAATCAAGAGGACCTCCCTCCCGATGGGACAGCTGCGAGGTCCTCGGACACCGTACTTGCTCCGTGTCCGTAGATCTCCCTCACGGAACAATCTCTTCGCTCGCCGTTTATGGCAGATTAAGGTAGTTTGAGCGAGTTAACATTTCGCATAAAATTCAATGTATAAGCATTTAGAAAAATATTTCACCCTTCCATAGATACAAAAATATTGGCCACTTATTGAATTACTTTTAGAGATTTTTTCCAAAAATACCAGCCATATTCCATGGGAAATGACTAAGTACTAGTATGCACTCCAGAGAGAATTTATTTAAAAATGAGGAATTTTTAACGGATGTTTGATATCAGAAATTTGAGTGTGTAGTTTTTATTAATTCTCAACTATTTTAAAAATAAATCAAGTACTCACCGGGGTAATTCTTACTTAATTGCAAATAAATATTTGGTTGGGGAGATGGTATCACCGTATGGGGTGAAAGAAATGAGTCCAGTTAAATACTCATGTATGCATATTTAGTTAATTACTGATAAATTCAGTCGTATAATACAATATTTTTGCGCCATTAATGTTATAATATTAACCTCATGCTTCTTACTGCTGCTGAAATTAAAATAATAGATTCGAATATCGTCTCTATTATGACTAGGGGAAAATCTCGCTTGAACCACCCCTGGAGGAATAGCATTTTCGTTTGTTAAGGTGGCTGGAGTTACTTTTGTCTCTGTATATATTTGCGTGAAACGTTGCATGCGTATTCTTTATCAGTGATACCTATGGATTTAAAGTGAAAAAAATCTTTTGACCTCTTTGTTTATTTTGGCAATTTAATGATATTGTAACATGTAGCCTTATGGCACATGAGATATTTTTCGTAATAACTCGATTGCATAGGCAGTACATCTTTCCTCGAAACAATACATTTCATGATAGTCTAATGTTTGCTAAGAAATATAAAGTTGTCAAGCCGAGTCAAAGATTCGAAATAATACATTTGAATAAGATTTTCGCCTAAATTTTTATTACCGTACCGAAAAATCTAGCCATAGCATGTTTTGATTGAGGCAACATTTTCAAATATAAATCTTGCATCATTTACATTAGTGAAATTTAATTAGCATTAGTGCATGTATGGTGAAACTAATTGTATAAACTGGTGCAATGAAAAATTATTAAAATGTGCACTCAATGACCTACGATTACCACTCCAGCCACCGCGGAAGATGACTAAAATGTCATTATGTCATACTCTGGAGTGGGGTCGCGGTTCCTTCTTTCGCGTTGTCGCTATTGTTATCCGAATCGGATGCCGCTCTCGGACGACAATGCTCATAGTTACTGTTCTAAGAACGTACTCAACCAATTAGAACTGGTAATTCAATGGACTTGGCAAAATTTAAAGAATGACAATCACATCTCTGCTCTCATGAGCGCAAATGAAAAATAACGAACGCGAGCGCATGTGTTATTTAGAGCCGTGATCACACCCCTGGTTACGTATTGGAAATATATAGAGTGTTATCTGCTTGATATGAATATCCGAATCTTACTGTTCACCCTACAGACGATGGCAGACTTAGCCTTCAAAACTTCGCTGCCGAACGACACTGCCACTAGGGAAAAAAATTAACAGTTACAGAATGGCTACCAAATGGTTTTGACGCCGTAAAATTTAAAAGGTAATAGAAATCTCCTCTCTTTTGCAGAATTTTATGTAATGGTGGGCATTGATTAGTGAAGGATTATTTTCGAAATTAAGCCGGCAACCATTTGTCAGTAAATTTCGTGCAGTCAAATATTTCCAATTTATATGAAAGTTTCGCGATGATATGGCTCAGTCGTTGATTCCTCTGGCGGTAGGTATTCTATATGCTGAGCCGGTAAGTCAAATTCCATGCAATCCCTCCTGACCGTCTTTTGCATCGTAGTCCCCCACATGCAATCTGGAAATTCTTCCCCAAGCTTCGCCGCTTGCCGGAGAGTAATGGGCGATGTACTCCCACGCTTCCTCCCTCTACACTCAAATGCCCTCGCCGCAATCCCCATCCTAACGCCTCCCGCCTCCTTTCTTCCAAATGCCGCTAACGAAGCATGCGGCCTGCGGCCTATTGTGGCCTGCTCGCTTGTAAAAGGAAAATGAAGGGGAAGAATTTAATGGAAAACTTGAATTCAAATTAACCCGTCGCGACGGCTTTAAACGACGTCCTAGATTTTAAACTAACATGAACCATCATTTACGTTAACTTGATCCATAGGATGGAGACGACAGTAGCTTGCGTCATAGATAATAGAACAGCTTCCATATTAGAGAATGAAGCAGCTGAACTTCTTGTCGCTCAGAAGTGAAGCGTACGTTTTTGCGAAAATTATCCTGCTAAAAGGGAAATATGTATCTTTAAATGTGTATAGTGAAACATTGCTATTTTTTAGGATTACGAATACTCTACACCACTTTTTGTCAATTATTTTCGTATATAAACGAGAATTTAGTCGTAAATAAAACTATTAAACCATAACTAACGTTTCCTCTGCATTAGCTGAAGTCTTCAGATCTATATATAAGTTAAAAAAACATTAATGGACGTGTAAAAATTTGTCATGCACGACTGCCCTTAAGGGATGGATGGTATTTATGTCTGGTGTATGGTATGTCATGGTGAAACCGCCACCCAGCCACCCACGTGACAGACGAAATTTATGTCTGAGGGTTCGCATGTCGCAAGTCGGCTGTTCTGTGTATCTTAAAACCGACCATTAGGTGATAGAAAATGTGGGATGACCCTAAACTATGTATCTAGACTGTTTTGAAGGGTCATATCTGTGAAATGGAAAGGGAAATCTTTCTCACCCCACCAGGAAACCCTCCTCCATCCTTATCCTCACCCCACCTCCCCCTGAACCTCAGAAAGGGTATATATGCTCAAAGCTTTTTGTAAGAAGCGGATAATTCTGAAGACTGTAGCCGGAGGCGCTGATCGTCTTCCGGCGGCTGTAAATAAAATATCTTATCCACTGAATTTGCGTTTGAGTTTCAACTCTTCAAAGCCTAAAACCCCCTACTATAACGATCTAGCCGCTCAGATTGTTTTTCGTCAGCGTCGAGTTCCGCCATTTGGGACACGACAAATTTATTACAACATAGGATAGTGTTTTAAAATAATTAACTTCTGGTGTCATGAATTTAAAACGAACTTTTAAATATAAATATGCAAAATATTGAATTAAAGATTATACAGAAACAAAGAACTACTTTAACATCAATAACAGTTTATAAAAATATAATTAATCTTCCCCGTGTTTTCCTTATAGTTCATTTTTGTTATTTTTATGATTTTATTATCAGTTGCCATAGTTTTAAGAGTCTACAAATAATTTTACTAAAATGGTGTAGGTACGTGTTCTTTTTAAACTTTAATTCGATATCTTGTATGATTCATTATTTTCATTATCTGATGTTATTTAACTTTTTTCCATTTACCATTGTTCCTAGAACAATATAAAACTCTAAATTTGTCAGCAAAGACAAACGAATTGTTTTTGGCTTTAATTATATAGATAAATTTATTACCAACATCTCCATTAAACAAGGGAAAGAGTATTTTTTATATTTTTCGGTTTAGCAAGCATTTAGATGGGTCATGTCGGTATCACGTTAATTCTTCGACTATTATCACAGTTTTCAACGAATTCACTGCATAGCTGAAATATTTATTCTTACTCATTGTGCATTTAATGGCTTCTATTATACTCAGTGCTCTTATGCCTTATTGCTCAATCCTTTTTTTTTAATCTATGAGTGGAATGGACCGCGGTTACTGGACGTTTTTACCGAAATTAGGTCGGGGTAGATCGCGTAACGTGTTACTATTAGCCGGACGAAAAATTAAGTTTTTGTTTTAATTTTGAATTACCTCGAAGTACGTGAGAGAAATACGCGAGCAAGATATGGTCTGGAATTAAGTGTTGACGCATTTGGCTGCTTCTGACCATTACGTTAATTTCGCATTTGTTCACGTTCAGCCGAATCTCACGTTCATTAATTCGGTAACTTAACTCATTTTATCTCAAGCTGCGACCAAACTTGGTGATAAAATAATTAAATGTCATATTAAACTTAATTACGTGATAATTAATCGTTTCTTTTTATGGCACCACAATTTTGGAATGAAATTGTACTAGATGGAGTCTTGGAACGAAGAATTATATAGAGAATGTGATAAGGCATTGGTGAAAATAAAGTAAATAGTGAAATATAGTTAAAATGCTAATACATTTTGTTGCTTTAATAGCGCTTCTGGTTGCGAAATTAATGGATGTGTGGTGGGTTTTTTTTAGAGTTAATTTTAGTCAGTTGAAGCCTTGAGGATAAATGGGAGAAGTTAGCTTACCAACCATTAATCTGAACACTCGACATCTGCTCCGATCTACAGAAACGGTCAACCATGAGGCTCAAATTGGCTTAAATTCTCTCAGAATCGAGAAGACTGCGCTGGGAATGAAAAAATATTTATGAAATAAAAACTAAACCCTATGAACTTTCGCGGAACCTCTGAGAAGAAGCAGGATATTCTTGTTGGTGTTATTTCATCTTAGAACCTCTTTTGTCTTAGATGTGGAATGTGTGTAAATTGAAATGTTCTCAATGAAACTCAATCTTCCGTAAACGGCTGCTGTGATGCATGCGATACCCTGGATGCTAGGCATAAGTTTAAAATGTCTCATTGGCGTGAAATGAAAACTGGTGGGCGTAATCTGTATGGAATTTAATCAAATTGGTACTTGATTCCTTTCCTTGAGGAGTGAATCGATTTACTTCTGATTAACATTCGTAGTAAATTTATGTTTCAGTTGAGCATCAAACTAAGTCATTTGAAAAATTAATTCGTTTTAATATACTTTCTGATAGCAATGTTGCCCCTAGCGCTTTCAAAACCGACAGCAGGCGCGACAACGCCGTCTCCGGGCAAAGACTTGAGGAGCTATTCCTTCCTGCATATGGTGTCAAAAAGGAAAGCACGGATCTTCTCACAACTCGGATCCTTCATACTTATTTCTGCTCCTTTTATCACCGGGCGTTTTTCCCAACTTCTTTGCTCCAGTGGAACCCCTCTCATCTTGTGTATGCTCAGTTAAAAAAAGCCAAGTTATTCAGGAATATTAATGATTTGAATCGAGTTTGTATGGTATATGTCAAATAGCCCATTCAAAGAATCTCGGAAAGTCTCTAGATTGTGTTCTGTGTGTTTTACTGCGAGGCGAAACTTCTCTGCATATTTATCCTCGTATCGGAAAACTTTTCCACTTCAGTGCTCAATTTATTCGGCGGAGCGAATCCCTGGCTTTATGGCGAGAAATTGCCGCTTTAGATGCAGATTCTGTAAACTTTTCTCGCTGCCGAAGCCTGCCGAAGACCTCTCGCGTTTCCCCTCAATTCGACAACTAGTGGGGCGGAAATTTTGGAACCTTGCGGAGGATACGAGAGAATAATGTCAGCAAGTTATAATCAGCTTGCCCTGATATCACCGCCCAGTTTCGAGAAGTTTTCACTCTTATAGCTGTTGTGTGAATGGCGTCAAAAATCGTTATCCGCAATACTTGAAGAAAAAGAATGGCAAATCAGCCAGGCAGTTTTTCTATGACCATTTTCCATGGCATAACTTTGTGAATTACCATTTCTTCAAAATGCTTAGAGGTCAAGGAAATAAACGTATGGACAATAACACCACTTTGTCACCGTTTTCAAGTGGTTAAACACTCCTGAAGAGCTATTGGCAGGTCTGGGTTTGATTCCTATCAAGGCATAAGATTTTTTTCATGGCCTATTCCAACACATTGGTATCATAAATTTGCAGGAATAATTTAATATATATAGATTCGATTATGACCATTATAAAATCCAGCAAACTGATGATCTTAAAATTTCAAGAGCGCGCATCTTAAACTCACACGCCTGAGAGACATTGACGAATCACTTAAACAATTCAATTAATCGAGACCCATAATATTTTGTCATCAATACTCCCAAGAAGAAATCCATTAAGCTTTATATGGCATACATATAAGTTTTTGTATAAAATGTACACTGAAAAATCATATTTCTCTCACGAGATTTCCGAAACTTAACCTATCCTGAACCTGCGTTAAAAGTTAGAAATTCCTTCAATTTTGCAGCTTTTTTTAAGCCCAGCTTAGTGTAGGAAGGATAGGCAAAGAAATTCGAATTTCTATGTGTTACAATAAGAAGTATGTACTTTAATATACTATTCTTTATGCTAAAACATTTCTGACTACGTATATGACTGTTCCTCAAGCACCGAGGTAACTTTATCTCTTAAGTCTCATTCAGAAGCTGGTGGACTCTGGGTACCCAGTTCCGCATTCCGATGATACGATTGGTTTAGGTTTCGTTTAGCTGGAGTGAATGCTTACCGCAAGAAACTAAGACGCACTTTCAGCTAAAACTAATTCATAAGAATGCTATATTTTTATGGATACAAGAACTTAAATTTTCTGAAATTAAACCCTTTCGCCAACTTTTCTATGGTTTTCTTGTCTCCAGTGACTATGTAGATTGGACGAAGAATTTTGGACACCATTCAAGTCTGACAACAATCATACTTGGAAGCATTCCCCACTGATACGAGAAGTAGCTATCTCAACAGTACATATCCTTCCCTCAGGTCTTGTGTGATGTGTTATTCGATTAAAATTCACATTTCCATGCCATTCAATAAATTCTTCGATTCGTATATCCCATCTATCTCTGGAAGAATCATAATTTAGGGACGACCTTAGAGACGCCTGTCCACATACAGTAATGTGTGTTTGACAAATTTCGCCATGAACTTAAATGTGTATTCTTGTTCATCCTTAGACATAAAGTTTCTCATCAATTTTGCAGCCCTAATCAAATGCATGATTGTAAGAAGAATGGTTTAATAATTTGCGGTGCCATCAATTGTAATAGGGAAAAACTTGATGTATAATGCAAAAAACAAACCTTGCCTAAGGAAATGTGGCTGTAGTGATAATTAACTTTTAATTAATGTGATTCTATTTTGGAAACACCGCATGCAGTTTTTCGCGTTTGCTAGTTTATAGCATGAACTTATGTAATGCATCATCGACTAATTGTAGTTTTCTTTTTTTCCAGGTAAGTGCTTATCTGAGGTGCTCTACTTTTACTGCTATGATATATGCCTGACCGTAAGTAACCTATGTGTTTTGTCCTTTCCCAATAATCAACAGAAAGTTTACATTTATACGAAAAATTCGGCATCCGGTATTGAAACGTCTTCCGCCTCTTTCCTCTGTGCTCTGAAATTAAAAATCCCTATACCACGGAACTCAAGCTTATTTTTTTAAATGAGGAATATTGTTTCGTTCAATGTTAATTAAACCATTTTCCTTAAATTATGTGCGAGTGCTCAAACATGAAATATCAGTTGGAAATGTTCACCATTTTGCTTTAATTGTATGGTCTTTACTTGTAAACTGTTCGTAATGGCTCTTCCTGCCGTTGCTGTTTTTGTTATAGTAATAAGTGTAAAATTTCAAAATAGATCGCTTTTTAACGATCATATTATGCTATTACTACTATTCTGTCCCTTTGCCTTGGCATTGCTACTTTACGTCAGACATATTTTCTGTTGAAAAACCACTTTTTTTAAGCCCCGGTATTAAGCTTTTTGGTAAGTTGCAAAGTTTTAGGCCACTAAACATTTTGTTCATGAAAGCTTTAGTTGTAATTAGCAAAGCGTATGGCTAATTGCTTGGCGACATCATAGCCATGATTGTGGGCCCGAATGTTTGAAAAATTATTCTTATGAAGCTAACCTCCTTATTAATCATCTCTTGACACCGCGGGATTTCTCTTTCATGTTTAAATTTAATTTAAGTTCATGCAAAGGTACTTAGAAGGATTTCCCGCGAAAACTGGTCTAGCTATCGCAACAGTCCTTTTCCTCGGTTCTCTTCTAAGGCAATTCGATTGCAATTCACAATTCCTTACCATTCAAAATCTTTCACCTGTTGGTAATTGTCATTTTTTTTCTCTAAATACTAAATTGTTGGTGCCGGTGTTTTTTATTTTGAAAATGTTTTCTACTAGACAAAAATGATTTAGTCCAGGCATAGATTTTTCTGGAGTAGTTGTCAGTTCATTTTACCCCGACACTTTTCCGGAGTTATGATATATTATTCTCATTCATCTGAAATCAGGGTCGGATTCGCAAAGGACTTAAAACTTAGCGAGACGAAATAAGCTTTCTAAAACTTTATTATGTAGCTTGTCAGAATATTCTGGCGCCTAAATCCATATTGTCAGCTCTCGACATTGACTGCTACGAAAGTGAAATAGGTGCTGTCTAGATGGCATCTCATGCCACACGTGAGAACTCCAGTGTGACAGAGAAAAGTGTCTTCAGTTCTGCCTTGTGCTAAACTGAACATGTTTACCCGTCGTAACATCAGGCAGACTTTCGAGTATCAGGTTACAAGTCGAAGGCAATTGGCTGATTCTTCTGAGACTGAAACTGGCGAAATTTGTATATCTCTATCACTTTTAAATCTAGGGTGTGGTGGTCTTTGGAGTCTCAACAGGCTCCTATCCCAGTCCCATCTAAGGACACGTGACCCTTCTTTTTCGTACCTTAGGGTTTTTTTACGAAATATGCTGCTTTAATATTTTAGTTATAAATGTAGAAGAATTCAACCAGAACCTGGCTGTATGTACTGGTTTGTTAAATGTCAACCTGTATTTTAATGGTAATAATGCCAATTTCCTGAGGTGTGAAGAAGCCGTTCATTTTTTCCAAAATTGTTTTGTAAAGACCTCTTTCAAAATATTTTCTTTGGTGAGATGAAGTGAATTGTGAGTCGTTACTTTTTTGTAAATTTTTTAAAATGTACTGTATCTACCTTATGTTTTGTACTAACCTAGTTAAGTTTTTGTTTCCCCATTCTCTATTTTTTTGTACAAGGCGATGCTTTTGAATAATATATTATGCTCAACCATATACTAAGTTTAGCATTCATTGACATGCCAACATCCTGCGACCTTATAATGGATATACATTCTACATTGCTGACTACCATCTATAATAAAGATTTATGATAGCTGAACGTGCCTTTGAAATGCTTTTTCAATGCCCATCTAAATTAAATTGCAATGTGGCGTATTTCCTTAAGATTGAAAAAGTCGTTCATTATTTGTATCAATTAGTTTTGTACGCAGCTTTATTTCAAACTACGACGTACTTTTTATGATGTCGTGGAGATACTCATAAGTTGTCAATTTTTTTGTGAACCAATCTAGTGTTTTGCTTTTTGTTTTGTTAATAGTATATTTTGTTATTTTGATTTTGCTCCATTTTACTTTGTTTCCATGAGAATAAGAACAATAGTTATATCTCCAAGGGTATTGTGGACGGAATGATAAGGGTAGGACGTATGCTTAAATGAAGAAAGAAATACTGTTGGTAACATTAGTTACAATAAACCCATATACTCCAAGAAATTTCTCGGTCGCAATCGCCCATTTTTATCGTGGCCAAATGTGGGCTCCTCAACGCCTCACTTTTTGTTTTAATGTCTTCCCAAGCCTATTTGAAAATCCATCAGTCTAAGTGGTATCTTATGGAGGCGACGACCGGAAGTTTTTTTCAACTTCAAATCCACGGTTTCCGATTTCACATCCATCAACGGCAGCCGTTCCCCTTTTGTTTTTTCTCTTCCCGTCGGTCTTTTCTTCTCGTATCGATTCGGTGGATATCACATTCACCAAGGAGTTTTCCGCTGCAGCATCGACCTTTTTTCACCCACGCATACGCTGTCGGGCAGGCAATTCGATACCACGGTAGAAGAGAAGGTGGAGGGGGTCGACTCAAGACGACGGAGGAAGAGAAGACGACGTGTGCGCTGCCTAGCGATGTCTCCCGGAAACAGCGTCTGTGTGTGCCTGTGTGAGCCCACTTTGTTCACTCACTCAACCTGGGTGTGATGTTTGCCGTCTCTCAAGCACATCACAACCTCCTTGAGTGAGCGACTAAGGTGATTGGCCAATGTCTTCTGGAGATGCCGCCGCCCGCGTCGCTGTCCGGAGAAGAGAATAAGTAAAAGAAGAATAGAGGAAGGAAAACTTCGCGGAAGTGGTGCGGCCAAGTCCGAAATCCGTTTTCCGTTTCCCGCGCCGGTGCCGCCACTGACGGACTTGACGGGCCTAAATCCGGACTGTCACTCATTCTCATTGTAAATTTAATCCCTTGTCTTTCCGACTGAGGCTAAAAAAATACAAATTGTGAAATGTTACAATTATTATTTTGAGCATTATTCCTTGCTTATTTAAAAAAATAGATTTATAAAATCAGAGGAAGAAAATTCCTAGTAACTTCTGAATATTATCAGTAGGTTTTCCATTACTTCTGTATTTATCTCATTAGTTTCCACAATTTCTGTATTTATCTTGATGCTGGCATGTTTTTTATGACGATTTTTATTGTCTGGCATGTAATAGTGCTATAGCGTAGATTTAGGTTTGTGTATTAGTTACACGTCATCGTAAATTAATAATTAATCCTATGAAAAAAATAAAATGACTTTATTCTATCTAAAAAATGGTGAAATTTGACTCATAATTAATAAATTAATTAAATCTGTTATTTGAACTTATCAGTTTACAAAAATTCCGTACTCTACATGCGAGCTTCCAATCATATTCTCTCGTAATTTACGGATTATTTGATTTTACTGTTTGCTCTTTTAATTCTCTACCAATGAAGTACCCCTCGCTGTTTTAGTCGGTCGCGTTGTGGGAATATATAGTTTTTGATAACGATCCGGACAAAGGTCAGTTACATCTTTGGCAGGCATTCTTAGAATTTGTCTTCATATCAAGTTTCTACAGTATCTTTCTTCTTCTTAGAAATGCGCTTTTCTCTGGTGCAACGGTATATTCTCTTTCTCTCTCTTAAAACGGGATCGACCACTATACAAAGGGAGATCATACTCAGTATAAAATAAATGGAAGAATTTTAGAAAAATGTTTTTCCTGGAATTACCTAAGTTGTTCCCGGTAATTTACTACTTCCATATCTCTCATATAACTTAAATGTTTTGCCAAATGTTTCACTTTCACGTATCTTCGTATTCTGCGTGCCGCATACTTTTCATAGCTACTACAGAATGAAATCTATAAACTGGCTACTTTTGAGCGCCAAGCCATTTGTTTGCCTGTAGAAATGAACGGGAATGAGCGACGGATCTAATTTGGAAGATATTTATTCTCAATCAACTCAATGCATCTCAAATCATACCTTCTACTCTCGTAGTTTTATTGTGTCGAAAATTAATATTCTTTGAGGAAACACTCAATTGGCTTGGAGTTCAATTTAAACAAGAAAGGAATCTAAAAGGAAAAAATAAAAATTGAAAGAATTATTTTTCCAATTAGGGTGGAAAAGAACGAATATCAGTAAAACGTAAAAAGAACGTATTTTCCTCTGTCATCATTAGTTCTTGACAGATTTCGGATGGATTTAACGTCTAAATCCTCAAAAATTCTCATACGCCATGTTGGAAAAATGGCTGCCGCTGGAAAACGAGGGGGGATAAAATTTTTAAAATGGTCACATTCAACTGCCAATGCATGTGCGTATGTGCGTGCAGTTAATAGGTTTATTCAAAAATGGTCATGCCAACTACATTGGTTGATTTGATACGAAATCACCTTGTTTGGACTGTGTATTACAGACCTAGCACTTGCGGCAAATACAGCACGCCCCAAGTCCATCACTGAAAAAATGGGCGGAAACCGCGCGGATAAGTTTCTTTTTAAAATAAATGTCATCTGTTTTGGTACCGGAAAAGTGCTCAGTTCACCGGGATTGGCCTGCGGGCACGGCGGTTAATTTTTCGATTCAATTTGCCCCCGGGTGTGGAAGCATTTTGTGGGCGGGGCCAGAGGAGAGGGGGATGAGAAGTGAGGGTTAAAAGGGGAAGGGGGTGCTTTTAAAAAATCATTCATGCGGGTTTTAGGGGGAGGGGAGGTGGTAAGGATCGTGGGGTTGAGGTGGGGACGGTAGTTAGGTAGGTATAAGGGATCGCGGAAAAGCGTCATGGGCCACTGATATTACGTGCGGGGATTATATGTGTGTGTGCGGGTCGTCCTACAATGCTCCACAGTGGCTGAATTCATTTCCTGCTCGAAAAGAGGGAGTTGAGGGCGCTCCGTGGTGGTGGCTATTGTATTCAGGGTTTTGGGAGAATTGATGCACGCGGCCATAATTTTCATCGCCAAGCCTGCGGGCTGGAAACGTCCGGAATTCATTTGTAACCGTAGTGTCCGGGCAGCGGGTCGCCGAAACTATACGAAACGGAAAAGAAGAATAAAAGAGTGGACATTCGTCGACCCGGAAAATACACAAGTGTGGGTGTCGGAGCGTGATAAAAGTGCCAAAATGGATTCCGGCTCCAATGAATGCGAAATAAATTTGTGTGTTTGTACATCTCATTTTTTCTATGTACAACATCGCATTACTTGTGGCACCATATACATAGATTTTGCCAAGAGGGTGGCCGATTAAAATATAGGAACACACGAAAGACACAAGTAAAGACTTCTATATTTCGATGGAGAGTCGATCCATCTCTCTCAAGGTATAGAGCTCTTTAAGAGCAAGTGACTTTCGTGTGTTCCAATATTTTTATCGGCCAATATTTTACTTGGAGGAAAACACTCTCAGCGACGATGCACATAACATAGACAATATACTGATAACCTTGAAAAACACAAAAACACGTATAAAGAACACTTAATAATAAACTTAGGACGTTTCGACAGTCAATCCGTCATCGTAGGCGATAGAAGAATGGCTGAAGCTCTCTTGTTACCCTGAGGAGGAAATGGCTGAGAGGGTTGGAGGAGGTTGGGGGTGCGAATGGATAGTGGTGGGTAGAGAGGTGAAATTGGGCTAATTGTTCAGTGGGCTAGGTTTAACCCGGGCTTTTCGAATACTCTTGTTAACCAAATATGTGCGTACTCACGAGTGTTTACGTCTATATTACTATAATATACTCTAATAATGAGAATCATTCTCCCTTTACTTCTCGCTGAAGAATATGATGGCGAGCAACCGAAATATTCGAAGCCCATGTGAGTGTCATTTTATCTGTGTTTCTCCTGTGTAGTCCCCCTAGTGACGAAGCTTTGTATTTATATATAGAGACCTTTAAAATGAGAATGTAGGTTGGAACTATCCTGCAACCTACCCGCTAGTGAGTGTGAGAAGGGGGTTTTAGGACACCAGTCACAAAAAGGAAATGTTCGCGGAATTTGAATTGGGAATAGACTAATATTTTAACTAATTAGTGTTTCGTTTTGTTTTCGTGGTAATCTCTTATGCTCCGTGGGAAGAAAGAATTCTTAAATCCATCTGTTCGACTGTGAGTTATTTCTATTTCGTCGCTTTTGTCTCTTCTACATCAGTTTTAAATTCATAGAAGAAAAAATAATATCAGGAAATTTTTTTATAACATAGTCAGTTAATTCAGGATCATCGATTTCATTTTCACTTCTATCGATTGTATCAACTACTCAAATTTCACTACTTATATTAGATGTAGCTCTTGCAATCGTGCAGCCATATGTATTCGCAGGATTAATTGTAATATATTCTAGAGAACTTAATGTTAACCCACCAAAGTCATTCTTACCACTGAGTAGATTAAAGGCAACGATCATTAACAAGGAAAATTAGAGAAATAAGTATTTGGGGATAAAATTCAATGCAATGTGTCGACCTATAACTCCTGGGGTTAAAATTTTTCTTGTACTCATATGTGTAACTTTCGAATCAAGCCGTGACCAGGTACTAATTTAAATTTGAAAATTTTTGAGTAATACACTGTGATTAATTTAGAGCCCTGTTTATCGTGGAAATAAATATACGTCTAAGGAGTACTTAAATGAGATTAAGGACTTTTGTCATGTTGAAGGCACTGCAAGGCTTAATTGAGATATTAATATCACCGGAGCAACAAATGAAACGCCAGCGTAAAGAGGAAATGGATTTTTCGAAGAAATATTTTCTCGAAATTAGCTGTTTTTTAAACTCTTTTGGCTTAGCGCATTTGAATTTCAACGTTTGTTGATGTAAGTTGTACATTGGAGGAATGATTAAAAAATTGGCTTGTTTTTGGAAAAAAATGCGGCTTCATGTCGAGTAAAATGCTTGAAAATCCGAATCAAAGGTTCTCAAAGGAAATACTTTGGAATAAAATAAGTTGTTTCTATCTTATTTATGCCTAGGAAATAACTCGCTTGCGTTTGAGTGAGACGTTAAAAAGAAATTAAAAAAATCTCTCTTGGGAAATTAAAAAAATCTCTTTCTTTCTTTTCACAAGCTTCACAAAAGATCTTAGGCTTTCCCGGCGAATAATATTAGTAAAATCTTCTCGGGTTTGCCACCGGGTAAGGCTTTTTAAGGCCAACCCGAGAAGATTTTACTAAGCTTCACAAATCTTACGCTTGAAAATACTCCAGAAAACCCAGATGCTTAACTGCATGTGTTTTTATACCAATCCCTATAATATGAACTTAGCGGTAGTTGAAAATCCTTCAAGTTTAAAAACAAATAATTAGTTAACACCTACTTAGCGTGGAACTACCCTGTTTCGTATATCATTGGAGTGGCTCACGTGGTTTACTGCAATGAACGATGGCACTTTTTTTCTCTCGTTCGAGTTCTCTTCTTACGTGAGACTTCGGTTCTAGAGGTAGCGAATATTTGTCGATATCCTCTGCGCTGTATTTTCCATACTGTGTTAAGATAATTCGACATATGCGTATTCTTACTCAAGAGTCCTCGATATAGCTACAACTCAACTACAAAGTCTTTGTATTGAGTAAACCATATTAGATGACCCTGCTCTTAATCCTGTTCTTACTATTACTTGCAGAGTCTTCTACATTCCGCCGCGCCGCAACAGTTATCAATTTTGTACATACATACGTACTTACATAAATAGTACATACACAATATGTACATACATATGTACTTACATAATATAATAAAATACTTTATAGTTGTTGCGGCGGCATGTAGATGACCCTGTTCTTACTCACACTACCACACCATCTAATGGTGAATACTTCAAGCATATCTTGCAATAAGCATCGTCAATAAAACAGAATACCTAATACTACCACAGTTATCGGCATGTGTAATGGCGCAATGAAATATTTTTTATTCACTTTCTCAACTTGTACTACGTTTATCTCAGAAATAATATAATTTGCAAATAAATGACTGTCAGGTTCGTGATCAGCATATCGCATTTTATAAGACAAGTCGTCTTTTCTTTCATTTGGGTACCAAATGGGAGTTCATTGGTAGATGTTGCTTGGTGACTGGCAGTTGAGCATTTTTTCTTGACGTTTACTACCATTCCTTCTGTAATTTCCCAACTTCTCCCGTGATAATTTTTCTCTCCTGAGGTACCGTTCAAGCGATACAAGCGCACTTTAAACGTTCCAGCCCCATTTCTGGGATCCCAGAAAGAGAAAATAATCCTCTCCAGAGGTTTTTTTCCCCCCTTGCTTTTTATTTTTTTCATGTTTCGATTTACGCCGCGGGATGGGCGGATTATGCCGACGCGGAGTGGCCCGCGTTCAGCCGGAAGCGTTGACGCTGAAGAGGAAACGTCCTTTGTTCTTCTCCAGAATGGAGGGGTGAGACTGAAGGTTATAAGAGGGGGGAGGTGGATGTGGGGAAGGGGGAGACAAGCTCTCTCAAGTGGAGGGAGGAAGAGAGGAGGGAGGCGGGATGAAAGGGGGTTTGGCAAGTGGAGACACCTACTTACTACCCTGTAAGCCGAAGCAGTTGCGTGTGGCAGTGGGTGTTAGGGTACACTATTTAATCATGAAAAAAGAATGGTTTAGAGAAATGGATTAAGGAGCATGGATTTTATTTTTTTCTAACTATTTGTATTTGAAGTACGTATTCTTAAATTTGCAGAACATGAATATTATCGGAATACAATGTTGTATTATTGAAGCATATCATCTTATAAATTATGTCACTATGAAAAACTACGTCATCGGGAACCCGGGAAATGACGTTACGGAACGGAAACGCCTCCATAAAAAAGACGTATTTCCTTGTGAATTGCGGGTTGTTTTTTTGTAATTTCACGGGTTAATCGTTTCCATATCCTTTGCGGGAGACAATGAACAAATATGATTTGATCCTTCATGCGTTGGAATACTTGTTCATGAGAGAAGCGATGCCGTTCGGTGACGCCAAGCCACCGAAATGCTGTTTCAGATCACGTGGCTTTTTCAAAATGATAGGTCGCTATGGAGGAAATTGTTAAAATATAGCCAGTATTCTAGGGAAAACGGCAATAACTAAATTCTTTGGCTTTGCCTACCCCGAACGGGAATGACGTTATGGGTAAGTTGGACCCGCTCTCAAGGGACACCAAGATTCTACGTTGTTAAGATCTTATAAGAGAGCCTCAATTTCGATTTCCGTAGTATTTACTTCGTAGATTGATCTTATCAGCAATCCTATTTTTCTGCTAAATTTAGTGTTAATATTTTTTGTATACATAACAAATAGCTTGGTACCGTGCACGCTTCCTTTTGGGGAATCGGATTTTAGTCTAATCTTGACAGGATCGTTTCATTCGAGTAAAATTTTTTATTTGAGATCGGTTTGGAAGTCATAAAAGTAGCTTTTTTGTATGCAATGCACATGAGTGTAATTTTAAAATTTGTATGTTTTAAAAGGGCCTTTGTCGTATCCTTTTTCAAAGTCCGAGGATAACGCATAGCCGAACTGTAGCACTCTGTTTGATCTAAGGAGCCTTGAACTAAGCTAGTGACACTCTTTAGTACATTAATTAGTTCGGGTGTTAATGCTTTCTGGGCAGGGCCACTAATGCTTGTGGCTTGCGCGACTTGTTGGGGAGTTGGAGGGGTGTCTTTTCTTTCAGTCTTTCCCTTCATCTCTCTATCCTTTGGAAATGACGCCCGCATATGCCACTAAGGGGGAGGGGTGGTCGTAGGGGGAGGGTTTCGTGAGGGGGTGAGCAGGAGAGGGATGGGGGAAAGCCAAAGAACCCTGTGGGAGGGAACGAGGGCTGACTGCGGCTGTACTGTTCCGTCGTCTTCTCCAGTCTTCTCCGCTGTCGCCGCGACTGGGAATCGAGGATGAGGAGAGAGTGTCGGCGCAGTGAACGACTGGGGCACAGGGCAGAGAGATGGGGAGAGAGGGAATGAGGGACAAGCGAGAGGTCGAAATCGCCCCGCTCGAAGCATGGTTGCCAACACTGAACTCAATACAATGGAATGACGATACCCCCTCCCCTAGTGAAGCCAAAACATTGCGCATACGGCCATCTTATGGAGGACCTCTTGAGCATTGCGCTCCATAAGAATGTGTGGGAAATTCATGCGTCTTTGAACATTTTTTCCTTCAATCATATAATTCGGATTGAATTGCAATTTGGATGATCAGTCACTGGGATATTTTACTACAGTTTTAACCCGTCAAAAAGCACTATGCTCGCATTAGATTTTTACACATTTTCCCATTTAAAATACATGGCCGATCTGGCTTCAGCTGCTCCTGAGCGCGGTATACGGCGATCGTCATTCCATTGCATTGAATTCAGTGGTTGCCAATGGAGCGGCGATTGAGAAGCTCGTAGACCGATGAAGAGGAGTGGTCCGTTGTGATTCCAGTGGACTACTGGGCTGGGTAATTGGTCTACTGAGTGGAGGTCCTGGGCTAAAATTTTGTGCTCTTCCAGCTTAATCGAAACTGTCACAAAAATACACACCTTTCTCTATTCTTTTCTATCCCTTAGTACCTATATTATTTTATCCGCTGAAGGCCTTAAATTCTCGTAGATATCAATTATCTCAGATTGTCATTTTACCTTCTTGGCTTATCCTTCATCAAATCTTCGAGTGCATTCCTTATGAACTGATAGTCGTGAGATGGGTGCAAATAATTTCTTTTTCCTAAAAGTGATGTACTCCATTATTTTAAGTTTATTGTCTTCTGTTCGCGGATGACTTCTTTTGTTGATCATCTTGCTTCGCGTAATTTTTGTCCCATAATACGGACATTTTGTTTATTAGGGCGCGTGAATACGCCAATACGAGTGTGTTCGTTTTCAATATGGTTAGGTTTTTTTGGTATCTTACGGTGAAGCTGCTCATTGGAGATCGTGAAAAGAAATTCAAACCAAAGCAGCGTTTCGTAGTTGGCCGCAGTCGTTAAATCGTTCTAACGCTTGCATAGCGGGAATTTAGTGCAATAGTTTACACCCTCCCCACCCCACTGTGAATATGTTTTAATCTTTTTTTTATTATTCTGCGCCATCTGGTCCCTCGGGGCGTGATCTCTTTTTGCACGAGTGGACGCTTCTGTGCTCTCTCCAGTCCCCTCTTCCTTCGGTCAACAACGACTTTTCATCGTTCGCGACGCTGTGAAAGCGGACCCACCCCTCCCCTTCCCTCTCAGATATGAATACCGCCGACCTCAGCGCCGTAATTTGGTTGTCAAGACGTCCACTGCAGTTATTTTCCCCGGGCGTGTCGCTCATAGTGCTTCATTCTTTCGGCTTCAACCTTCTGCGCTCGTTCCCTTAAATTTTTAAGCGATATCCGCTGAGCGATGAATGTTTTACTTTAGCTCCTGTAAACTTTGTTCTTAAATTGGATTTTTGATGCCATCAATCAACCGATAGAATACCAATTGGTGGATTCTTTTAAGTTTGTTTTTAGCGAGATGCACTTTCACGTAAAATTCAATGAATTTGTCCTCATCACGAAGAAAAAGATCTCTTCTTTCTAATGATACCGAAATATCAGTCATTCATGACCAGTGACGTAACCAGTTTTTCGTTTCAGGGGGGGTATAAGTAGGGTGGGTTTGAAAAACTTTTGAATAAAGATAAAAATTGTGTGCCTGTGTTACTGCACTGCAGCGTAACAACCGATTTTTTTAAATTCTGCTGTGTAAATTTCTGAAAGAATATAATTCCCTCGGGTTTTTTGCTTGAAAATTACGAACATATTAATTGAAAAAGTTTCTTAAAATAAAGAATAATTGGAGTGAACACTCCGTCAAATAAAAAACTTTCTCCTCGAGTGCCCTTTTTAAAAAAATTATTCCAAATTGCGATTGGGGGGGCGGACGCTCGCCCCTGGCTAAATCACTTTTCACCGCACTATTAGGCGAGATATTTGACAAAGAATAGAAGCAGTTATGCAATAGATTTTCCGTTCTTGCGCTCCAGATACAGATTGTTAAAGAGTAGAATTTATAGCGCAAATATTGCGTCGTGAATTAACGGTGTATAATTCTTATGTTGCATAAACTATTTATTAAAAAAATTTAAAACACACCGTAATAATTTATACAAAAATTGCAAAGAAACCTTCGGTCGTGAAGCTGTTTGCAGAGCACGGAGTGAAACAAATAAGTCTTGTTAAAGCCTCAATTTAGTACACTAAGTTAATTATGGAGAAAATCAGTCTTGTAAAAGAAAGTTGTATGCATCTTTAATATTATTATATTGACTTCATGCTTCTTACAACTAACTCAATATTCGAATAAATTTCGGATATGATCTTTATTATGGCAAGAGAAAAATATCGCTCAAACAACTTTAGTGTCGCAACCACGTGTAATATATCTTCGGTGTTAGACTTTGTAGCCATCACGTTAATTTCATATTGCACCACATAATATGAAATGCTCCGTCTCCACTTTCTCTTGACGTAATTAGAATTAGTGAAAGTTGCCCAATTCTGCTCGATCAAAATTTATTAATCCTCTCCTAACTAAAAATGGTATTAGTGTCTTCATAATTCTTCATGGAATATAGAATAGAGTCAGGTTGTGATACCAAGTATTTTTAGTTTCTTTCTGTCAGTTGAGGCGACATTTTAAATGAACTGATACTCTATATTTTTTCCTTTGCGCTTTTCCGATTTTCAACGCATTTCGGTGGACTGTAGTTCTATCAGGGTAAATTTTAATTGGGGCTTTATACTATGGAAAAATCTTGAAATCGCTGTTTTGTGTACAAAATCAGTCTCCCTGATACAGCGGAGAAACTTGTCATGAAGTGCTGTTTCAATGATTACCTACCATTTTGAAAGGTTGTCAGTTCATCCAATTTTGAAGCTGAGCTGCTGTAATACTACACTCAGAAATCGTCTTCCCCCTTTTGCCCTCACTCGTGTTAACACGAGAAGAAGTTGTCGATTTCGGGTTGGGCGGGGCTGTGACACACAGGTTTTGGGCACAGCTGTTATAGATCTGCCGATTGTAGCAGATCCGTCTGGAAGGGGAAGAAAAAAAGATGCTAGCTTTCAAAATTGTATTGCTCCTTAACTTGGCGTTTCCCCTTGAGACAACACCCAGTCCATCCGACGCCTGCAACCGAGGGATTTTTGTTAAGAGTGCAGGATTCTTGCTCCTCTTATTTTTCCCACCATCTCTGCCAGAAGAAAGTTTGGCTTTTCTACTCTCCCATCCCCGCCCACCTTACCGCTCTCCCGTTCCGCCCCTTTGGGGTTGGAGGGGGGACACCCCCGTACCCTCGAGGCGTTTTCAACCCTCACGGCAATGCCGTATAACCGCTTGTAAACTGTGTGCCCCAGCCGACAAACATGCTTCTTCCCCCTCTGCACCCGGCGCTGTCTCGTCCCTCCACATCTTGTCTCATCTCTCAGCCATCCTATCCCTTCCCCTAATTCCTTCCCTCCCCTCAGCTCCCTTCTCTCGCCTCTCCACCGCACTCTGCCGTCCACTTCTCCCTGTTAACTACATCCCATCTTTCCTCCTTCCCGTTCTTCGCGCACTGACTTCCTCGTCGTTCCTCCTTTCATTCTGCTATCTCCTCTACTGCATGTATGAATGGAAATGAATTCCCCAGAAATACTCTACCTGTGATGGCATGAGGAATTCATTTTCACATCGCAAGCGAAAAAAATACTAACTTTTTCCTGTTCCTTGTTTTTTGTCGTAGTAAACTGTCACTCTGCTTGTGTCTGTGTGTGAAATTAGCTGATGGTAGTGTGTGGACGGTGGTTATGCTTTCATTGTTTTTACATTTTAAATTGCCAGCTTTTTTCAATTGCTTGCGACTAATGCGGAATAATGAGGACGAATTCAGTTATTCATTATTGATTTGCCTTTGAGCAATAGCATCGCATTCACGTCCCTTGTAAGTTACAGGTGCCCATCGGTTTGGTGACTATTGCGGTGTCATTCTGTGTCTATTGTAGTCCATTAGTTTTTTTTCCGTAGTGTATATTCATTACGTTTTTTTTTATTCGTTTATTATCAATCAGAAATAGTGTTATGGAATGAAGAATTACTTGATAATTTCCTCACATTTGTTTTGTCAACAGACCAGTTTCGATGTTTACTACATCATCATCAGAGCTAATAACCAGAGGTTATGTCTAGGATGATGTAGTAAACATCGAAACCGGTCAGTTGACAAAATAAAACGGGGAAATTACCTAGTGATTCCTCATTTTTTAATGTCAAAATTCTCTAAGATTACTTCGCCTACCATCGAGTTATTAGAATATTTTTATAGATAGGGTATTTCCAAAAGGTTTTTTTAAAGTCAAATTTATTTCGAGACTCAAAAATTATGGGCTTGATAAATTCAATCCATCTCTGTCAAAATCAGATGTGTTAAGATTCAGTAACTGTATGGAATATTCTTTCCTTTCTTCACTTTTCAACTTTAACCTCACAGTTTAGTACTCCCAGCCCGAACAAAAGCGTTTGTCTCCGTCTCCTTTCTTCTCTTCTCCTTTTTTCTACTCGAGCACTTTTATATTCAATGTGTCCAGTCAAGGATAAAGTTTTTAAGCGTATGCTACGTCCTTGAAGAAAAAAACTCCAGAGTTTAAAAAATGCTAAAAAAATGTTTTCATCATTCCTCAAAAAAAGAACCTCTGAAATTCAATTTTCAGTCAAGTAAATTTTCTCATCAAAGATACCTTCAAGTCCTTCTTCTTCATGTACCAGAGTATATACCTAAACTCTTAAAAGTTTGTTTTCCAAAACTGATCATTTGAACTTGCGGTAATTTTATGTTGGCGATGCACGAAAGTGCCCAGATTAGGGGAACTGTAAAGATAGAACTTGAGTGTTTTTGTTTTATCCCTTTAAGTCCTGGATTATTATCATTGAGGTATCAAACACTTTGACGCATTATGCATGATAATAGATGGAATGTTACGCATATATAAATTTTATTAACTTCACTTAAATTTGAGACCCAGTGTGCGGTATAGTGTACATACATTACAATTTAATCGAAAAATGTGAATTGGGTAGTACAGGAAATATCTTAGTAGAATTTTATGTGGAAAAGTTAAACAATCTTTCATGCTAAAGATCAGAATTCAATGAATTCTCATATTAGTTATGTTTGTTTTCATAGTTCCTTGGCATAGGGTAACGGACAAAGACATTTTCATATGCATGATCATAAAAAAAGAACAAATACCAATATCTATGTGCTGTACAAGATATGCTGTACTGTATATCTAAGCTGTACAAGAGGACTGAGTCAATAAACCTAAAAGTGGCCTGCTTCACTTCGTAGAAGTTTTTTGTTTGTATTCATAATAAAATAACAGAGGAACACAAATTTCTTAAATGGCCTACAAATGGACGCTCTGAAACAAATACCTAGAAATTATTAGACAATCCAATTTCCTTTATATTGAATTATTACTTCCGCATCCCTCCCCACTCCTTTCCGATAAAATTACTTTGTTAATAATAACCTTTCCTGCCTCACTTGCTCTTGACCTGCGTGCATTTCTCAGCCCTGTCCGAATATTTGTATTTTTTCTCCTCCTCCCATGAAACTGCTACAAATGTTTACGAAAACAAACAAACATTCTGTACCTGACAATGCCGTAAATCGGCGAAACGCGTCGTACTAATAAAATGTTGTAGAAAAGTACAAAGTATTTCACTTTATATGAATACAGGACTGAGAGAGGTAAACCAGCTAATCTTAGTAGGATGGCAATTTGTCAACTATCTTTATTTTTTTATTGCTTTTTCTATTGCTTTTAAACCCTGAAGCCCTACATTATTGCATGACGCCCAACCGGGAGTCATGCAGTAATTTAGGGTACTATTTTTACTTTATCTTGATGTTGTATTCGTGCTCTTGTATCTTTTTGGACTGTGCAGTATAAAAGAGCTCCGCGCATGATTTCCCCTTAGGCTCGAATAGTAAGCAGGCATTTCGCATCGTCTTATGATCATTGTAGTACCTCTGAATGGCTGAAGCTATTTCTTTCGAGTATAACTCGATGGTACATCGTGGAGAAGAGTTTGCCTTAATACTTGACTAGCCTTTGAGATGAAATCTATCAAGTATTTCTCGTCATGCAGCGCGTTTGAGAGACTTTAGTATCCACCTAGTTCAACCCTGTGTCTAGTTCCGTTTTTATCGTGTTTTTATCCGGCTCTTTGAACGGGAGCACTTTGGTAGTCTGAGCAAGTTCTCACTCTTGTCTTTTTGAAAATTCCGGGAGAATGGCGAACAAAATTCATTCTTTGCCCTCCGCATGAATAATTCAGTCCGAGCCATTACTGGAAGTGATACAAGCCTGATCTGATCGCTGTGCCTCTTCTTCAAGTCCGAGAATACTAAATGAAGCGAAGAGCAGCGCTTTGTGCAGAGTGTAATGCGCGCTGCTCGTGGAGTATCTGTGTAACTACATATGTTAGTCCGACTGAGGAAAGTTAACCCTACAATGCATGGTTTTTTCCGTTTTGGCTAGAATATTTTTTTACTTTACGTGTTTTACTTACTACCGGAAAATGCTTTTTAAAAAATTTGCAATGAAAATATTTTTTATGTAGTTTTATATTTTTTTGCTTACTTTACTAGAATTAAAATAAAAACACATCAAATCGGTTTTGCCACTTGCGGCACAGTATGCAGTGTAGGGCTGGGTGCATAGTATTTTCTATTTTGGGGATGATTTTAATTAGGTAGAGAATGATATATAATTATTGAGAATGGTAATGTAAAACTATTATCATCCATTTAAAGTTTTTTTATGAAAATGCATAGTAAAATCTCACACAAAAAATTTGCTATGGCGACCAAAGTTTTGACAATTTACATCATCTTGATTACCCATCTCGCCATTACCTTTCAGGGTAGGCAAAGTCAATAATTAGTTAAAGCTGTGTAATGGTTTCCTCCATGATGCCCTATCCTGCACATCTCTTTTGCTCCTCTCACTCTCATCCACACACTCTCCTATTCTTAAGACCCCTATTATTCCTCCTTTCATGATTCTCTCCCACCAGTTTCACCAATGACTTTCGCGGTCTACCCCTTCCTCTCACCATGTTCACTCTACTATCATTTATCTGTTTAGTTATTCGACTCTCATTATCTTCATGATTGTGAAAACACTGTGGTGACCCTGGTCGTGACATTAAACGTTTTTAGTTGAATACTACTAAGCGTTTTCTTCATCTTCTTGATTGAGAAATTCCACACAGCCCAGCCTGGCGACATGCTTTACTTTCTTTAATGTAAATAGTGTGGCATGTGCCGCATATGGCTCATCGTGCATCTGTACAGGTCTTCGACGTTGAGGAATGACTATGCATGACTAGAAATAACTATAATGGCTGTGCAATGTACATGTATTCTCCAACTGCCTGTAATGTGACAATAGACTTACTAATGCTGTCCAGGTTGCCAGTTAGGAGTTGGCCTCTGCTTCCGGTGTGCATTACCTTTATTTCTGCCATGTATTTTATTTTTTCTGGAATGTTCATGTTTCCAAATGCTTTTAAGTATCAGCATATGTATTCTATTAACTAGATGCTTCTTGGTCTATAGAAAGTACTGCAATTAGCTCTCTCGCAAAAAGTTACAGCAGCGTTTTACTCCTATAACTCTTCAATTTCCAACATAAGAAAATCAATTGTTTACACATTTTAACCGAAACTATTATTTCCGATGCCCTTTGGGCTGAAAACTTTGTTTGCCAAATGTGACTCACAATGCTGTGAAGGTTCAACCGCCGGATCGTTTGTGTAAAATGTGTTTCCGGCCTCGGAAAGTTAACCGATAAGTGAGGGGCAAAATGAATTTTTTCCCCGAAGGCCCTGAAATGTTCGTGCCGGCAGTGAGGACTCCCAAAAGAGCGAGTTACGGACGCGATCCCCCCCACTCCCCTCCCCCTTTCCCCAACACTGTTCCTTCTTGCTTTACAGACGCGGCCATCCTAAAATGTGGCGTCCTTGTTTATGAATGCAGTTTACTTAGCCGCCCCCGCCTACCCTTTCGCCTCAGCTTCGGGGGAGGGAGGGCGGGAGACCTTTTCTTGTGTAACCCCTTATTTTTGTGCTCAGTAGCCCTGCCAACCCCAGTCGACCATCGCCTTGTGACCCCTCGCTCCGAAAATGTCCTCGGAAACCTTCCCCCTTCCTCCCCCCGCCAGTCTTTTCCCCCCTCCCACCCCTGTTCTCCTTTTCTTCACCATTTTCGCCTCCACACCCCCGTATCCCCCATCTAGTCCGAAACATGTGTCGCGGAACACAGCGCGCCGCTCGCAGGCGAAGGACGGTGGAAGAATGAACGAATGCCGGAGAGGGAACAGACTGACTCTCTCACGAACACTGAAGGCCAATGCACAATGAACATAAGAAGATAATTTAAGAGCATGACGTAACTCGAGTTGGTGAGACGAAAACGGAGTTTATATTGCATTCAAACCCTTTACGCCATTCCCTTTCGGGGTAGGCAAATTCAAAGAACTTAGGCCTTGGCTGTTGCTGTTATTGCTGTTAGGCCTAGAAAGCTGGCTCTCTTTTAATAATTTCCTCCGTAATGGCCTATCCTTGCAAACCACTTTCACCCTTACACTCATGCGTTGATTCATAAAAGCTCTCCTATTCTTAAGACTCATAATAATCCTCCTCTAGTAGACTCAAAATTTCACCTCATTCACACAACTTTCGCGGTTTAACCCTTCCTCCCACACCTTTCACCCTACTATCGTATTTCTGCTTCGTTATTCAACTCGCATCCCTTCTTTCAACATGGCCAAACTAACGACATACACTCTTAGTATATGTCCATTACTGGACCCTCTGACCTATATTCTTTCACCATCCACTCATTTCTAATCCTATCCATCCTACTATTACCGCAAACACTTCTCAGGTACCTACTGCATTCCCACGGTATTCAGTCTACACTCATGCCTATCTGGACATAACTCAAGTTTCGTTCCGTATAACAGCGTCGGGAGGAGAACTCTTTTGTTCACTAATATTTTCACTTCCCTAGACAAACACTCATTCCTTAGTATGTTCCACATGCTACCTACTGTATATTAAATATAAAAATGCTAATTTTTCCCCATTTTTCACCTAGTCTTGCGTTTAACACCAGGTAATTTCAAATTAAATTTGCGAACAAAAATATTATTTTGTTTTCATCATCAAAGAAAGGACTTTTTTCTGTGAATAGCCAGAATGTTAATAAAATTACGTTTTAAGGTGATTTGAGCGAGATAGTTCCCTAGTCATAATGGAGACCATATTCAAATTTTATTTTTTTATTTCAGCGTCTGTAAGAAGTATGAAATAAATATTGTAGCATTAATGGCGCAAAGATATAGTTATATATGACCTATATTCTCAGTAAATAAATAAATAAAGCTACGTAAGTCTCTAATTTGACTCATTTTTTCCCGCCATACGGCTGAAAACACTTCAAAACAGCAGGTTTTGTTGCGAATCTGTAAAAATTACTGTGGTGAGTAATAGATTATTTTTTATAAATAGTTGAGATAACAACCAATCTACACATTGTTAGTTTATAGACGAAATCTAGGTGTTATAAATTCCTAATTTGTTAAATTTTCTCCCTCTGGAGCGCACAGCCATAATCTATCCCATGTAAAACGGATTATATTTTTAGGCATATTGCTCGAAAAGTAGTTTGGCAAGGGGTTGATATTTTGTTATCATTGGAAAGATGAGAGTTTTTTCTTTAAAATGAGGCCAAATTCATCAAATTCTAGGTGAAGTGATTTTTCGCTCATACTAACTTAAGTCATGTTAAGGTGGAACCACGTTAAGTTACGTCATGTTATAAGTTATGTGGTGTTCTTCAGTTATGTCAATTGTACAAAGGCTTTAGCTCTTGCGTTTTTTTTCATCCCATCTTTGCCCTCCCACGCTTCATTGCTTCTTACCCTCCTCCTTCCACCCACTCCCAAACATACCCTCCCTCAAGGCACGGGTGGCTGGGTGTGCGGGGGTGAGGGTTGACGTGGAGGCACTTAGAAACACCGCTAGTTTCGCGGGCCACAACGCCTGTTTCCCTCCCAAATCCGCCCCAGCAAGGCCCGCCCCCTCGTACACATGTTGTCCGTGCTCCTCACTATGGTGCCCTCTCCCACCACTATCCTTGGAGCGCACATGTTCCCCTGGCTCGTCCTTCTCTCCTCTATTCTCTCTGCCTGTCTGTCTCTCCTCCGGGAATGTACCCTTATTTTTCATCCCCCATTGCTGTTCGTATAGGGTGCTTGGGTCACTTCTTACTCTCCTTTCGTCCACAAGGGGTTTGCAGTCGTTGTTCAACACTGTCCTTGAACGGTGTCTTCTGTACGGCATGAAAATCGTTACGTTCTACGTTAATACGTCTAATATACGTAATTAATACGTCTAATACACGTAATTAATACGTCTAATACGTTTTTCCATCGATAACTATCACGTCAGCTACCGGCAGTGATGCAATACAGAGAAACTGAAAATTTCAGTAAACATTAAGTTGACGTAAAGGCGCTACGTCTGTATCTAGTATCTACCTTCTAACGTTAACTAAACAGTATAAGACGGGGTCTTAAAGGAGTAGTAGGTAATTGTATGCATGTATGTAAAATTAACTGGGAAACTGCGCGGACGATTCTGACGAGGCATCGCATATTGAGGGTTTAAGCTTTTTATAAAATTAATTTGGCTATGTCTGATCTTCGGTAAAATTCGTTTAGAGACCGTGTTTGAGCTCCATAAATATTCACGGGCCGGTTTATTTAAATAATGGGAATCAATGGTGACTTCAAGCTAGATTTATTTATATTTTTCGACATTGAAATATAATTCAATATACTTAAGACAAAGACACGTGCACTGAACTGAGTGGGAAATGTAAAGTTTTATTTTTCTAACATCCGATTTACTTACTAGTCTGTTAAAAATTGAAATAAAACACTTTATTTTGGTGTTAGTATCGCCCTTTTCAATATTAGCGCCATGTACACTATAGACAGTAACGGCCATTATTGTATTACATAGTATGTTGTCATTCTTCGGTGTTCCCAAAAAAATGGAAACTGATGGAAGGTGATAACGAACTTCCCCTTCATGCATGTGGGGGAGAAACCAAATTTTATGCCGACAAGAAAATTACCAGGGAAAGAACGCGTTCGTATTTTTCGACCGTTTCGTTCGGTTTCTTTCCACCACTCTCCTCTCTGCTCCACAAAGAATGCTTCCCTTTCAGCCGACTCGTCGTATCCATAATGGCGCAAGTGGCCTGCCTCAGTTGTCAGTCACCTCCCCAAATAGCCGGCCAACATCATGTTCCAGTTTCCCCCCTTTGACCCTCTCCTATTTTCCCTCATTTTCCCCTCTGCCCTCATTGCTGTTCGTATGGCCGTTACGTACAGCCTTTTCACTTCCCTTGCTTTCAGAGGTTTGACGCCGTTGCACAACCCTCGTCTTTCAGTGTGCCCTACGTGTACTCGGAATGAAAGCTTCAGAGTGCTTCAGAGATTACAGTGGGATTGAATGTAGGCAAGGATTAGATAATACCAGTTAAGAGTTGTACATGGCCAAACTATGGTTTACCCTTTAGATCAAGGTGCTGAAGTCATTGATTAGTGCATTGTAGGCATTAAGTGTTCTAATAGTGGGATGAAAATCGATGATAGGATGACGATGATGTGTTTATCCGGAAGTGGAGAGGCGGGAAATCAATGTATCATGGAACCACCACTGTATCATGGATCAGAACAGGCGGAATAGTGCCTATGATTTGAATTTTTGTATGCAACTCTGTATTTACATACTTTTGTTTTACGTGACATCTTAGTTTGTTTGGGTCAAATCTTGTATTTAATTTTTCACCCAATTTCAACTAGTCGATTTTCTTGAAACTTTTCCCACCTATGTATTTTGTATGGCAATGCAATATTTTCTCAATTTTTAAGAAATTAACACAAAATGTAAACATTAATTCAACACAAAATTAATTCTTTCCATTCTTTTTCATCAAAACCCTCACTAATTTTTTCAACAATTTATCCATAGAATAACGACAGTAATTGTATAAAAAATTGATGCAAAATAATAAAAGAATAAATAATATTAAATATAAGCTTTTTTTTAATTTACTTAAATTTACTAAAAAGTATAAAATATATTTTGAGCTTTCTTTGAAATATATGCTGAACTGGCCTACAACTGGCAGAGCGTGGTTATTTGTGACTAAAATAACACCGTGGGGGCGCAACCAACTTTTGTGAAGGGTTAGGCTTTTCTTCGGAAACACCCAAGTCCTAATCAAAACTTGTGATACTAAAGACTAATCAACAAATTACTGTAGAGGTTGAGACAAGCTTTGCTTGCCGGAGATTTCTGGTCCTGCACAACTTTGAACTAAAGACTTTTTACCGCGTTACCTATATAGTAATGGTAAAGTCTTATGCTTCACAAATGTTGGTTGCGCTCCCATGGTTTTATTTTTACTCCCAAATTATCACGTTCTACCTATCGTGGGTCAGTTGTGGCAACTCAAAAATTATTTTTAACTTTTTGGTACATTTTTTAATAAAACCATGTTTTTTAAGTTTAAAAAATTTACTTTATTTAATATCCATATACCACCGTAGGCAAAGCACAAAAGCTTAATTATTGCTGTTATACCTAGGAAACTGGCCCTCCTTTAATATTTTTCTCCTTGATGCCCTGTCCTTACATGGCTCTTCCGCTCCAGTTACATTCTTGCATTACTTCATGCACGCTCTCCTAACAATCCTCCTTTCATGATTCTCTTCCACCACTTTCACCATTCCTGGTTCACCCTTGGAAGTAAAATTCCTCCTTGACAATGCAACCTAATTAACTGTGTGATATTAAGAAGTATGGTCCAATATTTTGCACTGTTATCAATTATAAATGGGGAAACACTTGATTCCTTATGTCCAAAACATCCTTGTGTAACGAAATATGGCTGTAGTTTCACTAACTATAAATAATATTTCGAGATTGTATTTTGAAAATATTTCATGTATGTACTTATTGTTGTTTTTGATAGTTAGTAGCATAAACTTAAGTGATGTATCCTCGATTAATGTAGTTTTCTTTATTTACAGGTAAGTGCTAAATTTCTGAGGTGCTCTACCATTATTGCTACCATCCATCTGCGTGACCGTAAGTATATAGTTTTCGTCCCTCTCCGGTAATCGAAAGAAAGCATTTCATGCGAAAGTTTTCAGCATAAGGTATTGAAATTTCTCTCGCCTCTTCTCGCGGCCATGCGTTGGAATTTTAAATTCTAATTATATGTTATGGCTTTGCTAAAAATAAAATCCATTCTGAAATTTCGTTTAATGTAGATTATTTCCGATGAATGTTTTACGTTCCTGAGTTCAGACATGAAATTTTGTTGGGAAATCTTTGCCAATTTGGTTCAACGTAATGGCTTTTTGCCTCAAACTGTTCCTGATTTCTCTTCTCGTCATTGCTGCTTTGATAGAGATTATGAGTTCCAAAAGAGGTCGCCAATATACAATCATCTTATGATGTTCTTACTACTACTCTGTTCTCTTGCCTTAGCGATGTCACTGTCATGTCATGTATATTTTCTATAGGCAGACCATTTTTTAGCCCTAAGCTTTATGGTATGCAGTTTGAGGTCATTAAACAAAATAGGTATAAATGAACGTAGTCAGTCGTGTTGGTAATTGCGATGATTTAGTCATAATGGCGAGCCCAAATACGCGGTTTTATACCGATGCAACTAATGACCTTCCTTCAATTATTACATTTCCTTATTTCACGGGTTCTTAAAAGTCTGACTAAACTTTTCCCTACTGCCTGTAACGACCTCCACATTGACATCCCTCAACTTTAAATACGTTTAATGGTGGCTAATTTTCATAATTTCATTATCTGCGTCGTATAACCTTATCCCTCACGAGGAAAGTTCCTTCATTATGCCTCCTTGATTAACTTAGTTCCCTAATGGAGTATTGTATTGCGCCTCAGTTCATGAGGTAAATGCCAGTTGAAAGCAGACTTCCTCCATGGCAGTAGTTCCGTATCCTTTATGCCTGGCACGAGCTCTTTGTATGCATGGTTTAATGATGATTTTACGTAAATGCGAGTTTGTGAAGATGTCGGTTAACGGGTTGGTGTGGTCGTCCAATTGCTGGCCTTCCCTCCTTAAGTCCCGCGTTCGAATTTCAGAATTGGCAGAGATTTTTCCCGATAAAAATCCCTATTATAGCTAGGGCACCATGTGGAGAGAATACTCCTATTGCATTACACTCCGTCCTTAGGGTGGGGCGTTAAGCTGTGCTCTATTAGAGTCTTTCCATCAGAGGGTATATTTTCAGACCGCTCTCTATGCCTTATGAATCATCGTTTTTCATGATTTCCCTTTTGCGTGCAACCTTGTGCCCCTAAGTCCCTTCCTAATTTTTTGATAGAAATGTTCCTCCGTAGTGAAAAAAATTTGTGTGATTTTTCGAAACATTTTCTTTTATTCCCTGAATAATAGACCGACCTCACTGTTAGGGTAATTTCATTTGGCACCATGGGAAACTCCGAAATACAACGCGGGAATAAGTGACAGGAAAATGAAACGAATAATTTATACATTTATGCTGCTTTTTTTATTCGTGTTGACCTCCGTAGTTACTCTCATTTCGTTGCGTAAATTATACTTCACAGTGGAACTAATTAAGCGTATAAAATCAGAGATATTGAGACTGAAAATAAAGTCAAAGAATGCGGAAGGTATGTTGATTAATGTATATTAGCATAAAATTAATCAACGGCTGAATTTATCATCGCAAAATTTTCTTATTTATTATTGTATATCTGTGTAAAGTTATTAGAATTTTACCAAGGAAAATATAATATTTCACAAAGCGGTCTGTGAGACTGACATCAACGTTAACGTAACTTTTTTCGCACCATGGTTTCAATGTTAATAAATACCCATATTCAAAAGAGGAAAAAGAGAAGAGCAGTGGTATACTTCAACACTTTTATTGATGAACCGACCATGGTTTCGGTACGTTGTGCCTTCGTCAGGGGGAGGATGGCATGACGTGCCGAAAACATGGCCGGTTGTTTAATAAAATCGTGGATGTGTATCACTGTTTTCCTCTTTTTACGGAGTATATTAAGAGCTTCCACAAGGTTAGTGCCAGCACACTTTCGTATGTTAATAATAATACGTATGCAGTTGATGGCTGCATACTTTCTGGTGTTTCACCGCGGCGTTATTTTTAGATACAACAGTTTGTTGCCTCTAAAAACAACTACGCGGTGAAACACCCGAAATTATGGAGCCTTCAACGTCAACGCACCGCGGAAGCCTTCGCACCAATACGTATGCAGGTATGTGAGCATGGTGTTTTTTGCCCTCCCATGGCTTATGGGCTCGAATGGTATTGTTTCGTGGTGTTCCGGGAGAGAGGGGTTGTGCGCAATATGGTTTCGTCGTCCCTTGAACACTTTCCTCAACCCCCTCACCCCAGCTCAATATATCCACCCTCCTCCCTTGCGTCCCCATTCCCCCTGAGTCGCCTTCTCCCGGCCGTTAACCTTCACCCTTTCCTCACCGAACGAAAAGGGCGTTCGTTCGATACATAGTACACATTCTCTCTCTTCCCTTTTCTCCCATTTTCGAAGAAAGGAAAGGTTTTTCTCCCTCCTACCTCCCTTGTGCCCTCTCACCACACCCTCCACCCTAGGCTTATATGCCACCCCCCAACTCTTTTCTCCTTGCCTCATTAATCCCTCCGCACTCCCCCCCTTCCCGGCTACCTTTTTAGGACCCCCTCCCTCCATCCCGTGAATTCTTTCGCGTAGCGCCTGAAACGTTTTACACACTGTAAGAATGAAGACAAGCACGCACAAGTGCACATACAAAGACTTTCACAACAGGTGCCGCTACTACAAGATGTAACTGACGCCGAAGTTTCAAGTCGCGTCCGCAATTTCTTGCGCAATTTCCGATCAAAGATTCACTAGAACAATGGAACCAACTTGCGAACGCATGTACAATCTTCCGTTTAGTTACCGACGCATTCAACGTACACCATTCAAATGTGGCTGGAGCTGTAATCTTGGATCATAGAGTGCACATTTTCATAATAATTTTTAAAGTAATTCGAGAAAAAATTCTTGGGCTACATTTCACCTAAGTGCATCTGTTTATGCCGTGGAAGTCACCATACATTCAGTAATAGAAATTATACACAAGAATTATATTTTAAGTTTGTTCCTTAATTAAATCATGTTATGACTAGAGTTTTCGGTGCTGTATTACATTAATGAAATTATAGTAATAGGAAATGTTATAGTTCGCGTTTTAGAGAAGAACTTTTCATATTTAATCGAATTATTACGAAATATATGTCATTTGCCATAAGGCTACGTGTAAAAATAGCATTGAATTGTCAAAAAAACAAATCGGTATGATGCAAATTTTTCACTTTCATCTTTACATATCACTAATTAAAACACGTATGCAAAGTTTCACACACATCTGTACATACATATAAAATCACTCCAACCACCTTTAACGCATATAGCGCGGAGGAGGGGGGGATGTGGAAACACTTAATTGCGAGAATTTTGCTGAACAACATTAGTTGAGGATGAACTATTATGTTGATGAATAAGCTTAAGGGAGGAGTGTCGATTGCTTTCAAAGCATTGAGAGCTTACCATTCATGGTGTTGATGTTAGCGAAGATCAGAATACATCAGTGCACACCGAGCGAAGATGAATAGAACGATGTCCTTTGGCGAAGCGTTTGGTAACCTGCCGGCAGGTGGCATTCTGTGGGTGCACAGCAGTCACAGCCGAATACCTTCTGCAAAGTTATCGAATCCGCTAAAAGATTTATTTGAAAACCTTATCTTTTTGCCACAAAGTGATTAAAAACTTGACGTTATCTTTGTAAGACTCTGCTGTAAATCGACACAAATCGACAATCGAGGATACGATTATCGAAGTCCTTTTATTGTATAGCGCACACCAACTCTGATCTCGATCTATTTTGAAGTGTGCTGCCTGGTGCCCAGGGTCTGAAACAAAGTCAGAGCAACTGTACTATTGTAGCGTGTTGCAGTGGATGAAAAGTGCCCATTCTCAAAATAGCGAGAAATCATAGGAATGCGGGATTTCTACTTTTGTTTGATTTAACCGCGTAGTTTTCACTCGTCCCTAGCTAATCATAAATAATCCAGAAATGGGAAGCTTAGAATCACGATGGTTACTTAGGGAGTCGAGTGACTCAAAGAGGTTGATGGGAATACTTTCCTTCATATCTCGATTGGTTACGCTGGCACCTCCGCTAATTGTTTGAATGGGGCGTGTGACATTCGAGAAAATTCCCGTCAGGTTTAGCAGTTTTTCATGGAAAGATACCACGCATGGCTAGTATAGTGAAGCCTTTCAGTAGTTGTGCTGAATTTCAATTTCATTTCTTTAATTGTCATCAGAATCATAATGATAATCGAATTGCATGCATAAAAACCACACACACATAACGTTTTTCTTCAGATTTTTTTCTGATCTCTGCATGTTCATTTTTCTATCAGCTCAAAATTGTAGCGCAGGCTCTCTTTAAAACTCAGTAAAATGTAATCCTCCGTCAAGGCTTCTTATTGGGGAATAAGGTCCAAGAAAAGTGCCCACAAGGTTACGTAAGATGAGGATATTTGGTGAATGTGATTACTTAGTTGAAGAATAGTGAAACTTCTCCTATGTGAGGCTCCTCTTAAAACACACTGACAACATTTGGTATCCCTTTTTGCCTTGGGAATAAGATCCATTGATCTTGGCCCGCGGACGATATGGTAATCTTGCCAAAGTGACGTGGCCCCCACAAGAACTAGGTTGGGTATGGCTTATAGAATGTTTAAAACGTTAGCAGAACTCTGGTATGTGTACAGTTGAAATAGATCTATTTTCGGAAGATGTTAAAAATATCGCAGACTCTGGTAAATTGTGATTGGTTGGATCATTAACATGAGAATGGAGATAAGACTTTTGGTCGTACTGGTTTTAAAGTATGTTTGATAGCGCGTACGATTGGAGATTACATTATTCGTCTTCAAACTCATCTAGCAGATAACAGATAACATCTCCACGTGAATTTGCCCTCGTGGTTACGTGAATATATGTGAATTCTCCCAAATCGCGCACCCGGGTTTAAAATTGGTCGTCTTTAATTCTTAGAAAATATGCTCCAGGAAAATACGTATGCCTGGAGGAATATTTTGTAACTCCACGGAGGGAGAAGGGAGAGGGTTTTCGGTCCCATGGCATTATTCACGAATATTTCCTGTGTTTCCGGGTCTCAGTCCGGGTGGAATCGAGTTTTCGTCGACGCCAGCCCCCCCCCCCCGTTGTTAAACCAGCCACCCATGCCTCCCTCACCTCCACCTCCTCCTCGTGGTTACGTGAATATATGTGAATTCTCCCAAATCGCGCACCCGGGTTTAAAATTGGTCGTCTTTAATTCTTAGAAAATATGCTCCAGGAAAATACGTATGCCTGGAGGAATATTTTGTAACTCCACGGAGGGAGAAGGGAGAGGGTTTTCGGTCCCATGGCATTATTCACGAATATTTCCTGTGTTTCCGGGTCTCAGTCCGGGTGGAATCGAGTTTTCGTCGACGCCAGCCCCCCCCCCCGTTGTTAAACCAGCCACCCATGCCTCCCTCACCTCCTCCTCCTCCAAACCCACCCACTCTCTTTCCATCTTCAATTCATCCGGCCCTTGAGACTTCTTCAGAAATCCCTCAAGGGTTTTCTCTTCCTCCTCCTCCCCCTCTTCTAATGTTCCCTTTCCCTCTCCACTCTCATCCAAGATCGATAAGCAGTTTAATATCTCACTGTGGGCAGCACAATACCGTACATATATTTTATGCCCGGAGAAATCTTAAGAAAAAGAGGCATCTTGAGCATGAGAGAAGTGCCAAATGCGTTACCGGAGCGCAATGATGGACATTTATAACGTTGGATCACAGTTGGAGCTTGGGATGGGATCAGGTTGTTGAGGTGCCTAAATTCCTGGCTTATCATATTGATGGCCCGGGTTCGGTTCCGAGATTTTTAGTGCATTCATGATCCCTACTTTTAAAGTCCCGTATTTTTCCGTCATTTGTGACGATGAACGGTCGACTCTTTGGCTTCGTTCGTTACGAATAGTTTACGATTTACGAATGAATGATAACTCTGGAAGTTCCTTATAAATGTTTGTGCGATCATGTTCTCACTGAGGGCTAGGAGCAATGGTCTGCTCCTAGACCTTAGTGAAAATTGAAGGTGGGAATACTGCTCTGTTTAAAATTCTTGATTCGGCGAGGAAGAATTTGCTAAAATTTGTTCCTATACATCTCGTCTATTAAGTTATTCCTAATTATCCTGAAAATGGCCTTTAAACCAATCTAACCTTCAACGTACTCTGTAAGCTCCCATGCCTTGGATAGTTAAAATTCCATCAAGGCGTGCCTCGAATATGTGGGCCCTGGATTCGCAGCCATTGACTTTATACCCCAAAACTTCCAGGGTGGGCAAGGCAACACAGTCAACTTGCATCATACTTTTAACTGTTTAATGCGTCATTATGTAAGGCTGCCAAGCCATCGCGACAATGGAATGAGGCAATTTTTACGCAATAACTAGCGATCCGCTCCCGTGAGTCCATGGGAGATGGGGCTCCATGTGTGTTCTCTAATCACATACTCGGAGGCGACTCATACGACAGACGGACAAAAAATGACGGACCTTGTTCTTTTTCGAACGCTGTCAGAGGCATTGAAAATGGACGCCATTAATATTTGAAAGAGAAATTTGTTCGCGTACAGGAGAGAAATGATTTCGTAAATATGCTCAGAAACACTTGTGACCCCGAAAGAAGAAGCTTGGAGTTATAAAAAAGCAAAGCGTTGATTTTGGCATGAGAGGATAAATATCAATTTCAGGGTTTTGTTGTTTGAATGTGGAGAAGGATTGATAGCGTTAGGTAGTCTGGAAGGTAGGCTAGCGTAGCGTTAATTAGCGTCGTAGGGAAGGAAAAGTGGCTTGTGGTGGAGATAAGGATGGGGGCATAGTTGGTGGAGAGCGCAAGTAATTAGACGTAAGTAGATTTTGAAAATAGCTATCAAAGATTGAATGCTGATGGAGCGGGATGGAGTAGGAAAAGAATTGGCATGCTGAAAGATGTGAACTGGTGGTAGGTCTGCTGATAGAAAACGTGTGAGAAATGAGGCATCTTAAGACGGGAAAGGACATAATAGCTAAACCAACCCTAACCAGTAGAACAATATTGTGAATTCCAGATACTAGAATTCTTGCATAGGTTTTCTCGAGGTTGTCCATTAGCGCTCTGAATTTTCGGGTAATCCATCCGCGTTCGTTGACTTTGGCTGACAACGGTTTCGGTAGCCATCCTGTTATCGTCTCCAGGTCGAAGGTGAAGGTCCTTCAACCTGAAGACGATAGCAGGATGGCTATCGAAACCGTTGTCAGTCAAAGTCAACGAACGCGGATGGAGAACCCGAAAATGCAGAGCGCTCCAGATACTAGAATTCAATTGGTGAGGGGGAACTAAGGGTTTGAGTAGACAGAGGACGGAGAGACATAGAAGAAACGGACGCAGGAGTTGGGACTGGGTGATGATGGAGAAATGGCCTCCTTTCTTTGAGAACTCTGGATGGTGAGGGAAAGGAGGAGGATCAGAGGGTATTATATGGCCAGTGCACTGCCCACACCAGAGCACTGGAGGAGGGGGGGAAGGAAGTAGAGTGTGAAAGATTTTGGGACATATGGTAGGAGTCGGTTGGAAAGAAAGCGGTTAAGGGCGGGAGGGTGGGGGGTTGGTGATTTAGTCTGGGAAATATTTTGTGGCCAATAAAGGAGAAGGGTTGTGAAAAAGGAAATCATTACACAGTTTGGTATCATTGCACTTCTGATGCTTCACAATTTCCATTGTCTCCAAAGCGTCCATTTTCCACCCTTTATCTACCCTATGAAGCAACTTGGGGGTGAAATCACTCTTGTGGCCGTCTTCCAGCAGATGTTTGGCAAAATTGGAGGATGTTCTCTTCTCTTGAGGATGAGGAGGAGGTCTCTTAGTTACCCCTCTCCCCATCGCTTCTCTCTCCTTCTTCCCACCCCCACTTACACCCCCCCTCTCCGTTCCTCCCTTAGCCTTCCCCCTCCTCCCCCCACTCCCTAACGCCTTGGTGGAAAGCTATATATGCTTGACCTAAACCGAAGAACCCTGTACATGATTATGCCACAGTGTGGTGTCGCGTCGTGCCAAAGAAATAAATCTGTGGAAGATTACCAAGTGTTTTTATTCATTATGAATATCGAGAACTTCCACCATATCCAGCCTGAAACAGTTATATTTAAAAGTAACTCGCTTTATAGCTTTATACTACGGTGGCACTGAAAGGGGGTGTATAGTTAGAGTGGTGTCTTGTTAGGATAATTGAGATAAATGGTGGAGGCGTGTATTTTAATTTTGGCGATCAAGGTATCTGCCGACGCCACCAAGATTCAGATGTGTATGTAGAGGGCTATTTAAATTCGGAATGCCTTGATTCCCATATCCGCCCACGGCGCTCGAGTGATCCTTAATCCGTCCCACCTTTATTCCACTCTACACCTGTGCATTATTCCGCTGCCGTTCTCGCCCACTACCGAAGAGGAAGAAACCGAAATAAACCTTTGAGCATCGTCGAGAATCTTCTTCGTCCTCAACCCGATTTCTCCTCTTATTATATTCCCCCCCGCGAAGTGGATCTCCAATCGGTTTCCTAGGAAGAATCCGAAATGGAAAAGACGGGATTTCTTCGGGAAATGGTTGGCGCTCCGGGAATTATTGCGATATCGAAAGACACTCTTCGAGTATGAGAGACAGAAATGAATTCTTGGGAGCACAATTCAAGCGTTGGCCGCGAGTACCTCTATATTTAAATACATCCATCTCTAGAGAGTTAGGTGTATCCAGCTAGCTGGCTTCTACATTAGTATCGATTGCTCTATGCATTGCTTTTAACGTTCACCCAGAATGAAAATATAATTATGAGTGAAATTGGATAACAGACAGCATGAAAAATACTGTGTGTCGAAGTCCGACACAGTTCCATGGATTCACGTACATGTTACACTAACAATAAGTTAAAGGAACACTATCTGTATTTGACTACACTAACTGATCCATATAACGCTCTACTCCATCCTCTTTGCCAGCCTTTTCTTTACTTCCTCACGCCAGGTCCCCACCATAAGCTCCTAGCTATTGCTGAAGGCGTTCTATTACACAGTGTATTTTATGAAGGCTTTAGGAGAAGTGTGTGTTCTCATGAATACCCAGAAAATATTCAATGCTGCTTCACTTACTTTTACCTGTCCGCTGTCGAATAGAATAAATTATTTTCCGTGTATTCCCGTGCAAAAGCCGAATCCTCAGGAAAAGAAAGCCATTGTTGAAAGTCTTTAATGTTAAAACGTTGAGGTTTCTTGTGTCGTCGGTGCTTTCGGTCACCTCCTTGCCTTGTTTGCAAGGCGCTTCTGGGCGGAGGGCTATTGTGTTTCCTGAGATCCGCCGGCTTTTACCGCTTGGGGTTTAATTTTCCAAGGGTCAGAGTAAAGCGTTAATCCCTCCGCGCCAAAGAACGCCCATTTCTTTCTGAGCTTGGTGCCTTTTAGTGCAGCATTCTGCGATATAAAAAGAAAAATAGCTCCTTTTGGGCCTTGAAGGCTCTTAGGAATTCCATTTCTTTCTTTCTGCCTTTTCAGTATTGACTCGAGGCTCTATTTTCTAACTTTTTTTGCGTTTTCATGTTTTCATCCAACGCAAGGGCGTGTAAGCACGACTTCTACAAGAGCTAAGGGACGTGACCGCGCGTTTAATTCGTGGGGGGGGGGGCGTGTTTGGAGTCGGTATGTGAATGAGTTTCGCGGAGAGCAAACGACGCAAGAACGTCGCCGTCGAACGGTGGTGTTGCACGCTCCACTGCGCCCCCCCCCCCGCCCCTGAAGGAATGCGAAAGTTACTTGTACACCGCCAGGGGCTCTGCGGACCGGACCCCTGGGTCGGATTAAAGGAGAGAGTAATAGCAAACCATTCGGTGCAAAGGCACAAGGGAAAATTGATGTTTTTGAAATGCGCATTCGACCATATTGAATGGATCATTTGTGCAGTTGACACTCCGAAAACTGACGTATTTCCGCGGAATATTAGCGACATCGAAATAATTTACCTGTTATGATTATTATATTTAAGGTAATATAACGGTCAAGGGAGGTTGAAAAGGAAGTGAGTGAAAATCCTCATTTTAACGTGTGCAGGACCCCATCTGCCTCTAGTATCTCTTTCCTCATCGCAGCGTAGTCCTACCCTTCTTCATCCCGTCCATAAAACATATTCTCTTTCATCCCCTTCCCCGCTTGCACAACACCCTCCCATCTATCATGGCCTTAAGCAACCCTGCGCCCTTCATTACTTCTTCCAACCACCTACTTTGCCTCCTCTTAATCTCATCCCGAAGTTTCCTTTCTCATTAACCATTCCAAACACTCCCCGTTTATTTTCCTTTCCGTCCGCCACACCTTCTCCAGCCTCCTCAACACATACAACTCGAACGCTTATAAATGCAAAATGAAAATAATTTCCGTAAAAACACTGCATTATTCACGGCATATTGCGCGCGACGTCCATGTTAGGTGTATCATTTTTCGCAAAAATAACAGGCTTCACTTTCGTGCATCAAGACGCCATATACTCCCTTCTCTTATCTATAATCGGAAAGAGAGAGCCCCTTTTCCCTACAACAGAGCGAACGTCATTGGATCATGAGAAGGAAATCTGGGCCTATGATAATTTTTACGTAAGTTTTCATGAGATTATCCGCAGGTGACGAACTATTTTGGTATCACTCAACAAATGTGCCCCGGTCAGTGACTTGTCTCTTGATAATGAGTCACTTACAATAAGTGCCCAATAGTAATGAGATATTCCTCCACTTACATGTTCTTATAGTGTTTGGTAGAACCTAATCAGTCGTGGTAAATGTGCATTATCTATTTGTTTCCACGTCGTTGTATTTCTGATTCTTTCGGAGTATTAGGATATATTTCCTTCAGGACATTTATTTGACCGTTGAATTACCCGAAATTCCTCCAATGAATCCTGTAATATCTCCCTTTTTTGTTTTCTGTTTATATTTTTCTTTTTTATTAATCTTCCTCGTCTGGGTCGTCTGAGTATTGAAATTCTTTGTATTTGCGTTGCAAATGAGACATTCTTTCCTCTGTGGTGAATCAATTGAAAGTCGTTCCTACGAATTCTGTGACATTCACGCTCTCTCGCTTTAGGGGAACATTAATGCGTACAGAAAGTGGAGTGTTAAGACTAGGAAGGCGATCTTTTTGTATTTTCATGAACATTCTCTGAATTTGTTAATGAGCAGAACTTAAGTATTTATCCCTAAAAATATAAACAAATAAATTCTCAATATTCGATGGTTCAAGTCTTTAAAACACTAGGAGCAAAGCTGTAACGTAAATTTGAGACTTTATCTTTAGTTTAAGGTATGCCTACTGTGTATTAAATCATCATTTAGTCTTGAAAGTTGATTCCTTGACTTATAGTTCATACACCTTGTTTATTGTCTCGAATGCGTCTGATTTTTAAATTAAATAAAAATTATTCGATTATAAATAACTACTTTTCTTAGGGTCCCTATTGACTGTTTTTGGTCAACATTTGGAACTACGGCTATGGTGCGAGACCTTGGGAGAGTTCTTCCTTATCATGAAATATGTCGTCAAGAAGGAAAAGTCTAACTAAGCCCCTCAGCGTGGAAGAAATTCGTCAGTCTTTTGTCGTCAGGGAAACCATTGGAGCCCATTTCTCAAATGGATCGAGCCTGGGGATTTCCGTCGCCATGAATTGGTGATCTAACGGTGATGTCGAAAGTTCCTTCATGACTGCGGAGAGGGGGATTGGGCTATTAGTTAGAAGTGAAAGATGAGGGGGTTGGGTTTTAAATGGTCATTGGTCATATTGAAGGCTGTACGTGGGCAAAGGGGAAGTGAAGCGCTTAAGATGACGACATAAGGTGCGATTGGGTTGGCATATTGGGATTTGTAGGTGTGTAGTGGTTATTTGTGATGAATGATACACATAGTGCTCTGATAAGTTTGTTTTTTCTGCTTGTGAGAGTGTCTACTTCCGACTATTCATAGAAGAGGGTGGGGTTGGTGTTGTGGCTAGAGTGCTGGCTTCACAACCCATGGGCTCGGTTTCGAACCCAGGCGGTGGCAAAGATTTTTCAGTGTTATCCCGATCTGTACTTGGGTGTTTTATGGCTATCATTTAGTGTAGTACTCTGTCCGCCGGATGGAGCGGTCAACTGTAGTCTCCTTTGCGTCTTTCGTTAAGAGCAGGCCTACGCCGACGCTGGTATTATCTCCACCCTGCACCTATTCCCAAACAATCCTTCACTTACCAAGGTACCCACCTATCCTTAGTGGTGCAAACGACCTCAGTTGTCGGTTGCCTCCCCAAGTAACCAACCAACAAATAATAGGAAGTATTCATTTTGCCAAGAGACGCACTCATAAGTTCGTTATTACATTGGACTTAATTCTCTCCATCCATCTGATCTGATTTTATTTTATTCCCCATCCTCTAAAACAGCTCTACCGGCATTTTACATAAGGTATTTTAAGAAGTCACAACAGACGGATGCAAACACCAATGTACTGAGCAGTAAAATTCCACTCAGGTGGGAATTGAACCCAAGACCCTCGAGTTAGCAGGTGGGGACTTCACCCCGTTGCCACCAGCATACTGATCTTCTTCACTTTTCTATAACACTAAGTTTCCATTTCCTCTGCTCTCCTAATTTCTGCTACCTCTTTTTATCGTCCAAGATTCTATTCTATTTTAAAGCATGCGCCGTAAATAACCGATTAATGTTTGAATGGAGTTCTTCCCTACTGGTGTTGCTACTTGCTAGCTGTTGGTTGAATTTTCTTCCAGTTGATTACCTATTTTGCGTGGGATACTCTGCCCCCTATATGTTTTGAGGTTCTTTAATCAGTATGTATCTAAGCAATGAGTGAACTTAATCAAAGGAAAAACTAATAGCATCTCAGTGATTAAACTTTCACGTGGTAGATTAATTTTAGGTATGAGCTTAATTGCACCGAGAGTTAAGAAACCTCTGTCCCTTAAAACTGCCACCCTAGGGTCCGCTGGAATCGATCGAGTCCGAATCGATTTCTCGATGCGGTGCCATTTTTTCCTCTTATGCGTCACGTCCAATTTATGGATTTCGGATACTCTTCAACGCGTCCTCCGGCGGAATCCATTGTGAATTAAAGAGAGGAGGAAGAGGTCCGTAAATTTTCTTTTAATTTGCTCCATTCAAGTCCCTCGCCCGGCGGTGTGAGGTAACTTGGCCATTGTTGAAAATCCCTGTTCGGAAGCCCCACCATCACTTTAACCTGGAACTTTTGATCTCTTTAACATTTTTTTCAAAGAATCTATAGCCCTAAAAATCAATAAATCGAGGTAAAGTTATAACTTAATAGTTATAATCCTTTGAACGGAGAACTGAGAGGAGTCTTTTCAGTTCAGTGATAGAGAAATTCTTTCTACTGTACTTGGTTCTGAGGTTTTTTTTTATTCATGTTGAATCTTTTTTGTAATAAGTCTCCAGCTTTCATGAAGCTTTCACAGCTACATTTTTTTTGGAATTTTTCCTCTCCAATGTGTGCTGCATACTTTGCTGAATATTAGATTAGTGAGTCGACATAGGCGTCGTGGAACCTTTGTAGAGGGAAAATATTTTTGGGGAGTTAATTATTAAAAAGAGCTATGTAATAGGAGTTTTTTTTAAATCCTGTCACTTATGATTTCACAGCAATATTCTATGTTTGGACAGCAGCTATTCTGAAGCACCAGCCGAATCCGTCAACAGCAACCCAACTCTCTTCTCCTCTCTGGGCTACCTTGTTTGTACCTTTTCGGGTGTACTTTTCCAGAGTTAGTGACATGATAGGTACTCATTGATAAATTGAGACACATTTCTCCGAGATGTGTACAGTTCTGAGCAGGTCTCATTTTAAACCTTTTCCGTAAAACCTCTCCCCATTCTCCATGCTTTTACATTGATTCTTGCTGTAGAGGAATGTGTGGAAGTAGGATTGCAATTTTTTCCTCTTTTATTGCCTTGAATAGGTTCGGAAAAAATACTAAACGAAGCGTATCACATACGAATACAAAGTCTTGCATCCAAATGTCTTGATAAAAACTTAACCCCTAAATAATAATATAATTATATAATGGTGCTTAATTATAATAATATAATTATAATTAAGCACCATTATATATTTCAAAGAATGTCTTTTAGTCAGCCAATAATTTTAATAATATTGTCTGATGATGTTGCTCTTCTTCCATAAATAGGCCCTACAGCCTTTTTAGTTTGGAATATGCGAATAGTAATGTAGAGGAAAGAGAAAGAACCACGTCCTGAGTCGCAAAAAATTAATCCGAGCGGGCCTCGAACGCACGACCCTTATTATATGTAGGCTATTGAAGATTGATCCCCGCCGCCATTGAAATAGTCACCTGTAAAGGACACATAATTTCAAAACTTCCGAACAAGTTTGGAGAAAAAATATAGGCCGGACAAAACTTTTATTTTTCCCTGGGATATTTTCGATTCTATCGGGTGAAATAAACGGTTAATGAAATTCCCTAACATTCATTTAGTTAGTATTCCGAATTTTCCTGAGCTTAAAAAATATAGGATGGTCGCATTATCTTCTGTGCGCCGTTTCATTATTTCCTGCCGATCGAATTCCTTATTAATTTTCCCTCCAGCAAAGAACATAGAAAAAATTAGTTTGGTTGCATTAACGTTATGACGATAAAGGACAGTTTTTAGTTTTCCTCATTCTCAATAGGAATACTGAACGACAGAAGTGATTTTTCAGTTTCCCAAATATTTTCAAAATTCCCCTCAGTTATTTCCTTATTTCCGGTTCTGTGGCCTCTCATAATGCAGCCCAAGTCGAAATACCTCGCGTACAGAATGCGTTGATATTAAAGAAATGTGTGAACGATCCATTGGGGAAGGTGAGGGATGAAGCGGAGGCATTTTAAGGGGTAGATAGACGCGTTGAGAATGACAATGGATTGGAAGGTGAGGCTTGGAGGAAATAAAGGGAAGGGGCGTCGTAGATGAAAGAAGGGAATAGATATGAGAGAAGAAGCACCGCATGAATCATGCATTGTTTCATGCATGACCTCCTATTCTTAAGACTTTCAACATACCCAGTCTTAAAGTTGCTGGAGCGGTAATCGTGGGTCATTGAGTGCACATTTTAATTATCTTTCATGGAAGTCGAAAAAAACAATCTAGGGCCACATTTCATTTAACTACATCTGTTTATGCGGAGGAACTCACTATAGATGAATTGATAAATGAAAATAGAATCCTTATTAAAGCATGTTATGACATGAGCTTCAGGCGTGGTATTCAAAATGTAGGTGAAAATTAAACTTAAATATTTTTTTTTGAATCTTTGACTAGGCGAGACACCTTGATATTTGTTAGCTACCGTTATTTTGATAAGAAATGTTTTATTTCGCCTTTAGAAGAAAATATGAACATATAAAAATTCGTTTTTCGTCATATCGACCTCACATTTACTTATAGATACAGGGAAGTATTGTTGACTTAAACTCGATATTACTTCCCTGTACATATAAAAATTGCTCCAACCAGTCTCTTGCACCACTTTCACCCATGACTTTTTCGGTCCACCTCTTCCTCTCACACCATTCACTCCTCTATCATAAATCTGCTTCTTTATTCTATTCTCGCCCATTCCCTCGACGTAGCCAAACCAACGAAGCACGCTCCTTTCATACATGTCCATTTCATTACCGGAACATCCAGTCCACAACATTCTTTCATGACACACACATTCTTAACCCATATCTGCGTTTACCATTATAACTTCTCAGATACCCCATTCTCACTGCACTTAGCCAACTCTTACACTTACCCCTGGCATCCCCGAGTTTCGATACCATACAACATAGTGGGATAGAGTGCAATTTTGTGTGTTGTAATTTTGTTTCCTTAGAAAAACGCTCATTCCATGGTGTGCTCCACATTTTATCTACGACTTTCCCTCCTGCATCCGCACGCCTTTTAATTTCTATATCTATCATCCCACCTCTCCCAAACGTTTCACCGTATTCTCCTGCAAGTTTGATTTGCGAATAAAACATAGCGGGAAGGTAAGATATTGTTGACGGGGTCGCATAAAGGGCCTACATAGAGGAACATGTAACTTACATAGGTCGCATAGAGGTACAAAACTATTTTTCATTGGTTCATCTACATCTACATACTACCCCGCAAGCCGCCTCAATAGGCGTGTGGCGGGGGGTGTTAGGACACCAGCCGTTTACATATAAAAAGGAAACGCTCTAATGAAATTGCGCCTAGCATTTATTAAAGTCCCTTATTGTTCGGGGGAAAAACGAACTCCCATACCTATCCGTTCGGCAAAATATCTCTCTTAATTTATCGTTTCTGTCGGACCTGGAAATATAGTGGGGTTCTAATATGATGTTCTCCGTGTCGCTCTTAAAGATATCTATTCTTAATTGCTCAAGTAATCTAAGCCTAGCGCGCCGCCTCCGAGTCTCTAGCGGCTCCCAGCCTAATTCGTTTAACAGAGTTTTATTGGTTTAATTGGTTGCCCTAGTATTGAAATAAAATGGCATTTAATTCGTTTTACGGTAGAGCCTTGGAGAGCGCCTCACCTATCGGGAGAGGTAAGCTGGTTGGAGGGATAGAATTAGGCATTGGGAGTAGGGGGACGTGTGTTGGGAATGCCGATAGATTGGAATGGGAGGCAGGGAGCGTGGTTAGAGGGGGTGGGATAAGTAGAGGGGGAGGGGGCGTTGACAATGGAGGAAGAGAGGGGTCGGGGGCTGCAGAGAGCTTTGGCCCGTCTCTCCCTCCCTCCCTTTTAGAGTTAGGGAGGGGGAGGGGCACCCAAGTGGAATCGGCAGGTCTGGGGCGCCGTGTTCTAAGACCTGCAATCGTAAAGGCTCCGTGAAAATCATTCAATCCTCCTTTTGTGTCTCACCTCCGTGACGATTGAAAATCCCAGAATCCCCACGTTCGCAGCATCCTCCAACCCTCTTCTTTCTCTGTCTCTAACACACACATACACAGACAGGGCACGAACTGGAGCAAGCAGAACGATTAAATTACATACTCTGGTCTTACGTTGGAGGAAAATGGAAGCTTTGGTAAATGCTTTAGAAAATCAGTGCGGGAAATACGGAATAATGATAAATAATGAGAAAACAAAAGTAATTGGATTTTCTTAGATAAAGTAAGTGAGGCTTGTGTCAATAGCATGTCGGAACAAACTGGAACAATCAGAGCAAGTCCATCACTTGAATAGTACGTCAGATGGAATTGAACATAATAGCAGCGACATTCGGTGGAGAATTGCGCTAACGAAATAGGCGTTCAGCAAAAGAAGGGATCTGATGACGGGAACCTTGGTTAAGGATGTGAAGAAAAGACTGGTGAAAATTCAAATATGGAGTGTAGCATGATGCAGGAACATAGACTCTGAGAAATGTAGAAAATCCTACAGGCGTTTGAGATTTGGATGTGGAAGAGAATGGAGAATGGTGGATGGAAGGGAACACGAATAAGGAAGTGCTTGGTATGGTTGATGAGGAAAGGAATCTCCTATATGAGATTTAGAGGAGGCAAATTAGGTGGTTAGAATAGGTAATGAGGAGAGAAGGCTTGTTTAAGATCTTGATAGAGGAGAGGATTTTGAGTAATCAGGAAAGGAAGAGTCTAGGTTTTATGGACGGGATAAAGAAGGTTAGGACGTATGCTGAGATTTCAAAAGACATATTATTGGTAGATAGAGCCCTGCAAATGTGAAAATTTAGAGGATTTTTAGTCACTTCCCTTTAAACCTACCTTAACCGGCAGATCTCATATAATAATAATAATTGTATTTTTACAGCGAACGGCCCTTGCGTACATATTAGGTTTTAAATGCCATAATAATGCTCTTAGGCACTTTATTCCTATCACCCTCGAGCAAATACTGTTGTATTGCTTTAAAAACACTCCTTAAATGTTGCTGTTCGTATGTTTTTACGAGAGATAGAAGATATATTTTTTCCAAATATAGCGTTGCCATGACTACGTAGGTAATATGCCTGGTTAGTAAATTTTGGGGTCCCATTAGCACTAAAAAATCCTAGGACGCCTTCTCATTACATTTTCTTGAGTTTCATAGATAGGGGTGGATGTTGGGTAATCAGGTAAGGAAGAAACTAAATTTTATGAACGGGATAAAAAAGGTTTGGACTAATGCTGAGATGAAGAAAGAAATATTATTGGTAGATAGAGTCCTGCACATTTAAAAAAACTAGAGGATATTGACTCACTTCCATTCAAACCTACCTTTAACCGGTAGATTACCTTATTAGTAATAATAGTGAATATTGCGAAAAATTTGGATTCCTCCCGTCGTTGGTGTGTAGATGATAGTTTTAAGGTAGGCCTTCGATCGGAAAGGCTCTGTAAAAACATTCAATCCCTCTATTGTGTGTCCTCCGTGACGATTGGAAATCCCAGAATCCCCACGTCCGCAGCATCCTTCAGCCCTCTTCCTTCTCTCTCTCTCTCTTCAGTATCGCCCGCCCTTTCTTCTCCCTTCACGTCCTCACTTCGACGCCCTCACTATATTTTTCTCATTCGGCCCCAAGTTGGTTGCCCCCCACTACCACGCCACCCACGAGCGACATTCTTTTAATATCCTACGGACCGCCCCAAACTCTCTCTCTCCCCCCCTTAACATACAACCCTCTTTCACTCTCTCGTCTCATATCTCCTCCTCTTGATTATTAGCTTTCCATGCATGGGAATTCAAAATCCCTTCCATCCGTCCTACCGATTCAGGTTTTTTTTTAATATTTCGTTCTCTGCGGCTGGTTCTTCGATTTTTTTATGACGGACGTTTTATAATTCACCACATATCATATCATAGCGTTGTTTCCTTCGCAAAACTATTTGGCTTTCCCTCTTGTAAGCTCTTCATATTTTTACATGATAATCGAAGGCTTTGGCAACGATTCGTTCCTGTATGGGAGGCTTCCGAGTTTAGCTGCTTGGTGAATATTTTGTGACTCTATGCTTTCGCGTTTCAGCGAGCGTCTTAAGAAGTGAAGTAAGTTTGCTTTAGTTTTCTCTTACTTCGCTTCATATCATCCAAAATACCTAATACTTCCGAGATTATCCAATATTCTTACATCTATGTAAGAACTGATTCCCTCCCGGTGAATGCTGAATGTAAATATCTTCTCGGGTTACACACCGGATCAGGTACTGTCTTATATCATCAATTGAATGGTGGTTTCGTGAAAAGTCAGTCGTCCTCACCTATGATTTCATCACGTCGCGGTGGGGTCACATCATAGCGTTGTTTCCTTCGCAAAACTATTTTGCTTTCCCTCTTGTAAGCTCTTCGTATGTTTACATTATAATCGAAGGCTTTGGTAACGATTCGTTTCTGTATGGGAGGCTTCTTGAGTTTAGCTGCGTGGTGAACATTATGTGGCTCTATGCTTTCGCGTTGCAGCCAGCGTCTTCAGGAAAAAATTAAATTTGCTGTTATTTTCTATTGCTTCGCTTTATACCGTCCAAAATGCCTATTTAAAAAAAAATACTAATCAAAGGCTTTCGCTGCGATTCGTGAATAAAAAGGAGGCTTCCAAGTTTAGCTGCGTGGTGGACATTTTGTGGCTCTATGCTTTCGCGTTTCAACGAGCGTCTTCAGGAGTGAAGTAAGTTTGCTGTTGTTTTCTCTTGCTTCGCTTCATACCATCCAAAATGCCAATTTTTAAAATTATTTTTCGAAGGCTTTTGCTGCGATTCGTAAAGAAAAGGGAGGCTTCCGAGTTTAGCTGCTTGGTGAATATTTTGTGACTATGCTTTCGCATTTCAGCGAGTGTCTTCAGAAGTGAGGTAAGTTTGCTGTTGTTTTCTCTTACTTCGCTTCGTATCATCCAAAATACCTAACACTTCCGCGCTTATCCAACATTCTTACTTATATGTAAGAACTGATTCTCTCCCGGTGAATGTTGAATGTAAATATCTTCTCGGGTTGCACACCGGATCAGATACTGTATCTCCGCGATCTCCGCTGAGTTTTCGCTTGTCGTCCTCAGGGCTTCTAACGACGATGAGCGAGATGAAGACGAGGAGGAAGGTAATAAGATTACATAGAAGTAGAGAGGTTGAAATAAGCATTAATGTGAAGGGTATGATTAACAGTTACCGTGCTGCAGCGTTGAATGTTGGACAACCCCTGTGCGCTGGCTGTTTTTCACTATTTTACATAATTTTCCAGGGATCACAAAATAAAAATCACTGATCCTAGGAAAGAAAGCAATGCATTTTTCAAAGGTGGCACTTATGGCTTTGTTTTTAAAAAACTTTTGGCTAATTTTTGTAAAATTATATGGCAGCCGTAATTATATGTTTTAAACAAAGATTTAAACAAATTACACTGGCGACGTAATATTATAGCATCAGCGTGCAGGTGTGTTAAAGTGTTAAAAGTTAGTGTTAAAGCAGGTAGATCAGTGTGTACATGTGGTCAGTATTAGGTGAAAATGAGTCATGTGCTAAGGTCATGAAACGTAATCCAATGTTTGCCTAGGTAGCATTTGAAAACCCAATAAAATGTTGGAGGGGCTTGGAGTAAAATGATCAGGAAAAGATGTGTGAATTCCAATTATGAGCGCAGCGTTGAAAAAGAAAAAATAACGGAAATAAATGGTTAGGGAAGACAACGTTAACGTTCTTTATATATGTATGTATAAGCATGGAGAATAATGTGGAGGATAAACTGACTTCAGGAGGAGACGACTGGGGAAATTTAAGATATGGCGGAGGCAATGAAATCCGAATAAATTATGGGCGATAGTGGGAAGATATAGGAAAAAAATATATCTGTTCATTATACATGGAGGTAGATGATATGGAGTGCTTAAAAGCGACTAGATATATCTCGCAAATGAAGTTTTGTGGAAGGGAAAATTTTATAGATGTTCCGGTCTGGCCTTTAATGCTCCACTATCCTTCGCAAATATTATGGAAAACCATTTCACCAAAGTCACTTTTTATGGCCGAGGCTAAATTTCATCGCTAAAGTGCTTTCTCTTCTTTTTGATCCGGAAGCTGTCATTTATCTCCCTATAAACTTCCCCACCATTAAAATTTCAAACTTCGACGATCGTCAAGGGCGGGATTGTCACCACACATTCCTTCTCATCCGATGTATGTACCGTCGAGGGGATCACGCGTCACTGTTCATTTTGTCCATCCACGTCGCCACGCAAGCGTTCATCAACCCAGCCCATCTGGAGGTTGGTGGAATAATATTCCTTCCACCCGAAACGCCAAACTCCACCGCCGACGGACGACAGGTCGGTGACGACGGACCCGCCTGGTCCCAGGGTCCTTATCGCGCCGAAAGCCCTTTCGTTGTCCCGTGCAGCTCGACCGGAAATCATCGGAGCAAACTCCCTGGGCGTCAAGTATCGCCGTCACCCGACCCCCCCTGTCTGTCTGTCAGCCTGCCTATCCTCGCCCACGTCTTCTCACGTATCGCAGGACTTATCGTCCGCCAATTTTTCTCGTTTGCACCTTTCTCCTTGCGTTCGCTTGAGGAGAGTTTAAACGAGGTTTCTCTTCAGTCATAATTCTCCATAAGACTCCATATTTGACTTTTATTTTAAAATTTAAGCAGTTGCAAGAAGCGTGAAGTCAATATAGTAATATTGATGACGCCTAAACCATTATTTTCATGGATACATTTCTCATTAATTAACTATGCAGTGCCAAGGGAGCGAGCTTTGCTCAGTGCAATCGAGCCTTACTCGGTACACTATATTAATTAATTATTTTTTTTAATAAAATGGATATATATGTCATTTAATACAATGTTTTAACATTTTTATGTATTTATCAAATTTAAAAATCTCATTGATCTTAAAAAGGTTTTCTCGAAAATAATAAGTTCACTTTATGTTCACTTTATACATACTATACGTAATAACTTTATAAAAGTAAATTTAGGTACGTATATATAACAATATACATTCACTTAATGCATGAAATAATGAGAAAGTAACTAAAACTTTATTAAAAATCATTTTACAATCTTCAGTGAAAGTAACCAAAGTAGCCGTCTATGCATTTCGCACGGGAGTTTTTGCCCTTTTATTTCTACATAAAACAGATTTTTCGCGGATATGGGACCTATACCAATCATTTCCTCAGTAAATGCCAACATTCTCTTTAATCAGATAACCATTTTTCATTCATTAAATCATTACATGGCACATGCATAGTAGGTATTGTACGTATAATTTATGCTCGATTTATAGCATAGGATATGTACATATTTTAGGCTAAAACATGACTTAGGCAATTGTTTCACACCGTTTGCAACACCTTCGCCACCAATTGATCTGTGCGATTTTATGAAAAGCATTAAAATCTGTGATAATATTTTTTATCATTTAAGAAAGCATGTGAGGTACGTACCGTTACATTTCTTGTACGATCTGTGCCTCAGAGCTTCCTCATTTTTTTGTCTCTCTGGAGCGCATTCCGTATCATACCCCATAGGAAATAGCTTCTATTGTCGATATTTTTTGGCGAATGATTTTTCCTCTGTTGAATATCACACTTATGTGCACTTGCGGGTGACTCCGTAAAGGTTAACACCGTGGCTAGTCCCGGTTTCCTCAAAATTAGCTTATATTTTTTTGGCAAATGTCTCGAAAAGTAGAAAAAGGCAGTGAAAAGTGGCTGATATTTTAGTATCCTTAAAAAGAGACTTTTTCAACAAATAGGCAAAGTTCATTGAATTTTATGCTTTGTGATATTTCGCTCAAACTACCAAAAGCCGTTAATAAGCCGTATGCAGGGGAAATTCTTAACTATTTTCTTTGCACCGTGATGATTTCTCTAAACATATGTTGACCAGAAATCATTTTCATTGGTTCTCTATCCATAGATTGATTTTCAGGAGTTTTAAATAATATGTAATTCACAGGAAACGGTACACAATGACATCACCACAACAACAACGGTAAACTCACATTCCGAACACTCGGCCATTTAACCTCGGACAACACGAACTATTAACGAGAGTTTAACTCTCCCTGTCGATGGTCACCTGGATGACCGAAATGCATGCATAGGAGTCAAAATACCTTTGCTTTCATTAGCAATTTATAACAATGTTTTATCTAAATAATATGGCTTTGTACTTCAAAGAGGATCATGAAAAAAGCGAAGAACCAGTTGAACAGATCCGCGTCAGTAATTTGACGGTGTGTAAGTCATATGCTTTCGCGATAAAAATCGCAAAAAATACTCTCGGTTGTTTAGGTGCATTAGGCGTACGGCGTGAATTAAATAAAGTCAAGTTAAATCCTCTAATTAGTGTATTTATTATATAGTTAATTACTGATCATTTTAGTCCTACAAAATAAATATTGTGCATCAGTAATATTACTACACTTTCGTCAGGTCTCTTGCTACTAGTTAAATATTTAAATAAAATTATAATATGATCTCTATTATGACTGGGAAAAACTGTCGCTTAAACTACATCTCACAATAGCCGGTATTGATTTTTTTTGTTTCAGTTTTAATGAAATAAGCTGCATCTGGCAGCACTCAGAGGCTTGAGTGAGTTCCATGAGTTTATGAGAGTTTATTGAGAGTATTTTTTCCATGCATAGCAAGCACATGGGAGGAATAACTTGTGACGAAATCAAATTCATGGAATGAATGCCATTACAACCAGGATTGCGCACAATTGTTTGCTGATGTCATACGACATCATTAAGCGTTCGAGGGCTGCTCCAGTCAACAAGGCTGAATGCGAATTTTGATGGCTTCTGTACTTTCCTGTGTGCTATCCCGTCGGAAGTTTCCATTTGTATTCCTTCCTTCCATTCTCCGAAACCCAACAATCTACTCACTCTCCCTTCCCAAGAAAATTCTCTTCTCTTTTCCTCGTCTGCCGTGGTCCTTCGCCAAATCCCCCCCGGATCGAGGTCTACTCAAGTGGCATAAAAGTCGAGAGAATGACCAATTTCTGGGTCAGTGGATTGGGGGAGTGCTGAGACAGTCGGGGAAGATGGGGAGGAGGAAAAGGGGGAGGGGTGACAGATGAAACGGAGATGATGTTTGGGGAGGGTGGGGCAAGAAAGGGATTGTCACGTATGACACGGGTTGCCAATCGATGCAACCGCGCAGTCCATCGACGGAAGGAGTTGGAGCCCGGTCTACATTCCCAACGCAATGCCGACGAACTTACGAAATATAAAAACCGCTGTCCCGCGGTAAAATAAAAAAAAAAAAAAGATACGAGCTCTTGGAACGTGTGTATGAAGCCGAATTCGAACAAATTGATAGTTGACGGACTATCATTTGATCGATTATGATTCGAACAAAACTGGATGGAGTCATGTCATTTTTAATTATTCGACCATAGACGACCAGTTTTTTTTCGCATTAATGGTTTCTATCCTTAAGTTTATTGATTGGTGTTAGGTCTTAACAATTCGCACGATTTTCCTTTTGTACGACTTCCAAACATGCGGCTCGTCAAAGAGAATGGCTAAAAATATGGCGAATGCCCGCAATATACATCTAAATGTACTAAATATCGTACATTTCACCTCCAGGGTGTTTTTTCAATCGGATATACGGGGATAACCATGGAAGCGACCTTAGTTTATAAGCCTAACTCTTTTAAGTGTCTTAAAAAAAGTTAGACTTGGCAGAAGGCCCATCGGATACACGGAGAAAATCTTTGTAGCAACCTTTGATTACAATACATGGATATTTCTTGACAAATAAGTTTAACTTTGGTGTTAGTCTAATTCGGATGTACTGAGATAATCTTGGAAACAACCTGTGATTAGGTACAGTGTATAAATATTACGTGACAAAAAGAGTTTGACTTTGGCTGAAGTCTCATTCGGATAAATAGAGGTAACCTTGAAGGCATCCTGAGTTTACGAAGCATATATCTTAAGCGTTTAGCAAAAAAGTGGCACTTTGATTGTAGTCTGTTTCGGATGTACAGGGCGACATGACAATCATGCGGGTCCCTTCTTCACCTGGTGATGATGATGTAGTAAATTGAAGAGTTAGCGCGGTTGCAATATACTGATTTGGCCTAGAAAGAAATGAAGAGTGAATAATTTTTTCACGATCGCATGATTTTAACAAAGGCCACCATCTTGGATTCTTCAGTCACGTAATTCCCTTCCCCAAACGGCATTGGACGTGTTTACTGATTGGCTGCATTTCGAACTGTCAACTGCGCTATTATCTTGAACACGGTATCGGTCGCAGTAAATCTTTATCCAGTGGAAAATTGCAATATCAATATTTCTTTTTGTAATACGTGGCTTTTCAAAGGTTCAAGTAAGAGAATAGGTTGTTATTATTAAGTTAATATTTTTTTAGAGAATACATTGTAGTTAAGCAATTAGTATAAGTAGCGTAAAAGGTGAAATAAGTAGAAAAATGTCCGTTAGGCTTTAATCCAGCTCAGGTCATAATCTTGTTCTGCAATTGTCATTTTTTAATGTAATTCATTTATTTTTTCAAAGTTATGCCGTTAGATACCTATCTCAATCACTGCTGGAATTGGTTCGTTTATCATTTTGAAGATGGGATGTTAAAACTGAAGACCAATGCGAACGAAGTTTTCTTTGTATTTCGATCGCAGCTTTCTCGTTGCGTCGCGAGCGCTGCAATCTGTCTCCTATCAAATAACTCCTCTCTTCAGTGAAATGCAATTTTGCTGTTTCATTGAACGTCCGATCTGAAACTGTCAAAAAAATTATCTCCAATAGCGTTTAAGCTGCCGAATGCGAGAAGAAAGATAATTGATCAACATTAGGTTTTATCATTTTATCGAATGTAGCAAAACGGGAGTTGGGCGCGTCTATTCTATGACAACTTAACCGAAACCTGCTCGTAGTTTTTTCAAGTACTGTCTCTTGAAGTTAATTCGTAATACTGGATATTTTCCATGATTTCCTGTAACTTATAATTGTACTGCCGTATCCTCAAGTCTTGAAAACGTACCTACTTTAAATCATTTACCAGCGTATTACAGTGACGAAATTTTGCACAGCGACATAAGTCGGGTGACAGTAAAATATTTCATTTTTGTACAATTTGGCCATAATTGTTTAATTTAGGTTTTATCGTTTTTTAAGAAAAGTATGCTTTAATAAATTATAATTTTCATATTCCTTTAGGAAGAATTTTCAGCCCTCCTTAGACCGGTACACTGACAGCCAAAAATAAAATACGCCTTCTCGTAAATAGGTACGCCATTCATGCCGCCTCAGGCTTTACTGGCTTAACGAACGTAATTCATGTCCGAGAGAAATTGAAGCGGTAATTTTGAAGTGAAGCAATCTCGCAATCCTCTCTCTCTCTCTCCTCTCTCCCACACACACACATTTCCCGCTCAATTCACTCTCCGCCGCCTATCACCAGAGCGCGCGGGCGCTGCTTACCGCCTTCTTTTGTCTGTCTCCGCGCGTCGCATAATCTTCCGCGCTCTCTTATTTTGCCCACTTCCCTCCCACACTCCTCACAAACGTCTCACCCATTCGATTCCAGTCTGTCTCGCTCTCGCGAATAGGATTCCATTTTCAAAAGCTTGACGCGCGCTGCGCGCATCCATGCAGGGGTTTTGCCTTGAGTGTTTTTTTATATGAGTTTGTGAGTGTTTATTTCGAGAATGGGCATTCATTCTATTAGAAGAAGAGTCTGGTAACAGCTAGCGAGCAGTTACATCAGTACGGTTTTTAATTAACCTAAAGATACGAAAACCATAAATCATTTTTTTCCAATGGTAATCTGAAAACAGTATTAATACCTATCCCGAAGAAGAAGAAAGCGTCAGAATGCGAGGAGTATAGAACAATCAGTTTAATTTCACACGCAGCAAAAGTGTTGCTTAGAATACTAAATAGAAGGTTGGAGAGCAGAGCAAAGTGCTATTTAGGCGATGACCAATTTGGGTTTAGGAAGGGGAGGGGAACCAGAGATGCGATTGCGGTAATGAGGACACTTATAGATAGAAACATAGAGCATAATCAGGATGTTTTCGCTTGTTTTGTAGATTTCGAAAAGGCGTTTGACAGAGTAAACTGGGAGAAACTAATGCAGATACTGGGGAAAATAGGAATAGATTGGCGTGATAGGAGACTCATCCGAAACTTATATATGGGGCAGAGGGCTCATGTAAGGGTAGCGGACGGTGAATCAGGGTGGGCAGTTATAGGTCGCGGGGTGCGGCAAGGGTGCCCGTTGTCGCCTTTACTTTTTAACATCTATTCTGAGGAAATGGTAAGAGAGGCATGGGATGAGCTAGACGTGGGAATGAAAGTAGGAGGCCAGTGGATAAAGTCGGTTAAATTCGCAGACGACCAGGCGTTGGTGAGTCGGTCATCGAAAGGACTTCAAACTTTAGTAGATGCACTGGAAAAGCAGTGTGAGAAATACGGAATGAAGATAAATAATAGGAAAACAAAAGTAATGAGATTTGGAAGGACAAAGAAAGCGAAGCTGGTGATAAGAGTAGGAAGTCACAAACTGGAGCAAGTAGAACAATTTAATTACTTGGGTAGTACGCTAGAAGAAAGAGGACATAGTAGCAAAGACATTAGGAGGAGAATAGCGCTAGCGAAGGAAGCGTTCAATAATAGAAGGGAGCTGATGACGGGGACCTTAAGTAAGGATGTAAAAAAGAGGCTAGTAAAGAGCTTGATATGGAGTGTGGCATTGTGTGGGGCAGAAACGTGGACCTTGAGAAAGGAAGACGAAAATAGGCTGAAGGCTTTTGAGATGTGGGTGTGGAGGAGGATGGAGAAGGTGCGTTGGACGGAAAGGAAGACAAATGAGGAAGTGCTTGACATGGTGGGCGAGGAGAGGAAACTTATAGATGAGATTAGGGGAAGGCAGGGTAGGTGGCTGGAAGGGGTAATGAGGGACGATGGTTTGCTGAAGGTCGTGATAGAGGGAAGGATGTTGGGTAAGCGGGGAAGGGGAAGGAAGAGAATCGATTTTTTGGACGGGATGAAGAAAGGTAGGACTTATGCTGAGATGAAGAAAGAAATACAAGAGGTAGAAAGGGCACAGCACGTGTAAGAGTTCGTTGGATATTCTCTGACTTTCATCACAACCTACCTCTAACCGGTAGATTACTGTAATGAATGAATAAATCCTTGGTACCTTCATGCGATAGCCATGTTGGGTAGATCATTTCTTCCTGAAATTACTGATATTTTTATGGAACTTTACTAAACAAATGGAACAAGGACATTTATCAACAGCAGACATAAGTCCTATGAGTATGTGGTGTATTGATGCGCGAATGTGAAGCCTGTTTTTTTTTGTAAAGAATAATCCACGTGGTAATCGTGCGGAATTTGCCTGTGAATTTCACGAATAATTCAGTTATTTTTGGAAAATATTTCCATTTTGCAATATTTTGATGAATAACTACGGTATGGCGTAAATTGCGCCTCTAACATATGTGTTTTCGGCGTATTATTACTACCCTGCAGATCCATTGAATATGCCCGATTGCGATTTTAATGGCTTCAAGGTTCCCATGTGCAGTCTTTTCTCGTGGTTCCATCAGCTCTTCTCTTTGATCCATGGTTCCCACAGAAGTGCATGTGGACCAGTCTTTTCAATTTAAAAAAATTATAACAAAAGCATTCTTCGGTCCCTCTTTTCATTGAATATCGACGTTTTAATCGACGTTCGAGTCGAGAGAGTTAAGTATAGTCTTTGGATGCTCTCTTATCTCGACTCTTTGTTATTTCGAATCGACTTGGGGAAATCTTTGGCTCATTCCCTGGCATGTGATGGGAACCTTATGTTGTGTGTGAAATAATGGCGTAGTAATGGGCGATGGTCGGTTTTTTTTCCTTTTCGCAACCCAGACGCGCAAAACTCACTCAACCCACCCCTTCCCTACACGAGAGGACGTCTGGCGTGGTCTCAAGAGCTCACACACCACACACTCCCAAAAGCCAGACTAACATGCCGCGTCCGCAAATTGTGAACGCGCATGCGCCCCTTCCCTCTTGCGGCGGACATAGGAGTTCAGAGAACAGAGGCGAGACCTCCACCCCTTGTGACTGCCTTGTCTGCTTGCTTTGCTAGCTTGCTTGCTGGCCTGCTTGCTTCGCGGGACATAAAGGGGCGAAAGAAAAGAGAAAGGATGTGAGAGGGGTGAAGAGGAGGAGGACCAGAATGCGAGAGACGACAACGACTGTTCTACGTCGCTCCTCATCATCAATCCCTTCTCCTTTTTTGTTGTTGTCGTAACCCAATTTTTTTCATATCTCGTCTTTCCTGGTGGGAGGGGGGGGGGTCGTCGGAAGCGACTGGTGGTGTAGGTGGAAGTGGTATTTTTTGAAGTGGTACATATCTTATGGATGGACATCTCGCGAAAACCTAACGCCACGCGACACCCGACTCCCCTAATCCGACTGTTGAGTCGTTGCACGGTTGCGCATATATAAGCGCTTCCAAATGTGTTATTCACAAAAACTTCACTTGAAGGATATAGTGTGATTTAATATGAATATTTTCAGTCTATGTTGGCTTCATGTAATTATCATAAATGTATAAATATACTTTTCATAAATATTAATTTAAGTTTATTTACATGTAAAGCTGTTTGCTTCCCGCTGCCAGCCATACTATACTCAGTGGTCCACTTCTGTCGGCCGTCCCGCGATGGTCACACCTTTTCTTCATTCCAAACTGTGCGTCCCGGTAAATTAACTCTCTCCTAATTCCCTCTTACGCGACGATTACTTCAGGGCTAATAACTGGACTCTATTCAACATGGCTAAAAGCGTGCTCGATGAATGAATTGAGTTCGATCATCAATAACGAAAACAATAAAATATGTAAGACACTTATTTTCCCACCGATTCTCTAGGTGATTCCACGATCAATCACGTACAAGGATTCAAGTGTCTCGAGCTCCGTAACTAAGGAGTTTGCGACCCCGTGTTCATGGGACCAAAAATGCTATAAACATTTTCTCACCTTCCACCTCCGGAAGTTACGTAGACTCCTCCTGGAACACCCTTTGAATAGATTGTTTCGCATGTCTGTCACCAAGAGAGAAAATCCAGTCTCTTGCCAATGTGTGGAAATTTGTCATTTGACTTGACCAGAATTATAAACCAGGATCTTCCAATTTCTGGTAAGGTTTTTTTGTAGCCAAACACTTCCAAAGCGCTATAATCCAAGGAAAAAAACTATACGTGGGAGTTTTAGTCGAAAAAAAACATTGTTCCTAACGGGCACCCCCTCTTAGTACCGCTTAGCCATCGATCTGGTATACTACTTACATGTCGTTTAAGTTTGCTCATTAACAAGCACTATTTCGGGCGTACGCTTGTTAGATACGAACTTATTCTTGAGATACGAACTTCGATAATTTTCTGATGCAGCGTATCAAAGATTACTTAATGCGAGCAACAATGTATAAAACTTTTCTCGAATGCGCTCACTTATAGCAACACGGACGCAATTTTAATTATTATCAAAAATTCTGAATCCGGAAGCGGATTGATTTTTCATAAGTTGAATGTACCTGTAAATATGTTTCTCATTACAAACTTTTCGAGATGCGTACCGCGAACGAGAACAATTTAAGTTCGAAAGGCAAGGCACTGTATCACTTTTGCAGGTGATTTCGAGGTGATTCGCTGTGTACGTACTCTGTTCCTCTTGATTCGCTCCCTACGTGCTACGCCGGACGTCTCCGCTGTTTCTCATTGTCGTTTCGCAGCTGCGCGGTGGAGTATTCGCGCCCTCTCTGTTCTATCCCTCTCGACTCAAGATAACAGCACCTGCTCCCGCACGTCTCCTCGTGGTCTCCAAATCTTCCTCCTCTTGGAGAGTTTGGAGTAGTACCGGTGGTAGCTACATAACGAGTGACAATAATTTCGAGTGGAACGATATTATGACGTAAACAACTGACGATACAGATCAGTTACTGGTCCATGACGCTCCCTTCGACAAAGATAGCGTGATGTTTTGAATTAACTGTTCATTTAGGTGGGGTATCCGACGTGGATTTGTATTTTAAATTAGTCTGACAGTAGGATGCTAGAACGGAAACGGAAATGTGACGTTTGCGGAACGATCAATTCCGACACTTAGACTTAGTGGATAATTCTTTGAATGAAGTGTACGTGGTCTCGTTTTATCGAGTGTATGACTACGATGCGAGCATAACCTTTAAGTTGGCGCTGCGTATGCGCGAAGCGGGTTGAATGGGCCGTGGAAACTGGTGACCATTTTGGGCGCGGGCGAAAATTTTCATGCGATGTCCGATGTGCTAGCGGGCTGATTTTGGCGGTGATGTACTAGGGCGCTGATTTTGCTGTAAAACGAAATATCTTATTTTTATTTGCCCATATAAGCCAATAAGACTGACATTGTGCTGTGCTATATTTCTTCGAGACAAATAAAAAATATGTTTAAATTTCAATTGCAATTCAGTGTCGGATCATACTTATCTAAAATCTCAGGAGAAATATGAGAGGATGAATTCCATTGGAAATGGCGTCTCATAGAACAAGGAAGGGAGTAATGTCTCAGTTCACGGTGAAGCTTGTTTTTTGTGAAGAAATGTTTCACTGAGCATTGCTACCGAATGGAATTCTTCCATAAAATTTATTAATAATGCAGTTTTTTATTATTTCCATTTTGTATTAATAAGATAAATAATTACCGTATTGAAAATTTTCCGCTTCTAATATTGGAGTTTTCGGCGTAGTATCGGTAGTATTCACTGCACCATTGATTCATTCAATATGGCCGATCACGCATTTTAATGGTTTCAAGATTCCCCTATGCCATCGCACCGTGTGGTTCCACCTATTATTGACTCTACCATTAATTCCATGCCTCAAATTGGTACCTTGTAGATGGCGAAACCTTAATATTTTCCGGAAAATAGGCGCTAAGTTTTAGCTGAAAGTTTTCATTCACAATAGCACGATCGCGGAAGGAAACAAAATTAAGATTCATCGCTTTCGAGTGACTAGCTTACTGGCCTACTCTAGGTCCATTGTGCATTGGACAATTGGCGGAGGCTTTCTGTTAGCGGAGAGTAACATTAAAGAGGATCTGTTTGCCGAGGTACCTACCGATGCGTATGCTGTCCATGTATGTACCTTTAGCTAGTTCAATTTATGCAAACGATCGTCAAAATTCGAATAATGATTCCATTTGGAATCATAGCTCTATTTTATTCCATAAATGTAATAAAATGACCAAGCGCGGAAATATCTAATGTTTTTCGTAATTCTTGGTCGCTCGTTAGCCTACCATATAATCCAAGATTTGATCATCCTTAGTGGCCTCAGTTTACATTACCTCGGGTAATCCAGAATGTACTATATTGTTTGAGGGAGATGCTTAAAGAATACGGCTCTTGTGCTTTGTGAAAAAAAGCAACCGTATTAAGGCAGAATTCTCCTTTCGCATTCTTACCATGGTGGTCAGCAGCGTTATTGTTTCCTTGTATACTAAACCAGGAGGGACTCCTCAATAAATTTCGTATGTGGAATTCTAGAAGGTCTTTCTAAAGCATTCCCTGAAATATTTAAAAAGAACCCCTTTTTTCGAAGGGTCAACGCTGGGGACGCTGGAAGCGATTCGCTTTCGTCCAAGTGGGTACCCCGTGGCATTCGTCAGTAAATTGGGCGTTGCATTAAACAAATTCTGTTGGGTAATAGACTTTCCTCGAGAGGTCAGTGAAATCTTATTTAAGAATCCCTAAAAATCTAAAAAGGAGAGTCGGATGCGGAATTCTGATTATTCACGTGGATAGTAAGCTGCTTAATGTGCTTTTATTCAAATATGTGGTACATTCATGTCTATTAAATTACCATTTTAATGTGAATTTAACAATGATTTTTTTCATTTTTACCATGTAAATTATGTACCACTGATGATAGCAATTCATTCTCCACGCTCAAGTCTGTACGTACTTGGGCAAAAATCGCTCCGACCACGTAAATGGGAATTATTCGATGCTAATTCGGTGGATTCCATTGACCCCATTCGCTTAATCCTCGGACGAAGAAACGCCAACCACCCGGCGGGTTTCTCCGCAAAGAGCCGTTCGATTGATATTCCTCTTCCCGGTCGTCTATGACTTAAGTCTTACGCTTTCGCACCTGGGACCTCTTCCTACCATGTGATCAAAATTTTACGAGTGGGGAGAGTGTCCTCTGACTTCCACCGTGCCCGCCCCATGTTTACACTATGGATTCGGTTTGATCTGTATGATCTTGCATAGAAAATCATCTTCCGTTCATCCAAATGGGAATTCATAGGTCAGAGTCATCTTTACCTAAGAATGGCACAATTTTTCCCCGTTCTCCGCTCTGTAATTTAGGGTTGTTTGAGGAAATTTCTATGTAGAATGAAGAGCGCGTAATCCATCCCAAGTAGCAAAAGAATGTTGAAAAATGATTTTAAAATGATTTGAAATAATTTTAAAATCAAAATATCATAAGATACCTAAAATCATGACTTTTCAAGATTTTAAAATAATGTATGATATTGAAGTTCTGTATCCTGTCATCTCAATTTGTTGACAACATATATATGCATATGTAGGAAGTACTGAGACATTTATTTGCATGAAAAGTCTTTTTTTAACATTTCATGTTAAAATAATATGAGAATATTATTTCAAAATAATTTTAAAATATTTTTAAAATGATTTTAAAATTATTTTAAACAAATTAAAAATTATTTTGAAATAATTTTAAAATTATAGCTTAAAAATTGATAGCTTTTTGTAATTAATTTCCGCTGTACACTAAATTATTGTTATGCTTTTATTGGTACATTCATCAGTTTTCTCATTTCCACATTCGTAACATTGATTATACATGCATATTCACGTTCGTAACCATTCTGCAAGTAAGTTACGTCTTCATTGAAATGTAAGAAACGTGTGGCAATTGGAAAAATATTGTTTATTCTCATTAATATTGACTTTATATTCATGTCATGTGGCAACATAGGTTTCAATTAATTAATACCTGAAAACTTTTATCGTGATTGGATGGTACGTTTCCTCAAACTATCACGGCATTGACATTTATAAGTTATTTCTCGCAAACACATTTACGCACGGGAATGGCCGTATATATACAACTTTCTTGGAGCGCAACTTTCAGTTGCGAGTAGGATATGACGTAAGTAGTTGCGAGATAAACATACCGTGTGCAGATGTGAGATTGAAGATGGTCCATACGGTCCGGAGATAGGTACTACAATGTTGCCCGGGTGTACCTTTTTTTTGCAGTTTGAAGCGATCGTAACACGCTTGTGCAGCGCTCCTGACACCCGTTTGCCGCGCATCCGACATTCAAAAAAGGGAAGTTTAGAAGTGCTAGACGCGCTGCAGAAGCGCCCTCGCGGTAGCTGCAGCGCTACTGCGCAGCGCAACAGATGCGCATCTGCAGCATTTTGTGTTTACTGGGTAGTTTCTTAAAGAGTTAAAAATATTTAAAACTTATATTAAAATCATTTTAAATTTGTGAAAAAAAAATTTTTAATCCAAAAAAGAGAGAGTTAATATGTTTTCAAAATAATTTTAAAATAATTTTAAAATGATTTTAAAAACTTTTTGCAAGATATTTTAAAATAATTTTTTCAGAAGATATTGCTACTTGGGATATGGTACTACTGATACAAATCATTTCCAAATGGGCCAGAAGGAAAGAATATCGTATGTGGTAATTTTCTATTGGAATTTTTTCCATGTGAATTTCACCATATCCATCTGGAAGTACTTGCTCCTGTTAATAAAATACTTTCCCATGCGGAACTAGTACTAAATCATGTGGGATTCAATCATTTCTGATTGGGAAATTTTTCCATGTTGACATGAAACAATTTCTAAATGGAAATACTTGTTTCCATCAGGGAAATCACATTTCCAGATGGAAACTTATGTGAAATCACGTGGATTCAAACGGATATTTTTGATAGGGCTTATTTTTTTGTAACCTAAGGGAAACCGCGTCCTGCATCCAATACTAAATCCTACATTTTCACACTATTATTTTCACCGATTGAATTGAATTCACTCAGGACTGAAAGGAAAAATGGGTGATTAGTATGAAAGTAAAGGTACTTTTCTGTTTTACTCAAGTGACATTATTCTGAAATCTATTGTGAGAAGAATTATTCTGAAAACTATTGTGAGAAGAATTATTCTGAAAACTATTGTGAGAAGAAAGTTATTTCCCCGTAAGTTGAATGTTAACGATATGATTGCATCAGCCGATCTTGGTTTTTGGGATATTGGCACATACCTGCATCAGCTTAAGTCAAAATGGTTTCATTTTATGAAAATTGTTTTTATCTTTGCACAAGTAATAGCTTTTTCTTAAAGCTGCCTCAGTCAATCTTCTTATGATATTTCTTTTGTGTTTCTCTGCAAACAGTCTTTAAAAACTGATATTTCCACTACTTAGGTGAAATTCCTTCAGGGATTATGTATTGCCTCTTTCTTAAGGTTTATAATACGTATTTACTCTGTACTCTTTAAACTGCATTACTCTCTGTATACTCTAAACTCTCTGTATTGAGTACTCTTTAATCTTTTCTCCACACATTGCAAGTAGCAAAAAGAATTGTTAATATTTTTATAAAATTTAAATAAAGTTGATAATTTTCAGGTTACTCTCAATAAATTAAATTGAGCAATTCTCAGATATTAAACCATCATTTTTGACGTTCTTTGTGTTTTTTTCTTATTCCAGTTTGAGAATTCCACCACGCATGCAAACGAAGTCTCTCGATCCACGGGCAGTTCAACGTGAGCTGCAGGAAGCACTGGAAATATGGGCTGAGCACTCGAAACTAACTTTTCAAAATGTTAACAGTGACAAGGCTGACATTGTCATTGAATTCAGCAGGTAAGTGTATATTTGATGAGCATGCATGGTCATTGTTTAGTTGCATTGAATGAGCATAAATTTTTCAAGGGGCATTGCATTTTTCAAGTGACTGTGGCCCAATGTGTATGTAACCTTAAGAGTTGGTTGGAGCTTCCAACCACATCCTGCTGTTAGTTTTATGTCACTTTCTGTTCCTAGCAGAAGTTTTCAACTAAAAGAATAGCCATTTATTTAAGCTTGTGGATTTAAATCTTTTTGTCCTGAGTCCCAGATGCTTAAAGTTCACTGATGATGTGTGGCCTAGCAAACCTGCCCAGTGCCTACCCATCCACCCTGAATAAACGTTTCCCTCTTTTCCCTAATCCTCTAGGCAATTTCATGGAGATGGTTTTCCGTTTGATGGTAGAGGCAAGATCCTGGCTCATGCCTTCTTCCCAGGGCCAGATCGAGGTGGCGATGCTCACTTTGACGATGATGAGCTTTGGTTTCTGAAATCCGATGACATAAATGAAGAAGGTAAGAAGTTTCAGATTTTTGTGATCATAAATATTTCCAAATGTAATTTTCTGTTCTTGTCAGAGGAACATGTATGGCCGTGAGCCTAGAGTCACCATAAGGGTGGCATCAAAATTCAGGACACCAATTAGGTTGTAATTTCATTAGGATGACATAAATTTGTTTATAAGCATTTTTTTAACTTATCATGCTTGATATTCTGCATTACAATATATTTTGAATGAAACAACGTTCTGAAAAATACACATTACATATTTACTTGTGCTTGCAAATATCCTTTATCCTTGCTAACCAAACATATTTTTTTGAACATGACACCTTTCACATCAGTGCATTATTCTTCAGTTTTTATGATCATGATTCTGCAGACATTACTTATCTTTCAAATTATGCTTGCTATCCTATATACATGTGTAGCGTTTGAACCGTACTGCAGTATTTGTTTTTAATTTGTTTAATTTGGAATAGTTAAAATTTGAATGTTTTAATTTATTTTAGTTTACAAATGTTTAATTGTTAAAATGTTTGGTTGCGAAGGTTTTGTTTTGGAGAAAGGAGATGGGTTGTGAAGGGAGAGGGAGACAGCAGGACTGGAAGCTGCTCTGATGAATTTAAGAATAAAGAAAGCAGAAGTGTGTTGAATAGGTGTTAATTATTTATGAACATCGTCTGACGCTACACATGTATGTGTGGGATTGTATTTTCTCCAGTGGCACAAAGTGTCACCAATGTAATGAGTTAAGCATTGTGAGACCGGAAATAGGTGGATTCATTCATTCATTACAGTAATCTACCGGTTAGAGGTAGATTGTGATGAAAGTCAGAGAATATCCAACGAACTCTTACACGTGCTGTGCCCTTTCAACCTCTTGTATTTCTTTCTTCATCTCAGCATAAGTCCTACCTTTCTTCATCCCGTCCATAAAACCGATTCTCTTCCTTTCCCTTCCCCGCTTACCCAACATCCTACCCTCTATCACGGCCTTCAGCAAACCATCGCCCCTCATTACCCCTTCCAGCCACCTACCCTGTCTTCCCCTAATCTCATCTATAAGTTTCCTCTCCTCGACCACCATGTCAAGCACTTCCTCATTTGTCTTCCTTTCCGTCCACCTCACCTTCTCCATCCTCCTCCACACCCACATCTCAAAAGCCTTCAGCCTATTTTCGTGGATGTGTAATGAAAATGTTAGAATTAAATGTTACAGAAATTTAGATGAGGTCATTGGAAAAATTCAGGGCATTAGCATATTTTTTTAATTCAGCCAGAGAGGTTTTTTATTTTCCAATATACATTGGAATCCCACTTTTTCAGAACGTATGGTAACCCTACTTGAGCCTACTGGTGTAAAATAATCAAAATTTTTACATCTGACCTAAAGTGGGAGATATGAATAAATAATGTTGTCCTGAAAGATCAAAAATCATATTCAGAAGACGTGGATGAAGAACATAAAATGTTACAATTTTTTAAAAATAGTCATAGCTAATATGTAGTTGAATTACATTGTTTTTTTCTTATCGTGAGTTCTTGAAATGCAATTCTTACTTGAAGAATGAAAACTGTTAGCACTGCATTTGGATATCCAATGCATGCTCTGCTTCTGCTAAGAAACTTTTCTTAACGAGTGCTCCTCTAAAATCTTAGGAGATTGCAGAAAATACATTAAATTTTTGTAATCTCATTTTTCATGCAAAAGCTTAAAAAATGAGCAGATGGCTTGTCATTTACTTCAGTGCATGCATTTTTAGTAAAGTGATTGTAATTAAATGGAGAGATGGTGCTGAAGCTTTTTGAAGTATTAGTCATTACATTTTTTTGGTATTTCCATTAAAGAAATTTTCATTGTTTGAATGCTAGTTTATTTCAATTCATCATTTTAATATAATGTTTTTAAAATCTAGTTTCATCAATTTTATATTAATTGGCCTTTACTCAATACTTACTAAAGCAGGGACAAACTTATTCATGGTGGCAGCCCATGAATTTGGCCATTCCCTTGGACTTGCCCATTCAAATGCTGAAGGAGCTCTCATGTATCCATGGTACCAAGGCACCGTGAAAGAAGGAAAATTTAATCTACCTACTGATGACAAGCATGGAATCCAGCAGCTGTATGGTAATTATCCATTTCCTTGTTACCTTTTGATAAATTAGTGGAATGCGTTCATGTCTCTCAATTTTAAACTGAATGTTAGGGTGTTTGCTTCTGCCAAAAATGCAACGATGAAGTATGTGGGTATTGTCGTAATAAAACAATATTCCTGGTTCAAGTGAAATTTTTTTCATGATTTTAAAATAAGGTATGTGAACATCATATGGCCAACCTAAGGAAAATATTTTTTTTAAAGCTCATGTTGCAATAATGAAAAATAACCAATTGTCATTTTACTAAGTCGTATTTAAATAATGTCAAAAAAATATAACATAGTAAATTTATAAAAAATTAATTTTAATATTAAATAAAATTGCAACCCTGTTTTTTTTTAAAGTAATTATGCCATGCACATCTAATATGGCCATGGCCATATTAGTAGCATGGATGTAATATGGCCATGACCATATAATGTCCATGTTATATTCTACAGAGATCCATTCAGCACGGAAATATTCAAAGAAATGATTTTGGGGAATGTTTTATTTTGCCATTAATAATTAGTGAAATTACCAGGAAACAAGTTATGACGAGTAGCTGCTGTCATCCAGAAAACAGTAATGGTGACTCTCCTGTACGCATGCGTGGCATAAAACAACAATTAGCATCTCCTTCGATGTTTACAGGCTGTCTGTGACTGAAGTGTCCCGCAATCTTTTAGCAGCATCAAAAACTAAATGGAAAACGTATACTTAGCCATATTAGCTGCATTGGTCATATTTGTATTAGATACCTTAGTTCGTTAATCGGGGAAAAAGTGATAAAAAACTGATGATATCAGGCTGATAAATAAAGTTTGTGGAAATAACAAAGTTGGTTTTTCTCAACATGAAAAGTGATTTACTTGCAGTGGTGGATTAAGGTTGTTGTTTGGGAGGGAGACAGATTGCTACTGTCCGGAGGTCTGGAGGTTATGGAATACCTTATGACCACAATTTTTCCTATTGTACATACCAGGAATTATGGGGGGCATTTGCCCCCTTCTTAATCTGCCACTGCATACTGGATAGGATTTATCTTAATGGGTAGTGTTTCTTTGAAATCCTTTTTTCCTTTGAAATTACAATCCTTGATTGACCATGATAGTTGATAGGCAGTTTCGTTCCTTTCTTGGATTCGTTCCTTTCGTTCTCGTTCACTAAAAGGAATGAGTTTAAAGATTCGTTCCTTTTCAAGTTACGCCTGGGAATTCGGGCATTAGGGTACAGTCCCCGTATAAAGTCTGGCGGCATCGACAAAAGCGCCGAATAAGTGAAACTACGATTTGTGTGTCTCCACTGATTCAAATGTTAGGGGCGGGGAGGGGAGATAGAGAGGTGAGGGGTGGGAGGGAGGTAAGACAGTGGCGAGAATAGTCATGATTCGGAACCTCGTCTTAGGGGCTAGTGAATTAAGGGGATTAAGTTGCCGATGTCACCAGACTTTATGTGGCGACTGTACATGTCAATGATATGATTCAATATTATTCGTGCTATTTGCTCTCGTCAATTACTCGTTGCTTCAAATAATTTAAATAATTTACGAATATAACACTTTCAAAAGAAATGCAGAGGTGATACTTACTTAACCACAGCGACCACAGCCCACAAAGTATCCCATTATGGGCTGGAATCACGCTAACTATCGAAGATAATGAAGGAAAATCTGGCTTTCTGTCACTCCAGCTAATATCTATTTTGTGAAACACTCCCATTAGTGGTGAAAATGATAATGTAACCCAGTGAAAGTGCAAGGAATGCACATTTTAGAAATGTAAGAAACATACCCGTGTGTTGCATAGTTATAGAGAGATTCGCTTTGCTCGCTAGGGGGCTGCACCCCCAACATCTTAGTCAGTGGAGGCGTGAGAGAAAGAAACATGCAAGATTTGCACATTGGCACCATGTTGCCAGAGAAATACATGGGAGTACAGGTTTTTGCTACTTATCTGTAAAGTTCATGTTATGGCACATATGCCTGTCTAGTCTCAAGGTAATATCTACACTGGTGAAGGCGTGAGGGAAAGATACATTCGAAAGATTCACGAAAAGCCGACTTTGGCATCATGTTGCCAGAGAGCTACGAGAAATGAAGAAAACGAATAGCAGAAAGTTGTAGGCCTGAATGAGATCTATAAAAAACCACCCAACAGATTCGTGATCCAAATTCTAGTTTAGAAACCACAGTCGAAAATCCAGAAAATTCGACTTTGGCGCCATGTTTCCAGCGAACTATAAGTGTTAGAGAGTAAGAATAGGCATAAAGTTGTAGGCCTCGATGAGATCTTGGTAGAACCACCAAACAAATTTGAGATACGACTTCTAGTTTAGAAGCTCCAGTGGAAAAACAGAATCCAACTTTGGCACCATGTTTCCAGCGAACTATAAGTGTTAGAGCGGAAGGATTGACATAAATGTTAGGACTTGATGAGATCTAAAAAAACCACCCAGCAGATTCGAGATCAGACTCTTAATTCTGTAGCTAGGAGACGTGAGGAAAGAAACATTCGAAAATATCACTTTGGCACCACGTTACCATAGATCTACAAGAGAATCTGGGTTTTTTCTAATTATCTGTAAAGATCATGTCAAGGTGCATACCCCTGCTGACTTTCAAGGTCGTACCTACCCTGGTAAGGGCGTGAGGGAAAGAAACGGAGAGTTTCATGAATTAACCCACTTTGGCACCACGTTCCCAGGAAACTACGAGAGATGAAATAAAACGGATAGCAGAGAATTGTAGGCCTGCATGAGATCTAAAAAAAACACCCAACAGATTCGAGATCCGACTTCTAGTTGAGAAGCTACAGTCGAAAAACAAGTATCACGAAAAGCCGATTTTGACACCATGTTACCTGAGAACTAAAAGGAATGGAAAACAATGAATAGAATAAAGTTGTAGGCCTGAATGAGATTTAAAAGAAATCGTGCAACAGATTCGAGATCCGACTTTTAGTTTAGAAGCTACAGTCGAAAAACAGCAAGTTTCACAAATATTCCAAATTTGGCACCATGTTACCAGCCAACTATTAGTGTTAGAGGAAAAGTAATGGCATACAGTTGTAAACCTCGATGACATCTAAAAAAAACCATCAACAAATTTGAGATCTGACTTCAAGTTTGGAAGGTTTCCTTGATTTAATTCCATCTCGCAAATCCAAGAACACCCGTGTCTCCCACAGAAGTCGCCATTTGGCCCTGATACTGTCCTCCTGGTTAATCCCTAATTGAAGGTCCCCCATTACAAGTCCATATACTCCCTCTCCCCTTGGATGCTCACCAACCATTGTATATAAGAGACTTCAAAAACTGTTGTTGATATGTACTACTGTGCTTGGATAATGACATTATTGATGTTGAAATTGTTAAGTACATTAAACAAGAGTCAAATTGTATGTGCAATAAGTGATACTTATCACCATGAGATCTTTACGCTTGGGTTTCAAAAGTGGCTTGACAAAGCTAAGGGTTGCTCGGGTATTTAGTGTCACTTAATGTGCATGCATTTCATTATCATTCTTATTTTTTTAAATTATATTTTTAAGATCTCTATGTATCTAGCGAACAGATGAAACACATGCTAGTAATATATGCATTATGAATTTATTTTTTTTAATTGGTGAATTAGTTAGAATTTATTTTTTTTATTTAAAAATATTTCAGCATTGAAATCTGAATGCAAAACTGTGAATGTGATAAAATAAGTGAGATAGTATAGGGTGGAAGTAATTTGAACGTAGGTTGTCTTGCTTTAATTATGATAAAAGTAAAATACTTTCAAATGTTTACAACTATATTGCTTTCAATTTCAGGGGCAAAAGATGAAAGAGCATATGGAACAATAAAACCATACAGGCCATGGCTTACACCTCCCACTACACCATCAACCCCTCGTACACCTCATACTCGTAGACCATCACATGGCCATCCACCGCATGGTCATACAACTCCAAGGCCTCACTATCCTCATCACCCTCCAACACCAAAGGCTCCAAGTGAAATACCTGATACCTGCAACACCAACTATGATGCCATTTCAATGATCAGAGGAGAGTTGTTTATTTTCAAGGATAAGGTAAGTCAAAATTAAATTGAGCTCCTATTTCAATCAGCATTATTGCATAGTGGTATTATTTAGGGCGTTTATTTATCATTCAGAAAAAATATTCAAATGATTAGAGGTAGGTTTCAATTGAAATAGAACTATTCCTACCTCAGGAACCAAACTCTTCCATTTGCCTTGACCTGTGTCTGCCTTCTTCTATGATTCACCTTTAGCCTTCGAAATTCTCAAAAATCTCAATTCTTGTATGTCTCTCATCATCAACATCACACTTTTTACCCTGCTCTCTTAACTTGGTAAGTTGAGTACTTAATGATTTTATAATGTCTGGTTAATGTTAACCATGAGATGAAGTAACCTTTAGATAAATTGAATGTAAACTGAGAGTTTGGGTTTTGTATATTACATCAGACTTTTGGTGCACTCGGCGCAAAATCTGGGTTCTGGGTTCAAAAGTCTGGGTTCGAATCCCAGTCCAGGCGAATGATTTTTTCACTGTGAATTTCACACAATAGTAGTATATTAAAATTGAGCCTTTTTTCCATCATTGTGGAGGGAGATCACCCCTATTGGGTCGATTGCCGCCCCCCCCCCCTTGATTACGCCCTGGACCTCTTCATAAACTTAACCTTTGAAAACATGGAGTCACAAAGGGACATACTGTAAAATTGTAAAGTTGTATATCATGTGTTTTAAATGTAAAATGTGTTGCAGAGTTTTGGATGAAAAAGTCTTGGACTATAGGGTTGAATCATACAGAGTAGAGGGGCTTGGTTGGTGTTTAATGGTCTGGTGTTGAAGGATATGGTTACTGTGGAAGACAGTAAAGAGTGAAGTGCATGATAATGAAGGTGGGATGAGTCATGTAGAGAGGATAGATGAGGGATGGATGAAATTTCTCTGGTTAGTGTGTTAACTGCTTTAGAGTACATAGTATAGAGTTTTGGGTGGAGAGGTATCAGTTTGGTAGAATTTTAAAGGATTTTGTAGAATTGAAAGATTTTAGATGCAAGAGTTAATGTAAATGAGATATGTAAATTTTTGAGAATTTCAAAGGCATAGAAGAGGTTTAGTACTCTTACATTATAATATACATAATACTTTTACATACATTATAATATTTTAGAGAAAGAGAAAGTTTGAGATAATCCAATGAAGAGCTATCTGTTGTTTGTCATAATGGTGGGGAAAGAGTTTTATTACTGCTCGTCACATGCCTCCCTCTTCGCAAATCATCATCACAGTACAAATATTTGTGTCCATTATGTTGACTTAAAATGGAAAAAGATTAATATCTTCCCAATTCAGTGATTGATAATCAACCTACATCTTTTTTTTGCAGTATTTCTGGAGAATCAGTGATCGGGCCCTAACCAAAGTACAACCTTATGAGTCAAACAGATTCTTTTATAACCTCCCTAGTGACTTCACTCGTGTGGATGCAGTTTATGAGAGGAAAGACCAGAAGATTGTGTTTTTCATTGGTAATACATATTCCCTTTATCTTAAGTCTTATACATATTGTGCATGTATATTTTAATGCACTCACTGTATTCAGGAGGATAAATTGAATCATTCCAACTTGAAATACATACTAGTAATTACTACTTTATGCTCAAAATTATTATAATTCAAATCAGACAAATAAGACTATATGGATCAGACAAATAATTAATCATTACCTGTGTGGTAAAATGGCTATGGCATTAGTCTGTGCTTATGCATAATATAACATCAATGTATGTATTTATAATATCATAGTTACAACTATGGGACTATCCACTAATTTGGCAATTTTATGAGTATAATTATTTTTTTAAATTTTAGTTAGGTAGGTACCTATACTTACTTACAAAATGCATCTATATGCATTGTTTTCATATTTTTGATGACCAGAACTTCTAATGGAGTAAATATTTTTTGTATCTTGCTCAATTGCAATGATGAATGCAATTTTATATTTTTTTTCATTTCAGGAAATAAGTATTATTTGTATGATGGCAACAAATTAGCTAAAGGGTATCCCCAACCCCTCACTCATCTTGGCCTGCCATCAACCTTGGACAAAATAGATGGTGCTATGGTTTGGGGTCATAATTCCAAGACATACTTATTTAGCGGTACAATGTACTGGAGGTAGGTCATAATCATATTTTATATAAAATTGCTGGGATCTTAGAAAATTATTTTAGAGACTTAGGCCCAGATTTGTCTGGCTAATGTTAACCACAGTTGTCACTTTTTAACTTGATGTTAAAGGAGAGATTAGATTGTGTATACTATGTGTTTTCTGTTGGTTTATTGACGTGATCATTATTGATGAAAGTATGTACATATTAATTTCAGTTTTAACACCTTGCATTTTTTATGAAGAAATTGCAAGTTATTTTGTAAACCATTGTTGCATGGTAGTAAATTTACCACTATTAATACAATCCTGTGGGAATATACCTACTTGATCTCCATAGAAGAGGGAAAATATTATTTTAGCTATTGGGGAAAGTTGACCTTTGCTTTCAGCAGATGAAAATATTCATTTGGATGTTTAAAAACACAAGAGCAAAAATTTTTAAAAAGCCCTACACCAAAGTGCCAATGGGTCAAAATTGAAATAAATGCAGAGTATATCATGGCTGTAGGCATATCGAGGTAATAGATATTTAATCATTCATATCTTAGAAAAAATTGATCTGCACCATATTTTTCAGCCAGTAAGACATGCCCCTTTTACCCTAAGAGGTCCTTGGTAAATCAAAATCCTCATTATGTGGTCAAAATCAAGTCAGATGTCTTCTAAAGATTACTGAATATGAGCTTTTAGAATGCCCTGCCAGTTAACTGAATTCCAAAAACTGACTGTTGAAATTTGTACTGCTGTACTTGACCCTATATAAATTATTCAATATCAGTGCGGTTGATATTTGTAAATAAAATTTGGTCTCTCTGAATGCCTTTCTCTTTAACTTGTTACAAAATTCCTCTCAATCGTCTGTAAGTTTACCACTTGCAGGTAGAAAAATAAATGTCTTAGAAATTAATTTTTTCGTAAAGATTTAACTACAAAATTGTTCTCCGATTCCTTTTTTGATTCAATTTCCCCAATAAATTTCCTCTGCCATTTGTTTGTTGCAAAACTGATGAGAAAAAAATCCTGTTTGTTCCAGTCGTTTTCTTCTGTAGAGCTCTGTGTGTAGTCAGCTCCTTTCTCAGCTGATGAACTTGCAGATGATTCTGCCAATTCTTTATGTTCTTGAATGCTACAAGCATTATGTTATTACTGTTCATAATCTGTGTCATCCTCTCAGTTATTTTTGTAATAGTTGAGTAATTCACGACAACACACTTTCGGGGAGCAACATCCATCTTTTTTCCATGGCATCAAGGAATCTTATTCATTTCATGTCCACTAAGTGCATGTTTAATAAAGGCTTCTGTCCATGAGTTTTCTGATTCATCTTCATAAATTGCCAGTGATGCACCCTTCGAAAAACTTCTCTCGATTGATTGGCATGATTTAACAAGCTCTGAAACCCAATTTTATTTGTTTCCACTTTTTCTTTTTTTTTTGGACATACCAGGAAACACTGCTCAGGTAATTTTTTTCCTTTCTGTCAGAGTTTGCCTCCAAGCATTTTTGAGGGGTTGGAAAAAAGCCACATCTAATGGTTGTAGGAAATCTCTTGAATCAAGGTGGAAGCAAAGTAAATCATTCTCCTGACATAGCTCGATCACTGTGAAGGACAAATAGCTTGATAAATTGCCACCAATCAGGACTTTAGGACCCTCTAATCACCTAAGATGTGGCATACAAATTTTTAGGAGCCAGTTGTTTCCATATCTAACCAACCTGACTGATTTCGGTAAGCTGACCCGGACATGCCCCCTTCTGTCCAAGTTGGATGTACATAAATAGCATACCTGTTCTCTAGTGGCTGACCCTGCCATCATTACACTGAAATTTGTTTATGAGTGATCCATGTTTCTCTCAGGATTCTTGGAACCTCTCTTCACGATGACCTTCATGCTTCCCGGTCCATCACTGAAATTGATCTCTTGAAAATAGTGAGCTTGGTACACCAACAAGTTTTCCAAATGGTCAAAATGAGCGGATATCACATCGAAACTAATGTCTGCTCGCTCATGCTTTATATTTTCACAGAGGTGATTAAAAAGTTTTGGATGATGCTCCATAAAGTTTCTCATCCATCCATCTCATCAGGCAAATTGTTGTTAAAGAAGTTTGTAACTATACCCTGCCTGCCTGTTGAAACGTGCTTTGTATATTTATTTGCGCATCTAGAGACTGCTCTGGAAAACCCCATGAGGCACAAGTTGTGATTCCTCTTTTTAACATTCCCTCCTGTCACAGTGGCAGGCTTGTCAGTCTTCCGATTTTGAAGCAGTGAAAATTACGATATTTTTGTCGGATACGGTGCTCTTTGGAATTTAATATTTCTCTGATGACTTTGGAAAGGATGACTTCCCTTCTATAACATCCCTGATGGCATTCTCAAGATTTTCTTTGGAGTACTTCACATCTCCATCTATCCAGATGCATCTTCAATAGGTGTGGATCATGTCCTAAAAACCCTCCAAAATATCATTTTAATATTAAAGATGCTCTCATCATTCCAAAACATGACATACTTTACTTAAGATTGGAATGTGCCATTTCTAATGAGTGGACTTCAATCAGGTAAAGTTTGTTTATCTTTTATTGTTGTAACTTGGGGAGATGATAGGTTTTTCTCATATTTTCCATTTATTTTTAATTTTGTTGTTTCCGAACACAGAAAAATGTTCTAAAAAAGTATTAAAATTCACAGAAATACCTGGTAACCCTTGATCCTTATCCCACACTTAAACAATATTACCATAAAAAACCTAAAAGGTTGAATATTGCAATGTGGCAAAAAAGATGATTGACAAAACATACCTTTGTCCGAAATGACCATGCTGTCCGAAATAGCCCAACCATACGGTATATCTAAATGATGACACTTGAACATTGCATGGTTGATTACCACTGAATGATAATGGTTAAAAATAGTTGTGCATTGACTACTATCTTATTGCAACTCTTTGCATTGCAGGCTAGATGACTTTACCAATAAGGTGGAGCTTGACTATCCTCGGGACATGGTTATGTGGAGAGGAGTTGATTACAACATAGACAGTGTCTTTAGGTATACAGATGGTAAGTCAAATGATTTTATTAATTTCAGAGAATCAAATTACTTTTGGTAACTTAGCATATATATATATTTATGTACAGTTTAATGTTATCATTTGTGTAATTATTTCTAAAACTCTTTAAGAAAACCTAGGCCCCTATGATAGAGTGAATTCCTGGAAGTTTGCATTCAACAAAAATTGCTACCTTTAAATTAGCTCATGAATAGGGGTTTATCAAGATTTTTTCTGGTTACTTTATCGAGAATGGGACCATGACAAATGATCATTTGCAAATTATCTCTTAAAGATTCCAAAAATGGCCAGAGATATAGGAGTCTAAAATTGAATGGAAGGGCAACCTTCCCATAATGGCCGTGACGTAATTTAATCCATTGCTTCTTCCCGATACATTCTAAAAGATGCCTAAAGAGGCTTTTGTGGAGCTGTCCACTTTTGTCAGAAATAAGACAGTACATATAAAGATTTAGAAAAAACTTTGAAAAAAATATCCATCTTCACCGGGAATTGAATCACCGGCCTTTGATCAATGGATGAAATGACGTCAGAGGTCTATTCGCAGAGACAGAAAAAAATGCAACTTTCTACAATTAGTTATTTGGTTATTAGGCCTTAATGCTTTGAAGCAACTCCGTAAATCTATACGGAAACCTTTGCAAATTTAATTTCAACGGTAATATCGAAAAACCATTCGAATGACAATCCCCCGCTGTCAAATATTATATATCATTAGAAAAGAAATGCTTCATGACATTAGAAAAACAAGATCCAGGAGGCTGAGAATATTTTCTATTTGATTTCAATTCTCAAAATCAACTGTTTCCTATAAGTGTCTTCAAAGTATTCCTTCAGTTGCATTATTTTCTCACATCAAGTATCTGTGAAAATGAGGCATTTTATAGGGTTGGGAAACATATTTTGGTGCACAACTTCATACCTAATTTGCTTCCAATATGTATTTTATTCTCAACACTTGAAGGTATTGAGTTCAAAGTGCTTGTTTGCTGGTGAAAAAAAGTTCATGAAGGCATTCCTCAACTACTAATGATGCTATATAGCTTGATCTTAATATGCATTTTGAAATAGAAATGCATCATAATGTTGGTTCATGTGTGATTATTGTCTAAAATGTATATAAGATAGTATTCCCAAATGGTAATGGGACATATTCTACTTCATTTCATGTGAGTTTTGAGAGTACTTACTTTCAATGTGCAATGTGAGTGAGAGTGTTCTAAAAAAGCACTTGAGAGTGTGAAACACATGAGAAGGTAACAATGTAGGTGTAGCAAGAAGCATCTGAAGGGTGGGGGGGAAGCATGTTTTAAACACATCATTTTTAAGTATTTTTTATCAATGGGGGGGATTACAACCCCCAAAAACTCCCCCTGGATACGCCTATGTGCAAAAATATGTAGTTAAAATGCAAGAAAATGCAATTGAGACCTAAATTTAAGCAAACAAATTTCTGAAAGATGCTTTACTAAAGATGGAAAGATTTTTAGGAGGAAATTTTGGTGTTAACCCTTTCGAGACAGCGGAATTCTCTCCTATGCATGTCTTCTGAACTGAGTACCAAGAGACTTCCTTCCTCTCAGTAAGGACCATTTTTGTACGGCATCCGTAGAGAAAGTTCTCACAGGTATACACTCACACTCAGCTCCTACCTTTTTTGACCCATCCTAGCGGAGACCTCGCCATTATCTCTGACTCCGGGGGCAGTTAAGGTTTACAACCTCTCCTGTGGCATGGGTTCGCGGTCTACTAATTGCTTATTTTTAGCTTTAACCATGAGTATATTTGTTTCTTGCTCCCAAATTGTAGACTTTGAAATGAATTCCTCATTTTGTACTGTGCATTTAAATATTTTAAATGTAACTCTACCATCAATATTAACACGTTCACTGCCGCTTCGGACATAATGGCCGAAACGTGTACTTTATCATCACGCCGCTTTGGTCATTATGACCGAAGAATATGTCAGTTATTTGGCCACTTACAGCACGCCGTCGGTCACAGCTACTTCGGTGCCGCTTATATGACGTGACCGACATGAAAACCGAATGCACATGAAAACTTTCGGATTTTTTTATTTATTTTTTTACGAAAGGAAAAAGATTAACACTTTGGCGCAGTGGGTGAATTCGTCAAAAACTCGGTGGCAGGGAACGTGTTAACGGATTTAATGCATAAACCATTTCCAATAAAAAAATAATGCCTTTTTGCAAATTAATGCACAATGCATGCAATATATTGCGTGACTGATATCTTAAAATCTACACGTAAAACAATTCCACGTATGAACTTATAAGTTCTTGGAATTCAAACTATTCATGTGGCGAGGAAAAACTATGTTTAAGGATGAGGAAAAGGTTTCAGCACAGGTTTGGGTATTTTGTAATTGATTGATTAGGCTGGATGTCTGCTTTCCACAAACACAGAAATACTACTAGTGGCTTGACTGATCCTGTCCATTCTAATGCACAAGAATCAAGATTTTTTGAGGGGTAAAATCTTTGAACGTTCTATATAATTTCAGGAATCACCTACTTCTTCAAGGGCAAAGGATACTGGGCATTTGATGACCGAAAAATGAGAGTTAGGCACAAGGTGCAGAAGCTGTCTGCCTCAAAGTGGATGAAGTGTCCAGCAGAAGAAGAAAACCTGTTGAGGCCATCTCCAGAATATGAATTAGAAGAACGTTTTGGATATTCCAAGGCCCTACCTTGTAGGACTTATAGTGTAATGTCATTTCTGTTACCAGTCGTTTATTATACATTATCATCTCTTAGCCTATTCGAAGGTCTTTTACCCCATTAGCCTAAACATCTACAGTGCTTTGTGGGCTATAAACAGTGGGACTGAGTGCACGGTCTCTCCAAATTTCCATGGTACTTATAATTACCAAGGGAATGGTGTAAAAGTTATGAACTGTCAGAAACTTCATGTTAACAATTTCAGAGACACATTCATCATGTCTACCTTCCTTTTTATGAGATTTTGTCGTAATGAATTCTTTCTATTGCAGTAGACCAGCTATGCCACCATTCACTGAAACTTTGGTGGTATTTCAAGCAGGGTTGGTCCCAAGGCAAATTAGAATTGAAATATAATAATTATGCATCATTAAGTCTTTGACTCTCATTAGTTGAGCTGACCAAGGTTTAATCAGCACAATGTGAGGCACCTGGTAAAAAAGATGTTCTTTAAAATGGGATGACTGGGTGTCTGTAATTGGAAATTTTTTAACCCTGTTTACTGAAGTGTGAGATGAATGTTTAAGAAATCATCAAGGCCTATTTTAGACAGGCTACGGACTCACATTCTTAAATCATTGATTAGTCTAAATGATGGAGTTATCAGTGTATATTGTCAGTGTCTCAATTGACTCCATCAGTTGAAGATCATAGCAATGATCTCCTTCCCTAAAACTATAGTGAATTTCATTTCCATCAATTCTGATACAACTTAAATGTTAACATTTTTAAAGACAACTGAGGGAAAAAGTAACCCTTGGTAAATCAAGACTGCCTATACAAAATTATATGATGCTAATCATGTAATTAAAGCAAAAAAAATGAATAAGGACTAGCACAACAAGGGTTTAGGTTTCAAATTATAATGAGATGTTATGTGGCTCCAGAATTTTAGCATCATCATTGATGACTAATGGAATGTAGTGGTGACTGACCTCATTCCAATCATTCTTATTGGGGAGTTATTTATATTGAAAAACAGAATTTACAATTTTTGGTGCAGAAATGTTGACTGCATCCCATATGCTGGGAAAAATGAAATTTTATATATTTGTACCTTGCACGGCAAATCAGTCCTCAAAGACATTAATTCATGAACCCAGTCAGTGCTTGAGGCTGCAATGATGGATGGTTTCTTTTTCATTATTTTCAAACCTTGTCGTTTTCCTATTTTTGTACCAATAATAGAGCAGATTCTAATTCATACATAAAATCATCACTTACCTTCCCTTCAGCATTGACAAGAAATTCCCAGGCGTGGTATATCCCACTACCTACATTGAGAAAGAGAAGCCTCAGCATCAATAAAAATGCCTACTTCTTATGCTGCAACTTGAAAATAAAATAATGGGTACAAAGAACAGAGCAAGTGTGAGAACAACTGAAATAAAAAGTATTTCCCACTAAAAACATTCAAGAATGAGAACATGTTATTCGCAGTTTCCATCCTTCGCATGCTAATTTTGTCAGTTTGCACTATTTCAGGTTTTAACGATATCCATTGCCAAGCCACTTAGATAACCTTTACAGATTTTATAAAAGATTCACGCATACTAAAACTGCAATTTGAAGTCAGATGAGTGATTGTTTTTTAAATAGGGTCAGAGGTGTGCAGAAGTGTGTATAAAAACGTGGAAAAATGTTCGCAACATTCAAAAATAGTACAGTCATGCCTTATTTAGACCAAAGAAAGTTTTTCAACAAGTCATGTCACTGTTTGCATTTTCATGCAAAGAGAATTTTTTCATACTTAAAATGAATAAGAATGTTATGAGTTGGTTTTACCACTAGAATTGAACATTAAATGACATTAAAACTTGTTCAATTTCAGAGCACTGAAATTGATTTCCCAGTAAGTCTAACTATAGTTATAACTATATATTATTACAGATCCATACAAATAATTTTGATCCATGGTGAAATCACCCTCGTAGGCTATTTTAGCGCCAGTCTGTTGATACATATTTGCTTTCAGTGACATGAACTGGCAGTGTCAGAATCACAGCTTAGTTGTTCAGTGGCAGACTATTCAATTCCAATTCATGGACTTTGCCTGTGGTAATTTTTTTATAAATAACCCAGGATTAATAATAGCAATGATAAAACAAAAGTGTGTCAGATAAAAAAGAAATAATTATTCTGTGAGGAAAGCATTTTGATTTGATGGTGAAAAGATGATCTTCTCATTCACCAAGCTTAGGATCTGAGGACTACCATTTGGATTTCTTAAGGCCGTTTTACACAATGAAAGATTTTGTATAAACGAATGTACGTGAGATTGTACGTTTGTCTCAACGAAATTAGAACAGGTTCTATTTCCCGTGCAGGCATTGAGACATTCGCACAAGCGTTCATACAATTTGCCGCTTTACACGATACATTTTGCCTCATGCAAGAGTTCACGGAAGAGTTTGCACAAACAAATGTACCGTGTAAAATGGCCTTTATACTCTTTTTTCTGACCGCAATTCTCAGTAGGGTGACAAAAAACTGTCTGGGTCTGTTTTATTTAATTTTCAATTACACATTTTTATTGTATTTAATCGTTTTATTTATTTTTATTTTGCTAAGGTTAATTTAAAAAGAGTCTGAATATATTATGGAACTGAAAGCTAAGGTGTAATTAATTTGGATTGAATTTTCAAGGATTGTTAATTAACTAGGAACCTACTTTATATTTGAGTGTAAAAATGCTGGCTGAAATACATATCTACCAGAGAAAATTAATGCTCCTGAAACCAATGAATTGGCCTACTGGCAGTAAAACTATGACTTCACTGGCTGGGGAAGCATTGCATTTGATCCCTAACATACAAAATGAATGCTCTCGTGATAAGCTTTTAAAGATAATGTATTTGAGAAAAATGCTGGCAAAAATTAAAAAGAAAATGATCCCTGTACATTTGAATTCACTTCATTCTACATTTTTTGGGACTTGAAGCAAGTGAAACTATCACGTGATACTAGAACTAATATCATTGTCACAGAAGGGGAAGGAATAAGAATGTCAGGACAGTTTTAGGCTCTAGTATGATTTGTGTCATAGTGTGTGATTGCTTATTGAATATGAACTGAATGAGGCATGACTGTACACAGTTTAGTCTGTATGATAAACTTCAGGGGGTGAGGAAAATCCTAATTATTCTTAATTCCTTGAGCCAACCATTAATAGGGATCTAAACATACCTATCTGAAACAATGCTTAGTATTTTACTCATCATTTCCAAAGATTTCGAAGCGTCATTTTTACTGTAACATGCCAGTAATTCTTTCATTGTAAGGTCTGAGAATCAGATTGCCTTAATATATTTTAATGTGTATTGAATTGCATAGGGTAAGTGTATTTACTAAAAATTTGGTATGAATTGATATACTGTGATACTTTGCTTGCACATGAAGAGATCTTCATAGTTGGCATTTTTTTAGCCTTGTGAGGTGTTGGATAATCAAGCTTTTGCTGAGTCCGCAAGGATGCAATGTAAAGAAATTCTGGTTTTCTGCACTTCCAAAAACAATGTACCTTGTTGTCATATTTTTGCAGATTGCACGCAAGATTCTAAATGTATCCAATGTGCTTTCAATTGTCATTTACTGTAGTATGTACCCTTCACTAATATTTATAATTCAAGGGATATGCTGGTCAAGATATGATTGTAAGATTTCATTGTGAGATCTGCTATTTTGGTTAAAAGTGTTGCTTGCTGTGAATTTATTGATGTGAACATTAAGAAAAGCATGCAAGCTCTCTTTAGTGGAAAAAGTTCCTGCCACATTGTTTCCCAAGCTTACACGTGATGCATAACTAGTGAAGCATATTGGTGTGCAAAACTTGGAATTTTACTGCTTGGGCTAATTATTGGTTCAGACTGACTTCTTACTGTGTAAGTGACTTTGTGAATGGAAACTATGCAATACTGGTGCTACCAGCTACAAACATAGATTTTGGCTAGGACTTTATGAATGAATTTATGTAAGGGATTTATCGGAGGTTTGTTTCCATAAAGCTTGGTGGAGAATTTGCTAAGAATTGGACTATTGATATATGATAAATTATGGCGATAAATATATTTTAACATGATAATAATCTGTGATTTAGAATGATCAGTACGGCTGGTTTTTTCTTAGTTTGTATTACCACAATATTTATGTTTAACTTGTATGTATTTTTATTTAATTTTTATTGATTATTCTGCAGAAATAGTTTCCCAAGTATCACTTATAAAGGGTGTAATTGTATTCATAAAACCTGTGATTTTATTTTAATATTCCTATCATCAATGTACATAGTAAATGTTAGCCCAACACATATTTTTTCCCATAAGATTTTGTTTGAAATAATGGAGGACAGCAGGTAAAATTTTGCAAATAAAAATGTTTGAGGCATAACACTCAAGTTTAAATATACTGATTCTTTATAAAAATAAGTTACTATCTATGATGAAAAATCTTTGGTGTAAGTTTATCAACTTTCTGAATCAACAAATAAAATTATGGTTTTTTTCAGTACCTAATTTTTGCCATAAATATATGGATTAAACGGTAAGTTTTGGAAGCTTCATTTTTTCCCAACCACTCTTTGTGAGAAAATTGCGGAAGTAACCTTTCTTTCAAGTGCAAGCTATTATCCGTTTCAAATATCTTTGCGACTGAGAGGCAGGCTTAAGTTTTTTGGGGGTGAGGGAAGAGAAAGTCTCCCGGCACGTGACTTCGCGAAAACCAACTAGAATGCAGTAGGCGGAGCCTAGTTTCTCTGAAATGCATTCACTCCCAGTCCTCCGTTATGTGAACTTCGTGAATCTGCTAGCTGTGTTGCCAAAGGAGAAGACCCCTTCGCGGGTAGAAGACCCTTCGCACTCCCCCTCCCGATTCTGTCCACGCGTGTCCCATTAGGTTTTTCCCTTGGGGGATAAGCTGGGTGACTCACAAGCTTATTTTTTAGCAATTATATTTTTTCTTAACCTTCATTTTGCATAATTTTAAATGCACTAACCATTTTGTTTATTGTTTCCTGATTGATTTGATACCAAACAATAAACAATTTCGTCGTATTTTAGCGAAAGAGCATGGCATAAACTTGGGGAGAAAAATCTTCGCGCGATCACGACAATGGTCAGAAATCAACGAAATGACATGCCGTTTGGACTCATTTTAATCGGCTGATTTGAAGGGAACTGAGATTAATGTCTGTTTTTTATTATTATACATCATATAAATGTTACAACTTCTGTTTCAAAAAGTCCACTTCTGAGTCATTAACCAAGCTCTTCCACATGACCCATTCCTTCAAAGACTCTTGAGACTGGTCAAGATAAGAAGTCCCTGTGGGGAGGGAAAGGGATGAAAAGGAGTAATCCCCCCGACCACAGCGCCAGCCTGGAACTCTTCTGCCCCTCCAACTGGGCCACGTGGTGAATGTCACAAACAGTGCCTACGACAGGCTGCCTTTCGTTTCCATAAATTCTAATATTCGCGTGCATGGCAACGTCGAGTCCGAGTTTTCTCTCTCTCTCCCCACTCCACTTCCCTGGTTCCGGAGGACCCGCCTTCCTGCTGCGAAGCCCCTCGAAGCGTTCCGAGCCCGCACGAAGGGCCAGTCGCAAAGATATTTGAAACGGATAATAGAGACTAACAGAATTAGTGCTCTTAAAATTTCAGTCAACCATTTTGGTAGGCAGGGGGGAAGCAGTAATAAGCAAACACTAGTTGAGATGCTATAGCTGAATTGTAAGACTCTACACTGAAACAATTAGAAAATGCACCCATTGGAAAGGTTGCACCACAAATTTTGGGGAGGGACTGGAACAAGGGAGGCAGCAGTTAAACATGCAAGAATGTTTTACCCTCTGTCACCCTTGCACATACTACATATGTTTCCTGCAACCTAAGGGTTAATTGTTCATGCTATACAAAATATTTGATATTGCCTATCACATGCAAGTTAATATGACAACCATAGGTGTATCTAGAAGCGTATGAAGAGGGGGTCACCCCCTTACACCCCCCCATGGGGGGTATAGAATTCTCCCCCTGTTAAATGGGGGGTCTGGGAATTTTGAAAAATATACATCTTACATTGACTTTTTGAAGGTGCTCTATTATTTTTTTTGGAAGGTGATCTATAGGTGTACTGTTAGCATGTGTAAAACACATCATTTTTACGTTTTTTTATCAATGGGGGGGTGGGGTTACAACCAGTGGCAAAGTCAGGTTTTGGGTCTGGGGGTCGCCAGGTGGGGAGAGGAGGGAAGGCAAAATTTTTAGGAGGCCCCGACTTATAACTTTGCCAATTTATTAAAATTAACATGTTTTTATTTTCTTTACTGTATTATTTTGTTCGTAATATACTATGATCCAAACTTGTAGAACTTATTGCTGACAATGAAGTTATTACATTGATTCACGTACGTATTTGGGACTTTAGAATGGAAACATTCACAGGCTTAGGGGTGCCAGAACACAGAGGGTGGGGGGGGACATTGACCCCCCCTGGCTACGCTACTGGTTACAACCCCCAAATCCCCCCCTGGATACGCCTATGGACATAACCTTCATATAAAAATGTATTACAGCCTGGATATTATATTTGTTTTTATCATGATTCAGTAATATCAAGGGCAAAGTGAAATGGTGTCAATTAGCGGAAACACAGAATTTATTTCCAAGAAATTCAATGTAAGGATGAGTAAAATACCAAAAGATGTTTAGTGCATTATTACTGTTTTATTGATAGCTGCAAATTAAAAATATATACATAACTATAATAACTGGAATCATCTAAAATGACCTCAATAAGTTAAATGACTCCAAACCTAGAAATATGGTCACCCATATGAAAGAGGGAAAGAAAATATAATAGATAAGAAATGAGAAAATTTTGTGGGGACCACAAAAAAGGAATGATTAAATAAGTGAATACAAACATTAGCACTAAGATTAAATTAGCCTACCCCTAGAACACCTGAAGGTCATCATCCCAAATCCCCATGAAAGAAAAGTCCCTTTATTTTTGGTATTTGTCCAGCTGTAAGAACTCCCCTCATCATTGTAAAAAAAAGTAGGTATTTCTTTCTAATGAATAGGCAATTTGATCTGACTTCAAGCAACCTTGTCAGAGCTGTGAGTGTTTCCTATGATATTGGACACTTTATCAGCCAGCAAATGCAAGTGACATGAGTTGAATCTCAAGAAAATACAACTGAAAAACCAACTCATTGTCAGTGTATTTCTTATGAAAGTAAGTAAGCAGAAGAAATTAAGGTGCATATTTAGCTGTATGGTAGCCTATACATTACTTACATATCTCAGTTCAAAAGATTTTTTTTCAAATTCATATAACGCTGCCATAGGGAGGAAGAGGTGTACAAGTAAGAAGAAGAAATAATAATAGAAGTGCCGGGAAAGAAAAACCTGATAGTGATGGGTGACTGGAATGCAGTGGTGGGGCAAGGGAGGGACGGATTAGAAGTGGGAGGGTTTGGGCTAGGAAGAAGAAATGACAGCGGTGAAAAGGCAGTTGAATTTTGTAGAAGAAATAAATCAGTAGTTACAAACCCTTAGTTTAAACTACACCCCAGGCGTAAGGACACATGGAAAATGCTGGGAGATACAAATTGATTATATAATGGTAAGGCAGAGATTTAGGAACAGTGTGAAAAACTGGCGTTGCTATCCAGGGGCGGATGCAGAGCTAGATGTGGGACTGAAGGTAGAAGGCCAGTGGATAAAGTCGGTTAGATTCGCGGATGACCAGGCGTTGGAAGTCGGTCATCAAAAGGATTGCAAACTTTAGTAGATTCATTGGAGAAGCAGTGCGAGAAATACGGGATGAAGATTAATCATAAGAAAACAAAAGTTATGAGATTCTCTAGGACAAAGAAAGCGAGGCTGGTGATAAGAGTAGGAAGTCACAAACTGGAGCAAGTAGAACAATTTAATTACTTGGGTAGCACACTAGAAGAAAGAGGACATAGTAGCAAAGACATTAGGAGGAGAATAGTCTTAGCGAAGGAAGCGTTCAATTATAGAAGGGAGCGGGACCTTAAGTTAGGATGTAAAAAAGAGGCTGGTGAGCTTGATATGGAGTGTGGCGTTGTATGGGGCAGAAGCGTGGACATTGAGAAAGAAAGACGAAAGTAGGCTGAAGGCTTTCGAGATGTGGGTGTGGAGGAGGATGGAGAAGGTGCGTTGGACGGAAAGGAAGACAAATGAGGATGTGCTTGACATGGTGGGTGAGGAGAGGAAACTTGTGGATGAGATTAGATGAAGGCAGAGTAGGTGGCTGGAAGGGGTAATGAGGGACGATGGTTTGCTGAATGCCGTGATAGAGGGAAGGATGTTGGGTAAGCGGGGCAGGGAAGAAATAGATAGGTTTTATGGATGGGATGAAAGGTAGGACTTATGCTGGGATTAAGAATGAAATACTAGAGGTAGATAGGGCACGGCACATGTAAGAGTCCGTTGAATATTCTCTGACATTCATCATAACCTACCTCTAATCGGTAGATTGCTCTAATGAATGAATGGTATAACACTTCATTCGTCGTGCTATAACAAGGTCTATTTATTTAGAATCATGGAGAGTTAACTGTATGCTCTATAAAAATAATTTACTCTGGCTGCTTGAGTTATAAGAGCGATGAACTTGCTAAAGATAAGCCTGTGTCTGGCTGACAGTATACCGCCAAAGGAGCCAGTGGTCCCCTCTGTCAGAATCCTTCCATCTGGTCCCCTCTTGCAGTGTACTACCTATTGACAGCCTACCTCAGCAGTTACCTAGGCAGGGAAAATTCTGATGGGTGTTGCCGGAGGAAGGGAGAGAGAGTAAAAGGTCAGGTGTGATGGCATGTGTAGCAATGCATAGCAATCGGAAGTAGCAATTGCTTGCATTGAACCTACTTGCAGGATGGAGTCAATTTGATTCCAGGTAATTTTATAATTCATGAAGACAGTCGTAATATTAAGGGTTTTCAATTCTTACGCTGTGTAACAACAAAATTAGGCAAAAGTCATAAGGGGAAACACCTAAGTGAATAAAAATATTAAAATAGCTATTTTTCTTGGTGGAGGAGGTGAGGTAGCGTAGCCAGGGGTGGCATGGGGGCGAACCCCCCCGCCCCTTGTTCTGGCGCCCCTAAGTCTGTTTCCAATTGAAAGTCCCAAATATATGTGTATTATGCTTTGTCAATTTTCATATTTTGTACAAACCCATCCGACTATTGCATCAGAAAAATTTGTAAAGTTAGGAAACTGGTTAATTTATGAGTCGGTGCCTCCTAAAAATTTTCTGCTCCCTCTAAACCCAAAACCTGGCTACGCCAGTGATACCACATGACATGTATTTCGTCATAATTCGGTTACATAGGAGTAGATTTTCTCCTATACGCGAAACAATACGTTTCATATTATTGTAATGGTTGCTAAAAAATATCAAACTGTCATACTGAGTAAATAAAACTGTATGTAGACATTATCTTCGCTTTAATTTCGAAATTTGCGCCGAAAATCCAAGTCATAACAATGCTTCAATAGAGGCGAAATATTTAAAATATTACTCTTGAACCTATTAAATTACTGCATATTTGGTAATTTATGACGTTTGAACAGATTTACTTAAATAAAATGTGGTTCAAAAATTATTTTTCGACTTACTTGAAAAGTTATTAAAATGCGCATTCAATGACTCACGATTACAGCTCCAGCCACCTTACGCTGCGCATTAGCCAAATTCCCTGCATTAGCTTCTCACCAGCTTTGTGAGCGGGAGGTAAAAGTAGTTCGTCATACTCTTTTGTTGAACAGGGCGTTAAGCGTGGACCCATTACATTCGTTGACTTAAGAGAGAACGTTCACTCAGTTCATTGATTCAGTCCTCATAGATCTGACTGCCGAACAGAAGTGGGGGACGAGGATTCCAGGTGAGGAAGGCGATCCACGAACCTCTTCCGCTGTATTGCTTGCGTGAAGAAGTAAATCACTGTGCTTTCTTGGCCAAATGATATCTTCGAGCTCTTATTCTTAGGATGAAAATGGAAGTGACGTTGGTGTTGGAACAACTTATCGGGTCTGGTGTTAATTTGTGACATTCTGAAATACTATACCCATTTTACGAGTGGTGTAGTGCTGTGGAATCTAAAAAAAACACGCTCCAACGGATTACTTTCAACAAATTAGTGGTGTACATCCTCTTCCAACAACGTTGTTTCAATCAGCGATTTGGCGGGATGTGATACTATATCAATCATCAAATTGATGTCATAGTGTAATGCATAATTGTGAAAGCAGATTGGAAGAAAGGCGTTGGATATCCTCCTGGCTGAGGAATCTCAAGTTGGTGAGTGTAGTCATACTAAAGACCATATTTACATTTTATTATGTATTTAAGAATTTTTGAGGAGTCTGAAGAGGATAATTTAAATGACAACAGAACTTTGTTTTATGTGACGGAACGCCTCAGTAGTTAACGAAAACTACGGATTTACGGCTTTGACTTGAATTATTTGTTGCACGTTGTGCAGTGGAAACGCCTCCCCAAACAACGATTTGCGTTTCAATTTTATAAAAATTCTTACGGAGAGTAATATTTTATTTATAATTGATAAGACATCGGAACTACACACCGTTACATTTTTGACGTGTTTTGAACTTCCTCCATCTTTTAATGATGCCCTACTGGCCACGCCAAATCCAATGGAAACAGCTTCTCCTTTTTGGCAAGTATCTCGAAAAGCAATGTGATAAGCGAAATTTTGGTATCATTAGAAAGATGAGATCTATTTATTTCTTAAGAGATCAAATATATTTGTTGTTGTGTACTGATAAGAGTTGTATGTTTATTTATATCTCGCCCAAACTACCCCAACTCTGGTAATGGGAACGGGACTCGTTGAGTGGTAGACGAATTTGGAGAAGCTATAATCCGAGTTGTTCGCCATGTAGACGAAAAACGTAATATGACCAACGTAAGCAGACTTGTTTTGGTTGGCTGGTTCTCTTTGGCCTACGGTACGGTACTAACGAGTGCCATTCCATAGTTAACTCGCCGATATAATCACTAAAATTCTGATGACGTTGTAAATTGCTCATATGTTATTGTCACGAATTGCGCAAATTATTCGCTTAGCAATGGCGGTAGCTGCACTAACTTCTGCCATATAGTGTTTATACATCTGCGCAGTGGCGTTCGGACGGGTAGGGGGGGGGGGTTAGGGTTTAAACCCCCCCCCCAAAAACATGGTTACCTGAATTCGTTTTCGTTCGTTTACCTCAACTAGCTTTTAGAATTTTGCATTGGGGTGAGACTTCTAGGGGGGAGGGGGGGGGTTTGCACTACTTCATTCAATTCAATAAGGTTACTTTCGACGATAACTGTAAAATATGTCTATAACAGGAGATTCATACAGCAGCCTACAATATCTATTCAGGATTCCGAAGTTCACTATAGGGAGGATAGTCATGGAAGTGTGTCAGGCAATATTTGATGAAATGAAAGAAAACTATTTGAAGGTACGTTTACCTATTTATTTATTTTCGTACAATATACGACGACTAGCTATTTCAGTAATTCCCAAAAGAAATTTGATTTTCTTCTTGGACACCGGATGTCTGCTGTCCACCAACTGCTTGCGTAGAGGTGGACGATTCTGACAAAGTCGAGGAAGTACTTGGCGTTGAACAGCAGGCATCCTGTGCATCCACTCATTAGGCGCCTCCTGTTATGGTCATATTTCATATTTCTAAGCTCCATCGCGATGTATTCTCCAAAAGTTGAATAGTAATCAGCTTTTTTATTCATAACAACCTCCGCTCTCTTGATTGCCTCATCAATTTCTTCCAAAGATGGGTCATTTCCCCCACGCCTTTTCTTATGGGTAGCTTTCTTTGCGGGCAGTAATATTGGAGAGTCATTTCGTAAAATGTTATCTTGCTGTTCATCCATTGTTGCCTCTAAAGGTTTCTTGCGATGGTGAGTTAAGGGTGGATGACCCAGCCTGCAAAATTTAGTATATCTTTTTAGTAAAGCATTCCTTCTTCCATAATGAATAAAGACACTTGGTAATCTTCCACAGATTTTGTCAGATGTCTTTATTCATTATGAATATCGAGAACTTCCACCATATCCAGCCTGAAACAGTGGTAAAGCATTCCTTATTAAAACAAATATGACATTACAATTTACTGACATAATTTCATTTTACGCTTATAAGTATCGATCATTTTTCATATGCATTTAATAGGTTCGGTAATTGTTTTGCAACTGGTCTATGGTCTGAATGAATTCTTTAGTTACCAAAAAATGGTCTGCAACCGGGAAGTCTTTCCAAAATGTTTTAATTTTTGGGCTTAAGTTTCCAAATTACGGTGCATTGTCAAAACTGAAAATTATTTACTTTCAGTAACTGTAACAAAATTGAAAATTAGTGTGCGAGTGAATCCACCCGAAGTGGATTCACTCGCACATTTAATTTATTTTTATTTATGATTTTCATTTATATTTAATAATGACACTTAACCTGATTTCGTAGATTATGAAGCTTCCTTGTTATTTCAGCTCCGCTTGTTTTGGAAAATGCAGCGATTTCTTCTATTCTATTGGCCCTTTTTTCTCGATTTTTATAATCGGACGAGAAGACGTCCCATAAATACGGCCTATCTTCGTACATACTGATCAGCTTATTCACTTCCTGGGTTGTCCATTTTCTGGCCTTCTTTGAGGACTCCTCACGGGGTGCGTCCGACACAGTTAAACTCTCCGAGAGTACAGAAACTGTCGGGACACGTGAAGCTCCTTGAGAGTTTGGGTTAGACGCTCTCGGAGAGTAAGACGAAGGGTGTGTCGTCTGGATACCTTTTTTCGCGAGATCTTCCTCTCAGTAACTATCTGAGAGTTGGCCTAACTCTCGGAGAGTTCTCTCAGCACCGTTTACATTGGCGAGTTACTCTCGATAGAAGCTCTCGAGAGAGAAAACTCTCGTAGTGGACACCCAGCTTACACGTATTTTTTCCGAAACAGAAGGAATCTTTCTCTCCGGAAGTCGTAGACTCCACTCACAGTGGTTTATTTTGATCAGAATTTTGATCATAGTTCAGCGTTCATGAATATGCATTAGCACATGCGTTAATCGTTTGAGAGAATCCGTGCGAAATTTATTGATCCTGGAAACCCAAGTGGAAAGGTGACGTCGTGAAAACGTCTTTAAGGCGCCTGAATGGTCGTAATTTGGTCGAAGGCAAAATTTGGTCATGGAAGACCAAAAAAAGACCACCGCAACTTATGTCTAGAAATCTTGGTGACAAGTAGGTATTATACCGTGCCAGTATGTGTTCTTTGATACATGAATCTTTTTTTGCTATTTATTTTGAACTTAATAAGATTCACAGCTTTATTTACCGGTGGTATTTAACTTCATTTTTAGAGGTCTTGAAGACGTCCTCGTATAAGTCTTCAGGACCTCCCCAAGCAGTATTGAACGTATTACCGGTGTTTAGCCAATATTGGCCGTCGACGATCGCAATCGCAATGGCAGCCGATGTCGATGCATCTCCGAAAATGACGCAAAAAATGCATTTTATGAACTTGGGAGTCATTTAACTCGTAGTTGGGGGAACAATTTTGTTGCTCTTTGTGGACTTTTTTTTTATTTAGAAATATTCGCTCTGATGCGTATCAATTTTCAAGTGGCTTTGAGTGCCTAATGTCGATACATCTCCCAAAATATCGTTTAAAATGCGATTCATGAGCTTTGGAAACGATTGCACTTGTATCTGAAGAACATATTTTTATTTTATTTATTCATACGATTTTGCACTTGGAAATGTTCGCGCCTATCAAAAAATATTTTTGCCTTTACGCTTTCAAAAGCTCTTAAAAACGTCATAAAATATTTGCACTGTGCCAGACAAGTTTTTTATGTGAGCTAGCATCATGTTTTAATTTTGTGTGCCTGTGCCCCAGCGGCCCGCAGGTTGTGGGTCTGCAAAATGCGCCCCCTGAGGGTTGCGTCCCTGGTAGCCGCCCGCCTGGCTAGCCCCTAGCTACGACGCTGAAGCTAACGTGCGGGAATTGGGAAAATCTTGTTTATTCACAGTAATATTGCATTTATATTCAAACTATGTGACAATATAGGTGACGATAACAGTTATTTGGCATTAATTAATGCCAAATAACTGTGATCGTCTCCTATTGACGTCACTTATGGAGATGTTATGGTATTTCATCAAACTATCACGGATTTATCATTTAATAATTATTGTTCTCGAAGTCACGTTTATCCACGGAAGTGACCATATATAAGACTTTCTCGCAACGCCGATACTTCAAAAATGGGTGCGAGAATAGGTGCGTAGAGTTGTAGGGTTACTGATTATGCGATGTAGTTACTAAAACGTTAGGTAGATACGAGGTAGTATAATATAACGCACTATAGCGTGCCATCACGCAATAGCGCATTCAAAGTGAATGATTTCTCTTAAAATATTTTTATCTGTTGATGTCTTCTAAATCTTGATTTTCTTTACTCAGATGTCTTCTAGACCAATGAAATTACGTCTTGGATTGGTCATAGCCAAGAACATGTTGTCGGATTTTTCGAACATGGTCTTGAGACCGTTTCTAGACATGACGTCATTTAGACGTGTCTGGCACGTATGAGTTCTGCCTGGGAAGCCACGTTTAGACCTTTACTTTACTATTTTAGGTATTATCGCAGAATGTATGTTTACACTTACAATCAACACAAAAAATCATATACTGACACATTTAAAATGAAACAGCGGCAGTGAAGCCGTCTGGTGGAGACCTCGTATGTCGACCAGCGCTGATGACGAAGGTCACAGTTGAAAGATTGGTGTAGAATTGACTATTAATAGGAAGTATTCAGGCACTTCTACCCGTTGCGAGACGTATTAACCAATTTTGTGGACAAAATAAGTGGCTAGGGAATAATTTATTTTGAGCTGAGTCCGACGAAGAGGGAAACAATTAGAAACTTCTCGGTGCTTTTTCCTAGTGTCACCCTAAATTGCCGCTCTTCGGTTCCTTACGCGTTCAGTAACAATCGCAACAGCTAGGATCATTGTGCTTCACGTGCAGCCACTTCCAAGAGCCATTGAATCGCCATTGCGAACCTCCATTGAAAAATACTTTCTTGTGCGTTGCCGAAGAAGAGTGATTCAAACTGCGCTGATTGTATGAGTTGACGCGGACTCTCTGAATGACCCGTCCACGCTCTCACCTTCCCCTCATGACTTCTCTCGATTTTCGGGGTGTGATTTCGTCGGCAAACGTGGCGGTAGTGCCTAGTTTCGAGCGGTACGAATGAAAAGGGCATTTTGACGTCAAATGCCGGCGATACCGTTCGGTTACCCTATTTCATTTCGACCTTTGTGTAATACTTACCATATGATCCTCAGGCCCTTCTCGCTATTTCCCGATTCGTTATAAATAAATTGAGAGAAATTTGAATTGCTCAATATAAGATTGTTCTCTAATTAATTGCGCATAATTATACCTTTCACCCATTTAAATCAATTGATACATTTCGGAAGTTGCAGTCTGTTTTTCGGAGCTGTAAAACTCCCGTGATTGTTTGTGTATCGTTACCAATCACATGAATATGCAACAACTTTTCTCTCGGCAATGGTTCTCCCCTGCCCCCAGCCCTCTTCTCCATAATCGTATTTATAGAACGTTTGTCCTCTTCCTGATTCACTTACAACCTTGGGTTGCAAGTGCTTGTTTCCCTTCAGTTCACTGAAAAGGTCCACCTCGTGGCCGAAATACGCGTATCTGGCACGCACCCTCGTCTTTCCCTAGTTTTTTGTGTCGTCCCTATTTTACCTTTTTTTGGTTACGCTCTGTTGAGTGAGTTTCTCACCCGAAGTTATGTTAGTGTGAGTGAGTGCTTTTCTGCGTAATGTTGAGGTGTTTGCTCTTGTGATTTTTCTTGGCGCGGCATCCCATTCCAGTAAATAATCACAGAAAGCGTGAATGGTGATCATAACCCCTGCAACCTGAACGGGGCCCCCAACAGCCCAGTAAAGGATACCATTGTTGGGTTGAGTGCACGTGTCCTGTGGTTGGTCACTGACGAGGAATTAACCTTTCTGTAAACCACCTCAGATAGGCTAACCGGGTATATATTTTAGTTTTTTGGCAGTTGCCTTTCCTGACGTGTGGCGCTGAAACTTTTACGGCTATTGGAGTTTTTTTAACTCTAAAATTAGTGGCCGTAGATCTCTACCTTTCCATATTTACTGTATAAACTTTTCTCTCGGCATAATAATTTTATATCAGCGGTATTTAAAGCATAAATATGATTTTTTAATCTGGACACTTGCAGTGGTATAATAGCGTTAACAGGTATGAAAGCCCGTTCACAGTTCGTAATATGATGTTATCTGGCCCTGTGGGTCAGGGCGACGCTGTTTCTGTTGCAATAAGACGATGCAGCACCATAGTGTCCTCCCATAGCTAGCTCCATATCCACCATAGCCGTAAGCAGCGACTCCGTGGCCGATGGCATTGCTGTTGCCGTTGGCGTAGGAAGTGGCACCATCGTAGTGACCGGCGCCGTGAGCTCGAAGGTGTGCACCTCCGTGGTGATAGACTGGTGCCTAGTGGTGCGGGTTCATGGCCTTGCCCTGTCTCTTGACAACGGCGTCGTATCCGTTGTGCCTTTCGGCGGTGTACTGTGGGTTCTGTCGGCTTCGTGGAGGCTGTATGCACCTTTGACCTCGTCTCCATCCCTGGCCTCCCACTGGCTCTTCTGGTCTCCTGTTTTGTGGTCGCTTACACCGTAGTCGAAATTATACTTTGGGTGGGCCTGTTGTGAGATAAATAATCCGTTAGAAGTAATTAAGATAGATTCATCTATTTGGAAAAATGCTCATGAGTAAGCATCCTGAACAATGGCATTCAAGTACGAAAGCACTCCAAGAAGCAATAATCTATTGTACATTTTGTCGTCGAATTGCGAGCTTTAAATAATTAATTAGAAGTTTTCTGCGAGTGTAGGTTGTTTCAAATATCAAGTTTGGGCATCTCTTATACTGGCACTTTCTCTTATGAAAGCTATCGTGAATCTCAATTTTTTTAAGATTCATAATTTTTACCATCGTATTATGCAGTTGCCTTACCATTGTCTTAATTCATCCGTATACAAAATAAGAGAAGAAATTCTATGGCATTATCTAAGGTATTCTTCTTTCAGCTTTGATTATTTTTCAGATGATTTGCTTTGGTGAAAGCTTCGGTTTTATGGGTTCAAGGATGCTGAATATAATTTAATTTCATAAATTCATCTTTTAGCCAACAGAGGATGCAAATTAACGACAATTCATCCAAATTTGATAGGTGAAGAATTGGGTACATTAAGTTTTATGATTCTCCTTTTTCTTCAGATAATTAATGAACTGCCTTACAGGATAATTATTTTCCTTGTGATTCTTTGCCGTTAAAAATATGTATTTCTTAGGATTAGTAATCACATTGCGTCACACGATCGACGTGATCTGCCTGTATCCTAGCACAAACTAATAATTGGTTTTGTTGGAAACTGGTTTCAGTTAGGTTATTTAGTTACATTATTTTGAATTTTAACTGCTTCATGAACTCTTGGCAATAGTAAAAGATGGGTTTAAACTCTCATATTTGCACCCTAAAGCTTAAACTAGTATTTAATTGCCAAATCTTAAGCATTCAGAAAGAACAGAATCAATGCAAATTTTGTAAATTTCACAATTAACTTTATTCAATACGACCGGTTTCATCGCATAGGCGATATCTTCAGGTCGCCTATACGATGAAACTGGTCGTATTAAACAAAATACATTGTGATAGTTACAAATTATAGGTATCCCCCTTGAGCAAGGGCGAGACTATTTTCGTTTGCCGTAAGACGTTGTAGCTCCGTAGTGTCTTCCGTATTGTCCTCCATAGCCAGCTCCATATACACCGTAGTGGTGTCCACCCAAGCTATAAGCAGCTACTCCGTGGCCGATGGCTATGCTTTGCCGTTTGCTTAGTAAGTGGAGCCACCGTAGTGACCCTGGCTGTAAGCTCCGAGGTGAGCGCCGGCGTATCCTCCGTGGTGATAGAGTGGAACGTAGTGGTGCGGGTGCACAGCATTACCCTGTCTCTTGATGACGGCGTTGAATCCGTTGTGCTTGTCGGCGGTGTACTCGACAACACTGACGGTTCCGTCGGCTTCGTGGAGGCTGTAAGCACCCTTAAACACGTCTCCGTCGTTTGTCTCCCACTGGCTCTTCTGGTCTCCGGTCTTGTGGTCGCTCACACCATAGTCAAAGCTGTATTTTGGGTGGGCCTGTAATCGAAAATCATGATGTTAAGTGTTAAATTACCCTTCATTAGAGAAAAAAAGATCTATGGTGTGTATCCCCGAAAGACCCCTACACTAACGTTCGTCCAATACTGAACTCTCGTGGATGAGAGGTTATACAACCTTGTATCGAATAATATGGTCGTCTTCGAATTCAACTTACATAAACATGAAATCGAGTACTATAATACATCATTTTTCTCGTTGCCATATCATAATGCAGGTAATCTTGAACTTTTTTCTTGTAAAATATGTAAACAGCTGATGATTGAGGGAGGTAGGTTAGAGATTAAAAAAAAATAAAATACAGGATCTGTCTGTCGAATAAAATGCGATTTGGTATATTTTACCTCACTAAATTTAGGAGTCTATTCATTATTATTTTCATCTTTTTATTGCTTTTTTATTTTTAATTTTATTCTTAATGCTTTTTAGTGAGCGCATTCTATATCTGATGTCCTTAACACTACACCTATTCTCCTCCAAAATACTACCCAGATATGTGAACTGCTCTACCTGCTCTATCTTCTGCCCTCCCACCATTATCTACATCTACATACTACCCAGCAAGCCGCCTCAATACTCGTGTGGCGGGGGGTGTTAGGACACCAGCCGTTTACATAAAAAAAGGAAACGCTCAAATTAAATTAGGCCATGTATTTATTAAAGTCCCTTATTGTTCGGGGGAAAAACGAATTCCCATAACTATCCGTTCGACAAAATATCTCTCTTAATTTATCGTTTCTGTCGGACCTGGAAATATAGTGGGGTTCTAATATGATGTTCTCCGTGTCGCTCTGAAAGATATCTATTCTCAATTGCTCAAGTAATCTAAGCCGAGCGCGCAGCCTCCGAGTCTCTAGCGGCTCCCAGCCTAATTCGTTTAACTGCTGCGTAACGCTGTCTGTACAGCCCCGCCTTCTAACTACTGGAAAATCTCATTACTTCCCTATTCTTTTGGTTGATCTTCATCCCATACCTTTCGCACTGCAACTCTAACGCATTCACCATTGACTGTAACCCCTTGGCAGACTTACTAACCAATGCTTGATCATCTGCAAATCTCACTGTTTTTATCAGCTCCCCTCTTACCTTTATTCCTACCTCCTCCTTCCCCCATGACTCCCTTATCATTTCTTCTGAATACACGTTAAAAAGCAACGGCGATAGTGGGCAGACCTGCCGCACTCCCCGTCCTATCGTGGCCCATCCCGTTTCTCCATCGGCTACCCTAACCTGCGCCGTCTGGTTCATATACAAATTCCGAATCAGACACCTGTCCCTCAAATCGAACCCAAATTTATTCAACACACATTTTTATTCATCATTAATATCATCCATGTCACACGATCAAATATTTTCTCAAAATCGACGAAGCAAGCAAAAACATCCTTCCCATACTCTAGGTTTTTCTCTACTAGCGTCCTCAATACCACTATAGCGTCTCGCGTTCCCGTTCCTCTCCTAAACCCGAACATGTCGTCACCTTTCCCGTCTTGTCTCTTATCGTTATAAATTCCCCTTCCCTATTGCCACCCGTCAGTTCCTTTACTTTCCTATATAATGTATCTGCTCTTCCCTCTTTTTGGTATTTCTCTAACGAGTCGATCTGTTCTCTCCACCACGCCTCTCTCGCTTTCTTTGTTCCTCTTCTAAGCTTCTTATTTAATTCTCGGTATTTTCTCTTGCCGCGCTCTGAGTTTACGCTCTTATATTTCTTTCTCTCTTGCATCTCCCTTATCATCACCTTCGTGATCCACGGTTTTCTAATTTTAGTTACACTCACTACGCCTACCGTTGCTTTCACCGCTTCTACAATTCCATTTTTCTAACTTCTCCATTTATTTTCCACTGATCCAACTCCATTTTCCTCACTCATTATCTCATCCACCTTCTCCCGATACTTCTTCTTCATTGCCCCAGTTAATGCCCCCGTATTCTACTTTCGTACCCTCCTTCCCATTCTTATCTTTTTAAGTTTTACCCGACATTTCATGATTAATAAGTTGTGGTGTGTGTCTGCATCTGCTCCTGGGTAAGAATGCGAGTTTTTAACACTTTTCGTGTATCTGTGACGAACCATTATATAATCTATCTGGAACCTATGTGTGTCTCCCGGCTTCTTCCTAGTAGGCTTGTGCGATGAGTCGATTAATCGAAGTCATCGACGATGATTTTAGTCATCGCGGTGCGATTTTGTAATCGATGACGATGAATGTCATCGACCATCGATGTCGATGAGAATCATCGATGCCGATGAGTCGATGCGAATCATCGATGTCGATGAGTCGATGAGAACCATCGATGAGGAATATCAATATCCTTATATCACTAATTTTTCTTCTTTTTTTTTCATTCATTTGAACGCCTTAGATCTAAAATGTATGTATAAAGTATAATCACCCCAGCTATTGCGCCTTGAGGAAGATGGCAGGGCCACAGTGGGATGTTTGTAATTCATGTTTTTCCTCAAGTTTGTGGTAGACGATACAGAAGTAGCGATCACGTTCAATCACAGTTAATACGCAGTAGCAGTGGTAGCATTGTATTCGTTGGTTGCACTGGTGCAGTTGGTAGCAGCGGTGGCAGCCTGAGCTAAATCGGCAAAATTCACCGAATTCACAGTCACAGTGATTTCGATTATTTAGTCACAGGCTGTGATTGCTACTTTTCAGTATCGGTGATTCAATCACAGCGATATATCGCTCATCACTACTGCTCAGTTCATCGAGAGTCATCGATCATCCTAATTCATCGGCATTCATCGATCATCGACATTCATCGATCATCGATATTCATCGATAGTCATCGATCATCGTGTACACTCTATACGATGATCGATGACAGCCATCGTCATCGAAACATTTCGATGAAATTTTTTCATCGAAAATCGATGACCAAAATCGGTCATCGCACAAGCCTACTTCCAAGTGTACCTACGTCGAGGATGATGTCTGAACCATGTATTTGTAATTACTAGATTATTTCTACGGCACAAATCCACAGTTTTCTCGCCGCGGTCGTTTCTCCCTCCTAGCCCGTAATGGCCCACCTCCCGACCATCTCGTCCTTCACCCACCACTGTGTTCCAATCCCACATTACTACTAAGTGCTTACTCCCAAGTATCCTACCATTTATTTCCTCTAGCTGATCGTATTTCCTGTCTACCTCCTCCTCTTTATGATTAGAGGTTGGCATTTAAACCTGTATTATAACTTAATTCGTTGGATCTGCCTTTAGTTCCACGGCTTTTATTCTATCTCTCCCCTGTTCTGCATACACTACTTTTCTACCTATTTTCCTATTCATTACGAATGCAACTCCGCGCTGAATTTCATTCCTTCCACTAACAATCATTCTAAAGCCATCTTTCCAGTAGTCCCCTCTCTCTTTCCATCTCAATTCACCCAGACCCATGATGTCTACACCCACCCTCTCCATTTCTTGCTTTATTTTCACTAGCTTCTCCGCCCTCAGCTTAGTCCTAAAATTCCACGTACCTATTCTTATAGTTTCGTTCCTCTTCTTTTCCTCTGCTGCATTATTTTCTGAGCAAGGATTTCGTGTGATGACGACCGCAGGGGCTCCCACCGCTGCAGGGCACGACACTTGGCCCTCTGGACCGAGTACCGTACTTTCCAAGATTCATTATCATTTATGAACTGTCCATAATTTCAAGGTTTTTATTTTAATTGCGATGGTATTCGTTTTTTGTTTTTACATTACGTAAGGTATTTGTTTTTTTACGATACACCATCACTTCAGAGGCCGCCTCACTGAGGTATAGACGCTGCGCGGACTACCATTCGTCTGTCTTCTAGCCTTCGACCAATCTGGCATGGGCGACCCTACCAGGAACATTGCTCCCGCCAATGCAGCTCTAGGGGTCATCGGAGCACCCAAGCCCTTCCACCACGACAATGTTGTAGCCCAAGAAAGATTAGTAATACATATAGGTAGATAAAAGTGAAAAAATTGTATGGTACCGATTTAGTTATTTGGCAATTCATATTTCACATCTTATATTTGAACACGTTGCCTTATGACAAGTATTTCGTAATAATTCCATTACATGTGCATATATTTTCTCCTAAACGCGAAATTATATATTCCATATTATTGTAATGGTTGCTAACAAATGTGTAGGAGTCATTCTGAGTAAAAAACACGGTATATAGACGTTATTTTCGCTTAAATCACCACTTCCGTGCCGAAAACCCGCAATGTCAATTCTTCATCGGATGCGATCATTTTTAAACATAATTCTTGAATCATTTATATTACTGCATGCATGGCGATTTCCTCCGTATAAACAGATTTACGTTAATAAAATGCGGTCCAAAAATTAATTTTTTACTTACTTGAAAAGTTCGGAAAATGTGCACCATATGACTCAGGATTTCCGCTCCAGCCACCTCAAAATTTGATTTTACGCTCCGCGATAACCTCTAACCAGATTTGTGAGCTGGAGGTGAAATAAGTTCATCATACCCTTCAGTTAAATAGGGCATTTACCGTGGACCCATTACATTCATTGACTTCAGTGAGAACGTTCTTTCGGTTCATTGCCTCGGTGCTCGCACATGTGACGGCCGCCCAGTCATGACAAGGCGATGAGAGCGCGAGGTGAGGAAGGTAAGGAACGAGACTCTTCCGCTGTGTTGCTCGCGTGAAGAAGTAAAAGAAGTAAAGTAAGTTGCTTTCTTGGCCAAAGGATATCTTCTAGTTGTTTTTCTTACGATGAAGACAGAAGTGACGTTATTGTTGGAAATACTTTTCGTGTCAATTATTAATTTGTGACTTACTGAAATACTGTACCTATATTACGAGTGATGCAGTGCTGTGAAATCTAAAAGAAAAAACACGCTCCAATGGATTATGATCAAGCATGATCAACGAGAGGTGTTCATTACCGACATCGTTGTTCCATTCAGTGATCCGGCGGGATGTGATACTATATCAATAATATTCGGAGTGTAGTGCCAGCGTAATCGTGAATATAGATTGAAAGAAAGGCGTCGGATATCCTCCTGCTTATAATGGCCGAGAAAATGTTGGTGAGTGCAGTCATACTTGAAACTATATTTACATTTTATTTTAAATTTAAGTAGGTCTGAGGAGCATTAAGAGAATATAGTTTTATCAGTGCCACCGAAATTTTGTCTCACGGAACGCCTCAGTAATGAACTAGAAATACGGATTTATGACTTGAACTTTACTTATTTGCTGGTCGCTGTACAGTGACTCCTCCCCAAACAACCCTTTGGGTTTCAGTTTCATAAAAATTATCACGTTGAGCAATGTTTTATTTATAATTGAGAAAGCATAGGAGCTACACATAGTTACATTTGTGACGTTTTCTGAACTTTCTCAGTTTTTAAATACGCCCGACTAATGGGGCACAGCCGTGCCAATTCCCATGGTAACAGCATGTCTTTTTAGGCAAGTATTTCGATAAGCGATGTGATAAGCGATTTTTGATATCATTAAAAAAGGATGTTTTTGGAGAGTTGATCATCAACAAATAGATCACATGTGTACCTCTTGCCCAACGTTTCGGAAATGTATATTTTCATCTGGTTTCAAGGTGGTAAAATTAGATAAATGTTAATATCCATCACAAATGTTTGCATATTCTGATATCTCATTTGGTGTTGCCCTGAGTTCGTTCCATCTTGGAGTTCTGTGTTGTAGTTTGATTTCCATTTTATGAACGTTACATTAACTGTTTTAAGATAAATATTTTTTGCATTGCACCATTTGTACCGTTAAATTGTTGTAAAAAGGTGACTGCCCGCATATGTATCAAATGTTGACAAGAAGTACTCATGTGATCTAGTTTTTGATGGCTAACTCCAAATTCATCCTTTTATAATTAAGTGGTCGATTTTCGGCCCTTATCAAGTTATCATAAGAGAGATTAGATCGTATTGTTTTTAAAAGATGAAATACATTGTACAGGTGTAGTGATATCTCGCTCAAACTACCCCAACACTGGTAATGGGACACAATGGTCATTAAGTGGTAGCCGCATTTGGAGGAGCTATAATCTGAATTGCTCAACAAGTGGAAATTGTACGCTTTGTTTTATTTTACGAAGGACGCAATATGACCGCATGCCCAACGTCAGCAGGCATGCTTTGGTTGGCTGGTTTTTTTTGCCGACGGCATGGTACTAATGAGTTCCATTCCATAATTATTTCGCGGATATAATCACTAAAAATCTTTCGACGTTGTAAAATTCTCAATATTATTGTCACGAATTGCTTAAATTATTCGCATAGCAATGTTGATAGCTGTACTAACGTCTGTCGTTAAGCGTTTATACTTCTGCGCATATATATATATATATATATATATATATATATATATATATATATATATATATATATATATACAGTGTTCCCTCGTCTCAATATGGGGTAATATATGCATACAAATGTCTTATAACCGAAAGTAATATACGAGATCTTAATGTACAGCTCCTTATAAACGATCGTTCCACTGTTTAATGAAGGGCACAGGGCAGGGCGTGAAATACGGAGATGGATTCTTTAATTGAATTGTAAATCCTAAACCACACGATCAGTTTTTTCTTATCAGAAATAGAGTCAATTATATAGATTACAAATGAACGTATGACGCGAACACTTTCAGGAAAAGCGGAAATGATAGAAAACCCCATCCCTTATTCCGTTATTTAAGAATGTTCTTATTTCCGTCCCGATCTCTGTCATGTAACCAATTATTGCGCACGACGTATGTTTTCAATTAATCGGTATTTAAACGATAAATATCTCGAGTGGAAAAGGTGCAAGAAGAGATTGCTAAATTGACCGAGTGATCGGCGAAATTATTTTTCTGTCCCAGAAAAGCTTTACTAGGTTAAATAATCTCTGAACGTCGTCGGTTCATTCGAGCATTCTACCAGCTGATTGGTAGGTTCCTGGACAGTCACAATTCTGCATCCCAATTTCATAGACATTGTCACGCTTTCCCTTCTTAGGATGTCCCGCCATTAAATCCCTATAAAATTCTTCACATACTCTACCTCCTCTTATTTTGTCCAGAATTCCCATACTTTTCTTTCCTCTTCCACGCTTCCCCAGTGTTCTCCCCTCAATCACTCTTCGACATGCCCTAACCTCTCAAAAGTCCGCAATTCATCTCTTTTGCCTTCTCCGAACCTCTGTCACAAGCTTCCTCTTCTCTTCAACCATATCCAGTACCTCCTCGTTCGTCTTTCTAGCCATGCAGATAACCTTATGCATCTTTCTGCAAACCCATATCTCAAACGCCTCAAGTCTACGCACATCCTCCCTTCGCAATGACCAAGTTTCCGACCCATACAGCGCCACGCTCCACATTCGAGTTTTCAACAGCCTTTACTTTACGTCTCTTCTCAGACCCCCTATCATCAATTGCCTTCTCTTCGAAAATTCTTCTTTAGAGAGCGTAATTCTGCATATGATGTTCTTACCAATAAACCCATTCTAGCCTAGCAAAATGCATTCTCCTCCAAAATACTACCCAGATACGTAAACTGTTCGACCTGCTCTATCTTCTGCCCTCCCACCCATAGGCGTGTCCAAGGCAGGTGCCACTGGTGCCGTGGCACCACCACTAGATCGAGATTCTTTTCTAAGTTATTCCCTTTTTCCCGACTCTTGGCGGCTGGACGGTAGAGAGCTAGAGACTCTGTTCACTTTATGTTTCTACTCCTGGCACCACCACTTCTGTAGTCCGGGACACGCCTATGCTCCCACCCTTATATTCAGCCCCGCCTTCTTATTTCTAGAGAATCTCATCACTTTTGTTTTCTTGTGGTTAATCTTCATCATATTCCTTTCGCACTGCACATCGAACGCATTCACCATGGACTGTAACCCTTTGGCTGACTGACTAGCCAATGTTTGATCATCCTCAAATCTCACTGATTTTGTCTGCTCCCCTCCTACCTTTATTCCTATCTCCTTATCCCCCCCATGCTTCCCTTTCCATTTCTTCTCAATACACGTTAAAAAGCAACGGCGATAGTGGGCAGACCTGCCGCACTCCACGTCGTATCATGGCCCATCCCGATTCTCCATCGGCTACTCTAACCTGCGCCGTCTGGTTCATATATAAATTCTGAATCAGACGCCTATCCCTCTACTCGACCCCTAATTTATTCAACACTTCCATTAATTTCGTCCAGTCCACCCTATCAAACGCCTTCTCGAAATCTACGACGCATGCAAAAAACATCCTGCCCATACTCTATGTTTCTATCTACTAGCGCACTCATCAACGCTCTTGCGTCTCGCGTTCCCGTCCCTCTCTAAAACTCCAACTGCTCGCCTCCCAGGTATTCATTAGCCTTCTTCTCCAGCCTTATGTTTATAATTCTCAGAACTACTTTCGCTGCGAGAAATTTTAAGCTTATTATCAGAACACATACGTTAAAAATGATCGTGTGATTCAGCCTAAAGGGATGTAAACAAGGAAGCGGCAGAGAAGCTGGTACACAATTTTATAGAGCAATCATCAATCTGGACGCAAGCGGAGGGAGAGAATCCTAGAACTCCAAATGTTTGACGCGTACTCCCCGAAATTCGCAAGGAGATGGACGGAAGTCAGCGTATAATACTCCGTCTGGGCACCGGCCGACCCGGACCTCCCATCCGCGTCCGTCAAATTGCTTGACGAAGAATTCTGGGCGTAGCGGACGGTGGCGGGACGTAGAGCTCTCGAGCTCTATGCTGGGTTCAAATTGGGCGGAAAGCTCCCGGAAACGGAAAAGCGGAAAGCCAATCACAGATCAGCGGCAAGCGAAGGTGCGGAGTTTCGGCCGGTGGAACGGGCGAATTGAAACTACTACGGAAAGCGATGCGGAAAGCTGAGTGCGGAGACAGAAAGCGGAATAGAGGAATCGGGAGGAAGGAATAGGAAGGGGGAGGAAGGATGAAAAATTGGGAAGTGCATTAACAGGGAACGGCGAAAACGGGAAAGTAAATATGGTGGGTGTTCGAATTCTCATCTAGAAGCATTTCCCGGAGAGAAACGTCTGATTCTGAAGCGATGAAGAGTAAAATAAATGAAAAAAACATTAAAGTACATATATTATTCTCTGTGACACACTAAATCTATCGTATTTTCGGAACCAATTAATTGATTTACTTCAGTGTAAAATTATTCGACGGGGACAAAGTTAAAAGAGTATAAGTGTGTGGTAATAACTAATTGAAGTTGCTGATGTATGAATGAAAATTATATTATAATTTACGTAACTAAAAGTGCATACATGCAAAGATTTTTTATATAATGGACATCTTGGTTCTTAGATTTTGAATTATTTTCCCGCAACCACAGCGGATGTTGCTGATCATTTGTTTTCACGGCACATTCCGCACGCGGAACGCTGGATATATCAATAAATTCTATCCGCCCGATCCGCCTGCCCTAGCTGAGAGCCCCATCGCATTCCGGCCACCTGTGATTGGCTATCCGTTTTACCGTACTCGCTTTCCGCGTCGTTTTCCGTCCGATGGAATCCAGCTGTAGGCTTTAACTCCGCCCCTTTTTTCTCGGCCAATTCGTGATTGGCTTTCCGCTTTTCCGTCTCCGCGATTCCGCGACGTTTTCCGTACATGTGAATCCAGCTTTAGGGAAATATCGCCTATCCCTCTACTCGACCCCTTTCGATTCGCGTTTAGCGTTCGCCCACTTTCGGGATAACCAGCATTTCACTTATTGTTAGTCATATATTATGGGAGGGAGGAATCTGATGGAGGCGGGATGTCGAGAGTTCGTCGGCCTTTAGAGGTATTTTACCGTAACAGGGAAGAATCTTGATCTCCGGAAGTCGTATGCTCCATTCACAATGGTTTATTTTAATCAGAATTTTATCATAGTTCAGCGTTCATGAACATGCATTAAGACATGCGTTAATCGTTCGAGAGAGTCCGTGCAAAGTTTACTGTCCGTGGAAAGCCACATTTAGGCTTAGATGTGTTATTTTAGGTATAATCGCAGAATATATGTTAACACTCATCGCAAACATTCATATGCGCACACATTCAAAATAAAACAGCGGCTGGAGACCGCGTATGCTGGAGACCGCGTATGTCGGCCAGCGTAATTAAAACCTCGCTGAGAACAAAGGTCACAGTTGAAGGATTGGCGTGAGAGTGGCTATGATTAGGAAGTATTCAGGCACTTCTATTCTTTACGAGACGTACCTATTGGCCTATTCTGTAGGCAAAATAAGTGGCTAGGAAATAATTTATTTTGGGTTGTAAATCAAGGGGCTTCCGTATATTGGGCATCATAGTCTCCAAGCCTTTGAGTCCGGCGAAGTCCGGCGGGAATCAGTTGGAAACTTTTCGGTGCTTCTTCCCAGTGTCACACTAAATTTCCACTTTTCTGTTCCTTATTCGTTCAGGAAAGATCGTGAAAACTTGGACTAACGTGCTTCACGTGCAGCCACTCCAAAGAGCCATTGAATCGCCATTGAGAACCGCCCTTGAAAAACATCTGGTGCGTTGCCGAAGAAGAGTGATTCAAACTGCGCCTATTTTACGCGTTTATGCGGCCTCTCAGAATGACCCGTCCGCACTATCTCCTTCCCCCCACGAGCTCTCTCGATTTAGCGGTAGTGCCGAGTTTCGAGTGGCACGAATCAGAACGGCATTTGGACGTCAAATGCCGGCGATACCGTTCGGTTACCGGTCTACATTGCCCAATTTCATTTCGTTCGTCGTGTAATACTTTAGCTATGTTAGTCAGGTCGTTTTATGCTATTTCCCGGTTCGTTATAAATAGATTGAAAGGCCTTTGAATTGTTCAATATAGGATCGTTCTCTGATTCTTTACGCATAAAAGAGTTAAATTTTACCCATTTTAATCACTTGATACATTTCGGAAGTTATCGTCTGTTTTTCTGAGTCGTAAAACTCCCGTGATTGTTTGTGAATCGTTACCAATCACATGAATATAAAAAAACTATCTCTCAGGCATTATATATTTATATCATTGGTATTTATGGCATTTAATTTGCAACTATTTTTAATCTGGAAACTTGCGGCGGTATAATTATGTTAACAGGTATGGAATGCCGTAGCGCAATTCCCAAACGGCCGCGTTTGACACTGCTACGGTCGGTAATCATCAATAGAAATCCGAAGGAGCGTATTTTCGATGTTATCGTTATCTGCTCTCTTCTCTCGTGTCAATGGCCCAGCACTATGCGGCGGTATGGCTGATGTCTCGTATTCCACCGCGACAGAATTTTCATCCCGCTTGACAGAGTTGTCACCTCAGAAGGAAGCCATGTCGAATGGGTTGCATTAGAAGTACTGTGAGATTATTTTTGCAGCCTATCAAAAGTCTGTCCACAGGGCTAGCGCGGCCGTTTACGCATTCTACCGAAATGGAAATTCAAGTATTGCTTACCGTTTCTTTCAAAATTCCACCGGAAACTGTGCAGAAACTCCGAAGTGAGATTTTTTGTGTACTTATTAGATTTCAACCAACATCCAAGATTGCCAACAATTAGCATCCAAGATTGACAACATTATTTTCTCAATGCGCTTTCTAGATGTAAATTTCTTTAATGCATTATCATAGAGACAACCAACCGTTGATTTGATATATTTTTGACCCAGCTTTTTAGTTGTCTTCTGGCTATTTTATCAACACTGAACCACTGAAACACACTCCTTGGATGTACAACGAAAAGCGGTTGATTTAGGACGTCCTCAAAAACAGTACCCTTGCCTTGACGTTTACGCTTTTCAGATGCGCCTAGCATTCCATTGCAAGTCCATTTGTTTTTCATTTTATCCTGTTGTTGCAACAATCGGGCAAACCTAGATTTTCGTACTCCAGTTATTTTCGCCAAAAAAGAATACAAACATGGGGCGAATTATCATTAATTTGGACTAGAATGGCAGTTATTCAGCCAGTTAAAGATTTCGACGTGAACTGTTATACTGGGTAGGTTAAGTTTTCAAAAATCATGGTAATGATATATTTTTAAAATGATTTTGTGTTCATTCAGAAAACGAAAATCGAGTTGAATGATAGCATACATGCACTCTACTGACTCTTGTTTGAGACTGCTTCCTGCCGCGACCAAATCCGAATCATCAACTGGATGGTTTAAGAGCTTTTTAGGGGAGATTAGGTGACCACGCGAAAGATTACATGAAAGTAAAGAAAGAAGATGGAGAATGCCCAAAATATTCTTCTCAGTATGAAGGAATGGCATTATCCTGGGGTATTTTCGAGGGCACACTTTTCCCAACTGAACGGTGTTCTATTTAAGAGGAAACTCAGAGATATACTTCCATTAGGTTCTTTTATGTTTGTCCTAAATCAACGGCTTGTCCAAATTGCTGGAGTTCCAAACAGACAAAATCTGCTGGGTTTCGATTACTCTTCCAGTCCACTATTATTTTCTGCAGTCCTCATAAAATCTACAACAGTAAAAGCCCTCTAGCTGTCCTAGAAGAAAATTAAGATATGGTGGCTATTTTACAAATATCTGTTGTCATTGCGTTTAGCATCTCGTGTTCGCTTTCTTTCCTGAACCCACGATAGTCTTTACCTAGGAAGTCCTCCACGCTTTCCCCATTTCTCTTTTAATAACTGTCTTAGCAACTTTTGGCACGTGCAATATTCTAGTCCTTCAACATCTTCTCCTTTTTCCCATTTCCAGGATGAGATTCGGAACTTCTTTTACAATGTGTCCCATCCATAGTCCGATCACACTCCTCATATGGTTAAATTTTAAAACAACAACCGCAATATTATTCGTATTTCTACCGCTATATTTTCCCTTTAGACAGGCGTTTGCCTCGTAATTTAATAGTAGCTCTTTGCCTTTCTCTTTTTCGAATATCCTTCTCCCGTTGCCATATTATATAATTTTGAAATTTAATATGCAATTTTAAATTGTAATTAAATATTACCCAATGAGGAATAATAAATCATTTAGCTACCATATAAAAATAAATCGATAACTCGTATTTTTGGTATATTTATTTCCTTTATTTCTAGCGGTTCTTTGCAATAAAAAAGTTGAAATACAGTGAAATATGCCAATATTGGAATCAAACGGTTCCATAAAACTTTTCAAAATATGAACAAGTTTCCCTAATACAGGTTTTTATGTACCATCTTCTTTAAGAGAAGTCAAACGTTTCAGCATTTTATTTAAACAATAAAATACACCCTTAGACGACAATCCTCGACCCTCCGACGACCCTCTTAGATCGTCCACACAAAATAATCACTTATAACAGACAACTTAATTTTCTTGTTGCACAAATGTATTTTCTCTGCATAATTTTTAGTAATTTTACAAGCTTAGTGTAGCCCAACACCTTTGTTAACGAGACAAGTTTTATTTTTTTCAGTGCTTGGGACAACTTGTTTCCAGTTGTTAAGTTTTGTAAGCACGTTGTTTTCTTCGGTTTTTCTTCTTGAATATCGTTCTCCCCATAATTCTCACTACACCTTTTTTTCGTGCTAGGGAATAAATATTAAAATAACTTGAATTCGTCAATAAGTTTTCGTCTTATCTTTGAAGAGTCTGTTTCACTTGTTACATTACATTCTGTAATAAAAGCGGAGTCATTAATGTCTGTATATATTATACCACTATGCTTGTTGTCCATAATGTGAAACAAAGCCAGAAAAATGTATGACTTTCATTTTTTAAATTAATTGCTCTGTTCAATAAATTTACGGCGTCCAGAACAGTTACAGGTTTGGGCACTTCACTTACTTTGTCAGTAGACTCATCATCAGTTAAAAGAGACTGCATAAAAAAACTTTCTGTATAAACTCTCACGCTACAAATGACCCCCTGATTCATGTGGTATTCGCAGGGTACCACGCAAGTTTCACATTTGTTAGATCTAGATGAGGATGGCATGCGGCATTGTCTAAGAAAAGTCATGCGGCATTGTATAATTTTTTCTCGTCCTGCTGATTTCATTCTACGAATGAAAGAGTATTTTAGCTTTGTTCCAGGTTTCATAGCTGTGTCACCGGATTACATGAAGCTCCCCATTGTTTTGATTAATGAAACAGTAAGTCGTTCTTAGGAATATTTACCACCACAACATTTTAAGAGAGAAAATTTTTGTTGGGGTTGCAGGGAAAAACAGTCCCGTTTCACAGTTAAATTGACCTCTTCAACTATTTATTATTATTCAACTTTGTCGGACTCGGTGGCGGCGGGGTAACCTCATTGCCAGCCAATCCGAAGGCCGCGGGTTCGTGTCTCACCTGGGTGGGTTTTTCTCTATTCAGGGCATGGGTGTTCATGTGTGTCGTATTAACGAGTTCATTATAAGAAATGACTCTGTTCGCACCGTTTCACACAACGTTATGACGAGCTCGAAAACTCTAGCCGGTCAGATGCTTTATACTCTTATGTTCCCTGTTCCAGTATCTACGAATACCCTGCAAGCCATTTCAAGTGTGTGTGGCAGTGGGGAGTTATCACCAACATGCACTACATTGTACCCTAGTAAAGTTAATTAAGCTACGACCATTGGTGCATTAGAAAAAACCTGCAAATACATGCCAGGAGGTAAAATTTCATGCACTTACACAATAGGTATGCCACTAATGTAAGAGATAATATTTGTATTAATGTGTTTTGCAACTACATAAATGCACAGAGATACAAGAGTTAAACAAGAAACATGCCGGACGTGCTGTTAATACTAGGTATTAGATAAAGATGTAAGCATTAGAGAGCAAATCAACTAATTATCTACACTAGCTATCGGAAAACCTAGTTAAAAGTCTCCTTAGCAGCTGTTGTGACCTCTTATCGTTCGTGGGAAAAATGAAGTTTTAAACCTGTCCGTTCTGTATTCTAATTTTTATAATCTTATTCTAATAATCTGATACATCATAGAGTGTCGGGTTTCGTAAAATTTTATTAAGGTCGTCAGAAAATAAACTGGTTTGAGACTTATATAAAAGACTGTCTAAATTTTAATCGATGGTCTGAAACCGATTCCCATCCTAGTTGATGTAGAAGGCTTGTGACACTAACGAGATAATCATAACGTAATTTTACGTATTTTCCGATCTTCGCTGCACGCATCCATAATTTGACAGCATATACTTCCGCTTTCGCTTGGACTATTGGTCCCAAAATTAGGATGTTTTCTGCTCTCGTCTGTACGAACCATTCCCAAGTCATTTAAGTATTTCTTATTTTTCTTCTGGAGTTCAAATTTGAGCCTGAAAGTGGAATATGATTTAAATAAATGTGTTTCTGCTAACTCATACGCATCTATGCATATTTGAACCCATATCTGAAATGGCCATTAGAATTGTCCGATCTTTATGTGAGCTCCTTTGACAAAAATAAAATTCTCATTATGTTTGCAAGAACATAAATAGAAAATTAATAAAGTTCAGTTGAAAAGAAATTAATGATTGATCGTAAGGGTGGGCGAGGGCCTTCTGGAGCCTTCCTGGCACTCAGACATCTTGGTCCATTGTGCCATCCTACGTTGAAAATGCCTGCCACTTGAAGACAGGGGACAAGAGCACCTCGGTAGAGGTATGAAGGAGGGGCCACACTCAACCCTTTTGGTACAGGCATGGAGGGAACCAAACTCCCTCCAACCTTCCCGGTTTTGGTTTAAGAAATTAATGAAGTCAATATGCATTCATGTGATTACCAACCTTTAGCATACCTATTCAACATGCGGCACCTCTTTACTCTTCAACGTGCTGTACACCTACATTTTTTTTCAAATTTGAATTTCATTTATACCTGTTTTACATTGCCCTGATTTCTTTCGATGAGGTGACAATTTTGTCCTACAAACTCAATTAGTTTCTTTTGAACATTTTCCTCTTATTATTTAGCCATTTAAACAACTTGATATATGTACTCACTGCGGACAGGAAGAAAGGAAAAGCAATTGCCAATGAGCGACGAATGCGTTATTATGTGACTCAATGAAGGGGAAAATGTGGGAGAGGGTAAGGGGAAAGGCTTGTTTAAGTACTTTGGTTGGGTTGATCTACTGGGTGGGTGTGCATATCAGTTTAATTATGACAGAACGAGCGTATTGGGAGAGGAAGGAAGGGAGAAGAAGAAAAAAATTGTCCGGGAAATCAGCTGCGGAGTTAGATTAGTCATAACATCTAACACAATTAACAGCATGAAAAATACCATGAGGATCTCGGTTCAAGGATCAGCTTTCTCCAGGCACTTGCATCAATCTGGGTGTGACAATCAATTGAAAAATAGTAGAAGTATGTGAAAGGAGGGGGGAGGAAATATTTTCGTCGATCGTCGAGCCCGCGTACCGTGTGCCTTGGCCACCAAGCAGTGGCATTCTCTCCTATTCAACTCCCCGATGCATTACCCTCCTTAAGCTCATTCTGGAAATTCAATTCCGGGAACACTAAGCCCGGCAATCGGTGTGTGTGCTCGAGTGAAACTTGAAATGCCGCAATACATAGGTGACGAACTCATGCTTTTGAACAAAAATCGTTCCGTTGCCACGTTGAGTGGGTTCCGTGAAATTCAGGAAATCCTGTTGTAGGTCGGAACCATGAAAACTGTCTGCTATGAAAAATGTTTAATTGTACACGGGGTTCTTTATTGACAATTTTTACAGTAATGGTATTTCCTTGTGTAGACAAGGCGACTATTTCTCATCTACGTAAACAAAATACCTAGAAAGCCACCTCAAGGGTGTGTGGCAGTGGGTGAGTAGTCACCTGCATGCATTACACTATAACCAATTAAAGTTAGCGTAACTACGACAATTGATGCATTAGTGTAAATCTCTAATCCTTGTAAAGAGGCTAAGCCTCACAAGCATGCACTACACCATAGGTATGCTACCAATATTAGAAGGGCCGTTAGTATTTTGCAACTTCGTAAAACGGGCAGAGATACAAGAATTATACTGAAAATATGCACTGCGTGCTGTTAGTAATAGGAAGCAGATAAGCATACGAGTATAAGGGAGTACATTCTAAATGTCTACACTACTTATTGTTAAACTTAGTCAAATTTCTCCTTGGGAGCTGTTTTTGTCTCTTATCGGTCGCGGGAAAAATGACATTTTTTATCTCTGTTCTGCAGTCTAGTTCCCTATTTTTATTCTCATGAACCGTAGTATCAACCGTAGTATGCTGAAGTTCGTAAAATGTTGTTAACGTCGTTGGAACATAAATTGGTTTGGAACTTGCATAATAATTAAGCTTAAATTTTAATCGATGGCCTGGTTAAATTGACTCCCAGTAGGCATACAATGCGTAAGCAATACGCGAAGTTCCATTTCAGCAACCTGCGGTGACGGAAACACTCGCTGCATGGACCGACTTTTAAAAAGTGATAGTACATACCTAAATAAGGTATTTAAATCTTTTTCCAGTGAAAAAAAAACCATTCATATTAAGTTATTGGAGTTTTATCGTCTTCTCAATGCGTTTGCACATTCTTGTGCATAAGCATATTGAAAAATCACTTAGTAAATTCCACACTTTATTTACGAATAAACCGACCCAGGTTTCGGCAACTCAGTGCCATTTTCAAGGTATCTTATCGTGTGGTGGCCGAGAGTATATACCTTATTGGGTGGAGGGGGAGGGATGGAGGTGCAAGGCCGGGAGTTGTGGGGGGGAGGGGGTTAGGGTAATCCTGGGAAATTGGAAATTTACAGAACATTTAATTTTAAACAACCATTTTAGTAATTTTGATTATGAAATTTTACATACAGTTGACAAAGGCTATAAGCTGGATTTTTTAGAGCAATTTGAAATTTTTAACTTCCAAAGTATTTTATGTAATGACCATATGTTCTCCACCCATTCTCCTCTCCTAAAAATCAGTATCCCTCCTTCCCACAACCTCCTACCCTCGTAGTCAACAACAATCGTCCTTCACCATGTTGTTCTCACTCCTCAAAAAGAACCCCAGATTGACTCATCCCTCCCGCTTCTTTCTTTCCAATTTCCCAGGATTACCCTAACCCCCCACCCCCTCCAACTCCCGTCATTTCACCTCCATCCCCCCCTCCCACTCCTTTTACTTCCCTCCCCCTCCACCCTATAAGGTTTATGTACTCGGCCACCACACGATCAGATATATTGAAAATGGCACTGAGTTGCCGAAACCTGGGTCGGTTTATTCGTAAATAAAGTGCGGAATTTACTAAGTGATTTTTCATTATGCATATTAAACATTTCCACCAAGTTACGCCGGAAACGTTTTCTCTTATGTATAAGAGTAAAAAAGTGATCGGAAACTAGCTAGGATAAAACTAGCCAACATGAGAAAGCTCAAGTCCGATAATGAAACACTTCGTACCGCAAAACCTGGAGGTGGATTGTGCGGTACTTAGTAGAAGTAAGTACATTTTTTTCATTCAAGTATTCTACCAGCTGATTGGTAGGTTCTTGGACAGTCACCATTCTGCATCCCAACCTTATAGACATTGTATCGCTTTCCCTCCTAAGGATGGCCCGTTATTAGATCTCTCTTCAATTCTTCATATCTTCTACCTCCTCTTATTTCGTCCAGAATTCCTATCCTCTTCCACGCTTCCCCAGTGTTCTCCCCTCAATCACTCTCTTCAACATGCCTTCTCCTCTCAAAACCTCCCCAATCCATTTCTTCTGCCTTCTCCGAACCTCTGCCACAAGATTTCTCTCATCTCCGACCATATCCAAAACCTCCTCGTTCGTCTTTCTCGCCATCCAGCTAACCTTCTCCATCTTTCACCAAACCCACATCTCAAACGCCTCAAGTCTACGCACATCCTCCCTTCGCAATGACCAAGTTGCCGACCCATACAGCGCCACGCTCCATATTAAAGATTTCACCAGCCTCCTCTTTACGTCTCTTCTCAGACCCCCCCTCATCAATTCCCTTCTCTTCGAAAATGCTTCTTTAGTGAGTGCAACTCTGCATCTGATGTCCATACCGCTAAACCCATTTTCCTCCAAAATACTACCGAGATACGAAAACTGCTCGACCTGCTTTATCTTCTGCCCTTCCACCATTACATTCAGCCCCGCCTTTTTACTTCTATAAAATCTCATTACTTTCGTTTTCTTGTGATTGATCTTCACTCCATATTTTTTGCATTGCACCTCTAATGCTTTCACCATTGACTGTAACCCTTTTGCAGACTGACTAACCAATGCTTGATCATCTGTAAATCTCACAGATTTTATCAGCTCCCCTCGTACCTTTACTCCTAACTCCTCCCCCCATGCCTCCCTTACCATTTCTTCTGAATACATGTTAAAAAGCAACGGCAATAGTGGGGACCCCTGCCTCACTCCCCGTCATCGTGGCCCATCCCGATTCTCCATTGGTTACCCTAACCTGCGCCATCTCGTTCATATACAAATTTCGAATCAGACGCCTGTCCCTCCAATCGACCCCAATCGACACATCGACACCTTTCTTCAACACTCCCATTAATTTCGACCATTCCACCCGATCAAATGCCTTTTTGAAATCTACGAAGCATGCAGAAACATCCTGCACATACTCTAGGTTTCTTTCTACTAGCAATCTCCTAATCACCGCAAAAGCGTCTCGCGGAAGTCTCTCGCTTTCGTCCCTCCTAAACCCGAACTTGTCGTCACCCAGGTATTCATTTGCCTTCTTCTCTAGCCTTCTGTTTATAATTCTCAGAAGTACTTTGGCCGCGTGGGAAATTAGGCTTATTGTCCTATAGTCTTCGCACGTTTTTGCCCTTTTCATATTTGGTATAGGAATTAGTACAGTCTTCGCGAAGTTCTCCGGCCACACTCGATTCCTCATAAATCCTACGAATAAGTGCAAAATGTTTGCCCATTCCGTTCTTCCCCATGCTCTTTAAAAACTCTGCAAGTATGTCATCTATTCCCACCGCCTTATTCCTTTTCATGTCTCGTAGAATTCGATAGATTTCGCTATCTGGGATACATAGTCTGATGCCATCCCTGTCGATATCGTCTTCCCTTTCTATATCTAACCTATTGGGCCTCTTTTTCACCATACAGCTCTTCAACATACTCCTTCCACCTCTCCTGGATCTCATTTGGTTCTACGATCACCTTTCCCGTCTTGTCTGTCATCGTTGTAATTCCCCTTCTCATACTACGACCTGTCAGTTCCTTTACTTTTCTTTATAATACATTTGCTCTTCCTGTATTTGGTATTTCTCCAACGAGTCGATCTGTACTATCCACCTTTCACCCTTATCCACTCTTGCTTTCATTTTTCCTCTTCTAAGCCTGTTATTTAATTCTCGGTATTTTCTCTTACCTAGTTCTGAGTTTTCGCTCTTCCATTTCCTTCTCTCCTGCATCTCCCTTATCATCTCCTTCGTGATCCACGGTTTTCTAATTTTAGTTACACTCACTACGCCTACCGTTGCTTTCGCCGCTTCTACAATTCCATTTTTCAAACTTCCCAATTCATTTTCCACTGATCTAACTCCATGTTCCTCACCCATTATCTCAGCCACCTTCTCTCGATACTTCTTCTTCATTGTCCCACTTAATGCCTCCGTATTCTACTTTCATACCCTCCTTCCCATTCTTATCTTTTTAAGTTTTACCCGACATTTCATGACTAATAACTTGTGGTCTGTGTCTGCATCAGCTCCTGGGTAAGAATGCGAGTTTTTAACACGTTTCGTGTATCTATGACGAACGATCATATTATCTATCTGGAACCTATATGTCTCTCCTGGCTTCTTCCAAGTGTACCTACGTCGAGGATTATGTCTGAACCATGTTTTTGTAATTACTAGTTTGTTTCTCCGGCAGTCGTTTCTTCTTCCTAGCCCGTAATCGCCCACCTCGCACCCATCTCTTCCTTCACCCACCACCACGTTCCAATCCCCCATTACTACAAAGTGCTTTCTCCCAGGCATCCTACCATTTATTTCCTCTAGCTGATCGTATACCCCATCTACCTCCTCCTCTTTATGATTACAGGTAGGAATATAAACCTGGATTATAACTTAATTCATTGGATCTGCCTTTAGTTCCACGACTATAGTCCTATCACTCACCTGTTTTGCATACACTTCTTTTCTACATAGATTCCTTTTCATTACGATTGCAACCCCGCGCTGACTTTCATTCCCTCCACTATAAATTACTCTATAGTCGTCACTCCAGTAGTCCCCGTCATCCTTCCATCGTACTCCACCCAGACCCATGATGTCTACACCCACCCTCTCCATGTCTTGCTTTATATTCTCTAGCCTCCCCACCCTCAGCATAGTCCTAACATTCCACGTGCCTATTCTGATAGTTTTATTCCTCTTCTTCATCTTATTTTCCTCTGCTGCTGTATTTTCTGAGCAAGGATTTCGTGTGATGACGACCACAGGGGCCTTGTTCCCACCGCTGCCGGGCCCGACGCCCGGCCCTCCGGGCCGAGACCCGTAGTTGCCAGGATTCATTATCATTTTAGAACTGTTCATAATTTCAAGGTTTTTGTTTTAATTGAGATAGTATTCCGTGGCCTTACTCAATAGTGTGTTTTACATGACACCATAACTTCAGAGGCCACCCCACTTGGGTCAGACGCCTTTTGCAGCCGCTTCACCGAGGTACATACGCTGCGCGGACTACCATTTGTCTGTCTCCTAACCTTCGACCAATCTGGCATGGGTGACCCTACCAGGAGCATTGCTCCTGCCAGTGCACCTCTAGGGTTCATCGGAGCACGCAAACCCTTCCACCATGGCAAGGTTGTAGTCCAAGAGAAGAGAGAAATAAGTATAGACAAACTAAAACAAAAAAGGAATCTAACGTACGAATGCCATCCATGACGAACAGTAATGACGCACGACATTCGGTGCATTAAAATGCTCTTTAAAATATCTGTGGAATCAAGAAACCTCATCCACACATATTTTGTATTAAATCCTAAATTTCTCAACTTTTTCAAGGAAAAATAAACTAGTTAGTCCGAGATCGCAGCGCATTTTACAGTTACAAATGCAGCCAATAAGTAAACAAGTCCAATGCCGTTTGTGGAAGGAAGCATGTGACCGAAGAATCCATGATGGGGTGGCCTTTGTCTAAATCATACGATTGTGAAAAAATTGTTCACTTTTTCATTCTTTCTAAGCCAAATCAGTGTACTGCAACTGCGGTATTACCGTGGGCAGGGTCTATATCCCTATATTTTCTGACATATTGACCGTCCAATGCCATGATAGTCGATATTATTGGCATCAGTCGATATGCACAATGCCAGCCTTTCCTATTAATGACAATGACCGATTTATAATTTTTATAGCGTTCTCATTAAAACTTCGACATGTTTTGAACGGCAATGTGAGATTTAGGACAGTCGTGCTTCCTGCGTGCTTCGGTGTCAGCCGGAATATAAAACATTCGCGTAAAATGAGACCAATCTCCTCACAATTATTGTTGTTTTTAATAGCTCATTCATTTACTCTGCTAACGCTGAAGGGCGAGCGGGGAAAATCCGTCGCTGCAATAATGAGCAGATCTGAGCTTTTTTCAATCTATCTTCCAGTAAAGACTCACTATTGTAATTTATCGTAAACCAATTGCCGATTGAGATAATGAACCTAATTTTAACCTTCATACTTACCCACCCATCAAACTGCAAGGTTTAGACACTGAAGAAAGAGCATAATAATTGATGTTAGACTTAAGGAATTGTTTCTTATATGCTTGTCTTCTGCACTGTCCCATCCTTGCATACCTCTTTTGCTTTTGTTACATCAATGAATTGTATAAATTTCGTTATTTTGTTCTTATGATTCCAAACAAAGCTTATCTTAACACATTTTCTGAGTGTGGCCTCTAAATCGCTCATGTCGTTCTCTCGCGGATTACGGTAATATGCCAACACTGTAATGATTCTTTTTGCTGCTGTTACAGGGCCTGGAGGTAGCGAGAAGAGTTGCCGCAACCCTATTGAAAATCAGCCGGACCCTAGTCCCGATGCTATAGGCATCCGTTCCTAGTTCTAGAGCTCCTCGCAGCATTTGGGACACTTCCTTTGTGGTAATTATTTTTTTTTTAATCTTTACAGAGGCATGCTATTTTTCGTATTTGATTTCGATTCTTTTTTAAGTAATTTAATGTACTACGGGGGAAAAAAAGTTTCCCAACAAACGGAGCGCCGCCACTATCCCTCTTGTGGGAAGATCACTTTCCTTTCTGATGATACTATTCTTAGGTCTCGGCCACGACGAGGGAAATTCAAACGCAGTAAGGACTGATGGTCCAAATCACTGATGGGTTCCCGGCCGCTCGCCTGCCTCGAGCGAGTTTCGCGCTGTCCACGAGGACGGAGGCCCATTAAATAACCTTGTATGCATTTGAAACGTTCCATTAAACACTTTCCTACGGCTCAACTGAAACCATGTAATGATTAACAGTATTTCTTTCGCAAAACTGCGTAGGTAAGACGACGGGCGGCGTATCGCTAAAAAAAACTCATAAAAGTTGGTCTGTAGGTTAGATAGGATGCGGATTTGAATGTATTTGCTTTTGCAGACACTTAATTTTCTCTGTGATGACTTCAACGGATATTCACTCATTTCCATGAAGTCCAGGAGCGAGGGGATAAATCGATGGGATAGTTTAGGTAGGCTCAACTGTCGCTCAGGTATCGAGGGCAATGAATTTGAATAGAAAGAGTATATTGCTGGCTACAACGCTACGGGGAGGGGGATGAGACGACGACGCCACGGCAAAAAAGTGGAGACCAAGATTCACGTCTCGAGATGATGATGGCAGCATTCGTTAGCATCCTCCTGAAAACCCTATTACTATTGGCGGCTGTGATAAAGAGGACATAAAACTAAAAAGAACCTAAAAATTGAGAAACCGCCTCCATAAAGCTGGTATAAGAAATTGCAGGCCGACAAGAAAGCCAGCAAAAAACGAAACTAATTAAACAGCGAGGATAGATTTCGCTCATTCGTACCGGAATATGGACCAATCATATTGGAATATCGGAACTTTCATCGATGGTTAAACATTAGAAGTGTTGAGTGCTGACGTTTTTAACAATGAAAACCACGCAATTGTAGGTAAATAAAAACAACTTTAGCAATTCATAGTACTCTTTAGAACATTTCCCTATTTAGAAAAAAATACCTCCTGTTCGTCAGGTATCACACAAAACAACGTAGCAAGGAAACATTCATTCATTAGAGTAATCTACCGGTTACAGGTAGGTTATGATGAAAGTCAAAAATACCCAACAGACTCTTACAACCGTCGCGTCATCTTCAGACCACCGCACCGCCACCGCAGGCCGGCAACGTTCGAAGGACACCCACGGGACATCCTCCGGGGATATACGATTCAATTTTATTCATTAGGTAAGCTACCGGTTAGAGGTAGGTTATAATGAAAGTCAGAGAATATCCAACAGACTCTTACACGTCCCGTGCCCTTTCTACCTCCAGCATTTCTTTCTTTATCTCAGCTTAAGTCCTACCTTTCTTCATCCCGTCCATAAAACCGATTCTCTTCCTTCCCCTTCCCCGCTTACCCAACATCCTACCCTCTATCACGGCCTTCAGCAAACCATCGCCCCTCATTACCGCTTCTAGCCCCCTAACCTGCCTTCCCCTAATCTCATCCATAAGTTTCCTCTCCTCGCCCACCATGTCAAGCACTTCCTCATTCGTCTTCCCTTCCGTCCAACGCACCTTCTTTTTCCTCCTCTACACCCACATCTCGAACGCCTTCAGCCTATTTTCGTCTTCAGTAGTTTATTCATATCTACCATTGTGATCTAACTTTACGTTTCACGGTAAGTAACTCATTTGTTCACTCAACAAGTTTATATCATGAGAATTATCCGCAGAGAAAAGCAAAAAATAGGAGTTACTATCAAATAATGAAGTAGGATATATAGATACGAGCGTTCATTGTGATTTCTGTACTTCTGATTTACTTTCAAAACTTCTTTGCGTCATGCGCCAACTGGAAAGGTCTCCTGAGGTGGCGTATTTTTTTGTTTAAAAGATGGAAAGTAAGCACATGTTAGAGTTTTAGTCTGTAGCTTAAGGAAAATATGCGGGGACTTTTGACGTCTCATTGCTGTGTCCGCGGGTGTAAGACGTTGTGATCTTGTGTTATCTCAAACGTTTAGTGTCTAATCCTTCAGATGGATGTTGCGCTCTTCTTGAAACTTATCTCATCCATAAGTTTCCTCTCCTCACCCACCATGTGAAGCACTTCCTCATTTGTCTTCCTTTCCGTCCAACGCAGCTTCTCCATCGTCATCCACACCCACATCTCGAAAGCCTTCAGCCTATTTTCGTCTTCCTTTTATGCCCTATACAACGCCACACTCCATATCAACCTCTTGACCAGCCTCTTTTTTTACATCTTTACTTAAAGTTCCCGTCGTCAGCTCCCTTCTATTATTGAACGCTTCCTTCGCTAGCGCTATTCCCCTCCTAATGTCTTTGCTACTATGTCCTACTAAGGAAACTTAGATCTTGGCATATATGTTTGCGTTTTTGGGAAGCAATTTATGCTGCTGGGCCGGGACCGCTATTATGAACAACTCCTCGAATGACGTCTTGCGGACTACGTCCGAATCCTTCGAATTTTCATTCTCCCATACATAAATGAAGTAGTATCAAAGGACGAAGTAGTACGAATGAAAATGTAATATCTTTCTTACTTCCTGTTTTCTGTCTTTTTTACTTGCCTATTTTCAGCTTATTCTTATATGTAGCATAATATTAATTCACAGCTTATTTATTTGCATAGCCATTGAAAATCTACCGCCATGCTTGAAAGATGCAATGGACATACGTTTGTATTTACGGTTAAGAGTGGAAACTAGAGCACTGCAAGCTCGAGCCTGAGTTCTAACTTCTATCGAGGACGCAGCGGCAGCGGGACAAGCAAAGCTTCAGAAATGGATTTACGCAGGCCTGTAAGATGGCACGAACTTCCCCATTAAAATACGCGATTTCGAGCTTTGCCATGCCCGGGTTTTTCCTTAGGCTCGAAAACCCGACGGCCTTCGGGAGACTCTCCCTTTCCTTGGCATGAGAGGAAACACGAACACATAAGCAGAGGGAACACAGGAATAGAGGAAGAAGGTACGAGTATCTCCTCAGAAAATGAAAATGATTTATTAATTTTAAATAATAATCTATGAAGAGTAAATATTTCCAATTAGAGTAAAATTCATCCTATAGTAATTAAACCGTTAGGTTTATTTTTAACATACATTTCTTTTCTTCCATGTAAATTGAATACGTCAACACCGACCTATATGTATGATAAATTCGTCTTAATATTTTAATCGTTCGAAGGGTAATTTGTTCAAAGCTTTAGATGGAACCTGGATGAAAAATTCTGGGATAATCCTTTTTAGTCAATTCCGGAGCTTTTTTGTTTCGAATTTTATATTTTGTAGGTGTCATTTTTTTCGAATTATATTTGATTGTAAATAAAAATTGCTTAAAAACTGGTGTCGCATTTACTGTCTAATCTATACATGAATCGAAACTATTCATTGAACTCAAACAAATGCTACGAACAAAGGACTCTTGGGTTGTTCTGGTAATTCATCGTCTGGGTTCCGAAGCGACCGAGTTCAGTCGAGACTTTTTTTTTAAATTTGAAAGTTTCTTTATTTCTTGAGGGTATATACAATTTTGCCTACCCCTCTTCATTGCCCTTTTTTGAAGGTTTTCATTTTACACACATAAATTTGTAGAGTTTTACAATGGGTACAGTTCTGTATAGGTTTTTTTACACACCATTCATCTTTCAAAATAATTACAATTAGGATTTCGGAAATGAGTAAGAGCACATTTTTACATTTTGAAATCCAATTACTAGGTTAAAACTGTTCGCATCATAACAATTATCTTACATTTAATATTGGCATATATGTAGTTTTAAAATGTATCATACATCATAGGTTTTTTGCACGTTTCGTTTAGCAAAAGTATCACAATTTAGATTTTGGAAATAAGTTATAGCAACTCATTATCTTATTAATAAGTTATTGTTCATATTATTACTACAGTTATCTACCATTTTCATGTTTGCAGATACTTTTAAAATTTTCAGTATTTTCATAAATTCACATTTACAAAGACAAAGACGCGGACTTAATGCCACACTTTGGCCATCGCGTTTACTCAAGGCAGAATTTGGGTGAGTTTTCCTAATTCACTAGTTTTGCCTTTCCTGAGGCAGAACGTTATTAGGTCTCTGTTGGTTAGCTGGCCGGCGTCTTCCATCTCCAGAGATAATCTAATTCGCCATGTTTCGAACCAAGGACAGTTTTGAATTCTATGTTTAATTGTGTCTTCTTCACCGCATATGGTACACTTCCCGTCTTCGCTTTTGCCAATCTTCTTGAGGTAATTTAAGCATTCCCTATGCCCTGAGAGTGCTTGGTCCGTACTTTTGGTGTGTGTTATATCTATTTTCTTTCTGTCATAGATCGTTGGAAAAATATCCCGGGTGTGTTGGTCTTTTTCTGGGTTGCTCCTTTCCAAGTTCCATTTTTTCTCTGTTATCTCTCTAAATCTCCGCTTTAGTTGACTTATTCGCGGGTATTCGTCGTTTATTAGCCTAAATTGTTTGGTTATCCTTTATTAATTCATCTCTCACCTTCATCTGCCTAACAATGTATTTCAGCGGTGGCTCCATTTCAATGACTGCCAATGCATCTGTACTTGCTGTGGAGTAGCAGTGCGTCACAGGTAACAGGCAGGATCGTTGTGTTTCAAGTAGTTTTCGATGAATTCTGCTATTTCCGGCTCGGTCTCCCCATACGGCACTTCAGTACATGACGATAGGTTTTATCACCCCATTGTATACTTGCATCATGGATTTGTCGCCATAAAGATTACGGCAGTATCTCCTAACAGCATGGAAAATTTTCTTTATTTTGGTCGTTATGTGGTTGGCATGTGCTTGAAAGTTTATGCTCTCATCTACGTAAACACTGAGATATTTTAATTTTTCGGTGTCATCCTCGCGTAAGAAATACACCATACACTCCCAGAATAAACTCGAACAGGCTTCGTGTTTTTTCGACTCTGAATTGATTTGGGAGGGGGAGTT